>JAQSVV010000197.1:0-1247682 GCA_036375495.1 Agrotis segetum | reverse complement strand
AGTGGGAACATTATAGGCTGATGATGATGATGAGTACAATAAAAACATTTGGATTTGACATCAAGTCAAACCAGAGATAAAATAATTGAGAAAGAACTGTTTAATTATTATGTATTACTGATTTTTAATGTTTGTATACAGTCACAGTTTTGGAGTTACATATTTCTAGTACTGTGCAATCACGGTAAGGTTGAACGACGCCAATGTGGGAAAGGGACAAAGCTATACAAGTCATTTATCGCCATCTCGTTTCCACAGTGGAATTAATCCCCGCTTTAAGACGTCATTTAATACGATCAAAACGTTCGCGAAAAATCTAGAAATGAGGTCGCGTGGTTGCAAAGTAATGAATAAAATTATCAAGACTATTTTACCCATAAAGGTAGTACTATCATCTGAATTTTGCTGAACATTCATTTCGTTTTATTCCCCTTAAAAAACTGTGACCATTTTATTGTCAAAACTATTAAATTTAATTACAGCAAACAGTGCAAAAACTTAAAAAAAAGGTGCCGATACAATTTTGTTAGTTATCAACACTGAAAACACCAGTGTTGCCAAACTAAAATTACTTTTAAAACGTAAAATTCCTTTGGTCTACTCCAAAGCATAGTTAAAATAGAAAAGAAATATTTTTAAACTTGATCACTAGCAAGTTCTGTTCCACAGTCTTGCATTATTCAATATTCTTGCATCAATTTTTCAAAAGTCTTGCTTCTATAAACTAACACAGCACTTTTATCAGCGTCTGTTTAATACACTTTACACCACTAGCTAGAAAAGTCTTGGATAATTGAATTATTCGAACTCGCATCACTTATTTTAGCACTTAATTAAACATTGTTTGGTTAGTTTGCGCGATTTTGGCGTCACTTTTCACAAGTCTTGCATGAAGTTTCTTGACATTTCTTTCCAAAATTCTTTGTTCATGTTTCTTGCGTCCATTATCACGATTCTTGTAGCACTTTTCACAAGTCTTGTTACACTTTTCATGAGTCTTGCATCACTTTTCACATTTCTTGCTTCACTCGTGCGTGTAGAAGATTAGTTGGGGGTTGGAGTCGTCCGGTGACATTTCTAGTTGGACGTACTGTGGCGTCGTTCGCGCCGACTCGTAGGAATTGCCACCGTTTCGTGATAGGGAATTTCTTGATCTGTAATGAAGTGAGGAATAAGTATGATTTATCAATTTTTTATTTTCTGTTTTTTTTTTCTTTAATTGAGAAAGGGTTTGACTTAAGAAATACGGTCAAGCATAGAGTTAATACTCCTTTAAGCCAAAGTCAAATATAACTATGTACCAAATCTGTAACATCTTGCAGATCATACAAACATTTGTTCCTTGCGGGAATCGAACCCGTGACACAGTCGTCCTGATAGTTTTGGGTGCACCGGACAAGACTGTCAAACTCTTTTCAGTAACAATCTGACAGGTTAGCCTTTATGTTCTAGGGCTATTGTATCCTACTTTGGGGGCAGCTTCAAGAGGCGCACGCGCACGGCAGACGCGCTGTCGACCCGGGCATGGGCCATGATCAGACGGCGAGTTTTCTAGTCCTAAAAGAGCATCTGGATTTAAATGAAATATTGATGAAGACAACGACGTTATAATACTAGACTCCGCATGCACGATCTAAGGAACAAAAACTATTCTGTCAACTCGCTGAGGTACTACGTAAGCGAGGGGGACGGGGTACTGCGTTGTGATTGGCTAACTCAAGGTCTGTTCTGTCTCAACGTATGTTTACGGCTCACAGGAGTGGTCGAAATGAGACGGGTATTAGACTTTTTTGCCTAATGTGTTGATAGACATTGGTCGCCTGTTATTACGAGTCTAGTATTATATCGTCGTTGGATGAAGAGATACTCACTTGGCTTTAGCGTGTGTGAGTATGTGTGACTTGAGGTTGGTGCTCTGCGCGAACTTCTTGTTACAGCCGTCGAACGGACACACGTACGGACGGTCGCCCGTGTGGATGCGGACGTGGGTCCTGGAACGTACACGAATTAGGTTACAAGACTATGATTCTATGATAGCAGTGGTGTCCCAGATCCCAGTGGTATCGGTCCGAGTTGTAGGTCGTGGGCAACCCCGCCAGGTGCATTACTTTGTGTAATTTATTCCATCACCACTGCTCTCAAAACGGTGAAGGAAACGATCGTGAGGTAGCCGGCATGTCCTAGAACCAAAAAATTCGAAGACATGTGACATTCACCAGCCGCACTAGGCCTGTGGAGGATTATGGCCCACTCCCTCTCACAGAGAGGAGACCTGTGTTCCAGCAGTGGGAACATTATAGGCTGATGATGATGTCTATGATTCTGTGGGTAAGAATCATTATGAAGTAATGATTATAAATTCTAAAAGGAAGAAATGCATGACACTAAGAGAGATTCCCCACGACGCGATGCGACGCAATTTCACTTATTTCAATACAAGTGAAAATCATCCTTACCACTACGATTTATGACATAAAACGTGCGGTTATCTACAAGTAGATGAAAAACAAAACACGCTCGCCACGACTACGTAAATCAGTCGAATGGGGCTGGCAACTAGGGAACTAATGGCGCTAGTATAGCTTGTTCCAAGCATCGTCATTGATTCAAATCAGTTCAAATCTTAAAGGTACTTCAAAATAGTACTACGTCATTGGTCGGATTAGGTCTGAGCAGTGGTGGTGCCATCTACAATTAGCTTTGACTTGCCGGCCCTATTGCATCATTATACAATTTGGCCAAAAGGGAGAAATCCGAATCCATAAGAGATACAGGAAAACTTTCTTAGGAACCTTTAGCTCTTTTTTGATGTTGACAATTTTGGCGTTTTTTATTTTTTGGTCAAGTGTGAGTTGCTCACAGAAATGGGTGATATTTTTAAATTATATTTTTTATCCAGAAGAAGTCGCAAGTTACAACTAGTTCATACTCACCTTAAGTTAAAGTCTAGTGAGAATCTCTTCCCGCAGCCCTCGAAGGTACATTGGAACGGCTTCTCCCCGGTGTGGACTAGTTGGTGACGTTTTAATTTTGAACTTTCTACAAAGGCTTTACCTGTAATAGATAGAAAGAACAATTCGTTTTTATTCCTTACATATTAAAACTTTACCCGTCCTAACAGATTCGTAAAAGAAAAAATCAACTACATTATATTATTTCAATGGGGATGGCAACTGGGGAACTAATGGCGCTAGCATAGCTAGTTCCAAGCATCGTCATTGGTTGTCGTTGGTTGGTGGCGTTGTCGCTGTCGTTGCGATGTGGTAACCACGTGGTCATGTGCAGTTATACTTCGGCTTTTGTAGAGTAAACACGGCTTGTTGCGATGTGGCCGCGGTGCCGGTAGTGGAGTTGCCATCGCGATGTGGTCGTATCACACAGGTGGTCGATAACAACGGCATAATGTGGTACGTGTAAATTGTAATATTCATTTTCAATACAAAATATGTGGCGAATTGTCTTTCTGCGTGGCGGTCTACAGGGGAGGCCATGTTCAGCAGTGGACGTCTTCCACCAGCTGATGATGATGATGATACAAAATATACGCCCGACTACATGGCGTCGTTGTGGTGCGTGTGAATTGAACCCTATTGTCAATGGTTAACGTATATTTGAATGGTAATTAAATACCCAATAGGCTAGTTGCCTAAAAAAATGTAATAAGTCCGTGTTTTAGATTATCCAAAAATAAGGGACTCGTATTTTTTTATTTGTAAATTAGACCAAAAATGTCAAAGATATAGCCATATCTCTTAGTAGTCTGTGGATATAGCCTATTAAAGTTACGTGTGACGTCACGATGCGTGGCATTTTTCGCGCAGAGTTAATTTCGTTTTTGTTTAATCGAAAAAAGAAAAAATACATGTCCAATATTTTTTTTATAATCTAGAATACGGACTAAACAGAATTTAATTATTTTGACCCTGGAAACTACCATATTATAATAATTGGTGCATAAAACCGAATAATTTTATAAGAAACATATATATTATCAAATACTCACCACATTCAGCACAAACATGTACTCTTGGTCCATGCGTGTGCAAGTGTTTCCTCATCGCGGAGTTGTCCCTGAACATTTTAGTGCAGCCTTTGTGTGGACATGCTGAAATAAAAATATCTAATCTATCTAATATCTTTAAATGAGCAATTCTTGTATATTTATTTATATAAATCAGGATCTCGGAAACGGCTCCAAGGATTTTCATGGAAGCTACAGATTACGGGTTTTTGGGCTCAAGGAATCGATTTATCTACGTCCCAGTTTCGAGAAAAGCTCGGTTCCCAAGATATAGACATTTAAAAAACTGAGCAAAGCTCGGTCAACCAGATATTTACAAGTAAAACAAGGTAGACACATAAGTCTGTGAAAGTCGATCTTTTCGGACAGGTTTTTTTTAGGGTTCCGTAGCCAAATGGCAAGAAACGATACCCTTATAGATTATTCATGTCTGTCTGTCTGTCCCTCCGTATGTCACAGCACTTTTTGACGAAAGTATAAGAGCTATCCTGTTGAAAATTGGTAAGGAGATGCATTATGTGAACCGCATTAGGATTTTCACACAAAAATAAAACCAAATATGGGGGTATCCCCGTACTTAGAATTGAATCTAAAAAAAAAATCGCCTGACCCATATGTGTGGGGTATCTACGAATCATATAACTTAAAAAAAGATATTGAGGTTACTCACATATTTTTTTTCTAAACTGCCCCCCTAGACAAGTCGCAAACGATAATCGTTAACGCTCGGTTCTCCCCAATAGATTTTCAACCTTATTCCTTCGAGTCTTTAGTTGAAAATCTATTGAAGATTTCATGGCGTTGTCGTTCGTTCCAGTGGCTAACGCTTATAAATCCTAAATAGATTTTCAACTAAAGACTTGAAGGAATAAGGTTGAAAATCTATTGTCGAGAACCGAGCGGTAACGATTATCGTTTGCGACTTGTCCATGGGGGCTGAACGGTTTGCGCGAAAAACACTTTCAAAGTGTTAAAATGTGTATTCCCCCTGTAACTTCTAAAATAAGAAATATTAATATCTTACCTATTGTTCTGTCTGAGGACTCAGGCATAGGTTTCTTTAGTCTTATTTTGTGTCCGGGCCGCGCGAACTCCGCTAACTGCTTGGGGTCTGATAAATCTAAACCTGCAACCAAAAAAGTTATTGAATTAACATCTTTACGACTTTACGACATTTGAGACGTAAACTGGAACTTTGACAGTTTCAAATTGACAATTTTCCCAACAATCCTCCACTTGCATCCATCGGCTGTCCGCGACCCTCTCTCTGTGTGTGTCCACCTAGTGGGAGGCCTGCGCTGCGTCTTCCGGTCCGTGCTCGCCGCGAGAGAACTTTTCTTCCCCATCGGTTGTCAGTTCTACGAGCGATGTGGCCTGCCCATTGCCACTTCAACTTGCAAAGGGGTTTGCAACTTCTTGGCATCAATTTCTTTTTTCTTTCGCCAGTAATGAAATTTTGGTCATTAGTAGACCATAACCTAAGAAGTTCGTAAAAAATAATAAAAAAATTCTAAACCGTAACTAATCAGAGATATGACGGCCTTTATTTTGTTCTAATCTGGAGTTATTTTAAGTAGGTTGTACAAAATACAAACCACCATATCTCTGGTTGGTTACGGTTTAGAAACTTATTTTTTTTTCTATGGACTTCTTAGGTAGCAGTTTAATTATGGCCAAAGTTTCATCACTGGCGAAAGAAATGAAAAAAATGATGCCAAGGTCCGTAATAAAAGTTGCAAACCCATTTATGAACATTCATACAAGAAACGCTGTAAATACTGGGAAGACGCTGTAAAGTAAAAGAGTGAAAACTCGTGCTGAGGGTACAGAAATGGAGTTGCAAGGTAAACAAAAGTATAGCAATGACATACCTGGCATAATAGCTTCGCTTCCTAATATACTTTTCTTGCCCGTCATATACTCCGTGTAGTCAGGATCGGGCTCGGGGTTGGAACCATCATCTGTCAATGTAAACATGTTTGTTTGAGAATATGACTTTATTTTAGACAGATGGATTTATTTATATTAGATTTATTAAGATTAGATGTCAAAAATATGGACCTCGGTCCATAGTCGGGTAAAGAATATGGACCTATACTAGATAGATATACGGCAAAGCCAAAAGGAGGGTTATGATTTTAACCGGTATGTATGTATGTTTGTCTGTTCCCACACATCTTCTAAACTACATATCATTACATGACAAATGAGGTGTCGTTAGAAGCGCCTCAGATTGTGTGAAACAAAACACAATCTTCATTATGTAGGTGGCACACGACCACGGCTAGCACAATATCGGTCAAATGATATTGTTCTTGTTTTATACTTTTCAGTGCACGTTTTTGTCGTAGTCGGGTTTTAGTTATTTTTAACTAATTTTTTTACATCTCAATATATAAAAAAAAAAAAAACATATCCTTACGTTCCAGGGTTACGGTGACCTGGGGGGGTATTACAACCTTTTTTAATTCCTTGCAGTTTTTGGGCATTTGAATTTACGGCCTTAAGCAGGCTTGTTCTATTTCGTATTACAACGTACGTAATTCTGCAAGGAATCATCCTGGATTACTTGTCTCTGGATGATTACGACGGGCTAGAGAATTCGTTCAAAAATTGAATCGACAATTTACCGATGATTACCGGTTTTATAAATTGTGTGTGAAAAAAATCTTTTTCATTGTAAATTTAGGAGATATTTGAGTTAAAATGTATTTTAATAACAACTTAAATATTTACAATCAAATTGAGCACAATTTACTGTCATTTTATGCAAAAACTTAATACCAAATAAAACTCTCATAAAGGGGTTTGTTTCTGAACGATCGTATTGCGATACTTTTTTAGTCTGTGGCGGTTTTGTTTACCAAAACAAACAAGATTATCGTATTTTATTTATTTATAATGCCACTACGAGTATGTAGTGATTTTTACTGCATTAATAAAGAAGCACACCGTTTTAATACCGCAGAGAAAGTAAGGAAACAAAATGGACTAAGTCATGAGCAGAAAATTTTGATAAATGGAGCTGTTCCAACACAACAATGTTCTAAGTTTTAAAGCAAGAGCTAGAAATGTTTCATCAAGTGAAGGAATGATAAAACCTAAGACGTTTATTCAAACTGAAAGACAGTGTACGAGTACCTAGTTCTCTTGAAATTGGCTGCGAAATTGTGGTACCAGAAGCAATCGAGGAAGTGTAATTAAAAATGTCTGCTGATAAATTAAAGACTGCCCAATGTACCCAAATAAATATTGAACAGAAGTTTTGGCTCCATTGGACTGTACCGTTTCTGGAATGATGCTGCGCGAGGCTATTAATTTTTAGTGTTTGAGTTGATCATACATTTTGTTTGGTTTATTCAACCCTACGTCCATTGCTACGAAAGATTATTTATTTCGTCACCGCGTCTCAAATCTAAGCTCTGTATATTTTTTTTCTTACACTGATGGAACTACGACAAATAAAACATTTTTTTCAGGAGTACCATGTTTTTTATTTAGAACAATATATTACTATATGAGTAAATGTTTACGTATATGAATCTATTCTATTTTTTCTGTTGCTTAGCGTTTAGTAAATGAGTGTATATGTGTAGGTAGATGTCGTAAAAGGTAAAAACTTTGTCGTCTTTTTATGTAAAGCTCGTCAGCTGAGATTATATCGTGTATGCACTCTCCAGATATTCTGTAGTGCCTCCATTATTAATACCAAAGTTTAATTTAGTTAGTTTCAACTGTTTAAAGACAAATTAAAAGAAAACAGTCAGTAAAAGTTACTAAAATGTGGCGTAAAGTGAATGATTTTGGTGATGCCAATTTTGACAATTAATCCGGCCTTGAAATGTCAGTATGTAGCTTGTAATACGAAATTTCCAGGCACAAGCACAGGCAGAAGTCGGTATGAGGTCACGTGACCGTTTTACTGACTGTCGATGTGTGATCGTAATACCATTAAGGAAGGCAGTTCACTTTACGGCGTAAACTGAAAGGAATTAAGAGCTTGTAATACACCCCCTGATCTGATAATTTCGCGGCCCGAGAGAAGTATCTTAGGTGTTAAATTTACAGATCCCATTCGAAACACTACACAGTACAAATCATTAACTGAGCTCAAAAGGCTGCCCAACTTAAATGGGACAGCCATACCATCAGCGGTTGATTTGACTGATTCCAACTAAAAGTGAAAATCAACCTTACCACTACGACATAAATCACGTTGTTATTTACGGGTAGTTGAAACAAAATACGATCGCCACGACGACGTCAACTAAATCGAATTGCATCATTATTTCTTAGTAGCAAGGTTGATTTTCACTTCTGGTCCTTAAAAGGACGTGGTGTACAGGAGTGAACGTTGGAAAAGATGGAGGTAGGCCTTTGCCCAGCAGTGGGACAGTACAGGCTAATTAATCTATACTAATATTATAAAGAGGAAACATTTGTTTGTAAGTTTGTATGTTTGTATGTAGGGGGTAATCTCCGGAAGTAATGAACCGATTTTAAAAATTGTTTCACTGGTAGAAAGCTATATTATCCGTGAGTGCTATAGGCTATAAATTATAAAGATATCATGCATATTAGCCGAAATATGTCATTTTTTGTCAAGCCGGGCGGAAAAAAATTGCTCTTCCAACACAGTTATTAGCATGCGCTGTCTTAACAGTTGTATATAATTGAAAACAATGTATGGCAAAAATGTCCGCTATGAATAGTTCTACAATAAAGTCCGCGACACCATATTTTTATCTATACTAATATTATAAAGAGGTAACATTTGTTTGTAAGTTTGTAAGTTTGTATGTAGGGGGTAATCTCCGGAAGTAATGAACCGATTTTAAAAATTGTTTCATTGGTAGAAAGCTACATTATCCGTGAGTGCTATAGGCTATAAATTATAAAGATATCATGCATATTAGCCAAAATATCTCAATTTTTATCAAGCCGGGCGGAAAAAAATTGCTCTTCCAACACAGTTATTAGCATGCGCTGCCTTAACGGTTGTATATAATTGAAAACAATGTATGGCAAAAATGTCCGTTTTGAATAGTTCTACAAAAAAGTCCGCGACACCATATTTTTATCTTTTATATTTTAGCAGATATAGCAGCTTTTATGAGTTAAAAAAAGTTTTTTTCGATGTACCTGCCTTTGGACGATTTTTTTACACAAGAAAATACTAAACCTTATCGAAAAAAATATTATTATGATCATAATTACATCATAGAGATATGATTTTCACAAAAAAGTATGTCAATTAGTTAAATAGTTTCGAAGATAACATAAAATTACTAAATCGCAAAATGCCGCCGTCCATTCACGAACCGCGTTAGAACACGCTTTGTACGCACGTTTTATCTATTTACCTACAGATGGCGTTGTGCAATTACGTATGAACAAAACCCTCCTTTTAGCAGACAGGAAAAAAAAATCATAGCACTAAGTACTGGGGTGCTATGTCAGGAAACCTCCACGTGCGCCCGTGGACTAGAGTTCCCTCTCGGATACGTCCGGGGAGAAGACCAGTTTTTCGGGCCGGTGCACCCTGGGATGCGGGCAAAAACTCTTCCCTAGGCACTGTGTGCCTAAGGGGTCTCTTTGCCCGTATGCAAATAGCCTGTCGTGTGGACGCTCCAACGCGTGTCCCTCTGATTAGCAGAGGGCACAGCGGCGGAGCGGGCTTGCGGACGGTGAGTAATGGGTAGCTCGCCGTCCGACCAAGGACCAAGCCCGGGTCGGTAGCGCGTCATGTTTCGCGCCAAATGCCTGCTGGGGTCGCGGGTTTTTTCTTAACCCAGGATACCGTGGCCCCGGAACGTAAAGGGCATAGGAAGGAACACGGGTGGATTTTAGTCAGTAAGGGTCTGCAGTCCCTTCCGCCCCACCCAGGGCGGGAGGACTCATTTGATGAGTTTACCACATAAAAAAAGCACTAAGTATTAACCGAACCACACTCATAATTTCATCACAAGTTAAAATATTAATGCCCAACGAAGTGGGCACGGGTCAGCTAGTTATTAATAAATAGAAAACTCACCATCATCCTCGCCGGTGGCCCACATGGTGACTGAGAACTCTCCCTCCATGGTCTTGATCTGCACTTGCTTCTGTTCCCATCTTCGTGCTGGACCGCGGGTGGCTCCGTCCATCAGACCTACTGGGACTTCTCCTAGAATTTTCGAAAAGGTTTATGAAGTTTAAGAAAAGCAGGAGCATCAAGGCACTGTAAAAACGGGTTATATTGACGGAAGAAAAAAAAAACAAAATGACAGTACAGTAAAACGGGGCTATTTGGATTTTGGGAGCTTTTGGAACGACCCAGAATTTCTAACAAAAACATCGATAATTGTCGGTTGGTGTAAGGTCGAATTTATTTTACAAACTCTAGTAACACTTTGATAGTTTACGCTTACAATAAACAAACGTATTTGTAAAAAAAAAAAATCTTTCTTCAATATCGAAATATTTCCCAAAAAAATAGGATTATTTTATGTGGTAGGTATAAGTCCCAAATACCGATAGATTTGTTTAAAGTGTTTTTCAGCCCTTTTCTATTGCTGTCCATAATAGCTCCAAATATGCGATATTTGGGACTGTTGTAAGTCGTTACTTCAAACGTTCTCGTATATCTGCATAAGTAATGGGTTCTCCAAGACCCATATAATATTTTTACCCTAGGTCAAAAAAATTATATGAAAAAAATTATACCCTAGGTAAAACAATTATATGGGTAATTTTCGTGAAAATATTAAAATTCCTTCGTTTTTGTGCAGAAGCAATTCTGGTGTCATTTATGTAAATATTTATTAATAATAGAAGCGATATCCGGCATAAAAACTGGCACTTGCAAAATAAAATGCCTAAGTCTATAAAAGCCGATTTTCAGCCCACCGTGTAATAATAATGGACACCAACTGTACAAAAACGTATAGCTTAACTTACCGATGGGCATCAAATGCTGTATATTACTGGCGGTGTTAGCGACGTTCGAGCGGGGTCTGCCGCGACCTCTTCTGAAACAAAGTTCACACGATTGTTTCATCATACTTATAACACTAGCACTCCACCCAACGCTTCGGTAGCGAGAGTTTTCAATTACCTCCTTTTTATCGTGGTAAAATCATGGAATGACTCCTTCCACCCAGAGTAGGGCTGGAGGGACTGTCAGACTTGTACTGACTAAAATACATCTATACAATTTTGGGTAAGGTCGTTCCATCTTAGGCCTTAGATAATGGCCCATCTATAATTATATTATAGGAGGCAGGGACCATAACGGGACACTGCTCCCTAAACAAACACTTCCACACAATAGGCATAACGGACAGCCCCCTGTGCAGGGCATGCATGGAGACTGAGGAAACCGTCGCGCATGTGCTCTTCGAGTGCACAGGTGTCACACAGATCAGGACAGAAACCCTCGGGACACCCAGGACTTACACAGATGTTCTCCACAGACCAAAGAACCTGATCAACTTCTGGAGGGAGGTAGGCTGGTTGGAATAAGCCACCAAAGGCCACTATGGCCCACGCACAATGGTCCACATGAAGGACTAAGTGCGGAAACCAAATCCCCAACATAGAACATAGAACTAATATTATAAAGTTGAAGAGTTTTTTCGTTTGGTTGCACGCGCCAATCTCAGGATCCAGTTGGGTTCAAATTGAGAAATTATTTTAATGATGGATGGTTTATTTATCGAGGAAGACTATAGGCTTTACCGGGGTTCCCAAAGTTTTTCAGCTCGCAACGTACATACAGATTTAGATTTATTTCTGGTCGCCTGGCGCCCTACCTTTTTGATACCAGGTGAACAAAAAAACAATAATACCAGGGGGGGTATTACAACCTCTTAAAACCAGGCTTGTTCCAGTCAGTAAACGAGATGGCGCTAGACGACTTGTATAGCTCTGTCACTTTCACTCGCCGGAATAAGCCTGGTTATAAGACGTTGTAATACCCCCCCTGGTTCCGAACTCCACGACATCAGAGCACGTGAATCTAGATTTGTAACTGCAAGAGATCAATAAGACTTTCCTCTTCTTTCTGGTGGATATTTCATAAATAAAGAATTAGTTCTACGCAATATCCCTCCGGAGAATGGTCGACCCTCGCGTCTCACGACGCCCCGCTAGATGTACTCTCTAGGACGCACCAGCCCCCCTAGACAAGTCGCAAACGATAATCGTTCTCGGTTCTCCCCAATAGATTTTCAACCTTATTCCTTCGAGTCTTTAGTGGAAAATCTATTTAGGATTTCTAAGCGTTAGCGACTGGAACGAACGACAACGCCATGAAATCTTCAATAGATTTTCGACTAAAGACTCGAAGGAATAAGGTTGAAAATCTATTGGGGAGAACCGAGCGTTAACGA
The DNA here is from genome assembly GCA_036375495.1 of Agrotis segetum. Classification (NCBI taxonomy): domain Eukaryota; kingdom Metazoa; phylum Arthropoda; class Insecta; order Lepidoptera; family Noctuidae; genus Agrotis; species Agrotis segetum. The sequence continues at coordinate 1,235,289 of JAQSVV010000197.1, read as the reverse complement.
TTATCGTTTGCGACTTGTCTAGGGGGGCAGGGCGTCGAGACGAATAGTTTGGGAACCCCTGTGGCTACACATCAGGGGTTAAAACCACGAGTAACATCTATTAAAAAAGCTTCCCAAAAATTCTAGAAAATAAAAAACAATTCGTTTTCAAAACATTACCTGCTACTCGTCGAAGGCGGCCCAGGATATAGAGGATCATACTGCACCGGATCAGGGCTGGCATTCAGCACCTCCTCCCCGGATATGCCCGGGAGGATCACCTCCTCACTGCCCACTGAAATTTTATAGTCTGTCAGCGGAGCCGACGACAAGATGTACGGTTAATGTTAGACTTGAAGTATGGAAGTTGTAAGTTCTAGGAGGATTCTTTTATTTTTTTAATGATAGAAGCCTGTGGCTTAATAATTACAGCCGCACAGGCTGATCTTCCGGGTTAAGGCAAGCTTGGTCTGTGGATAGGTCATTGTCTGTCACAGCGAGTTTCCTCCGTGCCTCGGGAAGCACGTAAGATGTTTGAGAGTCGTTACTGTAAGTCAGAAGCTCTAAAGTCTTGACAACCAGTCTTAGGCCCCTCGCCCACGGGCGACTTTTTGTAGCGATGCAGTCGCGATGCTGTCGCGCGTAGCATCGTTACAGACGCGATGCTGTCGTTAGCTGTGTGCCCTCGCCCACGGGACCAGATTCAGTCGCGATGCAAACGCGCCACTCTAATCGCGACACTCCCTCCCCCCCCGGACCTCTCTACCGAAGTCGTCCCATGCGGTCGCGCGTTTGTAGCGATACAATCGCGATGCAGTAGCGCGTTGCAAATGCGGCTAACTCGCGTTAGAAGCGATGCTGTAGCGCGTTTGCTAAACGCGCTACAGCATCGCTGCAAAAAGTCGCCGTGGGCGAGGGACCTTACCATGGAGTATCGTATTGCTCAGTTATTAGGTTGTGGAGGTCCGATAGGCAGTCGCTCCATGTAAAATACTGATATTCAGCTGTATCTGGTTCGACTGGAAGACGACCACAATATAGTTGGGAAAAGACTAGATAGATGATTTTTATTTAATGATAGGTTCGTGTTTGACCACTATCTCGCCTGATGGTAAGCGAAGATGTGGTCGACGGTGAAGCACGCTTGACTAGATGTAACCTGTTCACTCTTGACTTGAAGAACCTAAAGTTATAGCTGTCTTTAAAAGTAACTGCTCTGTAACCTTATAGGTCACTTCGCCTCTTAGTGGGTACTGGACTTTTTTAGGGGCGTGAGCTGCAAATTGGTTGTAAAATACCTCAACCATTTTATCTTTTAATAGGGTATTTTACTGCATAAGTAAAATGTTTAGTACATCAAGACTAAAAATACTTTTGTAAAGCGGGCAGTAAGACAAAAAATGTTTGCGAACCTATCTGCTAGAGCAGCTAGCTATACACAAAGTGTGCTCCGCGGAGCCCTGGGGCTCCGTTAAGCCTTTCTGGGGGCTCTGCGAGAATACAGCCACCAAAACATAATATCGCAAAAGGATGGATGCAGAACTTGATGAAATAAACCAATTAATCATAATTAAGAAATAGTTTCACACATTTTTTTTTTTTTAATTTAATATAGTATACACTTTCATTGTAATCTGACACCCTGTTATTGAAGATTGCACATAACTTTTTGTTTTATTTTGGAGCTCCGTCAAAAATGTTGCTTTTCTAAAGGTTTCTGCCATCAAAAAAGTTTGAGAACCGCTGTGCTAGAGTAACCTTCACTCGGATGCCCGGCGCGGGATAAAAATCCAGGATATCATGCTCAGCAGTCATTTACTGCTCGTTTACGACACAGCGGCAAGCTGTGAGTGGTGACATGGCGCGGGGCATCGACCGGTAAGATCAAATGAATAGATGTTTGAAAAACGCCACGAGGCGCCGGCAGTGGCGAACTCGCGTATTTACAAAGCTATTAAATAAAATGTCTTATTCACGCCCCTCGGCATACTGCTCACCGCTTAGACCACAGAGATGGATAATGCAGGAGTAATGACAATGATATCCTTACCTTCTTCAAGATGCTGCATGCCAATGACTTGTTCTTCAACCTCTTCATACTGGTCATCTGTGATGTACTCCTCGTATTGTCCTGTCTCTATCTCCTCATACTGAAAAGAAGAATACTTGTTAAAGTTTAACTTGTAGGCTGCTGTTCCCGAGTAGACGGTGCGTTGTGTTTCACGCGCATCTCTAAGGGTTGGACCTCATCTGGCAGCACGGAATCGCCTTTTTCCGTCGCCCTTTCTCTTTCTGTCGCTTAGAACTGCCATTTGCTAGACCGAGACAGAAAGCATAATGGCGGAATCCTCGAGGCGATCGGCATCACGGACAAAATGCAATGGTAGCAAATGGCAGTTCTAAGCGACAGAAAAAGAAAGGGCGACGGAAAAAGGCGATTCCGTGCTGCCAGACGGGGTCCAACCCTAAGCCTGTTTGTGTGTGTGCGTTATGAAAACAAATGAATATGATTGGTGGATATCAAACGCATCCTTAGCAACGTAGCATAGCGCATCTCTGGTGGAAAAGCAGCCTTAGGGTTGAACTACATCTGGCAGCACGGAATCGCCTTTTTCCGTCGCCCTTTCTCTTTCTGTCGCTTAGAACTGCCATTTGCTAGACCGAAACAGAAAGCATAATGCGATGAATGGCAGAGAGTTCCACTCCTTCGCTGTCCGCATTATAAAAGACGTTTGGAAACGCTTCGTGCGAGTTGGTGGAATTCACCAATCACAATGGCTTGAAATAAGCATCTCTTCTCCACACTGCTTCTGTCATGTGATCGGTGAATCGCGACACAGCTCTGCTAAGCACCGCTCCACTCCACCTCATTAGACCCCGCAGCTTTATAAACTCCTTACCTTGACTCCAACCTGGTCATCCCCGTCCATCTCCACGATGGAGCCGTGGGTGCCAATCTCCACTTCGCACATTATCTCCTGGTTCATCATCTTCGCTGATGTCCACTGAAACAAGGAGATTTCAACGTTCGTAAAGTTTTGTTTTTATATTCTAGTAAAAAATTGCCGACAGCTTTAAGAGGATCGTCTACCGAGAGCTCGTCCATACTAAAAGAGAAAACGTTTTCCTACCCCTAAATGTTATCGTATCTCAATGATTTTTAGGGTTCCGTAGTCAACAAGGAACCCTTATAGTTTCGCCATGTCCGTCCGTCCGTCTGTCCGCAGTTTAGCTCAGAGACGCACAGTACTAGAGAGCTGTAATTTGGTGTAAATATACGGATTTGTTGTGCCGAAAAAGTGGTAAAATAAAATCTCGTAAAATATTTTTTTTTAGGGTACCTCCAGTACTTACACGTAAAGTGAGGATTTTTTTTTTCTCGCGTACCCCTTAGTGTGGGGTATCATTAAATAGGCCTTTAAAAAATAATGATAGTTTCCATTAACAATTTTTTGATAAAAAAATTCGTTTGTGAAATATTAAGCTTTAAAGTGCTAAATTTTGCTCGATTCGAGTGTCCCCCCCCTCTACCACAATAGTAGTATATATAACGAAGTTTAAAAGAAAATTATGATGACTAAGTAGGCTTTACAACTTTACGAGTAAAAGTCGACCAACTTATAAAATGTACTTGATATCATATTTTCTTAAACAAAATGTATCGGAGACAACTGCAAATGTAAGTTTGTCAACTTTATTTTTACAGCTTTTATAGGTATGTTTTTTGGGGATAGGTAGGTTTTTATCGTCAACTATTTTTAACTAAATTCAAAAAAAGGAGGAGGTTCTAAATTCGTTTAATCTTTTTTCTTATGTATTTTCCACGATTTCTCAAAGACTCCTGGACCGATTTTGAAAGTTTTTCTTTTTAAAATTAAATTCAGCGAATCAGTTTCGTTAGTTCGCATAAGTATTTTGATGGGCAACTACGGAACCCTACACTGTGCGTGGCCCGACACGCACTTGGCCGGTTTTTAGAATGCTGTCACAGTAAAATAATAGGTTTTCTTTTATTCAAAATTTATAATACATAGTTTGAAAGTTACAGGCGCCAAAGAGTTACTTTTGAAAAAAAGAAAACCTATAAACCTAGTATTTTACTGTGACAGTAGCATTCTAAAAAATCATTGAGATAAGATAACATTTAAGGGGTAGTAGGATAGGAAAACGTTTTCACTTTTAGTATGGACGAGCGCTCGGTAGACGATCCTCTTAAGGGTCTACACATACCGACATTTAGTACAGAATAGGATACTTTCTATCCCGAAATTACATCCCACCGGATAATTTTATAGTTACACGCGTCTTCAACGACAAATAATGAATAATTATTCTAAAATTTCGATCACTAGGCGACCCCTAGTACCCTATATTATAAATTAAGACATTCGTTTTGCATTTTTTTTTTTTTATTGTTTATTTATACAATGTAAGTACAGGTTTACATAATAATTAAGAAAGTCAACTTGTTTACCCTTGAAATACTCGCTTCATTTCAATTGAATTGACCTACAACTTGCGTGATAAGAATAATAATGATAATTAAATAGGCATTTTCTTTTGTTATCTTACTCTTTTATAAATTAAAAGGCAAATAGAAGGAAAAAAGTAATAAATCCGTGGAAATGTGTATCTTTTACCCCCTTATTAATAAACGTGGACTAAAGTTACAACTAGGATGATCTCCGGATTAAGGCCCGGTATCCACCAAAGCGGAGAGAAGAAGAGATGTGTTTGAATAACCAATCAGATGTCCACATCTCCTCTCCGCTAATTGACAGACGCTGATTACAGACATCTGACTGGTTATTCAAACACATCTCTTCTCTCCGCTTTGGTGGATACCGGGCCTAACCCTGGCGTAACTTTAGTCCACGTTTATTAATAAGGAGGTAAGTGTATAGGTAAATAAAGTTAGATTTTGAGTTGCTAGGAATATGTGTGCGGGGTTCCGCGTCACATCAACAGTGAAATCTGTTCGTGTCGTAAAAGAAGTTAGATTTTGAGTCTATTGAAATTTGCGCGCATCGTCGCGTCTCGGTGTGTATTAACCCTAAGTTTTTAAATAGTGTTTTTTTTTTAAATATCAACAGATTTGATTTCTGGAAAGGCAAATGGATTTTTTGAAAATCGAATAATACGAATAAATTTATTTTTCATCAAAATCGGCCTCGAATCTCCCTTGAGCATTTTTCGATTTGGCCATCCACGCCCAGTTGGAAAATTCAGTCTGTATAAGTAACTCCAGACGTATAAAATCACGCTTATAATACCCAGCGGGTGTTGGCACACCCGTGCACCCACATTTTGCCAGATAAATCAAATCCAATGCAATAAGGGGCAAGCCATCAAACAGACACGATAATATTAAATGATGATTTATATTCAATGATAATGATGTATTGTTCTCATATACAATTACTATGATACTAGCTATTGTGTACTTTAACTGTCTCATAGGAATTTATTCTGAAGAAAAAATATTACTAGGCGTAATTATAGCCTACCTACTTGTACTCCGAAATCTAATGCTTTTTTTATCCAGGGCAGGGTGTCCTTCAATAGCCTATAATGTTCCCACTGTTGGGACACAGGCCTCCTCTCTGTTACAGGGAATGGCCCATAATCCATACTGTGGGCCCGGTTGAGTGCGGGTTGGATATTTTTCAGTGCAAGCTTTTATTTTGAAATATTGATTGATGTTACCAATGATATTATAAAGTCATAGATGCGTTATACACGTACAAAGCGACGGAAAAAACTGTGCCGCGCCGAGCGGCAACACAGATACACACTTTTTTATTCACACATTACATTTCACTACAAGTAAAAAGGATAGCTTGATACAACGCAATAAGAAAAAAAGTGACAGCTAGATAAACAAACAGCGCCACGCGTCATCAATCCCCCCGCACGTCAGCGTCTCCTCTCGCTCGCACCCGTGCTCGCACTCTTTCTTTTACGACGCCATATTTATAGAAACGTAATGTTTTATTTGTGAAAATATTAAAGATAAATAGTATATTTACGAATGTTATGTGCTTCTTTGACTTTTAGAAGTCTTGCATGTTTAATTTGTACAATATCTCATCACACACGACAGCATTTTCGGTAGTTTTAGGTCACTTTTACTTTTAATTCAGTCTGTGGTACGTAAAGTGCCGCTGGCAACGTCGCACTGAGACCAAGATGTGTGAATCAGCCTCATTTGAGCGCATACGTTATTGAGCGCGTATGACGTATCTACACCTTTTTACTTATAATATCATTGGATGTTACATTATTAGTTACATACAACATAATTATCCAGCCATAATATGACATAAATAAAATCCTATTTAAAAAGAAAACCTTATATAACTTCTATTCTTCTCCATAGAGATCTACTCCTTGAAATGGTCACCTATGGTACTTTCACAGTTTTTATGTCTTGTGACTGGGATTGTAGCAAAAAAAACTTTGAAGTATTTGAAACTATTTTTTTTTTTTATATCTTTGACAATACTTTGATTTATTATATGCTTTAATTTGATTTCTTCTGAAAATATTCTTTAATACTTTGATTTCCTTTTTCCAATACAAGTTTGAAGAATAACCCACATTACTGTTAGGTATCCATATTGTCTAGCTGACTGTACTAGTCAATTCGACATGATGAGTCTAGATATACTGGCAATATACTAGATATCTTTTTGAGTCATTTAACTGTTTTGGTGGAAATATGAGCCATTGATGATAACAGGAAATATTTAATTTGTTCTAAATTTTCTATTCAGGACCCTTCGCATGATTTCTAAAAGAATTTAAAGAAAGAATTTAATGACATGACCTATTGTACTGAAATATTTGTTTTTAATGTATATCATTGTTTAAACAGACCGTGTCAGTATTATCAAGAGAACTTGTATTTTACAGTTATCAAAGAATGGATTAATTAACCTCTTTTTTCCGTTTAATTGTTTCATTTTCCCATCACACTAAAAATAACTACAAACAAGTATCTAATCAGGCAGAATACACACATACCTTTGCCTACATGATAAGAGGACAAGAAAACAATAACTCTATAGATTAAAAAAACACTGGATTACAAATGTATGTAAATAAAACATTTCATTATCATTTTATTCGAGCACAATTGATTTGTTTTTCACGATTTATTTTTAGAACGAATCGTGTTATACACAAACAGTGATTTTAATGTAAATAGTGTCAGAACGTCACTCGACGGGTACAAGTTTTAATGAGTATTCTGTATTCGTTACCTCCCACAGAGAAAATCATTTTTTAGCTTTATTCTGTCGCATTCTGGTGCATTGGAGTCAAACAACTATCTCTCGAGGCAGGTGCGAGTACACTGACGGCGCAGCCCAACCGGCCGGGCCCGCGGCCCGACGATTTTTTAGATAATTATAAAATGACCACGCCAAACGCTACACACATCGATACCTTATTGAATGACCTTCATTCTGTCACCCTCAATTAATCGGCCAAACGCGTAATTTCATAGAAAATAGAAAACACTTGTTACGATACGTCAAAAAGTACTGTTTTCGATAGAAATAATTTACCTGTATTTATCCAGTAACAAAAGCACCGACGGCCACCAGAAGACAAATATGGACAGATGCGTTGGCACGGAATTTTCCAACGTAATATTTACCGCAACTAGTGCCACAGTTTTCAGTGAAAAAAAGTTCGATATTTAGGCTCAAAAATATTTGAAATTTACGCGAAAATGTTTATAAAATATGTCCGACTAAACATGGCGTCCAAAGATGTCCGACCAAATTCAATATGGCGAAGCAAAATGGACGCCCGTTCTCCAGCCGCTCGTACTTGCAAACTCCTCTGTGAAAGGAAAGCAACACAGCAACACTCATGTCATTTTGGAAGAAAAAAAATCTTCCACTTGCCAATGTTGCCATAGTAAAATGTTCAACGTCATTGTTTCGTAATTAATTTCAACACAACAAAGCAACTGAAAATTATACCACTATTTTGTTTATATAGACAAAATATCTGTAACAGTCGTATATAAGTCTGATTAAAAATTATTGCGTATTTACATAAAAAATCTCAAAAGTTCCTTGATGTTTACAAACAGAATTCATTATCGCAACTGTCAAACTCTCTCCAATGCTGCCATCTATACGAAAACTTTGACGTAACAGCGCCATCTGACGGTGAAAATTCATCACGCCTGTCATTTTCCGTTTTCCTCTTCCTGTGGTTATTTAATAGTTGAGCCTAGATATTTGTGCAGAATTTGCGATGGCTCTGAGATTAATAAGTAAATTGAGTGTGCGGCCAGAGCTCCGTGGTGTCGTAAATTTGAGTAGTTCAGCAGCGGCACCTGCTACATTGTCAGATTTCGATGTTCAGCACAAGACTCCAGTTGTGAGGAAAGTGCACCTGGTTCCGAAGGCCCACTATGGAGGTCGTCATGCTGTTACCATGCTCCCAGGAGGAGGAATCGGCCCTGAGTGTATGGGCTACGTCCGGGATATCTTCAAGTAAGTATAACCTTTTTTGTAAGAACCTTGCTAGACTAGCAGGGAAAATACTGAGAAATCAGCTGATTACTTTTCTATATGAGACGCAGTAGGTTTTCTTAAGAATTAAGCTAAGTATTTGCGTAAAAACACATCATCTAATTCATTTATCCTTTCCCAATTCACACTGTTTTGTTAACTGCTTAGCACTATTTGGTTAATTAATAATATAAACATTGTTAGAGTTAATGATTAATGTCTGCATGTCTATAAGGAATAGACAAATTTATTCTTTTCTTATTTTTCATTTGTAATTTTCCTCCACAGTCTCTTTTCTTCATAAGTTTTATAAATAAACCCCGCAAAAAATTCTATGTTTAAACTTGTGATTATCACATGACTGTACAATATTGAGGAAACTATCAACATAAATGGTCTCATACATGAATACTTGTAGATGTATTTTTTGAAACATCAATAGCTATTAATATTAGAATTGTCATGAAGTAGGACATTATTTTTGAAGTGCAAGGAAATAATGTTCTCTTTATGTATGAGTAATGGTGTAGATTCCAACAGATTTTGAGCAAATAAAGAACAATACTTGACAGAATATTTAGTTTTCATAAATCATGCAATGCCGGGGTTGCGGGACTGTCTGTTGGGGTTGCTAGTGTCTTAATAGGTAACTGTGAACCTACAATGTAAAGGGCTGTTAAAGCAAACTGGATTATAACCAGTACAATTCTGACATTCCCTTCCACCCCACCCAGGACAGAAATACTCATTTGATGATTTTACCAGGCCAAAAAAAGGCTACAATGCAAGTATACAGAAATTTGTTCGTTTGGGTACCATTTCGCACAAGTGTAACATTTATCTTATGCATTAAACGTCTTTTTGAACCACTAGGTGAAGACTGCATAAAAATCCATTGCGTATTTTGATAGACGTGACCATACAGAGATGGAAATCTACCTCATACACAATATATGAACCTTTAAACTGCTAATATTGGATATATAGCTTTCAAATTTTCAGGCCCATTACGCTAGATAATATTCATGATTTTTGTTGTTTTGTTTGATTTTATTGCATCTATTCTGTACTATATCTCTCTGTTTATGTAGATATAATAAAATAAAAACGAATCGGAGCTCATGAGGAGCAGAAAGAGAGGAACTCAACACGCACAATGGTCCACATAAAGGACTAAGTGCGGAAATCATAACCCCTAACATAGCGATTTCTCCGTGCAATGCATTTTAGATGTTACAGAACGTATTTGCCGTACGACCAGCTGCTTAGCAGATACAAGCTCTTGACTCTTAGCGCCAGACGCAAACAACTAGAAGCAATGACCCTATATAATATTGTTAATGGCAACTTTGATTGTATAGATCTGAATAATGTACTCTGTTATGCTGTCCCTCGGACTGTTCATAGAAGGCAGGTGCGAGCGGGTACGCTATTTGCAATAGGTACCTGCCGATCTAATACTGGCCAACGTTCACCAGTCCGACGAATGGCAGCGTCTTATAATGAAGATTTCGAACACTTAGACATATTCATGTGCTCCATAAAATTGTTTAAAAGCCTTTTGTATGAGACACTTTCACGTTCTTAGTTGTGTAACTTTATCTTGTTTATAACGTTTTACTTTTTCGTTTTTACATTAGTTTTATGAAACTGTCATACACGAACATCGATGCCTTAGCATTTTAAAAAGTTGTTCTATCACGGTAATCTGTGAACAGCGCTGTGGGCTACATTATTATTTAAGTTAAAATGTTATTATGTTGTAATATCACATAGTGTAGCTGTTTGTTGTTCCTATTTAATAAAATAAAAATAAAAATAAAATAAAAATAGAGAGGAAATTGTATTTCACCAATTCGTAGCCTGGTTCCTGCCGGGGGCAATTGAAATGAAGTCTGGCGGTTAAAAAGTTAAATCTCCTTTATTGTATAAATATGTAATGAGAGCTTTATAATATTCCATATATTTATTTCATTGAGGACTGCTAGCAAAATCATACCAAAAAAAGGGAAATAGTCACCAGAAAACCAATTATATTTATAGCTATTCTCTCTCTAAGACTGAAAGATTACAATATTCTATTACTCATCAATTTAGTACGTAAGTACTTACAGCACATGTCTCGCAACTGAATGTTATCAATTTCTTCCTTAATTGAAATGGCCTTAGACCAATTAGTGGTATTAAAGATTATAATTTGCATAGATACCTAGCACTACACCGCTATAAATTACATGTAAGGGATTATTTTTGTTTGATGTCTGACTATCCAATTATTGAATTTCTAAATAAGAATATGACAGATCTTTGAGGCGTGCGTGGAACACGACGCGCCGGGATCCATAATCTGACGGCAAGTCACCCATTACTCGCCGCCCTTATGCTTGCGCCTACTTTGGCGGATAATCGTTTCCCGACGTCCATTGCCCTAGTCATCTCTCACGGAGGCGGGTTCGTGAAATAGAGGCCGTCCTCTCTTTCACGCGTCCCGCCCCTCCTTCACTAGCATGACTGCTTCGTATAAGGAGATGAACGCTTTCCGATCTGTTTCGCCCAATACCGGATGCGCATGTCCTCGACCAATACCGGACCTGTAGAGAACCTGAGTTATCAAAGTATTGTTGCCACATTTGATGGCAATACATCATCATCTCAGCTATAGGAAGTCCACTGCTGAACATAGACCTCCCCCTTATATGTCCACATATTTATAATAGTTGGGAGCGACCTGCATCCAGCGTCTTCCGGCGACCTTTATAAGGTCGTCTGTCCACTTTGTTGGTGGACGTCCTACGCTGCGCTTAGTCCGTGGTCTCCGCTCTAGCACTTTTCGACCCCATCGGCCATCTGCTCTGCGAGCAATATGGCCTGCCCTTTGCCACTTCAGGTTGCTAATCCGGTGGGCTATGGTGGCTTTAGTTCGTAAAAATACATACAGTACCCAGCACGAAAGTTGGCAAGGTTCTGGTGTAGTGGGGCTAAGTTTGCGCATCGCATTTAGCGGCACGCAAGTGTGAGCGAGACCGCGTATACTGGGTGCGAGGAGCAAAGACGAGTGACGCACCAATCGCGTGCTCGGATCGGCACTACCTCATACCCCGCGACCCGCATGACCACCAATGAGATCTACTAAATGACTTCTGCGCATCTAACGACTCTTGCCAACTTACGTGCCGGTCACTGTAATTATATGTAATTCTAGATTCATATTTCTGTTCATTCAATGTTCTAATTATGTTTACAGGTACATTGGAGCCCCGATAGACTTTGAGCTGGTGGACATTGATCCCAATGTGGACAATGATGAGGATGTCAAGTACGCCATCACGACCATCAAGAGGAACGGTGTCTGTCTTAAGGTATGTCTCTTTTTTGAGCTCAGATGGTCTACCATGACGAAACAGACAGAAAAGACGAAAAAGAGAGAAAGAGACAGAGTTATACAAGTCGTCTAGCGCCGTCTTGTTCACATACTGGAATTACTCTCTTTAAGACGTCTTGATAGATCAGCTGTTATAGTAAAAATACTGCACGAATCGGAATAAAGGTTAAACCGCGCTTGCCTAGGTTGTTTCGTGGATGGGTGTTTTCTCAGCGCCGTGGAAAGTACCTATGCTCAGGGCCCCCGCTACCATATGTGCAATGTGTGCAATGCACACGGGCGCCATCCTTTAGGGGGCGCCAAAACCAAGGGCCCAGATTTTTTTTTAAAAAAAACAAAAATATTTTTTAAAGAAAAGTTGAGAACCTAACTAGGATTACTTTTAAGTACCTATTAAATACTTCAAATATATTATCTGATCTCACTAATTTTAGATTATAATTTGAATTCCGGAAACGTTAAACTTTTAGACCTCACTGCGTTATTCTAGGAAGAATTGCTTTGTACTATTCCAAAAAGCTAAAAAATTTCGCGCTCGCTTCGCTCGCGCTACATTTAATGTTGACATTCGCTTTTCATGACCTCGCTTTTGATAGCAATAGCAAATGCTTCATAAGTTAGTTAATCTTGTATTGGTCTACAAAAAATGAAATTTGTCTTCTCTTAGGGTGCGTCCACATCTGGCGAATGCGCCGCAAATGCGCAGCTCGCACGCCGTTTCCGAGCTGCGCGCGAGCCGCGCGCGCGCATTCTCGGCAATGAGAATGAGAATTTAGTATGCCAAAAGGCGGGCGAGAAGCGCGCGCGCGGCACGCGATCTGCACGCGTGCAGCTTGCAAACGGCGCGCGAGCTGCGCATTTGCGGCGCATTCGCCAGATGTGGACGCACCCTAAGATGGTACGGAACTCTGGGTGTGAAGTTTGACTAGCACTTGATGGTTTTTTTTTTTGTTTAAGTTCCGAAGCGCAAGCTTGTACCCAGGGCGTTGAATTTTAAAACACGCCACTGACCGATCTACCATAAAAAAAATATAGTTCAAAATGCCTTAAGGGGCGCCAAAATCCTTTTTTGCACACGGGCGCCAGTAGACCTTACGGGGGCCCTGCCTATGCTGAGTCGGACTCATCATAATGTGCCTAGCCTTTTCTTAACAATAATAGGGCCGGCTTCCAGTCGAAAAATATGCAGCTGAATATCAATATTTTATATACAATCAGACCTCCACAACCCAGAAACTGGGTAACACTATACCCCTTGCAAAGACTGGTTGTCAGACTTAAGTGCTTTTGCCTGTGATTAACGTCTGTCAAAGATCTACAAATGACAACCGCACCAACTGCTTTACGTGCTTTTCGAGGCACGGAGGAAACTCGCTATTACAGATGGTCACCCATCCACAGACCAACCGCGGCAAGCGCGTCTTAACCCGGAAGATCTGCCCGTGTGGCTGTAATTATTTAGACACAAGCTCCTCAAAGCCTTACCTCTATTATAGAGGTATATTTCGTCCCAGTAACAGGTTACGTGTGGAAGAATCAGTGCAATCAGTCCTACCAATTCAACTTACAATCAGTCTTTCCATGGGGTATCGTATTACCCAGTTACTGTGTTGTGGAGGTGTGGTAGGCAGTCGCTCCATATAAAATACTGAAATTCAGCTGCATCTGGTTCAACTGGAAGCCGACCAAAATATAGTTGGGAAAAGGCAGGCAGATGATGAAATGGATGTGTGGCTCTTTCCTCAAAAGACCATCTCAGACACCCGCATGGTCCTCGTATGACCTGAACAAAACAATGTCTGGACTTTAAAAGATACGGTGACCTCTGAGTTTGTTTCGGCTGTTCTCAGAGTAGTCAGGTACGAAACACCGGCCACATCTAGCTTTAAAAATATTGATGACGTGTAAAAGTGTTTTTTATAACCAACTTGCAAAATAAATATCATTTATCATTGGCATTATGATGAACCTTATTTCCGTGATGTCTACCAGGGTAACATCGAGACAAAGAGTGAGGCCGCCTACGTGACCTCCCGCAACGTGGCGCTCCGCAACGAGCTGGACATGTACGCCTACGTCATGCATTGCAAGTCCTTCCCCGGGGTCAACACCAGGCATAAGGATATTGATCTGCATATTGTCAGGTAAGACATTTTGTTTGCGATGCGACTAAGGGACTTTACTCTAGGCGCGATTCGAACGAATTTCAACTCATAAGTGCAACTCAACCTTACCACTATGACATAAGACATAAAACACGTTGTTATCTATGAATAGATGAAAAACAAAACACGATGGCCATGACAACGTCAAGTAAATCGAATCGCATCTTTATTTCTTAGTGGCAATGTTGATTTTCACTTGTAGTTGGAATTCGTTCGAATCGCGTCGCATCGCGCCATTAGTAAAGTCCCTAAGGGAGCCTTCGATGACGCGATTCGTGCGATTTACATTTCGTCATAAGCTCCCACTCTCGAATTTCAAAGCGTTTTATCTTTGTCAAAATTGATTGATTTAAAAAAAGAAAAAAATACATGTTCATGATTTTTCAATACTCGAACTGCAGTACCTACAAAATTTTACCAAAAAAAATATAACCGGCTTCAAAAACTGTATACTCATCAAAATATACTGTATCGGACAAAAAAAAAAGAATCATCAAAATTGGACCAGAAACCTCTGTGTAATCGGTGTACGCAATGTTGAAAACTTTTTAGGTTTTTGTTGATTTTTCAAAAAGTGCTAGTCCGATTTCGATAAAATTTAAATGGAACCATTCGGGAAGTACATATACCCTTTCCAACAAAAAAATATTTTTTCAAATCGGTTGGTAAACGACGGAGATAAGCCCGAACAAACAATAATGTATATAAACATCCGAATTGAGAACCTTTTGGAAGTTGGTTAAAAATACCCTATTTCTTTCCATGTCTAAAAGAGACTAATTACATAAATCAGTTGACACCATCCATTATATCTTTTTGCTTCCACAGACAAAACACAGAAGGTGAATACGCCATGTTGGAACACGAATCAGTGCACGGTGTCATTGAGTCCATGAAGGTTGTGACTGCTAGCAACTCGGAAAGAGTCGCGCGGTTCGCCTTCGAGTTCGCCAAGAAAAATAACAGGAAGAAGGTAAGAATATTGTAACGTGACCTGGGTAGGCTGGGTTGCTCTTAATGAGATGGAGACGAAACGCGAATGTAATATCGTTACAAAAACATTATATCGTGAGGCTCAACAATAATATCATAGACTAGCTGTACGCCCTAGTTTAAACCCCCCGTTCATCATCATCATCAGTCGGAAGACGTCTACTGCTGAACATAGGCCTCCCCCTTAGACCACCACGCCGAACGACAATTCGCCACTTGCATCGCACGGTGTCCCGCGACCCTCTGTCTGTGGTCCACCTAGTGGGAGGCCTACGCTGCGTTTTCCGGTCCGTGGTCGTCATGAGAGAACTTCTTCCCCATCGGTTGTCAGTTCTACGAGCGATGTGGCCTGCCCATTGACACTTCAACTTGCAAATTTTATGAGCTATGTCGGTGACTCTGGTTCTTCGCCGAATATCCATGTTCCGGATTTTATCCCGCAAAGAAACTCCGAGCATAGCTCTTTCCATTGCTCGTTGAGTGACTCTTAGTATCGTGTAACGCAAAACCTCTCGTGGGGTGACTCAGCCCATGTTACTGAACAATTTTTGTTCTAAGACTTTTGCCCCACCAGAGGTTTTGCGCTTTTGGCGTTACGCGTTGTAGATATCAATATCACTTTAATTAAATTCATAAAATCTAAAGTGCAACACGATTGGACATATCAAGTAGCCCACGCGGTGGCAGCCGTCAGATGGTACATACTATACCTACACTTGCTGAGGTAAGTCTTTTGAAGGGTGATGGGTCGCCAAAGATAAGTTCGCCTTGGTAATTAACCAAGGTGAAATGTCACACTAGCGTAAGGCTGCTTTTCCACCAGAGATGCGCTATGTTACGTTACTGCGGATGCGTTTGATATCCACCAATCATATTCATTGGTTTGCATAGCACAGCACTGGTGGACATTCAACTAAGATGTGTTTTTTATATGGAAGGATGCGTGCTATGGATACGTGCTATGTTTCATCTTCCCCACTATCATACATTGCATAGCTCGATCTTCGTAGCGCAGCTACCTTGTGGCGGCGCATCTTCATAGCACATCTTACTCGCACTACATAGCGTAGCGTCAATGGAAACGGTCACACAGTTTTGTAACTCAGCTTTTACATCCTCGCAGCACAGCTTCCATAGCACATCTCTGGTGGAAAGGCAACCTAAGGCTTGCTCATTTATTTTTGACTGTCTGTTCAAGCTTATCTCAGAAACGGGTAGTCCTCTTTGACGGGAGTTTCATTATCAGACACTGCTGATGTTATAGAAAATAGAAAGTTAATTACGGTTAGTTCACACCGAGACGCGACGCGAAGCGACGTGACGCAACGATACTTCAAATTTGTATCTTTTCTTGTAGTAAACAAAGTCAGATTTTGAATCGCTATTAAAACGCAGCGCGGCGCCGCGCTACGTCGCGCTGCGTTGCGAAAGGTGTATCTTTTCGTGTAGAAAATAGAGTTACATTTTGAATAACTCTATTGAAATGCGTCACGTCTCGGTCTGTGCTGACCCTTAGGCTACTTACTTTTATACTAACCCATTTGGCCCAGCCGTGCCCAAACGAGGACACTTGTAAAAGTATCGCCTATTTTTTAATTACTTAATTTATTCTTGTTTTCATTGTTGATAAATAACATTTGTTAGTGAATATTTATGTTTTCAGTCCAAAAATATAATATTGACAGTTACAATAGATTCTGTAGTGCATTTAAATGAGGTGTTTCAAATTCTGTAGATGCCGAAAATTAAACAATTTTTATTTTTAACTTTTTCTTCAAGATAAATTATTTTTTGATATTGAAATACTTGAATAAGCTCTGTATAGTAAAATAAAATTATTTCACACCAAAAATATAGAAATCTCGTAGTACAAAAAGTGATTTTACAACGGTGTCCCCAATTGAGGTCGCTGGGCACTTCAGGGGTATTTATTACGATTCTTATTGAGACATTTATTTTGAGCAACTGCTAGCACAAGAGACATTTACAAGTCAAAATAACTACCATGGCCTTCAGGAAGCATTTGGTGCTACATTGGATGGAAAATATGGTTTAGAGAGGTAGATTTAGTGGGTCTTCCATCAGAATCAAGCGCATAATACGTATATACGAAGGTGATGATGACTATGTGCAAAGCTATGTCATATCATGAGGTATACCAAGCAGAGACGATATGTTTACGGGTTGAAGAGTAATGGGGCAGCAACAACTACAAAACATGAGATGCTGTAGCCTAATGACATAGTCTAATTTATAAGAGGCATGTCTGTCCTATTCAGCTTCAAGACCTCATTTACTCATTCATTTTGAACGAATCCTGCTATGTGTGTGAGAATATGGTAAATGTTCTTGGCTATATCCTAGGAAGCCAGAAGTTGTTGGTATACCACAGGTTATTCAATAAGGAATGGAAGGGATTGAGCTAAATGCCTATTCCTCTGCACCACTCTGATATACTTGGCCAAAATGTTGATGGGTTTTGTTCACATATGTGCTGGATTTAGCTGTTGTTGTGACCACCTTGTGGGTACACCTACTAAAAGCTAATGAAACTAAAATAGATCAGCTTGTCTGTCACTTTTATATCGCTTCTTATCGTTTGAGACACACAATCTGTGTATGTTTTCGGCCAGCAGTTGTGATGGTATCATAACTGCAGCAAAATGGGGTGGGTTATTATTCTCAAAACTATTCCCAACAACTATGACGAGATGCACTTATTAAAATGCTTATTGGTAACCAAAAAGTGTTGTATAACACTGTGCATCGGTAAAGACTGTTTTGAATATTTTGACACTGTATGCGCCCATCGTCCCCATTTGAGGACGGCATTTTTTTTCTATTAAAACAAAAAGTATTTTTAATTATTTCGATGATTTTTGGTTGATTTTAGTGTTTTCTACCCGTTACATAAGAAATTGCTTTCTTCCTACTGCTCATTTATGTTTGGGTCCAAATGGGCTAAGGTTCTTTTTAGAGAAATAATTAGGCGTCCGCACAAAAAGCCACGGAGTCTCCCTAGAAATTTTAGTTCGCTAATTTTATTTTCTTTGCAGGTGACAACAATCCACAAGGCGAATATAATGAAGTTGTCTGACGGTCTGTTCTTAGAGACGTCGCGCCGCATCGCCAAGGAGTACCCCGACATAGAACACAATGATATGATCATCGACAACTGCTGCATGCAGCTTGTGTCCAAGTGAGTGCTGGGTTTTATGGAAACTTTTTATTTTTTCATCATCATCATCATCAGCCGGAAGACGTCCACTGCAGAACATAGGCCTTCCCCTTAAACCACCTCGCCGAACGACAATTCGCCACTTGCATCCATCGGCTGTCCGCGACCCTCTCTCTGTCTGGTCCACCTAGTGGGAGGCCTACACTGCGTCTTCCGGTCCGTGGTCGTCTTGAGAGAACTTTTCTTCCCCATCGGTTGTCAGTGCTACGAGCGATGTGGCCTGCCCATTGCCACTTCAACTTGCAAATTTTATGAGCTATGTCGGTGACTCTGGTTCTTCGCCGAATATCCATGTTCCGGATTTTATCCCGCAAAGGAACTATTATTTTAAGAAATTATTATTCTTATTTACCGTCTTCAAAAAGTAGGAGTTTTGTGTGATTCATCTTTTTCGATACGGTATACCTGCCATTTGGTACTATCGATGGAAATAAATAATAATTCGCGTCTAATAATTAAATTTTAGTAAAAACTGGCTGACGGATCGGCTGGAGCAGTGGTGGCCCAGTGGTATCGGCCTCAACTTACGAGGTGTAGGTCGTAGGTTCGAACCCCGCCAGGCGTATTACTTTGTGTAATTAATTTCATCATGACTGCTCTCAAAACGGTGAAGGAAAACATCGTGAAGAAACCGGCATGTACTAGAACCAAAAATTCTAAAACATGTGACTTCTACCAAACCGAACTCGGCCCGCGTGGTGGATTATTATGGCTCACAGAAAGGAGGCCAGTGTCCCAGCAGTGGGAACATTATAGGCTGAAAATCTAATGTTTTACAAGCTTGTAGAGTATTCATTTTAGAGAATATTATAGTTTCTTAGAGAAAAAGAGTATCATAGCTTTTTATCCTGGAATATTGTCAAATGAGGCGTTACGAGACTGTCAGACTTGTACTGACTAAAATCCACGGAAATCCTTCAATAGACCTTTACGTTCCAGGATCACGGTTACTTGATGAAAGAATCCCGCGACCCCGACAGACTGGCCCTCTAAGGGAGCCGTCAGAGCCGAAAAGACCCTGACCCTTAATATTTTTTTTTTTACCAGGCCTCACCAGTTCGACGTGATGTTGATGACCAACCTGTACGGCTCCATCGTGTCCAACCTGGTGTGCGGCCTCATGGGAGGCGCGGGGCTCCACTCCGGCAGGAACTACGGAGATCACTACGCGGTGTTCGAACCTGGCACCAGGAACACTGGTAAGGGTGCTCCCACATTTATCGACGCGGAGTCAAAATCAAAGTATTTATTTCAAGTTGGCCAGTTACAGGCACTTGAATTGTCAGAGACAATAAAAGGAATAAATTATTATTAGACAGTAAAACGTTATGGTGCTACAGCCCCAGTCACAAGACATAAAAACTGTGAAAATACCGTAGATGCCCGTTCCAAGAAGTAGATCTCTATGGAGAAGAATGTGCAAGAAACTACATGGACATTCTTTTAAAATCGCCAGAATGATTACAGGTGGCGGACTTTGTGTTGCCACTTGGCATTTATGCTGAGCTAAGGCCCTTTTGGCATTCAAAGATTTGTTTTATTTTATTTCTTAGTTTGAATTAGTTTTAAGTTTTAATGCCTACAAACACAGTTTTCTTTCTTTCTTTCTTTTACAGAACATTTGTTATTTGTTACATCATTCAGTTTGAGGTGGTACATTATGTGAGAACGCTAGAATAGTGTCTATTTCATTACAAAAAATTGCATTTAAAAAATGTGGTACTTACCATGAATTAAAAAAATTTCAAATCATAATAATTTCATTAATTCTTGGTTTAGGCTCGTTGTCAAAACGTTCTTAGAAAGTTCAACTCAAACCACTCCGAATCATGTAGTACCATCCAAAATGTAGTGGAATCTTCGAGAAACCGAACTTCAAGTAGAAATTCGAGTTCATATGCTCAGATCAAAGAAATAGGCAGATAGAACGCTCAGAATCAGAATACGCGATTGTCTCCACCAAAGTTAATACAAAATCAAATAGAAATACATTCCATAATGTTTTCTGTTTTTGAGAACAAAGGAGGTGTTAATTTGTTCCCTACATTTAAGGCCAAGCCGTGTACCTCAAGGACAAAAATACGAAATTATAGGAAAAAAATCGTAGATTTTGAAAAAAAATATGTTGTATTTATTTGGGCATTTGTACCATATGAAATTGTCGATCCAAAATGTTAAAACTTGCAACCCAAGAATTGATTTTCAATCTAGCAATGTCATACGTCTCCGACATGATGCGTTTCGTTACTTCATTTATAAACGTGTGAAAACCCAAAAATGTACTTTACAGAATTTATTTATGTATTTCAAATAAGTTATAATTACTAGTACACATATTTTGTGAATAATCATGGGAATAAGAACTTTAAAAAATGCATTTATTTCACATTTCGTATTATTTTTTGCGTTTGGTTATCTGCCGGCCAAAAGCCAGGGTTCCCGACCTAGTTCGATAGTTTTTTTCTATTGTTGTTGATATTCATTACTGTCAAAAAGCTGTCAAATAATGAAACATCGATGTCATATTTTGACGTGATTTTGACAGATGAAACAGATTGAAGCTGTCATAAACGTTTCTTTGAACGCAGTTCCGTTGCGAAGTAGTGTTTTTTCATATACTTTTATTTCTTTTTCTATCTAGTATTGAAGGATTTTAAATACTGCTAAAAATACTAATTATTGGAAGGGATTTTTAAGCCGAAAAATTAACACCTCCTTTTACGATGGTTAAAGACCGAGACGGCAGCTTTTGGCAAAAACAACGACGCGCAGCTTGGTAAGACGCGTAGCTTGGTACTGTCGCGACTTTGTGTTCGATTTTGATTTTGTATTAACTTTGGTGGACCCACTCGCGTGTTCTGAGCGCTCTATCTGCCTATTTCTTTGATCTGAGTTCATATGGTCGTTGCAACAATATGAATTTATTAAAATATCTCTTTCTCGTTATTATAGGCACAGCGATCGCCGGCAAGAACATCGCGAACCCCATCGCTATGATCATGGCTTCCCACGACATGTTGGAGCATCTCGGACATCACTTCCACGCGGAACTCATCAGGTAACCTATCATCATCATCATCATCATCAGATGATGAGCCGCGATCGCCTGCCTTTTACCGCCTATATTGTGGTCGGCTTCCAGTCGAACCAGATGCAGCTATATTATCTGTGGTATTGTGTATGTCAAGTTAATTATACAGTAAATGACATGCGCTGGTAACGCCATCTAAGACGAGCTTTGCGTGAAACCTCCCTTTGCGAAGATAGTGACAAATTAAAATCAAAGCATTTATTTCAAGTAGGCCAGTTACAGGCACTTTTGAATTGTCAAAGACAATTAAAAGAATAAATTATTATTAAACAGTAAGAAGTTGTGGTGCTACAGTCCCAGTCACAAGACATAATAACTGTGAAAGTACCGTAGATGCCCATTCCAAGAAGTCGATCTCTATGGAGAAGAACGTGCAAGAAACTCCCTGAGTCGTCTCTCCAGCGTTTTGTAAGCAGCAATATAATAACGTTTTGTCTATTTTTACAGGAAAGCGGTACACAAGACCATAAATGAAGACCACATTATGACCCCCGACATTGGCGGAACAGCTTCGTCCACAGATGTGATCAAAGCCATCATTGGTAACTTGAAACATTGAGTCCTTTTCTTTGAAGAGCAGAAGTTTTTTCTTCTAAATATGCTGACGTTTTTTTGAAGGCTTTATGGATAAGGGAGGTTATGTTAAAGAAGTGTTTATTTAATGTTCGAACAATGAATTTTAGTTAAAATTTAGTTTTAGTTATATAAATATACGTAAATGTTCTTTCTTGTTCGTAAGTTGCTCGTATCTTATTAAAAGAAGAGTGTTAGTTTCGGGAGCAACAATTTCAAGCTCACATACTTTCACGCTCATGATTATATTTTAGAGTCCCTCGCTACGCTCTGGATTCAAATAACACTCACCTTAAAAATAGTTGTTTGCCCCCTTGGTAAACAATCTTCTATTAAATTGTTTTCATACGCCTTCGAAAAATTACAGCATATTTACCGTAGAATTTAACTTTTTTTATTTATTGGCATTTTTTGAATTGGCAATTTTATTGGTATTTTGGCTTTTATGTTTTAATAGATATTGGCGCTTAAAGCATAGCTTACTAACCTTATATCTGCACAGCTTTCAAAATTTATTAAAAAAAAAAAACTAAACGACACTGAAAATTGGAATTTTTAAGTACTTACGTAGTATATGCCCACTGCTGGGACACAGGCCTCCTCTCTGTGAGAACGACGAAAAAAATTTCGCTGTTGTAATTGTCCCCTTGCTTGCAATATCCAATCTAAAGATATGTTGTTCAAAATTAAAATTGCATATCAAATTATAAAATTTAAAATTCTATGCAAAAAATTTAGTAAAATTATTCAAATTTTTGGTGAAAATAACTCTGCTCTGAAAGTATTTTTCACCTTTAAGTATTAATTTATGTCAAGTATACCAAAAATTATATTATTCTAGTTATAATTCAAATCAAAGTATTATTTAAAAATATTTTCAAAATAAAATACAACTTCATCTTACTTCGTAACATCGATAAATATGAACTCCTCTTTTATAAGAAATCGGTTAAAAACCGAAAATAAAACAATCTTAGATAATGTTTTAGATTTTATTATTTATTGTAGTTTAATTTATTACTTAATAATAAATTGGTTAATTTTTATTTAGACGTATTATTATTTATTTGTTGTAGTGTAGTGAACGCTAAAATTTGTAGCAAATGTGGTCATAAAAAGTGTGAGAAGATAGCATTTTTTCAGTCTCCTGTGGATTCGAATTTACCCCTGTTAGCCAAATTAAAATAATCACTGTATACAACGTGTAACGTTAATAGCGCAAAACCTCTCGTGGGGTAACTCAGCCCATGTTACTGAACAATGTTTGTTCTAAGACTTTTGGAAAAAAAAATCATACTGATGGGCTCGATCAATTTCTCATTTTATATGAAAATTCAATCAGTGACATGGGCTGAGTTACCCCACGAGAGGTTTTGCGCTTTGGCGTTACACGTTGTATATATTTTTTCTTTTTTTAAAAGATTTTTCCCAACGCTAGAAACTCCTGTGTTTTGGGTGCGTTTACAAACATATAAATACACAAACACCCAGACGGAACATAGGTCTAACAAATATTTTGTTCCGTGCGGTAATTGAACCCGCGACGCGCTGCACAGAAGTCGATCGCTTAGCCGCTGTTCCAACAGTGTTGCCTAAGTTATAGTTGAAGTATTCTTTTCTACCATTTTCTATGACTACAATTGCGATATTTTTTAGCTTTTTTTAAATATAGAAGTAGAATCCCTCAAAACGCTCCCTCACCGGGAGCATTCGCGTGTAATGTTACATTATAGATTCGACTTTGAGCATTACATTACAATACTACCTCCCTGACTGACGAGCATTCGCGTACATTTAGTATATATTTGATACAAGGTGCGCATTGTGATGCTCGATTGTCTTCACTCACTGATGAAATGTTCGAATCTGTAACGTTACATTACAGGTGAATGCTCGCGGTGAGGGAGTGCATTTATAGTTTGTTTTAGTATACATACTTCTATCAAACAAGTACCATCAATATATTTTGAACATCAACTGTTAGAAAGAGACAATCGGCCAGTATCGGCTTCGTACAACGACGATATAATAATGTACTCGTAATAACAGGCGACCGATGTCTGTCAACACATTAGACAAAAAAGTCTTATATTCGTCTCATTTCGACCAATCCTGTGAGCCGTAAACATACGTTGAGATAGAACAGACCTTGAGTTAGCCAATCACAACGCAGTACCCCGTCCCACTCGCTTACGTCGTACCTCAGCGAGTTGACAGAATAGTTTTTGTTCCTTAGATCGTGCATGCGGAGTCTAGTATTATATCGTCGTTGGCTTCGTATATCGCTATCTCTGTCGCACGTACCTACCTATTTGTCGTCTGTCGCTGGTTTGTCGTTTGTTGTAGTTGGTTAATGCTCCGTGCGACAGAGATAGCACAGGAAGCTGAAACTAGCCGGTTGATCTCTTTATAGGTATTTGTTGCCAATATCTACAGTAACATTATCTAAGGACACCCTTGCGTCAGCCCAGCCCCATCGTCTCGTAGCCACAGTTTTTTTAATGAATTTTCAGTTTTGTTCTCTGGGGCTTAATTAAGGTTGGAAATGTATTGGAGACGAATTATACAACGTGTAACGTTAAATGCGCATAACCTCTCGTGTGGTAACTCAGCCCATGTTACTGAACAATGTTTGTTCTAAAATATTTGGAAAAAAATAAATAAAACAATTTTTTTTTTTTGAGTGAGTTACCCCACGAGAGGTTTTGCGCTATTAACGTTACACGTTGTACAAAACGTTACACAAAACCGAGTGCAAAATCAAAAATCGTTGTTGAAAAATGCTTTAAAAAAAATGTTGGCAACTAAAATCTTCTTACAACTATAGTCGTGCTTAGCTTAGCATGATCAAGCTTCCCACTGCTGGGACACAGGCCTCTGTGGGAGTGGGCCGTAATCCACTACGTGGGCCCAATTATGGTTGGTAGTTAAGCAGGAGAGTTGCATCGGCTTCGTCTTTTCTACTTATGTGTGTATCAAGTCAGTTGAAAGTACAAACTGGTTTCTTTTTATATACAACATGTAACGTAATTAACGCACACCCTCAGACACCCCAATTAGAATATTATGTTATAATCATAATACATATATTGAATTTTTAATTTAACATGTAAATGCATTGTTATTAATTAAATTAGTTATTTTGCAGTAAGTTTTATTTTTCTTTATTCCGGACATGACGGAATTTGTATGAATACAAATAAAATTTCACTTTTAAGTCTTGTTGCCTTGATTTACGGTCTATCTTAGTTTGTTTTGACTGTATAGGGGTGATGTGACTATAATTTCTGTAGTTTTAATTATTTTTGAAGAAAAATTACTTTATTAAAAATGATAAAAATCGATTCGGTAAACGGTTCTGAACAAACTAATTTTAGGATGTGCGTTAATTATGTTACATGTTGTATATTTGTATTTTATAGCAATTTTGTTTTTGTATTGTTTGTGTTAGTTTGTATGACTGTTTTTGTAGCGAGGGACCTATGGCACGATGCGACGCGATCCGATCAATTCCAACTATAAGTGAAAATCAACCTTGCTACTAAGAAATAATGATGCAATTCGATTGACTTGACGTCGTCGTGGCGATCGTGTTTTGTTTTTTTATTTACCCGTAAATAACAACGTGTTTTATGTCATATGTCGTAGTGGTAAGGCTGATTTTCTAGTAATTAGAATCGGTCGAATTGCAATCGCGTCGCGCCATGTGTAAAGTCCCAAGGAAATATTTTTTTATCAATTTTGAAATACTTTATTGCAATATTGATGATAGTATACGGTAATTAGGTTGTCAATTTGCTAAAAAACTTATTTTCCTGCCTTTAAATATATTGCTTTTGCATGAAAAACTTTTATTCAAGTAACTTGTTGCATGTTATTTTCAATACTAACTTAATATTCTAAGTTTTCCGTTTCTTAATGATATTATCATTACTGTATTTTATTTCTTATCCTATTTTTGATTTGGTGATTTTAAAAACATTTAATTTTGTTTGATAAAAATGCATGCTGTACTTTATAGTGCTAATCACGGTATGCACGAGTAGTGTGTATTTATTTAGTACTAATATTAGTTTATGCTTTCTTGTTGCGCTTTTCTTTCTAAATACATTCCATAAATAATATACGCCCCCACGTTTTGAGTGGCTCCTCTCTCAGCCCCGTAGGTACAGAATACATAATAGCCGTAGGGTTATTTTCTTATTTTTAGGCTGTTTAAAACCTTGGTTTTTTAGATTTTTTAATCTATTTATTATTTTATTACTAACCGAGATAGATAATTAATTTTCAAATTAATGATCTATCTCGGTTAGTATCTTCGGTTTTTGGACGTTAGTTTTGTTTGGAATTAACTGCATTGAGCCTTCGTATGTGTGCAATAATTATACTAATAATAAACAAAATTAAAAATATAAAAGTTACTAACATTTTTTATTTCATTTTTCAGATAACATCGACCTGTACATGAAGAATAAGGTTACTTTCCATTAATATATTCTTTTAAAATAAAAGAATTTTAGCAAGAATCATGTAAGATATTGTTGATCTGTATGTAGGTATTTATACAGGTTAAAATTTTGTTGATTTTTCATCTGATTATAATGTGCTAGAGCCAAAATTTCATCATTTTTTTTTTCATTTGGTCTTATTTTTTTACAGTACTTTTCAGCTTATATGTAAATTTTAATGAATTTGAATAAAATTTTGAAAAAACATTATTATACCGGTCGAAACGATTTTGTAACGAAACGGTTATTTTTTTCATCTACCCTCAATTTGGACTTGTTTTTTGACAGTTCTTTTTCGTGGGAATTATATACTATTCTATCTTCATTAAGTTTAATTTCACTGAAATTCTGACCAAAGTGGCTCTAAATTAAAATAACTTGACTTGTTAAGTTTACATTTCGAATATTATTTATTTTTACTTTAATTGAAGGCCAAAGGCCAATTAAGTGTAATTACTTAATGTATTATAAAAATAAATAAATAATTTTAAGTAGAATTCATGTTGTTTTTTTTTTCCTACATAACTTATTTTATTTTTTACGGGCAAACTGATAGCCTTCCCTAATGTCGTTCCAGGACCACCTAGGTACCTTTTAGGATCCTTGTAAATACTCTTATCATAAAACAGTGTGTCCGGAACGTTTAAGTCCAAAAATAATATTTGGGTGCTTGTGTCACGGGGTGTCATTCTGATGCCCCACGTGACTTATAGTTTTCGAGTCAGACTGCATTTTTAGGGTTCCGTAGTCAACAAGGAACCCTTATAGTTTCGCCATGTCCGTCCGTCCGTCCGTCTGTCCGCAGTTTAGCTCAGAGACGCACAGTACTAGAGAGCTGTAATTTGGTGTAAATATACGGATTTGTTGTGCCGAAAAAGTGGTAAAATAAAATCTCGTAAAATATTTTTTTTTAGGGTACCTCCAGTACTTACACGTAAAGTGAGGATTTTTTTTTCTCGCGTAACCCTTAGTGTGGGGTATCATTAAATAGGCCTTTAAAAAATAATGATAGTTTCCATTAACAATTTTTTGATAAAAAAATTCGTTTGTGAAATATTAAGCTTTAAAGTGCTAAATTTTGTTCGATTCGAGTGTCCCCCCCCTCTACCAGCTAAACGGTTATGTTTGGGGGTGTGAAAAAAATCACAATAGTAGTATATATAACGAAGTTTAAAAGAAAATTATCATGACTAAGAAGGCTTTACAACTTTACGAGTAATAGTCGACCAACTTATAAAATGTACTTGGATTCATATTTTCTTAAACAAAATGTATCGGAGAGAACTGCAAATGTAAGTTTGTCAACTTTATTTTACAGCTTTTATAGGTATGTTTTTTGGGGATATGTAGGTTTTTATCGTCAAATATTTTTAACTAAATTCAAAAAAAGGAGGAGGTTCTAAATTCGTCGTAATCTTTTTTCTTATGCATTTTCCCCGATTTCTCAAAGACTCCTGGACCGATTTTGAAAATTCTTCTTTTTAAAATTAAATTCAGCGAATCAGTTTAGTTAGTTCGCATAAGTATTTTGATGGGCAACTACGGAACCCTACACTGTGTGTGGCCCGACACGCACTTGGCCGGTTTTAAACTTATGCTTTAGTTGTTTTTGTATGCATAAAATAATCAGTATTGTAATTTTAATAAAAGTAAAACATACACTGTTTTAAGCTTTCACGGTTTGTCTCAAAATTTAAAATGTCACTTACGGGATATCTTCCGTGATTATTTATTTGTTTGAGTTCCCGATATTTCGACGCTGTTGCAAGCGCCATGATCGCGGGTTGACTGGAGATTGCGGGTGGATGAAAATAAATTGTTAGGAGCAGACAAATCTGTCTACCCTCTAAGAGACAAAGAAAGAGGGTAGACAGATTTGTCTGCTCCTAACAATTTATTTTCATCCACCCGCAATCTCCAGTCAACCCGCGATCATGGCGCTTGCAACAGCGTCGAAATATCGGGAACTCAAACAAATAAATAATCACGGAAGATATCCCGTAAGTGACATTTTAAGTAAAACATAGTTTTGACCTAGATGACGCTGTGGTACTTTTTGTTGCCTCTAATTATGTCAGCTATATCTGAAATTGCAAGAATTTTAATTAATATGATGGATGAAATAAAACATTTATTTAGGGATATTAACGATATATTTCAGTTCATTGTTCACACTGGACTTAGATATGACAACGAGAGCGCGATCATCGCATGCAGCATTACCGGCTTTAGGGGTGCAAATCATACCAAGTGACTGAATTTGGGGTAACATTAGTACCCTAGTCGGGGATGACGTAAAAAGTATCCAAATCGGGGGGACAATAAATAGTACACTAGTCGGGGGTGACAATAAATAGTACCATAACAGGGGTGACAATAAATAGTACACTATTCGGGGGTGACAATAAATAGTCACTATTCGGGGGTGACAATAAATAGTACAGTAGTCGGGGGTGGCAATATATAGTACACCAGTCGGGGGTGTCAATAAATAGTACCCTAATCGGGGGTGACAATAAATGTTACTTCTCGGGGTAACGTAAAATATTACTACCCTAATAGAATGACGTAAAATAGTACCCTAGTCGGGGGATAACTTCGATCGATCGATTCCAATTTTAAAAAGCGTTTTAAAATTGGATTTCTATAAGACATCTAATTTTAGATTCAACTAGAAATTAGTGTCCTATTCAGAAACTAATGCCATGCCACAAATCCGGGATTTTTCAACAGATCAAAATTAGTACCTGTTTGTAAGGTTTTCTTTTTAAACCCCCTTAGTAACCCAGGTATACCTACAGCCATAAATTAAGCTTGCTTCATAATATATATTTGATATGATCCCAAACTGGGTTGTCGTCAAAATTGTACCACAAATCGGGTATTACGTTTAATGCACACTTTTTTAGTTTATGTCAAATAGTACCCAAAGATGGGTTATCATCAAACAGGGCAGTATTATTGACCGAAATGGGTTATATTTTCATGATGTATTCCTATACACTTAGTAAAGGAATAATAATAAATAAATCTTGTTTTGTTCACATTTTTCTGTCTTACAGTTGGCAAGACTAAAGCCGGCACTGCTCATAAAAATCATTACAAACTATACACAATCATAATCTTATAACTAAAATAAAAAACATAGAAAATAAATGCGGTGAGAGATTTAGAGTTTTTACTGCATCTGTGATTGTCGCCATTTTGGATTTTAGTTTTCTAACAAAATTGTATATTTTTTTGTCTGATTAATAGTAAAGAATAATACCCTTTTTTTGGGCTGTTAACTAAAAAATGCTACATTTACGCCAATAATTGTGATAGGGGTAGGAAAATCATGATGGTATTTTAATGCGGGAACTGTATTTCACCTCTAGGGGCCCAAAGCGCCCCAATGGCACAATTTTGTGCCACCAAACCACGACCGATTTTAAACTGTATTTTAAGAAAAATAAGTCTTAAAACCGGTCAGGGTTTGGTGGCACAAAGTAGTGTCACGGGGCTCTAGAGGGGAGCATTTCTTTTATCTATTTCATTAGGAAATATATTTTTTATGGCAAGTAAGACATCATAATATACAATTTTGATAGAAAACTTTAGCATACATTGTTTAATTCGGCGTTTTGGAGATTCAGATTATATCATTCATAGATTATTTTTTAATTGCAACGTTTATATAATGCTGCTATTGTTTTATTTTTCGAGAATTCTTTGACGCAAATTCTGTTTTGATTCGGATGGCACAAATGGATATTTCGTACTATTCCACTATTTCAATCCTGCACACGTAGTATGATCTATTATATCTATTTTCTACTAAGGATAGACAAAGTTAGGATTTCTATTTAACAAACGATAAACGCAAACGCTAAGTAGGTTTTAATAGATTTTCAACTTTATGTGCTTGGGTTTAAAGTTGAAGATCTAGTGAAGATTGCATAGCGTTTTCGTTCTTTCCATTCGGTAACGCTTAGAAATCTTTAATAGATTCTCAACTTTAGACTCTGGGGTATAAAGTTTAAAGTCTATTGAGGAGTACCAAGCGTTTACGATTATCGTTTGCAACTTGGGGCAGTTCGAGATTTTTTTTCTATGTTTAATATATTGCCATGTTTAGGACGATAGAAATCTTTTTGATTTTCTTCCATTTTGTGGATTTTTCGGCCGACAGAACCCGTTTTCATAGTGCCATGCTACGAGTGCTGGTTTTTTTTTTCTATAGATAAAAATACGAAACAAAAAATTATCTATGAACGTTACAGTCGCACATTAAAAATAAACTGCAATTTTTTGTAAATGTTATGTTTGTAAATAATTCATTTTCAATAAATAATACTGGCACATTCAAAACAATTCGTTTGAGAGATTCAACAATAGTCAATTAATATTTATTTTAGGACAAGTTTTAAAAATGCATTAGATTTATTATTTCTTTGGTGTTACTGATTGTCATTTTTATTTCTATAATATAATTATCTGACTTATATAATAGCCAAAACATTTTTGTCTCATAATTTTTTTTAAACAATTTTAGGTATATTTCAAATTATTTTTCTATATAAATTTTTAATTATTATTAGCTGTATTTGGTGAGAGTGGAAGACGAATCCAACATAGTTGGAAACTTGGAAAAAGGCTACCTACACAGAATAGATGGTGAAATAATATTTGCATTTATAAAAGTCGTCCTACTATAAAATTAATATCGTCAAAACAAAAGAAAGCTTAAAAACAAAACATAGGTACATAGAGTTTTCCTAACAATTTAAAATCGAGATTTTTAGATAACTATCGCATTTTGGCAATTTCATTTTTTAATTTGATTAAGCACCAAATTTTGGCGAAATATCATTTTTTAATACATTTTCTTAATAATGATACTGTGAAATGGCACAAATGTGAATTTTGATGAGCCAAATGGGGATGGCAACTGGGGAACTAATGGCGCTAGTATAGCTTGTTCCAAGCATCGTCATTGGTTCAAATCTTATAGGTACTTCTTACTAGTACTACCTTATTGGTCGGATTAGGACTTAGCTATGGTGGCTCCATCTACAATTAACTTTGACCGACCTTCCCCGTTGATGAATTTTCATACGAATTTTACTGAGAGTATTTAAGATAAAGTTTAGAGATTTTTTTAACAGTTGCTTTTAACCATAAACTAAAAAGTTGTAGTAATATCTTATGTGTCTGTTTTGAGTATAATTTCTGATTTGGTTATATTATCCTATATTTTTTTTTAATAATTTTTCAATACTACCCCTCCATTTTTTAACCTGACCATTATCTCTCCCGGTGGTAAGAAAATATGTAGTCGACGGTGAAGCACGCTTGCCTAGAAGTAACCTGTTCACTCTTGTCTTAGGTAGAATGGTAGAAATATTACCACAAGTTGGAATTTTTTAAGTAATCATGCTCGCAATAAGATTCTTGGAGATTCTACTCATTTCACAGTATTATAAATAATCACAAATGTATTATTTAATTTAATTAAAAGCCCAAAATAAATAAGCTGGTCCCCGTACGATTATAATTTAATATTTTCGTTATATATTACTTTCTTCTTTTTAATTTCTTCAGGATATAAAATTTTCGGGTTTCAGTACGAACCGCTCGACATATCTCGAATGCAGCCGAGCCACACCGAAGATAGATTAACGATGGTTAATGCCGAACGGTAATTTCCCGATCGGCACTATCGAGATCCAAATTGCTTGTCGTAATTGGCGTTTGGTGATGTACAAATATAACAATCCAAAAAGTGAATTTTTGAACTCGTACTCATATATTTGAAATTATTAGTTAGAAATAACGAAAATATTAAAATATATCCTACGCAAGATTTACAAAAGAGAATAAATAAATGATAAAGAGAGTAAGAGACGACACAGCCTAGCTGTAATCGATAATAAAATAAATTACGTACCTCATTCGATGAGATAATATTGTAAATAAATCAGTCTATATCAAAAACCTATTTTAAATAATTAATTAAATTAATTACGGATAAATTGATAATGATTCGGTTTTTTTACTTTACATGAGTTTTTTTTTTTTTTGATTGGACCACTTCGGAAACTAATTTTAAAATTCTTTTGTATCTGCCAGAGCCGCGGGACTGTCTTAGCAGACTACCGTGGTCCAAGAACGCAAAGGACAAGTTACTATGAACTGCTTGTATTTTTAGCCATTAAGAGTCTCACAGTCCCTCACTCATGAAGGACTCATTTGATAAATCATTTTAAAAATGTATAGTTTGACAGTTTTTGAGATTACAACGCGGGACACACGAGTAGACAACACGAATCATTATCACATTACCAGTAAAACTAAATAAAAATATCATCACAATAGAATCATCCGTTCATTATGTGACGAATGCACACAACAACTATTGTCGAAACTTAAATCACTATAAAAACCGCTTAGAGGGTAGAATATCAAATTAAATGGCATCGTAATCACAGATGAATGTAAAAACTTTAAATCTATCTTAGGAATCACATTTTTAATAATAATAAAATTATAATAAACGTACGAAATCACAGGTAAACAGATCTTTTTACTTAAAACTATTGGGAATCCAAAATGGTTGGCCGGGCCGCTAAAATGCCGCTGAGCGACTTTTGAGTGACGAGTTTCTTCTATGGCCCAGCAACATTTTAGAGCTCCAAATTCTATGGTATCTAAACTTTCACAACAAACCTTATTTTTCCTAAGTTGAACACTTTGACATCCCATAGATACCATAGAAGAACTAATACTGGACAGCTGCCTAAAAAGCTTAGATTTAAAAATAAATATATTTAAAGAAATTAAATTAATTAAATTTAAAAAATAATTACAGTCTATAAGTTTAAATTGTGACGACATAATATTAAAATTAAATAATTTTATAAAATCAGTACTGGAATTAAGCGGGTAGAAATAAAATTCATACGAATCTCGCTCTTTTAAACACATTTCTAAACTACATACACACTTATACGCACGCTCGCTTTTAAAATTTACGTGACGATTGTCAAAATTACGATTAATGAAAGAATTCCATTTGGAATTTATGTCAAAATTACTAATTTTACATCTAAATAGATTAAATATTACACGTGAAATTTTTAAGTGATTTTTAAATTTATTTGGCTGGTGTATTGCGCGTTTTTCAAACTTAATTTGTGCGTAAAATATTTTTACGCACAAATCTTCAAATTTTTGAGCGCATGTTGACGCTGGTTTTAAATTTTTCAAATTTGTTTTGACTAAAATTTCATTACAATGACTAAATACGTAAAACATTTTTACGCGATCCGCGTTTTTAGAGTGATTATATATTTTTTGATTGGACTCAAAAGTCCAAGCGCAAAAAATTGCCAAGTTATTTTTTACGTGAATTTCGTTACAACTACTAAACACGTAAAATATTCTGACGCGCTGCGCCGTTTTAGAGCTACTAACAAATTTTTGAGCGCAAAAATTATTCGAATAATTTTTAACACCATTTTCATTACAATTACTAAACGAGCAATTCAATACACGACCCGCGTTTTGAGATTTACCTTCAAATTTTTGAGCGCAAAAATTACTCGAACAATTTTTTACACGAATTTCATATAACACGTAAAATATTTTAGAGTAACCACCAAATTTTTGAGCGCACACCTTAGAAGCGCGAAAATTTGAATTTTCGACGCCATTTTGTTTTACTTTGACACTTTCACGTGTTAATTTTATACTACGACAAATTGAATATGATATAACCTTAGACATTAAAACACTACTGACGATTACATTGGACAACTTCAAAAGTGCCGTCGATACTACGAATACGATTACGCAAGGGGGTATTACGAGGGGAGGTGTCGAGCGTGCGGGGGGACCGGGGGGGAGGGGCAGGGGGAGGGCGAGGGGGGAGGGGGACAGCGAGAGTGGGGGGAGGGCGGGGGCCGCTTGTCCACTGTACTGACATGCTCTTAATGGTTAAGGGCAATGATGCTTTTTGGGCTTCTTTAAGTTTTCCTCGTCGGCTCCGGATTTTGGTACCTGGAATTTGTTTTATGGATGTCATTTTTTCATCAGATATTTCTAAGGAGGATTGGTGACGTCATGCGCGCTCGATTAAAATTTGCATGCTCTAAAATAAACATACCAAGTCAAATATAAAAAAAAACACTTCGCTTTGCGCTTCGGTGAACTTCGTGTTTCCGAAGATAGCCGGTGTTTCCCGAAGTGTACCGGGCGCCCTTGAGCGAGACAATCTTGTTGTCTCTTTAGCGGACCATTATCTTAGACTCAGTCTTAAATACAGTAAAACCGGACACAGTTTGCGCTTCGGTATACTTCGTGTTTCCGAAGATTGCCGAAGTAACCTAACTCAGCGTACCTCTCGTCCTACAGCGCGACCATCTTCTTGGACAGTAAAGTTTAAAGCATCTGCATCTGTACCATTAAACCAGACAAGCTTTGCGCTGCGGTAAACTTCGTGTTTCCGAAGATAGCCGATGTTTCCCGAAGTGTACCACAAACCTCAGTGTACCGCTCGCCCTTGAACGAAACAATCTTGTTGTCTCGTTACCGGACCATCTTGGACTCAGTCTTAAATATAGCTAAACTAGGCAAGCTTTGCGCTTCGGTAAACTTCGTGTTTCCGAAGATAGTCGAAGTAACGTAATTCAACGTACCTCTTGTCCTACAGCGAGACCATCTTCTTGGACTTTGTCTTAAAGACAGTTAAACCAGACACGGTTTGCGCTTCGGTAAACTTCGTGTTTCCGAAGATAGCCGATGTTTCCCGAAGTATACTACATACCTACTGAGATTAAAGATTGTCTCGGTAATGCACCATCTTCTTGGACTCAGTCTTAAATACTGATAAACCAAACACGGTTTGCGCTTCGGTAAACTTCGTATTTCCGAAGATAGCCGAAGTGTTCCAAAGTATTTAAAAAAAAAAGCCGAAGTTTCCCGAAGTGTACTACATACCTCAGTGTACCGCTCGCCTTTCAGCGAGACCATCTCCTTGGACTCAGTCATGAATATTAAACCAGACAAAGTTTGCGCTTCGGTAAACTTCGAGTTTCCGAAGACAACCGAAGTTTTCCGAAGTGTTTCCGAAGTTTCCCGAAGAACTACATACCTCAGTGTACCGCTCGCCCTTGAGCGAGACAATCTTGTTATCTCGGTAGCGGACCATCTTCTTGGGCTCAATCTTGGGAGCCAGTGGCTTGTGCTCCTTCTGGTCGGAGTTCTTGTCCACGTAGGAGTAACTGGAAGGAGATAGGTTGGGATTATGTTCTTCTGGCTCTTACAACATCTGGCTTGGTTTTTTTGATTGAGCAAAATGGAATCAATTCTTCTCCTAATTATGAATAGAAATTCATTAAAAAACTAGACAACTGATAAACATACTTATATATTTCTAAATACATACTTATTATAGACTAGCTTCTGCCCGCGACTTCGTACGCGGATCCTGTTGCCTATGCCAGCGATAACGGGGTCGACAAAGACGAAGGTCTAAAACGTCTGATTTGAAATTCTTAGAGCCTGGGGACGGGAAAGCAACGGGACGCGCGTGACGATTCCAGACGTTCCAGATCTTTCATTTTTGTAAGTCAACAGGAAATTCTCATCAGACTAAACAGCTATTGCTAAGACGTGATTCCTATATTTATGTTATAGCGTAGCTAGGCTCTTGGAGTTCCACAGCAGGTGTTCCGGATCTCAATTTTCATACGTAACCAGAGAGTGGTCATTAGGCTGAACAACTCATGCTCATGCTGGGCTCTTGGAGTTCTACATCAGGTATTCAAGATCTTCAATTTTTATACGTCAACAGAGACTGCTCATCAGGCTGAACAACTTTGCTAAGACGTCATTCCTGTAAATGTTATAGTGTAGCTGGGCTCTTGGTGTTCCACATCAGGTGTTCCAGATCTTCAATTTTTACATGTCAACAGAGACTGCTCATCAGGCTGAACAACTTTGCTAAGACGTCATTCCTGTAAATATTATAGTGTAGCTGGGCTCTTGGTGTTCCACATCAGGAGTTCCAGATCTTCAATTTTTATATGTCAACAGAAAGTGCTCATCTGGGTGAACAACTTTGCTGAGACGTCATTCTTGTATATGTTATAGTGTAGCTGGGCTCTTGGAGTTCCACATCAGGTGTTCCAGATCTTCAAATTTTTTCTCTCAGCTGAAAATGCTCATCACGTGGAACAATATTTGCTATCACACCATTTTTGTATCTCTTATAGTTTAGCTGGTCCATTGCGGTTCTGCACCAGGTGTTCAAGTTTCCAAGATAAATTATAGCCTATGTGTTGGCCAGACTTAATACCTATACAACAAAAAAAAAATCATTCAAATCTGTCCAGTACTTTTTGAGTTTATCCCGGACATACAGTCGAATTCCAAATTCCTGGGTCGATTTCTGAAAGCAATGGCCTGATGCTTCGCTGTGACTTACGACCTTTTATTATAAGTTGTTACATATACAAATCAAAGGAACTTACGGTATACTTCATAATTTCAACCTTTTCCTACAAGTAATGCTGGCGCAGTGGTTAACGTGCTCGGATGTTTCCATCACTGCTGTCGAAGGATCGATCCTCGCTTTTTTCTAATTACTTTTATTTTATTTAATGTTTTTATATAATTGCTATATTCTTTTTGTTATTTCCCATGCATTTTTTTGTAGAAATTTGATAAATAAAATTGTTTTTTTTTTAATAATTACTAATACTAGTCATTAGTGTTGTGTGTCGACAGTTAACATCATAATAAGTATAATAAAGTTTTGTAGGTAGATCAGAGGAAACAAAACAAAAGTTACAAAAGTAAATTATTTCGATTTGTGAGGTAGACATAACTATGTTAGTTCGTTTTAAGTCTCATAATAGAACGTTGTTGATTCCTGGTTATTTTGTGTGACGATTGTTTACATCTATTACGCTGTTTTAATGTTATTGTTTTGCTGTGAAATATTAACAGTGGGAATAATAATTATAATCACTGAGGGTGAATATTATAGCCGTGCATAAATATGGATGAAACAATACAAATATCAAATTAAAAACCGGACTAAGTGTGAGTATTAACATTTAATTTTTAGTTATTTCACATGTTAATATCTTATTAATTAGATAAGATTCCCTACAATAGGTTTGTTTGAAAGTAATAAGTGTTATTTTTCTTTAAGTAGGTAAAAAAAATTAACAGTTGCATTTTGCATAAAGATAATAATAGTATTTCATGTTTTGTTCTAGTGAAATACTGGCAGTCCTGTGGATATGAGATACGAGGAACGACAAGCGCTAATACTAAGCTTGTCGATAGCAAAGTCCAACACCGACGCCGACGGTTGTCAGACATCATAATAACATGATGGTGAATGAATACGAAGGAAATAGCTTCCCCCAATGAGTAACTAATTCAACACGAAATGAATAACCGTGCACTCAAGACAAAAATTACACCATATATCAGCCAAAAACCGTTTGTTTTATAGAAATAAAAGAAACGTTTAAAAGCACGATCATATTTTTATATAGCTTTTGTTGTATTCATTGTGAATAGACTGTAAGCGAAAACATCATTTTATTCACAGTTCTTATTAATTTAGGGCTTAGATTTGAGGCTAAGTTTCAATCATTCTTTTCATAAAGAAAACGAAAATTAAACTGATGTCCTCAAAAGGGTATTTTTATGCAGAGCGGTTATTTTTTTTTTGTGGTTCTATTTCAGTAATAGAACATAATATATTTCTATATATTTTTTTTTAGTAATTCGCATTTGATGGAGCGGAAGAAATTTATTTGCTAAAAACAACCTGTTTCTGCACCATGGCCCTGGAACGCAAAGGGCAAATAGCGTTTTGCGTTCCAGGACCGGAGTGCCATGCGACGATTGTTGGAAATAGTAACAAGGCACCGCGGCCTTGGAACGCATAGAGAAATTAGCCTGCTGAACTATTACTATTTCAAATGGCTTTAATAAATAGTCATATTATCTTTAATATTTCTTTTAAAGACTTTTGTCTTAAAGACAAAATTACACATAATTTTTTTTAAGGGATAACATACTAATTAGGCCGCACTTTATAAAAAAACCCTTTAGGTTCTTAAATATAATTAACGTAATTTAGTCGTTATAATCAGCTAATGAAATTGAAAATTGAAAATGAAAAAATAATAATTATTGTTTTATCGTCACATCGAATTTTTTAAATTACTTATTTTATTACTGATAGCTGTTGGGCTAAGCGGAGTTATGATCAATGAGATCTGAGTCTTATAATGTGTTTAGCTAATTTTTAGTTTTTTTTTTTTGAAATCATGATAATTATATTAATCAATAACTTGTTAGTTATTCATGATAATTTACAATTTATTCATGCTTATTAATTATTAAAAAAAAAGTCAAATAGTTATTAATTAGTTTTATGTGTTTATGTTTTTTATTTGGTCTTGGTGGAAATAAACAAAGTCATGCTGAATTAAAATGTTAATTTTGTTTTATTTATTTATGATTTACAAACTCATGTTACATTTGTGATATCAGATTCATACGAATCTGACAACAGTCAACTCATTTGATGAACTTCAACGTGACATTTCAATAAATTTCGTTCTTGCCTCAATATTGATATTCACCGGCATTTTGAGAATACTTAAATATATCGCTATCTATACATATAATCACACGTCACTAACCAACAACCACAATCTAACGACAACTTGATTTCGGTCAAGTTAAATATTCCTAAAACTTCGTCTACCTCACAGAAATTGTGAACAAACGATTATAATCATATTTCTGTCCCATTACAATATTTAACAATTGAGTAAAACTTACAAAAAGAATATCACTGCGAGAGGTTCGAACTCACGCCTTGCCGTTCACCGCATATGTCAGGCGGTACGCTTTACCACTGGGCCAAGTGGACACATACTATACACGTTGAAATTATGAATCCTATAAAATCAGTAATTGATGATGAATGTGTCTCTTAAAAATAGAAGGTCATAAGTCAAACTAAACGTCAAGCTATTGACTTTAAAGCGTGCCTAACCACTTTTGAACGCCTACTGTACATACAGACAAACAGACAAACAGACAAAAATTCTAAAAACTATATTTTTGGCTTCGGTATCGATTGTAGATCACACCCCAAGTATTATTAAAAAAAAATATTCAATGTACAGTTTTGACTTTCCTACTATTTTATTATATGTATAGATGCTTTTGACCTGGGTGAAAACCCACTATCCAATATCTTCTTCTATTCTACCTCGTCTGGTCTTTTATTCCACCTCGAATCAAAATTGTCCTTCGAGCCGGATAGATGCAGCTTTATGGTGAATTTGAAGTTTATTATTTCTGAGGAATTCATTGCACTTCCAAGTTGTAAATACCCCATAAATTGTGATGATAGTGTTAGTACCGTTTCAGTTAAAAAAATCATTCTAAAAAGTTTTTTATTCATCAATTGCATTCAAGAGTAAGGCCCGGTATCCACCAAAGCGGAGAGGAGAGGAGATGTGTATGATTAAGGCCCGTCATCTACCAAGATGTGTTTGTTTAACCAATCAGATGTTTGTAATAAGCGTCTGTCAATAAGCGGAGAGGAGATGTGGACATCTGATTGGTTATTCAAACACATCTCCTCTCCTCTCCGCTTTGTTGGATGACGGGTCTAACCGGGCCTAAGGGAGCTTGCTGATATCTACGGGTAGCTGAAAAACAAAACACGATCGCCACGATGACTTCAAGTCAATCCAATTGCATCTCATCTCATCAACACACGTCGAAGTTTTCTTACATGGTATTTAGCGACGCACTCGCGATACAAAACTTACCGAGCAATGATCCTGTTCTTGAGCTCAGAGTCATCACAGAGCGGCTGGCGCGCCGCGGTGTGCAGTGCGGCCGCGGACAGCGACTGGCCTTGTTCACGACGGTGTAACAGAGTCGCGGCGGCACGCTCCACGTCACCATGAGCAATTGAGACGCAGTGCTTGATCTGTAGGAAACAACATTGATTTTGACTAACAAAAATTACGACAGAGATTTCTAAAAAACTTCAGAGTTCTCATCGAGCTTAAAAAGCACGTCAAGCCAGCAAGCATCAGCTATCACCAGCTATAATTAGAAGATCTGTGACAGCCGACTTCAAAATAGTGTAGGGCATATAATACTGCCTTGAGGAACCCCTTGCTGTATAGTTATGTACATACTTCCATAGTACAAGTATTGAGAACACTGCCACTGCTCAGCGTGCACGTCCTTTTCCAATCACGTCTTCCGAGCCATTTACGTGCATGGTAAGGTAATATATCAAGACCTTATCATGTGTCTGTCACACGAACGCCTTTGACAGTTCTTAAATGTAGTCAGAAACTCAAAAGTTTGACTAAAATACTGGTACTCCAGCTACGCGAAGTTGGACTGGAAGCCGACTTCAAGATTCTGGGAAA
This sequence comes from Agrotis segetum, assembly GCA_036375495.1. NCBI lineage: Eukaryota > Metazoa > Arthropoda > Insecta > Lepidoptera > Noctuidae > Agrotis > Agrotis segetum. The sequence continues at coordinate 1,194,349 of JAQSVV010000197.1, read as the reverse complement.
ACGCTCGCTGTACCTTCTACGTGCGTTTCCCATAGAGTAGTTAGAGAATTCGCAGTAGAGTAGGGCACATGATGCTACCTTGTAGGACTCTTTGCGGTGCAGCTACACAGCGCAAGTATCGGGAGGCGAGTGCCTGGCACTGCTCAGCGTGCACATCCCCTTCCAATGACGGCTTCCGAGCCTTATACGTGCATGGACCCTAATTTTTTATGATATTCCGAGACCCTACCATGCGGCTGTTAGTCGAAAGCCTTTGACAATTCTTAAAGCTACACAGGAGATCGAAAGTTAGGTTGGATTGGAAGCCTACGTTGCCTGCTGCACGTGCGCCTCTCATAGTTCGGAGTAGAGTTGGTCTCATGATACTACCTTGTCGAACACCTAGTTCTACCGCTACATACCTCCATAGCACAAGTATTAGAGAACATCTCAACGAGTGCCTGACACTGCTCAGCATACATATCCTCACTTCATTGAGCAAAGCTGATAAAACCTACTCATGATATACCGAGATGTCACTATGCGGAGGTCAGTCGAAAGTCTTTAACAGATGCGATACGTAGTAGAAAGATGAGAAGAAAAAGGGCAGATGAGTTTCTCGCATCGTTCGCAGTACATTTGGGCGTATAATGCTACCTGTCCTTGTTGAACTGCTAAGTGTGCATCTACATACCTCCATAGCACAAGTGTTGGGGAACATCTCAGCGAGAGCCTGGCACTGCTCAGCATGTACATCTTCTTCCAGCAACGGACGTCGGTTGCCTTCCACGCTCTCTGATGACTCCGAGTTGGAATGGGACCTGGAAAAGGTGGGTTAATGCTAAAGAACTTCTCGACGTACATATTTTATTACCACTAAATAATAATAACCGCACAGGCTGATCTTCCGGGTTAAGCCGCTCTTGCCGTGGTTGGTCTGTGGCTGGGTGGCCAACAGTCATAGCAAGTTTCCTTCGTGGTTCGGAAAGCAGGTAAAGCCGTTGGTATTTGTAGATCTATGGCAGTCGTTACTGTTAGTCAGAAGCTCTAAAGCCTGACAACCAGTCTTACCACGGAGTATCGTACCCAGCAGTGTTGGGCAAATTTTAATTGAATTAACAATTAAAAACTAACAATTAATCAATTGTAATTGTAAAAAATACAATTAACAATTATTTAATTGTTAACTGTAGCAGTAACAATTAACAATTACTTAATTGTTAGTTGTATTTTTCACAATTAACAATTAATTAATTGTTAGTTGTGGTTTACTACAATTAACAATTAATTAATTTTCAATTGTTTTGTGAATTTTAATTAAAAACTAACAATTAAAAAATGCTGCTGCATAATATACAGCCAGTTTATATAAATATTTAATATACCCATGTGCAGTGTGAGACTGATAAACTGACAGACTCTATCAGATTGACAGGCTGATCTACACTGTACAGCTGATAAACTGTCAAACTCGGTCTGACTGTCAGACTGATAAACTGTCAGACTCCGTCAGACTCTCGGACTGTCATAATCAGTCATCATAGTACCCCCCCACCCCAACCTATTCCTGTCGTAATACACATGTTGGCAACAAATAAAAGACAGGTTAGACCAATTTCGTTTTGATACATAAAGTTAATTGTTAGTTTTAATTGTTTAAAAAAAAAACTAAAAAAATTAATTGCAATTATTTTAATTGCGAGTTACAATTGACATACGTTAATCAAATTAATTTAATTGAAAGGTGCAATTAAAGTTTAATTGCAATTAAATTTAATTGTAATTAAATTAATTGCAATTACTTTTTTAGTCAATTAACAAGACAATTGACAAATTAATTGATTAATGCCCAACACTGGTACCCAGTTACTGGGTTGAGGAGGTCCGATAGGCAGTCGCTCCATGTAAAATACAGATATTCAGCTGCATCTGGTTCGACTGGAAGCCGACCCCAATATAGTTGGGAAAAGGCAGGCAGATGATGTAACTGCAACCCAAATATATGAAAGCACTTACCGGTTATTCTTGGTCATAGGAGGCAGCATCTCACTCAGATTCTGTAGAGTAAGACTCAGTCTATCGCTGCTAGCCGAATCATCTGGAACAAATACTTTCCGGTTAAGAACTGATTTAGATCATTATCTGGCTGAGGAATTACTCTCCTGTATCCTGGTTGCGTTTAACAAACATTTAAACTCGAATTCACCACAGTCGGAGCTTGAATAAGTACTGAAGGTCATTTGGCCCGTTCACGGCTTTAGCGCTGCTTTGTAAGTACGCGAATGCGCCACTGGAGGCGTCTTGTGACGTGTTTCAAACTTTTCCATACATTTGATTTTACTGTTCGAAGCCCAACTCATAGCGGCAAGACACAGACACGTGAATGGGCCGATAGGAATATTTATTACATGCGGAAATCAAACCCGCGGCAGTCGTTCGCTGAGTAGTGCCGTCAACAGATTCAGAGAGTAACCCCGTAAATGTTTTTAACTTTACAAATCCATTGAAGATTGTAAATTATGAACATTTCCAAAAACTGTTGGTAAGTATTCCCTTTCCTAGTAGCTAGAACCTTGGGGTCTTCAAGTCAAGGGTGAACAGGCTACTTCTAGGCAAGCGTGCTTCACGGTCGACCACATACTTGCTTACCATCAGGCGAGATGGTACCCAAATGCAAGACCATCGTAAAAAAAGGCTACAATTTGAATGCTCATCAATAATTCTTTTTGTATACCAAAATGGATAAATGCTCACCAAATCTAAAACTCGCTTTAGCAAGATTTCAGGGACATCCCGAAGTTCGGTCTTTAGGTTCCTTTAAATCTTGCAAATTGGTCTTATTTGTTGAGCATTTTTTTCTATTCCGGCAGGCAGTTCGATTTATTTTATTTTAAAATAGACACTTTTCTGTTTTATCTCTTTTCTTTGTTTTCGCATTACACTTTATGTAATAATTTTGTTTCATCACCATTGCTCTCAAAACGGTGAAGAAAAACATCGAGAGGAAACCGGCATGTTCTAGAACCAAAAATTCGAAGACATGTAACATCCATCAACCCGCACTGGGCCCGCGTGGTGGATTATGGCCCACTCCCTCTCAAAGAGAGGCCTGTGTCCCAGCAGTGGGAACATTTATAGGCTGATGATGATGATGATTAGATAATTTTCTGGTAGGTGATTAAACAAAAACCAAAAAACACTCACCAGGATTAGAAATGGAGTCCGTATCATCTCTTGGGTTCAATTCAGCCTCCAACTCCAGTACCCAGGTGCAGACCAGCCCAGCATCAATGTACTTGAACTGAGGGACATAGGCTGCCATCATCTCTATGAAACCTGGGGACAAGAGAAACGAGGTATTCAGTAAAAAACCCAATGGTTCTTTGGAAGACCAGCTCCTCATGTCTGGCATGAATAGGGTTGCATATGTCCCGATATATCGGGACTGTCCGGTGACAGTCCCGATATATCGGGACATATGCGTATACGTCGGGACAGAAGGCCCAATGACGGTTCATTGGGCCTTCTGTGCCGACGTCACGGCAAAACACTATTTAGTCCTGTTTTATCGCGCGGTCAAAAATACCAATTTTGTTTGCGATACCTGGCCATAACGTTACAGTAGAAAGAGTATTTTCATTGATGTCGAGCCAATGGACCGATGAATGAAATCGCCTGCTGCCGGAGACTGTGGAGTCGATATAACAGTGTCAGGTTAACTTCAATATGACTTGCACGCAGTTTTATAAATATGTAAAAGGACAAAAAGAATTACTTAAAAAAGTAGTCTTCAGTAAAATATGACCAAGCTACGTCTAGCACTGCTTCCATACGTAGAATTAGTATTTTTTTTTAAATAAAAAATATTCACTTTTTTTTTCTCTTTGCGTCCCGACCCGACATGAGCCTTGCCAAATATGGCAACCGTAGGCATGAATGCTGAAATTGAAAGGTGGTTTTGTTCTTCATTTTGTTTTAAATATCAACCACCTTTCCTTCTGATCCAGTAATCGAAAAAAAAATTTATTTGATTACCCAACAGGAACACACAACACAAAACAACAATAATAACGAAACAAGAAAAAAAAAAAAGAAAAATAACATTGTGTGTTTGCGCCAAATAGGTCCGTCTACCAAATAGGTCCGTCTATGATGATGATGAAACAAAATTACAGATATACTGCATAAAACAAAAAAAGAATTATCAAAATCGGTTCATCCAGTCGTAAGTTCTGCGGCAACAAAAACAAACAAAAAAAAAATACAGTCGAATTGAAAATTCCTTTTTTAGAAGTCACTTAAAATTAGTAACTCAAGAACGCTTCAGAAGGTCCCTTCAATGCAATTTCTATTTAGGTATAAATAAGGTCGATAATGGCCCTTACACTGACCTTATTTAGCGTATCCAATAGGGCATTAATAATTAAGGATGAAGGGTAACCACGTTGTAATAGCACACTATGACCCTCCAGATTCTAAATATAAGAGTCCCTGCTTTGATCTCGGTCATTATAAAACCGTTTTCTTTTGCTTTATGTTATTTGTACATTGTTGTATAGTTGGCCATACTATGGGAGAACCTTGAATTACCCCAATTTAGTAGGTACAAACGGCTTTAAATTAAGCTATGCAAAACCAAAATAAGCTGACAGAACAAACAAAGTAGGGCCACAATAAACTGGTTTTGCATAGAGAGAGAGAGAGATAATAACAGTTACTGGCACATTTTAATGCCTACCTGAAAGAGACAGTGAATAGTAAGGATATGTGTGGATAGATATTTAAGAATATGATATGGGTATGACAATTTTAAGTAGATAATGCTTAGTTCATGCTCGGCATCTATTGCTTTTAGAAGGTGTTAAAATCATAAGGGGACTCCCACCCTGGGTAGAGCAAATGGAACTGTCAGACCCCCGTTGAATCAAATCCGCCGTCAATTGCTCAAAGTTCACGGTTACCCCTTTAGGCAGTCCGTAAACTCCGTTCTTTGTATAAACTAAAACTTTAGCTTATAGGCGATATACGACACTGACTTCGGGTTAAGACAGGTCATCATCTGCCTGCCTTTTCCCAAATTTATTGTGGTCGGCTTCCAGTCGAACCAGATGCAGCTGGATATCAGTATTTCACATGGAGCGACCGGCCATCGGACCTCCATAAAGTAGGTATCCTAAATTCAGGATCCGATATTTAGGACGTCCTGAATTCAGGAAAGCGTCGCATATAGGATGAGTGGCATCCATTTTGTACGTGTAATACCGAGCTTCAGGGACTACTTGTCCTAAATCGTGTCCTAAGTACCGGATCCTGAATTTAGAATGGTGTATTTTCCCCATATCCCAGTAACTGGGTAACACGATACCCCATGGTAAAACTAGTTGTCAGAATTCGGGTTAAAACAGGTTCTTGCATATAATTTGCACAACAGAAGCCCATGATTCAAAATAGCCGTCCCGAAGCGATCGATTCGTCGCGACATCAACCCACAATTCAATTACCTACATATTTGACGTCCCTAATGGAAAGAGCGAGGTCCCTTTGAGTTCAGTCAATCGTTAAACAGATAGATACAGAAGTACAGCTTCGTATAAAGAGAAAAGCATAGATATGCCTTACATATTGTAAAATAGGATGAATAATAATAATAATATTCCACAACTATCACACAATGCCATCTAGTCCCAAGCTAAGCGAGCTTGTGTTATAGGTACTAGACAACTGATAAACATACTTATATATTTTTAAATACATACATACATATTATAGATAAATTACACCCAGACACAGAACAAATGATCGTGCTCATCACACAAACATTTGTCCTGGGTGGGAATCGAACCCACGACCTGCAGCGTTGCAGTCAGGGTCACTAACCACTAAACCAACAGGCCAGTCAATAAAGCTCGCTCTTAAAATAAAGAGTTGGTGGTCCAAGTTCCAGAGAGATGTTGCTCCTAAAAATGATCCAGAGCACTTCTCAATGGAATCGCTGCGTCCACTTTTCAGTGAAGACTTAAATTATCATAATCCAGAAGCTAAAAGTTTCCGAGCTCACTTTAATGACCCAATGACCCCTAATTTTTCCTGTACACGTCCAGAAACTTCAAATTTTTCGACCTCGCTTCGCTCGGTCTCCAAGGACGACAGCAGGTATTTGGTCTATTATAAAATATATCCAGTTATGTGTTGTGTTAATATCTTCTTTGTTTGTACCTAAGCCATTATGAGCAGGTCGCGGGACGACGACTAACGAATTACCGAGACCTCGAACCGTAAAGGGCTATTGATTATTGAAGGACACCGTGGATTTTAGTCAGTACGAGTCAGGGCTGGAGGGACTGTCAGCCCTCCTGCCCTGCCCTGGGTGGGAGGACTCATTTGATGATTTTACCAAGCTAAAAAAAAGCCTTTTTTGAGGGCTGGATACGCGCCTGTTTGCTTCTTATATTAATATCTTTGGCGAAAATTGACCTTCTGTGGGCACCTATTGATATGTATGATTCTGCCTAAGTACCTTCATATCCAGGGGGAACCAATATTTAATTACCTCACCTGGGCGTTGACATGATCACACGTGAAATATCGAGCTTGTACAATATTTTCACAGCAACGAAATAACAACTTTACTGAAAAGAACATGTGTTTTTGGCAGATTTGTCGTTGGTAGTATGGTAGCAGATGATGTAGCGTAACAGTTTTTTTGTAGAAAAAGCAACTTTATTGTAACAAGGATAAAGATCAGTGTGGGGAATCGTCTGTCTTGGTATGCACATGTGATGAGGAGGGATGACACCCATGTGACGAAGAGAGTGATGAGTATGAATGTTGATGGATGGAGAGGAAGAGGAAGGCCAAAGAAAAGATGGATGGATTATCTAAGGAATGATATGAAAGATAAAGGAGTAAATGATACTGTGACGTCTGATAGGGGAGAATGGAAGAAGAAAACGTGTTGCGACGACCACAAGTATAATGGGACCACAAGTAGAATGGGATCACTTTCAAATTAAAAAGTAAACTCACTCTATGACCCAATGATCCCTATTTTTTCCTGTACACGTCTAGAAACTTCAAAATTTTCGAGCTCGCTTCGCTCGGTCTCCAAGGACGACAGCAGGTATCTTTCGCGCGATAAGGGCAAAAAGAAGAAGAAGATAAAGATCAGTGTGGTTTAAGAAAACAGTGGTTACTTAGTGCGGGGCGATGAACAATAAGTACAATATATAGAAGTGTTTGAAACAAGCCACGAGGCGGCACCAGTGGCAAATTCGCGTACTTACAAGGTAACTACAGTTGAATCCGTTTATTATGACATCGAAGGGAAATAATAAACACGTCATACTAAGCGGACGTCATACAAAGCATTTTGTACAAAATAAACAACCTCCTGTTTTTGTCAGTATGAGTAAGTACATATTTATTTTTATAGAGAGAGACAAAAAAGAACTAACTATATATATATATATATATATTATCTAATAATTCAACTATCTATAATCCACTGAGACTCGAAACAACCATGTGTGCATCGAACATCGGCGGTTAACATCTGACGCTTCCGAAAACGTTGTCGAAGGTGTTATGAATCACGTCGGTAACTATATAAAGGACACAATTTATTAAAAATGGGTCATAATAAGCGGTATGTCTCTAAATGCGAAGTCATTATAATTATGCGACTTTGTTCAAAGAATTTTGTATGAAAACCAAACTTCTCTGTGTAATACGTCATAATAAGCGGAGTCATAATAAACGGATTCTACTGTACCTAATGTTTGATTCGCGCTGCCCGTTGCTCCGCTCAGCGCTTAGACCGAATTCAAGAACAGGCTGGTATATGTAATTTTCTACCACAATGCAAGCGAAGTCGCACGAAACATCTAGTAGCTTGACGGCCCGGTATTGTAAGTCCAGACAATTTTATAATATGGAAATATGACATCAGCATACCTACAAAAATTCAAATTTAAAACTGTCTGGATCAGATGCAATGCAACAGGTTTGCCCCCGTCGCCTTAGCTTTTTCTCGACTATATTAGAGTCGGCTTCCAGTTTAGGGTTTCAAATGATAAATGATATTTATTTTGCAAATAGGTTTAAGCAAATCCCACTAATATTATTAATGGGAAAGTTCGTGGTGTTACTCTTTCACGCAAAAACCACTGAATGGAGTACACAGATAGTTTCTAACCTGGATTAAGACATAGGATAGTTTTTTTTCGATTTTATGTTCCCGTGGGATAATTTTCGAGTTGTAGCGGGTAAAGCCGCTGGCAACAGCTAGTAGGTACTTTAAGTTATACGTCAAAATATTTTTTTTAAACTCGATGAGTGATGATTTTGTAACTAAATTATGTTTTTTTTTTATTTAAAATCTTGAAACACGATGAACATCGGCCTTTAGTAGCGTTTTTCGTACCCTAAGAACACCTGACAAGAAACAGCCGAAACAAACTCAGAGGTCACTGTCTCTTTTAGGGACTGCCTCCACGAGCGAGAGAATCGCGACGAGTCCGCCCTTATATCGTCGGATAATCTCCACGAACGAGCGATAATTCCGCCGCGTATCGTCGCGAGTCGTTACGGTATCGCGGCGATTCAGCGGCGACTCTTAACGGTATCGCCGCGTTTTGCGTTAGGCAATGCTGAAATGACGCTGCGTCTGACAGCGCGCCCGCCGCGCGCTCGTCGCGAGAGCGCCGCGAGCGCGCGGCGGTCGCGTTGCTAGTCGCGGCGGGCTAGCGACGATGTAATGACGTTTTGCGCGCTCGTTGCCACTCGTCGCATCGCGGCGATAATATCGCCGTGTGGAGACGGTTCCATAGAGAGTGTATAGAAAAACGTGGCACGGCGATAATATCGCCGCGATTCTCTCGCTCGTGGAGGCAGCCCCTTAAAGTCCAGACATTATGTGTATATTAGTCAAGTCATACGAGGAACATGTAGGTTTGTGTCTAAGATGGTTTTTGAAAAAAGAACTATAGAGATTGAGTGGATAACCCATCATCATTAGCCTATAAATGTTCCCACTGCTGGGACACGGGTCTCCTCTCTGTGAGAGACCATAATCCACCACGCGGGCCCAATGCGGGTCGCTGGATGTCACATGTCTTCGAATTTTTGTTTTTAGTACATGCCGGTTTACTCACGATGTTTTCCTTCACTGTTTTGAGAGCAGAGGTGATGAAATAAATAACACAAAGATTACTTTTCGTAATTTAATCCAAAACCACTGCTCTAGGTACGAACCCACGACCTAAAACTCGTAGGTCGGGGCCGATACTACTGGGCCACCACTACTCTGAGTGTATTAAGCGCCATTTAGACGGAGCAAGAACTCGTATGCGAGTTTCACTACATTGCGGCATTTGTTTCATTATCTGAATTTGTTTTACCTTAAATTCGACAATGTAACGCAACTCGCGTTCGAGTTCTTGCATCGTCTAATTGAGGCTTTAGGGTGCTCCCACATCTATCGACGCGGAATCGGCTTTTTCCGTCGCCCTTTCTCTTTCTGTCGCTTAGAACTGCCTTTTGCTAGACCGAGAGAGAAAGCATAATGCGATAGCACGCGGCGGAATCCTCGAGGCGGCTGCGTGCTATCGCATTGTCTCGGTCTAGCAAATGGCAGTTCTAAGCAACATAATTATAGAGAAAGGGCGACGGAAAAAGCCAATTCCCCGTCGATAGATGTGGGAGCACCCTTACTCGCCATCGCCGTAAGCCCCTTTCCTTCTCAAAACAAAGGCGTCATATTACATTGTAAACACTCAAGTCAAAGTGCTCCATTACCACTACAACTTGTGAGAGTCAAAATGGCGGGTGTACCCTCAACGAATCAAATCCTCATAGGTATCAAAAAACTGTACCAAAACTGTACTATTCATTACCTGGGTTTAAAAAAATAGTACCTTCATCAAAACAAATTTATATCAAAATGTAAATACACCCGCCATCTTGACATCAAGATCAATCAAACAAAATTTGATCCCACCCAGTTTTGGTACAGTTTTTTGATACCTATGAGGATTTGATTCGTTGAGGTACACCCGCCATTTTGACTCTCACTACAATTTCATCCCATTCCCTTTTGCTAACATCTAGTAGATAACGATTGACCTATTTTTCCCGGCACACGGCAACAGCTACCTTGAAAACTAGATTTCAAATTCAGGTCATTCTAGGTATTGAATTAGCTATCGTTTATTTTACAGCGTGTTTCGAAAAGGGTGTGGCCATGTTTCGGATTTCGTGGGTAGTTTTATAATTACGGCTAAGATAGATAGAGTCTCAGATCAAAGAAATAGGCAGATAGAACGCTCGGAACACGCGAAGGTGTCCACCAAAGTAAATACAAAATCAAATCGAATTACATTTCATACTGTTTTCTTTGTTTTTGAGAACAACTCTTACAATATTTAAAGACACGAGACGGCAAAATTTGGCAAACAACAACAACGACGCGCAGCTTGGTACGACGCGTAGCTTGGTACTGTCGCGACTTTGTATTCGATTTTGATTTTGTATTAACTTTGGTGGACACACTCGTGTGTTCTGAGCGCTCTATCTGCCTATTTCTGTGATCTAAGGTTAGAATACTCTTCATTATGCACACCATACAGTAGAGTAGCGAGTAATGGGTAGCTCGCCGTCAGATCAAGAATCAGTCACGGTCTGATAGCGTGTTCTAAGCAAGATATTGAAGGAACATCATGGATTTTAGACAGTATGAGTCTGACAGTCCCTTCCGCTCCAGGGTCACGGTAATTCGGTAAGTCCCGCGACAACGGCAGGGTTTGTCCCACAAAAGGGGGAAGCTGCTATTGAGAAGTTTTAATTATCATCATCATCAGCCGGAAGACGTCCACTGCTGAACATAGGCCTCCCCCTTAGACCGCCACGCCGAACGACAATTCGCCACTTGCATCCATCGGTTGGCCGCCAAACTCACGATGTCGTCGGTGGACCGACGAAATTTTAATAGAAAAACCCAATAGCAATTTTTGGGCGACCCGAAAATCGAAGCACGGACTCCACGTTCAGCAATCGCGTTTGCGACCACGAGATCAATGTGGCACCCTTTAAATAGATTAAGATCGAAGTATACACGTTCACAACACATAGAATCTCACACCTGAATGAGCTTTCAGCAGATATATATGAAATTTAATCTCCGAGTTGCCTTTCACAGCGCGCATTGGAAGGGAGTTGTGACCTATTTACACCATTTTCAATCCATATTTTCTACCTTTGATCGTCTATTTGATTTTCAGGATATATTTGATATATTTCTATTTCCTTTACTGTTATTTGCAGAATGCATCTGGATGTCTCACTTCTTATTATTTATTTTATTGTATTATTATTTTTATTATTTATTTCTCCTCCTCGTCCGTGTGTCACTGCGTGGTGCCAACTGAAAACCAGCGCCTCACAAATGCTGAGTTGGTAACCCTTTTGGTGCGGACATGCTCATCAAAATTCTTATTGTATTTTTAATTTTAATACCCGACTACGGCAAAGCCAAAAGGAGGGTTATTATTTATTTTTTTGTGTGTGTCCTAATCAAATAAATACTTTTCTATTCTATTATTCGAGACGAAGTCAAATCCCATCAGAATAGAGTAAAAATAAATAGTATCACTTGTTGAATGCTTGTTTTGTACTGCCTAATAAGTGTAAACGTCAAAAGACAATCGCGGTTACATAATTACAGCCGTACATGCCGATCTTTCGGGTTAAGCCGCGTTGGCCGAGGTTGGTCCGTAGATGGGTGACCATCCGACATAACGAGCTTCCTCTGTGCCTTGGAAATCACGTAAAGCCGTTGGTCAAGGCTGTTATTTGTAGATCTTTGACAGTCGTTACGGTTAGTCAGAAGCTCATAGGTCTGATAATCAGTAGCTCCAAAAATACAAAATACTAAAAACAAAATACTGATATCCAGTTGAATCTGGTTTGACTGGAAGCCGACCACAATATAGTTGGGATTGGAAAAGGCAGGCAGATGATAAAACGTCGATGGACGATGAAAGCACTTGTAGTTAATCAGCTGCCTAGCCTTTTTCCCAACTATATTGGGGTCGGCTTCCAGTCAAACCAGATGCAGCTGAATATCAGTATTTTACATGGAGCGACTGCCTGTCGGACCTCCACAACCCAGCAACTGGGTAATACGATACTCCATGGTATGACTGGTTGTCAGACTTTAGAGCTTCTGACTAACAGTAACGACTGTCAAAGATCTACAAATGACAGCCGAGACCAACGGCTTTACGTGCTTTCCGAGGCACGGAGGAAACTCGCTATGACTGATGGTCACCCATCCACAGACCAACCTCGGCAAGCGCGCTTTAAGCCGGAAGATTGGCCTGTGCGGCTGTGATTATTTAGCCACAAGCTCCTCTTGTAGTTCATAGAACTAAATCTGTTAATTATGAATTGTAAGATTATGATTTTAAACTGCATCTCGTATTAAAAATAGGCAAGATGACTGAAACAATCTAGTTGGTCCGTAAGTTACATTTCAAAACACATTTGGCGCATAATTGCAGCAAAAGAGCAGTGGTGGCCCAGTGGTATCGGCCCCGACTTACGAGTTGTAGGTCGTGGGTTCGAATCCCGGCAGGCGCATTACTTTGTGTAATTTATTTCATCACCACTGCTCTCAAAACGGTGAAGGAAAACATCGTGAGGAAACCGGCATGTCCTAGAACCAAAAATTCGAAGACATGTGACATCCACCAATCCGCACTGGGCCCGCGTGGTGGATTATGGCCCACCCCCTCTCACAGAGAGGAGGCCTGTGTCCCAGTAGTGGGAACATTAATAGGCTGATGATGAAAGGGCGCGGACGCCGGACGATGTGCATACTGCAGTGGCGGTTTATTCTACTATAATCACTACAAGCACGTGCTTGGGGCCCCTGTTCTCCAGGGGCCTCCATCTTCTGCTGGCGTTTCATTTTTTACCTACTTTTTATCGAGATTCATCTACATTCCATCCCGGAGTGACCCTTCATACACCCCCACATCATGACCCTGCGGCTGCCCCCTGAGCGGAGGATAGCGTTTGCTCTGGCAAGGCAAGGAAAACAATGTTAATTTTTAAATGACTACACTTTCTATTTTGATGAAACTTTCATTTTATACTTTCTACCTTCTCAATTTAAGCAATAGAGGGCCTACACAGGCTCCTGTGGTTAGGGCCTCGGAAACTCTTAATCCGCCACTGGCATACTGATGTATTCTCCTAAGCTTTTGGCGAGGGAGAAGTGAGAAATTGCACGATACTAAGTGTAAAAGAATTGAATTGAAGAATAACTTCTGACACACGAGAATGGAAGAAGAAAATCAAAACGTATTGCGTTGAACCTAAGCAATATGGGATAACAACAGGGAGTTGATCATTCATTGTTGACTTATCTGCATAAAATGCATCTTATGTTGATGCAATATAAAATATTGCGTAATAATTATGCACGCGCTGCAACTGAAATGCAATTATTTGCGCAATGATCTTCAATAATAAACAGTTTTCAATGTTATGCAACACGTATGTAAGATTCAAGGATGAAGAAATTAATGCGTGTTTGAGGAAAGGGTACATTTTGCGAAAGGTACCTTCCGCGAAAGGAACATTTTGCTACCTGTGGACATTTTGCGAAAGGAACATTTTGCACCTGAACCACGTCCGGTCGTAATGGCGACTGCCACTCATTCCATCTCTCTCTCATTCTCTTGCTTTCCCTTTCTAACATTACATATACTTCAAACATTCCAAATCCCACATGTAATTTCATCGTTCTACCCTGCATATTAAGTAGGCATACTTGTCTATTACTAGTTACGTAATTTCTTTTCTTGCCATCTCATTTTTGGGGGAGGGATCCAGCTCCTAAAGTTCCACTCTGGGTAAAGGCAGCACAGGCTACTTTGTAGCCTACGGTGAAGGCGCGGCGGAGTGATTTAATCCTGGCGGAGCCCAAGCCTGTACGCAAGAGTTCCAGTTTCTTATGGGCTCAATTTTCTCATCGAAAATCCCAGTGCGGTGATAAGACAAGAGTGTATAACCAGTGTGTTGCCAGTGATGATGGCTATGAGATGTGGTCTTTGACTGCTGGCCTTTTAGAGAGATTAAGAGTCACGCAATGAGATAGCAAGAGCTATGCTCGGAGGCAGGCAGGGTTGCCAACTATACTGTTTTAAACAGTATTCTACTGTTTTTCACTAAATTATACTTTTTACTGTTTAACAAAAAAAAAGTATACAAAATACTGTTTTCAGCATCAAAATGCAGACACATTATTATGTGTTACATTTAGACGCTCACAATTTTTTTTTATTTAGTCAGAGGGCGCACACAGTGTGCGCCCTCTGACTAAATAAAAAAAATTAAATAAATACTATTTGTTTTGCTAAAATACTGTTTAATAATCTTCATAGACCTGAATATACTTTATTTCTTGTAAAAAAAGTTGGCAACCCTAGAGGCAGGCCTCCCACTAGGTGTCGCGGGCAACCGATGAATTATGGCGAATTGACGTTTAAGGGAGAGGCCTATGTTCAGCAGTGAACGTCTTCTGCCTGATGATGTGCCTTTGCCTCTGAGCTTCATTTCAGTCAAGATCAAACCTATACTAGAATTTGGTGAGGACCTTCACTAAATGGAAGGTGAGAACGCCATGGTGACTCTCCACCCACTCTTTAAGAATGAATTGCCACTGTGTTTGTAGCGTGTAGCGTGGTAAATTCCACTAAGCCTCACGGTATTCCATCCAGTGTGGGTCGACGGCGCTTCCTGTTCCAGCCACGCCTCAAAGAGCTGTCAGCAATCTGACGGGGACCCCATAGCGGACCTAAAGCCTGCTTGGGTCGCGGGAATATCTAAACAGGAAACAATGACCATGGAACGGAGAGGGCTATTGAAGGAACCAGTAGATTTTAGTCAGTATGAGACTACGAGTCTAACAGTCCCTTCCGCTCAAACCAGGACTGGAGTTCTCATTAAGACTCTATTAGTCTTGCCTTTTACTGTTGTAGAACACTTGGCATTTTATGGAAATTTAACGAGAATTAGGTAAATGTATCTAGCCCACAACCATAGTATTCACTCTGTTACTAACTATAGTGATCACTATTCTATTAGCATCCCTGCAACGCCCTGCACGACCGTATTTGTTAGTAATTTCACACGAAAACTACAATAGTAGAGCGAGCGCTTAAGACTATCGTCTACCGTGCTTTCGTCCATACAAAAAGAGAAAACGTTTTCCTCCCCCTAAATGTTATCCTATCTCAATGATTTTTTACAATGCATCTGACACAGTAAAAAACTAGGTTTATAGGTTTTCTTTTTTTCAAAATTTATAGTAGTTTGAAAGTTACAGGCGCCTAAAAGTTACTATTTTTATGACAAAATCTTCATTGAAGTAAAACCTTTGTATTTAAAAAACAAAGAAGTTTAAGAAAAAAAACGAAACCTACAAACCTAGAATATAATATGCTGAAACGATTGACAGAATCTAAGAGATTGGTCTTGATTTAGGATGTGAAAAACGTTTTCTCCCGAGAGACAAATTTCATATAAAAAACAACGATGATTTTAACAACTTAAAAAGAGGGTGGTGTTGTCTAAATATAGAATTTGTAAAAGCCTAAACTGTAAACCTTTTCCGAGAGCGTTACATGCAAATATTGATCCAGTCTATTTAGGGCCACACATTATGTTCGTCTCGCCCTAAAATCAGGTCGACCTAGCTAATGTTCCATCCATATATCGGCAGCAATTCAGTGTACTTTATTAATAAGTTGAACATCGAAAGCTAGTTGCTTTTGGTAGTTTTTGCATTTTCTGGACGCTGGAATAATAGCTACGGCTTGTGGACGGCGAGTTATGTGTAGCTCGCCGTCTGGTCAAGGACTAGGCTAGGATTAACGGTGTGTAGTGTCTCACGCGCGCCTCAAAGAACCGTCACCAATCTGATGGGACTCCCTTAGAGGGCCAAATCCTGCCGGGGTCGAGGGACTGTCTTAGCAATATACCTTGGCCCTGATACGCAAAGGGCAATTAAAGGAACAAGGTGAATTTTAAGTCAGTAAGAGTCTGAAGTCCCTTCACTCCATTGCAGGGCGTGAGGACTCATTTGATGAAAAAGTTATGGTCATACATTCAGGGACGAACCTTAGACGTTGTTTTTTCTTGAAATCGATTAACACTAGAAATTAGTATATCGACGGTTGAAAGGCTAATTGACCTAAACGACATTTAGTAAAACTTGCAGGAGAATGGATTAAACTTTTTTTTTTGACAAAAAAAATCATATAAAATTAACTATTTATTAGACTTTTATTTATTTTATATAGTATATCTCTTATTCACTAAAGATTCTTTTTAAGCTATTACTGTTGTTAATTATGTATAAGTTTGGAAATTTTATGTTGGATAGCCCAAAATGCATCAAATTTAGCATTTTTTTGAGAAAGGCTAAATGGTTCAAATTCCTGTCGTAAAAAAATGCTGAAAGTAAATTGGCCTCAAGCATCGACTGAGAATAAAAGAATATGAGAAGAAATGAATTTAGCGCCAAGTCAACTGACAGTTGAATAAGCACAGTGATCGTAAGCAACATGATGGTGTTACTCCAGGGTGAAGTAGTTTGATGCAAATGCCCATTAGAGGGACTGCAAGATGGAACAAAATGAACCCTTAATAAATAATAGTAGATATTGATGCTTAGATCATCATTCAGCAACATCTATAATTTATTTTAAGCTTAGTTTGCAACTTTATACAAATTTAGACAGTGTCGAGTATATTTTTAATAATAAAAAAATCGTTTTTGTGTAGAGGAGTCATTCAATCCAACGTGTCTTGGAACAAAGTGGTATATTATCGGCTTAGGTAGGTAGTTGTATCATCACTTATACAATACAATAATATTGTACTTTATTGTACTTTTTTATCACTTTATAAATAAAACAACAAATTGTCATTAATTAAAATGGTTCATTCAAAATCAGTTTTTTCAACAAGGACGCCCCTAATTAAATCAATATCGAACATTAGTATTAAAAAGAACATTTCAATTAGGTTAAATAATAATATTTGTCAAAGTTAACATAATTTATCAAATAATTAAAGAAAATCGACCTTCTTTATAAGAAAAGAAACAAAAAATATAGAACTATCTATAATGAACAAAAAATAAGATCTAAATTCTATTATAAAGAACCAAAATTTTAAATGTTGACTATGACAAAGAAGTTCATGAATCTATCTCGTCTTCAATATCGGTATCTATCAGAACTTCTTTACCAACGCGGTGCGGAAAGTTTGTGTATTCTAGGTGAAAAATTTTGGGAATAACCCTTGTATCACTTAGCTTTTTAAGATCTTTGTATTTGGCCGTAGTTATAGGCAAAGATCTTTTATACTTCGGCTGCAAAGAGATTTAAAAGAACAGAAAGAGCAGGTATTGGGAAAATTGTCATACAAAATTATTGATGCCGTGCGTCAGTACAGTAGCACTATCTAAGCGTTGCATAGCAACGCGACTACTAGACTGAGGGACTTTTTACCTATTGGTAAAACAATTTGGATCACAAATTTCTTCGGGATGTCCCGTCTACTGCTCGTATATAGTTTGATGTCTTTGTTCGGCTGTTTAATGCAATAGGCCAAACGACAAAACCACAAGTACGGCGAAAAACCCAAATGCCTTAACCGACACACGTTACAAAAGTTCGAAAAATCAAAATAGCTTAACTCATCGAGTCCTTAAATTTGTCTAATTTTGTGTCGTATAGATCAATGAGCTTAGAAATGAGGTATGTTTTGCTGTAGGTGCTAAGCGCCATAAAAGTATTCAAAAAAAATTGAAACCCGACTCAAACGACGGAGAAAAATTTGCTGATTCCGAATATGTATATAACTCAATATCGCAAAAAATGTCGCTTGGACCAATTAGCCTTTCAACCGTCGATATTATCTCGGTTGCTATGTATCTTGGTTGGATCCTTGTCTGTAACCAATCAACGACTGAATTTGATTATCGAAGACTTTTAGATGTCCAATCAGAAGCAGCCGACAAAAACAAAGGAACGATTTTGGGATTGAGTTTCTTCAATATTAATTTCGGGCGTACTCGTAAGTACCTATAATTTGCGGGCATGCAGACGGCGAATAAAGGGTGAGCCGCTGTCCGATTCGAATGACGGCGCGTCGTGTTTCATGAGCGTCTCAAAAAACTGTCAGCATTCTGATGGAGCACCCTTAAGGGGGAAAAATCCTGCCATGGTCTCAGGATTATCTCATCGAATAACCGTGACCCTGTATCTACAGTAAAGTGCTATTGAAGGACACCGTGAATTTTAGTCCGAACAAGTCTGACAGTCCGACCCTGAGTGAAAGGACTGACTTGATGATTTTACCACGATATAACAAAAAAAGGGTGTTTATAATTGAGCCAACAGCCACTAGGCATCACGAACCCTCTACTTCAAAAGCTATTAACGTATTTATTTCTCAGCATTCTAAATGGCATGCTGTAATATATGGTCATTTAAAATGCATGTTCATGCAACCAAAGCATGGCGTCGGCGCCGTAAAGGGGCCAAAGTGCTGAATAATTGATTTGTATTCTTGTACATCAACGTTTGACGTCAATCGCTAGACTTTAATTTTTATTTTCAATATTTGGATAGAATTTAAAGGCAGAGGTCGACCTTCAAGGTTAAGCCGCGCTTGCCGGGGTCCGTAGATTGGGTGACATGGACATCTATCTTATTAATTTCAGGCGAAAATCAAGACTGTTATTTGTAGATTTTTGACAGCCGTTGGTGTTAAGAAAGTCAGACAAACAGCCATAGTTACTAGGTTGTAGAGGTCAGACAGGCAGTCGTTACATGTAAAATACTGATAATCAAATGTATCTGATTCGACTGGAAGCAGACCCCAAATTAGGTAAGAAGGCTAGGCAAATGACGATCATGTACTTGAAACTGTAGGTAGGTATTAATGATTCATAATGCTACAATGATTGCATGGAATAATATCAGAATAATGTTTTAAACTATTACATCCTGACATAATTATATTTGTACGCCTCACAGCAAAACATGGAGAATCTCACCACTTTTATGTAACATCTCACACACAGTGTAACTACCTATGTTTACAAATAAAAGTTTCTTATTCTTATGTAACAGGCAGAATTTAAGACCCCCTCTTTGATGCGCGCACAGAACACAATGCCTCCGAGTCGGCGACGTATTATGGTAGTGAAGGGAAGATGTCTCCTTTTGCGCTGCTACCCAACTCGCCGACAACGCCTATTGTGGTCGGAAATCGCCTAGAAATCCCCGTCACCCTGGGTGTCTCCTGCGGCGGCTGGGTGTGGGGTCCTCCTACACCCACAGGCAATCCTGCTGGGGGGGTATTACGTCTTAAAACCAGGCTTGTTCCAGTGAGTGAACGAGATTAGACGACTTGTATAGCTCTGTCACTTTCACTCCCCGGAAAAAGCCTGGTTTTAAGACGTTGTAATACCCCCACTGGTTGCCTCTCCCTCACGCGTTTGGCCTCTTTCTTCCCTCGTATTACAACTTCATAGAAGGAGGCGACAAAATAGAGAGGTTTAGAAGAAGGGAAGGCTTTTGCCCAGCAGTAACCGGCATGGTCCTTATAATTATGACCTGAGCAAAACAATGTCTGAATTTTAAAAGAGACTGTGTCCTCTGAGATTGTTTCAGCTGTCTCTTTTCAGAGTAGTCAGGTGCGAAACACCGGCCCCATCTAGCTTTAAAAATGTTGGTTGTGACATGTAAAAGTGTTTTTATAACCAACTTATAAAATAAATATCATTGATCATTTATAACTAAGCTACTATGAGCTGTCTGTTTCTAGCTATCTTGGCTTGGCTTTAAGCAAGTTGTAGCTACCTCAAATAAAATTCCAGAAAAAAAAAACAGCTCCACTATTAAACTGCGGCAGCATCACTGGCATTGTGGTTAAATCATTCAACTGTTGCACTGCATGTTACGGGCTTAATTCCGGCATGAAACAAATATTTTACTTTGTTTGACCTAAATGTAGTTGTTCTGAGTTTCAGTATGTATTTGTGTATGCGAGTTTGAAATGTTTGTCAACGCACCCATGATGCAGGAGAATATCATTAGGGCTAATGTTTAAAAAAAAATTGTTAACACACTCAGAGTTGTTGAACATAATTATTCATTATCTAATAAGATGCTGTCTGTCGCACCGGATCAAAAATAATATTTAATTACACTTTTTGTTCATTTACTGCTAATTTTGTTATAAGCATGACCACTGAACATCACATCCCGGGTTTTATTCTCTTCCGTTAAGAGTTATTGGCATGCTACATATTCTTGGAGTTTGTGTAGCTTGAAGATGCTCCGGGTCGATAGAAAATTAAGGCTTGGTTGAAGACGGGGCCGGTCTTGCCACTAGTTTATTCTATTTTGCTTTGGTTCATAAATCTATTGTTGTGCTAATCCGGTTTATTATATTTCCATGTTATTGTAATGATACAGCGGACAATTAATCAATAAAGTTTATTTTGAAATTATTCTCGTAAAAATAAGAGAATGATTTTCAAAATCTTCCGAAGTGGTTCCAATATAGTGCAATGTGTGTAAAAAATGTATATTGTATTCAAAATTATTATAATAATATGTAGAATCATTTTGAAACAATCTCATCCTATTTTAAATGTAAAAAAAAAATTAAGAAGGAATTAACATAAACAGACATTATACCACTAAAAAATTCACCGCTGCTTTTCCTTTGTTTTATTTATGAATGAATCTATGAAGGCGAGTGTGTTTTGTTTTGTCACCACGACGTAATTCGAATCGAAAGACACAGTAGAGTTGCGAAAAACAATGAAAAACGAACAATATGATATGGGTACACAATTAAATCTACATGAATGCTATAATTAGGTCAAAACTTAAGTTCTTGGATAAATAAATTATAAGTGAGATATTTAGGATAATTTTTGGATAATTTTCTTACCTTCAACATCGAAGCAAGGGTCTTGGGATGCTTCCTCCAGGATCGAGATAACATAACTTAGAACAATATCGTCGATCAGATTTAAATTTGCACTAGGGATGTGTTTGACGATAAACTGAAATAAACCTTCCTTGACCTGACCCTTTTGTTGCCTTATAGCACTCATTTTGATCTAAAACACCTTATTTTTCAGTAAAACACTAGTAGAATGCTAAGTATATTCAGCAAGATCGTTACGGGTGGTTACCCAGCGTAAAAGTAGGTTTAATGCCCACTAAAACTGCCTCGATTAAGCTTTAAGACTCTCTCTTTGTGACTAAGAGACAAAAAAAAATGTTTAGTGAAAATTGCAGCCGTATTTTCACGGGAAAAATCTGGGATAGAACTGCGAAAATCAATACAAATGCAAGTTTTTTTTTATAAACAACTTTTTGTAGTTTTAAGGACGGGCACAAGCTCATCTGCATACAGCCACTGTTGGTTGTCATTTAATTTATTAAATCTTTCTTTTTATTCTTTTGTCAATTAAGAAGTAATTTCAAGCTGTTTGTAGAAGAATTACTTATATTGGTACCTTTTTTCAGATCTAAGGGATAAATTAAATAAATAAAACTGAAATAAAATGTCAATGCAAGCAACGTGAAGCAGTGTTTTTTATTTCCGAACGAAGCACCTGTCACTGTCACTTGTTGAAACTGAAATGTGGCGGGAATATTTAAACTTTAAATCGTGTAGTGGCGGTCTGATTTGAAATAAGTACTATTTGAAAACCTCTGTTGTGTCCACAAGTTATTTTCTGTGCTTCGTTTTGTTTCATACATCAAACGCAAAATTATTTATAGCAAATTCTGGTACTTAGTATCTTTTTAGGGGGAATTGAATATCGGAGTTTAAAAATAAAACAATTTATTTTGAAATTAATATATTTCAATTAAAATTTTAAAATATAACGAGCATCATTTATCCTCTCAACTTTTATCCTAAAAATGACTGATTAACACAACGCCGATTTTCACAACTACAATTTTATATTTATTTTATTTTACAGTTTAACAATAATTAGTTGGAATCACAATGGGAACATTTTGGCACAGTTTTATCATAATAAATATTATCATGTAACACAATATTCAGTAATAGACAAATTAAAAAGGTCGCGCGCGTAGTCTTTTAATTTATTTTTAAACGATTAGGTATACTTACTTAGATTAATCTTTTTGTCTTCATATACAAAAGAGTTGCTGAAATGACTGAAGTTCAGTAAAATTGGCCATGCTTTTAGATAAGCAATGGTCAATAGGTCTAAAATAACTTCAAAAACTTTTTTATTTATCATTATAAAAAAAGTTTAATAATTCGATTCAGTGCAATATAAGAAGTCTGCATAGAAAATATTTGCGACTTACGACCTTTTCGAACAAAGAACACACAAGCACTATAACCAACGAATATTATTGCGGTTATTTTTTTTCAAACAATTTTTGGTACATATTCCACGAGACAAATACTTATTGCTACTTACGAAATAAATAAAATTGTAAATTCTAATAAATAGAGTGCAATCTATCTACTTTTAGCTAGTTTAGTGTGAAAGTTTTAGTTCTTAGAACGTTAGACAGTTTAGACTTAGTTTTTCAACGAAATATATTTCTTATATTTATTTGATAGATTTTATTTGTTACTTGTTGTCTGTGGAAATTTATGATATCATAGTTATGGTTTTATCTGCACAAATTAAACGTTTAATGTGCAAAATGGCTTTGTGCTCTGTTTCCGTGAATGTGTTCAAAATTGCTATTTTATTTTAGTTTTGCACTGACACGTGATTATTAAAATAAGATATCAAATTTTTCCACTGCCAACACGTAACGAAAGATTACCAAAATCACCAACTTCTCTTTATGGATTTTTCAAATCAAATCCGTAATGAAAAGTCACCCAATTTTGAAAGTATAACAAATATATTTTCATAGTTTAAGTAAAATAGTTTTTCAGAGGCAGGTATTAACAAGTAGTAGGTACTTTTTACTCCTGTGCAAAGAGGCCCGTGTTTTTTTTTTAATTTATTGCAATAAAAGAGGTTTTAATTCTCAATAAATTCGTCTATGGATGATAAATAGTCACGGGCCAGAGTGCACGGGATATTTTATGTGCAGGTACATATTTTAAGATAAGATATATAATAATACTATTTTTTATTACAATAATATAATCTTTTTCTAAATAGTTCAGTGATTTTTATTAAGATTTTCTGAAAACTGGATTTTTTGTCTTTTTCTATACAAAGATGTATAATGACAGACTTAACAAAATCCAACTTTCATTATTAGTTATTATTTTTGGAAATTTCGTAACAGATTTTTGTAATTTAATATTTGACGGACTCAAGAAGCAGTTTCTGGCATTTCTATATAAATATAAATTCAAATTAAAAACTACATAAACTATTATGGTATCCATTTTGTTTTCTAACAAGAATCTAATTCTTTACGATTCTAGTTAATACGGTTTTTCTATAAAAAGCAGTTCGTTATAATAAAGCCTGTTACGAAATTTCCAAAAACAAAACTAGACTGACTTATTTAGACATGTTTTCAATAATACCTAACTAAAATTAATTAATTCCTATCTATCTAAATGCGCTTGTTTAAAGATGGAATACATTTACAGGACTGTATATCCTTATAAATCACTATTAAACTCGGCGAACTCCGTTTCGCCACCAGATGGCTTCGTTTCGTTAGATGATTCGCTTCGTTAGATGGCTTTGCTATAAACCTCACGGAGCCCGAGACCTTTCCAACGAATGCAAAACCGTGGAAATCGGTTCGTACGTTATCGTCAGGAAGGAAAACCCGACTTATTTTTATATAGTAGAAGATTATCTGAGGTATTCCAGCCTCATGTGGTAGCTTGAGGATGCGCCGAACACCGTGTCCGAATTTATTCATATATTGACCGTATGTCGAAGGTAGTTTAGGTATAAATTAAATAAAATTGTCATCTTAAAGTGCGGTCCGCTGCGCTTCCAGCGTGTGCGCTGGGGCTAGAGTCCGACTGTCGAAGCTCCACAAAGGGCGGATATTACAACCTCATAAAACCAGGCTTGTGCCGGCGACTGAAAGTGACAGAGCTATACAA
This sequence comes from Agrotis segetum, assembly GCA_036375495.1. Taxonomy (NCBI): domain Eukaryota; kingdom Metazoa; phylum Arthropoda; class Insecta; order Lepidoptera; family Noctuidae; genus Agrotis; species Agrotis segetum. The sequence goes on along the minus strand of JAQSVV010000197.1, from coordinate 1,170,184 downwards.
TTCGTCTAGCGCCATCTCGTTCACTCACTGGAACAAGCCTGGATTTAGGACGTTGTAATATCCCCCAGGGCGATTCACTATATGATTTTAACATCCCAACAAAAAAAAAGACTGATTCAGATTGACATGCGTGCTGGGTCATACCCAATTTTTTGAGTAAATCTGCTAGTATCCCATCCATGGGCAGCCCTCGGTAAACGTTGCTTAACCTAGATTGATAAAGTCTTATAAATGTATTCCACCATGAACGTAATATCTTTTTCTATGTGCCCTAACTAAAGTATTAGTCTAAATCAGTTTGTCTAGATAAAATATAAGATATAGAGTTGTCAGGACGAAGTTAGGTTTAGTTCTGTTTTTTATTTATAAGTAGAAACATTTGTTGGTGTATTAAGATTGTTAAAATCATGAATTCGGAGTAACAACAATTTTTGGCTAGACTTTTATTTAGTATATTGATTCGAGTTGTGACATAGGTGTAAGTAGATAAATCATTTTTTCAAGTCTTCTTTTTTTACGTTGTCTATACGTATTCAACCAGGCTTTCTGTTCTGCGGGAAATGGGTCGTACTTCATCACGAGTGCCCTATAAAGTTGGCAGATGTCTCATGATCAAGACATCATGAATGTAAGGTCAATTCATCAAGATGGTTTTCTTTTACCATTTTAGGAGCATTGTTGACCAGGGCTGTCAGATTGGTGAAGAAACCCTCATGAGGAAACCACTATGTCTTAGGACTAAAAATTTAAAGCCACGTGACGTCTCCAAATGACGCAGGTGAATGAAGAAGAGGTAGGTATGTCTCTCAGAAGAGTAGCGGATACATTTTAGATTAAATATACTTATTTTATGCTTTCTGACATTGAAATGTTATGACATTGTTGTTTTTTCATAAATTCATGATTTTATTAATCTAAACACTTCCACAAACTTTAAGATTAGAGTAGTACATCAGAAACACAACAATAGTTATACATCTTAAAGTACGTAACGATGATAGACATTTGGACTATTATTGGATATATTTTATTTAAACTTTCTCTATATGATTTGCTTATCTATTTAACAGTGTTTAATTTTTGAGGATGAGTGGAAAAAGTAAGTTTTACGGTTTTGTGGAAGATCCCGCTTTTTTATTGACGTGGTGAACAGCCAATGTGGAATGATTATATGAATCTGAACACGATCAATAAAAACTGAATCATACTTTTTACCGAATTTCTTGGTCATGCTTTTCCATAACTTGAAATGGTTAACTACAGTAGGTACTTCCACAAGTACCTAACTATGATTTATTCCTGGGACTGTAGCTTCTAGCTCATTTATTTTTCATGTTTGTAAAAACAAAAATCTTTGTGAGTGATTCTGATTCTTGATAGCAACAATTTCTATAAACAAGACACAAAATAAATAGGTTACTTCTAGGCAAGCATGTTCACCGTCTACCACATCTTCGCTAACCAGCTGGCGAAATGGTGACCAAACTCCAATAAAAACAACATTTTTGTTTACTTGTGCGTAAAACATTACTTTTCCCACTCCTCCCCTTACATTTGATGTGCCCGATAAACCAGTGCATCTATAATACTGTTTATTAATGGTCTTTATATTTATGTATTATGCTTAATTGACGATTAGAAGGTTGGCAGTTAATAATGAGTTTATAATATTTTAAATTTCAGATTTAGTAATTAAAAATGTTGATTTAATATTTATTTACTTACGGATTTGAATCCCGATGGCCTGCCTTGTTCTTTTTCATCAATTTCGCGCCAAAAAATTGAAACGTCACTTTAGTTCGTAATGTTAAGGTATAGGTGTCGCCACTCATTTAAATATATTGCTTAAATATTAATAAATATAGTAAACACAAGGATTAAATTTTGATTTCACAGTCATTGAAAATTAAATTTAGTCATTGAATATTAAAATTATAAATTCAACAGTTTTTCGGTCGCCATCTTCTTTTCTTTTCCTCGGGATTCATTTTATGACATTTATTTATTTATATGTAATTAAATATATCTCCGTAAGACTTAGAAATATACAACTACATACTATAACGTAGTATATAAACAGCAACGTATATTCTTGCTATACAAGCGTATATATTCCTTCTAAAAAAACGTATAGGTAATCACAATATCTTTGATGTCAGCCTGTATGTCACATTGCTAATCCCAGAAAAAATATTTTGTTAGATAAGAAAACTTTAAAGTGATATTTATTGTAATTTTCAATAGATTGTAGGTACATATAAATAATATTTATAATCCTAAATGCATATTTTTATGTTACTTCGATTAATTTCAATGTTTAATTTTTTTTACTTACTTTTTATTATTTCCTGATTATATGCTTGTCCCAGAAAAAAATTGTTATCCCTCAATAAAAAATCATATTAATTATTACGATTTATGAAGTTTTCTCATGTTGTCGCTAGAAAAGCGTTGATATTATTTAAAGTAGAAGACTTTTCGTATCATCTTCAAGCGACACAATATCTGCAAAATATATTCACATACAGACCGACTAGTTATAATAATCATCACGAGACCAACACCCATAATTTGCAGTAATTAATTAAATCTTTATAATTCGTACAAAAGAAACGACTTCCACCTCCAATAAAGCGTATTTTCAAAGGATTCAATATCCTAAATACACAATCTTTAAATACCTAGTTATTTTCTAGCTTTCCCTTGATTTTTTACCCATTTTATATTCCGAGTCTGTGTTTTGACTAAGAAAAAAACAATAATTAATCGTAGAGTAAAAAAAAAACTACCGCTCTCAAAACATTTATCATGCTTGTAACGCTGAGAGCGTATAATACGCCCTCTTTTATTTTTAAACGATTTATTAATGTGATTTATTTTGCTCCATATTTATGTGATAAAACCTAATAATAAATAAGCGTAATCATACTTTTCTCATTGCGTGCAAATGAGAATATCACTCCACAAACAGTTCTTTCGATTTTTATTTAATTAAAAGCAGTTTAAATATACATAAAGGTGAAATTGCTTTACATTTTTATCTCAAGTCTCTTGTGACATCTCTCAATTAATGTACAGACTTCCAAACATTACAATATTATACATAGAATTACAATAAGGATATGGACATTCGTTCAATTTAATCATTCCTTGCATTACCTTCATTCACGAGTTCGTTCTTTTCATTCAAAATATTAATTTTTACAACACTCTTGTGGTTTTACAATGTGGTTTTTTAAAAGCAAAATATATTTCTGTATTGCTTAAAATAGGAGATTTTTTATGTAAGTAGTGTAAGTACAGTAACCACACTTGTAAACCACGTTTTATTATTTAATATTAACAGTAATATAATTTTTAGACATCAATTTTTTTATTGCACCGAAAACGACAATATTCTACTTATACCGCTTCACATAGCGAGCGATAATGATCATAGAATTTTAATTCGATATAATTAATAGTTTATTTTCGTTCAATATTCTTTAATAATATTTATTTTTTAATAATGAGTGAATGCTGAATTTTATGCAACTTAAAAGTTTTAACACATTAAATTAATTTATGCTTTGACGGCTACATAAAAATTGCGGATTAATGATAGTTAAAATATCTCTGGGTAATAAAATAACTTAAGACCCGCTTATTTATTAATTTTTTTCTGCATTTTATAATTCCTAAAAAAATTAAGACCTTTGGAAGAAATTAATCTCTCAAATTCAAAGTGATTTTTAGTTATAGGTTCGGAAAAGAAAAATTAAACAGAAACTGTCGGTGATTTTTTAAATAGCTCCTGTAATAAAAACTCTTGACCCATAAAATGTCAAAGCTTAAAATAGTAAACACATATTTTAAAATGGAAAATACTTGACAGAACCGACTTAAGTTGCCATTTTATAATATTTCTTAATGCTGTAAATAAAATAGTGATTAATCTTCAGTTATTTAAATTAAATAAATATTTAAACGCTAGACGTCGCTTGTTGACTGCTGTGATCCGATATGATGGAGTTGAGATCCGATTCCCGAAGCGTTGGTGGTGTTCCGAACGGGAAGTCCTGAAAAAAAAAATGCTTTTAACGTTTTTAGCGTTCAAAATAACACATATCTACTGATTTTTGCCAGCGGCGTCAGTTATGTCAATTTTAGTAAGGATATTACTAGTTCAAAGATAATGGCGCCCAACTGGGGCCCAGTGTCCCATACTGGGCGCCAATATCTTTGATCTTTTTCCTGGCGATTTCTAAAGCTCGGAACATATTATCGGACTCGTCCGTCAGCCGCGGCTGAGGGACGCAGCTTAGCAGAGTGCACGGTAGTTCGGACGACAGCCGGCCAGATTCTGTTCGGACGTCCTAACGCTCAAGGTCTTGTCCGCGTCTTACGACCGACAGTTAGCACCAACGACGATATAATACTAGACACCGCATGCACGATCTAAGGAACAAAAACTTTTCTGTCAACTCGCTGAGGTACTACGTAAGCGAGGGGGACGGGGTATTGCGTTGTGATTGGCTAACTCAAGGTCTCAAGAACTCAACGGTCGCCTGTTATTACTAGTATTATATCGTCGTTGGTTTGCACAGTGTAGTATTAATTGTACAGGCTAGATTATGAATAAGCCGCGTCTCTCGGACGCGTCCGATAATTTGTTCGCAGCTTTACAATATCATCAGCTCCACTAGGAGGACGGTGTGTACCTGTGTGGGCAGCGCGCGGGGCGCGGGCGGCGCGGGGGGCGGGGCCCGCGGGGCGCGCGGGGAGGCGCACTCCGCGCAGTCCACGCCGGGCTGGCTGCGGGTCGAGCGACGGGACCACGACTCTGGCATGCAGCTGGAAATATACATACATAATAATATATGGGTTGTGGAGGTCCGACAGGCAGTCGCTCCATGTAAAATACTGATATCCAGCGGAATCTGGTTCGACTGGAATCATTATTATCATTTTTACATCACAATCATATGTCTCCATTTTCCATTGACCCTAGTCTACGGCCTTGCACCTGAAAGAGCCTCGAGCTCCCAGAAAAAAAAAGAAAAATCTTGACAAAGGCGAAAGTTCATGTAAAAGGGCCACGAGGCTAATTGGTAACGATGCTCTGGTCGAATCAAAGCTCTAGAGACTTGAACATCGTCGCCGTGTTGCCAGCCTGACGATTTTTTATTGGTTACATTTCGGAGAGTGTGGGATGGAACTGCGAAACTTGAATCCGCCTGGCCCTTTCCATCATCGGACTACAAGACGTACGGCAATGCGCTTTCGATATATGGTGGACATTCCTCCGATACGTACAAAGCGTTTTGCCAATACCTTTATTGTTCGCACAGCTAAGGAGTGGAATTCCCTGCCGCCTTGGGGTCTTCAAGTCAAGAGTGAACAGGTTACTTCTAAGCAAGCGTGCTTCACCGTCGACCACATCTTCGCTTACCATCAGGTGAGAAAGTGGTCAAACGCGAACCTATATTAAATTTTAAAAAAATACCTAAAAATTAATTAATAAGCCTTTGTTTGACAACAATGAATACGTACGCATGATGCACAATATGCGCGCACGGCAGCGAGGCGAGGGGCGAAGGCCTGTCCGCGAGCGGCTCCCGGCAGCGCGCGCACGCGGGCGCCACCCAGGCCGCCGCCGCGCGCTTCTGGCGCGCCGCCGCCTCGTTGTCGCCCAGACCTGTGTAGATCTCCGCCAGGCGGAGACGCACGCGACGGACCAGCATCTGTAGCAGGACATTAGAGGTTGATCATCTAGATTTCAGTTTAGAAAGGCTCAGTAATTCCAGGGGTTAAAGCGGTGACGCTCCCCCCCCCCCCCTTCTTAGAGGGCCAAAGACTGCCAGGGTCGCCGGGTCGCTGGACTATCGGGTAACAATGGCCCCGAAACGTAAACGGCTGTTGAAGTTGTTGAGTCACCTGGCCAGACTTGGGTCGCGTCATTTGATGATTTTCATCATCATCAGCCTATAAAGGCCTCCTCTTTGTGAGAGGGAGTGGGTCGTAATCCACCGTGCAGGCCCAGTGCGTGTTGGTAGATGTCACATGTCTTCGAATTTTGCTTCTAGGACATGCCGGTTTCCTCACGATGTTTTCCTTCACCGTTGTGAGAGCTGTAGTGGTGAAATTAATTACAGAAAGTGAAGTCTGGCGAGGGACAAACCCATGACATACAACTAAAAATCGAATCCACTTTGCCACCACTTTTCGCAGAACTGCTAGCAGAACATTAGAAGTTGATTATCTTGATTTCGGTTAGATGCATGCCCATGATTGTCTGTACTTGCAATGCAGGGGTAATAAAGGCTACTTTTCTGTTTAAGTAACTTTTCTATTTTCACGCTACAATTATAAGGAGCCGAACAGTGGGTGAACAGCTAGGAGATATTATATTATCTTCGAACTTATTCAATTGAACCAATCTTCAGATGCTTTGAATATTAATACGACGTTCATAGGAGCCAACGACGATATAATACTAGACTCCGCATACACGATCTAAGGAACCAAAACTATTCTGTCAACTCGCTGAGGTACTACGTAAGCGAGGGGGACGGGGTACTGCGTTGTGATTGGCTAACTCAAGGTCTGTTCTGTCTCAACGTATGTTTACGGCTCACAGGAGTGGTCGAAATGAGACGGATATAAGAGTTTTATGCCTAATGTGTTGACAGATATCGGTCCCCTGTTATTACGAGTCTAGTATTATATCGTCGTTGATAGGAGCTTACCTTCGATCCAACAGATGTAGCCACCTCAAGCAGTCGTGTGTTAAACTCCAACGGTCTACAATTACAGATTCTGCCTTGCAGTCGCAGTGCTTCTAGACATCGTGCTGCTCCATCCATAGCTTCCATTTGTGCGAGACGGTCGCCTAAAGCTTGGCCGGCTCCCATCGCTACTTCGTAGTGTCTGTTTGGAGAAAAGAAAAAAGTTGGATTATTAAGCATCCCCATGACGCGATTTGTACGATTCCCAATTTCTAAAAATGAAAATCGGCCTTGCTACTACGATTATAATGATGCAATTTGATTTACTTGACGTCGTCGTGGCGAGTGTGTTTTGTTTTTCATCTACCTATATAACTGCACGTTGTATGTCATTATGTCGAAGTGGTAAGGATGATTTTCACTTGTAGTTGGAATCGATCGAATTGCGTTGCATCGCATCATGGGGAAGCTCCCTTAGAGCAAATAAATGACCTAACGAACAAATAAATACTAATGTTTTCATAATAAATACAAATCATCATCACCCAATTAACCTTTCATAGATGTTGTGCACTTTAGCCATTCAAATTGGCGCCCAACTTGGGACCCTTGGTCCCGTGTTGGGCGCCAATAATAATCAAAAGTACTTAAAGTAACGTGGATCGTGACATTAGTTTTCTTCAATAATTGATCGTGTCATTAGCTTAATCTTGTTGAAATCTATTTTGATTTCAAAATGAATTCAAGATTGGTTGTGTATTTTGTAAGTTACATCGCGGTTGTTGCTTTAGTCTGCTGTGTGTTTAGTTTGCTGTGTCAAGTAATTGTTATTAATGTGTATCAAAAAATTTAATTAGTCATAATTATTATATTCAAATTTTTAGTTCCTTACCAGTTATCCCTTATAAATCCAGTGCCGGATAAAGCCGGTGCGGGGCCCGTAGCAAATGTAACCATGGGGCCCTAGAGTTACATTGCCTTTTTTTACGGTAAATCCACTGTGTCCTTCAATAGTCCTTTTCGTTCCGGGGTCACGGTAATGAAATAAGTCTCGCGACCACCGCAGGCTAGAGGGGGAGCTAGAGGGGGGCCCCGTCATCATGCTGACACTCTTTGAGGCGCGCGCGCGCGCGGAACACAACTCGCCGTCGACCCCTGGGCCATGGTCGGACAGCGAGTCGCCCATTACTGGCCACCCGTGTGCCCGCACCCACGGTTTCCGGAGAACGTCTGCCGACGTCCGTCACTGCAACTGGGGTGAAGGGGGGATGCTGTCCTCTCACTCTTTTTTTGGGCACAGGCGCGGGGCCCTCTAAGGCGCGGGGCCCGTAGCATTTGCTGCCTCCTGCTATATGGCTAATCCGGCACTGTATAAATCTAACACATACCTTAACGCTTTCCCGATATCACATTTCCTGCGGTACACATCGCCTGCAATGCGCACTGCACGCGCGTAACACCCCTGATCACCTGCTACTGCTGCCAATCGTAATGCTTCCTGAAATAATAAAACGTGGATGAGAGAGGTCGTGGCTAAATAATTACAGCCGCACATGCATCTTCCGGGTTAAGCCGCGCTTGCCGAGGTTGGTCTGTGGATGGGTGACCATCTGTCATAGCGAGTTTCCTCCTTGCCTCGGACAGCACATTAAGCCGTTGGTCCCGGCCGTCATTTGTAGATCTTTGACAGTCGTTATTGTTAGACAGAAGCTCTAAAGTCTGACAACCAGTCTTACCATGGGGTATCGTGTTACCCAGTTAGTCAGTTACTGGGTTGTGGAGGTCCGACATGCAGTCGCTCCATGTAAAATACTGATATTCAGCTGCATCTGGTTCGACTGGAAGCCGACCACTATATAGTTGGGAAAAGGCAGGCAGATGATGAGATGGTAAATCGTGATTCTCGTCTTTGCAGAAGGTCGATCAAAGCTAAATTGTAGATGGCGCCAACATAGCTTAGTCCTAATCCGACCAATGAGGTAGTACTATTTTGAAGGACCTATAAGATTTGAACCAATGACGATGCTGGGAACTAGCTATGCTAGCGCCATTAGTTCCCCAGCGTCCTAGGGCAGGGCAGGAGGAACTGTCAGACTTGTACTGATTAAAATCCACGGTGTCCTTTTAATAGGTCTACGTTCCGTTGTCACGGTAAATGGTTAGTCCCGCAACCCCGGCAGGCCTTGGCCCCACCGTCATAAAGCCCCTCCAAGGCCTCGTCATAAAGCCTCATATTTGGACTCATGTTATACAAAAAGTAAGACTTACGTTACAATAATCATGCGCATCTCCAAGTTCTCCTCTCGCTCTCAATGCGGCGGCCATTTGCAATAACGCCGTCCGATGGTGCCGCGTGTTCAGGTCGACTGACCGCGGACCGCGGCCAAGGTCGCACGCGCGAGCTGCGCAGGCGACTGCGCGTTCTGCGTCGCGGAGACGACGCCAGAGCTCCGAAAGACCTACATACACCTGGAAAAACGAAGGAGTTGAATAAATAGTAATGTCTTTTGAAATGAACGGAAGACGTTACGAAAGATGACCGACGAGGCCGTATTACAACGTCTTAAAACCAGGCTTGTTCCAGTGAGTGAATGAGATGTCGGTAGACGAAGTATTGTATAGCTCTGTCACTTTCACTCGCTTATTTCATTACCATCACTGTTCTCAAAACGGTGAAGGAAAACATCGTGAGGAAACCGGCATGTCCTAGAACCAAAAATTCTAAGACATGTGTCATCTACCAACCCCAACGACAATATAATACTAGACTCCTAATAACAGGCGACCGATGTCTGCCAACACATTAGGCAAAAAAGTTTTATATTCGTCTCATTTCGACCAATCCTGTGAGCCGTAAACATACGTTGAGACAGAACAGACCTTGAGTTAGCCAATCACAACGCAGTACCCCGTCCCCCTCGCTTACGTAGTATCTCAGCAAGTTGGCAGAATAGTTTTTGTTCTTTAGATCATGTATGCGGAGTCTAGTATTATATCGTCGTTGACCAACCCGCACTAGACCGCGTGGTGGATGATGGCCCACTCCGTCTCACAGAGAGGAGGGCTGATAATGAAGTACAAACTTACTTGAAGCAGTAAAGTGTTGTCATTCTGCGCCTGTGCGACTGCCAATGCTTTCTGGAAGGCATCCATCGCTTTGGAGAAGGCTCCCAGTTCGAGACTGACGGCTGCTACCGTGAGGTGGACGCAACCGGCTGTCGAACCTCCTCCACAATCATTGTAGAGCGCTTGTCGAGCGTAGGAGAGGGCTCTGGAAAGAAGAATTTGATTGTTCGGTGCGTTTTTGAGAGATTGGCCGAATAAAACCATGAACCATGTCAATCATCAATCATGATGTGCCAAGTCATGTTGACTGGCCTGTTGGTCTAGTGGTTAGTGACCCTGACTGCTATGCCGGAGGTCGTGGGTTCGATTCCCACCCAGGACAAATGTTTGTGTGATGAGCATCATTTGTTCTGTGTCTGGGTGTAATTTATCTATAATATTATTATGTATGTATTAAGAAATATATACGTAAGTATGTTTATCAGTTGTCTAGTACCCATAACACAAGCTCTGCTTAGCTTAGGACTAGATGGCGTTGTGTGATAGTTGTGGAATATTATTATAAATATAAGAAGGAATGGAAGGTAAAGTAAACTTTTGCCCAGCAATGGAACAGTGAAGGTTAATAAAAACTGCACCCTGCCCTTAGTCTTAAAACGAGAGTTATTTTACTGTGGGAAAGAGACTATAGAGTCTAGTGGTATCTTTTCTCCTCACTGGAATTACTCTCACAAGGATGCCTGTCCATGGATGCGGAGCGAGCTGGCAGAGCGGAGAACCGAGGAAGGTTAACCAATAGGATTGCACCATTAAAGAGGGGCGGAGATTTAGTAAATCTATAATATTGGTTAATATTTCCTCGTTTCTCCGTTTTGCCAGCATAATTTCACATGTAGCCACTGCCTATCGGAACTCCACAACCCAGTAACTGAGCAATACGATACCCCATGGTAAGACTGGTTGTCAGACTTTAGAGCTTCTGAGTAACGACTGTCAAAGATCTACAAATGACGGCTGGGACCACAGATATTTCTGTGGCTGGGACCAATGGCTTTTACGTGCTTTACGAGGCACTCATCCACAGACCAAGCTCGGCAAGCGTGGCTTAACCCGGAAGATACGAGTAGTACCCTCAAAAATTTCAACTGAGATAGGAGCAGGGGGTTATAATGAGCTGGTGAAATGCTACATACCTGTCAAGTCCTCCCAAGGTCTGGTGTGCTCTAGCCAGGTTCAGATAGGCTTCAGCCCTCATCGGCGCGGAGTCCAACTCTTCAGATATACCCAGCTGACGGTTCGCGAACTCCAGAGATTCTCTGCAAAAGAAAATAATTTTATGAATCTTACTTTTGTACTATTTAGGCACTAAAGCAGTATTTGACAAACGTTATTCTGCCATGGCCTGGTAATTTTCACACTCCGCCTCTGCGCGAGCTGCATTTTGTTTGACAGAACAGTTACCTAAGACTTTTCTTCCCTTAGAGGGCGCCATATTGGATTTCGTGACACGTCACCTAGCCTATAACCAGCGCACAACTGAGACGCTTCTAACGACACCTCATTAGTCATGTAATGAGAAGTAGTTTAGAAGAATACGGTACATACATACTATATACAAACATACCAGCCAAAATCATAACACTCCTTTTGGCTTTGCCGTAGTCGGGTAAAAAAGGGCTCCGTTTACGTGAGAACCGTCCCTCCGTAGGTAACTCACGGCTCGGTAATTTGGGATGACATATGCCGTGAGCCGGTGAGCGTGGGTTCGATAAAAGCTCGAAAAAATGTTGAATAGCCTACAGTACTGTATCTAGTTCTTGTGTTGTTTGTGTGAGACAAAAAAAAACCCATCGTAACTTCAACAATTTTCAACAACAAAAAAAAGTCACTGTTAAGTTTCCATTCAGCCAGCAGCCCATGCAATAAAATAATCAAAATGAAACTTTTTACGTTGCTAAACTTTTCGGGCTCGTTGCCAAATATTATTGTAACATAGCATAAACGAGCAATATCTCTTGATAGTTTGCCAAAACTATAGCGTAGCGTAGTTTTAGTACTACTTATTATATATTCTGTGGCGTAGTGGAAGACAATTTATTTAATAGTAATGTAGTCGTAACAGTTTGCGGTCCTATGCGGAAGTTTTTGAAGAAATACCTACTAGAAAGAAATGAATTCTGTAATAAGATTTACACACGATGTATTTTTCTTAGTTCTGTTTTCTAGTTTTTTAGAGTTTTTATCAAATCTAATGCAGAGCTGATATCTAATATATTTAGGGCTGATTTTTTATAATAGTCAGTTAACTCTCAACTGAAAAATAAAAATGGCAGTTTGACAGCTTATCTCTACAAAATATGTTAAACCGCCATTTTTATTCCTCAGATAAGAGTTAAACCGACTATCGAAAAATCAGCCCTTAGAAAAACTACTGCCAATCTTATTAAGTTGATTTTATGAGATTTTAAACTACTAAGTGAGCTTTCACACTGCGTTTGTCCAATGTAGGCGTTTGATAAACGTATGTGCAGCACAGGCGTAGCTCGAAGGCGTGGCGTTCTTGCGGCGTTTCTTCTGGAGTAAATTGACCGCTGCGCTAACGCGGCGCAGACGTCACACGGAACATGGAAACGGAACGTGTGTCACGCATTGACGTCTTTATTTTCTGACTTCAATTCTTATTGGTCATATAGGAATCTGGAAATTCTATAATCTGTGATTCAAAGACTATTATCCCGAAAATTCCGGAAAAATAACTGGAAATGCCGTTACTGTGGCCCTAACGTAAGTAAGACTGAACTTAATTGCCTAAAGTAATTGGTGTATTTAGTTTAGGTACGTCACGCACTTGTGCTCGCATACCGTCGGAGATTATTTATTATTATTCTTATGAAAACATCGCAGTAGGTACCATTTAAACAAATTCTGATCAATGCATTCATAAGTGTATCAAATGCGTGACATTTACATGACAGATGATCGCCGCCATCTTGATTTGTACGTCAAAGACAGGGCGTGGGCCAGCGTGCACCAATCACTGTCGGTTTGTTTATGATTATGACGTTCGTAAATCGTTTTTGGCAATCAAACTGCGAGTTTGCACGTACCTTCAGTGGGTGGGTAATTAATATTTCTGGAAAGTTTAATAGTAAACAACTTTTGATTGAGCACTCTTGGTTATGAATTGCTGAATATCTCACCTACTGATTTAAATTCGGTCACTAAGGCTGACCGCAGACTTGAGTCAAAACAGTTTTAAGACAGACTATTGCTTTACAAAAACCATGAAGATGCGCACATTTAAAACAAAACGTCCCATAGACAATATTGTCTAATAGACACAAGAACTGCACAGCGACAAGTCTGACACTGAACAGTTTTGTTTCAGGTGAGCGGCGTGTCGTAGACAAAACAGTTTAGTTTATGTTTTAAGACAGACTTGTCTATGTGAGACAAGACTGTCTTAAAACAGTTATGACGCAAGTCTACGCTCAGCCTAAAAGCGACAAGTATCCAGAAATCAAGTTGCAATGATATTCTAATATACAGATCAGATATGTTATACACTTACAAAACAACAGAAAAAACTGTTACACGCCGAGCGGCAGCACACACATTTCTTGATTTCTCTACAAGTAAAAAGGAAAGCTTGATAAAACGCAATAAGAAAAAAAGTGACAGCTGGATAAACAAACAGCGCCACGTGTCATCAATCCCCCCGCACACACAGACACAGACTAAAAGCAATTGTCCCACGTAGGACATTTTCTGGTCTTCACGTTTTGCGCGCTCATATAACATATCTGTTTACTAAAATATCATTGGCAAGTTGTAATTAAAATTATTTTGTTGTTAGACGGGGCGGTACTTGTAAAGTACGCGGGAACCGAATTATGGCGAAAACCCCAGCAAAAAACATGATGGCGATGAAAAATAGGTATTCTCTTTACCACAATATAGCTCAGATGAGACCTAATATCGCAGGTCTTACCCAGAAGGAGCTGGAACTCCTGCGTAACGACAGGAACACTGTAACCATCATCATCATCATCATAAATGCTACTATAAGGTTCCTAAAGTAGCACTTACCGATACTTCCCGAAGTCCATATACGCCTGGTACAGATGTCTTAAGACGATCGTCTACCGAGCACTCGTCCATACAAAAAGAGAAAACGTTTTCCTCCCCCTAGATGTTATCCTATCTCAATGATTTTTTAGAATGCATCTGACACAGTAAAAAACTAGGTTTATAAGTTTTCTTTTTTTCAAAATTTATAATAGTTTGAAAGTTAAAGGCGCCTAAAAGTTACTATTTTTATGACAAAATCTTCATTGAAGTAAAACCTTTGTATTTAAAAAACAAAGAAGTCTAAGAAAAAAATCAAAACCTACAAACCTAGAATATAGCTGAAACGATTGACACCAGAATCTAAGAGATTGGTTGTGATTTAGTATGTGAAATACGTTTTCTCCCGAGACACAAATTTCATACTCGTATAAAAAATACTTACCGTCAGTCGCGAGCTGCAACGCTCTCTATCGCACGATCGGGGTTTTTTCAACGCGTGAGAGGGACAGTACGAGTTTTTTTAAATACCTATTTTTTGAAATGGTAGCAGCTATTCTATCCTCTTAACAGCGCGAACTTGTCGCTGTGTCTCACACAGCGGAACGCTGACAGCCACACCTTGACCACTAGCCGCTGCTTGCTCTGACCATACTAAAGACTCCTGGAGAATGATGAGCACTCATTGATACTTCCCGAAGTCCATATACGCCTGGTATAGATGTCCTAATAGCGCGAACTTGTCACTTCTATGTCTCACACCGCGGAGCTGACAGCCACACCTTGACCGCTAGCCGCTGCTCGTTCTGGCCGTACTAAAGACTACTGGAGAATGATGAGCACTTACCGATACTTCCAGAAGTCCATATACGCCTGGTACAGATGTCCTAATAGCGCGAACTTGTCGCTTCTGTGTCGCACACCGCGGAGCGCTAGCTGCTGCTCGCTCTGGCCATACTAAAGACTCCTGGAGAATGATGAGCACTTACCTATACTTCCCGAAGTCCATATACGCCTGGTACAGATGTCCTAATAGCGCGAACTTGTCGCTTCTATGTCTCACACCGCGGATCGCTGACAGCCACACCTTGACCGCTAGTCGCTGCCCGCTCTGGCTATACTAAAAACTCCTGGAGAATGATGAGCACTTACCGATACTTCCCGAAGTCCATATACGCCTGGTATAGATGTCCTAACAGCGCGAACTTGTCACTTCTGTGTCTCACACCACAGAGCGCTGACAGCCACACCTTGACCGCTAGCCGCTGCTTGCTCTGGACATACTACAGACTCCTGGAGAATGATGAGCACTTACCGATACTTCCCGAAGTCCATATACGCCTGGTATAGATGTCCTAACAGCGCGAACTTATCGCTTCTATGTCTCACACAGCGGAGCGCTAACAGCCACACCTTGACCACTAGCCGCTGCTTGCTCTGACCATACTAAAGACTCCTGGAGAATGATGAGCACTTACCGATACTTGCCGAAGTCCATATACGCCTGGTACAGGTGTCCTAACAGCGCGAACTTGTCGCTTCTGTGTCTCACACCGCGGAGTGCTGACAGGCACACCTTGACCGCTAGCCGTTGTTCGTTCTGGCCAAACTAAAGACTCCTGAAGAATGATGAGCACTTACCGATACTTCCCGAAGTCCATATACGCTTGGTACAGGTGTCCTAACAGCGCGAACTTTTCACTTCTGTGTCTGACACTACGGAGCGCTGGCAGCCACACCTTGACCGCCAGCCGCTGCTCGTTCTGGCCATACACAGACTCTGAAGGATGATGAGCACTTACCGATACTTCCCGAAGTCCATGTACGCCTGGTATAGATGTCCTAACAGCGCGAACTTGTCGCTTCTGTGTCACACCGCGGAGTGCTGATAGCCACACCTTGACCGCTAGTCGCTGTTCTCTCTGGCCATACTAAAGACTCCTGGAGAGTAATGAGCACTTACCGATACTTCCCGAAGTCCATATACGCCTGGTATAGATGTCCTAACAGCGCGAACTTGTCGCTTCTATGTCTCACACCGCGGAGCGCTGATAGCCACACCTTGACCGCTAGCCGTTGTTCATTCTGGCCGTACAGACGGACTCCTCGCTCGATCTGGAGGTGGAAAGAAGAAAGTTTGCATCATCATCATCAGACTATAAAGTTCGCACTGCTGGGACACAGGCCCCCTCTCTGTGAGAGGAGTTGATAGAAGTCACATGTCTTCGAATTCGATGGTTTTAGGATGGGCGTTAAAAAAGCGCCGGAAATAGAACAAATGTATTCCCATGTATCTGTTGTTCACACACCAGTGCTTTTTTTTCGAATTGTATTTGATTTTAAGTTCTGGGCGTGGACGTTTAAGTTCAATTTATCTATTTGTTCCAACTGAGCGCTTTTTTAACGCCCTATAAAAAAGCGCTCGTGCGACACTTAAACTCACCTTTCTCCTAGCAAGGTACTGATCCAGCCTCGACCGGCAAGCTCTGAAGCAGTCAAGCAGTCCAGCGGCGGGGGGCCGGTGCGCGGGCCCGAAGCGCGCGCCCCAGCGCAGGGTGCCGTTGCGAGCCGACCCGCCCCCGCCGCCACCTCTGTAGTCTTCCGAGAACGGGTATACTTCTGTAAAAGGGAGACCTCATCATTAAAACTACGACAGCGATAGATAATGCGGAACGTATTAACATAGAAAGAGATAGCAGATAGCAAAGAGCAACAATTGTCTTACTTTGTCCTCAACAATTTGTGCGTGCTAGTGCGATATCTACCTCTTTTTATTTATAATATAATTGTAGAAATATTAAATTAACACGGTATAAGCAGCTACGAAGGGCTATGCTCGGAGTCTCTCTGCGTGATCGAGTCAGAAATGAGGAGATTCGTATACGAACCAAAGTTGCCGATATAGACCAGCGAAATAGCAAGTTGAAGTGGCAGTGGGCAGGCCATATAGCACTCAGATCTGATGACCGATGGTGCAGTAAGGGGTTCCACTCCATGTAACTTAGGTCTCATCCTCGAAGTTAGCGGGGAGCGAGAAGCAAGTCACCCCTATCTACTTTATAAAAATAAGTCGGGTTTTCCGTCCTAACGCTATAACTCCAGAACGCACGAACTGATTTCCGCGGATTTGCATTCGTTGGAATGGTCTCGGGCTCCGTGAAGTTTATAGCAAAGAAAACGAAGATAGGGTAAAACACCCAACTATTGACCCCTTAAGCGGTTTTCCTTGCTTCTTTCGCAAAATAAACTAATGTACGAGTTGCAAGTGGAAATTAATGTTTTTGGAAGATAAAATAAACATTGGAGAATGTAACTAAAACATTATTTCCAGTCATACAAAGGTAAAAAGTGTTTTTTTTCTCGAGTTTAGCAAGAACAGGCCATTTGACCAGTTATTAACATGCTTGCACCAAATTTTCATCATGCAAATGACCAATTTTTGACCTCCTGTAGTATAAGAATAAACTCAAATAATTTTTATTATGAATGTGATACGAGGTTTTATTTGACAAAAAAACAAACAAAGCTAGTCTTATAGCCCTTCTCATTTTCTTTTTTCACACTATTTAGGTCTTCAGTCTTCAAACGCCGTCAATAATATTCTTGCACTTAATTTTGAAATTTTGTAGTTTTTATCACTTTTTGTTGTAGTTTTTATCACTTTTTGTCCAATTTTTAGGGTTCCGTAGTCAACAAGGAACCCTTATAGTTTCGCCATGTCCGTCCGTCCGTCCGTCCGTCCGTCCGTCCGTCTGTCCGCAGTTTAGCTCAGAGACGCACAGTACTAGAGAGCTGTAATTTGGTGTAAATATACGGATTTGTTGTGCCGAAAAAGTGGTAAAATAAAATCTCGTAAAATATTTTTTTTTAGGGTACCTCCAGTACATACACGTAAAGTGAGGATTTTTTTTTTCTCGCGTATCCCTTAGTGTGGGGTATCATTAAATAGGCCTTTAAAAAATAATGATAGTTTCCATTAACAATTTTTTGATAAAAAAATTCGTTTGTGAAATATTAAGCTTTAAAGTGCTAAATTTTGCTCGATTCGAGTGTCCCCCCCCTCTACCAGCTAAACGGTTATGTTTGGGGGTGTGAAAAAATTCACAATAGTAGTACATATAACGAAGTTTAAAAGAAAATTATCATGACTAAGTAGGCTTTACAACTTTACGAGTAATAGTCGACCAACTTATAAAATGTACTTGATATCATATTTTCTTAAACAAAATGTATCGGAGACAACTGCAAATATAAGTTTGTCAACTTTATTTTTACAGCTTTTATAGGTATGTTTTTTGGGGATAGGTAGGTTTTTATCGTCAACTATTTTTAACTAAATTCAAAAAAAGGAGGAAGTTCTAAATTCGTTGTAATCTTTTTTCTTATGTATTTTCCCCGATTTCTCAAAGACTCCTGGACCGATTTTGAAAATTCTTCTTTTTAAAATTAAACTCAGCGAATCAGTTTAGTTATTTCGCATAAGTATTTTGATGGGCAACTACGGAACCCTACACTGTGCGTGGGCCGACACGCACTTGGCCGGTTTTCTTCTTTATTAGTAGTTATTATTTTCACTGTTCTGTATTATGCAGCAGATATAAAAACACTCGCCGGCAAAATATAAATTGAAAGAACACAGCTTTAGTTCTACAAAGTGAGTTTCAAAACCTTTGAATTAATATTTTCCTAATTACATAAGACGGTTTTAACTTTTTAAACTTATGTAAAAGACCTCACAAATGAAGAGAACATAGATACAAATAAAAAACTAGCTCACACTTTGCCTAAACATGCAGGTTAGGGTATATTTTGTCATTTTATGCATTAAACCAACCTGTGGCTGAGGCATTGCTCGTGTTATATTCTGCAATTGTCCCACGGGACCATATACCGACATAAAAAGTATCCTGCGTCCAGGTACACCCACTTAACCAGGTTTTAAAATAATCTGCTTGCCAAATTGTGTCAAAATCCATTCAGCCGTTCACTTTTCCTATAATATTAGTAAGTCTAAAAGTCTAAAATATTCAGGAGGATCCAGAATGTGACAGTAGACCGAAAATTTAAGTACCTCACTCAAATTATGCTAGGTAGTCAGGTTACTACGTAAGTTAATTAAGTTAATTTTTTATGTTTGTGATTATGCAGATACACACCTTTAGGGGTGCCAACGCCCATGGGCTTAATACAGATGCATTAAAGTTAAGCTACCTCACCATTAAAAATGAACTATACGTACACACCGTGGTGTCAGTAACTGGTATTCTCGTACATTTGGTAAATTACCAGCTATTGACATGCCATGTTAAAAAAATGGTTATTCATACATTTGAGTGTACCAGATATTGACCTCATCATTTTAACAAGTTAACGCTCATTAAAACTTGAAAATCATGTGGAAAAGCATTGTGTCTGTCTTAAATAACCAAAAAATACCAAACTCAAAGGAAGGTATCGTGTAAAACTGAAATAAAATGACATTGAAAACAACCGTCAGCTTAGCAAATTGTTAAATTTCTTGATGATTTTAGGAGTGTATTTTGTTATCATAGGTTTACGGACGCATTATTGCTTTATTTAAATTTTCTGTGACGCCAATATATTACAAGATAAATTATATTTCATATTATGTATTCTTTATGCAGCACTGCAAGAAGATTTATTATTATTTTTGATAAAAACTGTTATGCGGTCAATAGTTGGTGGGAGGTCAGCAGTTGGGTACTTTACCCTACTCGTATCTGGTGACGAAACGGAGTTCGCCGGGTTTGCTAGTCTACTATATAAAAATAAGTCGGGTTTTCCGTCCTAACGCTATAACTCCAGAACGCACGAACCGATTTCCGCGGATTTGCATTCGTTGGAAAGGTCTTGGGCTCCGTGAGGTTTGCTAGTCTCTTTCTAAAAACCGGTGTGCGTAACGGACATACAATTAGAGGTACGGATTAAAACTCAGTAATTGGCGAGAATGGAAGAAGAAAAGGTGTTGAGACAACCACAAGTAGGTATTTAGAATGGGATGACGCCTACCATAACGTCTTACGAGAGTAGTTCCACTACAGGAAAGAGACAGCAATACAAATCGTCTAGCGCCATCTCGTTCCAACAGTTGAATTACTCTCGTTTTAAGATCTCATGGTAGGACACCAGGAGTAGTATTATAACGTCTTAAAACCAGGCTTATTCAAGTGAGTGAACGAGATGGCGCTAGACGACTTGTATAGCTCTGTCACTTTCAGTCGCTGGAACAAGCCTGGCTTTAAGACGTTGTAATACCCCCCCTCCCAGGGCAGGAAGATGATGATATGATGGGAAACACTTACCGTCGGGTAGGCCGATGTCTTGGTTTTCATCCAATAGCCCGGATGCTGGCATAGGAGCAACATTCATGTAGTAAATAGGTTAACACACACTCAAATCAAAAAGTGGAATAAGACACACATTAATTGAAAAAGACAGAATTTTGGTATTTCTGGATCATCACGACTGATAGGCATAGCCCGGAGTAGGTACATTGATTTGTGATCAATAACCTGAAACGTATATTGGGTGACTGGTAATTAGTATACGATACTTAAACACGACGTGGTGATTGTGCTCATGATAACAAACAACTTTTACTATGGGGACAAACCTGAAAACTCGAAAAAAAAAATTAGCTGTTCAGTACATTTATGTTTGCTTAATGAACTGATCAGTTGATATTTTTTTCACGATTTCGGCTTTGCTCCCGTCATAAAAATTGCTTGTTATCATGAGCACAATCACGGGTTTAAGTATCGTACACTAATTACCAGTCACCCCATATATTAATATGGGCATGTCTCGGGATTTTTCTGGAAATTTGAACTTGTTATGAACGTAGGATGAAGACATAAAAACCATCATTATTTCAAACAGCCAAATCGGTTAAAAATGCCGTAAGTACTGAAATAAAATCCCGGAAAAAGGCTTATATCTGGTTTCTATAACAGTTCGTGATACAAGTACATAAAACCAATCTACCTACTGCGGACTATGGGCATGGCTCCATTGGACAGGATTCCATAGTGGAAGGAAGGAATTATAAACAATACAGAGTTTGAGACGATGCTGAAAACGTGCAGAGTTGATTAAAGGTGTGCGTCCACAGGTCGGCATCGCACGTATCGGACGTATCGTACGTAACGGATTTTAGTTTGCCTTGTATGAAAACTCATACAACTGCGTCCACTGATCCGCATCGTACGGACGGCTCATCGGCAATGTCTACATGCGATGCGTACCGATGACGTCATACGGAATGTCGATCAGTGGAAACGATGAAGGTGGCATCGGCAATCCGATTGCTGATACTCGCGTCGGCAATCCGATCACTGTCGGCACAGAAATCAAAAATTGATGCGATGCGTCCGATACGTACGATGCGGACCTGTGGACGCTTACAATAACTGATAGTTATACCTGTTGGCTCATCGAGGTGGTGTCTTGAAGGGTCTGGTGAGCTCAGCAGACGTGTCGCCGACAACTGGTGCGCCGGCACCCCGCTGCAACAGAACAACTAATTTTTTTTACGCTGTAAAATCAACAAATGAGTCCTCCCACCCAGGGCAGAGCGGGAGGAACTGTTAGACTCATACTGACTAAAATCCATGGTGTCCTTCAATAGCTCTTTACGTTCCAGGGTCACAGTATTGGTTAGTCCCTTGATACGTTTACAAGCACTTATGGTTTAGACACTCACAGCGACATTATCGCCGCGAGTTCATTTTGTTGCGAGTAAAATTGAATATGCTCAATTCAAACCTTGTCCTTCAATAGCCCTTTACGTTATAGGGCTACGGTTACCCGTTAGTCCCGCGACTTCGTTACGCTCTGGCCCTCTAGGCCCGTCATTATGTTGACACTCTTTGAGACGCGCGTGGAACACAACGCACCGTCGACCCGTGCATGGTCCATGGTCGAACAGCGAGTGGCCTACGGTGGCCGGAGATCGTCTAGCACGTCCGTCGCCATAGGCGTCTACCGCGGCGGCTGTGTTGTGAGGAAGCTGTCTTCTCTCTCATGCGGCCCGCCTACTCCTTCGTGAGCATGACTGCTTCGCAGAAGGAGGCGACCGCTTCCCACTCCGTCTCGCCCCGCAGCATGGCCTCGACCAATGCCGGGCGCGAGAGGTCTCCGCCTATCGCCGCCGTGAGGACGCGACGGTGCTCTGCCCAAGCGGGGCAGTCCTGCACTGTGTGCTCCACCGTGTCCTTCGATATATAACTTACCCTAGGAAGTCGCGCGACTCTATGGAGTCCCATGACATGTTCCGCGGGTGTCGTCGACAGCGTCACCTACTGGAGGGATGCATCGCGTTGTCTCGCTCGCACAGCGCTCTTGCTTGCTGGGGAAGAGAGAGAGGAGGTACGTTAGTTGTTGCTTTGGATTTTGTGACAATGCGGATATTTTTGGAACTT
The DNA here is from genome assembly GCA_036375495.1 of Agrotis segetum. Classification (NCBI taxonomy): domain Eukaryota; kingdom Metazoa; phylum Arthropoda; class Insecta; order Lepidoptera; family Noctuidae; genus Agrotis; species Agrotis segetum. The sequence continues at coordinate 1,147,902 of JAQSVV010000197.1, read as the reverse complement.
CTTGCTACTTATTTATGCTCACTGGACAAAATGACAAATGAAGTTCCACAAAAAGTACTTTGTATTTTCAAGTTTATTTTTAAGTGCATTAAGTTGAAAATCTTTTAAAGACTACTGATATTTTTAATTTGCGTTGTACAATCATTAAATAATGAGTCCAGCAACCCAGGACAGAACGGGAAGGACTTGTACCTACTGTCTAAAATCCACGGTGTCCTTCAATAACCCTTTACGTTCCGTGGTCACGGTTACCCTGGCAGGTTTAAGCCCGGTAGTCGACCCGGGCATGGTTCTTGATCGGACAGCGAGTAGCCCGTTACTCGCCGCCCGTATGGCCGCTGTCTAGGGGTGCTGGTGTACCAATTGGTAATTTTGATAAGTATAATATATAATGTGGAAAATATTATTATTATTCAAAAAAAGTTAAAAGTTCTTACCAGATTAAGAGAAATGGTGACTGATGTGAGAATCCGAATCCATTGTCACAACACTGCTGTCAGCCATCTTTATGGAGTTAACACCTGGAACCAAAGACAATATTGTAGAGTTAATTAATGGCTTCTGTTTAAACGCCTACCAGAAAATTAACAATTTTTAACCGACTTCCAAAAGGAGGAGGTTCTCAATTCGGATGTTATGTTATTTTTTATTTTGTTTGGGCATAACTCCGTCTTTTAACAACCGATTTGAAAAATTTTTTTTTTGTTGGATAAGGTATACTTCCGGAATGGTCCCATTAAAATTTATCGAAATCGGACTAGCACTTTTTGAAAAATCATCGAAAATCTAAAAAAAAGGTTCAACTTTGTCTACACCGATTACTCCGAGGTTTCTGGTCCGATTTCGATGATTTTTTTTCTTGAAAATCGACAGTTTGAAATTGTCAAAGTTCCAGTTTACGTCTCAAATACTAAAAACTCGTGCTAAGTGCTAACTCGTGCTACCCTTAGCACGAGTTTTCATTCATTCAACATCTGTGAAATATACCCAACAAAAGAAGAATTTTGAAATCCGTCCACACGTCTTCGAGTAAACGGGGAACATTCAATAAAAAAGATTACGACGAATTGAAACTTCCTCCTTTTTTTGAAGTCGGTTAGAAATCCATCGTATTTTCAGTCACCTCGCCAAAATTTTCAGGCAATTCTATAAAACCTTCCAAGTAAATATTTCATGAAACTGCACTATTTAGTCGACCCACTAAAACTTGCCCCGCTATAAAAAATTCAGCTGACATAAAATTTTAGTCCGATTTGGTCCAACTGGGATTGCACGCTGGCTTTATTTTAGAAATCCGGTCGGATTTTCATCAATCCGGATCAGTGCGGGCGAATCCGGTTGGATTGATCTATTGAGAATTAGAGAATAGCTTATTTTTCGACGACGACTTTGACGGACGACACGTTTGGCGCAGTGGTTGATCGATCATCTGCTGCCCCACGTAACGTGGGTTCGATCCGCGCACGGAATTAAACGTATATCTGCAAGTAGTTGTTCCAGGTCTGGGTGTTTGTGTATGTGAGTTTCTATGTTTGTAAACGCACCTACGAGGCTACGATACAGGAAGAAATTCATAATTTGGGGCAACGTTTTTTTAAAAAAAAAACATGTAAGTAAAGTGAAAGTAAAAAATAACAAAACCCGCAAATTACAATTACCCAGGCAAAGGCCTTTTTACAAGACTTCTGTATTTTATTTAAAGTGTACCTGAAGCTTTATTTCGTTAATGGAAAAATGAAACAGTGCTTCTAGTGTACAATTGAAGAATGATATTTCCTTTAATTTTCGTCAAAGTTCCAGTTTACTTCACAAAAACGGGAAAAGTCGTGATAGCTACCGGTGCCTGATCCGGTAAATAGGTAACAGATCCGGTAAGAGTACTTATATCCACTGGATTACCGGATTTATTTTGCCGGATTGCCATCGCTAACTGCAAAACTCCCTCGAGTGCAATTCAGCTTCACGGTCTGAAGACTTGGCAATGATCGCTGTTTTGCGCTAAAAGTTGTGATTAAGTAGTAAGAACTACTTGGACTACATTGGTATTCATTTGTAGACTAGTTTTTGCCCGCGATTCGCAACAATCTCACTTTTAACCGACTTCAAAAAAAGGAGGAGGTTCTCAATCCGGATGTTTGTATTTTTCCCACGTTTTTATAAACTCACTTTTCTTGTTTCTTTGTTTGTCGTTCCGGTTGGACTTTTGCAACTCAATTTTGAGGCACTTCCCGATAAGCTATCAGGCTGAAATTTTGCACACGCCCTGAATTCTGATGACAATACATGACTAGCTAAGAAACGTCATAACAAATCCAATTCAGATACGCCCCCACGTTTTGAGTGGCCCTCTCTCAGCCCCGTAGGGTTATTTTCTTATTTTTAGGAAATTTAAAAACGTAGGTTTTAGATTTTTTTTTTTAATATTTTTCCGCGCCTATCTCCGTCATTTGTCAACCTATTTGAATTTTTTTTTTTTTTGTTGGAAAGGGCAAATATACTTTCCAAATGATCCCATGAAAATTTTATTGAAATCAGACAAGCGGCTTTTGAAAAATTAACTGTTAAAACTTAATTAAGTCGATCGAAAAGAAGAAAAGAAGTATACAAATACAAATACAGTCAGCCCATAGTGTCCCACTGCTGGGCAAAAGCCTCCCTCCACTCTTTCCACTTCTCACGGCTTTCTGCAACCGTGGTCCAGTCCTTCATGAAGCGGTCCAAGTCATCTCGGCATATTCTCTTGGGCCTCCCACGACGTCGAGTTCTCCCTTCTGGCACCCAATCAGATGTATATTTTGTCCAGCGATTGTTTGGCACGACATACGTGGCCAGCCCAGTCACTTGATCCAGAACAAGAAATTATTTTCTGTATATTTTTTCAATCATCAACTCTCAGAACAAAAGGAGCTAGATTTTAGGCAGTGACCAAAACCTACAATATGGCTCCTTCATAACTCAAGAATCAAACTTATGACTGCCTAACAAATGTCCTCATTTCCCTGATAAATTGTCTTCATTAGACAAGAGTAGGTATGCCTTGAATACTGATCACGAAAATTCATGCATGATATTTTCATAAAACTTTCTTGAAATACTGTTTGGTTAGGTATATGGGGTGACTGGTAATTAATTAGTGTACGATACTTAGACATGTGATTGTGCTCATGATAACAAATTTTTTTTACTATGGGAGCAAAGCCGAAATCGTGAAAAAATTATCAGCTGTTCGGTAAATCAAGCAAACATAAATGTGATTTTTTTTCGAGTTTTCTGTTTTGTTCCCATAGCAAAACTTGTTGGTTATCATGAGCACAATCACGTGTTTAAGTATCGTAGGTACACTAATTACCAGTCACCCTATACTATAGTTCATTAGCGACCGTCTCCAATACGGAGAATTGAGGTTGCTATATTCTTAGATAGGATCTCACGGTAGATTATACGGGTAATTAATTTTAATCAATAGCTCTAATTTCGAGTACCTTACCTACTTACTTGAAGATTTAGGTAGGTATTTACTATAGAATATTGTCACGAAGTGTTTTTAAGGTTCCGTATCTAAAGGGTAAAAGTAAAACCCTATGAGTAAGACTCCGTCATGTCAGTCTGTCTGTCCCTCTTTCACCAGGCTTTTATCTCATGAAACCTAACCTAAGACAACCGTTTGTTCCAAGACTTTTGGAATTTTGCGAATTTCCAAAAGTCTTAGAACAAACATTGTTCAGTGACATGGACTGAGTTACGAGAGGTTTTGCGCTAACAACGTTACACGTTTTATTTATCAAAAAATTCGAAGACATATTATGTGACATCTACCAACACGAACTGGGCCAGCGTGGTGGATTATGGCCTACTTCCTCTCACAGATAGAAGACCTGTGTCCCAGCAGTGGGAATTGTGGGTGATGAAGATGATATAAAACTTGACATACGTCGCTCCCGAATTACTTCACATCACTCTCTAGTCCCTATCACCGACTGAGCACTTAGCTGTACATACAGCCTGGCAAATTATAAGAGTAGAAAACCGGAAGTCGCCACTGTGCTCTCGTTACCAGCACTTTGAAGGATTTTCTTTTATTATTTTCACTTATTACGTTACTTTTATGTCACAATAATAAATCTAACAAACCTGCGTTCTTTGTTTACATCAAATGTCAAAGATTTTAAAACTTTGTCATCAAACAAAAAGATTAGTTTCGTTTCAAGACGTTCGGGCCAAGCTGTACGTTTCTGTGGGCACAATGGCTACGTCGCAGTCGTAAGCTAGCAAAATAATAAAAATAAAAGTTGCCATAAACAAGCGAGAGTATCTTATTTATCGGGAAGACAGGTGCACCATTGTCAGCGGTTCTCTGACCCATATCACGGAGTTGACAGTTTGAGGATATGTGTGACTTTATCATAGGTACGCAGTGAAGGTAGGTATCGTACTTGTGCGACCACGATAAGTGTCAAGCTGTGTGGACGCCATTTTGTGACGTCATGACGATTTTATAGCTGGTGTTACAATTGATTTTTGGGTACTATTTCTATGAGAATAATAGTTTGATTGAAAAATAAAAATAAACCGGCTTCAAAAATGTACAAAGAAGTGTAAAGTAATTTTTCTTTCGGAAGTCATCATCTGCATAGTTTTTTCTCAACTATATTGGGGTCGGCTTCCAGTCGAACCAGATGCAGCTGCCCGATGCAGGAGCGACTGCCTATCGGACCTCCACAGCACTGTAACTGGGTAATACGATACCCACTGGTAGTTAGACTTTCGAGCTTCTGACTGTGATTAAGGACTGTCAAAGATCTACAAATGACAGCCTCCCAAAGCGACCGAGGAAACTGGCTATGATACGAGTAGATATGACTTTCTTTCAGAAGTCGGTGACAAAAAGTTAATGAAATAAAAATGACAACCCACCAACTAAGTTTTTATTTTATTATTTTTTGTTCAAACTACAAATATGCAATCGAATTTTGTATCTCGTAAATAACATCGTAGACGTACACAATATGCGAAAAATGGTCATCAAATAAAAACTACAGAGCCTAACTTGATGATATTTTATGACCCGCCATATCAAATAAAGTAACTATAACAAAAAACACACAAATGGAGATTTGAGAAACTTAGGTATGCCTTGAAGTCGGTTAAAAATGCTCCACGCTTCGCTTGTATCATTTGAATATCAACTCATTTATCAAAAAAACAAGTTCACATAAAACATAACCACAAAACAAAAAATCTCTTTGCCCTTCTCAACGTTGAAGTAAAAGCTGAAAGTTATTCAACAAGAAAAAAGACAACACAATAAGAACATTCTAAGTGAACATCGTTACTAGATTGGGGTAATTTTACCCTTTTTTGGGGAAAAATGTTGGATTTCGGGAAATTAATGAAATTGTTAAGTACATTAATTATTGTTCGTATTGAATTTCTTCTAAAGTTAAATCACTCTTTCACTCTTTATTATCCAAGTCAAGAATTAAATAGATATTACGAACACATATTTAAATTCAATAATTAGAACAGAAAATAATATCCTCTACTAAATTGATGAGTTGAAAAATAATACCTACTTAATTCATTTTTTTTTTTTTTTTTTTCAATAGATGCTGTTTTTGTCTATTTATAAATCGAATGGGGAAAAAAGGTAAATGTTTTATTTTTAAAAAGAATATAGGTACCGAATTTTACGGAATAGGTAACTAGCAAAATATCCTGCAAGTAAAGTAAGACTCGACTTCGACTCATCGCGTCAGACGTCGGTCGGTCGGCAACGGACGCAAATCAGTTTAGGCTGTGGGAAAAAGACAGAGCTATCAATCATCTCTAGCGTTATCTCTTTCCCACAGCCTACACTGGATCGCGTTAAAATTTCATGGTATTACAACACACTTGGGGGGTATTACAACACATTAAAACCAGGCTTGTTCCAGTGAGGGAACGAGATGGCGCTAGACGACTTATATAACTCTGTCACTTTCATTCGCCGGAATAAGCCTTATTTTTAGACGTTGTAATACCCCCCCTGTAAGTATAATTGCATCGCTTCGTGTTATGAGAAAGGAGAAGGAGTGTAAGGGACCACAAGCACAAGTCACAAAATACAGAATTATGAGAAAAACACAAAAGCTTGATCTGGCAACCCTGTAAATGAAATACCGGGAGAAAAGTTGGAGATATTTACGAAAGCAAAATGCTTCAGATTTCTCTGAATATTATCAGAACAATGTTCTTTTCTTTGGCTTTCAAGAAAATATTTTTCTTTGGTTGGCTGTTACTGACTTCCGCATTTTTTTTTTCGTTTAATACCTTATTGTAGTGACCGACCGAAATTTCGGTTTCGGTTTCGGCCGGTTTCGGCCAAAATATCTAGTTTCGGCCTTAGTTTCGGTTTCGGCCAAAATATAGCCGAAACTTTCGGCCCCGCCGAAATTCAAGTGTTCCTTTGTTTAGTGCGTCGTTCGGTAAAATTCGTAGCTAACACGTACTTGCTCGCCGGCGGGACCCCGGCTCAGTTTGCCACCGTCCGTTTATTCGTGAGACGAGGTTATGTTTTTGAGTTTACTGCTAAGAGTACCTAAGTCTTGTATATTCATGTCATAATAAAAAATATGTGTTACGTACGTTAATGATTAAAAACTTATCAATCGTCAAGGCGATTAGAATTAGGATTAGGCGGTATTCGAAACATAATTAAGTTAACGGTTTCTTTTTTGAAATAATGCAATTTTTTTTAGTCTAATGTCTCTGTTATTTCGTATTGCTAAATAAATATAGTGCGATTGTTGAGACTTCAAATCTAGTGAAACATTGGAAACAATGATTTTTTTATGATTTTGAATAGATTATGGACAGTAGAAGTTAGATAACATAGAAAAATAGCAATTCTTAATAGGTATCGTCTATCTATCTATCTATCCATAAGTTTGCCGTATTTCATTATTACCCAGAATTTGATCCTTACTATTAACACTATCAAATGGTGTAAAATACAGGTTGTGATTTTTTTTTCAAAATTAGCGGGTTCGATTTTTGGCCACGATGATTGATTTTTCTAAAATCCAATGATACAGTTTTAGTTTTCGGCAAAATCGGTCTCGAGACTCTATTCAACGTTTTTCGATATTCCTCATAGTTAAAAATATAGCCGTCCACGCCCAGTTCAAAAATTCGCTCTGTGTATTTGACACTTTTTCTTGTGCCAATAAATGTAAAAAAAAAAACAAAAAAAAAATTGAAATGTTAAAAGTTTTAAAAAGTTTCGGTTTCGGTTTCGGCCGAAACTGAGAGAAAGGCCGAAGGTTCGGTTTCGGTTTCGGTTTCGGCTGAAAAATCAGTTTCGGTCGGACACTATTATTGTTTTTTTAAATATGTGGTCTTAGATTATAAAATGTGTAGATTTCTAGTTAAGAGAATTAAAGCCAAAAACACGGAAAAAATTACGCCATTTACATTTTTTTTAAAGGCGTACACTAATAAATAAATTGTTACGTTTTGTTTTGAAATCTGGATATTTAATAATCTACAGCTCGACATAAAAATGTAGAAAACCGGAAGTCGCCACTGTCTTCGCGCTACCAGCACTTTGAATTATTATTTTTTTTTTCACTTATGACGTTAGTTTTATGGCACAGTAATAAATCTAACAAACCTGCGGTCTTTGTTTACATCAAATATCAAAGATTTTAAAACGTTGCCAGAAACAAAAAGATTAGTTCCGTTTCAATCCGTTCTGGCCAAGCTGGACACCGTGACTTTTGCGTCGTCTTACAAATGTATCCGACCTAAAATACCTCAAGGCGAGTTTTTTTTCAACTGGGCTGCCGTTGTAAGACGACTAAAAAGTCACGGTGTCATACTTTTTCGTTCGCAGAAATCCTGTTACGGCAAATCAGCTGTTCCCTATATACCTTCTTATACATAAACCTATATAATAGGGGATGGTCGAACGAACGGGGTATCAGAGGTGCTAATATCGATTATCTATCGCCTTACAGGAAGGGACACGTATCGTACAATAGCTTGTATGATCATATAGTTTTGTTGTATAAAGGTCCTTGTTTTAAAGGTTATTAGGTTTATATTGAGTTAGCAGTGGCTTACGAATCTGATTTACTTATGTAATATCTTTAAACGAGCAATTCTTGTATATTTATTTATATATAAACAGGATCTCGGAAACGGCTCCAAGGATTTTCATGAAAGTTACAGATTAGGGGTTTTTCGGCTCAAGGAATCGATTTATCAAGGTCCCAGGTTCGACAAAAGCTCGGTTCCCAAGATATAGACATTTTAAAAAACCGCGTTTTAAGAAGCGCCATCTATAACGCCATGACTGTATGGGCCAAAAACAAAAAACCAGATACTTAAATCTTTTAACAATGTTCTTGTAAATAACTACACTCGGGAGCTAAAGTATGGAATCATTTACTTGGAGTTGATGCGGGATGGCTTCTTAAATAATGTCGTGATTTGAATGAATTTGGTATCAATTTAAAGTTAATAGTTAAACCTTTCAAATGGTACCATTTTTATTATTCTTATCTGGTTATTAAGTTTTCAAGATCGTGCGGAATCGGAGAAAGTGTTTTCATAATATATTTGCTGGCTAGTGTAGTCTACTGTATAAAATTATGTCGGGTTTTAGTTCCTGACGATATAACTCCAGAACGCACGAACCGATTTCCACGGTTTTGCATTCGTTGGAAAGGTGTCGGGCTCCGTGAGGTTTATAGCAAAGAAAAAAACGAAGCCATCTGGTGGCGAAACGGAGTTCGCCGGGTTTGCTAGTTTTATATTTAAAATGTCCTAATTATTTTGAACCAAAACTTACAAAAGTTAAACCCAAAAATTAAACTTAGCAAAAAGCTCTCTTTTTCATTTAATTTACCGAAGTTAGATCAAACTAAGTGCTTCTAACGAATACTTAATGAATTTGACACTTTTAAACGTTTATCAGAGGTCAACCTAGGCAGAGGGTGATTGTCCTAGAGTCTAGACAATGTGACATATCGGTCATTGACATTAGCTATAGTGCCTTCTTCGCTGACAAATTTAGACTTGACAAAATAGACAAATAAAATGTTACGAATTACCTAAATCCAAGCTTGATGCAGAATGCAATAGCACCCTCCCACCCTCCCGCCCTCATGCATATGCACATGTAGCAAACGAAACATGCATATGCACACGTGCAAGAAAAACGGAAAAGCATGGCCATCAAAGCCTGGATTTTTGTCGTGGAAATAAAACTAAATACATTTTTCATTGATTTCCGCAAAGTAAAGCCTGATTCTATAATTTAATAGAATTGACAAAATTATTTTAAAGGCAAGCTGATGACGCCCTGACGGTTCCGGGCGTCGTCTATAAAGTAAGCCGTGGCCCTGGTACACCCTATCCCTCGTTTTGCCTTCAGTTTTCTCCTGAAGACAAAATGAGGGATTTTAGGTCTGCACGAGTCTGAAAGTCCTTTCCGCTTTCCGCTACTTAGGGCCAGAGAAAAACAAGGTTACAGCCACAGGCAGCTGAAATATCAGTCTGTCCAATTGGCGTTGTTGTGAACCGTAATCATCAAAAACGATTACTGGATACCTCTCACACACGAAGATCCCTTGATAAGACTGGCTGTCAAACTTTTTTTTTTTTTTTTTTTAGCGTGGTAAAATCATCAAATGAGTCCTCCAACCCCGGGCAGGGCGGGAGGGACTGTCAGACTTCTACTGACTAAAATCCACGGTGTCCTTCATAGCCTGTTAAGTTCCGGGGTTACGGTTAGGGAATAATCCCGCGACCCCGGCAGGCTTTGGCCCTCTGAGAGGGGGGCCCCGTCATTATGCTGACGCTCTTTGAGGCGCGCGTGGGACACAACGCGCCGTCGACCCGGGCATGGTCCTTGGTCGGGCAGCGAGTTGCCCTTTACTCGCTGCCCGCATGCCCGCGCCTACGGTGGCCGGAGATCATCTTGCGACGTCCGTCGCCGTGGGCGCCTACCACTGCGGCTGGGGCGGAGGGAGGACGCTGTCCTCTCTCGCTCGCGGCCTGCCTCCTCCTTGACGAGCATTACTGCCTCGCAGAAGGAGCTGACCGCTTCCCACTCCGTCTCGCCCCGCAGCATGGCCGCAACCAATGCCGGGCGCGAGAGGTCTCCGCCTATCGCAGCCGTGAGGACACGTCGGTGCTCCGCCCAAGCTGGGCAGTCTTGCACCGTATGCTCCACCGTGTCCTCCGGGCGATCTTCGCAGTGGTGGCACCCAGGCGTCTCCTCCTTTCGCATCAGACACAGGTACCTCCCGAAACTTCCGTGTCCGGTGAGGACCTGCGTCAAGCGGTAGGTCAGGACGCCATGACTTCTCTCCAGCCACTCCTCAAAGAGGGGTCTTACCGCCGCAATTGCGGCGTGCCCTGGCTGTCAAACTTTCGAAACATTTTTATTCACGTTACGATTGATAAAGATCTATGAATGACAGCCAGAACCAACAGGCTTAGTGAACTTTCAGGAGAACAGAGGCACGTGTAGGTAATCAGATATTTATACCATTTTAGGACTGTATTTTTTTTAAATTGCTGGCGCTTCCGCTGCTAAGAACCATAGGGCAATCTCGTTTATATCGCGAGATCTCGGCATTTTTTAGCAAGATTGATCTCGAACGACAAAAGGGCGAGATCTGGCGAGTTTAAAGAGATTGCACTCGAGCATAAAGCATCATATTCGAGGCGCTGACTGACACACAAAATGGTTTTGTTTGATATTAGACGAGAAGACAAGTTGTTTTTTTATTTGTTATTTGATACATGCGTGCTGTGGTTTCCGGCTGGAGAAATGCCACGAGAGCCCGATCGACAGCCAGATCAAGCGTTGCAAGTGGAGATGGATTGGCCACACGCTCCGAAGGGACCCAAACAAGCTTTGGATTGGAATCCCCAAGGGAAAAGAAAGCGTGGCCGTCCCCGTCAAACCTGGCGACGCACCGTGCTAGCGGAAGCGGCGAGCATTGGATTGACGTGGAGCGAGGTGAAGCGTGAAGCTCAAGACAGATCGCGATGGAAGACATCTGTGGACGCCCTCTGCCTCATCTAGGGTGACCCAAAGGCTGGCTTTTACCTTGGTCAGAGACTAATTGTCATACACTCAATTGACAATGCTTAGGCTGCCTTCACATTTGGGCGACAGTAGCGCGACAGCAGCGCGGCAGAAGCGCATTGGCTGATCGACTGCTGCGGAGTGTGACGAGGGTTCATTTCCCGCACGGAAAAAAAATTACAAGTACTTGTTTCGGGTCTGGCTTGTTGTGTATGTGAGTTTCTATGTTTGTAAATGCACCTCCACGATACAGGAAGGAATTCCTAGTGTGGCCAACGTTCTACAAAACCCAAAATAAAAGAAAATGCCACCAGACTTTTGAGCACGTTACTAGCTGACATCTAACTCAAAGGTGACTGACTGACATAGTGATCTATCAACGCACAGCCCAAACCACTGAACGGATCCGGGCTGAAATTTGGCATGCAGGTAGATGTTATGACGTAGGCATCCGCTAAGAAAGAATTTTGGTCAATTCTACCCCCAAGAGGATAAAATAGAAGATGAAAGTTTGTATGAAACTTTGTCATTTTATAAAAATACATTGTTAAATTCACATCCAAGCGAACAAAGTTGCGGGCACAGCTAGTTTTAAAATAAATGTCGTAAATTGAATGGCAAAAAATCGCACGACTGAAAAGTCAAATTGAAGATATTCTTGTGCAGTATACTTAGGTAATCGGGCAAAACTGTACATAAACCGTTGCGTGAGCCTTTTTTCTAAACTTCTTTTTTTTTGTATTCGGCTTCCAGTCGAACCAGATGCAGCTGAATATCAGTATTTTATATGAAGGGACTGACTATCGGACCTCCACAACCCAGTAACTGTGTAATACGATACCCCATGGAAAGACTGGTTGTCAGACTTTTCGAGCTTCTGACTAATACTTATACTGTCAAAGATCTACAAATGACAGCCGGGACCAACGGCTTTACTCACGTGCTTTCCGAGGCACAGAGGAAACACGCTATGACAGATGGTCACCCATCCACAGACCGACCTCGGCAAGCGCAGCTTTATCCGGAAGATCGGCCTGTGCGGCTGTAATTATTTAGCCCGAGCTCCTATCCTCCTATTGTGATATTAAATCATGATATTTATTTATTTAATCCAGAAATGTACCGATAAAATAATAGTGATATGTCACAGTACCGTTTAAAAATATCGTGGTCTGATAGTTTAAGACGGACGGATTACAATATTTAATTAATTGACGTGTAGCGTAATAGTTTTCACCATAACTTGCATTCAAAAAATAATTTAGATACAACTTAATTCCAATTTCAAAATTCATTAAACCATAGAGCTCAAACAAAACTTTTTAAAAGCGAGGGAAGCAAACTAATAAATTAAAACGTCACTCACAATTTCAAAATTCGAAAAGTTGTTTCGTAATTTTATTGCAACATCAGAGCAGCGAGACAGGTTGGATGACCTAGGTCATGTCTAAGTTGTCAGCCAGGAAAATAGGTCACAGGAATATTCGATTTTAACGCTAAACTATCTATAGACCTGGTTATTCAGTACAAGCTGGGTAACCTGTGGGACTAACGAATTAGCGTGACCCCGCAACGTAAAGGGCTATTGACGTGACACCGTGGGTTTTAGTCAGTGTAAGTCTGACAGTCCCCCTTCATTATTTTGATGATTTTACTAAGCTAAAACAAAAAAAAAGTAGATATTAGAGGGGTTGTGGAGGTCGGATAGGCAGTCGCTACCACATGTAAAATTCTGATAACCTGCTGTATCAGATTAGATTGGAAAAACCTACCTTTTTAGGAAAGGGCACATGATTCTGGTGATTTTAATATGGAGTTACAATATCGATGTTTTACGCCTTCCGTAGAGTCGAGAAAACGAATCAAATATGTATAATTTATCTATGATTTTTTAAAGATTTTAAATAAAGTTAAAAATATGTTAAATATTAAAGCTAAGTTAAGATAAGATAACAAAAAAACTGTTCCTTGTTATTTAATCTTTTATTAAATTTTTATTTACGTAAGTAAAGGGGTTTGAACTTTTTTGTATGGGCCGTGTACCAGATGCCATCCGCCATTTTGATTTTTTTTCAAAACGGCGTACACGAATGAAACATTGATAAATCGATAGATCACATCAATACAAACATAAAATGTAAGGGGCAAAACCTCGTAAACCGTCACGTTTCCGAGTTATGAGCTGTCAAACATGTAAAATTAGTGACACATTTTTTCTTATTTTTTTAATATTTGGATGTTTATTGATCAAAAAGGATACTTCCGCAACAAAACTAATTGAATATTAGTTTTTACACGCATTTTAAATGCTGAAATTGCGTTAAACGAAATAATCCTATGTAAAAGCATTTGAAATGCGTGAAAAAGTAATATACAATTATTTTTATTGTGGAAATAACCTTTTTGATAAACAAACATTAAAATATTGAAAAAAAAAAGAAAAAATGTGTCGCTAATTTTACATTTTTGACAGCTCATAACTCGGAAACGTGACGGTTTACCAGGTTTTGCCGCTAACATTTTATGTTTGTATTGATTTGATCTATCGATTTATCAACGTTTCATTCGTGTACGCTGTTTTGAAAAAAAATCAAAATGGCGGACATGGAACTGGTACAAAAAGCACAAAGCCCTTTTAAGTTTTATGTCATGGGAATATGATTGTTACTGAAAACGTAACATCTGATTTACAATTTTATGTTGTTAAATTAAATTAAGTATACAATTACGAAACATCTCCGTATTTATCCTTATTTCCTCTTTCAAATCACTAAAATAAACTCTAATTTCTACTTAATTAAATACCAAGCCGTAAATACGTAATATTGAAATACTTACATCAATACCTTGAAGCAATGTTCCTATCCTAGTTTTCCGACGAAAAAAACCCTGTTCTATAAAGACGAACCTTGCACGTCACTTGAAACCATAAATCACTAGATTAACACCACAAATAAAGAACGAATAAAAAAAATAGCGAATAGACAACGGAATTCAAAAATAGAACGTTTAAAAATAATATTAGAATAGAAAATCTGGACTACTCACAGAGGACATTTTTACACAAAACGTTAAACTGTCGTTTTCACACAAAAATCACTTTATTTTCTTATAGCACTAACAAAATATAATTGTAAATATGTTTTTTTACTATTTTAAGTGTTATTTATTTACAAGATTGTGTTATTTTGTTAATTTTGATGTTTTAAGTGTGCTAGAGAGCGGATCACACCCCAAACGTAAGGGATGTTATTCTCACGGAATAAGAAATGTATGGAGTCGTTATTATGTTGTAAAAATATTTTTTATGACTGCGTTAACAGTTGGGGTGGCTTTTTCGTGTGTGAATAAATATTTTGTGCGGTAGATTTATGTTTGGGGATAAGTTTGACAAATAATAAGAGAATCTGGCTAACGTAGAAGTTCTATGTAAATCTTTGATACTTTTTTTGTCATTTGAATGTAAGTTAGCAAAATATGTAATAAGAACAGTATTTTTTTAAGTTTTCAGTACTCACCTGTATTTTGCGAATAGTTAAGTGGGTGCTTATGTAAGAATCTTTTCTTTTCATTTTACCCGACTGTGCAAAAGCTTAGGTTAATGTTTATTTGTGTTTGTGTAGGTATGTTTGTAACGAATAAAGTCAAAAACTGTTGTGGCCGATTTCGAAAGCCGGGACGGGCCGGTAGTTTTATAAAGATTTATTAATGACTGAATGCTGTCGAACCAAATCGTACCTACTTACCTACATGACTAACCGATAATGGCTTCGCTAAAGTTATACCCTGTACTTTGTCATTTACAAAAGTATTTTACACTTTGAAATAAATTTAACACCAAAACATTAATTTCAAAAACACCGACACTTGATCATTCAAAACTCAAACGAAAATATATAGGTAAATCTAAAATATTTAAACACAACACCTCTCCTTCCCTTTCGTTGTGAAGCAGGCTCACTCTAGCATCTACAACGCATGCGTGAACTTTAGTACCGCGACCGTAACAGTTTTTGGCGCCCCTGGTTGACGTAGTACCGGAAAATTCCGCTAGGAGCGCTGTGGGTCTGAAAGAGGTTTAATGTCATTTGCGCTAAACTTCATGGTTATAATATTTTTAAAGGTTAAATAGTGTGTTTTATTTGCGCATAATATGCAAAAAAGTTTGTACGTATATATGTATAACGTCCCTTATTGTAATTCAGTCAAAATAGACGAAAATAACTCATATCTTAGCATAATTGGCAAGGAGGTTAAATGAGTACCTACATAAGTACATCATTTTAGATAAAATGTTGGCGTCTCACGTCTCCATGGCGACGGTGCGACGAATAACTTTTAAATGTGTATAAAAAAACTCATAATGCATATTTTTTTATGTATTTTTAATTGAATTATATTGAAAAAGCATTTATTCAGTGCAATAAAAGACACAAAATACAATTTATAAAAAAAATCCGTTCCCGTGTGTTCGTTGTCGGTCATAAAAAGTTGACACTGAGAGCCAATATTTTATTACACATCCAGGATGTTCCTCTTCAATAAATAAATATTAAACTAGTCAACCAGTCAAGATCAGAACAGGTGACCTGCAGCTGTGCACCTATCCCGCTGCAACGGTTGCTGGGACAGCGTGGTCATCGCGGACGACGCGGTCGCCCGGTCGCTGGTCGTCGCGTCTAGCGTAATCGGCGCGGTCGGCGCGGCGGGTGCTCCAGGCCGCCTGCGCGACTGCGCCGTTTTCAAGAATATCTATGGTCCGTACAGTAACGTCTTGTCATTTAATAAGACATTTTAAGTGACATTTTATTTCTTCCAAAATTGTGTGTGTTTATTTGGTGTTTTTCTTATTTAATTTTTTAACTTGTGTACATAATAGCTGGTAAGTGTATCTTTTTATTTAATGTACAGCGTTGGCAGTAGCGATGCCGGGACTAGTAGTGCCAGTCAACCTACCACGTTACTGGATGTGCAGCAATTGGTGAGATGTCCTCACTGCTCCCAGCCTCGTTTCTTTAAAGGCGAACGGGGGTTCAAGATACACTATGGGAAGGTTCACAAACCGCATAGTGTACCTTTGGATCCCCCGGCCTCATCCACGACTTCAATACATTCGGATCAAGCTTTGTGGTCAACTTTATCCAAATTCAAAAATTCCATTCCAATATTAAAGAGGGTTCCACGGGGCGCGAGACGGTCTGTTGCGCTGAGTTTGGCGCGATGTGTCCGCCTCGCGACCCAGGAAAATTCGGAGCGAGCCTGGGAGCAGTTACTCACCTTTCCTTATAGGATTCTACATGTGAAAAGAAATTTGGCAGTTAAAAAATCATTGACAGAATTAGTTAAAGAAAATTGTAACAATTCGATGAATATTTTGGACTCAAAATTACCTTTTTTCCATAATTCTTTACAGAAAGGCGTTTGTTCACATGTAGAGTCCAAATTAAGTGAGGGTGACATTAGGGGGGCCGCCAGACTGCTGTTTAGCAGTGACGTGGTGGCGCCATATTCTCCAGAGACACTTTCAGCTCTGGAGAGTAAACATCCGGCGCCTGCGGATGGCTTAACCTTCCCCGACCCGCCTATCCACCCCGACCCCCTCGTTCAGGACTCATTTTTCCAAATTACCGCTCCACAGTTGATCGCAGCCGTGAGCTCTTTCCGCAGCGGTTCCGCCGGCGGCCTCGACGGCCTGACTCCACAGCATTTGAAGGATCTGTTGAGTTCAGGCGCCGGGGAAGCTGGTGTGTCGCTCATGAAGGAGCTTGCGGCTTTGGTCAACTTAATGCTTTCCGGCGGCGTGAACGATGCCGTCGTCGATGTCTTGTACGGGGCTAACCTCTGCGCCCTGCGCAAGAAGGACGGCGGCATTCGTCCCATTGCCGTCGGTTGCACCTACAGGCGTATGGCAGCCAAAATATGTTGCAAGTTGTTTAGCGAAACGCTTGCAACCAAGTTCCAGCCCCTACAACTTGGTTTTGGTTCCAGAGGGGGCTGCGAGGCTGCCGTACATTCCCTGTCTTCTTTTTTAAATTCAGATAAAGGTGAGGTCATCCTCAAGGTTGACGTGAAGAACGCCTTTAATTCCGTAAACAGGGACACTTTGTTGGCAGAAGTCAAAAAGGAACTACCCGAAATTTATGGTTTTATTTGGCAATGTTATAGACATCCTTCCAAATTACTCTACAAGGACAACGTTTTGGAATCTGCAGTTGGTTGCCAACAGGGTGACCCTCTTGGGCCAGTCATTTTCAGCTTATGTATTCATCCCATTATTCAAAAATTAAATTCAAAATTTAACGTCTGGTACTTAGACGATGGAACCTTAGGAGGTGACGTAAGTACCGTACTAGCCGATTTACAACTCCTCAAAGAAGAATTTAAATTAATAGGCCTCCAATTGAACCCATCAAAATGCGAAATTTTTGTTACTGACGCTACTGACAGACAATCGACATTAGATAAATTCAATGAAATAGCTCCAAACATCACCATTTTAGATAAAAGTTCCCTGCACCTCCTTGGTTCCCCTATTTTGGCAGAAAGTTTCCCATCATTCATTGACAACAAAATTAAACATTTTAATGATATTTCGGAAAGACTCTCCCAAATTAGTTTACATTCGGCTTTCACCCTTTTAAGATATTGTTGTTTTGGTCCAAATTTCATGTATTTTCTTCGTTCATCCCCTCTTTTTAAACAACCACAACTCTTGGACAAAATTGACAAAATTATTCGTAATACATTAACATCCATTCTTAATGTGGCCCTGGATGACCGAGCGTGGCTTCAAGCCACACTTCCAATTCGTTTTGGTGGGCTCGGTATCCGCAAAATTTCCAGTGTTAGCTTACCGGCGTTCCTGTCTTCTGTCCACAGCACTGAAGGGCTGACAAGGAAAATTTTATCTTTTTCCATGGTCGACCCTGAGGTGCCGTGTTTGACGGATGCCGAGAACGCCTGGAAAATGGCTTGCCCAGATACGGATCGGCCCGTGAACCCGTTTTCCCAGAGACAGTGGGATGAGCCGCTCTGCAGGTTGGTACGGAATAATCTCCTTAATACGTCCACCAATACTGCGGAGCGTGCCCGTCTGCTGGCTGTGGGTGAATGGGAGTCGGGCCTTTGGCTTCAGGCGCTACCTTCACCCAACATAGGTACTATGTTGGGTGACACAACATTCCGGGTCGCTACTTGCCTGCGTTTGGGCGCTCCTTGTGGTGCTCCACACCGCTGTCAATGTGGTGAAGTAGTCGACTGCCTCGGGCACCATGGCCTTTCCTGCGGCAGGAGTGCAGGTCGGTTAGCACGACACGCTAGCTTAAATGACATAATCCGTCGTGCTCTTGTCACCGCCGGGGTGCCAGCCGTCCTAGAACCCAGTGGCTTGGCACGCGACGATGGGAAGAGACCAGATGGTATGACTATAATGCCATGGAAGCTGGGTAGGCCTTTGGTGTGGGATGCAACATGTGTCGATACCCTTGCGCCATCTCATCTTCCTAGTTCAGCGTGTTGTGCTGGCGCTGCTGCTGCAGGTGCTGAAAACTCCAAGCGGCGCAAATACATTGGCTTAGCTAGTAGTTATGTGTTTGAGCCGTTTGGGGTTGAAACTCTGGGGCCATGGGGTCCGAGTGCCCACAACGTTTTTAAGGATATCGCCAGGCGTTTAGTCGACTCTTCAGGTGACCAGAGGGCTGGCCTATTCCTAGGCCAACGAATCAGCATTGCCATACAACGTGGCAATGTTGCCAGCGTTCTGGGCACCGTTCCCGTTGACAGCGATGTGGACGTATTCTTTGACGCCCTTTGAATGTTTTTTTTTTTTTTTTTTTTTCTTTTATCTATTTTTTTTTTGTACATATTACTAGTAAGTTTTTATTTATAGTTTGTACATAATTTTAGTCTTTAAACAAAATGTATCAGAACTATGGATAAAGATAAAATGTCAAATATAAAAAAAAGTGGGAAAAATCCCCTTCGATCCAACTGCAGAAACTGTACTTCTGTTTTGACTGGACAAGTATGTAATCTTTTTCTCTATTTGATTATTTATGAGATTTCAATACAAATGCTTATTAGCCGGGTAAACTATAAAATCTGGACTTCGGGTATATCATAGACGTTGATAACTGTTAAACATTCTTTAAAAATTTTAAGGATTATTTAAAAAATACAGAGATTTAGAAGAATCGATCTCTATCGATAAAAATCGCCTTCGTTTGTATTCCTACGTAAAACAAGTGAACTTAATAATTATCCAAAGAAAATAATTTAAATGAGTGCGTGGCGCTCACTCACACAATTATGAAAAAGTTTGGGCAGTTTATGATAAGCGTCCACAGGTCCGCATCGTACGTATCGGACGCATCGCACCAAACGGATTTCTGTGTCTGCAGCAATCGGATTGCCGACACGAGGATCAGCAATTGGATTGCCGATGCCACCTTCATCGCTTCCACTGATCGGCATTCCGTATGACGTCGCATTAAGGCATTGCCGATGAGCCGTCCGTACGATGCGGATCAGTGGACGCAGTTGTTTGAGTTTTCATACAAGGCAAACTAAAATCCGTTACGATACGTGCGATGCCGACCTGTGGACGTACACCTTTAGGCTTCAAGGGAAACGTCACATTTTCCTTTGAACACGGAATCTGAAAATTTTATTATCTAAGAATTAGGCATACCCAATTACAAAAATAAAATAATTCCTCTAAAATACAGAATGCATTCTCGATCGACATTTATCAAAATCTATATTATAAGCTTTTGAAGTGGGTAATAACAGGAAACAGCTAACAAGCGTATTTTCAAACAACAAAACATCAAAAACATTCTAAATGGTATAAATAAAACTAACTGCCATTGGAATATTAACTTATTTCCACATAAAAATTCATTTGAGAACAGACAAACTGCCTCAAGCCATATACCTATCACCCGGCTTTGGTTAAAAAGATTTATCACTAAGCTTTTATACACATAATCATCCTTTAAAAAATAACACGGCAATAAAATAAATAAAAAAGAAAAACTTAAAAATGTCGGCCATTTTTAAATCGCACGTGCGCAGGGTTCCGTAAAAACGTCGAAATAAGACACGCCACTGGGTTGTTTTTTTAGCGTGGTAAAATCATCAAATGAGTCCTCCCACCCAGGGAGGCTGACTAAAATCCACGATGTCCTTCAATAGCCCTTTACGTTCCGGGGTCAGGTCTATGAGAACTGAAGACAAAAAAAAAAAAAAAGAAAAAAAAAACCGGCCAAGTGCGTGTCGGGCCACGCACAGTGTAGGGTTCCGTAGTTGCCCATCAAAATACTTATGCGAACTAACTAAACTGATTCGCTGAATTTAATTTTAAAAAGAAGAATTTTCAAAATTGGTCCAGGAGTCTTTTTTTTTTTAAAAAATAAAAAAAAATAAAAGGTAAAATCATCAAATGAGTCCTCCAACCCCGGGCAGGGCGGGAGGGACTGTCAGACTTCTACTGACTAAAATCCACGGTGTCCTTCATAGCCTGTTAAGTTCCGGGGTTACGGTAAGGGAATAATCCCGCGACCCCGGCAGGCTTTGGCCCTCTGAGAGGGGGGGCCCCGTCATTATGCTGACGCTCTTTGAGGCGCGCGTGGGACACAACGCGCCGTCGACCCGGGCATGGTCCTTAGTCGAGCAGCGAGTTGCCCTTTACTCGCTGCCCGCATGCCCGCGCCTACGGTGGCCGGAGATCATCGAGTGACGTCCGTCGCCGTGGGCGCCTACCACTGCGGCTGGGGCGGAGGGAGGACGCTGTCCTCTCTCGCTCGCGGCCTGCCTCCTCCTTTACGAGCATTACTGCCTCGCAGAAGGAGCTGACCGCTTCCCACTCCGTCTCGCCCCGCAACATGGCCGCAACCAATGCCGGGCGCGAGAGGTCTCCGCCTATCGCAGCCGTGAGGACACGTCGGTGCCCCGCCCAAGCTGGGCAGTCTTGCACCGTATGCTCCACCGTGTCCTCCGGGCGATCTTCGCAGTGGTGACACCCAGGCGTCTCCTCCTTTCGCATCAGACACAGGTACCTCCCGAAACTTCCGTGTCCGGTGAGGACCTGCGTCAAGCGGTAGGTCAGGACGCCATGACTTCTCTCCAGCCACTCCTCAAAGAGGGGTCTTACCGCCGCAATTGCGGCGTGCCCGGCCGTCGGTCGCGACAGTCGTTCCTTCCATACTGCCCTGTGATCGCGCCGGGCCTCGACTTCTCGAGGCAGCGGGGTCACGCCCCGGCGCTGCGCCTCCACGCGCCACTCATAGACGCGCTGGAGGGCAGTCGCCTCCAGATCCCAGGGCAGCAATCCGGCAAGCAGGTTGGCCGATTCGCCGGCAATCGTGCGGTGATCCGGGGATCATTCGGATAGCCATGACCCTCTGGCATGCGACCAGCTTCTGTGGTCGCGTCCGGATGCTCAGGGCCCACACAGGGGCCTCGTAGAGGGCCATGGACCGCACGACACCAGCGTACAGCCTACGGCAGGAAGCGTTTGGCCCGCTGAGATTGGGCAGGAGTCGCCTGAGGGCGGCCGCTGCACGGTTCAGCTTTGGGGCCAAACTCAGGAAATGCTCCCTGAAGTTCCACCGGCTGTCGAGGACGAGCCCCAGGTACTTCATCGTCCTCTTGACGCCGATTGGAACTCCTTCCACCGTAATGCTGTAACTCGACTGTGGCACGTTACGGCTGCCATGAAAACACATGGCCTCCGTCTTGTGCAGCGCCACGTCGAGTCCCAACCGCCGGATCCTATGGACGACTGTCGCGACCGCTTCCGTCGCCACGTCGGCCGCCGCCTGGTGCGACTCTCCCTGTGCAAGGACGAGCGTGTCGTCAGCGTAACAAATTACGCTGACGCCGTCAGGGAGGTCGCTGCGCAGCACCCAGTCGTATCCGATGTTCCACAAGGGCGGTCCCAGGACCGAACCCTGTGGAACACCGCACGACATCTCTCGCCGGTTCCACTCTCCCCGGTGACCGGGGTAGATGACGGCTCTGTCCGTCAGGTAGTCCTCGACTATTCGGCGGAGGTAGGTCGGCACCCGGTGATACCGGAGTGCCTCCCTGATGCAACTCCAGGGCAGGGAGTTGAAGGCATTGGTGATGTCCAGAGACACCGCCAAGACGACCCTGCCCCGGGCCACTGCATCCCCCGTCGTGAGGGCTCTCACGCGCATGATGGCGTCCACCGTCGAGCGCCCCCTGCGGAAGCCGAACTGGCTCTCCGACAGGTTCGGGCCCACTCGATTCAGGTGCCCGGCGAGGCGGTCTGCAATGACTCTCTCAAAGAGCTTGCCCACCTCGTCGAGCAGCACGATGGGCCGGAATGCGGACGGAGAGTCCGCAGGGCGCCCGGACTTCTGGATCAGGACCAGTTTCCCCGTCTTCCAAGGAAGCGGGAACCGGCCCCTCTCCAGGCACGCGCTTCGGTCCAGGAGTCTTTGAGAAATCGGGGAAAATACATAAGAAAAAAGATTAAGTCGACAAATTTAGAACCTCCTCCTTTTTTTGAAATTAGTTAAAAATAGTTGACGATAAAAACCTACCTATCCCCAAAAAACATACCTATAAAAGCTGTAAAAATAAAGTTGACAAACTCACATTTGCAGTTGTCTCCGATACATTTTGTTTAAGAAAATTTGATATCAAGTACATTTTATAAGTTGGTCGACTATTACTCGTAAAGTTGTAAAGCCTACTTAGTCATGATAATTTTCTTTTAAACTTCGTTATATATACTACTATTATGAATTTTTTCATACCCCCAAACATAACCGTTTAGCTGGTAGAGGGGGGGGGGACACTCGAATCGAGCAAAATTTAGCACTTTAAAGCTTAATATTTCACAAACGAATTTTTTTATCAAAAAACTGTAAATGGAAACTATCATTATTTTTTTAAGGCCTATTTAATGATACCCCACACTAAGGAGTACGCGAGAAAAAAAAATCCTCACTTTACGTGTAAGTTCAGGAGGTACCCTAAAAAAAAATATTTTACGAGATTTTATTTGACCACTTTTTCGGCACAACAAATCCGTATATTTACACCAAATTACATCTCTCTAGTACTGTGCGTCTCTGAGCTAAACTGCGGACAGACGGACGGACGGACGGACGGACGGACGAACGGACGAACATGGCGAAACTATAAGGGTTGCTTGTTGACTACGGAACCCTAAAAATACTCTCTACTTGGTTTCGATCTCTCTTCGTCTGATCCTTTAATGTTTTTTTTTCTTCTTTTGGCAACAGTCGGAAACTACGATGCCAGTGGATCCTTTAAATTTTAATATCATCCACCTTTCTGGCCGTTACTGTGCCAATACGTATGTGTCATGCTCAACGGGGCCTTTCATAAATAAACCGACATAATATATTGGAGCCTCAGTGATGGGGACCCATAGACACCCGTTTCATACGGAACCCCAAAACAGAAACTTTCAAGAAAAACCGACTCATCTCAAAAGAAGCCACATTAAAAATCGATTCTCAACACGAAAACGAGATGCGAGAATAAAAATGTCCGCCAGATTTCGTCGCAACAAATTTAAAGGGAATATATTGCCGGCATCAATTTCAATCCAAACACTAATAAATTGGCATCTTTCAACGACGTTAGTAGCTGTGCAGCTAGACAGTTTATTAATAGCGGACATATTTTGTAAATCTCCGACTGGGATCAACCCTCGGCTGAATTCAGTGTCGCCTGCGACGCCGGGCGCGTCACCCGAAAAAAAAAATCGTTACGATTCGGTGAACTGTCACTTTTTGGCGCGCGTTTCGAATTTCGAGTGTTGTTTTTTTTTCTTTGGTGCTGTGTAGTGGACATTGTGTTCGGTTTTTTTTTAATGAAAGAAGAATTTCTCGATGATAAAAAACTATTTTGTAACTAAAAAGTTGTGAATTAAAAAATGAAGATGCAGTTGGAACTTTAAAACTTTGATTAAGATTAATTTAATTTTAGCAAACCAACTTAAGTTTTTTGCTCAATATACAACTGAAAACATGCTCAAATACTAAATTTATTGATAAACTTATACATTAATTAGACTGATGATTTAAACGAAACCAAAGTTCCTTGAACAAAATCTATTTAGATAATCTACACTAAAATTAAAATACTACAGAATAGTCAATCTTTAAGGTGCTGAATTAATTTAAAAAATAGATTGAATCCTCAAAAACACACAAAAATGAGCTACAACACTATTTACGACAGCTACAACAACAATAACTACAAAGACTTTGATTTTCAAAAAAAAGAAAAAGAAATAATCAACGAACAATGTTGCCAAGTTAAAAATGAACACAAAAATGGGGAGATTTTGGAAGATACGGACGAAAGCCATGTCCAACATGTGTTGGGGCCTAGCAGGAGGTGTCTGGCCTGGGCTTGTAAGGCCTGCAAAAGAAAAACAGCGGCTGTGGATCGACGGAAAGCGGCAACACTCAGGGAGCGACGGCGATTGAGAAAAGTAGGTTTAAGTTAAAACTTAACTTGCTACTATAGATTATAAAATGTCCCTGTATCCTTAGCACGAGTTTTCATAATTTGAGACGTAAAGTAAACTGGAACTTTGACAATTTCAAATTGTAAATTTTCAAGGAAAAAAATAGTTCCTCCTTCGCACACCAGAGGCGCTGTTGCATTTTTTCATACAAGAAACGCTGGAAAGACGCTGTAAAGTAAAAGAGTGAAAACTCGTGCTAAGGGTACAGATTCTGTGTTTTATAAGTAAATGTGTGACTTTGACAGGGAAGCCAACAAAGGGAGTTGGTTGGGTCGGGCAGCATTCAGTAACCTCCGTCAGGTCTTCTCGTCGTCCATACCACAGTGCCTAAAAGACTGAAGTCTTCAATGCGAGCTACCAGTAATGACCTACGGTGCCGAATCATGGACACTCACAGAATTTAAAGTTGCTCAGCGAGCTATGGAACGAGCTATGCTCGGAGTAACTTTGATGTATAAAATCCGGAACGAAGTAATCCGTCAGAGTACCAAAGTTGCCGACATAGCAGAAAGAATTAGTAGGTAAGCTGAAGTGGCAGTGGGCTGGCCATATCTCTCGCAGGACAGACAACCGCTGGTAGACGTGTCCTTGAGTGGAGACCGCGACTCGGCAAACGTAGTGTGGGACGCCCGCCGGCCAGGTGACGACCTACGAAAGGCGGCCGGCAGAGACTGGATGAGGAACGCTCAAGACAGAACTCAGTGTGGCGCACATTGGGAGAGGCCTATTGTCCAGCAGTGGACGAATACAGGCTGATGATGATAAATGTGTGAGCGCCACGCACGCAATTAAAAAAATGTTTTCTTTGAAGATGTTCACTTGTTTTATGTAAGAATCAAAACGACGGGGGTACCTAATTTTTCTTCAGTGTTTTTGGCTTGGTCGCGGGATTATTTCCTTACCGTGACCCCGGAACATAACAGGCTACTGAAGGACACCGTGAATTTTAGTCAGTAGAAGTCTGACAGTCCCTCCCGCCCTGCCCGGGGTGGGAGGACTAATTTGATGATATTACAACGCTAAAAAAAAAAGTGTTTTTGGCTTCAACTCCCAGTGACCTAAGCTAGAAATCTGGACATTCTCTATTAATCTAAATTGTTACTAAACTAAGTACATATAACTAACGCATATCTAATAATAATAATTATTAAACTGGCAAAGTGACTTACACTATCGTTGCAAAGTGTTGTTTATTCGTGACTGGTGTGCTTGCAACACTGCAGAAGTTTTGGAAAACTTCTATTGATGAAACTTACGTACTTATATACATAAACTCATTTATATTTACGTTATGAAATCATCGATTTATTTATTTATCATTAGCTGTTGCCAGCGGCTTCACCCGCTACAACTCGAAAACTATCCCACGGGAACATAAAATCGGGATAAAAACTATCCTATGTGTTAATCCAGGTTATAAACTATCTGTGTACCAAATTTTAGCCGAATCGGTTTAGTGGTTTTTGCGTGAAAGAGTAACAAACATCCATACATCCATACTTACAAACTTTCGCCTTTATAATAGTAGTAGGATATTACAACGGCTGTGTGAACAACCAATTACAGCAATTTAAGGTTAAGGACAATAAAATTATGCAAATTAGAATTACGAAATAAATAGTAAGTATAAATTAAAATATTTAAAACACTTTCATAAATTAACATTTAAGAAATCATTTTATTAAGCGCGGCCACAGTGCGAGGGATTGGCGACCCATGTGCAACCGTACGACATGCAGGCACGGCAAACAGCCTGTGCTTTTTGTTCCTGCAGTAATTATCTGGGACATAAAAGCGTCCTCCCACCCACGGCAGGGCAGGAGGGACTGTCAGACTTGTACTGACTAAAATCCACGGTGTCCTTAATAGCCCTTTACATGCCGGTGCCACGGTTACTGTTTAGCCCTGCGACCTCATGATAGGATAGTTAGAAGAATAAGTGCGTCAACTAGGGCTCAAACCTACAACTTACACGTCAAAGCTGTTGCCGCTACTCCACTGTCCCCTTTAACTTATCCAACTTAAATGAAAAGCTTTCCAAGTGAAGTCTAAGTTAGAACTTCTAAATGCTTTCAAATGTATTGGATTCGCATCTTTTACGATTGCTCGCAAGACTTTTATTTGTAAACTTTAGAGCTTATTCAGTGTTAAGGAATTTGTAGTTTGAGAGCAATAGTTTGATTAAAAGTAAGTAGTTTTTGAGAGTATTAAATGCAGTGGAAGAGAGTGGTAGAGAGCAGTGGTGGCCCAGTGGTATCGGCCCCGTCTTACGAGTTGTAGGTCGTGGATTCGAATCCAGGCAGGCGCATTACTTTGTGTAATTTATTTCATCACCACTGCTCTCAAAACGGTGAAGGAAAACATCGTAAGGAAACCGGCATGTCCTAGAACCAAAAATTCGAAGACATGTGACATTTACCAATCCGTACTGGGCCCGCGTGGTGGATTATGGCCCACCCCCTCTCACAGAGAGGAGGCCTGTGTCCCCAGCAGTGCGAACATTAATAGGCTGATGATGAAGTGGAATCAATACTAATCTTTCTATCTTAATTCTTTTTTTTATATAGATACTTATCTGAGCTATATTTGTGAGTAATGTTTGTTACTCTTTCACGCAAAAACTACTGATCAGTTTTGGTACCTAAGTATATCAGGATTGTTTTTTTTGGATAGGTAGTTTTTATACTATTTTCATCTTCCCGTGGCATAATTTTAAAACGACTTCAAAAAAAGGAGGAGGTTGAAACGGATCAATTTGATCGGTTTTTTTAAATGTACGTACATTGATTAATGATTACTCCGAAGTTTCTAGTCCGGTTAGTGTGATTCTTTTTTTGTTCGATGCAGTATACTTGCAGTTTGGTCCTATAAAAAATTCATCCGATTTGGTTCAGTACTTTTTATTTTGTGAGCATTTTCATCGAAATCTATTCAGCAGTTTTTGAGATAGGGAATTTTATTAGCTTATTGTGTACATGAGCGATGTTAATATTGGTGCCACGGATTACAAAATTCTAGTGCACATGTAAGAAAATGATGACAAGAATTTGGGTTGAATATTTAAACTAAAAAGAGTAAAACAAAAAAAAAATTCAAAAAAAATTAACCGCCTTCAAAAACAACCTCAAAAATGGTTGTGACATACGGACGGACAGACAGACAGACAGGCATGACGAATCTATAATGGTTCCGTTTTTTGCCATTTGGCTACGGAACCCTAAAAAGGGTAAAATAACCTACAAAATAGATTTCTTTCGGAAGTCGGTGGCAAAAAAGACACCGAAATATAAAAAACAAAGCCACCGACTTCCGAAAGAAAAGTTATTTTGTAGGTTATCTTACCTTTTCGAGTGGTTTTTTTTGTTTATTTATTTGTGAATATCCCTCCACACTATTCCCAAACCTTGAAAGCCAGAATCAACAGTGGCAACCACCAGAAAAGCGTCGAGACAATGAAGCTCGACGTGTCCCGGAGAATGAATTTAATTGTCTTCGATTCTGTAAAGGTTCTAGCGGACGTAGTAGCAGGCAGAAACTAGTTATATTATATTTATATCTACCAATATGTATATAATTATCTCTAAATCCAAATTCCCGAGCACTTATCGTGTACAGTGGGTTGCCAAATTAATAGGGACACTCACGTTTTTTATCGAATTCTTACTTTGGATGCACTTGACTGCAGTTTTAAGTGGTGTTAGTGATGCAGGAATATTTTATTTATGTTTGCCTGTTGTTTATAACTTATTTTATAAGTGGTTTTGTGGAGTTAGATGGTAAGATTATTTTCTACAATTTTTTAAGTTAAGTGAGTGTTACAGTTTGCTGAAGACGCCTGTTAGTGAAAGTTGAATTTTATTATTCAAAACAAAGTTATTTTGGTATTTAGTGCCTTAAGTTAATTGTAAATGTAAGTATTATTATTTTATGTTTATAAAAAATATTTTAAGTGCTTATTATTGCAATAATAACATTTTTTAATATTTTTTTTTGGGTTTAAGCATGGGTAGAGATTGTGATTTGACCCCAAAAAAGAAAAGAGAAATTAAAACACTGCTACAACACACCAGTCATTCCCAAAGGCAGATAGCAGATATTGCTGGTGTTTCTAAGTCAGCAGTTAACAAAATAAAAATTTCTTTGGACCTGGATCAGCCAATAACTCCTCAAAGGAAAGGTCATTGCGGACGAAAACGCATCGCAACCCCATGTACAGACCGAAAAATACGGGATATCTCTTTAGAAAATAGAAAGAAAAGTGCTGGATTGTTAACCCAGATGGTTCAGGAGTCAGGAATTATGATATCCAAAAGAACTGTACAGCGTAGGTTGGCAGAAGAAGGCCTGACAGGACATCGTCCCGCAAAAAAACCAAGGCTGACAGAGGCAATGAAAAAAAAACGTCTTGTCTGGGCTCGTGAACACCGCCACAAGACTGTTGAGGACTGGAGTAAGGTCAGATTGTGCAGATTGTGGGCTATTGAAGGATATCGTGTATTTTACAGTCTGTGTGTGAGTGTGTTCACGAGCAGACAAGACGTTTTTTTTTCATTGCCTCTGTCAGCCTTGGTTTTTTTGCGGGACGATGTCCTGTCAGGCCTTCTTCTGCCAACCTACGCTGTACAGTTCTTTTGGATATCATAATTCCTGACTCCTGAACCATCTGGGTTAACAATCCAGCACTTTTCTTTCTATTTTCTAAACAGATATCCCGTATTTTTCGGTCTGTACATGGGGTTGCGATGCGTTTTCGTCCGCAATGACCTTCCTTTGAGGAGTTATTGGCTGATCCAGGTCCAAAGAAATTTTTATTTTGTTAACTGTTGACTTAGAAACACCAGCAATATCTGCTATGTGCCTTTGGGAATGACTGGTGTGTTGTAGCAGTGTTTTAATTTCGCTTTTCTTTTTTGGGGTCATATTACAACCTCTACCCATGCTGAAAACCAAAAAAATATTAAAAAATGTTATTATTGCAATAATAAGCACTAAAAATATTTTTTATAAACATAAAATAATAATACTTACATTTACAATTAATTTAAGGCACTAAATACCAAAATAACTTTGTTTTGAATAATAAAATTCAACTTTCACTAACAGGCGTCTTCAGCAAACTGTAACACTCGCTTAACTTAAAAATTTGTAGAAAATAATCTTACCATCTAACTCCACAAAACCACTTATAAAATAAGTTATAAACAACAGGCAAACATAAATAAAATATTCCTGCATCACTAACACCACTTAAAACTGCAGTCAAGTGCATCCAAAGTAAGAATTCGATAAAAAACGTGAGTGTCCCTATTAATTTGGCAACCCACTGTATAGTAAATCCAATAATCCGCGGAACGTGACTAACGAGTGGATCCGCGGGATTTATTTATATTACACGCAGAGACTTGTCACGGAAGATTAAAACGAGTTAATTTTAAAACTATAATTATCACTTTCGTGTGTTTAGTTTTATTAGATTTTATTAAAATATTATTTTAAATCTAACAGCACGGGGATCATGGAAATCTCCTATTTGTTACTGTGGATAAGCATTTGGCTGTCGTGTTGCTTAACGCCCGGTTGATTCTGTGTGGAACTTAATAATATAGGTAATAATAAGATTGATAATATTTTTTTTTATTCATTTTTTTTTTCGGTGAGGGGCTTTTACCCTTATTTGGATACGACAACCCCATTGTGTCCATTCCATCGTTACGGATTACAAATTCATAAGAAAGGCATCAAGGAGACAGCTACTGTGGAAGCACCATAAATAAACTGCATAGTATCAGATGTTGGGGATGATAAAATAGTTTGCGCGATTTCATACTTGTTTATCTGAAGTGCCTCTCTCAGCAACTATTGATAATAATTGATAAAGAGCAATGGTGGCCAGGGTGGTTTCGGTCCCGACTTACGAGTTGTAGGTCGTGGGTTCGGACCTCGCCAGGGGCATTATTACTTTGTGTTGTGTAGTTTAATTCATCACTACTGCTCTCAAAACGGTGAAGGAAAACATCGTGAGGAAACCGGCATGTCCTAGAACCAAAAATTCGAAGACATGTGACATATACCCACCAATCTGGAATGGGCCCGCGTGGTGGATTATGGCCCACTCCCTCTCACAAGAGAGGAGGCCTGTGTCCCAGCAGTGGGAAAATTATAGGCCGATGATGATGATGAAGAAGATTGATAAGAAAATGGGTTAAACATTTTAATTTAAATGTTTAACCCAAATTCTTATTAAATACCTAATTTTATTACACGTGCACTAGAATTTCGTAAACTTTGTCTTCTTGGACGATACCGTTTGTCCACCTTGGATATAATTTTCATGGGATATATATATGGATGTAATTTTCATGGGACATGTATACCCTTTCCAGTTAAAAATAATTTTTCAAATCGGATGTCAATAAGCGACGGAGTTAAAAGCGCGAACACACAAAAAAAATACAAACACCCGATTTGAGAACATCCTTCTTTTTTTGAAATCAGTAAAAAACTATTTATTACTAAGATGTTCATTTTAAAAACAATCTAGAAGATCGTATTTGTCTTATAATTAAGGTGCTTTATTATATCAATGCTAATTCAGGGTGAATTATTAACCTACTACCTACACAAATGACTAAAAGTTATCCACAAATACTTATTAAAATAAGCAAATCAAACTCCTTTCACAAACAATTACCTCCATACCGTAATTAAAAAAGAATCTCCCATCTAAAATTAAAAGGATGACTTGACACGTGCGCGTGGCACCTCGGGCCGTTAATATGTCCCGACACGCCCTCTCTAGGGATCGATTGCACTCTAAGCACAATTAGATAAATTAAGTGACGTTTTAAAGCTCTTAAGAACTGTCACAATTGATTTTTCAGTGGCGTTTTATTGGTATTTATAGATTTGGTGGATACTAGTGGGTAGGTAGTTGGTAGCCCGTAAAATTGAAATTTTATTGACTTTTCTGCAATTTCCAGGTCGATGTCTGGTACTCTAAAACAACATCAACGTATTCGGTACCCGATCGATTGAACGAAAACGAACGGAGAAATTGTATATTAAACATTTTTTTAATATTTAGGTATTTAGGCATCGTTCACACCAAACGTATTTTCCGCCGCTGACTGTGAGCACGCGTTACGCAGTTTATTGTTTTTCAATATTATATTTAACTTCTTGTTCACACCGAACCGACCGAACCGACTATACAAACAGTGAGTATATTCACAGTCGGCGGCGGACAATACGTTTGGTGTGAACGATGCCTTAAACCTCGACATCTAAAAATAAAATTGTGCCCTCAGAAACGTGCAAAAAATAAATATGAAGATTATGTGTTTACTACTTAATGCAATTCAGCATAAAATAAACAAATCTTTTATCAACGCGATAAAATAATAATAAAACAATATGTCATCCCAGTCAAAACACAACTCTTTCATTTATTTATATAAAGAACACCAAAGACATTGAAACTTTTTTTTTTTAATACATTTTGTAGCGGATTGGATCAGTGGTTTTTAACGGTCCGTATCTAATAAGCAGTTTCTGACTCAAAATTAGCTATGTCCTGCGTAACTAACTTTATTTTTGTCATTTTTCTTTTGATTTACTACTTTCAAATATAAACAGGGCACGTTTTTTATTGCGTTTTTGTGTTCGGGTATAAAATTAGTTAAATGGGATCATTAAAGAATTAATTCAGTGTCGTCTGATGGTCACTGGCGATTTTCTTTGAAACTGTTTGACAATGTTGTGTCTAAAAAATAGTAGATCAAGGTTGATAAATTAGAGATAATAACGCTTATTTTTTATTGAATTTGACTTTGACTTAATTGACATTAAAATGCTTATTTCTAATAAAAAAAACGAAGTGGTTAAAAATCCACGATCCCAAAACGTCTACTAAACTGTGTTCAATATATTTTATGAAGTTTTTCATTAACCGATTTGATAAAGAATGGTTTGTTTTAAAAAACGTTTAAGCGTTAAAACATCGATAAAAAAAACTGTACACAGAAATATGTAGGTACTCCATTCAATCAAAATACAACAACTTTTAATAACACCCAATAGTTTATTCGTAAAAAGTTTAAAAAAAACTCAAAACGTCAAAGTGACATACACTTTTGACAGATTTATGCGACACTATCATAATATTTAAGGCTGGTAACACAAGCAGTACAAACGCTGGGATATAAAAATAAATCGTGTCCCGTTATAGGGACGTAGTAAATTCGTTTTTATGTGAAATTAAGATGTATGTCGTATTTTCTTGAGTTTATCGGCTGAGTGGTGTATTTTTAGCTTTAAACCTAATGTACACTGACGGGCGGTTACTTTGCGTGTAGTTTGCTGAATTTAATGTTACAAAGAGAAGATCCAGTGTCACTATATTTATTGCTAGTTTTTATTTTCATTTTATTTTGGAAAAACAAACGTATTTTACAGAATGAGTCAATATAACACTGGGTTACTCATGTATAGGAGTTCCGGGGTCGCGGCACTATCTCATCAGTTAACTTATCTTGGAACGTAAAGGGCTTTTGAAGGACACCGTGGATTTTAGTCAGTACAAGTCTGACAGTCCCTCCTGCCCCGCCCTGGATAGGAGGTTTCATTTGATCAATTTACTACGATAAAAAAATGTAGGTATATGAGTCAACCTATCATTTTATATGAATTTTCTATTAAAAATATTCTCATGTAGTTAGTCACCATGCGAGTAGTTGTTGTCACATTTCTATAGTTTTGGTTTTGGTTTGAACTCTATTAGAAATTTCTATTGTTTTTTTTTTTTAAATTGGGATGGTTTGATCAGTGCCGGTTTTAACACTACCAACGCCCTGAGCGAAATTTTCTACGGCGCCCCCTAACTACAATACAAACCCATAAGAAAAAAGGAAAAGGATTTAATGAAATTACCATTTATTAAAAGAAACTAACGCGACTCTCTGTTATGCATTTGTGCATGTTTTCAACGCGTTGCAATAGATGGCGTTTTGTGTGACGGGTTTTGGGTTTATCCCCTAAAAATGGGATGAGAGAGATTGGGAAATCTACGGGAAAGTAGGTCTGCGGCGCCCCTTCGTATTCGGCGCCCTGGGCGGTCGCCTAACCGCGCCTTGCCCTAGCGCCGGTACTGGGTTTAATGTACCTTGAGTTTCGAGGATATGGCTGTGATATACAGTAGCTTATTTTGTTATCTCCAGTTGAGACAATTTGCAAAAATATTTAATAAAAAAACCTATAGAAGGTACCTAAACACAACTAGCAAAATACCAGCTAATAAATTTAATTTAACTTTTCCTGTAAAAACACATATGAATCAAGGAAGTAAATTCCCAGAAAAAAAAAACTCAACACACGTGTATGCACCTAGCTTTAAAACTAATTCACATACGTTTTCAGCATTTTATTCAGTTTATTTACGATACAAGTCGGTGTACTAATAGCCTAAGATACAGAAATAAATTACAAGCTTTTAGATTTTAATGTTACTGCTGTCTAATTGAAAATGAATGTAATTTTGTGGATAGAATTCATTTAAAAAAGACTTTTGTTCTTACTACAGGGTTTTTCAAAAGAAAAGCGTGTATTTTGAGAACACAATAAAACATTTCGTTAGATTTTAAAATATTCAAATTCTGTGTTCAAAACAAAACATTGTTTTTTTTATAGTAAAGCTACATAGTTACGATTTATGAGAAATAATATTAGGTACATATAAAGTGGTTTGGTATTGAGGAGCTCGTGGCTAAATAATAACAATCACACAGGCCGATCTTCCGGGTTAAGCCGCGCTTGCCGAGGTTGGTCTGTGGATGGGTGACCTGTTCTGATTTGATTCTGATCTGTCATATCGAGTTTCCTCCATGCCTCGGAAAGCACGTAAAGCCGTTGGTCCCGGCTGACATTGTAGATCTTTGACAGTCGTTACTGTTAGAAGCCGTAAAGTCTGACAACCAGTCTTACTATGGGGTATCGTATTGCCCCAGTTACTGGGTTGTGGAGGTCCGATAGGCAGTCGCTCCATGTAAAATACTGGTATTCAGCTGCATCTGGTTGGACTGGAAGCTGACCACAATATAGTTGGAAAAAGGCAGGCAGACGTTGATATAATAATAGTAGTTTGGTATTCTTAAAGTTTTTAATTCTTGGTGCCTCTCCAGAAAATAACTAAACCCAAAAAAAATGGACCGTTAATCACCAAGGGAAATAGGGAAATATTAATGTAGATCATACGGAAGTCCGAGTCAAACTTGACCAGTTTTTTTTAAATTGTTTTTTTCCTTTTTTTAGGTAAATGCTGCCTTCGAAGAGTTGCGCATCAGAGCCAGGGCTGGAAGCGGGAGACTGCCCAAGCTGGAGATATTACGAGCTGCTATACAACATATCGAGAGGCTACAAGCTGCCTTACGAGCTGCTGCCGTGGTGAGCATAACATAACTTAATGTAGATAAATAATATAATATAATATTCCACAACTATTACACAACGCCATCTAGTCCCAAGCTAAGCAGAGCTTGTGTTATGGGTACTAGACAACTGATAAACTCTAGAGGGCCAAAGCCTGCCGGGGTCGAGAGACTTATCTCATTACCGTGACCCCGGAAGATAAAGGGCTATTGAAGAATCACCGTTGATTTTAGTTAGTACAAGTCTGACAGTCCCTTCCGCCCCGCCCTAAGTATTTATAAGACTCATTCAGTGATTCAACCATGAAAGATAGAAAAGAAAAAAAAAGTTTTGCGAAAAGGATAGGCTAAAATATTTTAGTCTAAAGAAAAAACAATTCACTTATAACTGTAGATATTCCAAGAAACTAAACTCGAAATGACAAACAAAAAAAGTTACCAGCAATTAAAATGATAGCTCGTCTATAACTGCGCGATTCCATGTAGTTCTATTCCGAGCTGCGCATCAGGCGCACGTGTAGCGATAAATTATCCGCGGACGGGGATAGATGACAATTTAACATCGCGACATGTATTACTGACTATATGTAGCATGCGGGTTCGATTGCGTGAATTTGTTTTTTTTTCGGGTCCAAAAAAAGGAAGATTTTTTAGCGTGTGTGACGGAACGAAAGAAAGTGTAAAGGAATGCGTTAGTGAAAACCGTTACATATACTACTGCACCCGACTAAGTGAAAATTGTATGGGGCCAAATGGCAGATATAGGTACTATATCGAACAAAAAAAGAATGATTGAAATCGGACCAGAAACCTCGTAATAATCGGTGTAGATAAAGTTGAAAACTTTTTAGGTGTTTGTTGATTTTTGTTGATTCTTCAAAAAGTGCTAGTCAGATTTCGATAACATTATTTTATAATGGGACCATTCCGGAAGTATGTATCCAACAAAAAAATAATTTTTCATATCGGTTGCTAAACGAGAACGACGGAGTTATAATGCCGGGAACAAACATTAAAAAAAAAATACAAACATCCGAATTGAGAACCTCCTCCTTTTGGAAGTCGGTTCAAAAACGATAAATATTGCAAATCTTATTAATCCGAAAGCTAGTTTTCAAAAATAATAGACAACATCTTTTTTTTTTCTTTTTAAAATCTGTACACGACGTACGTGCTTGTGACGTAAGCATTCACAATTTTGGTTTACTTATCACAAGAAAAATACGTGTGAAATATTTTTTGATAATTTAACTGACGAGAAAACAGTATGCCTTTCATTACGAAAACAATATAATTAAAAATAAGACAATAAAGTAAAAAAAAATGTGTTGATCGGAATGTCGCTTTCCCGCTTATTTTCTTTTTTTCTAAGGCCCTACACACACGGTGAAATGCAACTGCAACGAAATTGCAACCGATGAAACCGGTTTGAAACGGTTGCGTCATGTGCGCTCACTTATAAAGGGCTTCACACACAGCAGCTATAATGTAAAGATGTACATTACAGCACGATACATCTCATTACATCTTTCCATAGAGATTCAAAGATGTAAAAATATACATAATAGCTGTCGTGTGGTCTCCTGACGATTTCTATAGAAAGATGTAATGAGATGTATCGTGCTATAATATTTATACATCTTTACATTATAGCTGCTGTGTGTGAAGCCCTTAAGAGTCTTTGGCAGATTGGCTGTATGGGCTCAGCTCCCTTTGCCTGTCCCAAAGAGGGACGAACAGAACCAAAAAAAAAGTCTGTGGCAGAAACTCAAATGAAACTCCAAAGTAACTAGAAGTTGCAGTTGCGTTTCACCGTGTATTTAGGGCCTTAGTTGAACGCGTAGCCACAACTGCGCAATCGTTTTTATTTTGTTTAGAAAATAAGAGACAGTAATTCCGTTGGAAGCGATTGTAGAACAAGAATAGCCATCACTAAATCAAATCGACAACACTTCACACAAACTATACAATGCCTATCAACAATGTGTCCGTTTCAGTGAGATATTTCAGATTCTATAAATAGTACAGACCACACATTCGCTTCTGAACTGAATTTAAATTGTTCACCATTTTGTGTTGACGCGAAGTCCTTTCACTATTAATAATAATAATAATAGGATAGGGTTGACTCAAAAAATCTAATGAGTCCAATAAGGAGCCTTACTACGAACTCTTAGGGGGAATGCTCCAACCAGCCCGCGAAATTCAAATTTTCTTTGGTTTTTTGAATTTGCAGGCCAGTGACATGTTGTAACTTTATCAAAAAATGAATTGTTGTCGTGTGGTTGTTGTGTTGATCGTCGATGTTGCCCGCGAAATTCATTGTAACTTTAACAAGTATAATTTTAAATACAAAAATTATCAAAACATTCGTTCCGTTAGCTCTCACGATGATAGAAAAAGGCAAGCGTAATCAAAATAGAAGTTATTACTTCTTATTTACATATTAGTATATTATATTCTATATTAAGTACCACATTCATCATCGGTCTACTATTCCCAGTCGTCTTCCAGTCGAACCAGATGCAGCTAAATATCAGTATTTTACATGGAGCGACTGACTATCGGACCTCCACAACACAGTAGGTAACTGGGTAATACAACCCATGGTAAGACTGGTTGTCAGACTTTAGGGCTTCTGACTTACAATAACGACTGTCAAAGACCTGCAAATGACGGCCTTTACGTGCTTTCCGAGGCACGGAGGAAAATCCCTTTTTTTTCGTGTCTTGTGCTTCGACCAAAACTCTGCCACATTTACAGCGTTGGTGGTGGCCTCGGACAGGTCCTTTAGAGTGCAGGTGGAATTACTCAAAGCACAAGTGAGGAGGTGGGCCACCGTTTGTGCTGGGGCTTCGCAGTCGCACCTTTCCTCATCACAGTACCCCTGCACCAAACCATGACCATGACAGATGGTCTCCCATCCAAAGGCAACCCGGAAGATCGGTCTGTGCGGCTGTAATTATATTTTTATTTATTAAAAACTACATTGTATTATCACTATCATGCTAAAATATCCTGTAAAATCAAAGTGCAATTTGCAAATCCTACGTGTTCTCTGCGCGTGCGTCTATTTCAAGTCGCGCCGCATCGGTTAGCTTGTCAAATGTGGTTCTGATTCGCCATCTTAAACGGGCACCTGCCTTTAATTACTTAGAATTGCTATAATAAGAGCTTGGAGCCCTAAGTTGTGGTTGAATTGTGAGGTTAAGTACGGACATTCAAAAATTAGCGGGGTCTTTGAAAAATCGATACTATTATCTTTTTTTGTTGCTTTAGATTATATGATTTCTTCTTTTTAGATTAGATAGTATTAGGTGTAAGGCATTTCTTTGAAAGAAAACACACAACAAAGAGCTGAAGTTCAATTTAAAGTATGGTATCAGCTGATCTCTTGATGTGTGTATAAATATAAACCGTGTAGTTACAGTGGAAATTTTCACAGATTTTTTTTTACTATTACCGCTTTATCTAGATACAAAATTTAAAATGTCATTTACGGGATATCTTCCGTGATTGTATATTCTTTTGAGTTCCTATATCCCGTAAGTGACATTTTAAATTGTGAAAAAAACCGTGATAGCCTAAAACAGTGTATGATACAAAATTCTAAAAAAACAATAACAAAAAAATAGTATTTGGATTTAAAACGGAATATTTACCAAAAGTTTATTATTTGTGTTGAGTTTCCGATATTTCAGCACTGTTGCAAGCACCATGATCACGGATGAACTGAAGTTATTGCGGGTGGATGTTATGAGCAGACAAATCGGTCTACCCTCCTTCTTGTTCGTTTTTTGCATTCGACTCCACTACCATTGTCACTCATCTCACTCACAACACGATTTTGTTCCCGACACACAAAAGTCACTGTAACGTTAAGTTTCCGAGTTTTTTTTAGCGTGCTAAAATCATCAAATGAGTCCTCCCACCCAGGGCAGGGCGGAAGGGACTGTCAAACTTGTACTGACTAAAATCCACGGTGTCCTTTGTAGCCCTTTATGTACCGGAGTCGCCGTATACGTGTGCCCTGCGACCCCGGTAAGCATTGGAGGGGCCTCGTCATTATGCTGACACTCTTTGAGGCGCGTGAACACAACTTATACAACACGCCGTCGACCCATAGTTTCCGTGCTTTTTCAGTATTCACATAATTGAATATGAACCACTGGGTTCCAGGCCCTCGACACAGGTGAAAACTCCAACCAAACCGTCACAACTAGGTTTGAAACCGAAATCTCTCCAAAACGTCAGTCTGCGGCCCCAAACACACGGTGAAACGTAACTGCAACGAAAATGGAACTCTAAGTAACAACAAGTTCGGGTAACTCGCCGGGGTCGCGGGACTTATTCCATCACCGTGACCCGGAACATAAAGGGCTATTGAAGGACACCGTGGACTTTAGTCAGTACAAGTCTGACAGTCCCTCCCGCCTAGGGTTACCATATGACAGGCGTTTGCCGCATTTGACAGGCATTTTAAGGTTTAGACAGGCGTGCGGCCGGCATTGGTATGAGACAGGCATTTTTAAATTTCGCGCCCGCGCCCAATCGCGCTTGCATAAAGCTTTTAGGCTATCACGGTTTTTTTCACAATTTAAAATGTCACTTACGGGATATAGGAACTCAAAAGAATATACAATCACGGAAGATATCCCGTAAGTGACATTTTAAATTTTGTATCTAGATAAAGCGGTAATAGTCAAAAAAAATCTGTGAAAATTTCCACTGTAACTACACGGTTTATAAATGCAAGCGCGACGCTTTCTCGGGCATCGGGCATTTTTCTGTAAGCTACTACACAGTGGTGCAATTTTCTTAAAAGTAGGGAAGTGAATGGTGACATCGTTACAGAATTCATGAAAATCTGCCAGTTTGTGTTCTCTATTTTGGCTCACAATGCGAACGTAGAACGTACGTTTTCTCTCGTCAACGCCTTTTGTTACCTCCAGCGTTTTGCTTTAGACACTCAGATAAAACAAATAGGCAGATAGAGCGCTCAGAACACGCGAGTGGTTCCACCAAAGTTAATACAAAATCAAAAGTTGCTACGAACTCGCGACAGTACCAAGCTACGCATCGTCTCGCTCACACGTCACTAGTGATTTGCCATTTTATGTCAAAACATGCCGTCTTGTGTGTTTAAACACTGCAAAAGTTGTTCACAAAAAGAAAGAAAACAAGATGGAATATCTTTCCACAGGTAACTCTTGTTATTTTTATTGTTTTGGTATTTATTTTCCATAAAATATTTTCGGCTCACTTGAAACACAAAACCTTAACAGTAAATCGTCTGTGTTGCTAGTTTATGACGGGTAAATTACCCTGAATTAGAGGAACGTGTATTGTGCATTAAAAATATCGATCAAATTCGTCAAAACAACTGCACAGTCGTAATCTATAGTACCTATACAACATTAGTTTTTGCTTATGCGAAACCTGAAACACGTATCTAATATTTTTATGTAAAGAATCCATGTACAGTCGACAAAGTGGAATCATGACCCATTTTGACAATAAATCGTTTGAATCCGTCAAATTGACAAAGATAAAAGTTGTTACCATGGATATGTATGTTTACGCGAATGTGGACCTAATTGTATTTGAATGTCTCTGGGAAAATAAGCTTATGGTGGGTCATAATTCAACTTGTGATGGTACATGGTACATTATTGTGAGAATAATAAGGAGTAATTAAATAGGTAGTAAGTAATTACGCATATTAACTTTTATTCCTTATTATTATTCTGATAAATAATAAATACTACACGCTTATGCTCTCTAGGTATAACCATAAAGCAAAATAGCGTTTCCAATTTAAAAAAAAATGTAGTACAGTATTTGAGAGCAATGTAACTGAACAAAAATGTGGGAGTATTTCTCAATATCTGGCAACCGTAAACGCACACAGATGCACGTGTCCGTACACGGCGCCACTTATCTGCCGCGCACACATAAATAAAAACTGTGGTCGCTTTGTTGTTCGCGCACGTTCTATCTGCCTATTCCTTCATCTGAGTTTAGACAGGCATTTTTCTTAAAATTCAGGCATTTTAGGTACCATAGACAGGCATCCCTCTATTTACATATGGTAACCCTACTCCCGCCCTGCCCGGAGTAGAACCGTAGAAGAAATCATTTGATGATTTTGCCACGTTAAAAAAAAAAGTTACTAGAAGTTTTGGTGTGGACATGCTCAGCAAAATTCCTATTGTATTTTTAATTTTAATTG
The DNA here is from genome assembly GCA_036375495.1 of Agrotis segetum. NCBI lineage: Eukaryota > Metazoa > Arthropoda > Insecta > Lepidoptera > Noctuidae > Agrotis > Agrotis segetum. Next base: position 1,106,629 of record JAQSVV010000197.1, on the reverse strand, counting down.
TTATTATTTCTCTCTGCGTGTCCTATATCAAATAAATATTTTTTTATTCTATTCTATTCTAAGTTGCAGTTTCGTTGCAGTTGCGTTTCAATGTATTTAGGGCCTGAATGTTTGTGTTTGTGAGTTTCTATGCTTGTAAACGCACAGGCCAGACGTTACAGAAGAAATTCCTAGTGCGAGGCAACGTTTTTAAATACTGCTACAGCTAATAAAAGCTCTTTATTTGACTGGCCTATTGGTCTAGTGGTTAGTGACCCTGACTGCTATGCCGGAGGTCGTGGGTTCGATTCCCACCCATTACAAATGTTTGTGTGATGAGCACGATCATTTGTTCTGTATCTGGGTGTAAGTAATTTAATTAGTAATTTAGAAATATATAAGTATGTTTATCAGTTGTCTAGTACCCATAACACAAGCTCTGCTTAGCTTGGGACTAGATGGTGTTGTGTGATAGTTGTGGAATATTATTATTATTTTTTTTGTCTGCAGTTGGAGTCAGAAAACTGTAAGAGCTACATGGAGTCTCCAGTCACATCGCAGCGGTCGTATGACACCAGAGAAATGAAGACAGAGAAGGAGAAACCGTTCCTAAGTAGTAAGTATCAACATCATCATCATCTGCCTGCCTTTTACCAACTATATTAGAGTCGGCTTCCAGTCGAACCAGATGCAGCTGAATATCAGTATTTTACATGGAGCGACTGTCTATCGGACCTCCACAACCCAGTAACTGGGTAATACGATACTCCATGGTAAGACTGGTTGTCAGACTTTATAGCTTCTGACTAATAGTAACGACTGTCAAAGATCTACAAATGACAGCCGCGACCAACGGCTTTAAGACTGAAGAAACGAAACTGTACCCTTAGCACGAATTTTCAGTATTTGAGACGTAAGTAAACAGGACAATAATTATCAAGGAAAAAATTAGTTGTTGTTCCGCACAACAGAGGCGCTGTTCCATTTTTTCATACAAAAACGCTGTAAATACTGGAAAGACGCTGTAAAGTAAAAGAGTGAAAATTCGTGCTAAGAGTACTGTTCTGACAGTCCCTCCTACCCTGCCTTGGATGGGAGGACTTAATTGATAATTTCACCACGATATTTAAAAAAAAAAGTTTATAAACTATTGTTCACTAGATGTGTATTTTTTTTTTTTGTTATAGATGACAATACATCTTGTGGAGTGAATAGCCTCGCCAGATTACGATGTATCGTGCAAGCTCTCTCAAGCAATACCAAAGATACGCCATGACACCATAGATTATAGAACTGTAGATTATTTTCCGCAAAACTATACAATAAAGGGCTTCACACGCAGCAGCTAATATATAGATATACATTATAGCACCATACATCTCATTACATCTTTCCATAGAGATTCGAAGATGTAAAAATATACATTAAGCTGTTGCCAGCGGCTTCACGCGCTACAACTCGAAAATTATCCCACGGGAACATAAAATAGGGATAAAAGCTATCCTATGTGTTAATCCAGATTATAAACTATCTGTGTACAAATTTAAGCCAAATCTGATCAGTGGTTTTTGCGTGAAAGAGTAACAAACATCCATACATCCATACTTACAAACTTTCGCCTTTATAATAGTAGTAGGATAGCTGCAGTGTGTGGTCTCTTGACAATTTCTATGGAAAGATGTAATGAGATGTATCGTGCTATAATGTACGTCTTTACATTATAGCTGCTGTGTGTGAAGCCCTTTAGAGACTTTACCTATGCCGCGATGCGATTCGACCAATTCCAACTACAAGTGAAAATAAACCTTGCTACTAAGAAATAATGATGCAATTCGATTGACTTGACATCGTCGTTGCGATGGTTTATTGTTTTTCATTTACCCGTAGGTAACAACGTTGTATGTCATTATGTCGTAGTGATAAGGTTGATTTTCACTTGTAGTTGGAATCGGTTTAATTGCAATCGCGGCGCACCATTGGTAAATCCCTTTAATTAGAAGGAGTAAGAACCGGACTCTACCAAAGCGGAGAGGAGAGGAGATGTGTTTGAATAACCAATCAGATGTCAACTGAAGCTAAGCGGAGAGGAAATGTGGACATCTGATTGGTTATTCAAACACATCTCCTCTCTCCATCATCATCATCATCATCTCAGCCATAGGACGTCCACTGCTGAACATAGGCCTCCCCTTTTGATTTCCACATATACCGGTTGGAAGCGACCTGCATCCAGCGTCTTCCGGCGATCTTTAAAAGGTCTGTCCACCATGCTGGTGGACGTCCTACGCTGCGCTTGCTAGTCCGTGGTCTCCACTCTAGTACTTTTCGACCCCATCGACCATCTGCTCTGCGAGCAATATGGCCTGCCCATTGCCACTTCAGCTTGCTAATCCGGTGGGCTATATCGGTGACTTTAGTTCGTCTACGGATCTCCTCATTTCGGATTCGATCACGTAGAGAAACACCGAGCATAGCCCTCTCCTCTCCGCTTTGGTGGAATCCGGGCCTAAGGTCCCCCAAACTAGTTTCGATACGGGACCCTTTCTGACCTAACTACGCCACTGGTTTAGAAAGTAATGTGATTATTGTATTTATAGAGGTGCGAATTATTGTAAGTTACCTATATAATTGCTCAATATTTGAGATTAAATGAGATGTTTTTATTTTCGGAGTTTTCTTTGTTTTCAGTTAGTTATCAAATAGTTATAGGAACATGCCTCTTTGAAGAGTTCCCGGGAAACAGTGCAAACAGACAAATCGTAGGTTTCTTTTTAAAAGGTTATTATTTGCCTCAATCTTCCCTATAAGCAAAGAGCACCCAGAAAGGAACTTGAATATCTGAGCACCGACAGATCGACTAGATTTGACTAGAACGCATGTGGAATCCCAAAATCGCAATTTACACGTTTTGGTGGCATGACGGCTTTAAGCGTAGGTAAGTAGTTAGGCTGTGGGAAAGAGACAAAGCCATACACGTCGTCTAGCGCCGTCACGTTCCCTGAGCAGAACTACGAGTACCTGGACGTCTTATTGGTAGGCCACCTGTAGTCCATCTTTTTTTTTGATCGTGTTAAAATCATCAAATGAGTCCTCTCACCCCGGGCAGGACGGGAGGGACTTTCAGACTCCTACTGACTAAAATCCACGGTGTCATTCAATAGCCCTTTATGTTCCGGGGTCACGGTAATGAGATCCCGCGAGCCCGGACCTGGGTAGTCCATTAGGAATAACTTACAAAATGTCGTATGCTATGATTCTTACACATCTTAGTATTTCTGGGAACGATTCATATCAGTTTAATTATTTTTTGAAGACCTTAAAAAAGATTTTTCGATTCGATCGACACTTGCAAAACAGTGACACTGGTTTGGCAAAGGCTTCATTTCATAAGCACGAACCAAAGTTAATTTTTCGCGATTTCAGATTATAGATAAATAGTATAAAGTCCAGCATTCCTCAAACCATTTTCAACCAGTTATAAACTCAATTTTAAAAATCATAACATTCATTTTAATTATGATATTTATGTAAGCAACCTTAATATTATTTCGAGATGAGATGAACGTGGCTAATGGCGGCAAGCAGCGTGCGCTTGCGATGGAGGGCGGGGCTTGGCACCGGTGACGCTCCGCCCATCGAAAGTTTAATAGTGTTTTGGTTATTCAACAGGGTTTGCGCAGTAAATAAGGTTTGTTTATTTTGTGAAGGGAGAGATGCTTTAAAATGTCACTTACGGGATATCTTCCGTGATTAGGTATTTCTTTGTTTGAGTTCCCGATATTTCGTTTCGACGCTGTTGCAAGCGCCATGATCGTGGGTTGACTGGAGATTGCGGGTGGATGAAAAATAAATTGTTAGGAGCAGACAAATATGTCTACCGTCTTTCTTTGTCTTCTTGGTACTTAAGTACAGCTTGACCAGAACGGATGGAAACGGAACTAATCTTTTTATTTCTGACAACGTTTTAAAATCATTGATATTAATTGATGTAAACAAGGACCGAAGGTTCGTTAGATTTATTATTGTGCCATAAAACTAACGTATTAAGTGAAATTAAAATCATTCAAAGTGCTGGTAGCGCGAATACAGTGGCGACTTCCGGTTTTCTACAGTTTTTTGTCAAGCTGTAGGTACTTTACTAAGGGTAGGTACGTTACTTACGAAGGGGGAGGCCTATGTTCAGCAGTGGACGTCCTCCGGCTGTTGATGATGATGATGATCATTGAGGTACTTTACTTGAACTCGACACTAAGGGACTTTACTCATGGCGCGAAGCGACGCGACGCGATTAGTGCGATATCGAGTCGATTGCCGATTTAAATCGGACGTTTACTAATGGAGTAATGCAATGCAATTCGACCGTGCATTTAAAAATCCACCTTACTACTACGACATAATGGCGCTGCAAACCAGAGACAAAGTATGTCGCACGAGACGAGTAGTTGCGCAATCGAATTTCGAACACAGAATCATGTGCATTATCATTAGGACGTACATGCAATTCGATATCGAGGAGATCTGTGAGCGATATCGTCAACCCCGTGCGACTCCATCAGCAAACACTAGCGATTGTCCATACATTTTCTTCGTCCAGACGCTTGTGTGGTTGACTGATATCGTCAATCGATGCAATTCGATATCGCGTCGCACTATGAGTAAAGTCCCTTAGACATTTAATATTTTTCACAGGTAATGTATTACTGTTGCTGCTTTATCAACAAATACTAAAAACAGACAAAAATAAATATGTAAAGGGTTCACAACAGACACGATTTTCTTAACGTTTTAATTGATGTAGTATGGAACCCTTCGTGCGCCAGTCAAGCTCGCACTTGACCGTTTTTTTTTGTTAGAAAGTTGTTTTTTGAAAAATTCTTAAACAAGAAAAGATCATTTAAACTTTACTCTTTTCTGCATTTTAAAACATTTTAGAAATATTGCTCAGCGCATTGCTCAGGAACTTTACTACTGTTATACAACTGTCATAGGACGAGATGGGTAGTTGTCGTTAATTATGTAACTGTCACAATGTTTGCTTTCCTACTCATAAGTAGGTAGGTATATTATTTATGGTAACCACGCCTACTAACTATTAACACGAACACTAGAGCAACGTCATTATGTTTAATTTGTTATTTTTAAATATTTTGTTTACTATAAACAGACCAATAACTTGTTTTGTTTTTTCACTGTTAATAAATTCAAGTTAGCTGATAAGTTTAAAAAAATAAGTCTAAACTGGAGAATTTTATGAAGTGGAACTCTAAGAATTTCACCCGTGTCGTGGTACGTTTAAAAACTTTTTTAAACTCGCATACACAACACTCAAACTTGGAACAAATGTTTTTTCCGTGCGGAAATCGAACCCGCGACACGCAGCGCAGTATTCGCATGGTATTCGCACATTCAGCCACTGCGCCAACCGTACAGCTTGCTTCACTTATTTTCTCAACAGTCGCTCGTCGTAACCAAACAGTAATACCCACACTCAGATCAAAGAAATAGGCAGATAGAGCACTCAGAACACGCGAGTGTGTCCACCAAAGTTAATACAAAATCGAAATCGAATACAAAGTCACGACAGTGCCAAGCTACTCTTCGTACCAAGCTGCGCGTCGTTGTTGTTGTTTGCCAAAATATGCCGTCTCGTGTCTTAAATCATTGTAAAAGTGTTCTCAAAAACAAGTAAAACATTATGGAATGTAATTCTATTTGATTTTTTATTAACTTTGATGGACAAACTCGCGTGTTCTGAGCGTTCTATCTGCCTATTTCTTTGATCTGAGTACTCACATAGATTTAAGTATCTTGAAAGATTAATTATCATGTACCTCACAAATGTAATTAAATTATAAATTACTATGCATCATTGTTGTTGCACATCTATTCATATAATTTAATTTATTACCTTTTCATTCCCTTAAGGCGCTCGCTCACTGCCAGCATTCACCTGTAATGTAACGTTACAGATTCAAGCATTCGAAGACAACAGTACTCTTAGCACGAATTTTCACTCTTTTACTTTACAGCGTCTTTCCAGTATTTACAGCGTTTCTTGTATGAAAAAATGGAACAGCGCCTCTGGTGTGCGAAGAATGAACTAATTTTTTCCTTGAAAATTGTCGATTTGAAATGGGAAATAATAAACCGAGCCACAAAATTACTAACTCAGCCACTTAGCAAGATTTCAGGGACACCCCGAAGTTCGGTTTGGTTAGGTTCCTTTAAACCTTGTACACAGAAATAGAAGCCCTGCGAAGCAGGGCTTCGTCGACCCTGCTTAGGTAGATTTTTTTACACATAATAGGGAAACTTTATTTGGTTTGTGGCTGACTAAGTAATTTTGTGGCCAGTGTAGGATTAAATAGAAGCCGGTTTAAATAGCACCCATTTGAAATTGTCAAAGTTCCAGTTTACTTTACGTCTCAAATACTGAAAATTCGTGCTAAGGGTACTGAGCATCAGGAGAATGCTCGCGGAAAGGGAGCACCTTTAGAAAACACAAGGCAGTGCTGGCCCAATGGTATTAAGTGGCTGCCAGATTAGACTGACTGAAAACAAACCTAGTATACCATCAGAGCCTGTAGCCAAACAGCAAGCGACAATCGTTAACGTTCCAGCAGTCCCTAATACGTTTTCGACTTTATACTCCATCGCATAAAGTTAAAAATCTAGTAAAGACTGCTGAGCGATAGTGAACGAAACAAACGAAAACGATCTGTAATCTTTGATCGATTTTCAACTTTATGCGATGGGGTATAAAGTAGAAAATGTATTAGCGACTGTTGAACGTTAGCGATTGTCACTTGCCGTTTGAGTACAGGCTCAGTTGTCCTTTGCGTTCCAGGACTGCGGTGCCTTTTTTAAGACAGTGACCCTAGCAGGTATTTGGTCCCGTCAGTTTTCTGACAGTTGAGGCGCGGCTGGAACACGACGCGCCGACTCGGGCCTGTTGGCCAACCATGTCTTAAAGCCAGTGTCCCACAGTGTGGGAACAAAATGGCGATAGACTACTTGTATAGATCTGTCTCTTTCTCACAGTGGCACTACTCATGCGCTAATTTCGTCATGGTAAGCCACCTAGTTCTTGATCAGACGGCAAGCTAACTATCACTCGCCGTCCGAGCGATAGCCGGAATTCGTCCATTACTGATATCTTCACGGGCAAAGCCATTTGCAAGTAGTATAGTAAATAAAATAACAAAATAGTTTTAAAAACATTATTATTAAGTAAAAATGTAACATTTTACAAAAATATATTTACATGTATAGCTACATATACTAAGTACAGTCAGCGGCATGTTACAATAACTACAGACAAAGAATTTTCAATTCAATTAAAATATTTCTTAAAAATAAGCTTATTGTGCTACAAGGTTGTTTTGGCGCGCAGCTATTTGGAAACTAACACCGCCATCTTTCTTTTACCGATATCTACTTTATGATGATGATGATGATGAAACTACAAGTGAAAATAAACCTTAACACTACTGAGAAATAATGACGCAATTCGATTGACTTGACGTCGTCGTGGCGATCGTGTTTTGTTTTTCATTTACCCGTAGTTAACAACGTGTTTTATGTCTTAAGTCGTAGTGGTAAGGTCGCTTTTCACTTGTAGTTGGAGTCGGTCGAATCGCATCGCATCGCGCCATGGGTAAGCTTCGTAATCCGAAGCGTAGGGTCCAGTGTTCGATTACCGGGCCAGAAAAAAGTGCTATTAGGTATTACTGTTAGAATTTTTTAGTAGCTGTTCGGAGTTTTAATGTTGGTGGTATAATATCCTCGTGCCTTACTTGAAAGTTGATGGATCTTTTTGGTTTATAACGCCTCGTGTAGGGTGAGGTTTAAAACTAGCCAAAATAACCTTGTAGCACTTTTATTATATTTGTGCATGATTTTTTTTTACCCGACTGCGGAAATTAAAAAGGAGAGTAATGCTTTTGATTAATAATTATAAAAATTGGGACCATAATGATGATTTTTTTAGAAGAGTAGATAAAATGTTTTTTTATTTTATTTAAGTGTTGGTGTTGAATTTCAGACTTATATTTTGTTACATTTAAATTGAATGTGGATCAATAAATTCTTTCATGTTTTCTTAAACTTCTTGCATAATACAATACATATTGATTTTAACATTCGACAAAATAAACACGATATTTATGTTTGCTATTATTATAACGAATTTTAGTCTAGAAACAAATTAAAATAAAATAAACTCCCTTTTTACGTGTCTTATTGATTTTGATCAATTGTAAAAAAAGCATTAAGTAGAATTAAATCAAGAAAAAGTTCACAAAAATGACATTATTCAAGTAAAAATTGTGACATTTCAAAAAAACGTGATATTTATAAGAATAATAATAATATTATGACGCTGATTGCAATATTCTAATCGCCTATAAACATTAAAAAAAACTTACATTTTACATTTATTTTTAAAACATAAAAAAAAGAAATACATTTACATCATTATCGTGTGTATTAAACAAATGCATATTTAAAACTAAATAAAAATTAATATTTTTTGTTTTCTATACAAAATGAGTTAGCTCAAAATACTTTTGATGCTTATTTATAAACACGTTAAAAATTAAATTTAAAAAAAACCCCAACTTATAAAAAGAAATACTGACCCTGAAACGGCTGAACCGATTATGATAAAAACACGTCGAATAAGAGCAATCGCTAGAAAACCTGCTTTCATATTTAAAAAATCACATTCAAATCGGTACACCCGTTTAAGAGCTACGATGCCACAACCATACATATAACTGTCAATTTTATAACACCGTTCTTTTTCATCGTCGGGGGTTTAAAAAATAATTAATAAATCGTTCAAATATTAGCTATATTGTCACATTCATACGAATTATTATTTATTTTTCTGACTATACTTATTTAAATTTAGTTTAAATAGCTAGGTCTGTTTTGTCCAAGATTGAAATCTGTCTCTATCATTTAAAATCATAATTTCTGTTGAAAAAAGCTTTTTTATTTAAGTTATAAACTAAATCGTGTGGTTTTTTTAAACGCAGACCAAAATTTTTCTAATAATATATTTCTGTATTAATATGACATAGCGAACTATAATGGTACTTATATATTTTTTTAATCGTGTGATAATCGTATACATTTTCAAAGTTATTTTTCTGGTGAAAACTCACGATAAATTGAAGTTAGGCCATTTTTATTTCGAATGGGGAACGCAAGTCAAAGCTAATTATAGATGGCGCCACCATAGCTTACTCATAATCCGACCAATAACGTAGTACTATTTTGAAGTACCTTTAAGATTTGAACTGATTTGAACCAATGACGATGCTTGGAACAAGCTATACTAGCGCCATTAGTTCCCCAGTTGCCATCACCATTAAAGATTACTGCAAAAAGTTTACTGCATATGTAAATTGAAAATTTGTTAAGTCCATCAGAAAGAATATTGAAAAATAATGAAAACGTAATTATTGCTTTATTTATTAAATCAATGAATATTGACAATGATAAAACGCTTCGAAATTCGAGAGTGGGCACGGCTTGTGACGTCATAAAGCCTGTAAAATTATACCGACCGAGTGGCGTTTTGTAGAAGTGTTCTGTTATCTTCGTCAATTTTAGTTTACGTAACAAAAGAAAAAAATCAGGTCCAAATATTTTTTGATAATCTATCTTTTGTTTTTTTTTTTTAGGTTAAATAATGTATTCTTCAAAAAGTGAGCAACTTTAGAAGCTTTAAAAAGCTAGGACGGGTTATACGAATTAAAATATACAATACAGGAGGTGCATATATCCATTAGGTGAGTATGACCAAATCCAAAACTATATTATTAATTTTTTGGTTCTAGGACATGCCGATATAGGTTTCCTCACGATGTTTTCCTTCACCGTTTTGAGAGCAGTAGTAATGAAAGATTGCTTTTCAAATGTAGCTCTTATTGTTAAGCGGATAAAGCCTAAGGCCATGGACGTTAAAGGGTTTGCTTTTGAAATATAGACCGTATTCTCAAGTTAAGGCAGCTAATAAGGCCAATGATACCAAATAATTTAGCATCTACTTAAAAAATACTAATTATTACCGTTTTAGCAATATATACAGACATAATATTGGACAAATATAATGTATTTAGTTAAAATTTTATTAACTTGACAAAACTTCAAAAATATCAAAACATTTCAAGTAGGCCAGTTAAGCCGGAAACATATTATTAACACCCGACGCCACCCGATGAAACGTGATGCGTGTTAAGTCAAATCAAATGTATTGTTTTCTATGACCAGAATCACACTATGAACACCCGACGCGACGACACGCGCTCACTGCACATCGGGTGTCGACACGTTGCGTCGCGTGGCGTGTTAAATAATGTGTTTTCGGCTATACAGGCATTTCCATTTTGACAAAAATAACAAAATATTACATGGCTACAATCCCAGACACAGAACATAAAATATTTTTCACGGATCTGGCTAAATAACTGTGATCCCGGAACGTAAAAGACAATTAAAAATTGTGGATTTTAGACAGTACGAGTCTCACAGTCTCTCCATTTCGCAACGGGATGGGAGAAACTACTTTGATGAATTTACCACTTCAAAAAAGGTACAATAACTGCAATAAATTGCTCGCCGTCCGATCAGGATCAGACCATTATCCGGCTTTTGTAAGCACTTTTAATATTTCTAAATCAGGCACCAATTTTAAGACTTCACTCTTCAACTTTAAACATTGTCAAGTTAATAAAATTTAAAAAAGTCTTTTTTTAGATATTTCCATTAATTCCATAATGTTTAGTTTTAGCGCAAGTATCTTACGTCTTTTTTGTTTAGATTAATTGTTATTTATATTAAAACTTATTCACTAAACATATCGAATTTATATTGCACAACTAAGTATTATAAATCACCAAAATACATTCCACGCGATCTTGAGTTCTTGGTAACTAGTACCATGGAGTGTCGTATTACCCAGTTACTGGGTTGTGGAGGTCCGATAGGCAGTCTCTCCATGTAAAATACTGATATTCAGCTGCATCTGGTTCGACTGGAAGCCGACCACAATACAGTTGGGAAAAGGCAGGCAGATGATGAGCAAGAATTAATAATTTTAAATGGTGTAATTCTTTTGACGATATTATTAATGCAATATAAATTCAATTTAGCACTCGACAAATTCACAGTATTTTGTAATTATTATAAAATAATAACAATATTTATCTAAAAATTTACTTTGCAATAATTTTCTAAACACAGACATTTTTTATTACAAGACATTTTGCGTAATAAGTGAATAAAACCAATTTACATTCATACATTTTTTTCTTTCTATACAAAATATGTGTTATATTAAAAGTAATCTCTATTACAATAACTATAAAATACACTTTACTGTGAATATGTCAAGTGTAATGTCATTTTAAGTTACTAATATCACTTGGGGTGAGTTTCATCACGCGTTGCCCAGCAATTCACTGTAAAAGAAATAATATTTAGGGTCAAAAACAAAAACATTCGTTATTTTACAAAAAAAAATCATATTGACTTTATGAATATCACCAAATTTTTTTGGGATAGCACACTTATTAATAAACGATTTAAACGAAGACGCATGTACGCAGCGAGTAAAGGGCAACTCGCTGCCCGACCATGGACCATGCCCGGGTCGACGGCGCGTTGTGTCCCACGCGCGCCTCAAAGAGCGTCAGCATAATGACGGGGCCCCCCCTCTCAGAGGGCCAAAGCCTGCCGGGGTCGCGGGATTATTCCCTTACCGTAACCCCGGAAAATAAAGGGCTACTGAAGGACACCGTGGACTTTAGTCAGTACCAGTCTGACAGTCCCTCCCGCCCTGCCCGGGGTGAGAGGACTCATTTGATGATTTTACCACGTTGAAAAAAAAAGGCTGAAGCCAAATGAGCGTTATTTTTGAGTCGTGAGTCGCAGAATTTCAGTCGTTTTCATAGTAGTTTTTGCGTCGCGGAAGACTCGACTGTCAAAGATCTAGAAATGACAGCCGGGAACAACCGCTTTACGTGAGCAACACGGAGGCAACTCGCTATGACAGGTGGTCACCCATCCACAGACCAAACTTGCATGAGCGGCTTAACCCGGAAGATCGACCTGTTCGGCTGTAATTATTTAGCTACGAGCTCCTCATTTGCTTTGAATGGAAGACAAATAATAAAAAAAAACACTCACTTTGTTAGTTCTCTCGTAGTCATCGCCCCTGTGAGTCCAGAACGTGACCGCGACCGACTTAGCTGTGCTCTTCGTTCAGCTGGAAATAAAATTAGATATTTAGCATAAACATATAAACCTTTTTTTTATGTGGGCCTTCCCACATAAAAAACCACCATCCCCTCTGAGTAATTTATTTTTTATTTAAGAGCGTATATTCCGAAAGTTGGCAACGTCGCAAATGGTTGTCAAATATTAGCAAGTTTTAATTAATTTAGCATTGTTACAGTATGAATATAAGAAATATGGCTCTGTAGTGCACTAAAAAAATTATAACGGAATGCAATAATTAATATCATAACTCTGAATATATAGCTTTAGATGTAAAAAAAAAAGCATTTGGAAGCTTTCCAAATGCATTTTATACACCTGAAACGGTTACAACATCAAATTCTTTGTTTAATGCATTCCTATATCATTTTTTTAGTGCACAACAGAGCAATATTTCTTGTTTTCATACAGAAAATTTGCCAATTTAATTAAAACTTGTAAATATTTGACAGCTTTTTGGGACGTTGCCAACTTTCAGAATATGCGCCCTTAATGATATCAGAGTCAATTATTTTATTTTTATTATAGGTAGGTTCGCGTTTGACCACTATCTCGCCTGACGGTAAGCGAAGATGTGGTCGACGATGAAGCACGCTTGCCTAGAAGTAACCTGTTCACTCTTGACTTAAAGACCACAAGGTTGTAGCTGTCGGGAAATACAGACGGCGGCAGAGAATTCCACTCCTTAGCTGTGCGTACAATAAAAGTAATGGCAAAGCGCTCTACTGTACGCAAAGAAATGTATACGAGAACTTCTGGTTGCAACCGAGACAGCAAGACTCACTAGTTGACTTTACAACATTTCTATTAATAAATATTAAGTCCTTGTTACCTCTACTACTTACTTAGTATTTATTACTATATAAGTTGTAAAGTCAACTAGTGAGTCTTGCTGTCACCGTTGCAACCAGAAGTTCTCGTACAGGTAGCTAGACATTTCTCTGCGTATGTGTTTCGTGGATGCGCAGGAATTCCAGTTCCATCAAGGTAACCTCACTCCATTTTACCTCTTATATTTTTCTTTGGGCTACATTTAGGCCAAGAACAAAGCAATTTTGAATGAAAAAGTAAGGTATCTTTTATTATTTTTTTGTGGTGGCTGACGGTTCCACAAAGTGAAAAAGTGATGGCTGACGGAGAAACAAAAAGTCACCAGTTAACACCCTTCCTTAATTAACACGTATTTTTTAATAAATCAATAATTACGTCTAATATTTTTTTTAAATCTTACTGATAAAAAAATAAAACAAGAATAACATGAAAAAGTGCAACTACTTTAAAATAAATGCGGGTGAAATATTACTTCTAAACAAAATGGTCTAAAGAAAAATAATAAGCTCTATGGTGATTATGTACGAAATACAGGATGTAATCGAAATCGGCAATATTTTAATCTAAGGCTCTACTCACGATGCTGATTGCATTACGGCTAAAGCAAATCAAAAATATTATTAATGCAATTATGGACACCTTTAAAAATGAAGTATTTCGCATTGCAAAGGCTTATTATTGCAAATAAGCACTAAAAGTAATAAAAAATAATCATAAACCCCAAAAATTTTAAAGTATCAAAATTTTAAAACACATTACACCGCGCGCGGAACGAAAAGTAAACAAACATCAAATAATATTAAGCGAAGATACTTGCATTTATAGTGTTTTTGAGTTCCGTAATACGATTATTATCGTTAGTAATGCCCAAGTTTAAAATATTGCTCATTAATAAAATTTCACCCTGTATAAATAAAAAATCTACTATTTCTCTACTGTTGTGTGTGCATTGTTGAACGTGACATACCTTGCAATCGGTGCAGTATTGCATGTACTAGTCCCTCGCCGTCGTTCACATCCTCTGTGATAGCGTGTGTCAACATATACGTGATTTAATGTGGGTTGTTACCCTAACACAGTGAGTTGGTGCCCTAACGCGGTGAGTTGGTGCCCTAACTCAGTGAGCTGTTGCCCTAACACAGTGAGTTGTTGCCCTAACATAGTGAGTTGGTGCCCTAATGCGGTGTGTTGGTGCCCTAACACTGTGAATTATTGCCCAAACTCAGTGAGTGGTTCCCTGTTTGAAAAACGTCACGGGGCGACGTTCGTAGCTAAAACGCGCGAATAAAAAGATGTTGATGAAACTAGAGATTAAGTGTCAATATTGTTGGTTATTGCAAAATTGTAAAAGTGAATGTTTTTTTCTAATAATTATTAAAGTAATAATTTGAAAAGGCGTTCCGTTACTAAAAAAGCTCAATCCACGTTTTTAAAACACATTTTTTTTGTGTGAATGGCTCACAAAGATATTATAATTTTACCAGAAGTTTTAAAACACAGAACGAAATTATTTCACACTAGCGAAAAATTTATGAAACTCATGAAAATCTAAGTGAAGAATTAAAAGATTGTGTAGAAAATCGTTGAAAAAGTGATAAAATAAAGAGTATTATAATTTTATTCTTACCTCCAGCAACTCTGGGGTTCGCTTTCTTCCTTGGCCGCTCTCGACTGAAAGCGGAACCGCTTTGTAGGGCCTCCATTAAACTGAAATAATAAAAATATGGTTAGTATATTTTAAAGATATTATCTCACTAGCTGTTGTCAACGGCTTCACCCGCTACAACTCGAAAATTATACCACGGGAACATAAAATCGGGATAAAAACTATCCTATGGGTTATTCCAGGTTATAAATTATCTGTGAATTTTGGTTTTGAATTATTTTTGGCAGTCCAGGGAAGAATTGTTTTCCTTCAAGCTTGTTCCCTCGCCTTTTTGTCAATGTTAAACACCTGACTGTGAATATGAACAATCAGCACATCATATTCTTTGGGAGTGTATTCTTTGGCAAAACGAACGCAATATTATGTTGGATGCTGTTCAGACTACATCTGGAGTCATTTATTATACGGACCTTGTCGAAACTCGAACAAACTTCCGTGCGTTCAAGCGTTTTTGCCATACCTATTATTGGAATCAAATATAGCAGCTTACAATTTAGGACCCATTAATATTAGTAATCATTTTTACCCGTTGTGCTAGGCAACTGGGCTTCTCCCAGTTGTAATGTCCCTTTGTGCCTATTGGCCTTGTTCTGTTCTGTCTCCTGCTTGCATGGAGGGAAGTGGAAACATATTTTTCCTACTCCTCCACTATTCTTTTCTGATTAATTTCGTGCAGGATCCAATACAGGTAAATTCATTCTCCGGGACACGTCGAGACTTCATTGTCTCGGCGCTTTTCTGGTGGTTGTCACTGTTGATTCTGGCTTTCAGGAGTTGCAGTGGTTTGGGAATAGTGTGGTGGGTTTGTCCCAAAAAAAAAAGCCCAGGGAAGTTTAAAATGTGAGTAAATATGATTAAAAAAAATATATTTAAGTTATAAATCTTAGTGACGGACTGATTGCATTTTTCTCAGCCGACATACCGATTACCCACATGCGGAATTAAATATCCCCTAATTATCAGGCCTGTTCGTCTAGTGGTTAATGACCCTGACTGCTATGCCGGAGGTCATGGGTTCGATTCCCACCGAGGACAAATGTTTGTGCGATGAGCACGATCATTTGTTCTGTATCTGGGTGTAATTTACTCGTACCTTTAATTTATGTATGTATTTAGAAATATATAAGTATGTATCGAGGGTATAGTGTTCAAACCCAATAAGTGCCGAAAAATCAAAAATCGTTTTATTAGTACATCTTAATGCATTTTTGACGCTCTTTCCAGTGGTCTAATCCAATAAGTTGAATTCGCAGCAGAAAGAAAGTTACTGAAGGTAATAACCCAATAAAGTCACCACGTTTGGTCAAGACTTAAAAACTGGTACCCTATAAAGCGTGTTATCTTGTAACATAATATTTTTGTTTCACGCTTAAACCACATAAACCTTTTTATTGGTATTGATAGTTCAACAATTTTCACTAAAATGACCCAACTGTTTCGAGGCAATAATCACTATTTCTATTTATCGGGTTTTACCTTCAAATACGTAGATTAAAAAACAAACAAAACCAAAAGTTAAATCAAAACAAATGTATTTGTTGGGTTTTACCACGGTTTTACTGTTCGATTATGTTTCAAAAAGTAACAAGTTATGTTTAGTTATATTGTATTAGCTCTCATCGTCAACTAACTTTCTTGATACTTTGTTCGAAGAAGAACCCAATATAAATCAATTGGACCTATGAACTTCTAGCATTTACTGTTGTCAGTTTGCGAGGCGCATTTGCATCGCGCGTATTGTTATCGAAATTCTTTTTTTTTATTTTTTATTAATGATAGGTTCGCGTTTGACCAGTATCTCGCCTGATGGTAAGCGAAGATGTGGTCGACGGTGAAGCACGGTTGCCTAGAAGTAACCTGTTCACTTTTGACTTGAAGACCCCAAGGTTATAGCTGTCGGGAAATACAGACGGCGGCAGGGAATTCCAGTGCGATATTACAATAAACTAAAGCAAAGTTTTTTGAAGTTGGTTAAAAATACTAGCGTAGTCCGAATTAAGCTTATGCGAGTAGAAAATCGTTTTTAAAGCAGCATTTTTTTTATCGTGGTAAAATCATCAAATGAGTCCTGAACCCCGGGCAGGGCGGGAGGGACCGTCAGACTTGTACTGACTAAAATCCACGGTGTCCTTCAATAGCCCTTTATGTTCCGGGGTCACAGTGATGGAAAAGTCCCGCGACCCCGGTAATCTTTGGCCCTCTGAGAGGGGGGCCCCATCATTATGCTGACGCTCTTTGAGGCGTGCTTGGGACACAACGCGCCGTCGACCCGAGCATTGTCCATAGTCGGGCAGCGAGTTGCCCTTTACTCGCTGCCCGCATGCCCGCGCATACGGTGGCTGGAGATCGTCTGCTGACGTCCGACGCCGCGGGAGCCTACCACTGCGGTTGAGGCGGAGGGAGGACGCTGTCCTCTCTCTCAGGCGGCCCGCCTCCTCCTTCACGAGCATTACTGCTTCGCAGAAAGAGGCGACCGCTTCCCACTCCGTCTCGCCCCGCAGCATGGCCACAAACAATGCCGGGCGCGAGAGGTCTCCGCCTATCGCCGCCGTGAGTACACGTCGGTGCTCTGCCCAGGCGGGGCAGTCTTGCACCGTATGCTGTACTGTGTCCTCCGGGCGATCCTGGCATTGGTGACACCCGGGTGTTTCCTCCTTCCCTATCAGACACAGGTACCTCCCGAAACTTCCGTGTCCGTCGAGGACCCGCGTCATGCGGTAGGTCTGGACGCCGTGACGCCTATCCTGCAATTCCTCAAACAGGGATCTTAATGCCGCGATTGCGGCGTGCCCGGACGTCGGTCGCGACAGTCGTCCCCTCCATACTGCCCTAAGATCGCGCTTCACGCCGCGCCTCGACTTGTCGAGGCAGCGGGGATACACCCCGGCACTACGCCTCCACGCGCCACTCATAGACGCGTTGGAGGGCGCCTCGAAATCCCAGGGCAGTAATCCGGCAAGGTTGAAAGATTCGCCGGTGATCGTGCGGTATCCTCGGCTCATCCGGATAGCCATGACCCTCTGGCATGCGACCAACTTTAGTGGTAGTGTCCGGATGCTCAGGGCCCACACAGGGGCCCAGTAGATTGCCATGGACCTCACGACACCGGCGTACAGCCTACGGCAGGAGGTGTTTGGCCCGCTGAGATTAGGCAGGAGTCGCCTGAGGGCGGCTGCCTGGCTGCCCGGTTCAGTTTTGGGGCTAGACGCAGGAAGTGCTCCCTGAAGTTCCACCGGCTGTCGAGGATGCCAGGACGAGCGTGTCGTCAGCGCAACATATTACGCTGACGCCATCGGGGAGGTCGCTGTACCACTTAGCCTTGCTAAAAAACTCGAAAAAAATAAAAAAATATCTCGAAAAACTTATCATACTAGAGGAATTTCATAAATGGATGTGTGGTATGAAGACGTACACCAAACCAACAGCTTTTGAAAGTGACGAAGGGTGATTTCTCTTGATTTTTTTTGTGATTCTTTAAAAAAAACATGTTCGAAGTACATAATAATGTTTGATTTCTCTAGATCTAAAACCCAATAAGTCCCCTTTGTAACTTAATTTTTTTTTATGACAAAATGGACTACCTCAGAAACTCAAAAGTACTGTTTTACACTAATTAAACGTATCCACTTTTACCACAAATACTCATTATACCGATATTATTTGAATAACATAGGTATTTATGTCCTTGAAACTTAAATATTGAATATCTCAAAAGTGTCAATTTCGTACTTATTGGGTTTGAGCACTATACCCTCGGTATGTTTATCAGTTGTCTAGTACCCATAACACAGGCTCTGCTTAGCTTGGGACTAGATGGCGTTGTGATAGTTGTGGAATATTATTATTATTAAATTGTAATCAAACTTAAATAGTTGGGTATTACAACGTCTTAAAACCATGCTTATTCCGGCGAGTGAAAGTGACAGAGCTATACAAGTCGTCTAGCGCCATCTCGTTCAATCACTGGAACTAGCCTGGTTTTAAGACGTTGTAATATCCCCCCTGGAGTTTATAAAAATCTCTTACCTGTCCATAACACCGTCCTGCGCTTGATGAATATCAAGCAACTGTTTGTACCGATGCGTTCGGTCTCTACGCTCGCGTTCAGCTGCCTCGCGAGCCGAACGTGCGCGAGCTGCTCGCGCGGCTGTCTCGCGAGCCACTGCTACTTCTTGGTGAGCGGCCTGTAGATGACGAAAGTTTAATTTTACAGCTTGGCCAGAACGGATTGAAACGGAACTAATTTTTTTGTTTCTGACAACGTTTTAAAATCTTTGATATTTGATGTAAAAAAAGACCACAGGTTTGTAAGATTTATTATTGTGCCATAAAACTAACGTAATAAGTGAAAAAAAAATCATTCAATGTGCTGGTAGCGCGAAGACAGTGGCGACTTCCGGTTTACTACAGTTTTTTGTCAAGCTGTATCATAGAAGGCCGATTACTGTAAATTGATGAGTTGTTTGAAGTATATCTCTGTCGTGTGCTGCTTTTGGTTGATAATAAGAAATTAAAAATGGTTAACAAATAATACTATTTGTATATCCTGAGATCCATAATGTATTTTGAAAGAGGAGTGTATATTTTTTAATCCCGAGCAGAGCGATGAATTCTTATATAGAATCCCGTATTCCCGGACGTAGCAAGCGATTCTAAACTAGAATCCTGAGCGTAGCGAGATTTTCAAAGTAAGTCATTGGAGTCTCAAATAGTGTTACTCCCGAGATGGAATTTACTTTATCACTCCTAATGAGGAAAAATAAATAAGTACAACTTGTGAACAAGAACATTACAAATGGATTTGCGACTGCAGACTGCGGTTTTGTTACTTTGGACTGGAAACTGAAAACAGGTAAATTCATTCTCCGGGACACGTCAAGCTTCATTGTCTCGGCGCTTTTCTGGTGGTTGCCACTGTTGATTTTGGCTCTCAGGAGTTGCAGTGGTTTGGGAACAGTGTGGTGGGTTTGTCCTAAATAAAAAAAAACGCTACTCACCATAAAAGAGTCCTTAAAGGTCTTGATGTCTGAGAAGAACTCTTCAAGTGTGTATTTCTGAGGATCGAACACGAAGTATTCTGCCAGCTCGTTGTACAACGCTTCCATCTTACGGAACATTGAGTGGAGGAGGTCGCATTGTTCGCGAGCTTCCGTTGCGAACGACTGTGTAGCGAGTTAAGGTTTTTTTGATTTTGAGACTTGAGATTATGTGGATTAAGTTCATTTTTTTAAAGTAAAGGTGCAGTTTTGGAATTCACAGTCAATTGAAATTAATTGTGCTGCGCTTCATCCTATATCCGGCCCTAACATTTTTCAATAAATCTAAACATATACAACTCAAAGGTGACTGACTGACATAGTGATCTATCAACGCACAGCTCAAACCACTGGACGGATCGGGCTGAATTTTGGCATGCAGGTAGATGTTATGACGTAGGCATTCGCTAAGAAAGGATGTTGATCAATTCTACCCCCAAGGGGATAAAATAGCGGATGAAAGTTTATATGAAACTTTGTCAATTTGATAAAAAATACATTGTTAAGGAGCAGTGGTGGTCTAGTGGTATCGGTCCCGACTTACGAGTTGTAGGTCATGGGTTCGAACCTAGCCCGGCGCATTACATTGTGTAATTTATTTCATCACCACTGCTCTCAAAACGGTGAAAGAAAACATCGTGAGGAAACCGGCATGTCCTAGAACCAAAAATTCGAAGACATGTGACATCTACCAACCCGCACTGGGCCTGCGTGGTGGATTATGGCCCCTCTCACACAGAGGAGGCCTGTGTCCCAGCAGTGGGAACATTATAGGCTGATGATGATGATGACATTGTTAAGTTCCGATATCCACGCGAACGAAGTCGCGGGCATAGCTAGTTCTTTATAAAAGGTTAAAATTTAAATGCGCATCAATAATTCTTTTTGTATACCAAAATGGATAAATGGTCACCAAATCTAAAACTCGCTTTAGCAAGATTTCAGGGACACCCCGAAGTTCGGTTTGGTTAGGTCCCTTTAAACCCTGTGCACAGAAATAGAAGATTAGAGAGAGATTTTTTTTATTACACATAATAGGTTTATTTCTTTATTACTTAGGAAACGTTATTTGGTGACCATTTATTCAGTTTGGTAACCCTTTAAAATTTTTTTGGTCGTATAATAGGTTCATTTTTGGGTGGTGTTTAACCACTTCCCTGTCCGATGAATCACATGTGACTCACGACCATTGTTTATCTATTGTGTCTGCTGCGCGGACAGTGAAAGTGTTAAACACAAGCTTTTATAAAAGGATACACTCATAGTTTCGTGGAACAGGTCATCGGGACACTGTTGCACCCTCGAGTTCATCAGATCAGTCTCCAACGCTTTGATGTCATTCTCCATCTTCTTCAAAGATTTCTGTAGGTTCTCCATCGATACACGGGCCGCTCTGTGGAGAAGAATAATATTAATAATATTCCACAACTATCTCACAACGCCATCTAGTCCCAAGCTAAGCAGAGCTTGTGTTATTATTCCCACCCAGGACAAATGTTTGTGTGATGAGCACGATCATTTGTTCTGTGTCTGGGTGTAATTTATCTATAATATGTATGTATTTAATAATATATAAGTATGTTTATCAGTTGTCTAGTACCCATAACACAAGCTCTGCTTAGCTCGGGACTAGATGGCGTTGTGTGATAGTTGTGGATTATTATTATTTGGCTAAAATTTAAATGCGCATCAATAATTCTTTTTGTATACCAAAATGGATAAATGGTCACCAAATCTAAAACTCGCTTTAGCAAGATTTCAGGGACACCCCGAAGTTCAGTTTGGTTAGGTTCCTTTAAACCTTGTACACAGAAATAGAAGCCCCGCGAAGCGGGGCTTCGTCGACCCTGCTTAGGTAGATTTTTTTTTTATTAGACATAATAGGTTTATTTCTTTATTACTTAGGAAACGTTATTTGGTGACCATTTATCCATTTTGGTAACCGTTTAGAATTTTTTTTTGCAGTAAAATAGGTACTTTTTTGGGTGGTGTTTAAACACAAGCCTTATGATTTTAATAATAATTACTTAAATAAAGTTAGTGACTCTACTAACCTGTCTATATGTGGCATTTCCTCTGCAAACGTGAGTACTTCCGGGAACTTATTCTCTATAATTTCTACTAAATAATGTAATAACGTCTGCTTATTTTCTAGATCTTTCGTCGCCGTTAACTGTGGACAAAATATCAAAATCAAAGAATTTATTTCAAGTAGACCAGTCAATCGCCTCCTTCTGCGAACCAGTCATGCTCGCGAAGGAGGAGGCGGGTTAAGTGAGAGAGAGGACAACGTCCTCCCTCCGACGGACGTCGCAAGTCGATCTCCAGCCACCGTAGACGCGGACACCATGGACCATGCCCGGGTCGACGGCGCGTTATATTCCGCCTCAAAGAGCGTCAGCATGGTGATGGAGCCCCCCTATAGAAGGCCAAATCCTGCCGGGATCGCGGGACTAACGAATTACCGTGACCCCGGAACATAAAGGGCTATTGAAGGACACCGTGAATTTTAGTCAGTACGAGTCTGACAGTCCCTCTCGCCCGGCCCGCGGTGGGAGGACTCATTTGATGATTTTATCAAGCTTAAAAAAAAGGATTCCATGAAAGATTTGACTTAGTTACGCCACTGTATAAAACGTACCTTAGTTAAGAAGCTAATTTCAAATCCATAAGCGCCAGCGTTATTTGAGCCCGTGTTCATGTAGTTTCCTAATAGCAGTAGGAGCTCAAGTATTTTGGCGAACTTGTGACTTGATTTCACTTCTTCACATGCTGCTGTGCCGGAGACTATGTCCTGAGGGCAAATAAAATTTATATTAGGGTAAAAAATAGGAAATTTACTGCGCAAAATTTACTAATAACAGCAATCCGGCCGCGACTTCGTTGGCCATAATTTTATACTTTTTTTTTAAGATTTTCAATTACCACCCTTTGAGGTTAAAAAAAACAACAGAAGTTATCGAAAGGTCCTTTTATTTCTAGATCTATACTAATATAAAGAGGAAAACTTTGCTTGTTTGTAATGAATAGGCTCAACAACTACTGGTCCGATTTCAAAAATTCTTTCACCATAAGGGGCGAGCGAAGCTACTGGAAAAAGCTATAATATATTATAAAGTAGCTTGGGTCATAATGGGCCACTGTGTAAATGGAACTTGGTCCATGATAGACCACTGTGTAGACGCGGCTTTAGCCAAGATGCACCACTGTGTAAATGTGGCTTCCGCCTTGATGGACCTATGCGTTAACGAGGCTTGAGCCAAGATGGGCAACTGTGTAAATTAGGCTTGGCCCAAAACCAGCCACTGTGTAAATGAGACTTGGACCACGACGGACCAATATATAAATACGACTTTGGGCTACGATGGACCACTGTGCAAATAAAGCTTGGGCCAAGATAGGTCACTGTGTGAATGGGGCTTCGACCACATGTTCGGCCATTGTGTAAATGGAACTTGAACTTTGTCCATGATGGAGCATAGTATCAATTAGGCTTCTTGGGCCAACATGGGTCACTATGTAAATGAAGCTTTGGCCATCACTGTAAATGAAGTCTGGGCCATGAACATGGTTACTCACAGGTTTAACTTCAGATATAATTTCAGCGTAATGCTCTCTGAAGGCTAAACTCCTCAACCTCGGCACCAATCTCTTGATATCAGCCACCGTGGCCGCAAACTGTTCGGCTTCCGTCAACTCTTCGCTGTTCACTTTAAGATCTGCTAGTTTCTTTAGCTGGTCCGCTGGAGGTAGATACTGGAATAAAAGTAATAATTAATATCTTGCAAAACCTTCAGATTTCATGGGTCATGCATGTTGGGTCACGATGGGCCACGATCGGTCACCGTCACCCATGATCATTCACCGAGGCAATCGAAATGGTGAGCCACAATCGGACACAGTTGGCCACAATCGGACACAGTGACCCATGATCGATCAGTGACCCATGATCGCACTCAGTGGGCCATAATCGGACACGGTGCGCCATGATCGGCCACCGTGACCCATTATAGTGAGCCGTGTTGAGTTACTACTTATTGGCTATGATCGGTCACGGTGACCCATGAGTGGACACGGTAGGCCACAATCGGACACTGGGCCACAAATCGGACACAATGGGCCACAATCGTACACTCTGACCCATGATCGGTCACAATGATCCATAATCGGTTAGTGACCCATGATCGACCACTGTGGGCCACAATCGGACACTGTGGGCCACAATCGGTCACCGTGACCCACGATCGGTCACCACATAGTACAACTCACCTGTATAAGTAGATCCAGTACATTGGCCGTCAAGACAGTGGTGTCACAACGCAGGATGCAAGTCCTGATATGTTCGTAAGACATATGTTTTAAGGAGCCTCCCAGCAGGATGGACAGGTTCTGTGCCGCCTTGCTGTCCAGCACCTTCAGGTCTTTCACCTTCTTCAGCGTATGGACCTTATCGACAGCATCTTCGTTCTTCTTCGCGACTGGTTTACTTGAGAACTTAAGTGCTAAACCACTTAAAATATCTGGGGAAGCCAACTTGTCTTCCTGGACTGTAACCCAGAAGGCTTTTTCGGACATCTTCTGCGGCACTATGGTTTTCCAGTTGGCTCGTTTGAGAGGACCCTCGACCTCCCACTTCTTTTTGGGTTTTAGGCCGTGAGGTAGCACGTCGGGTCCAGGCTAAAATATGAATTTTAAGGATGTTAAAGATAACATAATCATAGGTCGGCAACTTGGTCGTAAAAGGATAAGTTTTCAAAATGGCGTATTATTATTCTCTAAAAGCCTAATTCGCTAAATGGCAACAAAATCCATTTAGAACATTTGCTGTTTAACGAATTAGATTTTTAGAGAATTGTACATTTAGAGAATTTGGCGTATAGAGAATTTGTCATTTTGAGAACTTGTCCTTTTACGAGGTGATTAGCTTGGCATTTTGCGAATTGGGTTTTTTGAGCCTAAACCTTTTAAATGTTTGTAAAGTTTTAAGAGCAGTGGTGGCCCAGTGGTATCGGTCCCGACATACGAGTTGTAGGTCATGGATTCGAACCCCGACAGGCGCAATACTTTGTGTAATTTATTTCATCACCACTGCCGTCAAAACGGTGAAGGAAAACATCGTGAGGAAACCTGCATGTCCTAGAACCAAAAATTGGAAGACATGTGACATCTACCAACCCGCACTGGGCCCGCGTGGTGGGTTATCGCCCACTCCCTCTCACAGAGAGGAGGCCTGTGTCCCAGCAGTGGAAACATTATAGGCTGATTATGATGATAATGCACCTACGATACAGGAAAAAATCCAAGTACGTCATCAAATGAGTCCTCCAACCCCGGGCAGGGCGGGAGGGACTGTCAGACTCTACTGACTAAAATCCACGGTGTCCTTCATAGCCTGTTAAGTTCCGGAGTTACGGTAAGGGAATAATCCCGCGACCCCGGCAGGCTTTGGCCCTCTGAGAGGGGGGCCCCGTCATTATGCTGACGCTCTTTGAGGCGCGCGTGGGACACAACGCGCGTCGACCCGGGCATGGTCCTTGGTCGGGCAGCGAGTTGCCCTTTACTCGCTGCCCGCATGCCCGCGCCTACGGTGGCCGGAGATCGTCGCGCGACGTCCGTCGCCGTGGGCGTCCTACACCGCGGTTGGGGCGGAGGGAGGACTCTGTCCTCTCTCTCTCGCGGCGCGCCTCCTCCTTCGCGAGCATTACTGCTTCGCAGAAGGAGGCGACCGCTTCCCACTCCGTCTCGCCCCGCAGCATGGCCGAAAGCAATGCCGGGCGCGAGAGGTCTCCGCCTATCGCAGCCGTGAGGACACGTCGGTGCTCCGCCCAAGCTGGGCAGTCCTGCACCGTATGCTCCACCGTGTCCTCCGGGCGATCTTCGCAGTGATGACACCCAGACGTTTCCTCCTTCCGCATTAGACACAGGTACCTCCCGAAGCACCCAAGTACGAGGAAACATAAAAAAAAGAATAAATAAGTTTTTTTTAAAACCACACACTCACCATTCTTGGCATCATGAAGCCTCCAGGTGGCGGCGGCGGTCTCGGTCCTCCCATCATAGGTGGCGGGGGCGGGGGACCTCCTCCCATACCTGGCATGGGGGGAGGAGGGGGGCCGCGGGGACCACCCGGCATGGGGGGCGGCGGAGGAGGCGGGGGACCTCCACCTGCTGTGGAGATAGAGATGACAGTGAGTAATGTTTGTGCGTAATTCCGATTGAAGTTTAATGGCTGTCTTTTAAGGTAAGCGTCCACAGGTCCGCATCGTACGTATCGCATCAAACAGATTTCTGTATCGGCAGCGATCGGATTGCCACCACAACTATCAGCAATCGGATTGCCGATGCCACCTTCATTTGGATTTTTTTAGTGATCGTACGTTCGGAAAGTGTTTGTGAGAAAGGGGGAAAGCGGTGCAGAAGTTGTTATTGCTTGTTTTTTAGCAGAAGAGGAATGCAAGAAAGAAAAAGAAGAAATGATTCAGTAAGCGCGCGGGGCGCGTCTACTCATCAGCATTCCGTATGACGTCATCGGTACGCATCGCATGTAGGCATTGCCGATGAGCCGTCCGTACGATGCGGATCAGTGGACGCAGTTGTATGAGTTTTAATACAAGGTAAACTAAAATCCGTTACGTACGATACGTGCGATGCGGACCTGTGGACGGGGACCTTTATTCGGCATTCTTGTACTGCACGAAAAGTATTTTTTGTCATTTCACTGACCCAATTTAGGGATTTGTTGAAATTCTAACTTCTTTAATCGGATTTGTCAAATAACTAGATTTTGTTTAGAGAAATGATAAAAATCGTGTTGTTATTTTAACATCTCCCGGGATTTGATCAAAATCCTAACCCCCTTATTAATAAACGTAGACTAAAGTTACAACCAGGATCATTTTCGGACAAGCCATATATTTTAACGATTAACTTTGGCGTTACTTTACTTCTCATTTTATTAAGGGGTTTAGGGTTTTATCATATAACTGCGACATATAGATACAACATGAAATAAAGACAATTACTACGACCAAAACCAATGTTAAACATACTCTCAAAACAATACAATATAATTAATATTAACACATACACATTCAGTAAATAAACATATCAAAAAAAGCTTGTTTGTACTTGCATAAACTGTTTTTTAATAATTTGTTTTTTTTTTTTATAAAAGTTCTATGTTGTGTGTTTTCTTAATATAAAAATAATAATATAAAAAGAACGAAAAAATTATAATATAATTTACCATAATACCATAAAAGAATCGGATTTTTAAAGTGATCGCAAACTTTTTTTAATGTGTATACTAACGTATACTAACAATACACTAACTAAACTATCCCTTAATCTTTAAGCAGTATATTTTTACAAATGCTTACTACAACCGTCGCACAAGCGAATTTACACCGGAATGCCAACGTTATAAGGATCAAAGTGAAATGACATGAAACTCAAAACCACAACAGATTCCATGAAGATTAACCCCCCTTACTTATAAACATTGATTAAACGTCACTTGCCATCTCTATTCATTGAAATAGAAATGACAAGGACAGGTGATATTTAATCGGTAGCTAAGCAACACAAGTTTTTTTAAGTAAGGCGGTAAATTGTTAACTTTATATCAGAAAGCGTAAGGATCAAAATCGTTTGTCCATATAACTATTTATTTACTGAGTAATCAACTTCATTATTCCTTTTCGTGATTATTATATTTCTACTAGTTAACTACTCCAGTATAATTTAATTTATTTAAATTAAAGTGAACATACGAAATGTCTTCATTTTCAAGTTCACCGTAGAATAGCAATGTTTCCGATATTTATTCAAATAGCCTGGAGATTTATTGGAAGTAAATATCTTTTCCCAACACCCACACAACAAACACAACTACGTGACAACTACGTGGTAACTACGTCGTAATTACGTCACACATACCTGACGGCATCGGCGGCGGAGGGGGTGCCGTTGAACCAACTAGAAAACAACCACCCTGTGTTATATTGACATGCAAGTCAGTGGCATGCGTTGAAACTGTTAATACAGTGTCAAATAAAATGAATCTATATATACAGGCGTTTTCGTCTAAATTATCAAATTATTAAACTGCATGCATTGCTGTGAAATTCATGCATTTTGTAATTTAGACCCAGTAAAAATATACAATTAGTTGTTCTATTTAGTTTATTATCTAAACAGCCATTTTAATACAAAAAAGTTTAACGTCTGTTGAACAAACACTTGTTTAATTATAAAATAAAGTTTAACTTTTTAGTAGTAAGATGGTAATGGTCAGTTTGTAAGTCAGTGGTCAGTGTCTTAAATCTGAGTTTAAGGCAGTGAATCCCATATTCCAAAAAGGTTCCCAAAAAAAGCACTAATCATCATCTGCCTGCCTTCTCCCAACTATAACGTGGTCGGCTTCCAGTCGAACCAGATGCAGCTGAATATCAGTATTTTACATCGAGCGACTGACTATCGGACCTCCACAACACAGTAACTGGGTAATACAAAACCCCATGGTACGACTGGTTGTCAGACTTTAGAGCTTCTATAACAGCCGGGACCAACGGCTTTACGTGCTTTCCTCGCACGGAGGAAACTCGCTATGACAGATGGTCACCCATCCACAGACCAACCTCGGCAAGCGTGTCTTAACCTTTAAGACCGGCCTGTGTGGCTGTAATTATTTAGCCACGAGCTTATATTTAAAACTAAAACTATTATTTTAATTATGAAATAGTAAACAAACCTTGCATCGGCATGGGCGGAGGCGGCGGCGGGGCTGGCCCTATGAACCACACCAGACAGAGACAGATATAGTGACATGCGTGTGCGAGAGAGAGACAGCATTCGTGATTGATTGATTGATTGAAAAGTGAATTGTTAAATCAATTTATTAATTATGTAAGAAGTAATTTCGCAATAAGGTATTTTACTGAAAATCTTGTTAGATTATCAAAAAATATTTTGATCTCATATTTTTTTTTTGTTACGTAACACTTTTGAAATTGGCTTAACGTCACGTGTAAGTAGTTTTTACTAGTTTGTGACGTCACGAGCCTCCACTCTCGAATTTTGATGCGTTTTATCTTTTTTAATATTCGTTGTTTCAATAAATGAAATGACAGGCTTTGAAATTAGTTGATGTTGTCAATGCATTTTATACTTTTTCGCAACAAAAAAAAACATATTGATAAAACGCACCAAAATTCGAAGGGGCCCTTGACACAGAAACAAGTATCGCTAGCGTTGTATTTTCGTTGATTTTGGGTTACGTAACAAAAGAAAAATACGTGTTAAATATTTTTTCATAATCTAAGGGACTTTAACCATGGGGCTATGCGATTCGATTGGACCGATTTCAACAACAAGTAAAAATCAACCTTGCTACCAAGAAATAATGATGCAATTCGATTGACTTGACGTCATCGTGGCGATCGTGTTTTGTTTTTCATTTACCCGTATATATCAACGTGTTTTATGTCATATGTTGTAGTGGTAAGGTTGATTTTCACTTGTAGTTAGAATCGGTCGTAGAAGCGTCGTATCTTCTTTAATTATTTTACGTAACAAAAGAAAAAGAAAAAACGTGACGAATATTTTTTTTAATCCAAGCAACGGAATAATAATTATTTTTTCAGTCAAATACCTTACATGTACACACAGATTTTACCCATAACAAGATAGTTATGACTAAAAATAGTGTTTTAAATAAATAAATTTATTATAGTTTTAATAATAATATAATAATTGAGTAGTATAACTCACCTCCGGGCATCGGTGGCGGTGGCGGCGGCGCCGGACCTCCCGGGCTACCTATTGCCTGTGAAGAACATTATACATTTAATTTTTCAATTTACTCGATTTTCCAGCAAAACAGGTTCTCGATTTACAATTGATTTTCTTGGAAAAAAGTTACAGTAGCAAAAGTTGATACAGTACTATAAAAAATTCCCCAAAACATTCTTTAAAGGTATTAGTCATTCGGGTACCAATTAATTTTAAAGTTAGATCATCATCAGCCTATAATGTTCCCACTGCTGGGACACAGGCCTCCTCTCTGTGAGAGGGATTGGGCCATAATCCACCACGCGGGCCCAGTGCGGGTTGGTAGATGTCACATGTCTTCGAATTTTTGGTTCTAGGACATGCCGGTTTCCTCACGATGTTTTCCTTCACCGTTTTGAGAGCAGTGGTGATGAAATAAATTACACAAAGTAATGCGCCTGGCGGGGTTCGAACCCACGACCTACAACTCGTAAGTCGGGACAAAATTATTTTTTAAAATTAATTTTTAAAGTTAGATAATTTAATCTAATTGTAATCTATAGGCATTTATTGCCTATTCGAACACGAACGAAAAGTGGTCATAACTTTTGAACCGTAATAATAGAACCGTCTGTTTCAGAGTGAAAAAAGATTGCAAATGCTCCCCAATAGAATTTTTTGACTATACCCCCTTTTTTTGCGCGGGATGCGGGCGGCGAGTAAAGGGCAACTCGCTGCCCGACGAAGGACGCAGCCCGGGTCGACGGCGCGTTGTGTTCCAAACACGCCTCAAAGAGCGTCAGCATAATGACGGGGTCCTCATCTCAGAGGGCCAAAGCCTGCCGGGGTCGCAAGACTATTATCTCATTACCGAAACCCCGGAACATTGAAGGATACGATGGATTTTAGTCAGTACAAGTCCGACAGTCCCTCCCGCCCTGCCCGGGGTGGGAGGACTCATTTGATGATTTTACCATGCTAAAAAATGCCACCCTGTTTAATTTGATTAACACATTCGAGACATCCCGTATAAAACGACACGGTTGACGCAGTGGCTCAGCGACCTACAGCCGCGTGTTGCGGGTTCGAACCTCGCACGGAACAAATATTTGTATTTTTTTATGTGCAATGTATTTGCTCTTGACCTTAGTCTAGATCAGGAGTGACTAAGACAAGATAAATAATTGTGTGTGGATAAAAGTAAAAAAAAAAACAAAAAAAACACGCAGCTCCATACCTTTTTTTAATAAATAGTAAATTAAACCTTCTCACCTTAGCAATAGCGGCGATATTCCCGTGCGTGACTCCGGCGGGGCCGGTGTTCCCGGCGGAGTTCTTCAGCCGCTCCTCTAAGCTCGCCGCTCTCGCTTCCGCTTCCTGTCTCGCCGCTATGGCCGCTTCCAGTTTAGTTTTTAACTCTTCCACTTTTTTTTCTTCTTCGGCGCGTGATTTTTCTGAAAGAATGATTAATTTTTGAGAAAGGTTAGAAAATTAACCTAGCGAGTTTAGATTAATATAATACCTAATTGCAAGTCTAAAGTTTTGGGCTCTGATCATATTTTCCGACTTCTTCCGACCGTCTGTGGATGCCTTAAATGAATCTAATGTAGGGCCTATAGCCATTTTAGGCCCCTCTCAGAGGGCCAAAGCCTGCCGGGGTCGCGGGACTTATTCCATCACTGTGACCCCGGAACATAAAGGGGTATTGAAGGACACCGTGGATTTTAGTCAGTACGAGTCTGACAGACTCATTTGATGATATTGCCACGTAAAAACAAAGGCCTATAGCCAGGAGAATTCCTTGATCAGACGACAACCTACCTATTACTCACCGTCCGCAAGACATTGTCATAATCATGGCAGACATTTGGCCCTATAGTTCCGCTCAGGAAACGAGACAGCGCTACACGACTTGTATAGCTCTGTCTCTTTCCCACAGCCTAGGCCATCTGAAAGGGGGGGGGGGATATTACAACGTCTTAAAACCAGGCTTGTTCCAGTGAGTGAACGAGATGGCGCTAGACGACTTGTATAGCTCTGTCACTTTCACTCGCCGGAATAAGCCTGGTTTTAAGACGTTGTAATAACCCCTGATAAAGTTCCCGAGACAAGCACGGTCAGAAATTACTCAAAGTTGTCCAGGTTTAGAAGGAGAAAGTGGAGGCCCTTTGCCTAACATTGGGACAAAACATAGACTCGCCGGATCCACACGTTGGTCCTGTTGGCCGAATAGAAGGAGACGGCGCTAAACTAAGAAACGAGATAGAATTATTTGCGTCTTGCTTTCTGGTATAGCGCCGTCTCCTTCTGTTCGGCCAACAGGGCCAATGTGTGGAACCGGCGTATGAATGAAAAAAATACATACCAATAAGTCCATCTATAAGAGGCTGTACATCTATATTGAATCTCTGCGTCGCTCTGAAGTCAGGGTCGTACCCGTTCTTGTGTAACACTATCTGTGTTATACATTCTTCAACCAACTTGTAGTATGCTGGCCTGGAACAACAATATACAACTAATTTACTTCTAAATTTTTAATATTATGCAAGTTTCACTGACTTTTTGTTTGTATCACTGAGTTATGCTGAGATCACTAAGTTTCATAGCATCGTCATCATCATCATTCGCCTATAATGTTCCCACTGCTCGGACACAGGCCTCCTCTCTGTGAGAGGGAGTGGGTCATAATCCACCACGCGGGCCCAGTGCGGGTTGGTGGATGTCACATGTCTTCGAATGTTTGGTTCTAGGACATGCCGGTTTCCTCACGATGTTTTCCTTCACCGTTTTGAGAGCAGTGGTGATAAAATAAATAAAACAAAGTAATGCACCTGGTGGAGTTCGAACCCACGGCCTACAACTCGTAAGTCGTGACCACTGCTTCAATTTCATATACATTTTCATTATACTTTAATAAAGTTTGCGCTATTTAGTGTAGTAAAAAAATTAAATTCACAAATAAATAGATAAATGCTGTTATACTGAAAATACATAGGTGATTAGAGCTCTTCTAGCGTATTCGTTCACTAACATCTAATATCTTTAAACGAGCAATTCTTGTATATTTATTCATATATATCCAGGATCTCGGAAACGGCTCCAAGGATTTTCATGGAAGTTACAGATTAGGGATTTTTCGCCTCAAGGAATCAATCCCAGGTTCGAGAAAAGCTCGGTTCCCTAGATATAGACATTTTAAAAACCGAGCGAAGCTCGGTCAACCATATATTAATTATTTAACTTCTAACATATTTCACTAACTTTAGGCATGCTTTATCGCTATTGTATATTTGGAACTGATTTTTGGATTGGATTACTTAACTGTCATATAGCTTATTTTCACTAACTTAATACTTATTTCACTGAGTTATAAGCTTACATCACTAACTTTTGCATTATTTTCAAGTAAGTCTCACCTGATCAACTCATCATCCCTGATGAACAATAAGTGCTGTAATATTGACAATAGGTAAGGTTCTGCAGGTGTGTCCATCACCAGATTCTTCACCAGCTCGAAACATTCGTTCACGTCATGGAAGTCCACTCTGTAAATATAGAAAAACAAGTGTTTTATTTATTGTAATATAATATACAGTGTACAAAATACGTGCATTTTTTTTTCTTTTTTTTATCAAAAAAACATCAGCTGTTTTTTTTCCATTCCAAATCATTCAATTGATTGTAATTCACATTTCATTTATTCTAGGTTTGATTTATGATAATCTAAATCATAAGAAAAAATCTCGTAGCTATTTGTTTGTTGCTCCGCTCCTCCAAAACAGGTACACCGATTTTAGCGCCTCATTTGTTTATTAAATAAGTCATAAACATTAATGAATTGTTTGTTTATTTGTTACGTATTTTAATAGATAGCTTGTAACAAAAGAGAACGTTTGACTTTCAGGGAAGTGGGCATGGATAGTAATCACATCACACATGGTTAGGGGTACAGTTCGAGCAATATAGCTTTTTTGTTAATTTCGCAGTTTTCAGAAATACGTCATCATCACCATTTTTTCAGATAAAAAGCATGAATTATTATAGGTATTGTCTTCCGTATCTTATTTGTAAACAGCGATGTGGGCTGTAATATTACCTATTATTTTCTTATTTTGTATTTTTTGTTCATCATATCATCAATATCATATCATCATATCATCATCATCATCATCATATCATCAATATCAAGCTGAACTCGAAAATAAGCCTCCCAATGTACGAGTACGCCACTAAGCCCTGTAATGAGCTTTCTTTAACATTCTCTTTCAGATGATGGAATGACGTTCGTATGAGGGTTTTGTTTGGAAACATACCTTTCACGCACCTGTTTCAGCCAGCAATATAAAGTAATATTTCAATAGTAAAATGCCAACCAACCTGACATCATCAAACTTAGCGAGGAATTCGTCCTGGTCGGCCGCGGCGTGTGTGTCAAATACATTCATCTGAATCTGACGCGCGCCCTCCGCGCCTGCACGGAGCTCGTCTGAAAACAAAACATATTTATTCATCATCATCATCATCATCATCACCAGCCTATAAATATTTCCACTACTGAGAAACAGGCATCCTCTCTGTGAAAGAGAGTAGGCCATAATCGACCACGCGGGCCCAGTGCGTGTTGGTAGATGTCACATGTCTTCGAATTTTTGGTTTTAGGACATGCCGGTTTCCTCACGATGTTTTCTTTCACCGTTTTGAGAGCGGCGGTGATGAAATTAATTACACAAAGTAATGCGCCTAGCTGAATTCAAACTCATGTCTATATTCATTTTTACCACTACGACATACGACATAAACGTGTTGTTATATATTATAAGCCGGTGCATTGAAGAAAGGATTCCAAAATGGCGGCTTGTACTTACGTTGACAGCATAATAAGATTTAAAGTTGGTTTTTTTCAAATAAAAAAAAAAAGAAAAAACAAAACTGGATCACAATAATTTCTCAAACTTAACCTAACAATAAAACAAAATTAAAACAACAATAAAATCAATAGGTAACAACAGAAAACTCTAGTAGATATCACTGAGCGCGTCAAGACATCAAGACTATTTTTTTTCTGCTAACGCTACGCGCGGGTGTGAGTATAGACGGCACTAGTGTGCGAGTGAGAGAACACGATAGGCGCCGCCATTTAAGAATCCTTTCTTCAATGATACGAATTATGCAGGTAGATAAAAAACAAAACACGCTCGCCACGACGACGTAAGTCAGTCGAATTGCATCTTTATATCGTAGTATCAAGGACGATTTTCCTGTTTAGTTAGTAGAAATTGAAAAACGCAAGAATCTCGTCATGGGCAAGCTTCTTCCAACGACGATATAATACTAGACTCCGCATGCACGATCTAAGGAACAAAAACTATTCTGTCAACTCGCTGAGGTACTACGTAAGCGAGGGGGACGGGGTACTGCGTTGTGATTGGCTAACTCAAGGTCTGTTCTGTCTCAACTTATGTTTACGGCTCACAGGATTGGTCGAAATGAGACGTATATAAGACTTTTTTGCCTAATGTGTTGACAGACATCGGTCGCCTGTTATTACGAGTGTAGTATTATATCGTCGTTGGCTTCTTCAGCTACAAGAATTAAGTTACAAAGTAAAATAAACCTTACCAATCCAATCATAGAGTCCAGTTCTCATAAACTCGCTGCGGAGATGTAGTCTGAACTCCAACTCTTCTGGTTCCGTTATGATGGCGTTCATCAATTGCATGCAGCCTGTCTGGAATAGTATTAAGGAATATTCAGTCTTATTGCATTGAAATAGAGTATACTATTCCATGAGTTTAAATGTTGGATTGTGGAATCATTGATTTTGTTTTCGCTACCGTTTAGAATAGAATAGAATATTCTTTAAGCCGGAAACACATTATATAACACGCCACGCGACGCAACGTGTCGACACCCAAAGTGCAGTGAGCGCGTGTCGTCGCGTCGGGTGTTCATAGTGTGATTCTGGTTATAGAAAACAATACATTTGATTTGACCCAACACGCATCACGTTTCGTCGGGTAGTGTCGGGTGTTAATAATGTGTTTCCGGCTTTATTGTACACCAAAATTTGATTTTGTTTAAATCGGTTTGTCCAAGATTACAAAGCAGCCGGGATCGCGGGACTCACGAATTACCGTGACCCCGGAACGTAAAGGGCTATGGAAGGATCACCATGGATTTTTCTCATTACAAGTCAGTTCCTCGCGTCCCGCCCTGATTGGGACGACTCTTTTGATAATGTTTCTTGCCCGTTCCTCTCCACAGATATCTACTTCTTGTAACGGGCATCTACGGTACTTTCACAGTTTTTATGTCTTGTGACTGGGACTGTAGCACCATAACTATTATGGCTGCTACACGCCTTACGATAAATCGTTACGATTAGTCGGTACAGTTCAAACTGCAACGATAAATCGACAAGTGTGTATGAGAAAAACTATACAGTTTTTTCGATTTTTCTCATACACACTCGTCGATTTATCGTTGTAGTCTGAACTGAGCCTGTAGCGAAACGGCAAGCGACAATCGTTTCAGATTAGAATTCGCTAATACATTTTCAACTTTATACCCGATTGCATAAAATTGAAAATCTATCAAAGATTACAGATCACTTTTGTTTGTTTCGTTCGCTATCGCTCAGCAGTCTTTACTAGATTTTCAACTTTATGCGATAGCGTATAAAGTTGAAAATGTTTTAACTGTTGAACATTAACGATTGTCGCTTGCCGTTAATCGTAACGATTTATCGTAAGGTGTGCCAGCTATAAGACAATTCAAATGTGCCTGTAACTGGTCTACTTGAAATAAAATGCTTTGATTTTGATTTCACCATGTTGAAAAGAAAAAACATGCTACTATTTACGATTTGGCCAATAAAAGTATGCAAGTTACCTTCAAACTCTCCGGCGTCTTGGTCTCCAGTCCCTCAATGATGGGCAGCAGGCGCGGCTTCCTGCTGGACTCTCCCGCCATCGTGATCGCTTCTAGAACCTTCTCGTGGCCGTTGGGGATCAGGCATATTGCGGCTAGCACCTGGAATTTAAAAAAGTTTTTGATTAATCTATGGTCATCATTTCAGCCTATTGTAGTCCACTGCTGGACATAGGCCTCTCTCAGGGAGCGCCACAGCACACGATCTCCTGCTTGTCATCCAGCCACCTTTTTCAGGTGATGCGTCCATCTTGGAGGACGTTTTACCCTATAGTATCCACATACCAATGCGCGGTGATCGCTAGGCTATATTCAGATATATTATGAGTATGTTTTTCTAATATTGTGCTCTTATTTCGTCAACGGTCTAATTTTAGTCTAATCGATACATAGTACGCTGAAAAGTAATAATTATTGGCAAACAAAAGTAATATCAGCGAAAAACATTTTTCCTACTCCTCCACTATTCTTTTCTGATTAAATTCGTTGCAAGATCCAAGACAAGTAAATTCATTCTCCGGGACACGTCGAGCTTTATGGTCTCGGCGCTTTTCTGATGGTTGTAACTGTTGATTCTGGCTTTCAGGAGCTGCAGTGGTTTAAGAATAGTGTGGTGGGTTTGTCCCAAAAAAACAAAAAAATGGCAGCGTCACCTGATGGGGGCGCGTAGTCACTTAAATGACGTCACCTTGGGTGTCACTTGAGGGTGATTCCTAGAATTTAACTTAGGGTGTCTTCTAGTATGTCACTAGGTGTTATCACCTGGGGATGGTGCCTGCAGTGTCACCTGTGAGTGACTTAGAAAGAATCAAGTGTCACCTGCGAGTGACTGAGAAAGAGTCAAGTGTCACCTGGGGGTGACTGAGAAAGAGTCAAGTGTCACCTGGGGGTGACTGAGAAAGAGTCAAGTGTCACCTGGGGGTGCCTGGGGGTCACTTACCTTGGCAGCTTCTAGTGCGCAGTGCGGCTTCCGGGCGTCCAAACTCCTGGCCAGCACCGGCAGTGCCTCCCGACACTCGAACATCGTGCGGATGCCGACGGTATTGTTCAGGATCGCCGACAAACATCTGATGCACTCGTATTGGACGCGGTCGTAACGGGAGTCGCTGGAATTGAGAAGGAATGGGGGAAGTTTGAGAAACAGTCTTTAGGTGAATTAGATAAAGTTGAGATTTGATTGGAGTTTGATAAGTCGCTTTTTGGATTGAAGATTTGGCAAAGTAATTACAGTCGTAATACGAAATAGATATGGTTGAGTTTCAATGGGGAAGGCAAGTCAAAGCTAATTGTAGATGACGCTACCATAGCTTAGTCCTAATCCGACCAATAACGTAGTACTATTTTGAAGTACCTTAAAGATTTGAACTGATTTGAACCAATGACGATGCTTGAAACAAGCTATACTAGCGCCATTAGTTCCCCAGTTGCCATCCCCATTGGTAAGTCGCTTTTTGGATCAACAGATTTTTGTTAAAGTAATTTCAATTTTAATCCAAAAAAGATATGTTTGAGTTTAGATTGAAGTCAAATTAATCTCCTTTCTACTCTCGACATTTTTGTTTAGGATAAACCTTTGGAAACAAACTCAATTAAACTTCATAAGTCGCTTCTCAGCTGTTCTACACCCGTTTTTAACTCTTCTTCGTCATTATTATGACCACTTCCTATTCATTTCTCGTTTTTTATCCAGCTGCACTTTTGGATATTAGGATGAGCTAATCCAACTTACCGATAAAATCCACTCCCACTAGCAGCATGAAATAAAATTTATATACATTAAGTTTTAAATAAAATGTAGGGGCCAATTTGATCAAACATCTTGTACAATAAGGTGTCTTACCTAGGGCAATGCTACTAGAAATCTTGGGCAATTTTTTGAGCAATCTGGGACGTTTTTTGTCTCATACAAATGCTATCTGGGTTAATATATTTGCTAACCTAGGGCAATTTTACCGAAAATCTCGGGCAATTTGTCCAAAAATCTTGGGTTATTATAGTTGGTGCCAGTTAAGATGGCAATAGCGGACATTGACCCCTACCTAATAAGTCCTCGTATAATGACATAAGCTCAGAACTAGCATTTTTATAAAATACCGAATAAATTAGTAAGTATATTGTAAGGATATAACTATCTATGTATTCATAAGATATCAAAATGGTAAAAATATTTCACCTATACCTAAGATTTTATATTTAAGACTCACAAGTAAACACTATAATTTCACAGAAAAATGCTAATTCTGAACTTATGTCATTATACGAGGATTTATTAGGCAAAGGTCAATGACCGCTATTGCCATCTTAACTGGCACCATCTATAGCTGAGAAATCTCAATAAATTTTCTATCAACCACACTCACTTGGTATAACACTGGTTGAGCGTCGTAAGCAGGCTCTCGATGCCCTTAGTGCCGAAGTCTTCGATCCAGGACAGTGGGTTATTGGTGAGGGATATCCTCAAGTTCTCCAAACAGCCGTGAAGCTTGCCCACTGACAGCTCCGGCTGGTTCAGGTAAGCAACGTAGTCTGAAGGCTTCTCGAACTTGGAGCGGCCTTCCTGGAAGATTTGGAGTGTTAAAAGTAAGTTTTGTTATGTTAGGTCAGTGTGGAGGTTCTGTACAGTATATACAGGGTGGAATTTTGTAATGCCACCTGGAGGGAAAGAACTCTTAATACTGCAGATAGAAAATTTTAATCAAAGGAAACATTCCTTTATTTTTGAATAGAAAGCAAACTGCATTCAAAGATTTTCAAAAATTCTCTTCTCCCACACCCGGGAATCGAACCATTTTATGTAAATAATTAAATTAATTTAAGATTTCCTGGTTTTCCTTTCATTTAATTTATCATGTTTGTTAGAGAGATTTCATCCTTATTATTGACCCTAACGATCGATGCAATAAAAGTACAGGGTATAATTTTTTCAGATTTTAGCCGGTTCGATTCCCGGGTGGAGAAGAGCATTTTCGAAAATCTTTGAATGCAGTTTGCTTTCTATTCAAAAATAAAGGAATGTTTCCTTTGAGTAAAATTTTCTATCTGCAGTATTAAAAGTACTTTCCCTCCAGGTGGCATTACAAAATTCCACCCTGTATGTACCAGCTCCTTTCGTGTCCATCCTGCCCAACCACCTGCACCTTCCAGGTATAGGAGCGTCACCAAGAGGGGGCAGAAGGGGCGGGGGGGGCTACATTTGATATCTAGGGGGGGGGAAGCTGCCCCCCTCCCAAGAGATCAAATGTAGCTTGCCGCAAAGCGACTAAAATGCTAGCAATAAACTTCCGTATCTTTTAATTAATTCCGCACAGCAACAAAACGTAAATAAGTTTAGAAGGATTAATGTATATTATAGAAAGTATTGAAAGATACAGATTAATTTGAAAAAATTGGAATAATTCAGCCGCCTTGCCCCCCCCCCCCTTTTGTCATAAGCTGGCGTCGCCCTTGGTGCTACAAGCGCATAACGTTAACAATGTTCATGTGCAGCTTAGAGTGTGTAGTTATATATATTATCTGCAGTGAATGTCCAAGTTAATAATTCAGTAAATGAAATCATGCGCTGGTAGCGCCATCTGAGACGAGCTTTGCGTGAAACCTCCCATTGAATGAGGCAAATGACAGAGCTGTGCGTAAAGCTATGTATTGGTCGGATACAATTTGAGTACATCGACACGCAAAGAAGAAGTTATAAAAGGCTTGTTGACAACATCAATAACTTGCATAAAGTCTGTCAATAAGAGTTTAAAAAATAATGGATACGTAGTTTTTCTGGTATCCCTTTTCGTCACCTAAAACTGTCCGAAAATCATTATCCATAACACGTTTGCTATAAAATTCAGTAACCATAATGATCAAAAATTTCTTATTACTGTTTTACGTATAATTATCTTCACTTCTAACGCTGTTCTGGCATAATATCGAGTATCATAATAATTGAATCTCCTAATTGTGTATGAAATAAAGTCTTATGTCCTAAATTCCTCGGGCATGCGGGCAGCGAGTAAAGGGCAACTCGCTGCCCGACCAAGGACCATGCCCGGGTCGACGGCGCGTTGTGTCCCACGCGCGCCTCAAAGAGCGTCAGCATAATGACGGGGCCCCCCTCTCAGAGAGGGCCAAAGCCTGCCGGGGTCGCGGGATTATTCCCTAACCGTAACCCCGGAACGTAACAGGCTATGAAGGACACCGTGGATTTTAGTCAGTAGAAGTCTGACAGTCCCTCCCGCCCTGCCCGGGGTTGGAGGACTCATTTGATGATTTTACCACGCTAAAAAAAAAAAAAAAAAAAAAATGTCCTAAATTCCTAATCATTGTATTACATAATGTGTATTATTCCGAATGTTCAATTAGGTATTGTAAAATGAATGTTCAATTCTAAGTATAGTAAAATTAATGTGTATTATTCCGAATGTTCAATTAGGTATAGTAGTAGGTTTCTTTTGTTGAATCAATGCATATTTACAAAGATATTTATAAAGCGTCAAAATTCGAGTGGGTGCTAGACCCCAGCTCATTGGACGGTCAAGCCGTCAAGGACAAATCAGATTTCGTGTTTTAAACATAGATGAATGTGTAAATATTATAATACCATGTAATTGATGATTGCGTAAGAATTTGCGTGTTTAAATTCTATTACTAAGTTTGTTTACATTTTTAAACAGACAATAGAAGTAGATGGATCATTCATTAGTAATGCTGCGGTAAGGTTTTTTGACGTTTGTCTCATGATCCTAATGTCCTCCATGAAATTTTCATTTCCCAAAATGCAATTTTCTCCAACGTCTTAGGCATTACATTTTATTTAATATGTTGTAATGATTACTATTATTTTATTAGACTTGTTTAAAATTTAATTTAAAAATATTATCTAACGCAATTTAAATTTGTGCATTTTTAAAAAGGGGCATGTATATTTTAGTATACGGGCACTTCGAGATAAACATTTTGATAAAGGAATTTTGGTTTTAGGACTTGCCAGTTTCCTCATGATATTATCCTAAATGACGGTTTAGACGTAACCTAGTTGCAAAAGGACAAGTTAAGACAAAGCCTAATTCTCAAAATGGCTTTTACAGAACTTGTCCTTTTGCGAAAGTAAAGCCTGATTCTATAATTTACATTTAGAAGTACTTTCTCCAAATAAATACCAAACAATAATATTCCAACGTTACTAACCTGTGTATTCACAAACTTGTAAGCGACCAACATCTTCTTCTTCTGGTCGCGAGGGTACTTCCGGAGAGGCTCCTTCTTTTCTTCATTGAGATTCATATCCGCCTGAAATAGAGAGAAAAAGTATACATTAGTAAAAGTACCATCCATCAGCCCTTTCATCATCATCAGCCTATAATGTTCCCACTGCTGGGACGCAGGCCTCCTCTCTGTGAGAAGGAGTGGGCCATAAACCACTACGCGGGCCCAGAGCGGGTTGCAAGATGTCGCATGCCTTCGAATTTTTGGTTCTAGGACATGCCGGTTTCATCACGATGTTTTCACCGTTTTGAGAGCAGTGATGATGAAATAAATTACACAAAGTAATGCGCCTGGCGGAGTTCGAACCCACGACCTACAATTCGTAAGTCCTTAAATTTAGTAACAGCAAACCAGTGGGGTTGGGGCAGGGACTGACGGCGCTACTGACAGACTCTTACCTTTTTACCTGTACGGAGAATCTGTCAAATAAAGTTGAAAATGTATTAGCGACTGCTGAACGTTAGCGATTGTCGCTTGCCATTTGGCTATAGGCCCTGGACCCGTGGTATCCGTTTGTGCGTCGATGTCCCTTACACCCTGTATACTAATACTACTGTTCAGACTTTTAAGAACCATTTAAGTAGACTTACCAACATCTCCTCAAACCTCCTCTGCAGCTGGGTATCATCTAATGCATCTATCCTGCTGGTATACTCCGCCGTGGCGGAGGGCTCGTCGTCCTCCGCCCGGGGCTCCGCCCCCCGCGGTACAGTATCGTAGCCGCGCTCGATCTGCCCCCCACCCTTCTTCGGCCTCCCGAACCATGTGTCCAGCTGTTGGCAAAGAGACAAGTGGGTTAGTTATGCAAGAAATTGCTTAGTAGGTTTATCTTATGGTGACTCCTGTACACGAAGTCGCCACCGCACCGTCACCGCTCCGCCACCGCGCCACTTTGCGGTGGCGGCGCGGCGGAGGCATCGTTTACAGGAGCTCTATGAGATACTAAAATTTTGTAAAACTGCTTGAGGCACGCTGGAAACTTGCTCATTACTTCCTGACCTAAACTGGGCCCAAGGATCAGTTGCAACTCATCTTTTTGGGGTCAACTAGTCCTTTTAAACACTTCGAGTGGAATCGCTCCCTAACCCTTTCTTGTGCTCAAATATCATCAAATGAAACCTCCCGCCACTGGACAGAACGAAAGGGACCGTCAGACTCGTACGGACCAATATCCGAGCCCAAAATCTTGTTACAACACTTACAAGACATAGAAAAACTATTTAAAGCAAAGTTAGAACAAAAATCAAGCACAAAACACGAAAAACACACAGTGATAGCCACAAAAACACAACAAAAGCAAGAAAAAACCTTCGGGAAGAATTTTCGCAACACGATCCGCATGCTGTCAACCAAACAGTCCGTAAACTAATCGATTACTTATAAAACATAATCGATTATTGATGACAACACCGTCGATTCTAGTTTGTATACAATACTGAAACGAATGACGTCCCTAAATGTAATACAATGGCACAATGCGTAATGCCGCTGTCCTAAATGGTTAGTTATAGACTATTACTTCATTTGAAATTAGTTATATTGGTGTACGCATCTCTTTAATCCGTATTGAGTACGCTAGACCTTTTTTTATAACGGTAGATAATTTATTACAAAGAGACTTTTTGGTTAAACCGAGTTCAAAAAATGTTATGTAATAATTCCTAAGGTTAAAAAGAAAAAGTTCCATTTGCTACACCGAGACAATGCGATAGCACGCGGCCGTCTCGAGGATTCCGCCGCGTGCTATCGCATTATGCTTTCTGTCTCGGTCTAGCAAATGGCAGTTCTAAGCGACAGAAAGAGAAAGGGCGACGGAAAAAGCCGATTCCGCGTCGATAGATGTGGGAGCACCCTAATTCGACTTTTTTATGTTTGTTACTCCATAATTTACTACTGGGTAAACCGATTTTAGTAATTCCCTTTTTATTCGATGTCGTATATCTGTCATTTGGTCGTATAAAAAATATATCAATTAGGATCAGTAGTTTTAATTTTGTGAGCATTTCTTATTATGCGAGGTAGACTCAGATCCGCACTTGGAAAGTGCACGGAAAGGAGACGCCTCCTTCTGCAAAGCTGTTACCTTGATGAAGGAGGAGGCGAAACGTGTGAGGGGGAGACACTACTCCTCCGCCCTGTAATGCTGCAAATGCAGTCTCTGACCATGTGTCAAAACGTTATAAAACGTGGATGACTTTTGGCTTAAGAGCGTTTATTCTGAAAGTTGGCAACATCGCAAATAGTTGTCAAATATTAACAAGTTTTGATTAATTTTACAAATCTTCTGTATGCAAATAAGAAATATGGCTTTGTAGTGCACTAAAAATTGATAGGGAATGCAATAATTATGTTTTAGACGTAAAAAAGCATTTATAAAATTTCCAAATGCCTTTTAAACGCCTGAAATGGTTACAACATCAAATTCAGTGTTTTAATTGCATTCCTGTATCAATTTTCTAGTGCACTACAGAGCCATATTTTTTATTTCCATACAGTAACATTGTCAAATTAATTAAAACTTGTAAATATTTGACAGCTATTAGCGACGCTGCCAACTTTCTGCTTATGCGCCCTTAATCAACTAAGAGACCTATTTTTAAAGACGTTTCGAATTTACACAGCCGCTAAAATGAACAAACCTAAGACAAACAGATTGGTGATCTCATTTAGTGCTAATTACTTCATACTTCACTGGATCTTTTATCATTATGACAGAGCAATTAATAGAGCTAACAGCCATTAGAAGATCTAGACACGCGATGTATTATCAGCGTATTTCTTTAGACATGTAAAGCTGGGTACTCACTTAGCAGCGTAGTACGTAACGTAACAGATACGGTATCAAGTGAGTACGTAGTCACGAGCCCGCTGCGAACCGCTCGCTGTAAGTTCGCAGTGATACCGCCTCTCGGCGAGTCATACAAACACAAAGGCGGCTCGCAGTGTGCTCGGACGAGTCGTACCCACTTGCAGGTTGATACCGTATCTGATACGTTACGTGCTACGCTGCTAAGTGAGTACCCAGATTAACGGTTACAGAGAGCAGTGGTGGCCCAGTGGTATCGGTCCCGACTTACGAGTTGTAGGTCGTGGGTTCAAACCCCGCCAGGCGCATTACTTTGTGTATTTCATCACCACTGCTCTCATAACGGTGAAGGAAAACATCGTGAGGAAACCGGCATGTCCTAG
The DNA here is from genome assembly GCA_036375495.1 of Agrotis segetum. Taxonomy (NCBI): domain Eukaryota; kingdom Metazoa; phylum Arthropoda; class Insecta; order Lepidoptera; family Noctuidae; genus Agrotis; species Agrotis segetum. Next base: position 1,061,686 of record JAQSVV010000197.1, on the reverse strand, counting down.
ACCCAAAAATTCGAAGATATGTGACATCCACCAAACCGCACTGGGCCCGTGTGGTGGATCATGGCCCACTCCCTCTCAGAGAGAGGAGGCCTGTGTCCCAGCAAAAAACACCTTGAAATACCCAAATATAAACGTAATGCGGCAATGATACCCTTGCCAAATGTCATCCGAGTCATAGCAAGTCACCTCCATTGTTTACATAGCACTTTATTTCTTATTCACTCTGTGAGCTGTCAGTCAGGAAGTGTGACTGCTTTTTTGTGAAGGTCATGATCTCACCATTAATGTCGTCATTATAACAAGAGGACTCGTCTTCAGTAACTGGGTTTTGGATATCTGATAGACAATCAGTTTGACTATATCTTCGCTTACCATCAGAGCCTGTAGCCAAACGGCAAGTGACAATCGTTAACGATCAGCAGTCGCTTATACATTTGCAACTTCATACTCCATCGCATAAAGTTGAAAATATAGTAAAGACTGCTGAGCGATAGTGAATGAAACAAACGAAAACGATCTGTAATCTTTGATAGATTGTCAACTTTATGCAATGGGGTATAAAGCTGAAAATGTATTAGCAGCGACTGCTGAACGTTAGCGAATGTCGCTTGCCATTTGGCTACAGGGCCAGCCCCCCTAGACAAGTCGCAAACGATAATCGTTAACGCTCGGTCCTCCCCAATAGATTTTCAACCTTATTCCTTCGAGTCTCGGGCTTGGTCCTTGGTCGGACGGCGAGCTACCCATCACTCACCGTCCGCAAGCCCGCTCCGCCGCTGTGCCCTCTGCTGATCAGAGGGACACGCGTTGGAGCATCCAAACGACAGGCTAATCGCATACGGGCAAAGAGACCACTTAGGCACACAGTGCCTAAGGAAGACTTTTTGCCCGCATCCCAGGGTGCACCGGCCCAAAAAACTGGTCTCCCCCCCGGACGTATCCGAGAGGGAACTCCAGTCCACGAGCGCACGTGGAGGTTTCCTGTCATAGCACCCCAGTTGTTCCGGGCCTGGGTGTTTGTGTATGTCTGTTTCTATGTTTGTAAACGCACTCACGATACAAGTATAAATGAGTGGAGCAAAGTTTTAAAAATAAAATCTAGTCAAAGATGATGCTTCAGATACAGCGAGATAACCCAGAAGGAGCTGATAGTCACCCATCCACAGACCAACCTCAGCAAGCGCGGCTTAACTTTGAAGATTGATCTGACCCGCAGACATCGCTCTACAAAGATATTTTTTACTACATCGATAAGCAATTTTTACGTCCGCGTTCTAAGATGCTATTCTCAGAAACTAAAATTCCTCAGATCACTAGTAATGCACCTGTTAATACCTTTAGCCAAAGTAAACTCGAGTGAGTCATTTGTATTCAAAGTCAAATTTCAAGAACACGACGATAAGTCTTGGTTTTTCGGGTTCTCATCATCTGCCTAGCCTTTTCCTAACTATATTGGGGTCGGCTTCCAGTCGAACCAGATGCAGCTGAATATCAGTATTTTATATTGAGCGACGACTATCGGACCTCCAGAACCCAGTAACTGGGTATTACGATACCCGATGGTAAGACTGGTTGTCAGACTTTAGAGCTTCTGACTAACAGTAACGACTGTCAAAGACCAACGGTTTATGTGCTTTCCGAGGCACGGAGGAAACTCGCTATGATAGATGGTCACCCATCCTCAGACCAATATCGGCAAGCACAGCTTAACCTGGAATATCGGCCTGTGCGGATGGAATTATTTAGCCACGAGCTCTAACAATAACATACTATAATATCCAGACTACATAAAACTACCCTGTATTTTTGAGTAGCGCCAGTTCTTGAAGAACATTTTTTTTTTACGTGGCAAAATTATCTAATGAGTCCTCCCACCCAGGCAGGGCGGGAGGGACTGTCAGACTTCTACTGACTAAAATCCACGGTGTCCTTCAATAGTCCTATAAGTACCGAGGTCACGGTAAGGAAATAATCCGGCGACCCCGGCAGGCTTTGGCCCTCTGCATAATGACGGGGCCCCCCTGACCCCGTCATTATGCTGACGGTCTTTGAGGCGCGCGTGGGACACAACGCGCCGTCGACCCGGGCATGGTCCATGCCCGCGCCTATGGTGGCCGGAGATCGTCTTGCGACGTCCGTCGCCGTGAGTTCTTTAAGGGGATAGGTCAGTAAAAATACGGTTTTTATTTTTTACTTTTCTTCGTACATATCTGGACTACAGATCTTACAACTTGGAATATAGTTATTGACTATATGATCTAAATTCTCACAAAGTTGAAAACACGATTCAATTAAATTTTCTCGATACAAAAAAAATGCAAAGTTCGGTCTACCTAATTTATTTTTTGGACTTTAGGGAATAACTACTATGAGTTATTGAAAGGATGTTGTTTTAAATTGTATAAAATACTAGTGTCTAAATTCTGTAAAGACATTTTTTCAATTAATAACAATTTTAATTCATAAAAAGACGCCAATATGTTTGGGCACATACGCCGTTTTATTCTGAGCACACATTCACTATCGTCCTCTCATCTTTTGCCTTTTAAAAGTAGTGTCATCACTTTCGTTCCTTGACAAATCAGTCAGCCAGCGTGGCTCTTACAGGCTAGACCTGCGACACTTTTTTTCAGATCGCGGCTGTCAGATTTTCGTAATAATAAAATTGGAACGGATAAAAAGATCGAGAAAATAAAGACGAATGATACGTAGGCTTATAGATTATTCAAAACTATGTTCCGCTGTGTTCAATGGGACGTGATTAAACGGACATGACTGTAAATAAGTCACGTAAACTTTCTATTTTAAATAACACATTATTTTGATGAATAAATAAAGAATAAAATAAACCAAACTTACTGAAAATCAACGCAGGAAATTCCTGACGACCCCTACTGAGCAAACAAGGGAAATGTTAGAATACGTATGATTCTATAAATTACAAATTGTTCCTATCAATATAATAAATTACTCACAGTGATATTATATCAATGCTATCGTGATATCGTACTATTGTTGTCGGATGGTTCCTCTGTGTCCATCCTCCTCCCATCTAATCTTTATGCATCTAAATACCATTTCACATGAACTAATTATAAATTCACTGATTTGCAGTCAACATTTTGAGATAATATGTAACTGAAAACAACTTCTAATCGTATCAAATTGCGATATAGGATAAGAAACACTTCACTTTTATTATTATTTATTTAGTTTCGTCACAGATTTATAACAATTTCTAAGAAACAGGATTAAAATAAATTAAATGAAAACTGCTGTTGTCATTTTGAATACTTCAAAATTACTTGTCAACTACAAATAAGGCATAGCACCCACCACGTTGTTAAATATCGCCTATGATGAAAAATCGGTGGTCATTGCTGCCACACCGCGTGTTCGGTACAAGTTGCTTCTCGCTCTATTTATTGCTTTGGAGTAAAAAAAGATCAGTACTGGGTTCATGCTTTTGGAGTCGATAGATAATATCTCTAAGGGTTTCATTTATCCGGGCACGCCGCAATTACGGCGGTAAGACCCCTCTTTGAGGAGTGGCTGGAGAGAAGTCATGGCGTCCTGACCTCCGCTCACCGCTTGGCGCAGGTACTCACCGGACACGGAAGTTTCGAGAGGTACCTATGTCTGATGCGAAAGGAGGAAACGCCTGGGTGTCACCACTGCGAAGATCGCCCGGAGGACACGGTGGAGCATACGGTGCAAGACTGTCCAGCTTGGGCAGAGCACCGACGTGTCCTCACGGTTGCGATAGGCGGAGACCTCTCGCGCACAGAAGAAGGAAGCAGGCCTCCTTCTGCGAAGCAGTAATGCTCGCGAAGGAGGAGGCGGGCCGCGAGCGAGAGAGGACAGTGTCCTCCCTCCGCCCCACCCGCGGTGGTGAACCGTAGGTGCGGGTATGCGGGCAGCGAGTAAAGGGCAACTCGCTGCCCGACAATGGACCATGCCCCGGTCGACGGCGCGTTGTGTCCCACGCGCGCCTCAAAGAGCGTCAGCATAATGACGGGGCCCCCCTCTCAGAGGCCAAATCCTGCCGGGGTCGCGGGATTATTTCCTTACCGTGACCCCGGAACAGAAAGGGCTATTGAAGGACAGCGTCGATTTATCAGAAAAGTGACTATTACAACATTGTCCCAAAAAAATACTGTAGATAAGATAGTATAGAATGAAGATTTAATTATAAAGAGGTTACTGACATTAAATTGTTCTAGTGTTTGTCATTACATCAAAATGCATCAAAAAATAGTACCAACACCAGATGGTGGAGGACAGGGTGTCAAGCACCCTTAGCTTTCTACTCTCGAACATATAAAGATATCACGCAACCCGCTTTGTGACCGCACGTTAATAAAAGGAGCGTGTGTTTGGTGCTTTTTTTAGAGTGCTAAAATAATCGAATGAGTCCTCCTACCCAGGGCACGGCGGGAGGGACTGTCAGACTCGGAATACTTACTAAAATCTACGATGTCTTTCAATAGCCCTCTACGTTCTGGGGTCATGGTATTCGCTAGCCCGCGACCCAGGTAGGCCCTCTAAAAGAGAGCCCCGTCATTGCCATTGTGCTGACACTCTTTCAGGCGCGCGTGGAACACAAAACACATGCCCTTGCCCGTGCGCGCGTGTGTTTGGGGCTTAACTATAATGGGTATTGTCAGTTTCGTAAGGTATGCCAATTATCATTAATTTTCTACCAAAATAGTAGTTTTGTTCGTAATCTCGGGACATCAAAATGTTATAAAATAAATTTAAGACTGTGAATGATAAAAATATTCACAAAATATTAATCCACATCAATAAAGATTTCTATCATTTTGTTTTAGTAAATGTTTCGATACCCTTATATCAAAATATTTCTTCTAGAGTAATACATGTATTTTGCGTAAAGGGAACACTTTATGAAATGTCGAAGTTGACGAAATGAAATTCATAAAACTTTGGATTGCGTTATTTTAACGATACTGGCGCCTACTGGTGGCGGTGCATGGCAACTTTTCCAACTGATCAAACGATGCTTTCGCTTGACCATACGCCGTTAAGAACATAATAAAAGAAAAGCAAATACATACTACTTAATATTCAACTAAGTCTGATGACAAAATGGTGACATCACACTTGCAACACCGACCTTGAGCGACCACCAACACATTATACATAAATACATTTATTTATTTTTGAACTCGACTGATAATGGTGATTCACACTTGAAATAAGTGCTGGATATATTATTAAGTGACTCGGTTTAATTTTAGAGGCAGTAACAAGTGGTGGCCCAGTGGTATCGGTCCCGACTTACGAGATGTAGGTCGTGGGTTCGAACCCCGCCAGGCGCATTACTTTGTGTAATTTATTTCATCGCCACTGCTCTCAAAACGGTGAAGGAAAACATCGTGAGGAAACCGGCATGTCCTAGAACCGAAAAATTCGAAGACATTGACATCCACCAATCCGCATTGGGCCCGCGTGGTGGATTATGGCCCACTCCCTCTCACAGAGAGGAGGCCTGCGTCCCAGCAGTGGGAACATTAATAGGCTGATGCTGATGAACAAGCCAATGCGCTGAACTGCATCATCATCTGCCTGCCTTTTCCCAACTATATTGTGGTCGGCTTCCAGTCGAACCAGATTCAGCTGGATATCAGTATTTTTCATGCCAATACGCCGAACGGCATCATTCTCATTAAAAACTCTAGCCTATATTTTTCAAAATAAATGTAACTTTACACGCATAAGCAAAATACATTATATTTTATGTATGAATAAAGTTAGAAATGTCTTATTTAAAAAAGTATAATTCGGAACGCCTGGTATACAGACTAGTCTGTGAAAATATTAATTATTTTACAATTATAACTAATTTAAATTCTTATATTGCATTTAACGAATTTTATAGCAATTAATATTGTGATCGGTACTGCTTTTTCAGATCCCCAGCGGGACTAGAATCGCCACTTTGACAACAAAAGTCATCATCAGCCTGTAATGTTCCCACTGCTGGGACACAGGACACAGGTCTCCTCTCTGTGAGAGGGAGTGGGCCATAATCCCCAAGCGGGCTCAGTGCGGGTTGGTAGATGTCACATGTCTTCGAATTTTTGGTTCTAGGACATGCCGGTTCCCTCACGATGTTTTCTTTCACCGTTTTGAGAGCAGTGGTGATGAAATAAATTACACAAAGTAATGCGCTTGGCGGGGTTCGAACCCACGACCTACAATTTGTAAGTCGGGACCGATACCACTGGGCCACCACTGTTCTATTACTCAAGTAAATTAGTATAATTAATTATTGGTCATTTCATTAAGTTTGGCAACATTGATAAAGTGGTGATTTTGAACCCGCTGGTCTTGCCAGATTTCTTCTAAATTTTTAGATAATATTATTAGTTAGGTAGTACTTGGTCACACAAAATATTACTTTAATATACAACTTACCGAAAAAACATATTCCCCCATACTTTTAATAGTTTCCATGTCACTCACAAAGTTCTAAAGATCCATCACTATTTCAGGCACTTTAAGATATTTCTGTCTTATTTAATAGCACTTTTGAACTATTCCTTTAAAGATCTATGAACAGAAGGTAGATAAAGAGTTATTTATTATACTGTGCAAGTAAAATAACTTTAAGACATAACTTATTCCTGTAAGCTATGCGCTCAGTAAGCCTGCCGAGGTCGCGGGACTCATCAAAATACCGTGAACCGGAAATGTAAATGGGTATTCAAGGACACCGTGGATTTTAGTCAGTACGAGTCTGACAGTCCCTCCCACCCTGCCCTGGGTGGGAGAACTCATTTGATGATTTAACCACTTTTTTTTTCTTTTTTTTTAGCGTGGTAAAATTATCAAATGAGTCCTCCCAACCCGGGCAGGGCAGGAGGGACTGTCAGACTTGTACTGACTAAAATCCACGGTGTCCTTCAATAGCCCTTTATGTTCCGGGGTCACGGTGAGGAAATAAATCCTGCGACCCGGCAGGCCTCTGAGAGGGGTCCCGTAATTTTTGCTGACGCGAGCGTGGAACACGACGCGCCGTCGACCCGGGCATGGTCCATGGTCGGACAGCGAGTTGCCCTTTACTCGCTGTCTGCATGCCCATTTTACCACGATAAAAAACATAGCCAAACAAGGTGACAGTTGAACATTGGTATGTTCTATCAAAGTTTTCAAGGTACATGCAGAGGACAAGCCACGAATATTTAAACAGGTTTTCCTTAGCTATTTACCTTTTAAATTTTATGGCAATAATACATTATAAATAGCAATTTGTGATCATGTCAAACTATGATAATATTTTAAAGAATCTATTTATGTTGGTATTTATTTATGTATTTTTTAAGCATATAGATTACATTAATTATATTAAAAATATTTATATTTTCCAACACACCTATTATTTCCTTATTATAAAAAATTTAGTACCTACAGCAGATAGCCATTACTACTAAATTAAAATATTGTGTCACTCTGTCGTCTCACAGAACCGTAAACATCCCAACATTATCATCTTCCATTCATCAGCAAACAAATCCAATCCAGGGTTGGTCTCCACGAGTGCGTTGAGCATGGTCAGCATACGTGGTACAGGGGAGGTGGATCGGGCTACGGTGCGACAAAATGGGATATTCAACAAATGATGCTTCCTGCCACGATTATAATATTATCCGGATTTTTTTTTTATAATAAATTAACCTATCTTTCTCTCTCTTTCTCTATTTCAAATTTTCCGGCTTCAAAGTCTTATTATAGTTTTTATCCCAAAATTATTAACACGTGGTAATAATTTTCAGGTAAAACAGCGAGCAACAACTAGTGCCTAAATAAATGTATGATAGGTACAGGTTGAACCATTTAAGATAAGTTATGTAATTATAATCACTTCCTAATCGGCTGCCAGACAAAGATAACGTCTTATCAGCACATAATATAAACAAACAAACTTGCACAGTATAATAAACAACCCTTGAACTTGGAAAACACTACACTGAATATTGAACCTTATTATTAAAGCCACAAGACCTTCAATCACAAACGATGAATTTTAAACAAAATGTTTTGAACTTGACACTCTAAACTGAATTTTGAACCTTATTTTTATAGCCACAAGATCTTAAATCACGCACTTACAACTAGAAAAATAGCCAGTATAATCTTAGAAGAAGAAAAAACACAAACAATGAAAACTGCACCTTATTTCACGTGAGTTAAGACATAAAATCGCAAGACAATGTTACTTGGCCCTTACACACTACCGAACGAAACAAAGTCTGAATGTACACTGAAAGTATTTTGCTGTAAAATAAATTGGCGGCGAGAAAATAATGAAGTATGTATGTCGCAGTCAAAACTGTGAAACCGGGTAAAATTACTTTTGACCTAAGTTAAAATTTAAATTAAATTAAAATTTAGTTAAAAGAGTGGCGTCCAAGAAATGGAAAGAGAAGAGTGTCATCCGGCAGCGAGATGGGCAGACGACATTGTTGCTATTGGGAGTGCCCTGGATGTGGCTGGCGCAAGATCGTGGAGCTTGGCACAAACAGAGAGAGGCCTATACCCAGCAGTAGGTGAAGAAGGGCTGTGTATGATGATGATGATGAAGTTAAAATTTGAGCCGTTGTGTCCATCTGTCATATTATTATGTAGATCTTGGTCAGTCGTCACTGTCAGTCGCTCGTCTGACAACTAGTCTTACCAAAGCCAGAAGTTCCATGTAAAAGTGTGCTTTTCCGCCCAAGACATTCTATGCTACATTGCTATAACAACTAAGCTTTGTTTTTTATATGGAATGCTGTGTGTACAACTAAGCTTTGTTTTTATATGGAAAGCAGTGTGTACAACTAAGCTTTGCTTTGTTTTTTATATGGAATGCTGTGTGTACAACTAAGCTTTGTTTTTATATAGAAAGCTGTGTGTACAACTAAGCTTTGTTTTTATATGGAAAGCTGTGTGTACAACTACGCTTTGTTTTTTATATGGAATGCTGTGTGTACAACTAAGCTTTGTTTTTTTTTATATGAAATGCTGTGTGTACAACTAAGCTTTGTTTTTTATATGGAAAGGTGGCTGCGAATAAAAGAAATATTTAAAAATAACTAATTTTTTAAATTAAAAATTAATATTTCTCATAAACTTATACGGGGTCAGTAGTGATTTTAGGAGAGGAGCATTTTTTTTAATATTTCGTTCCAAGATATTTTAATTATGCTCGTACTCGTTTTGCTTAGCTTGGTGGGTATGGGTAGCAGTCATCATCATCATCAGCCGGAAGACGTCCACGTTGGTAGTAGTATGTACAGTAATTTAAACTTGCCGAAACGAACTTTGACCGACCAACTTTATTAACCGTAACACGTAGACTTAATATAAATAAATATGGCGTCATGTGCAATCAGCTGCGAGGATTTACAAATAATAAGAGAATAATTTTACATAAGTAACTGCGGATAACACAAAGCCTTTTATGTGTTTTTAAATAACTTGCTTTGTGTGGGTGTTATGTATAAAAGTCATATGTATAGGAATATTAAGAATATAGGCTCGTCTCTGTGAGTGGGAGTGTGCCATAATCCACTACGCGGGCCTAGTGCGAGTTAATATAATGATTTATAATATTCCACAACTATCACACAACGCCATCTAGTCCCAAGCTAAGCAGAGCTTGTGTTATGGGTACTAGACAACTGATAAACATTCTTATACATATATTTATAAATACATACATATTATAGATAAATTACACCCAGACACAGATCAAATGATCATGCTCAACACACAAACATTTGCTCTGGGTGGCAATCGAACCCACGACCCCCGGTCACTAACCACTAGACCAACAGGCCAGTCAGAATATCACATGTCTTAAATATTTTGTTCTAGGTCATGCCGGTTTCCTCACGATGTTTTCCTCCACCATTTTCAGACCAGCGGTGATGAAATAAATATGCTCCTGACTCCAAGCAATCGCATCATCACTAGAATTACCTGACTTTCAAGACTAAAGACCCCTCATCTTGGTTAGGATTGCCATCTCTATTTGGAACCAGGACAAGAAGCGTGAAAATCCCGGATTTTAGAGTCCAGAACCCGGACATTTCACCTGTTACTGCGAAGTGCGCACCGTGGAAACTGCGTCTGGAGAGGTGGGGGGGGTTGGAAAAGTGTGGGTGAGTCGCGGGCGGCCCAAGAAATTTAACTTATTTTATTATTTTTTCATATTCCTGTCAGCAAACCCTTTCATTTGATACCCATAACATGGGGGTGGATTTCAAACAAACAGCCAATCCGCCATCTTGGGGAGGCCGCCATATTGGATTTGTTTTGACGTTTCTTAGCTAGTCATGTATTGTCATCAGAACTCAGAGCGTGTGCAAAATTTCAGCCTGCTAGCTTATCGGGAAGTGTCTCAAAATTGAGTTGCAAAATTCCAACCGGAACCACAATCAAACAAACAAGAAAAGTGAGTGTATAAAAACGTGGGAATTAAGAACCCCCGGACGCTCCCCGAATGCCCTCTAAACTAGGACAATCCGGGTAAACCCTGACGAATAGCAACCCTAATTGGCAGACAATTCAAAACATTGAAGGTAAAAACACCAATGATGCCATATTATAAAGTTCTAAGAAACCACGTTGTCATCACCATTAAATAATTTGAACTGAATGGACAGTACTTGTCACCTCTCCAACACTTTAAGACTTTATTTCTGTTGTTGACAAAATATAGAGAAGATAATTTTCTATTTGCATTGCTTTCGTAGTGTCTAATTTGCGTAACCTTTTTATTTTTGGGTGGAAAATCATCAATTTAATCCGGCGAGGAGTGGAAGCGACCGTCAGAATCCTGTCTATAACAGAACCTTGAAGCGCGCGTAGAACATTGCATGCCCTCAATCCTGATCTGGCTCTTGATCAGACGGCGAGCTAACCATTACTCGCTGTGTCCAAATTCGCGCCTACTGTAACTGAAAATGGCAACGCGATGTCTAAAGCCCGCGGTGACTGTGTTGAGAGGTGGAGGATATCCTATCCCTCATATTCCGCTTCCTCCTTCCCAGCCACGCCGCAATCGCGGCGGCGAGGACCCCGCCCCCTTTGAGAAGTGGCTGGATACGCGTCACGGCGTCCTGACCTACTGCCTGACGCGGGTCCTCACCGGACACGGAAGTTTCAGGAGGTTTCTGTGTTGGATGAGGAAAGAAGAAACGCCTGGGTGTCACCACTGTGAAAATCACCCGGAGGACACGGTAGAGCATACGGGCCTGCTTGGGCAGAACACCGCCGTGTCCTCACGACGGCGATAGGCGGCGACCTCTCGCGCCCGGCATTGGTCGAGGCCATGCTGTGGGGCGAGACGCGATAGGAAGCAGTCATGCTATTGAAGGAGGAGGCGGGACGCGGGACTAACGAATACCATGACCGCGGCACGTACGGGGCTATTGAAGGACACCGTGTGCTTCAGTCAGTACAAGTCTGACAGGACTCATTTGATGATTTTACCACGCTAAAAAAAACAGAACCTCAATAAACAAAAAATATTATTAGCCAAAGACAATTCGTTTATTTTTGTCACCTTCGTCTGTATGCACTATACCCGGCACATGGAGGTCATTGGCACGTCTTCTATGAAGGTTAATGAGTCCTAATGGATTCTACATGAGTTAAATGAACCATTACAATATCTGGTATCGATATTTTGTAAAGGATTTGTGGATCTTAATTCGAACTTTCTTAAATGCATTTCAAATATTCATCCTGGGCGGACGGCGAGTAATAGGTGACTCGCCGTCCGATCATGGGCCATACCCGGGTTACGGCGTCGGGTTCTATTTGCGCCTCAGAGAGCTGTCAGCTAACTGACGGGGCTCTCCTCAGAGGGCCAAAGCCTGTCGATGTCGCGATACTGTCTCAGGAAACCGTGACCGTGAAACGTAAAAGGCTATTCAATCAAAGGATCACTATTTTAGTCAGTACGAGTCAAATAGTAGGGTGGGAGGACTCATTTGATGATTTTACCACGATAAAAAAAACGTTTTGATCTTTTTTAAGATACCCAAAGGGTCGGAGTGGGAAGCGATGGCCTTCTTCTGCGAAACAGTAATGTTCGCGAAAGAGGAGGCGGGCCGCGAGAGGGAGAGGACAGCGTCCTCTCTCGAGGACTCATCTCTCTCTTGAGGCGCGCGCGGAATACGACGCGCCGTCGACCCGGGCATGGTTCATGGTCGGACAGCGAGTTGCCTTTTACTCGCTGTCCGCATGCCCAATTAATTTTAACCCTGGTGAATAATTACGTAGGTAGTCAATAAAAATGACTGCTTATCTCCACTCCCCATGAATCACAACTCCATCGTCACAATTCATGACGTCACATTTTAGTAGTTCTGGCAACCGTCCAAGTACAATACCGTGAACACTTTGAGTATTTGAACACGTTTATAAGCTGCTTTACAAAATAAACAACCTGTGTTTGTTATTTCTGGACGAATGTATTGAGTTTGAAATATGAATGCGTGTAAATAAGAATAGTCTAGTTGCCTAAAAATATAATTAGTCCGTCTTTAAGATAATTCAAAAATAAGGGACACGTATTTTTTTATTTACAAATTAGACCAAAAATGACAAAGATATAGCCTATTAAAGTTACGTGTGACGTCACGATGCGTGGCATTTTTCGCGCAAGGTGACGTCACAGGTAACTTAAATAGGCTATTATCTTTGCTATTTTTTGTTTAATCGAAAAAAGAAAACATACGTGTCCAATATTTTTTTTATAATCTAAAATACGAACTAAATAGAATGTAATTATTTTGACCCTGGAAACTACCCTATTGCGTTTAATCGCTATTTCGCCTGATGGTAAGCGATGATGTGATCGATTCCATCGACACTGTTACTAAAACTTTTTCCCTCACCAAGAATTTCCCCAGTATCATAAAATTCCCAAATACCCTAGAAAAATACTGAACCTAACCTAACACAACCGTTTCCAGTTTAGTCACGTAATGACGTCACGACGACGTCACCAATAACCGTTAATTCCCGAACGGATCGTTACGACTCGGGATCGTTCGCGACCGATATTTTTGAATTAAGAACGGACACTACATTCGCGATGATTCACGTGTGATGGCGCCATTTGAGTCCTATTCATAGTGTGGGGCATACTTTCACCCCAAGGGTAGAGATGCTAAATCTGTTAAAGCCAAGGACCATGCCCGGCTCGACGGCGCGTTGTGTTCCACGCGCGCCTCAAAGAGCGTCAGCACGATGACGGGGCCCCCCTCTAGAGGGCCAAAGCCTGCCGGGGTCGCGAACCCCGCGGGACTTATTCCATTACCGTGACCCTGGAACGTAAAGGACTAATGAAGGACACCGTGGATTTTAGTCAGTACGAGTCTGACAGTCCCTCCCGCCTTGCCAAACCTAGTTTATTATAATCTCTCTAAACTCGATCAATGAATTAATGGATTCGGTCTAATCTAAGAGTAACAATATTTACAAACAATAGCTAGTAGCGGAAAATAAACACTAATTTGGCAGCTCAAACTAATTCAACCAAATAATATAATATACCAGAATGATATCATAACATTCGAGTAGAACATGACATCATCTTTCTAAACAATATTTATGATTGTGAATATCTTAAATAACTAACACATCAACGTTTTACAAGGAAAAACGTCAATGCATCAATAATTATCAGAGTTGGAAAAAAAACTTTTTTATTTTTTTTATAAAACAAGCTTTTCTAATTGTATTTTTTTTTTATTGATTCGGATAGTTTTTCAAATTAATTCGACTATGATTCGACGTCTCAACTTCAATGATAAAGTACAAATAAATTATATATTTCATTTCTAGACTAGATCTTTTCAAATTCGCTGTTTGTAATGAAATTTTACAAAAAGATACCAATGGAAAAACAATCTATATACCTACTTACTGTTTTTTTTTTTCTTTTTTGAAATATTATAGCATTAAAATGCCAATAAAAGTAATAAAAAATGTAAAAACATAAGAAGGGCATAGTCACTCAAATGATATACATAATTATATTGCTATTGCATCCAGCATGCAAGCCAGGATTTTGTCGCGGATTTAGAACTAGATATTTTTCATAACATTTAATGTCATTGACTTCCACAAAGAAACGATTGTTTCTATAATTTATTGTAAGATCAAATGTATGGAAATGTTTGCAACACGGCACGAGGCGCCGCCAGTGGCGAGTTGGTAACTAACCAAGTAAAATGTCTCATTCGCGCCGTCCGCGCGTCCGTCGCACCGCTTACCGCTACAACCAAAGCCGTGAAAGGGCGGTTGCCTTTAACCGAATCCAGGGATCCTTTTATATGACCGCGGAACTGTCTAAGCAGGTTACCGTGACCCCGGAAAGAAAATGGCAATTGAAGAACGACGGATTTTAGTCAGTGCGTGTCCGTCCCTGAGATACAAACTAGTGACAGACAGACAGTCTCAGTAATAAGATACCGTTTTTTTTTTTACCCTTTGTTTACGGAACCTTTAAATAATTATTTTATTAAACAAATACTAATAATAATATAACCATATACATATAAGTAACTAAATAATTATTAAAAAAAAATCAAGGTTACAAGTTTTAATAACGTAAAGTTTACACCTACTTCGATAGATGGCGTTGTTAGTTTTCCTGCATCGCGCTATGGTTTCGTTACACGGCAGAGTATATGAGGTCTCGCGCGATAGTCACTCGTCCTCTCAAAACAAAAGTGAAGGAAAACATCAAATAATATAATATTTTTGTAGTGCCTCTCGGTGTAAAAACCGTGGGGTCTTATTGATGGATAATTAATTAATTAAAAATCGTAGTAGCGATGGGTCGTTGACGGTTTTTCCGTCAACGAAACGTTAACGTTGATTCACGTTTGTCAACTAGTTAATCAACTAGTTAAATTCGTCAACGAGTTGAATGAGTTAACGTGTTCATCTCGTTGAAGAATTTAACTGTCAACTTGCAACGTAAACCGCTGATTCATTAAAATTTGATTCAATTTTTGTATTGGAAACGTTTTATGTACAAACTAACATCTTAAATAGTGTGAAAAAAAAAAAAATATTACATTTTTCACAGAGGGCTGTTCGCTATACCTCGTGCGTCTCAAAAAATAGTACATTTCAAAGAATACATTGGGAAAATTAAACAAACTCCACCAATATTTATGTACTATTCGTAAAATAAATATTTCGAAAATCAACTCATTCAACCGCTCGCAATCTATGACGTTAAAGATATCGAACCATAACACTCAAAGTTGAAGATAACGTTCAACAACAACATTCAACTCGTTGAATTAACGAGAACGAACGAACGAACGAGTTCAACTCATAAACGTCGTTGACGAATTCAACTAGTTGATTCACTCGTTGAATTAACGAGAACGAACGAACGAACGAGTTCAACTCATAAACGTCGTTGACGAATTCAACTAGTTGATTCATATTCAGTTAACGTTAATACGTTGACAGGAGCTCAACGGTTGATTCAACTAGTTCGTTGATTCAACGCCCATCCCTAAATCGTAGTAATCAGTGGTAGCGGTTCCACTGCGTAAGGTGAACACAGTGTCGCCCTCTGGAAGTGAATCACCGGAACTATTGTTATTTTTTTTGTTGCATTTGACATCCTTCTGGGCAAAAAGATAGTCCCCGGTAAAATCTTTTAATTATGAACAAGACTATAAATACGCACCGCTAATAATGTTAGCTCATAACGGACTTTAATTGTCTATGACATAATCGCACGAATTTAGGCCTATTTCCGTTGATCTAGTTCACTTTGCCCGATTTAGGGGCAGAAGGCCTAATTCGCAATATGGCAACCAATTCGCAAAAAGTGAAATAAAAATTTAGAGTATTTGTCATTTTCAAAACTTGTCCTCTTTCGATCAGACTTTTTGGATTTATGCGCCTAAACCCTTTGCCCAACTTAGTAATCAAAGCCGCGTAGCTCAATAGCGACAGTTGTACTTACGTAAGTTTATCGATGCTAAATACAATGTCTCAATGACCAAGTTTGACGAAAGGTTTTGTAATCATGATGACAATAGCGTTAAATTGCGTGTTACAATAGTAACTATGATGAACCGCAAATCTTTTAACAGGCTTTTAGAAATTGGTATAGAAATGATGTTATTGTGAGGGTCTAAAAAAACAATTTACCATTATCTTTCTAAGAAAATGCTGAAAATCAGCATTTTCTTAGAAAGATAATGGTAAATTTTGCTCTGACTTCTCAGGCAAGACGATACCCCTTGCTAAGACTGGTTTGCAGTGCAATGTGGCTTCTCCCTCCCTCCCCCCCCCTCACTCTCCGCTATAGCCAATAACCAACTCCAGAGTCTCATAATATCGCTGTCCCAGAATCCATCAAAATCCGTTCAGTAAATCTGCCGTAAAGAGAAACAAACAAACTCGTCTTTGTCGTTTAAAATAGTAACAGTTATTTTTTTATTTACTAAGTATGATCTTGTCTCTTTTATGTATTTTACTACATGGAGGACTTACTGTAATATACATATAGAGACAAAAAATCAATCTTTATAGAAAACAGAAGTAAAATTGAAGCCTGAGATGGAGCGAGCTCTAGCACAGAATATATAATAGTACCTAAAGGCTCTAGAAGAATCTCTAACACCTAAAACAAAATTCGTCAATATCTAATCCCAATCATCATCTGCCTGCCTTTTCCCAACTATATTGTGGTCAGCTTCCAGTCGAACCAGATGCAGGTGAATATCGGTATTTTACATGGAACGACTGCCTATCCGACCTCCACAACACAGTAACTGGGTAATACGATACCCCATGGTAAGACTGGTTATCAGACTTTAGACTAATAGTTGACTGTCAAAGATCTACAAATGACAGCCGGGACCAACGGCTTTACGTACTTTCCGAGGCACGGAGGAAACTCGCTATGACAGATTGTCAGCAAACCTCGGCAAGCGTGGCTTAACCCGAAAGATCAACCTGTGGGGCTGTAATTATTTAGCCACGAGCTCCTCATTTTTAATCCCAATATAGTCCATTTTAATAGGCCAAGTTCTCCTGCAGACTTTATTACTGAACACTTGTTTACATAACAACATACTCAGACCATGTGTTTTTAATTTCGCGCCAGCTGTTAGCATCTACTACTTAGGAGTTGCCCTGTCTGTGATTAGTTACTTATATTCTGCCTACAGTTTTCAGATGGGGTTGGCTTCCAGTCTAAACTGACAGCTTTAAGAAAAGCTTTAAAACTGAAACGGTGAAAAAAAAAAAACTTTATTATTAGTATAAACTTGGGTTGCATATTCCAACAAACGATTGTCACCAAGCTTAAAACACGAATAAGAACCTTATTTGTAGTCGTTATAGGATCATTTTAGTCTAACGCGCGACTGAAGTTAGCTCCATAGATTCGGGCCTATGACTCAGTCACTAAACATAATCATAACATCCCAAAATAGAACACTCTTAACAAATCAAATATTTTTCTTCAATGACCTTGGAAAAATGGTGATGAGAACCGGTTTGTTTGAGGATTGAAGTAGGTGTGTTCTAGTGACCTATGGCCAACATTATTGAGAAATTACGTATCTTAGAGAACCTTCTTACCTATGTTATTAAGAAAAATCTGGCTGACCGAGCTTTGCTCAGTTTTTGAAATGTCTATATCTTGGGAACCGAGCTTTTCTCGAACCTGGGACCTTGATAAATCGATTCCTTGAGCCGAAAAACCCCAAGTCTGTAACTTTCATGAAAATCCTTGGAGCCTTTTCCGAGATCCTGATTATAAATAAATAATACTTAGTAAGTGAAAATTGCTCGTTTAAAGATATTAGATACCTCATCTCCTCTACATGGAACTTAAGCCATAGACGTGTAGAGAGGAGCACGTGGCTAAATAATCACAGCCGCAAATCGGAAGTCGATCTTCCGGATTAAGCCGTGCTAGCCGAGGTTGGTCTGTGGATGGGTGACCATCTGTCATAGCGAGTTTCCTCCGTGCTTCGAAAAGCACGTAAAGCCGTTAGTCCAACTCCAGTCTGTCATTTGTAAATCTTTGACAGCCGTTACTGTCAGTCAGAAGCTCATGTCACACAACCAGTCTTACCATTGGGTATCGTGTTACCGTTACTGGGTTGTGGAGGTCCGATAGGCAGTCAATCTATTTTACATAGATTGACTGCCTATCAGACCTACATCCAGCTGCATCTGGTTCGACTGGAAGCCGACCCCAATAAAGTAGGAAAAAGGCTAGACAGATAAACTTCGAAGAATGGTACCTAATGAGAACCGGTTTGTTGGAGTATGTGTGGCCTAGTGACCTATGGCCAACATTAGTGAGAAATCACGTATCTTATTCATATTGTCAAATAGCCACTTGTAAAGATTTTTTTGAACGAAAAATTCCAAGTTGCCGAGTATGACTGTGACTACGATGGCAAAGTTGATAAGACTTCTGGTGTACTTATTCAGAAAATCGCATGTTCAAGTCCTACCAATAACTTCATAAGTAGTAATAACATGGAGCTATTTTATCTATGTTAAAGCGACCGACTTCATGGCACGCAGCGTACTATGGAAAAGTCTATGCTTGGGGTCTCACTACGGGATAAAATCCGGAATGAGGTCTTACGGCATACGACCAAAGTTATAGCTATTGGCCAAATCTGTAGCAAGCTGAAGTGGCAATGGGCTGGTCATGTCTACCACAGAACCGACGATAGGTGGAGTAGGAAGGTTCTCGAATGGAGACCGCGTGTAGGTAAGCGTAGGGTGGGACGCCCCCCGGCAAGTTGGACCGATGACCTGAATAAGGTGGCTGGCAGTGGCTGTATGAAAAAAACTGGAGATCGTGCGCTGTGGCGCTCCGTGGGAGAGGGCTATGTCCAGCAGTGGACTGCAATAGGCTGAAATGATGATGATGATGAAGATGTAAAAGCGAAAACTGTTCCTATTTAGGGCATTCATAATCTTTGAGTGCATTTCAACATGCATTGTTGGATTATCTGGTTAAAATTAAGTGGAAACTCTTATCATATCGCGAAGTGAGGTTGACGATAAGGCTTTTAAGCGAATAGTAACATGTCTTTATTGGGTAAGGTAATGTAATAGGTAATCTTTTGTTGATAAAGTGAACAGTGGAATAATTGAAGGTCAGTGATTACCTGGTTTCTGGAAAGGAAAAGGTAACGGGGTGGTTTCTTGTCAGTCAAGTCTTATAGTCGTTTCGCTTCAACCAGAGAGTGGGAGGTCCCATTAGATGTCTTTCTATCGCAAAAGAAAATAATTAGTGATCACCTTCTTCTATAGATTAAAAAAGAAAGTTAAAAGAAGTATTATTATTATCATAACACAATTTAGGAGAGAGTAAAATCTAGCAGCGGATTCCGATAGATTTAAACATTCAAATCAAGATCTAATTCAATAAACATAGGTCTCGACCTTCAGATAAGTTATCGGTCATTACCACATTCCTGGCATTGCAAATTAGTAATGTGGCCCTGAAATTGTATGAGAGAATGTTTTTGAATGAGGTTAGATAAATCCATGCGTACACTGGGACGTTCCCCGCTAGGTGGCCCGATGACCGGCGACCTTAAAAAGGTGGCTGGAATGCGGAAGGTAAAGGACAGAGTGATGTGGCGCAACCTGAGAGGGCTGAGAGAGACCTACGTACAGCAGTATACAGGGATAGCCTCTTTTTGTCTTGGTAAAATCATCAAACGTTTCCTCCCACCCAGGGCAGGGCAGGATGGATTACCAGACTTGCACTGACTAAAATCCATAGTGTCCTTCGATAGCCCTAAACATTTCAGGGTCACAGTGAAGTAGCTCGCCGACCATACTCGGGTCGACGGCGCGTTGTGTTCCACGCGCGCCTCAAAGAGCGTCAGCATAATGACGGGCTCCAGAGGGCCAAAGCCTGCCGGGGTCGAGGGACTTATCTCATTACCGTGACCCCTGAACATAAAAGGCTATTGAAGGACACCGTGGATTTTAGTCAGTACGAGTCTGACAGTACCCCCAAAAACCCGCTACCCCGTTCTTGTTGTTTAGGGCTTCGTGTGATAGAAAATGATCTAGGACAGTAAGAGGAGTCCATCTCTCTCTATTAATCTATGTGCATTCTTTATAGGAGGTATCAGTAATCTACTTTGTAAGTTATATTTGCTACAATATAAATCTCTGCAACTAAACCCATGCAAGCAACAAACTCGTGACCGAACTAAGGTCAACCGCTAACGGGGTTCTACCAAGTTCAGAAAAACAGAACCAACTACTTTGACGCATTATACTCGATTGTTTATAAAAAAAAATCCTGTTCTGTTGTCCGACTGCATTCCTATTGACTTCCGATAAATTAATTAGCATAATGACCTAATAGGCTTTACTATTTTCAACAATTTATTTAACTTCTGACATAAACACGCTTTTAAAGTTCCGTAATTATTGCATTCAAAACCATGGTTTTTTTTTAGCGTGGTTTAGTCATCAAATGAGTCCTCCCACCCCTAGCAGGGCGGGAGGGACTGTCAGACTTGTACTGACTAGAATCCACGGTCTTATTCAGTAGCCCTTTATGTTCCGGGGTCACGGTAATGAGAAACGTCCCGCAACCAAGTATGGAAAGAGACAACTAGAGATATTTAGCTATTTGGCGTTTGTTGAAAAGATTTTGTTGAAGAAATTTCACAAAATGTACATTTTTATTACAAGAGAAATGATTGTGTCAATGCAATGAGCTTGAATTTTTAAAAAAGCCACTTGAAAAAATCTGTCAAATAAATTATTGTTTACCTATGTGTCGTACTCTCGCAAATTCTTTTTTAATTCGCATTTTGAGGTCACTTTTTTTAGTGATCTATTCCAGCCATGAAATACATGACACAGGTACCCGAAAAATAATCTATTTTAAAGAGAATTTTCTTGGAAAGTAAGTACTTAAATACATACATAAATAAATTGATGTCACCCGAAATTACTAAAATACACATGCACTGCCGCCAACAATATACATTTAGCATGGCTTTCGTTCACAACTACCACGCAACGGCAATTAATTTATCTAAAGCGATATAAATCAAAATGTTTTTTATACTTATGACATATTTTTTATACTGATAGTGTGTTGGACAACTATGTCAACTCAAGGCTCTGTCATAGCAGGCTTTGGTGAAATACAAAGAGTTTTAAAGCATCTTTGTATCCAAAAATATTTTTTGTTGGTAAAACCATTGACCAGGGATAAAGGTTAGCGTTTCTTTGAAGTTAATTCTGCTAAATGTCAGAAACCCTTCAAAAGAAATTGCTCTAATTTGCCACTATAATGTCAAACCCTGGTGGGCAGAAGCACCCTTATTCTAAACTGTTAAGTACGAGGACAAGGGAACGAGTGATATTCAGGGCTGCTATTATCGCACTGACGTTTCGTCTAAGGACACATCGCGTGGCGCAGCACGCACACATACATAACAAACTGAAACCAACAATATGGTTCTTTTCGGGTTCTGCATGGCCAAATGGACAAACGAAACCCTTATGAGATCACTAATGTGAAAATTGACTGTCAGCACAGCTGAGTCAGTCAATTTTCTCATGAAAATTGATAAGCCCTCCCTGTCCTTCAATAGCGCTTAACGTTCCAGGGTGACCTTATAAGACAGTCCCGCGACCGCGGCAAGCTACGGCCTTAACGGGGGCCCCGTCAGATTGCTGACAACTCCTTGAGACTGACTGGACACAATCTAGCCCAGTATAGATGGAGAGAGATCACCTAAGGAACTGGAACTCCTGCGCACGGCAAAATCTGTTTGGCGCGGGACTTCGACATGATGGTCGCGAGACTTGCGGATCCTGGTAACGCCTACCACCGCCATTGCAATCGAAACATATTAGTAGAAGACTTACTTGTAGAAGAAATTTGGGGTTGGAGACGTTTATAGGCTAGACACGAAAGGAGAGGAGGGCCAGCATACCCGCGAGCAAAACCTAGTATTTGACATTTAAAGAATTGTCACTAAAGCGACTACACTATGTAGTCACTGGTGCTAATAAAATTTAGGGTTGGAGACGTTTATAAGCTAGACACGAAAGGAGAGGAGGGCCAGCATACCCGCGAGCGAAACCTAGTATTTGATATTTAAAGAATTGTCACTAAAACGACTACACTACGTAGTCACTGGCGCTAATAAAAACACATCTTGGCCTACTTTAAAGACAATAAATACTAGGTGCGGCATACACCTAGATTACTAGATGATTTGATATTCAGCTCACATCTGTTCGTAAGGCCGAAGCTCTAGGGCGGACGACATTCTTCATCTGTGTCAATTATTGTCATTTTTTTTACGAAGTTGTGGCAAATCTCGTGGCTAAATAATTACACCCGAACAGCCCAATCTTCCGAGTAAAGCCGCGCTTGCCGAGCTTGATCTGTTTGTGGGTGACCATCTGTCATAGCGACACGTTTCTTCTTCCATTCTCCCCTATCAGACATCACAGTATCATTTACTCCTTTTTCTTTCATATCATTCCTTAGACAATCCATCCATCTTTTCTTTGGCCTTCCTTTTCCTCTCCATCCATTAACATTCATATCCATCACTCTCTTAGTCACTTGTGTCATCCCTTCTCATCACATGTGTATACCAAGACAGACTGTTCCCATTTGATGATGACGGACTATTATGATTTTTTCATTCAACTTGCCCATTGATGCATGAAATTTTAATAAAAAAATATGGCCAATACCATAATCGCTTCTCTATTCCAAATAAAAAACCGTAACATATGAAATTTGTATTAAAAACTAATAAAATTCCAAACCAAGCGGTCGACACTGACCTACAGTGATTTCATAATGTGATCTCATCGAATCAACATTGGATATAAGATATTGCTTTATCCATATACACAAGAATCTGCGTCTTAATAAACTTGAATATTTTAAGAAATTGAGTCATTGGTTTTATAAGTTCTTATTTGGCTCAAAAGGCTACCCAAGTTATATGAGACTGGGTAGTACATGACGCGAAACCGCAAGCCGAAAGGGCTACAGCGGACGTATTATAACGTCCTAAAACCAGGCTTGTTCCAGTGAGTGAACGAGATGGCGGTAGACGACTTGTATAGCTCTATCACTTTCACTCGCCGGAATAAGCCTGGTTTTAAGAAGTTGTAACACCCCCCAGGTCATTTTTGAAGCCTGTGAGATAATTCAGTAGATGCATAGTGGACAGCGAGAACTCCGGGACGGTGTTTATCCCAAAGACAGAGAGGATGTCTCCGGAAAAAATGTTGTGTTGTGCAGTTAGTGCAAGCAAACGATAATACAACAGAAAATTAGTGTAAAAAAATAACAAGATTTAGCTGTGCAATAAAGTCTAGTTTTAAAGACTGCCTAGACCCCTGTCTAGGCAGTCTTAAAACTAGACTGAAGTAGGGACTTATATTAGCCTTGGAAGTTCAAGGAATCTTCACTCATACGTCCTCATCAGGGTGGGATCTGTAGCATTTACTACACATGATCATCAGCCTGAAGGGTCAGTGGATACGAAACAGGGCACTATCGAGGCGACGGAGCCCCGCTTGGCAGGGCTCCTACTTTATAGTGGTTTAAAACCACGATAATGATGAAGGGGTCTTCCAAACGCTGTGATAGGCTTAGAAAGAGATGATTTCTCAACCTAATCTGTACCATTTAGGGTGTCCCAGAAGCCAAAACGATAAACGGCTGCGCTTTCCGTAATTATATTTTTAGTTTTTTTAGTGCCCCATTACTTAAACATCTACCGCCATAAGAAGTCCACAGCTGAACAAAAGCTTTCCCCTTAGAGTTGCATATGCTGTGTCTTCCACTTCGTGGTCGCAACTCGAGAAATTTCCTTCTCCATCGCATCGGTTATCAGTTCTACGAGAGATGTGGCCTGCCAATTGGCACAACGTGGCTAATCCACCGTCCCCTAACAAAGCTCTTCATGTTTCTCAAAAGGCCCCATAACAATGTGAGGCCTTTACCACGAATGCAACTACCAGAGGGGTCCAGATAAACGAAATATCACTGTCTTGGAAACTATCTACACTCATTTAATTCAATAATTTTTTTGTCAATAAAAACCCCAATTTTGTCAGGAAATTTAAAATGCATCTGTTCAGCTGATCTGACGAGGCTAGCCTTGACCGAAAACCGTTCTTAATCTTATATACCTAAGGTAGTTTTTTGCTTACGGACAAAAAGCCAACGGCACAACACCAACACACACTAGCATTACTGCTTACCCCCTTTTTCCTCCATGTCTCCCTCCTTTTCAGTCTCGGCAGGGTATTGTGCTTCTCGCTCATTTTCGTTCACTGTCCCTTTACATTTCACTGTTACGTCACTTTTATTTCACTTTACGTCACTTTTGAACACAGTTTTTGAGTTTTTGTACAGTTACGTCACTATTTTCTTTATGACACATTTTTGACTGCTGTCAGCCAATCACGGTAATTCTAGTGAAGGTTTAGTAACAGTCTACGTCAAAACCTGTTTAGATATAAGACAAGTAATTAGCACAAACCGCACCTTAATTGATTTAGTCGTTTCGGAGATGAATGCTAACATACAACAGAAGACACGGCTCAAATATCTTCGTAATTTATATGCTGGTCATATCCAAAAATGGAATGAAATCAATATCCCGAAAACACCCCAGAATAAATATTCCTGATTTTAAAGTGTATTATGATCGCCCTGAAATGGAAGCCGTTGGAGTTCTATCCAAGTCTTGTGGAAAGAAGATACGAGCAGGGTTCGCAGAGGATCAAACAAAAAGGTGGATGAATGAGTATACGGAATAGAGCTTCGAAGAAAGCTCGAAAAAATAGACGAAAAGTGATATTATATCAGCTAGTTAAACATCAAAACTGGATTATATTGAATTATCATGGGCTACTGAATAGTAATAACATAAGATTTATGGTAAGCTATCCCAGATTCTCTGGATAAACCAGGAAGAGAAGATATCCTAGGAAGATGGCATTGAACTATGGTAAATTACGAAAAATAATATTTTTTTTGAAAAGCTCACTCTAAATAATAACGAAGAAATTGTAATTGATTACTCCAATTTTACTAAAAAAAATGGAGAATATATAAAAACAGTCTCACGACTTTCAAACGTGACTCTAAACATAAAATACAACACTAAAACTGAATTACCAACCATGTTGAAAGATAACAAAACAATCATTCTTATGACTCACTTTTTATCGATTTTCACACATAAACAATCGCATTTTACTCTAGCAATATTGCAATGCAATGCTCAAAGGTAAGGTAAAAATATGAGACTCTATCAAAAGGCTATCGCTAAACAGCATAAAAGCAAAATTATGATTTTCGTGAAACATAATTTATCTTTCGTAGCAAAGATACCTTTCTGCTCCACTTGGCTGGGGCACTTCCGTGCCCCTGATATTCTCAAACAAAAGAAAACAGAAAAGCTTATTGATATGGCCTAAGAATCACGGCAAGCCTGAATGTGAGAGGTTTCTCTACGTATCTTTTACTTTAGTAGATCTCGGGAAGATATTTCGCCCGAACTCGTCGTCGTGAGTCTGTAAGGGCTTACAGACTCACGAGGAGAAGCCACGAGAACATCCGAGAAGCGTGATTGTGAGAGGTTTCTCAACGAATATTTTGCGTTTATTTGAATTCTCGGGGAGACTTTTCGTCGAGACTTCTCGCCGTGAGTAGTACGTAATGTACGAAATGCTCGAGCAGTCGCAGCATGAAGCACTTGCTACTGACTGCTTGAAATAGTACGTGTATAGGCGGCCTTTTTTTTTTCTTTTTTTTTTTAGCGTGGTAAAATCATCAAATGAGTCCTCCAACCCCGGGCAGGGCGGGAGGGACTGTCAGACTTCTACTGACTAAAATCCACGGTGTCCTTCATAGCCTGTTACGTTCCGGGGTTACGGTAAGGGAATAATCCCGCGACCCCGGCAGGCTTTGGCCCTCTGAGAGGGGGGCCCCGTCATTATGCTGACGCTCTTTGAGGCGCGCGTGGGACACAACGCGCCGTCGGCGTCGTCGACCCGGGCATGGTCCTTGGTCGGGCAGCGAGTTACCCTTTACTCGCTGCCCGCATGCCCGCGCCTACGGTGGCCGGAGATCATCAAGCGGTGTATAGGCGGCCTTAGGCGAAAGACAAACGTTCAATAAATATTGTGAGCCGTCAATATAAACTGTCGCATCGCGATATTTGTTACTCTTTCACGCAAAAACCACTAAACGGATTTGGCTAAAATTTGGTACACAGATAGTTTATAACCTGGATTAACACATAGGATAGTTTTTATCCCGATTTTATGTTCCTGTGGGATAATTTCGAGTTGTAAGCGGGTGAAGCCGCTGTCAACAGCTAGTAAATAAATATATCTGAAAGTTTATTTTAATGGATTACAATATTTATTGAACATGTAACGTCAGCAGACCTCTCTGCCAGTACGGAACAAAGGAAAAACAATTTGAAAACCAACCACAAAATATTAAAATAACTGAATAATAATTAGTTGCTACTCACAACAATGATATTGAAATGATTAATACTTTTATCTTTAACAAGAAAACAAAGTTCACTGATCAGCACTGATCTCAGAAACGGCTAAACAAATTCCGACACAATTTTCACTGACGCACAGTTTTCTCGGGTCGAATTTCCTTTCTTTTTTTTTTAAAGTCGGTTACAGATTTGTTTAAAAACCTTTTTGAACGAAACAAACGTTAGGTTTAAAGACAAATACTGAACTAAATAGCACTCAATGATAAACATATCTACTGATAAAAGATAAGAACGTTTTGTTCAGGAATGTATTATTTTTAATATAGATTTCACGGTATTTTATCGTCGTAGATTTTTGTTTAAAGATATTGCTGGAATTGTATTTATGTCAAGATATGGATCAAAGGTTTTGTCAAGACTCAAGCCTCTTGAAATAGCAATAGGTTATTTGACTGTAAAAATCGAATTAGTCCGACCAAAATTGACAAGGATGCGTCACTTTTTTTGGATAATTGGAAAAACGTCACATGCAAGTACATTTTTTACATGCTTCGGACGTCATGAACCCCCAATCACGACACGATTTTTTTGTATGTAAAATCATCATAATTATGAGCCCTCCCAGGCCTTACTGTCACACTTGTACTGACTAAAATCCACGGTGTCCTTCGGTAGCCCTTTGTGTACCGGAGTCGCCATATACGTATGTCTCGCAACCCCGGCAGAGATCACACAACACGATAGGACTGTTGTTTACACCCGATATATTTTGAAAAAAAAAACACCCCGATTTATTTTGAAAAACTCTTGAATTCGAAAATAATAAGGAGTAAGATTCACTCATCGTTGACGACATCGAAAGAGTCGCGGGAAACTGATGGATCATCATCATCAGCCTATAATGTTCCCACTGCTGGGACACAGGCCTCTCTGTGAGAGGGAGTGGGCAATATATCACCACGCAGACCAAGTGCGGGTTGGTAGATGTCACATGTCTTAGAATTTTTGGTTCTAGGACATGCCGGTTTCCTCAGGATGTTTTCCTTCACCGTTTTGAGAGCAGTGGTGATGAAATAAATTACACAAAGTAATGCGCCTTTCGGTTCGAACCCACGACCTACAACCCGTAAATCGGGACCGATACCACTGGGCCACCACTGCTCTAAACTGATGGATGCAATTCGCGAATTGTCGTTCGGCGTGGCGGTCTAAGGGGGAGGCCTATGTTCAGCAGTGGACGTCTTTCGGCTATGATCATGAAGGTCAACTCAAAAGTTTCAAGTTACTTTTGTACTACTCCGTATCTTCGTTACGGAGCTGGAGAGACCCCAAGATTGAGACTCACGTAGTCCAAGAAAGCAAGAGGCCAAGGGAAGGAGGCTTTTGCCATACGACGCTGTTCCAAAGGCGATGACGCCAAATATGACGTAATTTTCCAACTTGATGATGACGATAACGACACAAAACCGACGTCACAAACACACATACGTCACAATCTATTTTTCTAAAGTTTTCTATTATTTTTTCACACACTAAACACTACCGTGTTCTTCCAAAGCCACACTATACTAGTTTTCCTGCCTTTCTCAATTATTTACAAACAAAATTATAAGTATGACGGTACATTGCGTAAGATTTGTATGAAATGCATTATTTAGGTTCAATGTTTAGTAAATAAGGATATTTATATAACGAAGGTTTCATAATGGAATTGCCTTAGTCTTTAATCGTGTGGAATGTCGACTGGGTATATCATAGATAGTTTTTTTATGTGTAACATCTTTAATCGTGATCGTGAACGTAAGTGTAAGAGGAACGGAAAAATCAATTTATAGTTACTTGAACTGACCACTTTTTACTGGTGGTAAGTCATCAAATGAGCCCCCTTGAAGCAGTACGTACTATTTATTCTATATTATGGGGGATGCTCCAACCAGCCCGCGAAATTCAAATTTTCTTTCGTTTTTTGCAATTTGCAGGTCAGTGACATGTTGTAACTTTATCAAAATATGAATTGCTGTAATAACAATTATAATTTTTTTTTTATAATATATTTTATTATAAATAATATAATTATTTTATTAGATTGAGAGATTATTTCTTTTAATTCAGTTTCAATTATTATATCTATTTTATTGGATTGAATATCATTATTAAATTGTTTTTTAAATTGTAACTTGTGTTTTACATGTCTTATTAGTTTTAAACTCAGTGTAAAGTTCCTGTTGTTATGTCTAAAAAAAAAAATTAAAATTAAAAAATATCAAAAAAATCGCTCCATCAGCTCTCACATAGAAAAGGTGCATATGGTAAAATCTCCGAAATCTAACTACGATGCACCTTTTCTATGTGAGAGCTGATAGAGCGAATTTTTTGATAATTTTTATATTTAAAATTATACTTGTTATTACTGCAATTCATATTTTGATAAACTTACATGTCACTGGCCTGCAAATTGCAAAAAACGTAAAAAAAATTGAATTTCGCGGGCTACATCGACGCAATCACCTTAACCACTACATGTGCGAGCGCAAACCATGACATAACACAGTGACGTCACGGCAGCCATCATAGTTTCGTTAATTATGTGAACAAGTGCTTTCATAATTAACACTATGATGATGTATCCTTTACTGCTAATTCCAGGAAACATAACGACTGTTATCCAAGGGATCTTTTTTATTTGGTAGAATCCCACTGCAATATTCCTTGCAAAAAAACTCCTGTGCGCCAGAATCAATAGTGGTGACCACCAGAAGCAATAAAGCTAAACCACTGCAAATCAGTGCGTTTTGAGAGCATCGGTGGCCCAGTAGTATCGGCCTCGACTTACGAGTTGTTGGTCGTGGGTTCGAACCCAGCCAGGTGCATTACTTTGTAATTTTTTCATCACCACTGCTCTCAACACGGGAAGGAAAACATCGTGAGGAAACCGACATGTCTTAGAACCAAAAATTCGAAGACATGTGACATCTACCAGCCCGCACTGGGCCCACGTGGTGGATTATGGCTTACTCCCTCTCACAGAGAGGAGGCCTATGTCCCAACAGAGGGAACATTTATAGGCTGATGATGACTGCAACTCCTGTGCACAGAATCAACAGTCCACCACAAAAACGCGGAAGCTCGAAGCTCGACTGTCCCGGAAAGTCAATTTAACTGTCTTGGATTCCGAAGCGAAATTAATCAAAACAGAATAGCGGAGTAGACAAAAAAGTGATAAACCAAGGGTTGGGTGGCAGCGATCTCTCGCATCCATCCCTAATCCATGGGGTATGGAGCGACTGAACATGGGAAACAGTTATCGACTTCTGCGCAGCAGTAATGCTGTCAGACGAGGAAGCGGCAAGCGCCCAAGGCGTCGAGGGTGCGATAATATCTAGCCACCGTAGGCGATGGCTTGCGGCCAGAAGTAATGGGTAACTTATCGTCCGATCAAGTTCTGGTACTTGCGAGTCTGGGCTCAAGACGACGGCGCGTTGTGTTTCACGCTTTCATGGAACTGTCAAACTGACAGAGCTTCTTTTTGGGGTTTCAAAATTATCATATTATTATCAGTACTTTCTCCCAGACTGGAGCGAAATGTACTGTCAGACTCTTAGTAACTCTGGTTGACCGAGCTCTGCTCGGTTTTTAAAACGTCTATATACTGAGCTTTTCTCGAACCTGGGACCTTGATAAATCGATTCCTTGAGCCGAAAAACCCCTAATCTGTAACTTTCATGAAAATCCTTGGAGCCGTTTCCGAGATCCTGATTATATATAAATATACAAGAATTGCTCGTCTAAAGATATTATATTAGATTCTAATGAGTACCTTTTCTGATAATTACAGATAACAACATCCAAAGGTTTTTAGACGAAGCAGTAAGGAGGAATCGCTTCACATGGCTCCACCTGTGGCTCCACCGCCAGAATTTCATATGAGAACCCGTTTTGGGAGTCAAGATACGGCCAATGTGATAGGAGTTCTACTCATACGGGTTTTGAACGCAGTTGTCTCCTTTATAATTAATTGGAATTGAGGTTTGAGGACAGGCAGGTGAGGTCTTTGCCTTTGTGATAGTCATGAAATGAGTCCTCCCAGTCGAGCGGAGAGGACTGTCACTGACTTGGCTGATTAATAGCTTATGTGTTCTTTCGATTGCCTTTTCCCTATTCAAAATGGATGGGCTGAATGGTGCTGATAAATGTGGGAATGGTCATCTCTTAGCTGCCACTGTCTATTTTAATTGTTAATTACTTTTTAAAGAACTGGCTCACCCGCATCCAAAGGCGAGCTACTTGACGCAGGTCTTCATAAAGGGATTTTGAAGGACAATGTGGATTTTAGTCAGTACAAGTCTGAGGCCCGGATTTTACCGAAGCGGAGAGGAGAGGAGATGATGTGTTTGAATAACCAATCAGATGTCCACTGAAGCTAAGCGGAGAGGAGAGGAGATGTGTTTGAATAACCAATCAGATGTCCACTGAAGCTAAGCGGAGAGGAGAGGAGATGTGTTTGAATAACCAATCAGATGTCCACTGAAGCTAAGCGGAGAGGAGATGTGGGCGCTTTGGTAGAGTCCGGTCCTGATAGTACCTCTCGCCCCTCGTTGGGAAGACTCATTCGATGATTTTACAGGTAAAAAAAAGTATAACCATAGCTGAATTAATTTTTGGCACACACATTTCGCCAGATATATTTAGGTACCTACCATGCTGAGGGTGTGGATTAAGTTTCCCCGAAATATTTAAGCCTAGCCCTGAATTTAGGTTTACTAAATGTTAATTCTGGACCACACCCATAGCGTGTTAGAAAACTGGGTGGGTTGGGTAAAGGATTTGTAATAACAGTTATTTTCATAAAAGGTTTTTAGGAGTTCATTGCGTGAGCATTAATTTTAGGTGTCATTGTCAAAATATAGAAAGGTACAGAATACAGATTTTAAGGGTTATTTTTATCTTGTTAAAACTTTGATTAAAATAAAATAAATTATTGATTAAAATAATTTTAATCAAAGTGTTAAAATAATCAATGACTTCTTCCGCCCTAGATGGAACGGTTTTAGAGTAGTGGTGGTCCAGTGGTATCGGTCCCGACTTACGAGTTGTAGGTCGTCGGTTCGAACCCCGCCAGGCGCATTACTTTGTGTAATTTATTTCATCACCACTGCTCTCAACCAAAACCGGCCTAGAATAAAAAAATCGGAGTCATGTGACATCCACCAATCCGTACTGGGCCCGCGCGGCGGATTATGGCCCACTCCTTCTCAAAGAGGAGGCCTGTGTCCCAGCAGTGGGAATATTATAGGCTGATGATGATGAGATGGAACGGAAGGCTGGAAATTTCAACTGTCTATCATAGTACATGAGATACAACATGATGACAGACAGACAAACAGACATCGAAGTCTTAGTAATAGGGTCCAATTTTTCGAGGAACACTCAGAGGGGTCGCAGAACTGTCTTATTAGGTAACCGTAAATAGAGGGAAAGAGGGATGCCTGTCTATGGTACCTAAAATGCCTGAATTTTCAGAAAAATGCCTGTCTAATGCAAAACGCTGTAGGTATTAAGTAAAAGCCAACAGATATTAATGAAGAAGGTTTTTTTTATTACTGATATTTGTCAAGGAACATTTTTTTTTAATGCTTCTTTCTTTTCTAATATATGTATAAACGAAAAAATCTTGACAAGATACATGTTTGTAATTTTCCTGTGTTATTCGTTCGTGGGGGCGTAATTTAAAAATGCGTCTCAGACCAATGCCGGCCGCACGCCTGTCTAAACCTTAAAATGCCTGTCAAATGTGGCAAACGCTGGTCATATGGTAACCCTACTCCCGTACCACTCTGGGCGGGAGGACTCATTTGTAAGGTATTACCACGATTAAAAAAGGTACGGAACTCTGAAAACGACTCAATTTACATACCACATTACTACCCACGCATTAGTTAAACGAGTCCTATCATTAAATATTAGTACTAAACAGAATATAACCGATTAGTTCAGCAACTTCAGCTGACCTTGGCGGCCATGACAGTTTGTAATATTTCAGTGCGATTGTGTCAACACTTCACGGTTTTTTCGAAGAGCTGAATAGACGGTGGGTAGAGATGCACTTGGATTTTAGAGTGGACTTAACTTATGAGTCCTCCCACCCCGGGCAGGATAGGAGGTACTGTCAGACTTGTACTGACTAAAATCCACGGTGTCCTTCAGTAGCCCTTTTATGTTCCGGGGTCACGGTAAGGAAATAATCCCGCGACCCCGGCAGGCATCAATAAGGTAGTGTATTTATGCAATAAACTACGTTATTTGTGTTTTTTATACCATTGTAGGTCATCGTAGTCTTTTAAAAGAGGCTCAGAAAAAACGACGAAGTAAAACATCGAGTATCGAGAAGAAACTTGAAAAATAAAAACAATATCGTTCACGAACAGCCCATATGCGGCTTTAAACTGGTGAAATTATTTTTAAAATCGGCTC
Organism: Agrotis segetum; assembly: GCA_036375495.1. Taxonomy (NCBI): domain Eukaryota; kingdom Metazoa; phylum Arthropoda; class Insecta; order Lepidoptera; family Noctuidae; genus Agrotis; species Agrotis segetum. The sequence continues at coordinate 1,028,630 of JAQSVV010000197.1, read as the reverse complement.
AGCAATACCAGAGATTACGCCGTACATGCAAACAAACAGATTTTATCTCTATAAATATTAGTATAGTATTAGAACCTATAATATCCTGATTTACTTTTAAACTTTACAATCTAACTACATAATTTAAAAAATGCGAATATGTGAGGATGTATGGAGGGATGTTTGTTACTCTTTCACGCCAAAACTACTAAACGAATTTGGGTGAAATTTGATACACAGGTAGTTTATGAACTGGATTAAGACATAGGATAGATTTTATCCCGTTTTCAAGTTCCTGTGCGATAATTTTCGAGTTTAATAGTGAAGGAAACCACTGGCAACAGGTAGTATTAGTATAGATTAGAACCTTTAATATTATAGTTTACTTTTAAACAACGCAATACCCCCTAAAAACCACGTTTTAACTCAAAACCACAAAAAACTTTATCACTGAACTGCACTCGACTGAAAAATCACAGTTAACACTGAAGGCCGTCTGAAAACTAACTGAAAAGTGTCGCGAGTGGTTCTCTTATCGCCGGTACCGATAGTAAATAAAGTCATTGTTTGTACAGTTCAAATATTTATTGTGTCGTAATAGCTGTATTATAGATATTTTTAATGAACGTAGATGCTTCAAAAGTATAAGGAGCTCGTGGCTAAATAATTACAGCCGAACAGGCCGATCTTCCGGGTTAAACCGCGCTTGCCGAGGTTGGTCTGTGGATGTGTGACCATCTGTCATAGCGAGTTTCCTCCGCGCCTCGGAAAGCACGTAAAGCCGTTGGTCCCGGCTGTCATTTTTAGATCTTTGACAGTCGTTACTGTTAGTCAGAAGCTTTAAAGTCTGACAACCAGTCTTACCATGGAGTATCGTATTACCCAGTTAGTGAGTTGTGGAGGTCCGATAGACAGTCGCTCCACGTAAAATACTGATATTCAGCTGCATCTGGTTCGACTGGAAGCCGACCCCAATATAGTTGGGAAAAGGCAGGCAGATGATGACGAGATGCTTCAAAAATATGAGAGCAGGGTGGCCCAGTAGTATTCGCCCCGACTTGAAGGTCGAATGCAGCCAGATGCATTACTTTGTGTAATCTATTTCAATACCACTGCTCCCAAAACAGTCAACGAAAATATCGTGAGGAAACCGGCATCTCCCAGAACCAAAAATTCGAAGACATGTGACATCCAACCCGCACTGGACCCGCGTGGATTTTTGCCCACTCCCTCTTACAGATACGCCTGTGTCTCAGCAGAAAGTGATTTTTTTAGTCACGGGCAAGATTGTTTTGACCGCTTCAGTGGAACGCAACGGGCAACTGAAGGAACATATTTGGTTGGATTTTAAGTCAGTCAAGTACGACAATGACTTGACATTCGATAAATGATAAATGATCTTTATTTAGCAAATTGGTTTTGGCAAACTCTTTTACACGTCAAAAAGACACTATTTTAAACTAGATGAGGTCGGTGTTTCGTACCTGACTACTCTGAGAAGAAACATCCGAAACAAACTCAGAGGTCACAGTCTCTTTTAAAGTCCAGACAATTTTGTATTGGTTAAGTTATATGAAACCATGCAGGTGTCTGAAGTGGTCTTTTGAAGAAAGAACCACACAGATTTGAGTGGACCTGTCCAGTCAGTGCAAGCATGTTTCAGTTACCGTGTAGCTCAACTCATAACGGAGCTCAACGATTATTTTCTACACCCGGATAAGGGGGTCGTAAAATCCCGAAAAGTAAAATCAAATCCTGGATCAAGAAAAGTCAACAGTCTTATTCTGCCAACCATACTAACATCCTTTATCTACTAACTAATGATATAACCCCGCCTTCGAACGAGTTGCGAGCACGCAATCTGCTGGAATACGCCTACAATATGCCATTTCGTGCTATTATGAGTAAAACAAATAATGAAGACGGTTTGTCTCGCCGTTAACTGGATAATGTGGTAGAAGAGTACCTTCACAGTCATCATCATCATCATCATCATCAGCCGGAAGACGTCCACTGCTGAACATAGGCCTCCCCCTTAGACCGCCACGCCGAACGACAATTCGCCACTTGCATCCATCATCTTTTTGTCGCCATTGGGATCGCTATAAATGTACCTAGTAGATCGCTAATTATTTGTTGGTAGAGTGGCAATAGAAATACACTATCTGTGAAAATTTCAACTGTCTTTCACGGTTTATGAGATACAAGCTAGTGACAGACGAACGGACGGACAGACAAACAGCGAAATCTTAGGCGCGGGCCACATAGAAAAAACGTAAGATAAGACGAGGCGCGAGGACGCGTCGCGGAAGTGCGAAAATGTATGAGTCGCGTCCGCGCCTCGTCTCCTCTGTATGTTTTACGTCGCGACCCTTCTATACATTTTGTATGAAAGAGACGCCGAAGAGACATTATGTCTCTGCCCCGTCTACGTCTTACGTCTCTTAATAGATCATAGTCCTAAAAATGAATGATTCTGCTATCCATACTTCAACGATGTCATGCTATGTCGACTACGTGAACGAGACATTAGCACGCTTGACTGATGTTCGTATGTTGTGTACAACGACGATATAGTACTAGACTCCTAATAACAGGAGACCGATGTTTGTCAACACATTAGGCAAAAAAGTCTTATATCCGTCTCATTTCGACCACTCCTGTGAGCCGTAAACATACGTTGAGACAGAACAGACCTTGAGTTAGCCAATCACAACGCAGTACCCCGTCCCCCTCGCTTACGTAGTACCTCAGCGAGTTGACAGAATAGTTTTTGTTCCTTAGATCATGTATGCGGAGTCTAGTATTATATCGTCGTTGGTTGTGTAGTAAATCTTATTAAATACCTATTCCGAATAGAAACAGTGGTATTGATATGTTAATCTGTACTAATATTATACAGCTTGAAGTGTTCGTTTGGTTGGTTGAATGTTGCTCAAGAACTATGGGATCGAATTGAAAAAATATTTTTGTGTTGGATAGTTCATCTATCGAGAAAGGTTATAGGCTACATAACATCACGATATGACCATTACTAGGCAGCGAACATACATGTTTAGACGGGAGTCACGAAACGACGATTTTTTCGAAAATTTGTTCAATTATTCTTTCAAATAAATTGTAAAAAAAATTATTGTTACTTCTTACTTACACTCTATTAAATTTTGGGCCCAGGGGGTAATAAAACCCGCTAATAACTAAACAGGCCCTTTAGCCAAACGGCAAGGGATAATGGTAAACGCTCAGAAGTCATTATTAGATTTTCAACTTAATACCCACATGCACATAAAGTTGAAACTTCATTAAAGGCGGCTGAGCGATCGCGAACGAAATGAACGATAACGCTCGGCAATCTGCAATTGATTTTCAATTTTATGCGCTAGGATATAAAGTTGAAAATGTGTTACGGATTACTGAGCGGTAACGTTTTTCGATTGCCTTCTGTTTAGAGCTAAGAAAAAGGCAAGTAAGCTCAAATATTGGTCTTTCTCCGAGCAAATGAGTTTTTTGTTTAAGATTTTGGGGCCCTGTAAGCTGGCACCTAGGACACGTGTCCCGCGTGCCCCTGCCTAGATCCGGACCTGCTAGGCCATTTCCTGACAGATATTTGATGTAATAAAAATTCCAGAAGCAGTTTTCCATCAACCGTATAAAAATAACATTACTTACAAAGCCACTCTTCGCTTTCTCATGGCGGGACATTTTTCTTTTTTTAACATCCAGATGCATTCTGTAACAACAAGAACAAATTATGACTCCACAAAGAAAAAATACTAAACTCTATGGCATTACAGATAAAGTTCTAAATCCTATGTATCCATTTAATACTGATGTTTCTCTGGTAGAGAGAGATAGACTCGTACTGGCTTAAATACACTATATTCCATTAATTGCTATTTTGAGTGTCCCGGTTATGCCTCAAAGAGCTGTCAGCAATGTGACGGGCACTTCTTAGAGGGCCCCGTCAGATTCATGGGACTGTCTTATTGATAAATGTGGCCCCGGAATGTAAATAAGCTATAACAGGACACCGTGGATTTTAGTCAGTACAAGTTGAAAATGTTTTTAAATTTAAATATCAACGTTCAAAAGTGCCTCTTTGATGGCCTAATTGGAATAAATGATTTGACTTTGACTTTGTTGGCAGTCCCTCCTGTCCTGCGTTGGATGATTTTACCATATAAAAAAGTAATGGTCACGATTATCCATTTGGACAGTTCCACAACTCTGTGAGAATTGAATCTGGGATCTTATATTTAGGAAAGCTCACACAAGCCAACTAGACAAACAATTAGATAGTATACATTTAAGACTGAATGGCATTTGAAAGTTGGTTAACAATAAAACTAGACAAAAAATAACTGTTACTGTCATTGTTATCTGTAAATAAATAATTATTTTAGTTATTTCTGTGTACCAGGTAAAACATGGGAAAAAAATAACTTAAAATAACTTGTAACATTTCTCATAAAACAGGTTTTTATTTTATTTTGTGTTGGGCTTGTGTTTTACCACTATCTTGCCTGCTAGTGAGCAATAATGTGGTTAACAGTGAAGCATACTTGCCTTGTAGAATTATTTTAAAATAATAGGTACCTATAGAGAAAGTTTTGTTTTCATTTTTTTTAATGTTTGCTTGTAATGGAAAGAATTTATTTTAATTCTGTCTCTTAATAGATTGTATATTATTGGCAATTAAAATCATGTGATATTATGTATTTGATTTCCATTTATAATTTGAACCGGTGCAAACCCAGTATGGGAATTAGTTCTTAAATTAAACTGCATGATTACCAAATTTTCTGTTTGTAAATTTACTAACAAAAATCTCTAAAACATCTGTGTATGTAAGTATATAAGTGTTTTTGATAAATAAAGCTGTGAATGTAGACATGAGTAGATTCAGTGATAAGTTGTATCTTAAAATAAGAATGATGTTATTTTAGAATTTGATAAGAATCTAAAGAATTCAAGACTGTCCTACATTTTTCAATGAAAACAAACAAAAATGTGATAGATAAAGTCGAATCAGACAACTAAAACCCTCTCAGTCAGCCAGAATATGTTTTTACAAAGAAAATTATTATTGTAGACCATTTTTCGAATGTATGGTATTTTTTTTTTAACTTCATCAGAACCAAAAAAAAAACATTGTCTTAGCACACTGTCTTTTTTTTAAGTACCTATAGATATTATTGGCATTACAGTTAGCACCGCCTTTAGCGAAGGCCCCAAACAGTAAACATCGGGGTCATCTCATCTCGACACAAAAAAAGTTTCGCTATATCCCAACTGTCAGTCAGTAGCGATTTTCAAACTGTTTTATTTACTAAAATCACGCATCAAACAACATTATAAGTTGTTAATACGATGACTGGACCGATGATTTATCGTTTAACAACTCCATCCGCATTCAAACGTTCGTTTTTCAATCATAAAAATGCAAAAACATGAGCTGTTACGTTCACAACGGTCAACGTTCGTCATAACCTATGCTAACTCTGTTTTAGCAACTTCTCAATCAACAAACTGATAAAGATAAGATAATAGATCTACTTTACCACTAAATAAGCGTAGATTTATTTCCATACAAGTTCACAAACATCACTTTTTTGATAAAAACATGATAGATAACACAAACAACTTCACACACCACACATAGGCAACACAGTAGTGACGCGCTACGCGCTCATTTTACAATCGACAATCGAGATGAGATTAGTCATTTGGGTAGTGCTGTGACTTCTCATATTTTTTTACTTAAAATAGTGACATCTGTTATAAAATTGGTACATTAAATAAGATTTTTACGATATCAAAGTAGAAAATGCAATATTTTTACCCGACTACGGCAAAGCCAAAAGGAGGGTTATGATTTTGACCGGTATGTATCAATATATGTTTGTCTGTTCCCTCATTATCTTCTAAACTACTTATCATTACATGATGATGATGATGCCATCTAGCCGATTTCGGCCACAGCGACTGCAATCGATGGCTTTTAGAGTGGTTGAGAGCTTTGATGTGCCCTTTCATGTGCTCTCCAATGACTCGCATATCCAACTTTTGCCATAAAACTCCGAGCACAAAGTGGACATGTAAGAACACCATTGATGACATTGTAATTTATATTTGCAGGTGGTCTAGCTTACATGACAAATGAGGTGTCGATAGAAGCGTCTCAGTTGTCCGCTGGTTATAGGGTAGGTGATGTGTCCGGCACTTTGCCACGGCATGCCACGGCGTGCCGCGGTACGACAAAGCACGCCTCAACGACTTCTGCTGCCTGATATACTTTTAGTCTTCAGTTTTTTTTATAGGTTCGCGTTTGATCGAGTGTTGGTGTGCCTCAGTTTTAAAATGGTAGATTGAGATCTGGGTGTTGATATCGATTATTGCAGATGAAGAGGTCAATGGTGTGCATTCCCCGCTTCTGTACCCCCGCCGCCGCACTCCGCTGTATATCACTACGAGCGCCGGAGTCCGTGGCATGCCGTTCTCTACCGCAATGTGCCACGGCTTCAAGCCACGGGAGCCTGTGGCGCGTCTTTTAATTCCTTGCGATAAAATCCCTTTCAATGCCACGGCTATGTCGTATTTCTGTAACAATGCGATTGAATGCAAAAATTAAAATCCCTTGCCTTGCCATGCCGTCCCAGTCTGCGTAGGCCTTTACGATTCACAATGAATCACCACGAAATTGATAGATTTAACGACTGGATAACAACCGAACATTCTGTATTCTTTTTCATGAGCTGTGGAAGGCTGTGGATTTCTGGGGAGATGCACGTTGTAGTTAATTTTTATTGAATACTAGCTGTTCCCCGCGATTTTCTCTGCTCGGATCCTATAGCTTGGTAGCGTGATGTGGAATAGCCTAGATAGCATTCCTCGATAAATGGACAATCCAAAAATAATATGAAATTGGAAAAAAATACAAAAAATAGGTGCTCGTTGAATAAAATGGACTCTGATAAAGCTTGCTACTTGTATGAACCTCCCTAAGTTATAGCGAACACCCTTTTTTTTTCTTGTGCTTTTCATGAAATGAATCCGATGAGAGAAGGAACTAAAGTCCACAGTGTCCTTCATAGCCCTTTACGTTCTCTGGGGTCATGGTTGTCCGATGAGACAGTATCACGACTCCGCTGTCACCATACACATGGCCTTATTTCTTCGTCTGTCTGTATAAACCTCTTTATTTATATACGGCATTTTCAGATCCATGCGGCAAAGAAGGTTCTAAACTTTCTTTAAAGAATAGAACTGCCTTCCAATAAAAAAAACAAATAAAATTTTAAAATTCAAACCGCATTCCAATTTGCTAGAATTTCGTATTCTTCTGTTATATTCTCATTTTCCACGACCCAACAACCATCTCCCATGGAATAAAATCTTGCTGATTCTTTCAAGAATAATTTTAAATATTTTTTAAGTTACAAAATTAAAACGTTACTCTACTTATTATAGTATCAATATGGATAAAACGCAAGAGCCGCCAAAGAAATGCTTTTGTGCAAGATGTTTCCTTCCTATCGAGCCCGAAGATAAGGTCGATATTGAAGGGCAAAGCTTCCACAGGTGTTGCAGCACGTGCTGTGAGTATAAATTTGTTTTTATAGTTTAATAATTTTGGCACAAATGACCCACTGACCCACAAAAGGCCTCAAACAGACAAAACCCCTGTTTCAATTCTTCTAGGCCCTTTCACAATCTCTCGGTCCGCCATTTTGAATCGAAAAGTCTTCTTTTGGACTTTCATGTTCAAAGAAAAATGGTGATAGCTCCTCAAGAGCATGTCATTTTGCTTGAATCTCTCGGATCTCGTTCCATTTTACTGGTCTGGCGCAAGTGACAGACCTCATGTAATCACCATATTCCCTCTTTTTAATGTCCTCTGTCGTTTATTTTCTAGGTGTCTGCCGGACGATTCCAAAGTCCCTGAAGATGTTCTACGGTCACGTTTTCTGTACCGAATGCTTCAAGACGCACGTGCTGTCGAGGTTTAGGGGCGAGAGTCCCCGCATCCATTCTAACAGCTGGTGGATGCAGTGGGGCCCTGGTGGTAACCCACAAGAAGCTAATAACAGTGAGAGCAAAGGTAAAAGTTCACACCTTCTTCTGAAATTGATTTCTTCAACAATTCAGTCGAAACTGATATGGGGTGCAAGTGGTGAAGTGTCAGTCGCCGAGGCTGCCCCAGGGAAGGCCTATGCAGCAGTGCACGATTTCTGGATGATGATAATTATTGCCAGTTCATTCATTCATCACCATTTGATTGGAAATTTTCAGAGACGAAATCTGAGAACCCCGAAACACCAGAGGAGCCACCAAAGAGATGTATCTGCGCGCGCTGCCTTCAGAGTGTTGATGAAGACAACAAAGTGAACATTGGAGGCCAGAGCTTCCACCCTCAATGTGCCAAGTGCTGTATGTATCTCCCTAAGATGACCCATTGACCCTATATAGACTATCATGTTTCCATTCATAGGACACGGACACAAGCTGTAAAACGGATCATGGCTTCATAATTTAAGGATGTTTTGGGAATGGGACATTTCGGGAAAAGGTCTTTTTGGAACCAAGGGACATTTTGGGAGAGCTGAAGCTGACCGAACGCTTGAACTTTTTGAGTGTCCAACTTCACCAAGAACGTTTGAACTATAAGACAGATAAAATTTTTTAACAGTAAATTAAATTACAGGTTTCTGCCACGCAATTCCGAAGGATAATATCAAGATCTACTATGGCCAGGTCTTCTGCGAAGACTGTTTCAACAAGCTCGTTTTGAACCGCAACAAGGATAATCCTTCGGAATTCTTCAAAACCTGTTTCGACCAGTGGCAGAATAACGCTCAGTTTGCGGAGAACATGAAGGACTTCCTAGCTGGCAACAAGGAATCTGCGCCGTTTATTTTCATGATGTCGGGACAACAGCCTCCTTTCTGTGGATGCGGAAATGGCCCACAGCAGGAGTGGTGCCAGAATAATGAACCTAAGAAATGTAAGTTGGACCTTAGTCCTTAAACTAGTGTTGATTAGTAGTGGTTGACTTGGGGAAGGCTTGTTTTCCAGCTATGGTATGCGCGCCAGTCTTTACCTGCTCACTAAATGCCTTGCTTTAGTCTTCGTCTGCGCTACCCCTCCCAAAATTTTTCATACAAGCTTGAAGAGTCAATTGAAGTTTGTTAGTAGGCCTTGTGCATAGCAGTTCACTTAAGTGCATCAGTCTTCGGTCCTTCGATTTTTTCTGTGGGTGTAAAGAATTTATAATAAGCATGTTTGACTAGTTTATAACCAATACAAATCTCCTTTTTAGGTGCGTAAGAGTTGAATATGAAAAATTTTCACAGCTGCAACACCAGACGTTTCAACAAGGGGTGATTCTTTGGAGAGCTGGGACGGGACGTCCGGTTACCGAACGGAAGCCTCGCTCTCCGATATACCAACAGAAGCGAACCCCATCGAGGAATCAGCAAACGTGGAAAATTTTAACGTGTCTGCAGCCGAAAAAATCGAAAAGCTGACAAAATATCTACATGATAAAGGTCAAAGCGAACCTCAGAAACGCCTGAAAAAATGGAAAAACTTCAATGATAATGCTAAATTATCGAAAGACTCGTGTACAGAGTCTACGTATCGTGGATGGGTTAATCTACAGAGTTCTAGAATCTGTAGCAAAGCCCACTTGAATTGTCCTAAGTGTTTGTGGCAGTATAATGTCCTATTTATGTAAACAGTGATTATTTGTGAAAAGAAGTTTTTGCGGAGAGATTTTTGAATAAAAATGTGGTGTTAATCTATAAACACTGTCGTTTACTTTATCATAAATACTATACATATAATACTTTGTACACTCACCCCTTAAAGGCTCCTCCACATTGCCGGCGGCGGGGCCGCCGGCATGGCCGCCGGGGTGTGCCGGCGGGTTACGCGGCTTGCCGGCGTCAGTTCGTTCCTGGCATTCAAGCGGCGTTCTATGTGACTGCATAGCCGCTCGGCATAAACCCGGCGGCATTGCCGCCGGCATGTGTGTAGTAGCCTTAAGGGTGCGTCCACATCTGGCGAATGCGCCGCAAATGCGCAGCTCGCACGCATTTTTCGGGCTGCGCGCGAGCCGCGCGCAACGATTAAGCCTCTGTTCAGACACAGCGAGAAACGCGCGATTCCCGCGTGGCAATCGCGCGGTTATGTCTGAACGATTACTTAATAACTCATACAAATAAGACTCACGCGGTTTCCATGCGATTCTAAAATCGCGCGGTTCCCGCCGTGTCTGAACAGAGGCAATGTTGAGTAGTGGACTGTATTTTAATAATGGTCAAACAAGGTATTAAGAATAATCAGTATTTTTATTTACTAGCAAACAATGTACAATATTTTCTCACTGAATGACAACTAGACTCCCCTGACATCCAAAACGAAAACGATAAAAAACCCAAAGAGGCCTGTTGCCAACATTTAGCCTCTGTTCAGACACGGCGGGAACCGCGCGATTTCAGAATCGCATGGAAATCGCGTGAGTCTTAGCCTCTGTTCAGACACGGCGGGAACCGCGCGATTATGTCTGAACGCTACTCATACAAATAAGACTCATGCGATTTCCATGCGATTCTGAAATCGCGCGGTTTCCGCCGTGTCTGAACTAGGCTTTACACTCATGGGTTTAGGCAGGGAGGTCAGTTACTTGATCCTTACGATCGATTCCGTTGGCGCAGAAAGTCCCAATCGTACAGTGTCCTATTTGCCCTATGTCCCATTCGAACAATTTCCCATTCTCGCCCAATGTCCCATTCGCACAATCTCCCATTCGCACAAAGTCAGATTCGCAAAAAAAATCCCGTTCGTATAGTATTCCATTCGCACAGACAGAGCCACTAAAGTTTCCGTTTTCATTCCTATTCGGTCATCATCTGCCTAGCCTTTTCCCAACTATATTGGGGTCGGCTTCCAGTCGAACCAGATGCAGCTGAATATTGGTATTTTACATGGAGAGACTGACCCAGCGGGTGAAAAGAGGTAAAATGAGCTCGCTCTGGGAACGCAAAAACTATTCGTTGGTGGAAATACAAGTATGCAGTTTGCGCCTGCGAGTTTAAAGGAGTCATTAATGTGTCTGTTCCGCTCGCGGTGGAAACCGGGCTTTAAGACCTCCACAACCCAGTGACTGGATAACACGATACCCCAAGGTAAGGCCCGATATCCACCAAAGCCGATACCGGGCCTTGGTGGATACCGGGCTTTAGGGTTCATACGGATCGCGGGCAGCCGCATTCGCAACCGCAACGTGCGGTTGAAGAACCGTTGCGATTTGCGGTCATGTCGACCCATTTTAAAGATGGACGTGGAAGAAGTTGCAGCTATTTACTACATGAATACTCTGGTAATTTGGTGTTCCAAATTGCTGGCCGACTCTGGATGTCGTTGATATTTTTTTCGGTATCGAATTCCATTTGACTCTATCAATGGCGGGCAGCTGCAGACTGAAACGAACAGTGCGTATAGCAACCGTCCGGCTGGCCGTCACTCGGGCCCCGCAGCCCTCCGAGCGACCGGAGCGGTCTGCGGGTAGCCGCATCGCAGTGCGCATAGAAATGAATATTACGTACAAAATTGTGTTTGCGGTCAGCCGGACGGCTAGCCGCAATGCGGCTACCCGCATAGTGCGTATGAACCCTAACTTAGGGTTCATACACAGTACGGTTTCCAGTGTGGACACACACACAATGGCTCTAGGCGTATGTGGCGCATGTTAACTTAGAATACATACTTTTGACATCAAAAAACCCAACATTCACTTTGCACATTTTTAATTGCACATAAAAATACATGATAATTATCCACTTTCCACTTCATAAAAATAATTTATTTCTCGTAATGGAGCATTTACACAAGGCCAATTGGTGAGCCATTCCTCAAAGCCAATCGAATATTGGCATCGTTTGGAAAGAGACAGCTTGTCTCTCAGCTATGCCTGTCTCTATTCACACAATGCCATTACTGGATTAACGACTCTATAGACTTATGCACCCATAACATAGGCAACTATTTTGCGAATTCCATCTCCGCAGCGGGTTCTACTTTCTCTTCTTTTTCTTCTATGACTTCTTTTTTATCTTCTTTCGACTCTTTTTCCTTTTTTGTTAGGTCTCCAGAGCATTCGATTTTGGGTTGCGTAAAAATATATTTGTAAAAACAATCCTTGCAAAACACATGGCCATAATAGTTTTTGGAATGAAGAGGTGACTTGCGGCAAATACCTGCAAGGAATACAACATAAATGTTAGGGTTAAGGCAAAACATTGAGTCAGTGACTGACGTCAGTCCACTGACGAGTCAGTGCTGACCTGGCACTGCCATAGTGTAAATTGATTTCAAGTCAGTACAGTACCTACTGACTACATACTGACTCCGTATAAATAGCACGAGTCAGTTTTCGGCGCCAGCACTGACGTCAGTTACTGACTCAATGTAAATCGACCATTAGTGGGTCATAAGGGATAATGGGGAAGATCGGTCAAAACTAATTGTAGATGGCGCCATTACTATGTCCTAATCCGACCAATGAAGTAGTACTATTATTTTGAAGTACTTATTAAGATTTCCAATGACGATGCTGGGAACTAGCTATGCTAGTGCCATTCGTTTCCCAGTTGCCATCCCCATTGAAAGATCAAGTGCGTTTGCGTAGTATACACAATCGGCATGCTTGTATGAACAGTTGTATGAATGTGGATGAGGCGAAAGGAGTTTATAAGCATCACCAACTTCCTTATTTTTATGTATGTAAGGATGTGTTTAAATCATCAATTTTACTGAAATGGGATCAAATGAACAGAATCAGCCCATACGGTTAGAGTCAAGGGATTCCAACTCGTCAACTAGTCGGTGAACGCCCGCCTGGCAACCCAGAGCATTTGAGCAAAACTTGCTCACGGAGCTGCGGAGGAGCAATATTGCTCCAACAAGCACGAGCATTTTGCAGCTCGGTGTGCGCAAACCCTTAGGCGGACTAGTCGATAACTTCTAAGTCGATCGATTGTTATCGAAGACAATCATTAATTTGGGATCAAAATTCAAATAGGTACTTTTAAACACTTACAACATATCCCACAATTTGTTCTAATGTTATTGTATGTAATTTTATCAATCTTTTCATCTTTTTCATTTTTGCTAGTGTTACGTGTGTCTTGAAGAGGCGGTTCTTCCATTTTATTATTTAAAAATACGCACTAAAATTTTGTAAAACAGCCGCTTTTTATGTATTTTGACAGATTAAGCAAAAAATACACAACAAAAATTCAATGACAGTCCCTCTTTTTCTTTCATATTTATTTTTATTGGCCAGTTGCTTCAATAAACAAAGCTAGCTTTATGAACTTGAAAATTGTCTTACTGTCTTTATAAATGCTCACTGTGTAAGAGTACTAAATTGAGATGATAAGCTTTTCACTCGGACTTCTCTTTCTAACTCATGCGTTTACTAAAGACACTACCGCCAAAAAGTTCAACAGTTCAAACATCGAATTTTGTCAAGTTATATTCAGAATTGACAACGGAAAGTAGCAACAAACAATTTTCAGGCGTGGCTTTTTACAGTAAAACAGATATTTATGACTTAAATAGTAGCTAAAACAAGTTAAATGTGATATTTACTAGGTTATTACACAACCGGGAGTGTTTTACCCGGTGTTTGCGCAGTGAAACAAGTGTCTGAATACATTAAGAAACAGGGCGTTAACTGCCGTTGGATTTTATCAAAAATAAACATGTACGGAAGAAAGACGCCTTCTACATATCGATCAACGCCTTCTGTGTACTCACATTACACTGGAAAGTAAGTTTCACGAGTTATAAAAACTTCTTATTGGAAAAAGAGTTTGCATTGCATAGTTTCTGTAAACCATCCATAGATATTGCATGTCTATGTTTTGGAAGATGTTTTGAAGAAGTTTATTGCAAAAAGTTTGTAACATGCCTTTATAAGCCGGTGCATATAATGGTCTTGATGTTTTTGGTCATATTAATTACAAACAATAGTTTATCAACGGTATTGTGTTACTAAGTTCATCGACCTTTTATGTTCTCTGACTAATCGTGCAGTTCCGTATCAATATCTCCTTTAGGTTTTCATGGCCCATCAGCTTTCCATCATTTTAATAGTAGAAATCAAAACTAAATACTGTGAAACAACTTAAACTCCCATGGATGATAACAGTGATGCCAATCATGCCAACTAGCCCAATATTCTATGATGTATCCCACTGCTGGACATAGACCAACCAAACCTCACAAACAGCAAATCAAATTGACATCACAGTTAGCAGTCGCTGAGCGATTGGACTGCTGCACAGAGTGTCACAGGTTCGATTCCCGCACAGAACAAATATTTGTATGGTCTAGTAGTTGTTTCGGGTCTGGGTGTTTGTGTATGTGAGTTTATTTGTTTGTAAACGCACCCACGAAACAGGAGAAATTTCTAGTGTGGGGCAACGTTTTCTAGACACACGAGAGTGTGACCAGCCAAGTAAAAAAATAAATAAATCAATTTCAGCTTGCATTGGAACTGCATCATATTGCAGTGGTGTTTGCTACTAGCAATATATAGCAATAATAGTATAGTAGTTAGTTATATTGGCTGCCACATACAGTGTAGCCAACATCACTAACAGGCAGATTCAAGACTACAAAGAGCATATTCTAAAAATCACGACACAGAAATATAATTCAAGAATAACTTTCAGATCATCAACAAACCTCCGTTCTTCAAAGTCAGTGAGGTCACTAAGACTACCATGGTACCAGAAGCCGATACTCCATGATGCATTCTTCTTGGATCTTCAGAGAGGATCTCTGCTTACCGGGTTCTTTACTCTGGTAAGATTTAAGTAATTTCAATTCTTCCACACCCTTTATTTATGTAGTAGTATCATCAGATGAGTCCTCCCACCCAGGGCAGGACAGGAGGGACTTTTCGATTTGTACTGACTAAAATCCACGACCTTTACGTTCCAGGTTATTTGATTAGACAGTCCCGAGACCTTGGCAGGTGAAAAAATGAGTAAAAAAGGGCCATACAGTTTGTCTTTAGTGAATTATCTTCTAAACCCACATGTTATTATATCTTTCATTGCATGATGCAGGATTTGGATCTTTACTTTTTTCATTTTCTATTTCACACAAGGAATTTTTTGTGTATCGTGGGTGTGTTTACAAACATATAAACTCATATACACAAACGCCAGGAAACGTAAGAACAACTTGTAGATCATAAATTATAAATATCATTTTGAAATCTTTAAGTATGTTTATCAGTTGTCTTGTACCCATAACACAAGCTCTGCTTAGCTTGGGACTAGATGGTGTTGTGTGATAGTTGTGGATTATTATTATTACATAATAGATAAATATTTGCCCTACCGTGCCGTCAAACCCCTATTTCTCCAGAGATATCGCTAGTTGCCTTTAAGTCCACTACAGCTAAAAAAAGAAATCTCATTAAAACCATATATTTTCAGTTCATGGCCCTCTTCACATTCGCGGAGAGCATCTTTGACTTGTACTGCCTGTACATGGCGACGCCCGGCTTCACTCACACCGGATATTACGTCATCAGCTACCAGTTCGTCTATGTTGGGAGTCCTCCAGGTAAATAAAATAACTATTTGTGTCTGTGAATTAAACTTTTGTAAAAGCAACAACATCCAACAATACAGGCAAAGATGGTTGAAAAAAAAAGTAATTTAATTTTATCAAAAACTGTTACATCTACATTGTCAAAATTCAGTATTAACCTCAAGAAATGTTTGTTTATTTGCTCAGATCAAAAAAATAGGCAGATAGAGCGCTCAGAACACGCGAGTGGGTCCACCAAAGTTAATACAAAATCAAAATCGAATACAAAGTCGCGACAGTACCAAGCTAGGCGTCGTACCAAGCTGCGCGTCGTTGTTGTTTTTTGTCAAAATATTCCGTCTCGTGTCTTTAACCATCGTAAAAGTTGTTCTCAAAACAAAGAAAACATTATGGAATGTAATTCTATTTGATTTTGTATTGATCTGAGCCCTATTGTAATAAAATGTTACTCTACGTATTCTATCTGTTTTTATATCTGTTACAGTTCGCAACGTCCTGATAATATTCGCACTGTTCTCATGGCTGGGCTCCGTTGCAGTGCTTGTTACTAGCATCATTCTCATCAATGCTCTAAGAAAGGTAAATAACTTAAAAAAAACTCATATTATTTCGATTATGTAGAGGGAAAAGTCAATAAGACAAACACTCCTTTGAAATGTTTGGTGTACAGTCACGAGCAATAGTATGTATACACTAAGCAGTATTCAAAAGCGATGTTCTGCTAACAATTTGATTAAACGTTTGTTTTTTAATTCTTCTATTTTGGAAGCCATACTTTTACAAACTAGGTCTTATTTCAAAGTGGAAATCAGTATTTCACGAATAATTTGCGTTTGAATTTTGCTAAGTGTTTACATGTTATTGCTCGTGACTGTACCTTGCGTGCCCGACAGAGGGTCCATATTGTATCTTAAACTTGTATTTTGGTAAATAATAATAATAATATTCCACAACTATCACACAACGCCATTTAGTCCAAAGCTAAGCAGAGCAAATGGGTACTAGACAACTGATAAACATACTTATATATTTGTAAATACATACATATTATAGACTAGTGTTTGCCCGCGGCTTCGCTTGCGTTAATTTAGAATTTGAGAAACAATACGGATCGTGTAAGTGACGCCATCTGGAATATGAATTATTTATTTTTCTCGGCAACAGCTCTCTTCTATTTTAGGGGATGAAAGGTACCCTGTATTCCGTGTCTATACTCCTGACAATGTATATACGCAAAATTTTGGGACGATCGATTCAGTAGGTAGTTTGCGTGAAAAGGTAAAAAACAAACATACTTGCATTCATAATATTGGTTTAGATCAATAATGTTATACGTAGGTACCTACATAGTTTGCACAGGAAACGTCCTTGTTTGAGCGACATTAATTTCAAAGATCCGTGTTTATCTTAAACATTAAACTATCATTTTTGGTCGATTTACAGTATCACTACAGTTAGTATTTATTATCGAAACAATAAATTGTGTTTAAAATAATATCCAACTTACCTACCTACAATTTAAATCAGCGCAGATTTATTCTAGAACTACTGAAGAAGAGAACTACTGAAAAATATTAGAAAAAAATCAAATTGCAAGTAATATTGAAATAAACGTATTCATAAAATTATTTTTAACTATTTGAAACTCTCACAGGATACATAAAATCCACAAAAAGTGAAGAAGAATAATGCAAGATTTGATCCTAAGACCCATTGCACGAAAGTCATGCAGGTCACCACCCAGACTGGCTGGTCCGCTGACAGTAGTATTGAAAAAGCGATTCTTATACAAATGTCAAAAATGACTGAACATCAACATTATTATAACATTGCTAATCCCCCAAGGGGAAAAGCGTAATCATACAATATCCTATTAATTGAGGAGCAGTTTAAGGAATATTTGAGGAAAAAATGAATAAATAATATACAGTGGTTTAGCTTCCAACTCTCAACAAACATAAAAAAACAACATAATTCAAATTTGCTTATCTCCTAGGGAAAATAGCGTAATGATATACAGCCTATTAACAGAAGCACATTATTAGGAATATTTGAGGAAAATTTGGTCGACAACTTAACAGTAGTTTCGGAGATAGATCAAACCAAAAAAACATAAAAAATTTCGAAAAAAAATAAAAGTTGATCTGGCATCAGAATCGATCCCTTATCTCGAAAAAAATACAAAAAGAAAAAAATATTCAATGTACAGGAATGACAGCTCTACGATTTTATTATATGTAAAGATAAAGATAAATGTCACCCAGACACAACAAATGATCATGTCATCCCACAAACATTTGTCCTGGGTGAGAATCGAACCCACGACCCTCGGCATAGCAGTCAGGGTCACTAACCACTAGACCAACAGGCCAGGCAGTATAAATACAAGTTAAAAATATAATATGGACCAAAGAGACAAAATCTAGATATTTTTAAAAGTAGAGTTGTAGTAAGTTCTAACCGAATATAACAAAAGATTTATTAATTTCAAGCGGAACTCACATGCGGGGCAAAGTTAACTAAAAATATTCATTCACAAACTACATTATCATCCACATGTTCATTCTATTACCATTCACTCATTCATACTAATTCACTCATTCGTTCACCATTCATGCTGACATCCTGTAGTTAGTAAAACAAGGAAAGAATAAGGTAAGTTGCACTAACACTTTATTTTAGAGATGGGTAACTCAGGAGAGATAGATACGAATGATAATGTATCGTTCCGTCTCACTCAATCACTCAATGCATCACTTTGAATCCGAATGTATCAGTGTATCTTCGTATCTTTTACAACTTGTTCAATCTTCGTCTTTTTGAATCTGTGTGATGCGTCGCACCCTAGTGGCCGGCGACGCGGTCCTCTTCGGAAAGTATATACGTCTCTTTCGCACCTCCCTATTTAGATGTTATGTCGCGTTTTCGCAAGGCCGAGAGAATGAGTTGACTGACCATTATAAACTGATTCATGATTCTCACAAAACGATAAATTGATAAATCTGTTACTTGTAACTAGAGTTTAAAGTAGTAAAGCAGTACTTGAAAATTTCAAGTAATACATTGATTTGGTTTTGTCGTGCAAGTCAAGTCAAGTGCCTAAAGCAATCTAGAGTTGATTAAACTATGCAAACTAATTTCTTTCATAAATCTATCGATTTAGGATCTAGATAGAAAAAAGGGTTTAGCGATTTACAAAATTAAACAAAATATAAGCTCGAGACCTGGATCGAGATCGGGATTGGCAATAATTAGCTGAGCAAGTGAGCAACAGGCAGTGCAATGTCGCATCATGCGCGGATTCGAAAGGATATGAAGATAAAGAGTGATACGTATATCTCAATGATCAAAAGATACGTTGAGCACGTGAGCAAAAGTGCAATGTCGCTTCGTGTCATGCGCGGATTCGAAAAGATACAAACATATGAAAGAGTGATACATATCTCAGTGATCAAAAGATACATATGAATCTTTTCTTTTCAATGATACATTTTTCCCATGTCTACTTTATTTTATAAAGTTTCACTTATAAGCAGGACTGAGTTCTAAAAAGTAGTGTCCGACCAAAACTGATTTTTCCATAATCCACAACGCGGGCCCATGTGCGGGTTGGTAGATGTCACATGTCTTCGAATTTTTAGTTTTAGGACATGCCGGTTTCCTCACGATGTTTTCCTTCACCACTGGGATACCACTGGGCTGGGACTTCTGGAGGGAGGTGGGCTGGTTGGAATAAGCCACCAAAGGCCACTATGGCCCACGCACAATGGGCCACATGAAGGATTAAGTGCGGAAACCAAAACCCCTAACATAGAACCACTGGGGTACCACTTCTCTCGCATATTTCATTTACTTTATTATTTTCCAACATTAATCCAACAAACAATTTTCTGCTTACAGGAATACGAAAAACGCATAGTCCCGTGGCTGTTCACCTTCGGCATATTCATAGTGTTTCGTCTTATCGCCTTTGTGTTCGCCTCCATAGTGAACGACATGATATTTTCGTACAACGTGTTAATGTGTCTGTGTTGGATTGTGTTCTGTGTCGCCGGCATGTACGGCTGGCTGCTGGTGTATAGTTTGTACTTGGAGTTGGCAGACCTCACCAAATTAGAAGATCTGGCACATTTGAGGGTAAGATTCCAGTCCATTTATTTCGCTTGGGAGAGGACAGCGTCCCCCTCACGACCCAGTGAGACGCCCCACAGCAGCGGAGGTCGCAGGACGATCTTCGGCGCGGACGGCGAGTAATGGGCGACTCGCTGTCCGATCATGGACCATGCCGGTCAACGGCGCGTTGTATTCCACGCGCGCCTCAAAGAGATGTCAGCAATATATTATGATGGGGCGTCCTTAGAGGGCCAAAGCCTGCCGGCGTTCGGGTCTACCGAATTACAGTGACCCCGGAACGTAAAGGGCTATTGAAGAAAACCTTATGGCTGCTACACACCTTACGATAAATCGTTACGATTAGTCGGTACAGATAAACTGCAACGATAAATCGACAAGTGTGTATGAGAAAAACTGTACAGTTTGTCCGATTTTATAAGACTGTACAGTTGAACGGAGCAGTATGAAATTTTGGAAAGATAAATCGGAGTCGGATGAAACTGTATCGATAAATCGTAACGTGTGTGGCCACTTGTTCAGTTTTTGCCTTATAAACCAACAACTGCCAACGCATCGTCAGTCGAAGCCATGGCTCAACTAATGAATAATCGTACAGTTTTCTAGTACCTGTCTGAAGGTGTGTGGGCACTACCGAAACTGTGCAGTTAATCTGTACCGTTTAATCGGTAACGACTTATCGTAAGGTGTGTAGCAGCCAATACACACTTAACGATTTATCGTAAGGTGTGTAGCAGCCATTCGATTAAAGTTTGTACAAGTCTGACAGTCCCTCCTGCCTTGTCCTGGGTGGGAGGACTCATTTGATGTTTTTAACTCGATAAAAAAATAACATCATCATCATCATATGACTGGGCTGTTTGTCTAGTGGTTAGTGACCCTGACTGCTATGCTGGAGGTCGTGGGTTCGATTCCCACCCAGGACAAATGTTTGTGTGATGAGCATGATCATTTGTTCTGTGTCTGGGTGTTATTTATCTATAATAAATGTATTATTTAGAAATATATAAGTATGTTTATCAGTTATCTAGTACCCATAACACAAGCTCTGCTTAGCTTGGGACTAGATGGCGTTGTGAGATAGTTGTGAAATATTATTATTATTATATCAGCTGTAGGACGTCCACTGCTGAACATAGGCCTCCCCTATAGATTTACAATAGGACTGGTTGTAAGCGGCCTGCATCCAGCGTGATCTTGTGGTCTTCATAAGATCGTCTGCCCACCTAGTGGGTGGACGTCCTACGCTGCGCTTGCCGCTGCGTGGTCTCCATTCGAGAACCTAACGGCCCCATCGGCCATCAGTTCTGCGTGTTATATGGCCTGCCCACTGCCATTTCAACTTGCTAATTTGTTGAGCTATGTCGGTAACTTTGGTTCGTCTACGAATCTCCTCATTTCTGAGTCGATCGCGCAGAGAGACTCCGAGAGTCCGAGCATAGCCCTCTCTATGTCTCGTTGGACTATACTGAGCTTACTAATGAGGTCCATAGTAAAGGACCACGTTTCGGCGCCATACGTCATCACTGGTAACACACATTGGTCGAAAACTTTCGATTTGACTAACTGACTGTATTTTTTATAACTGGACCTTATTTTGATATCCTTTGCAAGCAATGAGAGCTCAGTATATACTGGAAATGTCCTGAACCTGTTGAGTAAGAATAACATTTTCCATTACTTCCCCAGATGGGCACAATGGCATCTCTCAACGCGTCCCTCGCTGGATCTCGACCGACCACTCCTCACAGCACGGTGTCCACCATGCCTGCCTCACAGATATGATATGCGGCCCCGCACCTCCCCGATGAGATTACGCCCCTCGCTGAGACTTCGCCCCCCGTCGAGGGGAGTCTTGAGACCCCTGTGTGAGTAAGACGACTGTATATTAAGTATTGGACTTTTTTATGGGGGTTGTAAAAATATAGCTGCACTTTTTTTTTCATTCAAAATTCAATCTATTTTATTTCACATAGCCTACAAAGTCATTTTTCAAAACGCCGATAAACTGGTTTGTGTGTAAGGAAATCTTAAAATTAAGTCTTTAAAACAATGACACTTAATTGGATTAGCTTCATTGATAGCGGTAAAATCAGGTAAAATAATTATAAGTTTTTGTTTCCTAAGTTGTGAGTCACTCCAATCCGAAGTAGTGAAAATAAATTCATTTAGTTCTGGTAAAAGGAACCAAGCCACAATATTCCACATAATTAATTGGATATTTAAAAATAATATCTTAAATGTGCTGTATTTTACATCTGTTACAATCAGTCCTAAAACATCCAAAATGTGATGTGAAACAAGAACTTTAACCCTCCGAAATCACAATAATTACGACTAAATAATAAAAAAATTGTGGATTAGTACTTTTTGGCAGAACTAAACTTGATTTCATAGAATGGTAAAAACGTCTTGCAAAGTTTTGTAGACCTTTTTATACTTTCATATTTTGTAATAAAACAAATACATATAATAATTAAGGCATGTTTTAAAGTGACATGCAACTGTTTATAATGCACAAATAACAAAGTTTTGAATCAATGTAATTTCACTGGGAGGTTACCAGAGGGTATTTTAATGGCCCAAAATGGCAGCAAATATAATTCCTTAACTCTTTATTTAAGTAGAGTTCTTTTAACGAAAAATGAACACACACTCAAGTATACAGGGTTTGTTTTCAAATACGAGCATAAATAAAAAGATTTTGAGACTAAAACAACTGTTTTAAATAAATATAAGTGCATTGATAGACACGCGGAAAGTATGTGCGTCAGTGCACCGGTAACTATTACCCACTAGTACTAGTTTGCCAAACTGAATCGCTTTTTTTTTTCAAAATCGAAAATGCTGCCTATTCTGAACCATTTTAATTTTTATCATTGAAAACTGTCCTGTAGTTTAGCAAAAACGAACCAATAATTCACTATGGTATGCTGGTTGGTTCGTTTTTGCAGAACTAGGGTTTAGTTCTGCAAAGTTCATTTTTCGTTACAAGAACTGTATCATATTAGTATGCTAAGTTCAAAATATAAGCCCTTATTTGTTATAGAATTTCCGTCCTTTAATATTTTTATTAAAGATTACTTTAAAATTTTAAGCAAAAAATATTTTCTTGTTAAGAATCTCATATTGATGTATATTATTTTTATATGATGTTAATTTTTAACATAATTATTATATGTGTATAATGCATAGTGTAATGATCGATCTATAATTTAGGGATTTATTCATAAACATTTTTTTTTCGAAATTTAACGGAAGTTACTGTTTATGAAAAAGTATACCCTATAAGTAATAATTTTTAATTTTATACATTTATTTTTGTAATATACTGAACTTACTTAGTAAATGATTTATATTACTTTAAGACACAATAGTTTAAAAAAAAAGGTGACATGAACGTTGAAATTGTTTGTTTATAAAGTTAATAATCGTACAATTTTATTAAACAAAAAAATAATATGTCTGTTTGTAATGATTTCTTGTTGAATGATGTGATTTCTATGCATCTATATCGAATGTATCCCCACCTAATTTAAAAGTGAATCTATAAAACGGCCTAACATTAGAAAAAGTTAGGCCCGGGTGGTGTGACAATGACTAACGTCCGAAATTAATCATGCAACCATAATTTGGTCCTTAATGAGTTTGAAAACAATAAAATTTTCTATGATGCACATTTTTGATGCGATTTATCACGTAATTTTATAGATTATTGTATTAAAATGACTGTTATTATTAATAATGCCATTTAAAGAAAGTATTAATTACAATCACTGTTGTGCCTTTTTAATAGTGCCTTGAGTAAAATGCACAATTTCATAGTTTGTGAGAAAATCAGCATATTTGATATGACGACTAAGTGACGAACTTATCACCGCCTTTTTTACTTTGGGTCCACAAATCAAGAATGTTCTAGAACAAAATATTCCAAGATATTTCACAATATCTTCATGCATTGTAGCCTACAAAGATGTGGTCGGTGTCCCAACAGTGGGAACACTATAGTCTAACTATGCTATGGTCTTAATTTTTTTTTTTTTTTTTTTTTTCATATTAAAATTATGTAATTATACAATTATAGTATGTACATTGAGGAACTTCACTACCCCGCCATTTAATCCCAAACCATTGCAACTCCTGTGAGCCAGAATCAACAGTGGTGACCACCAGAAAAGCACTGAGTCAATGAATCTCGAAGTCTCTGAGAATTGGATTCTAGAAAATCTTATTGTAGGTACTTATTATTAGTCACTCAGTCGTCATCAAACTGACTACGCTTTGTAACGTACTGACTAATGTAGTTTTAGTAATAGTTGTCTAAGCTCCGTCCATTGCGCATTTTTTACTTTATTACTGTAACTACAAGTGTGGAATAAAAATTAATTAAGAATGTTTTGTTTTACTTTTTTACGTAGCCATTTGTCCCAGGCAAAGGCCTTCCCCATATTATCCTTCCTACTCTGCTTCGAGCGCTACCTCGGACCCGCCACAACAGAGCGCGACAGTTTTTTTAATATTTCTTTTAAAAAGAGTGTCTCGTTCCACTGCCGAACTAAGCTTTGAGTGGCCTTTTTTTGAGCATAAAGCTTATATAGTGATAAACAACACATTTCAATACTCAATATGTTATCTAGCAAGCTGAATCACAAGTGTTGTGTCAAAACGAACCAAGCCACATCAGTCCAACCGGGTAGCGGCCATATGCTGACAACTAATTATCATGTCCAACGTTAAGGATTAAAATTGAAACCAAAAAAAATATTAAATAAGTTTTTTATTACAACATTTTTACATAAATACACATTCAGAAATATAGTTTTTCTTTACAATAAGGACACGATTTATCGCCTCCAAATTCTTAGTTAAATTCATGTAATCGATGTTATTTTATTAACATTATTTCATTACCACTGCTCTCAAAACGGCGAAAGAAAACAGCATCTAGAACCATAAATTCGAAGACATGTGACATCTACCAAGCGGTAATGTGCCTGTGTGGATATTCCAGCAATGAAAACTTAGACTAGTAATTTAATTTCTAGACATAGCTCGTTCTTGAGTAAGCGAACATCGATCAAATAATGTCATAAGCCAAGTCTACTATCCCAATTTTCTTACAAAACACGTTATCTATTTGTTGCGATAAACATTTCATGTTATATAACAATGTTATATGTTTGTATAACACAATAACATGGCGTAGCAGACCGGCTTTATAAAATAAGAGGCGTTTATATTACAAATATGTTCAGAGAAACAATTATGAATATTTTGAACTACATAGGCATGTATTTGGTATTTAATTATCATGCATATAAATAAAGACTATACCGGCTTTATTACAAAACGTGGTTTAACTTAGAACAAGCTTAAAATCAAAAATGAGTTTTTGAATTTCGAACTTTATTCCAACTGCTATAAAATTCTAAAATGCACATTGACAACTTAGACCGGGATCTAAACTCGGTTTTTGTATTAATTACTTTACGACAGTAGAAATAAAGTTTGAAATTCAAAAATTCATTTTTAATTTAAAGCTTGGTTTAAGTTAAACCACGTTTTGTAATAAAGCCGTACATGTTTAACAAACTTACTTGCGCAACACTTCAACTCCAATAATGGTTAAAAACAATTAGGTCTATTTTTGCTTACGAAACCAAAATGCCATTTAGATAGTATCAAGCTAAAAGAACCAACAATTTATCGATTTATTTACTAAGCGTAGTAAATAAATTACAAGGTTTTAAAAACTCCTTAGAAATGTATAAATGCTAAATATTTGGAATTGGCAACATTATAGTTAAAAATCCTACGTAGCAAAAGATTTAGAACGCTAAAATACAAGTTATTTTGAACTAAAAGTTTGAAATAATACCTGTATGTATATTATAATTATTCTAGTTTTTTAAAAGAATCTCCAGCGAGCAAAGAGTATAACCCTGCTTTTGTCCTAACCATAGACAAAAAGTATAAGTCACACATTTGTTTGAAATTAGAAGACGCCTTTCTATCGTTGAGCACACGCATTTGAATTCGCAACGGACAGAAAGCACGGCACACAATTGCTTAAGTTAGGACGCGGCTTATAAATCGAAATAATTTGGTTAGAAAATCCAGATTAAAATTCTACGCAATATCTGCCGTTTATGTAAAAAATTGACCTAAGATAAATATATTTGCTTACAATTCTGAAAATATTTACAAAATAAACAAAAAATAAAATCTTAAATCTTATTTATGTATGTTATGGAGTCTAGGCTACCCCAACTAAAAACATGAATACTAATAATTTATATTTTTACATAATATTGTATATTTATAACAAGTTTATACCTTTTCAATATACATTATCACTGGGGTATAACATTACCCATACCTGTAGTACGCTAAAGTTACTTTAAAAGCTTATAACATCATTACAAAAGCTACTTTTTGGGGTATGTAATACCCCATAGGTACCCAGTTCTGCTAAAAATGTACCAACCCACAAATGTACAGACGCCAGCACATCAAGCTACCACAATCTGTCAGATTTCTTTAATAGAATTACAACCTTATCACAAGAGTAGAGGGTTAATGTTTGATTGGTAAAATGGTGGTTGACCTAACTAGCGTCTGTGCATTGCTTTGTTCAACGTTTATTTAGGTTTGTTTATATTTTGTAAACTATGTACATGTGTTAAATTATATTTTATTACAATTGAAAGCATTTAGATACCAAAAATGATTCTTTTCATGAAAAATTTTAACGTGACTTGGTACCTTTTAGTATAAACAGAGAAAAGTTAATATTTTATCAGTAAAGCAAGAAATATGTTATACACATAATGAAAAAATATTACAAATAGTCCGATATAAAAATCCAATGAAAAATTTTTACACACATTTATTTCGTACATAATATCATTTTGAAAATTTTAAGCAGAGATTCAAACGATAGATACCTAAAAATATATATACATACAATTTTAATTTCCAATAAACATATAATTGAATCTCGCAAAATTTTGAATATTTCATTGTGAAATAATTTTACAATTTATCATAACATCACGTCTTTTACCCCCTGGGGTTTAAACAAAAGCATAAGTATCAGAATAGTACTCCTACATTTTACTAGTTGTTTTAAGCCACATTTTATATGGGGCGAGCCAACGACAATAATTATAATACTAGACTCCTAATAACAGGCGACTGATGTCTGTCAACACATTAGGCAAAAAAGTCTTATATTCGTCTCATTTCGACCACTCCTGTGAGCCGTAAACATACGTTGAGACAGAACAGACCTTGAGTTAGCCAATCACAACGCAGTACCCCGTCCCCCTCGCTTACGTAGTACCTCAGCGAGTTGACAGAATAGTTTTTGTTCCTTAGATCGTGCATGCGGAGTCTAGTATTATATCGTCGTTGGGGCGAGCTAATTGCCATCAACCTGTCACGCATTTATACTTCGCGACTGCTACTGAAAAGTTTTGTAAAACCTCAATAAAACTGACGCCCAAGGAATAGAACCTAGGTCCTAAGCAGACGCGATTGCGACTAATAGACCAACTAACAATTTAATGTTAAAATATTAACGATAACATAATAGTTATAAATCAATTAATATCCATAGTAGTTATAACGAAAAGATTTACTTACAAAGAAAGAACAATAATAAAATATAATATTCATGTGTTTATTCTTTTTAGAAAAAAACGCATGAAATTAATGTATTCTTTACTTGTTTTATTTGGTAACATTTTAAAGAGTGGCAATCTATTTTTTATCGTGGTAAAATCATTAAATGAGTCCTCCCACCTAGGGCAAAGCGTTAGGGACTGCCAGACTTGTACTGACTAAAATCCTCAGTGTCCTTCAATAGTCATTTACGTTCCGGGGTCACGGTAATTCGTTAGTCTCGCTACCAAATAAGGCTAACTTTGAAGTAGTTTTTAAAGTCATTCATTCCGCACGTAAAATACACGCTTAAGACGTGGTGTTGCGGATACCAGGTGGCTTAAAATAACGTCTTAAAGAAGCAAGAGTACATAATTCTACTGTGCGAGCTAGATGGCGCTAGACGACTTGTATAGCTCAGTCTCTTTCCGTTAGGCCACCAGCTCGTTTCACAATACAGTAGTGTTATTCATACTGCATTTACAGTTATTAAAAAAGGAAAACAGCTGTGGGCCAAAATAACCACTTTGTGGAGCCCTGACACAGCCAGAAGGCGTCGCGGCAGGCCTCGTAGAAGATGGCGGGATGAGCTTGGCAAAACCAACGATCAGTGGTCCACTTTGGCCCTGGATCGTGAAAACTTGAAGTCATGGCGAGAGGTCTTTGCCCAGCAGTGGGATTATGATAGTGGGCAGGCTAGCAGGATGAGAAAAGAAAGCCCTTTGATGTGTAAATTCGTGATTGAAAATTTAAAATTTACCAAATAAAACGAATAAAAAATAAAATACAAAAAGTGATGTATTTGCTAAATTAAAACTTACTTTAAATAATAATACATACAATCTATCGTTCTAATCAAATCCATAATTTATTAATAAAAACAAGATCAACTTTTACAATAACTGTTAAAAGTTCATAGATGACGCTTGCGACGAAAAAAAATACATTTTTTTTACTAAAATATTAATATACATCAATATTCATAATCCACAATTTAGATATCCGTAATATTAAAATTGAAACGAACAAAAATGCAAAAAGGTACCAAAATGTAACCCAAAAACCTCCCAACAGATGGCGTTTTTCTCAACATCGCAAGCGCAATCTACCAACCTTCAAAAACTAATCATTTAAAACCGTAGACATAGAAGACGGACGCACTACGACTGAATTCTTGCGGAAAATACGTAAAACTATATATTTTTAAATACAATTTGATGTAATGACGGGTCAAAAAGACTTCAAGAGGGGTATTACAACGTCTTAAAACCAATCTTGTTCCAGTGAGTGAACGAGATAGCGCTAGACGACTTGTATAGC
Organism: Agrotis segetum; assembly: GCA_036375495.1. Classification (NCBI taxonomy): domain Eukaryota; kingdom Metazoa; phylum Arthropoda; class Insecta; order Lepidoptera; family Noctuidae; genus Agrotis; species Agrotis segetum. The sequence goes on along the minus strand of JAQSVV010000197.1, from coordinate 999,899 downwards.
TCTGTTTCTTTCCAACAGTGGAACTACTCTTGCGGGTGTGGCGCGGACTCTAAACATTCTTTATCCATGTGTAAAAACAGTCACAAAAGTGACAAAAGAGTGACAGAGACAAAGCGATTTTGCGGCTGATAGTAGTCTTTGAATATAGAGATGACTAAATAATTACAGGCGGGTTAAGCCGCGCTTGCCGAGGTTCTCTGTGGATGGGTGACCATCTGTCATAGCGAGTTTCCTCCGAAAGCACGTAAAGCCGTTGGTCCCGGCTGTCCTTTGTAGATCTTTGACAGTCGTTATTAGTCAGAAGCTCTAAGTCTGACAACCAGTCTTACCAGCGTATCGTATTACACAGTAACTGTGTTGTGGAGGTCCGATAGTCAGTCGCTCCATGTAAAATACTGATATTCAGCTGCATCTGGTTCAACTGGAAGCCGACCACAATATAGTTGGGAAAAGCTAGGCAGATGGTGGGCCGCAAAATCGCTTCGTCTCTTTCTAGTTTCTTCGTTACCGTCCATCCTCTATATCTATGACGCCATGTTGGCCGAAAGAAAGAGATGGCGCTATACCAGAAAGCAAGACGTAAATAATTCTATCTCGTTTCTAAGTATAGCGCTGTTTCTTTCGTATGGATCCGGCGTGAGTCACAGTGCTATCAACTTAACTTTTAAGTCCAAGTTCCTTGCGCTTGATCCTGGCGTAGGGGCCTATTTCAGGATCCATTACGAAGTCGTACAGGACTTTAGTCCAACTGTCATGGTGTGGAAGATTGTCGTAGAATTCCGGCGCGATGCGGCGTACCTGGAGAAAAAAAATGTATGTAGACTTTTTTTTAGCGTTGTAATTTCTTCAAATGAGTCCTCCTAACCAGGGCAGCGCAGGGCAGGAGGGGGACTGTCAGACTTGTACTGCCTAAAATCCATGGTGTCCTTCAATAACCCTTTACGTTCCGGGGTCATGGTAAGGACATTGGGAGACCGTGGATGCCGAGAAAGGGGGCCTTGTCAGATTGCTGACAACTCTATGGGGCGTACGTGGAACATGACGTGCCCTCTACCCGGATACGATGAGCGTTTTACCATTGCCGTGCCGGGGAAGCAAAAATGAATGAAAACGTATGGCTCGCTTTTGCGCTTACCGGCGCCGGTTCATACATTTTTCTTCCCCGCACCGACACTACGCCGGCGCAGGGACCGGGTGCCGTCCCGTCTAATGGAAAAACGCCCGATCTATGATCGGACGCCGAGTTGCTCGTTACTCGCCGTCCGCATGCACATAAGGAGGCTTAAAATCGTCTCGCGACATTTATTGCCGGGCGTCTCCCGCGGCAGCAAGGTCGTGAGGTATAAACTGTCCTCTCCCTCACGCATTCCGCCTGTAATTGTTCTTCATCATTTCATCATCATCATCATTTCAGCCTATAGCAGTCCACAGCGCACGATCTCCTGCTTTTTTCATCCAGCCACTACCAGCCACCTTCTTCAAGTCATCGGTCCATCTTGCCGGTTGGCATCCCACCCTACGCTTACCTACATGCGGTCTCCATTCGAGAACCTTCCTACTCCACCTATCGTCGGTTCTGCGGTTCTTACCTTTTTTTTTTTTTTAGCGTGGTAAAATCATCAAATGAGTCCTCCTACCCCGGGCAGGGCGGGAGGGACTGTCAGACTTGTACTGACTAAAATCCACGGTGTCCTTCAGTAGCCTGTTATGTTCCGGGGTCACGGTAGGGAAATAATCCCGCGACCCCGGTGCGGTTCTTACCTCAGGTAATTTACTGCCAGGCACCGCCGGGAAGTCATGATGCTCGTTGTGGTAGCCGACGTTGAACGTGATCCAATTCAGAGGACCGTAGTAAGAGTAGGTCTCGTAACCTTTCTTGAACATGTAGTGTTCGGCTACGAAATGACCTAGAAGTAAGATTAAGATTTTATTAGAGGTTTAAGTATTGAATAAAGTAATTGCAACAACACACGGCTACACATCAAAAGCTGAATCATAGACTATTTATATTAATAACATTGAGTTTAGAATATATATTCGTTGCATAAAACTGTAATAATAATAACCTTTTTTTTAACATTTCTAGTATAGCTTCTGGACCGTTGAGCCATATCAAAATCAAAAGTCATTTATTCAAATTAGGCTGATTTATCGGCACTTTTTGAAGGTCAATATTTATATAAGACAGTCTCCCAAAGCGCCCCCCCTTCGACACTTCCTAGTGTTTTGTCTGGGAAGAAGAAGTGGCGGAACAAACTCCCCAGCAACACATCTGTCTGTACGGTTAGAAGAACCAAGATTTATACAATTTAATAGAATATTCACATTATAATTACACCTCAATCGTGACTAGAAGCGACATAAAGATAAACTAGGACCATTCATCATAGTAAAAAACAACTTAAAGAAATTAAATTTTAAAACAACTGACCTGCAACTGGGTGGACACCCATAGCCATAACAGCTCCAAAGATCAGGTAACCAAGTGCTTTCCATCCTGCAACAGAAATAAAATCAACTCTTTAATAAAAAGAAAACACAGAAAACTTTCTGGAATTGGAAAGGCCTTTGCCCAGAATTCATCATCATTATATCAACCATAGGATATCCACTGGACATCTCCCATATAATTTCAATAAGACTGGTTGGAAGCGGCTTGTATCCAGTCATTCATTCAGTTATAGGAAAGATATTAAGAGCGCATAACCAAGTTGGCAACGTCGCTAATAGCTGTCAAATATTTAGTAATTTTAATAAATTTGGCAATGTTATTGTATGGAAATAAGAAATATGGCACTGTAGTGCACTATAAAATTGATATAGGAATGTAATTAAAACACTGAATTTGATGTTGCAACCGTTTCAGATATATAAAAGGCCCCCCTCCCTAATCATTTTTTAGTGCACTACAGAGCTTTATTTCATAGTTTCATTCAGTAAATTTGTAAAAATTAACTAAATCTTGTAAATATTTGACAGCCATTTGCGACGTTGCCAACTTTCAGAATAAGCGCTCTTAAGGGGCTCCCTCAGCCGGAGCATTCGCGTGTAATGTAACATTATAGATTCGACTTTGAGCATTACATTACAATACTACCTCCCTGACTGACGAGCATTCGCGTACATTTAGTATAGATTTGATACAAGGTGCGCATTGTGATGCTCGATTGTCTTCACTCACTGATGAAATGTTCGAATCTGTAACGTTATATTACAAGTGAATGCTCGCGGTGAGCGCGCATTTAACATCAAACGTATTACAAAATAGAAAACTATGAAGACTTTTAGTTCTAAAAATAGCTACCTATCTTTATTTTTTAGATTAGAACACTGCATATAAGGAAAACAATACATGTAATTCAAAATGTTTAAACGAATAAAATTTCCTAATAGAAATACATTCACACAATATTTTTATGACTCGTACGAGGAAAACAGTCCATTTCCCGTATTGATAGATTGATTATAATCGTGTTACAAAATATGACTAATAGCATTTTCTTGTATTCCTTATATTAAAATATCAGTTTTGCTCGATAATTGTATCTGGAGGGGTATTACGTTTTAAAACCAGGCTTACACTTGCGGAAGAGCAGTGTGACTATTCAGGCCCGAAAGAGCTGAGGATATACACAGATGGATCAAAGAATGATTCCGGAACCGGGGCTGGAGTCTTCTCACACGACCTTAACATAAATATATCCAGCCCGCTAGGAATGTACAACACCGTCTACCAGGCGGAATGCATGGGCATTATACAAGCAGCATATGCGATAGAGGCCAGAAGAGTTACGGATGCCCATATACGTATACTCTCTGATACCGCCTCAGTCCTTCAATCGTTGGAGAAACAATATACCACTTCAAGCTTAACACTAGAATGTCACAATGCACTAGAACGTCTAACGGTATCTAAACGCAACAAAGTGACACTACAATGGATTAAAGGACATGGCGGATCATTGGGCAACGACGCGGCTGATGAACTAGCTAGGAGAGCATCCAGCGCATCAGTTTGCGGACCCATTATACCCATCCCCTTCAACCAGATACGTAGATGGCTGCAGGAGCGCACCCTCACACAAGCAGAGAGATGGTGGACCTCGACACCAGGCTGCAGGCAATCCAAGGAAGCCCTGCCATCCCTAGATGGCAGGCTAACCAGACGTCCTTTACGCCTGGACAGGACCGGCATGCGCCTGCTGACAGGGACCATAACGGGACACTGCTCCCTAAACAAACACTTCCACACAATAGGCATAACGGACAGCCCCCTGTGCAGGGCATGCATGGAGACTGAGGAAACCGTCGCTCATGTGCTCTTCGAGTGCACAGGTGTCACACAGATCAGGACAGAAACCCTCGGGACACCCAGGACTTACACAGATGTTCTCCACAGACCAAAGAACCTGATCAACTTCTGGAGGGAGGTGGGCTGGTTGGAATAAGCCACCAAGGCCACTATGGCTCACGCACAATGGTCCACATGAAGGACTAAGTGCGGAAACCAAAACCCCTAACATAGAACATAGAACCAGGCTTATTCCGGAGAGTGAAAGTGACAGAGCTATACAAGTTGTCTAGCGCCATCTCATTCACTCACTGGAACAAGCCTGGTTTTAAGACGTTGTTATCCCCTTGGACATTATATAACGTTAGAGATAGCAAGAGTAGTTCCACTCTGTGGGAAAGAGACAGCACTGTACAAGTCTCGTCTCGTCTAGCGCCATCACTTTCCCACAATTGAACTACTCTCGTTTAGAAGGGCACCAAACCCTGTAGCCATGTAACAAACGATAAACGCAAACACTGAGTAGGCTTTAATAGATATTCAACTGTATGTGCTTGGGTATAACGTTGAAGATTTAGTAAATATTGCTTAGGTATCGGTTTCGATCTTTCCTACCGCTAACGCTCAGAAATCTTAAAAAGATTTTCGACTTTAGGGTCTAGGCTATAAAGTTGAAAATCTATTGGCGAATACCGAGCGTTTACGATTATCGTTTGCGAGTTAGTGACTTGGCTATAGGTTCCGCCAGATAAGTGTGGAATAAAATACGTTGACCCCCGTGTACCAATATATTGCAATATTTCAAAACCATTCGAAAAAACGTAAAGAAAATGTCGTAGAACAACCAAAAGCAACGTATCGTGGTAAGAGGAGATCTTGACCCTATATTTTATTTTGAAATTCGAATGATGGTGTTATGAAATTCGAACGATGCATTATTAGTATCAATGACCTTTATTACAGATTTATTTGGCGGGGATTATAGGTGTGCGTCCACAGGTCGGCATCGCACGTATCGGACGTATCGTACGTAACGGATTTTAGTTGGTCTTGTATGACAACTCATACAACTGCGTCCACTGATCCGCATCGTACGGACGGCTCATCGGCAATGCCTTAATGCGATGCGTACTGATGACGTCATACGGAATGCCGATCAGTGGAAGCGATGAAGGTGGCATCGGGAATCCGATTGCTGATACTCGCGTCGGCAATCCGATCGCTGCCGACACAGAAATCTGTTTGATGCGATGCGTCCGATACGTACGATGCGGACCTGTGGACGCTTACCATATAAAGGGGCTGGCCGACAAAAAAATACGTTTAAAACACTCACCCCACAATTTAATGACTATAGCATCAAAGAAAAGCTGGATCACCAAGTTGATAAGTTCCATAGGCGTGGGCGGTTTTGGGCGGACTATGAGAGGGCGGAAGCTGTAGAAGAAGGGTTGGAGTATCAGCCAGAGGAATTTGCCGCCGGTTGTGTCGAAGAGTTTCGCCTCTAGTAGTGTTGGTAGATCTGTGTCTATAACTTCGTTGCCTTGGTACTGGAAAATGAAAGACATAAATATACCTACATTATTTTAATCACGTCCAGCTTTGGTGGCAGTCTTCTCGTAACTGTAATTATCGTAATTTGATAAAATAAATATCATTCAAGATTAATGTTTATCTTTCTACTGATGAATGATTTTTCTTAAGACTATCGTCTACCGAGCGCTCGTCCATACTAAAAGAGAAAACGTTTTCCTGCCCCTAAATGTTATCCTATCTCAATGATTTTTTAGAATGACAGTAAAAAAACTAGGTTTATAGGTTTTCTTTTTTTTCAAAAGTAACTCTTTAGGCGCCTGAAACTTTCAAACTATTATAAGTTTTACCCATAACACAAGCTCTGCTTAGCTTGGGACTAGATGTTGTTGTGTGATAGTTGTGGAATATTGTTATTATTATTAACATTAGTCTAGATTTCTAAAAGAAGAGATTCCACTTACCCTATGATGTTCCAAATGATATTTCTTAAAGCTGATGGATACTGGCAGGCCTATTGGTAGATTCGCGAAGAAGCCAAATAGCCTGTTAGCCAGCGGCCGATTGTGGCCGAACGCTAAGTTGTGGGCTATTTCGTGAATGGCTGGAACAAAGAAATACTTATAATTATAAAGGTGCAGTCAGTACTCATCTCTCATACATAGGGTTGCCATCTCAAAAATTTGGAAAACAGCACAAGACGCGTGAAAACCCCAGATTTTAGAGTACAGTGTGCTTAGTGCGAGTTTTTTTACGTTGACGCGATAGTAACGTTTAACCGCGTTTGGCGCTCCTATTGGCCCGCTGCAAGGTCGTGAGAACTCTCAACCAATGAGAACGCCAAACGCGGTAAACGTTACTATTGCGTCAACGTAAAAAAACTCGCACTAAGCACACAGAACCCGGAACATGAGTCGAAGTGCGCACCGTGGCAACTGCGTCGGGAGGGGGAGGGGGGGGGGGGGTGAAGTGTGCGAATAGCATAATATGCATAATTTTTAAACACGGACTTCAAATGAGGGCTTTATTTGAAGTCCCCGGACGCTGCCCGGATGCCATCTAACCTGGGAAAAATCCAGGTAAACCTGGACGGATGGCAACCCTACTCATACAGGGCAAAGTACTTCGGTAGCCCAAGTTCTCTCCTCTATAGGGCCGGATTAACTTGTCCTCTGGAGCGAAGCGAGGCTGCTGCGCTGCGGAGAAACGGAGAAGTAATAACCAATAGGATTGCACCTTTTAAGGGGAGCGGAGATGTTATGGAATCCTATTCGTTAATATTTTCCCGTTTCTCCGCTCCGCCTGTTCGTTCCGCATTAATGGACAGGCAGCCTTAACTAGCTTGCATACCTACATCGCGGAGTGGGCCAGGCCCGCTCCTAGTAGCCACATTATTGGGGCGCCATAAAACCTGCCAATTCTTCCCAACTAGATATTTCATAGACATTTTCAGCTTGTTTTTCATTTAAGTCCTAAATAAAACCTAAAAAGTACTTTACAATGTTGTGATGCAATTTAAAATTGACACGTACGTCACTCCGCGAGTGTCCACGGTTAGTTGACATCTCTGTCACCTCGCGCGGTGCATTCAATTTGATAGTCACCGCAACGACTAGACTTTGCACGTAGCTTAATGGTAGCGTCCACAGGTCCGCATCGTACGTATCGGACGCATCGCATCAAACGGATTTCTGTATAGGCAGCGATCGGATTGCCGACGCGAGTATCAGCAATCGGATTGCCTATGCCACCTTCATCGCTTCCACTGATCGGCATTCCGTATGACGTCATCCGTACGCATCGCATTAAGGCACTGCCGATGAGCCGTCCGTACGATGCGGATCAGTGGACGCAGTTGTATGAGGTTTCATACAAGGCAAACTAAATTCCGTTACGTACGATACGTCCGATACGTGCGATGCCGACCTGTCGACGCACACCTTTAATGAGAGTTCCTAGCTAGATTTTACAGTCACAACGTTTGTAAAGAATCGAGGAAAATCACAGTGCGACATAAACATTGACACAACCATAATTGGCACATAAAAATATACTTTATCATCCTTTACATAAGACATAAACTCCTTATGTGATGATCGTTAGACTTATATGTAATGACAAACATTGACCGACCTTGAGTCATCGTAGCAACTATTCTAAAATTTACTAATTATAAATCAAGCTCTTTTTGCAGGACATTTCCAGTATGTAATGAGCTCTCATAAGCTACGCTCTAGACCTTCCAGCTTGGCCATCATTGCAACCCTTGCTGTCCTCGCTGAAAAGACCTCGACCTACGGCCTCGGCCAGCAGGCGTAGCATGGCGCCGTAGAAAGGGGTTTTGTCGACGCAAGAATAGACAAAATGACAGAACGTAGAAATATTTTTAGCGTTTTAAGCATGGTAATGTAAAAAATATGGAAAATAATCGTTCTTTTCTTCAATAGTGTACGAATGATGTAATATTTGTGCAAAAAAACAGTCGATTTGTATAGAAATAACGATGAAATAACTTTGTCTTCTCTTGGTAGAATAGAGATAGAATCGCCGTGCTACGCGTGCTGGAGCTGCGCTACGCTGCGCTATCGGCCATCATCAGCGCGACCAGCAAAGTAGCCACTATAGACCGCGGCAATAATGTACTATTACCGTGGTTGCATAGAACCACAGTCACAATCCCTTTATTTTTAATTTTTTGATCGGGGGTGCTGGGCCCCTGGTCATAGTGGGCCCCTAGGCACTGGCCTAAAGTGCCTTATGGATAATACGGCACTGGTTATGTCGCGTCTTGCTGTGAACTGACCCTAAGTGTGACGTCAGATTTGGGACAAAGTCCTGGCCATTTGTTCCAATTGACTCCTCGCGTGATTGAAGTAGTTATTTTGCAGGACTGTTTTCTACAGAACTATCCCGCCTGTATTTCTTCAAAGACGTAAAGACGGGTCTTTCTTTTACATTGGTCAACAGATAGTTTTCTGAATTCGTAAGACATACGAATTTCATTTAGTTTTGACGTTTATCGCTCGCCGTTTCCGGAGGAGCTCGTAGCTAAATAATTACAGCCGCACAGGCCGATCTTCCAGGTTAAGCCGCGCTTGCCGAGGTTGGTCTGTCATAGCGAGTTTCCTCCGTGCTTCGGAAAGCACATAAAGCCGTTGGTCCCGCTGGCGTCGTGCGGTCCATGGCCCTTTACGGGGCCCCTGTGTGGGCCCTGAGCATCCGGACGCGACCACAGAAGCTGGTCGCATGCCAGAGGGTCATGGCTATCCGAATGATCCGGGGATACCGCACGATTGCCGGCGAATCGGCCAACCTGCTTGCCGGATTGCTGCCTTGGGATCTGGAGGCGACTGCCCTCCAGCGCGTCTATGAGTGGCGCGTGGAGGCGCAGCGCAGGGGCGTGACCCCGCTGCCTCGCGAAATCGAGGCGCGGCGCGAAGACCTCCGGCGCGATCTCAGGGCAGTATGGAAGGAACGACTGTCGCGACCGACGGCCGGGCACGCCGCAATTGCGGCGGTAAGACCCCTCTTTGAGGAGTGGCTGGAGAGAAGTCATGGCGTCCTGACCTACCGCTTGACGCAGGTCCTCACCGGACACGGAAGTTTCGGGAGGTACCTGTGTCTGATGCGAAAGGAAGAGACGCCTGGGTGTCACCACTGCGAAGATCGCCCGGAGGACACGGTGGAGCATACGGTGCAAGACTGCCCAGCTTGGGCGGAGCACCGACGTGTCCTCACGGCTGCGATAGGCGGAGACCTCTCGCGCCCGGCATTGGTTGCGGCCATGCTGCGGGGCGAGACGGAGTGGGAAGCGGTCAGCTCCTTCTGCGAGGCAGTAATGCTCGTAAAGGAGGAGGCAGGCCGCGAGCGAGAGAGGACAGCGTCCTCCCTCCGCCCCAGCCGCAGTGGTAGGCGCCCACGGCGACGGACGTCGCTAGATGATCTCCGGCCACCGTAGGCGCGGGCATGCGTGCAGCGAGTAAAGGGCAACTCGCTGCCCGACCAAGGACCATGCCCGGGTCGACGGCGCGTTGTGTCCCACGCGCGCCTCAAAGAGCGTCAGCATAATGACGGGGCCCCCCTCTCAGAGGGCCAAAGCCTGCCGGGGTCGCGGGATTATTCCCTTACCGTAACCCCGGAACTTAACAGGCTATGAAGGACACCGTGGATTTTAGTCAGTAGAAGTCTGACAGTCCCTCCCGCCCTGCCCGGGGTTGGAGGACTCATTTGATGATTTTACCACGCTAAAAAAAAAAAAAAAAAGCCGTTGGTCCCGGCTGTCATTTGTAGATATTTGACAGTGGTTACTGTTATTCAGAAGCTCTAAAGTCTGACAACCAGTCTTATCATGGAGTATAGTATTATCCAGTTACTGGGTTGTGGAGGTCCGATAGGCAGTCGCTCCATGTAAAATACTGATATTCAGCTGCATCTGGTTCGACTGGAAGCCGACCTCAATATAGTTGGGAAAAGGCAGGCAGATGGTGATGTTTATCGCTCGCCTGAAGTTCCAGTATCTTTTGGGTGAAGTCAGTCCATGATTAGGTCTCATATTTGATTCAAAGCTAGATTGAGACCAAACCCATTATTATAAAAAATAGTTATACATAATATAATACTACATGACAACGATCAATAGGTAATGTGACCTTGAGAATTGATGGACGCTGGTAAAATAAATAATTCATGGCACATTTATACAAAACTAATGTGAATATTTTGGATTTGTCAAGGTGTCATGGTGATATCGAACCTGTCATACGAACGGATCATGAATACGAACTACTCGTTAACCGATTTATGAAAAAGGAGGAGGTTCTCAATTCGTCAGAATATTTTTTTTAATGAAGAACATCTCCAATTTCTCAAAGATACCTTTTCAGGTCGCAGGTCTTATGAATTACCGTGACCCCGGAACGTAAAGGGCTATTGAATACACCGTGGATTTTAGTCAGTTAGTCTGACAGTACCTCCCCTCCCTGCCCTGGGTGGGAGGACTCATTTGATGATTTTACCACGTAAAACAAAAATACCTGAAGCTGTTTTGTTTTCTTATAATGTCCAATAATCCCGGAAAATAAACTAGCAGCTTTCAGTTAACGGTAACCAACTTTCTGAACCAGTTTAAAGTGGCTAATAAAGTAAATTTTATTAGCCACTTTAAACTGGTTCTTTATTAATAATAAAGTCTCTACATGGCGATGGATGGTTGGTTGTTGAAAAAGGGGCGGCACATAGTGTGCCTAGAGCGGCTAAAGCGACTGCAAATTCGCCACTGAAAGGTGTTCTCAATTCGTCGAAAAATCTTTTGAAAATCAATTAGTCCAATTAGATATTGGCAATTTATTGATGCTTGCAACATGCCTCATCATCATCATCTCAGCCGTAGGACGTCCACTGCTGAACAAAGGCCTCCCCTTTTGATCTCCACATATACCGGTTGGAAGCGACCTGCATCCAGCGTCTTCCGGCGACCTTTTTAAGGTCGTCTTTCCACCGTGCTGGTGGACATGCCTATTGGTTAAAAAATGCAACAATTATAGATAGGATAGGTAAGTTCATAAAATACGTATTATTAGGTAATTATGCGGTAAGTCGTATGCGCCAGTATGATCAAGACACGCACGTGTTCATTTCGATAGATTATCCGTCTACACCTGCGATTGATTATCACCCAATATACGAATAACATAAGTCATTAATTGTTATTTGTAGTGCCTATTATGACAGAGCTGATAACATTTTAGTTATTGATTGCAATCACAACTGGACATAGGTTTATGCCCTGAAAATATAGCTGTCCGTGTCCGATAAATGTCCATAAACGCCGAATAAGGCTGCGGTTCCACTGCACAAGCAGAAACTAAACTGGTCAAAAAGCCCAGGCAAAAGGTATTTAAGCTGCGGTTCGACTGAGGCGGAGCGGAGCAGAGCCTGTAGCCAAACGGCAAGCGACAATCGTAACCCCATCGCATAAAGTTGAAAATCTAGTAAAGACAGCTGAGCGATAGCGAACGAAACAAACGAAAACGATCTGTCATCTTTGATAGATTGTCAACTTTATGCAATGAGTTATAAAGTAGAAAATGTTATAGCGACTGCTGAACGTTAGCGAATGTCGCTTGCCGTTTGGCTATAGGGCCAGATGGGAGACGAGATGTGCCGCGAATCCGCGATTCACCAATCACATGGCATCAGTCAGCCATGGCTGGCCACGTCACACGTGTATTCAAGCCATGTAATTAATGCATCGCGGCACAGCTCGCCTCCGCTCTACTCCGCTCCACCGCAGTGGAACCACAGCTTAAATACCTTCCGCCTAGGCTTTTTGCCCAGTTAATTTTCTGCTTGATTTAATATAAACAGTTGTTAGTTTTTATGCCCAGTGGCTGGGAATTTATTTGGGCGTTAAACTGATTTATGCCCAACGTTGCAAGTTTATGCCCATATTCATTTTGTTCATATTTTTTGTTGTCCACGATACTATTGTTGTTAAGACAGTCTCGCGACCCCATCAACGGGCCCGCCGTTAAGTATTTTGCATTTTTTACGAACAGCAGTGGGGCTACTGCGTATCTTTGTTGACAGATCAAATGATGAATAATTGCTGTGATGACCATCGAATAGCTGTTAAAAGGTAAATTTCGTACCTATTGCCTTTTGCAATGAAACTGATATATGTAAATGTTCCCTAAAATCAACTATTCTAACGCTCTTGAGGCACTTCTCAACTTAACCTCATAACAGTCGATAAAATATAGAGGTGTCAAGCCACCGAAGTTTAACTGCAGGTCAATAACTATAAAGATTGCCAATTACCCTGCAGAAAGCAAGTGATCTCCTTATCAAAAACCTCGAGAGCTCTTCCACCAGTTATTTTCTCTAAAAACAGTTAATAGATAAGATACAGCTGATAATGACACACGTTTTCAAGTGCCGTGATTACAAAAATTACTTTGATAACAAGCTATCAGCATAAACGGTAATAGTTTCTAAGTAGTTCTGCGCAGGAGTGGACGGCAGTTCCTGAGTTGCTGTTGAGATATGGACTCTAGGGCTTGGCACTTAAGATTTCTTATCGGAAGCTAATCAATTATGATATTGATAGAATGATGACAGGCAATCATTGGGAGTGGTATACTCAAGTAATTGGGTCTTGAGTTGATATGATGCGTATGGCCTAAGTCAACTGAGTCTAATATTGGTAAATTATGTGTGGAATGGCGGCCAATTTGTGAAATAAGTAATCTATTTAATGATTTTTATTTTCTTGGGACAAACCCACCACTCTTCTCCCAAACCACTGCAACTCCTAAAAGCCAGAATCAACAGTGGCAACCACCAGAAAAGCGCCGAGACAATGAAGCTCGATATGTTCCGGAGAATAAATTTTACCTGTCTTGGATTCTGCAACGAAATTAATTAGAAAAGAATAGTGGAGGAGTAGGAAAAATATGTTTCCACTTTCCTCTGTCAAGCAGGAGACAGAACAAAACAAGGCCAATAGGCACAAAAAGACATTATAACTGGGAGTAGCCCAGTGGCCTAGCACCACGGGTAAAAATTACTACTTATATTAATAGATACTAAATTGTGGCGAATAAAGTTATATTTTGAGTCGCTCAATTGAAATGTGGGCTTGTCATTTCATGGTCTGTGTATTGAAGCCTAGTTGCATAGTACGTGGATAGGTTTTGGAAGCCATGGGCGCCAATGCTGGCTTTCAACCGTGGCTTACCCTGAACGAGACCAACACTGGCTTTTTACGGTTACATTTCGGTGAGTGTGCGATGGAACTGCACAACTTGATCCGAGAAATTCCGACTGGCCCTTTCTATTATCGGACTACAATGCGCCATCGATATAATTATGGCGGACATCCCTCCGGTACGTACAAAGCGTTTTGCCAATCCCTTTATTGTGCGCACAGCTAAGGAGTGGAATTCCCTGCCGGCCTGTTGTCATGTCTGTATTTCCGGACAGCTATAACCTTGGAGGTCTTCAAATCAAGAGAGGCGGAGAGAAGATGTGTTTGAATAACCAATCAGATGTCCACATCTCCTCCCCGCTTAGCTTCAGTTGACATCTGATTGGTTATTCAAACAAATCTCCTCTCCTCTCCGCTTTGGTGGATTCCGAGCCCTTTTTTTTCTGTCAGACTCTTACTGACTAAAATCCATCCGTGTTCCTTCCTATGCCCTTTACGTTCCGGGGTCACGGTATCCTGGGTTAAGAAAAAACCCGCGACCCCAGCAGGCATTTTGCGCGAAACACGACGAGTCACCGACCCGGGCTTGGTCCTTGGTCGGACGGCGAGCTACCCATCACTCACCGTCCGCAAGGCCGCTCCGCCTCTGTGCCCTCTGCTAATCAGAGGGTCACGCGTTGGAGCGTCCACACGAAAGGCTATTCGCATACGGGCAAAGAGACCCCTTAGGCACACAGTGCCTAAGGAAGAGTTTCTGCCCGCATCCCAGGGTGCACCGGCCCGATGCACTGGTCTTCCCCCCGGACGTATCCGAGAGGGAACTCCAGCCCACGGGCGCACGTGGAGGTTTCCTGTCATAGCACCCCGGATTCCGAGCCCTAAGTTAATACTAGGCAAGCGTGCTTCACCGTCGACAACATCTTCGTTTACCATCAGACGTGATATTGATCAAACGCGAACCATGCTTAACATTGCTTGAACGTATTTGCACCACATCGCTCGTAGAACTGACAACCGATGGGGAAGAAAAGTTCTCTCATAGCGACCACGGACCGGAAAACGCAGCGTAGGCAGGCCTCCCACTAGGTGGACTGACGACATCGTGAGGATCACGGGCCGATGCATGGATGCAAGTGGCGAATTGTCGTTCGGCGTGGCGGTCTAAGGGGGAGGCCTATGTTCAGCAGTGGTCGTCCTCCGGCTGATGATGTTGATGATGATGTATTTGCAAATGATGAAGACACTTACCTAACATAAGAGAATGATTGATGACTCCTCCGAAGCAGTAGGCAACCAGCAGCATCATCGGCCAACTGAGCTGCGTCACAAACGGCAGCGAGATGATCTGAACTAACACCATAGCCGTCACCACCCATTTGAAGTTAGGATCGTAACCGAATAGCTTCTTTATTTGTGGATATTTTTCTGCGGACAAAAGATAGTACTGGTTAGAAATGGTTTAAACAGGCTAGCACTATGGAACGATTTATAAAAAAAATAACGGTTCAACGTGCTTAACATAATTTACTTTATAAAAATAAGTCGGGTTTTCCTTCCTGGCGCTATAACTCCAGAACGCACGAACCGATTTCCACGGTTTTGCATTCGTTGGAAAGGTCTCGGGCTCCGTGAGGTTTATAGTAAAAAAAAAAGCATCTGGTGGCGAAATGGAGTTCGCCGGGTTTGCTAGTACAACATATTTAAAGGCACAATTACATTTTGAACTTTGCCCGAATTCATTTTGCTACAAGAATCCGGGCAAACATGAGAGACCCATAAACGTCGAATAAATGCTTTTTGTACAGTTAAGTTTCTACATTTTTTTTTTTTAATTAAATAAGTTTATTTGTTTTTATCCCCAATAACCAGCCATTTATTAGGGGAGGTTAACTCATTCATAGATGCCAAGTTTTTGCCCATTTTATTCATCATTCTTATATACACTCTCATAGCACATTAGCACATTATTTTCTCGCTATCGTTCATTAAAATTGAATATTGTATCGCACATAATAAAATGAACATAAAACAAGAAATTATGTAGTGGAATGTAAAGATTGATACATCCTGTTTGCATACCAACTTTTTCTACTCTTCGTCTATTCTTTTCCGATCCATTCCGTAGAGATCCAAGACTTTTTACCGAACTATCATCATCATCATCAGCCTATAAAGTTCCCACTGCTGGGCCACACGGGTTCAGTGCGGGTTGGTAGATGTCAAATGATTTCGAATGTGATGGTTCTAGGACATGCCGGTTTTCTAACGATGTTTTCTTTCCCCGCTTTGAGAGCAGTGGTGATGAAATAAATTATACAAAGATGCGCCGGACTGTGTTCGAACCCACGACCTATATGACCTCGCAAGTCGGAGCCAATACCAGTGGGCCATCACTGCATAACAATACAAAATAATATATACTATAATGCATATCACCGTGTTTCTCCTCTCTTTCCCGTCACAGTCTCCTATAAAGTCCAGACATTGTATTGCTCAGGTCATACGAGGACCATACGGGTCTTTAAGATGGTCTTTTGAAGAAAGAACCACATAGATTTGATTAGACCTGGGCCTCAAGTCTGCTAATTTGATTTAACTCTCATGCTATTGATATTCAATTGAGGCTCAATCACGACTCCATTACGATTAGAACAAATTTGGTATTCTGCAAAAACTTGTATAAGCTCAATAGAGTCGTAATGGAATCGTAGTGTAATGGGGAAGGCAAGTGTCAAAGTGAAAAATGACAGTTTGGTCCCCAAAGAACTGTAAAATTAAAGGAATTTTCAGAAAAAAAACCATTTATTGATGTAAAATGACTAGATGTTGTGTAATAAGCTGTAAAAATGATGGAATACACTTTTCAAAATAATGTCTACTTTTCTTTTGGAGGTTAAGTACCAGTATTGCATCGCTCCATAAATCATGAAATGGTTCGTCTGGCGGAAGAATTATCACCTGGAACGAGTTTTGTAATAGTTGTGGTGTTAAGAAATTAAATATATTGTGATATTTCTCGAATCTAAATAGAAAAAAAGGTTAAAATTACTGACTTAAAACATTATGATATTTTATCAAAATAGAAAGTCAGAAGCAGCATTATATTCTTGATAAAGGAGAGGACAGGTAAAACATACCTAAACTCAAAAATTGAAACCTCAACTACAAGTAATTGTGGATTTATTACAGTAAAATCAAATGTATTACGACTCAATTAAATCACTTTTTTCCTCTTGTAGATGCACCGCGGTGTCTTAATTCTTCTTTTAGTATATGTACTTGCATGGACGAATAATTTTCCATAATTGTTTTGTATTTATACTCAATTTTTATAACAAATAATCTTGTTTGTTTTTTTGTACAAGGTAGACGTGGGGACCAACTATCGCAGCGCCATCTACGATTAGCTTTGAGTTGCCATCCCCATTGTAATTGACTCTCAGTTGAACAGTTATAAGTATTGTCATTAGAGAGTAGAATGTCGATAAAGTCCACAGTCGATTTACAATTGTAACACGATTGAAGAGCAGACTAGCAAATATTCTGATAGCAGTTCAATGGAATGTCACTGGAAAACCATTGGTCTTACATTAGTAACAGAATACCAAATGTAGTTAAAACTGCTACTGAGATCCAATTGATATTCAATTGAGTCTTTACTAAATTAGCAGACTTGGGGCCCATCCGGTCATTGCAAGCATTTGACGGTGACGTATCATTTCGATTTTCTCCGATGACGCATTATGTTTGCCTCCATTTTGAAATGTTCATCAAGTATTTAATGATAGTTAATGTACTTCAATCGAGTGTTCAATAGAACGGCGTTGTTTTTAAGTGTTGAAACGTGAACACTTGAAATGTTAGCTGAGGTGGCGTGGCATGAAACATTTTTCAGCAATTTTACGTCGCCAATACTCATTGGCGACGTAGCCGAGTGGTATCGGCCCCGACCTACGGGTTGTAGGTCGTGGGTTCAAACCCAGCCAGGCGCATTCATTTGTGTAATCATTCATCACCACTGCTCTCAAAACGGTGAAAAAAATCATCGTGAGGAAACCGGCATGTCCTAGAACCAAAAATTCGAAGACATGTGAAATCCACCAACCTGCACTGGGCTCGCGTGGTGGATTATCGCCCAATCCCTCTCACAGAGAGGTCTGTGTCCCAGCAGTGGGAACATTTACAGGCCGATGATGCATGAGTCTCTTCGCTCTGCGTTCTACCGAGTCTTTTTCCGGGAAGGAGACTTTAAATCCCAGGGTGGGGTTGGTGGGACTATTCGTCCACAGGTGGCCTACCATAGTTTCGTGAAGCGAGAGTAATTTCACTGCGGGAAAGAGAGCTATACAAGTCGTTTAGCGCCATCTCTTTTCCACATTGGATTAACTCTCGTTTTAAGACGTCATGGAATGCGACACACCCGAGCCTCTACCAGAGTTGTCATTACGGCGCTCTCATTGGCCCGCTCCAAATTTGTATGAACTCTCAATTTCAACCAATGAGAGCGCCAAACGCGGTCGATATCGATGATCGAGTATCGTTATGACAACTCATGCTATGGGTACTGATCCCTCATCAACCACGTAGTCAATAGAATCGAATTGACAAATGAACGTTAATAAGATTTTTTACGCTTCTATTTATGACAACAGTGTTCATAGAGACGTTCAGAAACTCTAAGCTGATTGGCGAAACTATCCTAATTGTTGTACTACCCACTTCATTAGTTACTACGTACCTTCTAATAGATTTAATTGTTGTTAACAACACTCAAATGATCTTTATTTGCCGGCCCGCATGTTGGAAGATTTACTTCAGTTTAGGACGAGCTTCAACGTTAAGCCGGGCGTGCCGATGACATTTTGTGGATGGGTGACCAATCAAAAAAAAAAAGCGTAAATCTGACAACCAATCTTACTAAGGGTATGGATGGTTTCTTCCCACTAGTTCTACTGAACAGTTCTACGATAGAACTAATGGGAACTTTTTTCCCACTAGTTCTACGATGTTAGGTAGAATAAAATAGTAGAACTAGTGGGAATCACTATTCCCACTTGTTCTACTGAACAGTTCCACGGTAGAACTTATCGTCTATTGCCATTTGTTCCCACTGGCGACAAAGGTAGTCGATTCCTATTGATCGTTGCGTGACGTTACATAGCATACAGCAGGGGTTCTGAAACTTTTTCAGCTCGCGGCGCACTTACAGCTTAACAATTTTTTCGCGACGCCCTAGCTAGTGTGGTTCCGAACTCCAATAATCAGAGCACGTGAATCTGGGTTTGTTACTGCAAAAGAGATCAATGTGACTTTCCTCTACTTTCTGGTGAATATTTTATACACGGTATAGAATGGTTCTACGCAATATCAATCCGGAGAATGGTCGACCCTCGCGTCTCACGACGTCCCTCTGTAGTCTTTACAACGCACCAGGGCGTCGCGACGCACAATTTGGGAGCCCCTGGCCTATAGCCTTCCGCGATAACCAGATGACTGACCTACGTTATAGATTATCCCCCACATCAGAGAGAAGAGGGCTTGAGTCATAATAGTTTATCAGCTGTAATGATGCTACAGAATGAATAATTAATTGATTGGCAGTAATCTTTGAAAGATTGGTTATCGATGAATCACCAAGCCTAGGAAATATTAAGGGCTCAGCAGGCGCATATGCTTCTCTCTCGTATGATGTATCGAATGAGTCCTCCCGCCCTGCTTGTAGCAAAAGGGACTGTTAGTTTGTTTTTCCACCAGAGATGCGCTATCCTACGTTGTTGCGGATGCGTTTGATATCTACCAATCATATTCATTGGTTTTTATAGCACAGCACTGGTGGAAATGGATTCAACTAAGATGTGATTTTTATATATGGAAGGATGCGTGCTATGGGTCGTCTTTTTTTTTTTGATACGGGCATCTCGCAGGTCAACCTCTAATAGGTTGTGTGCTGCTTAACCGGACTTTCCTGTGGTTGCCATAGATGACTCTAGGGCCTCCAGCCAGGGGCTTACAAACTAAATTAAAAACTAAGTGACCACACGCTAAGGGCACCCCCTGTGGGGTACGGACCTCGGCTTAGGGCGTCACTGACAGAGGACAGCAAGGGACAGGCTGGATAACTAAATATTCATTATTTAGGGGCTAATTTAAAACTACTGGCTCAGCATCGCGGGCTGGCTCTTGCAAGGGACGGGGGGGAGGGCATTGACTTGGGCGTCGCGACGGGCGGCCTCGGCGGCGAGGGCGGAATGACGGTTTGTGTATATTATGTTTGCGAAGCGTTCTGGTTTCCCTACGGCTCTCCTGGAGGAGGGTGATGGGGTCGTCGGGGGTGATGAGGGTATGCCTTGGTCGGCGAATGGAGCTAATACGCGATGGATCTTATCGAGCGGACGATGCGATTAACGGATTGGATGGGTCGTCTTCCCTACTATCGATACCAGCAGCGAAGCTTCCTAACATGCCGATTCCTACCGGGTTTACTTTCGAAATATAGCAATAAATTAAGTAGTATCAATGATTTTCAATAATTAAAAAAAATATTATTTACGAAGCTACATTACTTGTAAAAAAAACAATCAAAGAAAAACACTCTAAAAATAAAACTAACAATCAAAGAAATAATAAACAATTTCAACTCCTGCAAAACAGAAAGGTTTGTAAGAGCCGCACGGCAAATCAGGAATCCCGATCATAGTTCCGCTTGTAGCGATCGTGAGCTTGACGCTACATAACACCGCTGAATTAAGGACGCTGGCAAGCCGAATGTCTCCGGCTTATGATAAGGACAGAAATATGAAATGCGTACGCCAGAACGAGATGGAATGATACTGGACTTCGTAATTTGTTTAGATAGTTTTATTTGGATGACAGATTCACATTTGTTTTGGCTAGCCATTATTTATAGTTTTGAATAAATTGTTTTCAACTGTCCATTTGCATTTAATTTTGTATTGTTTTTAAAATTGATAAGTTTTGCTTATAATAGTTAGAGCAGTAAAAACATGGTTCGTTCAGTTCAATGATTTTTTAATGTTCACCGTGAAACGATGTATGTTAGTTAGAAGTTTTCAACTAGATGGCGTTGTGCAATTACATCACGTTTTTGAATCGCGGTGTTAAGATCTGTACGCGATTAGTATAAGGTTTTGGGAACAGAAATTTTCGGAGTTGGTTGTTAAGAGCCCAGTGAGAGGAGCTCGCAATTCCAATTCGAGGCGAGCCCAAAAATCGGACGAAACATTCTATCTCTTTCTGCCCGTTCGCAGAGCAGCGCGCGCAGCTGTGTGCGTGCGTGTAGTGTGGTTGTAACGAATCATTCATGAATATTGACTGAAAACCATTTCATTGTACTAATTTTGTTCAACATTTGCTTTATTTTTGTTAACTAATTTGGGGAATCGTTAGTGAACGCACAAACCAACAATGCGTTTTTTGGAAATAACTCTACAATGGCTACATTAGAAGATTTTAGGACATTTTCTAAAATCTAATAAAATAAACGTCGAGTAGGTATAACGCAGGTATTTATCTTGAGATTATTATCTGTTGTAATCTAACTACTAGTAGGAATGAAAAAATATATATTTGGTTAGTCCACATTGAGGAAGGCTTTAGGCTATGTAATATCACGCTATCACCAATAACAGCAGAGCAGCAATGAGAATTTTTTCAAAATCGGGATCATAATTGCCCTTTCGAAAGCTTCCGTTGCGTAAACCGTTAGAGTTACGTAAAAAATATGTACCTACTTACTACGGAATTATTCCTGATATAGATAAAAAGTTCTAAAATAAAGTCTGCGTGAGCACATTGTTAGTTGATTTTCAGTCGTTGTTGACATTTGTATAAGAACCGTTATTTGATCACCACTGTTAGCGAACCAGCTAGTCTGGTAAGTGAGCTGCTTGCCTTTCGTGCAATGGGTTTCAGGATCAAATCTTGGTAATTTGTGTCTCACTTTTTGTGATTATTTATTTTGTTTTTATTATTTAGCCTGTGAGTTTTCAATAATTCAAAATATTTTTATGTCTGGTATGTCTGGGTGTAATTTATCTGTAATATTTATGTATTTAGAAATATATAAGTATGTTTTATCAGCTGTCTAGTACCCATAACACAAGCTCTGCTTAGCTTCTCGCGGTGGTGAACGCCCACGGCGACGGACGTCGCAAGACGATTCCCGGCCATCGTAGGCGAGGGCATGCGGGCGGCGAGTAAGGCCAACTCGCTGTCCGACCATGGACCATGTCCGGGTCGACGGCGCGTTGTGTTCTTCGCGCGCCTCTATGAGCGTCAGCATGATGACGGAGCCCCCCTCTAGAGGGCCAAAGCCTGCCGGGGTCGCGGGACTTATCTCATTACCGTGACCCCGGAACATAAAGGGCTATTGAAGGACACCGTGGATTTTAGTCAGTACAAGTCTGACAGTCCCTTCCGTCGTGTCCGGGGTGGGAGGACTCATTTGATGATTTTACCACGCAAAAAAAAATAAAAGCTCTGCTTAGCTTGAGACTAGATGGCGTTGTGTGATAATTGTGGAATATTAAATATTATTATTATTAATGCGATTTTTAACCGACTTCAAAAAAAAAGTAGGTTCTCAGTTCGACCTGTATGTATGTATGTATGTTTGTCCGCGATTATCTCGCGTTTGGCTGAACGGATTTTATGCAGTTTTCAGGAAAGTGTTCATTACATTCTGGAGGTTTTAGTATATAACACTAATAGATATCCAGTGACGTTGCCCGCGTGGATCCGTTTTGCTTTCTTGGATCGTAGATTTTTAGGGACTATTGCATGTTTGTCCGCAATTATCTCGCGTTTGGCTGAACTGATTTTGATTCAGGTTTCAGAACAGTGTTTGTTACATTCTGGTGAAGGTTTTAGTTTAAACAATAATGGATATCTCGTGAAGTTGATGACATAGATCCATTTTGCTAAATAAGATTGTAGATTTTCAAAGATGCCGATTTTATGGAGATTTTTGTTGATTATCTCAACTAAAAAGGGAAAAATAAAAAAAAACTCTTTGAAAAAAAAGGAACCGACTTCAAAACCAAACACAAAAAAAACTATAAAATAACTTTTCTTTCGGAAGTCGGTGGCCATATGTAATGAAATAAAAAAAAAACAAAGCCACCGACTTCCGAAAGAAAAGTTTTTTTATAGTTTTTTTTTGCTTTTGCCTAAGCAAACATGTAAATGAATACCTAAAATACAGAGACCTTTATTATATCGTGGTATAAAATCGTCAAATAAGTCAGATTCGTACTGACTAAAATCCACGGTGTACTTCAATAGCCTTTTACCTTCCGGGGTCACGGTGATGAGATAAGTCCGTGCGACCAAATAGCGAATAGAGTACAGCGTACCTATCCTACTTACTTGTTTATTACGAAGTAAATTCCAATGACCAAAAATGTATGGAAACTTGTGGCTTTTTTAACCGACTTAAAAAAAAACATAAAAGTAGGTTCTCAGTTCGACCTGTACGTACTATATTATGTATGTTTGTTTGTACTTACGAGTATGTATGTTTGTTTGTTCGCGATTATCTCACATTCGGCTGAATCGATTTTGATGTAAGTACCTCCCTACTTAGTTTTTAGAAAAGTATTCTTTACATTCCGTGGAAGGTTTTGGTATAAAATCGCCATCTTGGATTTAAAAAAGAATGGCTTTTTCGTTACAAGCACCCCAATTAACCTCGAAATTGACACCCATATAGAATTCTAAGGAAAAAATGACGTCCGCCATCTTGGATTTCAAAAAGAATAGCTTTTCATAACAAGCACCCCAATTAACCTCGAAATTGACACCCATATCAAATTCTAAGAAAAAAGCGAACGTCCGCCATCTTGGATTTCAAAAAGAATGGCTTTTTCGTTACAAGCACCCCAATTAACCTCGACATTGACACCCATATCAAATTCTAAGAAAAAAACGACGTCCACCATCTTGGATTTCAAAATGAATGGCTTTTTCGTTACAAGCACCCCAATTAACCTCGAAATTGACACCCATATCAAATTCTAAGAAAAAAACGACGTCTGCCATCTTGGATTTCAAAAAGAATGGCTTTTTCTTTACAAGCACCCCAATTAACCTCGAAATTGACACCCATATCAAATTCTAAGGAAAAAAATCGTCCGCCATCTTGGATTACAAAAAGAATGGCTTTTTCGTAACAAGCACCCCAATTAACCCCGAAATTGACACCCATATCAAATTCTCAGAAAAAAACGAACGTTCGTCATCTTGGATTTCAAAAAGAATGGCTTTTTCGTTACAAGCACCCCAATTAACCTCGAAATTGACACCCATATCAAATTCTAAGAAAAAAACGACGTCCGCCATCTTGGATTTCAAAATGAATGGCTTTTTCGTTACAAGCACCCCAATTAACCTCGAAATTGACACCCATATCAAATTCTAAGAAAAAAACGACGTCCGCCATCTTGGATTTCAAAAAGAATGGCTTTTTCGTTACAGGCACCCCAATTAACCTCGAAATTGACACCCATATCAAATTCTAAGGAAAAAAATCGTCCGCCATCTTGGATTACAAAAAGAATGGCTTTTTCGTAACAAGCACCCCAAATAACCTCGAAATTGACACACAGTCATATTATTATCAAATTATAAGAATATGAAAGAAATATTCAATGTACAGTAACATTGACAACCCAAAACAAGCGCGCGTACGAGGCAGGCCGCAGGCGGCGTGTATACGTGAACCTGAGTTTCTACGATCACACAACCACAGGCAGTACGTACACGCACACAAACGCAGTTACGCTCGCTGCGACAGCGCTACAGTCGTTCAAGATTTGCGATAAATTTGTTTGTGTTCCGTAATACCAAAAATTATGAATGAAAAGTTGATGTTTTTCCATTTTTGTTTTTTTAATCTACAACTAGACAATATAAGCTATGTTCCTATTAAAATAATATTAGGAACATTCATGTTTTTAGTACAGAATAATTAAGCTGAAAAAATGCTTTTAGCGGTGTTAAAATGTACGAAATGCAATTCGCTCGCATTTCGTAAATAGTAATAATTTTTTTTTTAAAGTTTAATAGGAACCTAGATAAATACCGCCTGTATCCGAATAACATAACTTTAAGTCGGTAAAATGTTCGTATCGCGAATGATTTTGGTATTACGTTTGTATGGAGAAATTTGCCTTCACCGAACCCTTAAACTGTTATAATTGGATAACCGACTACAGAATAGGTGGACAAGGAGGATACAAGTCTCAAATACGATACGGGTTACGAACGAAGTATCCATTAGTCTTGGGCATTCTAGTTCACTACTGAGAGCGCTCAATCTAGTTCTGCTCTCTTAAACGAACTAGTTCGTTCTTCTAGTTCGTGGTTAGTTCCTAGCTCGTAATAGAGACCGACCGATCAAGAGCGATCAAATCGTTCGCTCGCAAAGAGATGTCAGATTTAGTTTGTCTTTGTTCGCTCGTTTTAATACGGTTCCTGCTGCATGCGACAATTTGTGTAAAATGTACGAAACGGGATGCGCGCATGATCGGTGAGCGAACGGGAGTATTATAGAGTATCGCTGTCCCGCTACCGTGCGACGATCTTAGATCAGTCGATCTCTTTCATTCTGTCCGAACTAGTGAACTAGGGAGCGGAAAATGTGGGAGCTAGATCACTAGTTCATCTGTGGGAGCAGTTCTTTCGAACTAGTTCGTTCGCGAACTACACAAGACTTCTTAGTCGCTACACTCTTGGCAGAGTGGTCGTGGTCGTCACATCAGGGGTGGTGGCTCGCTTCACAATTCGCCGCCATTCTTCTCGCACCGCTGCCTTCCTGGTACATTCGTGTAAGGGACCATTCAATGCAGCCTTGATCTGGTCTGTCCAGCGCATTGGTGATCTGCCTCGAGCTCTGGTGCCATTCACTTTGCCCTGTACCACAAGGCGTTCCACAGACGAGTCTCCTCGCCGAGAAACATGTCCGAAGTAAGTGAGGATTCGACTCTGAACGATGGAAGATAGACGCTGCTTGACGCCGAGTTCGCTTAATATGGAAACATTTGTTCGGAATTGGTTCCATGATATGCCAAGCATTTTCCTCCAGCACCACATTTCCAAAGCGTCTATCTTCTTTTTCTCACTTTCCCTAAGTGTCCATGTCTCCGCCCCGTAGAGAAATATGGGAAACACTAATGCCCTAACGAGTCGTACTTTTGTGGCTTTTGTGATGTTTCTGTTTCTCCATATTTTCCCGAGCCTATCCATGGCTGACCTCGTGATAGCCATTCGTCGCTTGATTTCATCTGCGCACCCACCGTTGTTAGAAATTAGTGCACCAAGGTAGATATAGGCTGGAACAACGTCGCAACTCGCGATATTAGTCACCTCTGGCGAGTTGTTATTTGCACGATCGACAATCATCATCTTCGTCTTGTTGTGATTAATTTTTAGACCGAAATCATGGCAAGCTTGCTCCACTTTACGAAGAAGATTGCTCATATTGTCGACCGTTGTTGCAAAGAGGGTGGTATCATCAGCGTATCTCAAATTTGATATTTTATGGCCTCCGATCGTGATCCCATCAGGCCAGTCTTCCAGTGCTATTCTCATAACAAGTTCGGTGTAAACGTTAAACAGCAGCGGTGAAATTATGCAGCCCTGTCGAACTCCTGCGCTGGGATGGAAATTGCTGGAGAATACATCATCTGCTCTTACTGAAGCCGTTCCCTCTTCATATAATCTTCTGAGCAGGTGGACCAGGTGTTTAGGTGTACCCATGGCTAGAAGAGTTTCCCACAGTACTGGCCATTTCACTGAATCAAACGCTTTAGAAAAATCAACAAAGCAAATGTATGTCGGCTTGTTGAACTCTCTAGACTTCTCGATGATTTGGCGCACGCTTAAAATCTGTTCGCGAGTACCCTTCCCTTTTACAAAACCAGCCTGTTCTGGAGCGATTTCCTTGGATAGAAACGACTTCAGCCTTTCATTCAGAATATGCAGTAGAATTTTGCTTGCGTGTGAAATTAGAGCAATTAGGCGATAGTTACTGCATATCTTTGTTGATCCTTTTTTGTGCAGAGGAACAAAAACAGTGTGTGCCCATTCCTGAGGCCAAGTTCCTGTTTCCCAAACCTTGTTACACAAAGCATGGAATACTTCGACACCGTATTCGCCCGATGCCTTGATGGTTTCTATGGGTATGGCATCCCTTCCTATGGCTTTCCTAATTTTCAGGTGCTTGATAGCGGCTCGAACTTCATCTTTGAGGATACTTGGCTCTCGTTCTTCGTTCTTGGGGACAGTCGATTGATACGTGTGCGCGAGTGGGTCTTTGAAAAGTGACTGGCAGTATTCTTTCCAGGCGTCAGATATTGCACTTATATCAGTCAGGACTTCGCCTTGTGGGTTCTGTATAGCCCAAGTTTTAGATGATAGAGTCTTGGTGATAGATCTTATTTTCCGATGTAAGTCCCGTGTTTCCTGTCTATTAGCATGAACTTCGACTTGGGCACACACACTTTGAAGGTGGTTATTGCGGTCTCGCCTACATGCTTCCTGAATACGAGCAGATATTTTATTCAAGCTTTTAATGCTGGCTCCCGAGGCTTTTAAAGTTCTTCTTTCTTCCACAAGGGCGAAGGTTTCATCACTCATCCAATGCTGGTGTTTACGAGTCGAAACCGAGGGCTTGGATGTAATCACGGCGGTTTCGAAAAGCTTTCTAGCCTGATTCCACAGTTGATCCGGAGTTGCAGATTGAAAATTTATGGTACTCCATTGAGACCAATTCTGCTCGATTACCTTTATGAAGTTAGGTTCGTCTATAGGCTGAATTCGTCTTTGCTTTTCGAGTTTTCTTGCAGCTTTGAGTTTGAGCTGTATTTTTGCCACAAGGAGTTGGTGGTCTGAACCGCAGTCGGCCCCGGGCAAAGTGAGGACATTCTTCACGGAGGTTTTCCATCTGGAACTAATCATGATGTAATCGATTTGGTTCCGATATTTACCATCAGGTGAAGTCCATGTGTAAAGTCTCCTTGGATGGTTTTGGAAGAAGCTGTTCGATATCACTAAGTTGTTTTCAGCGGCAAATTGTATGAGGCGTTCTCCTCTCACATTACGCTGTCCCAAACCAAACTTTCCCGCGCATGAACTAAGTTGATCGGCGTGTGCTCCTATTTTCGCGTTTAGATCGCCCATGATAACGAGGAGTTCCCTTTTTGGTATTTTGGCTATAGCTGTTTCCAGTTCGATGTAGAAACATTCTAAATCAGTGTCACTTGTTGTACTGGTTGGCGCGTATATCTGTATGATGTTCAAATTGACCGGCTTTGCCATCAGTTTAATACTAAGCACTCGGTCACTTACTGGTTCATATCCCATCACACAGGTACTCATGGTTTTAGGTACGACGACAGCCACTCCGTTACGACTGTTATCATTGTTACCGGAGAAGTAGACAACGTGCAATTTAGTATAAAAATGACCGTTGCCTCTCCAATGTGTTTCGCTTAGACCAACGAGATTTAACTTGCAGCGAGTTATCTCATTTTCAAGAATGTCCAATTTTCCCGGTTGCAGTAGGCCGCGCACATTCCACGTACCTATCCTTTGGACGTGCCGCATCTTCATTGGGAGAGAGATTCCAGTAGTCCCATTTCCATGAGATGCCTGGTTTCCTACACCATCATGGCCGGTAACCAATTTCACACCGTCTGCCCCGGACGCAGAGCGGCGCCGGTTGCTAAGCGGATTGCATGGCCACTTCATTTTCTTATTTTGTACCTTCATGACGACTTTCGTGGGAATTTAGTGTGGTGGTTTCCCCTTGCCTTCCACACCAGTTCTTTTAGGGGTTGATTAAGTCCCAAGGCTACTGTGTCCTATTCTGTACAGGGGTTCGGTTTTAAGGCGCCGAAGGCTCGCCTTTTGCCCTTCTCCAGTCTGCTACTACGCCTCGAGGTTATGAGAAAAACGTGTGACACTCGTGAATAGGCGCAGCATTGCCCGGGGAGCACGACGGGGACGTTGGCAGATCGGACTGGCTGGTGGTGCCCTCTGGAAGCCTTGTCACACAGGCGGGGCACATGGCATTTCCCGGTATTTTATAGGTCCTGGCTACCCTGTACGTAGCCAGGTCCACCGAGGCCAACACCAGCTTCGACTGTACAAAGTGTTATTGCACAGTGTCAGGAATTCCTGACCCCCCCACAAGACTAGTATCCATGAATATTACAATGTTTTTGTATTTTGTTCGCGCCTTCGCGTTCGCGGGATAACTTCGTCGTTTATGAACGAACAGATTTTGATGATTCTTTTTTTGTTGGAAAGTAGATATTTTAAAGGTGGTCCCATGATGAGAAAATCGGGGTTTGATGATAGAAGACCAAAGGAGAAGTCTAGTGGAACTTTCAAAAATCTTAGGGGCGACTAGTGTGTTTGTAAGTTTTTTTCATTAAGTATTTCAAATAAAGGTCTGGAGTATAATATCTTGATGATGGAGCCGAGAGATAGTTGAGAGAACTCCTTTATTTTATGAGCATTTTTAGCTTATTATGTAAGTACATGGGCGATGTTATAATATTTAAACTAAAATGCTAAAATTAGCCCAAAGCTACAGTTACTAGGATTCACGTTTTGGTCCGGGTTCACCTTCAAAATTTTTTGCCCTGCGCCACTGATCGATACTCATATAGCTCGATTTGCGCATCTTCGTAGCGCATCTACGCATCTTCGTAGCGCAGCTACACGTCTTCGTAGCGCAGTTACGCGTCTTCGTAGAGCAGCTACACATTTTCGTAGCGCAGCTACGCATATTCGTAGCGCAGCTACGCGTCTTCGTAGCGCAGCTACGCAACCTCGTAACGAAGTAACGCATCTTCGTAGCGCAGCTTCGCATCTTCATAGCACATCTTACTCGCACTACATCGCGTAGCATCAGTGGAAACGGTTACACAGTTTCGTAGCTCAGCTTTTAAGGAAATGGTATTTTAAGGAAAGAAGGAACCTCACAGATTTGAGTGGACCTGTCCAGTCTCAGAACTCAAGGAGTTCGGTTTGTGTAAATCATATTTCTTTTTATGGTATGAAATAAGTTAAAAATACGAAGAAAAACATGCTTTTGCGCGTGAACGTTCATTGGTTAAGTTATGTATCAAGCTTCAAGTAATTTACTCCATTGTTTTTGTCACGTACGATATTTTCGGATAAGATAAGGATTATATAAATTAACGTAGGTAGTATTTAAAAGATGTTTATTGCTAGTCTACGTGCTTTGGCCTCATTTAAGCGATTTAATTAATCTGCCGATATCGGACACCTGATACCTATGAATTGCAACTGTTGTCGCATATCGGTCGACGATCTTATGAAAGTCGTCATGCGGGCGGCGAGTAATGGTCGTCTCGCTGTCCGACTATGGACCACGCCCGGGTCGACGGGTTGTGTTCCACGCGCGTCTCAAAGAGCTGTCAGCAATATGACGGGGTTCCACTTTAGGGGCAAAAGCCTGCCGGGGTCGCGGGACTATATTGGGTACCCGTGGCTCGGAACGTAAAGGGCTATTGAAGGACACCGTGGATTTTAGTCAGTACACATCTGATAGTCCCTGCTGTCCTGCCCTGGGTGGGAGGACTCATTTCAGGATTACACCACGTAAAAAAAAGCGTGGACGTGTCGGTTCCCTCACGATGTTTTCCTTCACCGTTTTGAGAGGAGTGGTGATGAAATAAATTACATAAAGTAATGCGCCTGGCTTGGATTCGAATCCACGACTTACAGCTCGAGGCCGATATTATGGGATCACCACTGCTCACATCTGCTGAAATTAGGATTATTTTGAAAATGATTCACTCAATGGCCATAATTTTATCCGATAGAGATAAAAACAGGAAAAAATATTATCCTTAGTTTTGTAAATTATATTGTACTAGCACTTTGCCCGCGACTTCGTCTGCGCGTGTTTCTAATTTCGAACTCAGTGAATTTAATTCCCGCTCACCCTCCTTATAAGAAAATCTAAAAACTCAATACAAACAAACAATCAATCTTATTAGACAAACTGATTTTCCGATTTTCACCCCGTTAGGGGTAGATTTATGAAAGGGCTTTGTGCTTTTTGTACCAGTTCCTTGTCCGCCATTTTGATTTTTTTTCAAAACAGCGTACACGAATGAAACATTGATAAATCGATAGATCAAATCAATACAAACACAAAATGTAAGCTTCAAAACCTTGTAAACCGTCACGTTTCCGAGTTATGAGCTGTCAAACATGTAAAATTAGTGACACATTTTTTCTTATTTTTTTTAATATTTCGATGTTTATTGATCAAAAAGGGTACTTTTACAATAAAAGTAATTGAATATTAGTTTTTCACGCATTTCAAATGCTTTTACATAGGATTATTTCGTTTAACGCAATTTCAGCATTTTAAATGCGTGTAAAAACTAATATTCAATTAGTTTTATTGCGGAAGTAACCTTTTTGATCAATAAACATCCAAACATTAAAAAAATAAGAAAAAGCGTGTCGCTAATTTTATATGTTTGACAGCTCCAACGACGATATAATACTAGACTCGTAATAACAGGCGACCGATGTCTGCCAACACATTAGGCAAAAAAGTCTTATAACCGTCGTGACTCGCCAAGTTCGTATTAGTTTCGACCACCTCTGTGAGCTGTAAACACGTCCGCGTGCTCTTGTAAAAAACAGAAAAAATGAAATATCAATGGCCCCGTGTACAATACGTTTTTGTGATAAAAAAAGCCAGACTTCTAGTTTCCTAAAAGACGGTATCACATTTCATCGGTAAGTTAATAGTTCCATAATCTAAATGAGATTAAATTTCTGACAAAATTTATCGGGGTTCAACTTATACTGGTCGTACTTGTATGCATGGCACATTCGCGGAGCGCGCGTTGATGTCTTTTATGATTGCGTCTCTTTCCTTTGAAAGTGATTTTTTTGCTATCTCTTTTCCTCGATTTTAAGTAAACATACTTAGTGATGTCCCAAAGCGTACAACCACTTCTGTTGTCGATAAAGCAAAAAAAAACCCTATTAATATTATTTATTTATGCAAAAATATTTTTTTAATATGTAATAAGAAATTACAACAGATTCATCTGATAAATTGTGAAACTTTAATTTATTAATTTTAGATACCCACGCGATCTCGATTTAAAAAATAAATGGATAAGTGCAACCAGGCGAGAGAACTGGATCCCATGTACTTATAAAAAAAAGACAAAATCTATTTTAAACCGACTTCAAAAAAAGGAGGAGGTTATCAATTCGACTGTTTTTTTTTGTTTGTTACCTCATAACTTGCGACTGGGTGAACCGATTTTCATGATTCTTTTTTTATTCGAAAGCTGGTGCTTCCCGTGTGGTTCCATTGTCACCATTTTAGGATCTGATGATTGGATCTTGGAGAAATCGAGGGCAACCCTCAATTTTTATTAGCTGACACATAGTTTTTCGCAAATCTTATGAAGTAATTCAAGTACTTGCATATGGAAATCATCATCTCATGTAGCTGAGCTGATGATGGAAGGTACAACTCCTCAAGTAAGAAAATTATGTTAGTGTTCGCATATCTCCGGAACTTCAACTCCGATTTAAGTAATTCTTTTTTGTTGTATTTGGTATCGTTCAACTTAGGGAATACTGCAAATTTCATCAAAATCGGTTCAGTAGTTTTTGAGATAGGGAAATTCTAGTGCACATGTAAGAAAATGATGTATTTGTATTTGGCAAGAATTGTGGTTGAATATTTAAACTAAAAAGAGTAAAATAAAAACTTTTTCAAAAAAAATGTGACCGCCTTCAAAAACAACTATAGATAGATAAATGTAAGAAAAATAAAAAACAATAACCGACCTATCCGTGTCGTGGACAACTATAAACTTTTAAAATGTGACCGCCTTCAAAAACAACCACAAAAAAGGGTTAAATAACCTACAAAACTTTTCTTTCGGAAGTCGGTGGCAAAAGAGAGTAAAATTAATAAAATGTCACCGACTTCCGAAAGAAAAGTTTTGTAGGTTATTTAACCCTTTTTTGTGGTTGTTTTTGAAGGCGGTCACATTTTAAAAGTTTATAGTTGTCCACGACACGGATAGGTCGGTTATTGTTTTTTATTTTTCTTTCAAATAATATAAAAATCTTGAGCGGTAACAGAAAATATTTAGATTAGCGTCACTTGAGATACAGCTTGGCAAATTAGAGTAGAAAACTGGAAGTCGCCACTGTACTCTCGCTACCAGCACTTTGAATGGTTTTTTTTTCACTTATTCCGTTAGTTTTATGGCACAATAATAAATCTAACAAACCTGCGTTCTTTGTTTACATCAAATATTTTAAAACGTTGTCAGCAAACAAAAAGATTAGTTCCGTTTCAAGACGTTCTGTCCAAGCTGTAGGAAATACTAGAAATTTTGTTAAATGTTTTTTTATACGCTTTACCCAAATATGCATAAAAATAAACACAGTCTGTTCAGGGGGGTGATTTTCTACGGATAATACATTTTATTCTTATATTTTATTTCATCTTTTTACTTTCTTCTTACTTCCTTTTTACTTATAAAAATATTATATTATCTCTCTATATGCTATGCGATGACAGTACCTCCCACACCATCGAAATTTATAAGATCTGTTAATTCATGTCAATACGAAATGTGATAAACATTTCGGCTTCCTTTTCATCAAAAATAAATAAAACTAAAAAATTACGTCACTCCCGAGAGTCCCGAGTTAGCTCACAACTCTAAAATATCGCGCTGCATTCAATTTGATAAGCCTCACCGATACTTACTCTATGGGCCTCACCAAAGACCTCGAACATTTAGCTTATAATAATTACGGGAACAATTTTAAAACATTGTTTTTATTCATTTTTACATTTTACCTACATGATTCAATCTTAATTAGAGTTAAGTATGTTAAGACATGTTTTATTAAATACAATTAAAAACTATCGATACTTTCTTGTTTGAATTAACACTGTCCCATCCCTAGTGACATGCACTGACGGCGCATTGACCTTTAGTTAGCCAATCAGAACGCAGTACCCCGTCCCCCTCGCTTACGTAGTACCTCAGCGAGTTGGCAGAATAGTTTTGTTCGTTAGATCGTGCAATGAGTAGTCTAGTATTATATCGTCGTTGGACAGCTCATAACTCGGAAACGTGACGGTTTACGAGGTATTATACATTTGTACATTTTATGTTTGTATTGATGTGATCTATCGATTTATCAATGTTTCATTCGTGTACGCCGTTTTGAAAAAAAATCAAAATGGCGGATGGCATCTGGTACACGGCCCATACAAAAAAGTTCAAACCCCTTTAAATAAAAATACGTATCCTTTATTCGAGAGAGATAATTAATATGTCATGTTTTGAGTTTATCGAAGCAAGCAATAAAATCCTTCCCTTAAAACTTTATCATCCCTCCACCAATTCAGGGAGTGATTTTCGGAAAACCTAAAAATGGAGGGTAGTTTAAAAAAAAGTAATAATGCCCATCTTTTTATTTACTGATACTCATATTCGTACCAAGTTTCAAGTTTATAAACCCAAGAAATAAGATTAAAATCTTATTTCTTGGGTTTATAAACTTATACAAAGGTTTTCACCCCTTTTCACCCCCATAGAGGGAGATTTTCTCAAAATCCTTTCATAATGCTCATCCACATTATAAATTGTAACTACCATCCAAAATTCAGGTTTCTACGTTTAGTGGTTTAGTATCCTCCCCTTAAAACTTGAATACCCCTTTTTACCAACTTGGGGCGTGATTTTTGAAAAATCCAAAAACTGTGTTTGTTTAATTCTTATCTAGTATATAAATACTGATTTTCAAATTCATCAGATCACGCGTTATGATTTTCCCATACAAACTTTAACAACCCCTAGAATACCAATGGAGGGTAGTTTTAAAAAAATAGTGGTGCTAATCTTATTTATTTACTAATGTTCTTATTCGTGGTAAGTTTCAAGTTTATAAACCCAAGGAATAAGATTTTTCATACAAAAGTTTTCACCCCTTTTCACCCCCTTATAGGAGGATTTTCGCAAAATCCCGTCTTATATCCCAATCTACATGGTAGACTGCAAATGCTGTCCAAAATTCAAGTTTCTGCGTTAAGCGGTTTCGGCTGTAGTCGAGTCAAAAGAAAAACCCCTGTTCTTTTATACATAATATATTATATAGATTTTATTATGTTTAGATGTCTATTAATGATTCATTATTTTAATATAAATACATCAAACTAAAGTGATAAGTTGGTCAATATTATTTGATTAAGATAACACTACACAATATTTATTCCTAATCAATATCTTACTTCGTCGTCATCGAAATTATCATTATTTCTATACATATAATATTTTTTCCTTAATTATTGAAAAATGATCTGAAACAAAGATCTATAAGGTACTGGTGTAAATGTTCAGTAACATTAGGGTCAGTACACAACGAGACGCGACGCATCGGGCCGCGACGATAATGGAAATGTGTATATTTTCGTGTAGTTAATAAGTTAGATCAAAATCTAACTTATTAACTACACGAAAAGATACACATCACTATAAAAAGTGTGTGGATGGCACACTTTTTGTTTTTTTTTTTTTAATTATACTTTTTCCTTAAGTTTGCCGTATTATGATTACTTCCCAGATTTATTCCTTATTAGCAACAATATTGCAGATATGATTATTATGATTGATATGATTATAAGGGTACTAGCACTACGCCCGCGACTTCGTCCGCGTGATTTTCGAACTTTGCCTTTGTGAATTTCTAATCAAGGCGACCGTCTTTCTATGATAAAATTGAAGTCAATATTCAACAAAAATTCTATGACCCCGCAATATCCCGACTTAGGTGGCACCCACGCCTACTAAAATTGACCCCAATGCACAATTACCATTATAACCCCTTACGAGTCGAATTTCACAAAATGCCCACCTTGGTGAGCATTTATGTCTTAAAAAAAATCAATATGCAAGATTTGAGACGTCTAGCACTTGTATTCAAAAAGTTTCATACAAACTATCAACCCCAAAAAAACCCCTTAGGGTCCGAATTTTGCAAAATCCCGTCACGGTGAGCATCTACATCTTTAAAAGAAACCCGATGCAAAACTTGAAATTCCTAGCACCTGTAGTACCTAACGAAGTTGCGTACAAACAATCAAGATCAACCCCAAAAACAAACTCCTTAGTGGTCGAATTTCTCCAAATCCCGTCATGGTGAGCATCTACGTCCAAAAAGGAACCCGATGCAAAATTTGAGGCTTCTAGCACATGTAGTAACAAAGTTTCATACAAACTATCAACCCCAAAACAAACCCTTAGGGGTCGAATTTCGCAAAGTCCCGACTTATGTATCACTTACGCTCAAAAAAGAACCCCTATGTAAAATTTGAGTCTCAATACTTTCAACCCCATAAACAACCCCTTAGGGGTCGAATTTCTCAAAATTTCCACTTTGGTGAGCGTTAACGTCTTAATAAGAACCGCCATGCAAGATTTGAGACGCCTAGCACTTCTAATAACAAAATTTCATACAAACTGTCAACCCCAAAAACAAACCCTTAGGGGTCGAATTTCGCATAATCCTGTCATAGATAACTCTTACGTCCTCAAAAGAACCCGTATTCTAAATTTAAATTTCCTAGCGCTTGTAGTAACGAAGTTTCATACAAACTATCAACCCCAAAAATAACCCCTTAGGGGCCGAATTTCGCAAAATCCGTTCTTAGTGCTCACCTACGTGGTATAAGGAGGGCTTATGCCAAATTTCAAGTTTCTAGGCCCAGCGGTTTGGGCTGTGCGTTGTCAGATCAGTCAGTCAGTTTTGAATTTTATATATATAGATGATATTTTTCCCAAAATCAGTGGGTTCGACTTTTGGTCCAGATTATTGAATTTTCTAAAATCCAATAAGCAGTTTTAGTTTTCATCACAAATTTTTGATATTTCTCATAGTTTCGGATTCGGGTATAGCCATCCATGCCCTGTTAAAAAATTCATCAGTAAAATTGTCTACTAACTTCCACACATCCAAGGATAAGCACTGTTACGTCAGCAATCATTTTAAGATACGCTTTTACATATTTTTTTTTGTAGCAATTTCCTCAATATTCAAATTTTATTTACCTGTTGTATATCTGGGCAAGTAGCTACAAACAAGCCGGTTTTACTATCTAAGATAAAACTAATTGCATTATTATTGATTATGAAAAGAATTAAGATTGGACAAACACGTGCAAAAGATGTTTTAGCCTAATGCTTAGCAAACACACACACCACGATTAAACACAAGAGTTATATCGAATGTACGTCAGAACCCCAAAGAAAACGTTTTCCGCTCTGGAGCGTAAAGGACTATCAGACTCGTACTGACTATTTACCGTATACGCCGCTAAGCTCATTTCTTCATAGAGCGACTCAAAATCTAACTTTATTTACAACGCGAAAAGATATAACACATTTCACCGAGGATGCGACGCCGCGAGCGTATTTCAAAAGCGACTCAAAAATTACCGTATTTATTATATGAAAAGATAAACATTTCCAGTATCGTCACATCGCGTCGCGTCT
Source organism: Agrotis segetum (assembly GCA_036375495.1). Lineage (NCBI taxonomy): Eukaryota > Metazoa > Arthropoda > Insecta > Lepidoptera > Noctuidae > Agrotis > Agrotis segetum. The sequence continues at coordinate 962,752 of JAQSVV010000197.1, read as the reverse complement.
CGATGTGTACTGACCCTTAGAGATTAGAATAAAACAGGCGATTTTGTTTTTGGAATGCTCTAGACTCAAATTGTTTCAGCTCACGTGTTAAAATTCTAAATACTTATTTAGCAACGGCCCATTCATACGTGTTATCTAACACGTTTACCGATTACTACAAAAAAAAGACGTTATCGAAAATTATCGCGATTACGTTCAGAGAAATATAGCCCTTGTGTATTCAATGAATGAGTGAGCTGTTCACCTATATTTGAGTGATAAGGACGCCGCGTCGCGCCGACGTGACTGGGTTTTTGTCCGGTAAATAACCTGTGCATGATTTTGAGTCTATAATGCTACATGTATACAAGGATGGCAACACACACTATGTGATTAGAAGTTTAACGTCAAGAAATGATGTTAATGATATGAAAACGTCAATGAAGCATGTTTATGCTTCATCATCATCATATCAGCCGTAAGACGTCCACTGGTGAACAGAGGCCTCCCCTATAGACTTCCAATAGGACCAGTTGTAAGCGGCCTGCATCCAGCGTGATCCTGTGATCTTCATAAGATTGTCTGCCCACCTTGTGGGTGGCTGCACTTGCCGATGCGTGGTCTCCATTCGAGATCCTTACGGCCTCAGATCAAAGAAATAGGCAGATAGAGCGCTCAGAACACGGGAGTGGTTCCACCAAAGTTAATACAAAATCGAATACAAAGTCGCGACAGTACCAAGCTGCGCGTCGTTGTTGTTGTTCGCAAAAATATGTCGTCACGTCTATAACCATTGTAAAAGTTGTTCTCAAAAACAAAGAAAACATCATGGAATGTAATTCGATTTGATTTTGTATTAACTTTGGTGGACCCACTCCCGTGTTCTGAGCGTTTTATCTGCCTATTTCTTTGATCTGAGCTTACGGCGCCTTAAAATATGATTGGTGTTTATTGATTTTCAATAATATTTGTCATCGTTAATAAACGGCACGATTTTTTTACGGTTGACGCAGTAGCTGAGCAAAGAATTACTGCGTAGTCGCGAATTCTATTCTCAGACAAATATATTGTTGTTGTACCGGATCTGGGAGATTGTATGTGAGTTTAAACGCACTCATACTAAGAAACTCCTTTTGTAATAAAAACAACTTGTCAATGTTATCTTAATATGAAGGATCGGTTCCAAAACGTAAAAAGAAAATTTCAAGTGAATGATACAACAATTTTGACGCCAGAGTAAAGTACATTACTCCTAGACATTAATAAGTAGGTAGATACTAATTACGTTGGTGCCTGTTACGAGTTTATAAAAGACTATTTGACTCAATTAGCGAACTGTAGTTAGCGCACACATTTCGCGTCATACTGGTGTTAGCATTGAGAACTCACAGCGGGGAATTTTGCAAAGGCGCCGAAAGGCCAAAGCACACGGATACGCGACGCTACGTAGTTTTCAACAGATGGACTCAAAATCGAAGTTTATTTACTACACAAAAAAATATAAATTTCCAGTATCGTAGAATAACGACGCGACGCGTTGCGTCTCGATGTGTACTGACCCTTATGGCGCAATAAGGCGTAAACTTGGTAATGACCAAGTTTAATTGCGCCTGAGTCAGTTTAGCCAATGAAAATAAAAATATTGTTTAGAATAAGCATAACATTACAATGTTGCCACCATAATTTATAGTAGTAGTCTATGGTTGCCACTGCTATGCTGGGATCTCAATTCTCTGTGTGAGAGGGAGTGGACTTACTACGCGAGCCCAGTACGGGTCAGTAGATGTCAAATCTTCGCTGACATGCTGTTTACTCACTATGTTTCTCTTCACCGTTTTGAGAGCAGTGGTGATGAAATAAATGACTGCCAGTACCTACATTTACAGCAAATAAAACTCTGATCCAAGCTTCGAACTCGCGACCTTCAACTTGTAATTCGAAGCTGTTATCAGTGTTCCACGACTGCACCTCATTTATAATAATTATATTATAACTAGCTGTGCCCGCGACTTCGTTCGAGTGAATGTCGGAAATCAACAATGTATTTTTTTTAAACAAAAGATTTTTTTCAAAATAAAAGTAAAGGGCCTTAGTTACTCCTTATTAGATGAGCTACCTGCCAAAATGAGACCGTATATTATATTCAATATTATCATCATCATCATAAGCCTATCAATGTTCCTACTGCTGGGACGCAGGCCTCCTCTCTGTGAGAGGGAGTGGGCCATAATCCACCACGCAGGCCCAGTGCGGATTGGTGGATTTCACATGTATTCGAATTTTTCGGTTCTAGGACATGCCGGTTTCCTCACCATGTTTTCCTTCACCGTTTTGAGAGCAGTGGTGATGAAATAAATTACACAAAGTAATGCGCCTGGCGGAGTTCGAAGTGTTCGAACCCACGACCTACAACTCGTAAGTCGGGACCGATACCACTGGGCCACCACTGCTCCATTCATATTATGCATTTAGTAAAAAACGGTTATTTCAATATTACAAACAGAGCAGAACTCCAATTTATATGTATAGATAAATAATTATTGTACAATATTACGCAATTTTTTGTTCAAAAGTAGGTAATTAAATTCGGAAATTCCGTTCATTACCAGTTTCTATAAATACATTTGTGTCGATTACCGGTTTTTGGTTCTGACGATTGACGATAAACATCTGGTTACCCGAAACTACTTAGTTGGTCTAGTAAAGGAGCCCGATTACCGAACGGTTTTCGGTTCGGTATCTGAGTCGAAAAAATGTTTTTGGATTTTTAGGTAATAGGAGACTCATGTGACTAAGAGAGTGATGAGTATGAATGTTGATGGATGGAGAGGAAGAGGAAGGCCAAAGAAAAGATGGATGGATTGTCTAAGGAATGATATGAAAGAAAAAGGAGTAAATGATACTGTGACGTCTGATAGGGGAGAATGGAAGAAGAAAACGTGTTGCGACGACCACAAGTAGAATGGAATAAGGGCATAAAGATGATGATTTTTAGGAATTTAGGTAAAAGCTTTCGAGCAATACTGAAAAAATATTTGACCTACTTATATTTTTTTAAACCTAACAATTTTGATTTTTAAATAAATAAACCAAAATCCACCAAGATTTAAAAAAAAATACAATGTGTTACGCCATGGTAGTTTTTAGTGTTTTTAGTGTTCTAGTTCTAACTGATAAATTATTTGCAATTTAATGATGTTGTCAAACATAAAACAAATTATTTGATGACTCAGGCATTACCTAATAACAACAAAACAGCTGTACCCAATAATAACTACAAAAAAACAAAAAGAGTCATTGTCACCTGATAACAGGAAATAATTCAACAAAAACTCAGCTATCTATAAATTCTGAAAAATTACTAATAAATATTATTTTTAGCAAGAAATAGCTATCAGGTATTTTTATCACAATACTGTATGAGTAATAGATCTCTATTGTATGAAAATAATTATCGATTGGCTTTTGTTTTTATTTCATTGTTTTTTTCTTGCCACTGAATTCCGAAAGAAAAGTTACTTTATGTTTTTGTAGGTGTTTTAGAAGTCGGTTAAACTGTTTTTGAAAAAATAGTATACAACGTGTAACGTTAATAGCGCAAAACCTCTCGTGGGGTTCTCTCAGCCCATGTTACTGAACAATGTTTGTTCCAATGTTATGGCTGGCCTGTTGGTCTAGTGGTTAGTGACCCTGACTGCTAGGCCGGAGGTCGTGGGTTCGATTCCCACCCAGGACAAATGTTTGTGTGATGAGCACGATCATTTGTTCTGTGTCTGGGTGTAATTTATCTATAATATGTATGTATTTAGAAATATATAAGTATGTTTATCAGTTGTCTAGTACCCATAACACAAGCTCTGCTTAGCTTGGGACTAGATGGCGTTGTGTGATAGTTGTGGAATATTATTATTATTATTATTATTATTTTGTGTTCTTTGTTTTCCTTCTCTTTCGAGAGAACATGACCTTACACGCGGGCCGGAGCCAAGGATGTAAGGGGGTCAATTTAAATAGAAAAGGTAGATGATAATGTAGAGGAAGTCAGGAACTTGCGGGTGATTCGGCAGGTGTTGAGAATCGTGGCCTTTTGGAGCATGTATAATGTGTTCGAAGGCATGTGTAGAGTGTTAAGGCTTTGTATGAGTGATTTTGGTATTATACCGGTAGATGAAAGTACTATTGGGACAATATGGACAGTTTGTGCTTTCCACTGAGTTTTTATTTCTATTGCAAGATCTTGATACTTACTAAGTTTTTCTGAAATTGTAGATTGAATGTTATGTGAGTTAGGTATAGCTATATCTATTAAATATACTGTTTTATTTGTTTTGTCATGAACTGTAATATCGGGTCTGTTAAAATGAATTGTTTTATCTGTTACTATTGTTCTGTCCCAATAAATTTTTTGATCGTTGTTTTCTAATAACATCTCTGGTTTATATTTATAATACGGGATCATTTCGTTTACAAGTTTAAATTTAAATGCTAGCTGTTGATGTATGATGGCCGCTACTTGGTCATGACGGTGTTTATAGTCAGTTTGTGCTAGTGACTTACATGCTCCAGTAATATGTTGTATAGTCTCGGAGGCATTATTGCAGTGTCTGCACAAGTCAGTCGGCTGATTTTGGTCTTTTATAATATATTTTATGTAATTACGAGTGGCTACTATTTGATCTTGTATGGCCAGCATAAAACCCTCGGTTTCGGGAAACAATTCGCCTCGTTTGAGCCATTCGTTCGACTTTACTTTATCGACGTGTGGCTGGCTCAGGTAGGCTCGGTGTCTTCCGTGTAGAGCTTTTTCTGACCATTGTGCAATTTTTTGCTGTGTAGTTATGGTGCCTTCATTTATTTGTGTGTTTCGTTCTTGTAGATTTAATGGTGTTAGTTTCTTATCTGTCTCGGTTATTTGCTTGTGTAGTGGTGAATTTTCTGATTTGTTATGAAAATATGATCGGAGTGTGTGTATTTGTTTATTGTGTAAGTTGTGAATGTCTATTAATCCTCTTCCTCCTTCCTGGCGTGGTAGTGTTAGTCGTTGAATACATGATTTTGGATGATGTTTTCTGTATTTAGTTAAGAGTGTATGAACGGTGCGCTGTAGTTTTTTAATATCGGTCTTCGACCATCGTATAATTCCGAAAGAATACGTAAGAGTGGGTACTGCAAAGGTGTTGATGGCTTTTATTGTGTTTCTGGAATTGAGATTACTTTTCAAGATAAGGTTGAGGCGGTGTGTGAATTTTTTGAGCAATTCTTGCTTTGTCATTTTTTGTTGTATTTGTCTAGACTGCTTAAACCCCAGGTATTTATATGTACTTTGTTCGTCCATTGGCTCGATTAATTCTCCTGATGAGAGTGTATAATTATTACTTTGGGTTTTTCCTTTAACGATGGACAAAATTTTACATTTATCTACTCCGAATGACATACAAATATCGTCTGAGAATGTTTGTGTAATATCAGCTAATTGGAAGAGCGAGTCTTTGTCATCTGCATATAATTTTATGTCATCCATGTACATAAGGTGTGTTAGTGTATATTGTGTGTGATTGTTTTCTAATGTGAATCCTGCGTCTGTTTTGTTTAGTAGGTGTGAAAGTGGATTGAGTGCCATACAAAACCATAAGGGACTTAAAGCATCTCCTTGAAAAATTCCTCGTTTTATACATATTGGTTCAGTGGTTATATTTGAGGAGGTGGAATTGATTTTAAGAACTGTTTGCCAATTTTGCATGGAAATTTCTAAAAATTGTTTTATTGTTGGATGAATTTTATACAGGGATAGTACGTGCAATAGCCAGCTGTGTGGAACTGAATCAAAAGCTTTTTGATAATCAATGAACATTGTGTGGATATCCTTTCTGCTTTTGACTGCACTGTTCATAGCAATGGCGTCAATAGTAAGTTGCTCCTTACATCCCTGACTGTTTTTACGACAGCCCTTTTGCTGCTCAGCTAAAATACTATTTTTAGTTAAATGCTCGTATACTACTTCGCTTATGCAAGCAGTTAAGATTTTATATAAGGTTTGCAGACAAGTGATTGGTCGGTATTTCGCTGGGTTCATGGTTTCATTCATGTCTTTTGGTATCATATAAGACACGCCGTGTGTTATGTATTGTGGAAGTAAATGTGGTGATTGAATAAATGTATTTAAATGGTTATGTAAGTAAGGATGTATGCTAGAAAATTTCTTGTACCAATAGTTGTGGATGTTATCTGTACCAGGTGATTTCCAATTATGGGTGCGTTTGATTACGTCTATGAACGTATCTATAGGTATAAACTCAAATTCCATTTCTGGAATTTCAGGTATATCTTCGTTAACCCAGTTTGCCCGGTTATTATGATTTACTGGATTTTCCCAGATGTTGGCCCAAAAATCTCGTAGTGCTGAAGGTGTAGGTGTCTGTAGGTTTTGGTTAGTGGAATTACTATCATTTGATGACAGATTCCTATAAAAGATCTTCTCGTTATTTATAAATTTCCTATTTTCTACTTTGCGGTTTGTGCATGTTATGTATCTTTTAAGTCTACTGGAGGCGGCGCTTAATTTTTGTTTCATAGTGTCTAAGAAGTGTGGTAACTGTGTGTTTGGGTCTTCATACGTTGCGTGTATTTTATATTTTATCTTAATTGTTTCTACTGCAGCTATTAATTTATTACTTCTACTACCATTAATGTAATGTGTCAGCCTTCCTATACTTGCTCTAAGGTTTTCGATTTTCTTTTCTAATCTGATTTGCCATCTGGGTTTCTTCTGTATATATGGGCGGCGCTCATTTTGTGTGGTGTCTGAAATTTTTGCTCCGTTACATGTAGCTGCCGTCCATGCAGCACAATAGATCATGGTTTGCATTCGGATAAATTCCGTGTCGGCATTTACATATTTAGGGAGAATGACAGTGTTTATATATGAAACTATTGAAGAAAACTTTCGAGATGTCTTCTGCTTTGGAATGTATGGTCTATTAGTGGGATGTGTGTTGCTAAAATTTAACTGCGCTTGTTCAAATATGGATTCAATTTCTGGGTTGGTTTCTGAGGCCACGTCAGTTTGCGTAAGCCTAGCATGCCCGATATCTATATTATTCAGGAAATTTTCGTTTTCGTTACCTATATTTACGTGTGAGTGAGATACAGCATCAGTGTTGATGCTGTCACTATTTATTGATAAATTTGTCGTCAAAGTGTTAATAGGTGTGTCTGAAATGTAAGCATTTGTATCTGTTAGTTCTATGTCGTTCTGTGTTTGTGTATTACAATGATCATTGATTTCGTCTTCAATATGTTGTGTGTTTATGTTGCTATTATTTCTTAATTCTAAAGCCACTTGGCTTTTTATTTCTTTTAATCTGTTTTCGTGTATATATTGATTATTTATAATTGCTCTCACTTGGTCAGATAATTCTGCCGTCATAATTGTAAATGCAGTAATCGTCATTTTTGCGATTTTCACTTTTTTGCAAAAATGACACCTCAAGGGGCTAATCTTTACATAAAAAAATAATTTTCATGATTTTTTTTATTATAAACCTGTTTTTTATATAACAAGATACGCAGTACTTGCACCAAATTATTACTTTTGCTAACAGGATATACAGTACTCAGCATGTGCTAGAAGGTTGTGCAGTACTTGCTATGTTTACTGCAACTTTATTTAACGTTGTAGTACTTTGCAACGAATACTAACTAAAGCTTAACGCAGTATTCAACATTGCTGCGTGTGAGAGTAGCAAGTATATTATAGAGCTTTTCTTGCGCCACTAAAACTACAAGCAGTATTCGACAATGCCGCGTTTGAGCGTAGCAAGTATAATAAATAAGTTCTATTGCACCACTAACACAGAATGTAGTATTGTACAGTGCTGCGTTTGAGGGTAGCAGAAGTAACAAAAGTTTTACACACACCGAAGCCGCAAGGTAAAGTGCCCCGTTTCGCGCTAGTAAATCAGTGCGTAGACGTCGTTCGCGGAGGGAACACGTGTGTGGCTCAGCCACTCCGTAGTGCTAATAATTTGTGTTTCGTTCTGTTTTGGTAAGTTTTATTCATTTATTTTATTCAAATAGCTTTGTTTTAATATACGTATAAGTATACTCAGTAGTATTAGTAAATCAAAACCACGTTTGTACCTACTGAGGTTGGGTGTTTTTTTCATCCCTCTCTACCAATTTAAAATGGGCTCACAGGTTGAAGCAGGCTCACACCAACTCTCAGTCGAATTAATGAGGCCTATGTCCAATAATAGTGGTCGTAGGACGTATGTAGGTATAGTCTGGTTATTGTTTAATTTGCATGACAAATTATTTGCATGTATGCGTTGTGAGTAGGTACTTAAGCGATGTGTGATAGTGATGAATGAAAGACTAAAAAAGATGTAGGTAACGGTGACACCACCTAAAATGGGATAAGGGCAGTACGATGATAGGTGTTTGTATATCTACTAGTAAACTTAATAAGAAGATTATTAAAATATAAAGTAGATTTAATAAAACAGAGGTTCGATTGCTAGATTTTGCAAGTTGCTGAGTACTGACGTTTATAATTATTTGTGTGAGCTAGTAAAGTTTGTGTTTTTACCCGACTGCGCCAGGAGGGGTTATGTTTTTCGAGTGTATGTATGTATGTATATTTCTTTGTGTTGCTCTGCAGCCTAAACGGCTTGATAGATTTTAACTTGAGAGGTGTCGTTAGATTCGTCTTAAACGTAAGAGTTTCACTGGGTACATAAAACTGGCCAAGTGCAAGTCGAACTCGCGTGCAAAGGGTTCCGAACCAAAAACATTTTTTTAAAATCTCTCACATTCTATCAAGTGGGGTATCATATGTTTCAATTTAATTTGGACTGATAAATGCTAACAAAAACTAAAAAAAAAATAGTAAAATAAAATAAATATTAAAAAAAAAACAAAAAACCCGACTGCGTAAAAAAACTAAAAAGAAAGAAACAAGCCCAGTAGTTTAGAATTCACTCATTCACACTCACAGTCGGGGCCCCTTGGGAAGATTTGATTGGTATCATTTTTTTTATATTTTTTTTTTTGTTTTATATGTGTGGGTGTTAAAAAATATATCTGTATATTGTGTGTATTTTGTTTGTATATGTTGTATGTGTATTGTGTAAACAACACACAAAGCATACATAAGTATGCTGTGTGGGTGTTAAAAAATATCTGATCCTTGTTTGTTGAAAAAATAATTATTATTAGGTATTATCATTATTAATCAAACAACAAGTGAAACATTAAATTTTTAAATGTTTCTCTGTGTGTGTATAATATATATCTTTACCTAGGTATGTATGAGTATATGTGCTTACCCTGTAAATAAGGATGTATATAGGGAGATACCTACGTACTGGTGATAAAACAGATTTTTTTGTTATCTTTTCAGGTCATTTTGTTCAAAATGTCTTCAAATACACGAGGTAGAAACATGGTGGAAATGGTGTTTGAGAAATCTAATCAATGTTTAAATACACCTCCGTCTTCGATTCCTCAAGATGAGTCAAAGAAGGAAAAAATTATTGAAGTAGATCCGATATGTAATATTCACGATTTTGGTAGACTATGGGCTCATAACTTTAGCTATGATAACTACAGTCATATACTTACGCCAGAAGTTGAATATGCTTCGACATTGAACATGACCCAAACTAATTTACAAAAACAGCTTGATTTATTAAATAATGAATTTGATTTTCACGAAAGGGAGGATTACTTAAGTTTGCTGTGTGATGAAACATTACCAAGTTCAGTGATGGACACGTCTTTAGTCAATATAACAATAGAATTAGAAGAAATGTGTCAAGTAAATGAAGAAAACAAACAAGTTACTAAGATTGGCCTGACAGAAAATATGGATGTGACAAAGAATGAATCTCAGGAAAACATAGATGAGGCAAAGAACACTAATGAAGAAAACATGGATGTGACAAAGAATGAATCTCAGGAAAACATGGATGAAGCAAACAACGCTAATGAAGAAAACATGGATAACCATAAGAATATAAATGAAGAAACTACGGATAATACACAAAATATGACTAATCAAGAACTACAAGTAAATGATGTTGACCTTGAACCAAACGACCTGGGAAAAACGAAGAGAGGAAAACCAAGGCTTAGACGCAAGTACGAAGAATCGTTGAGTACACGAAAGGAAAACAAGAAAAAGAGAAAATTAGAGAATATGAGCGTAAAGCCTGGATGCACCTTAACTTGTATTAAAAAATGTTCTTTGCGTTTTACAGAGTCTGAACGCCAGGATATAAATAAATTATTTTGGGAACTTGATTATGAAGCTCAAGGTTTATATATCAGGTCATTAGTTATTGGGAAAGAAGTCAATAGACGCATACGAGAAAGTAGCCAGATGCGGAAAAATACATATTCATATTTTTTGGAGATAGAACAAAAAAGAAAAGAAGTTTGTAAAATTTTCTTTTTAACAACTCTTGGGTATACTAAAAAAAACGATAGACGTGTATTAGACAGTTTAAAAAAGTTACCAAACGAACAAGCAGACCAACGTAACAAACAAGAACGTCCAAAGATAGTGAACAGAGATATGCTTAAGGAACACATTGAGAGTTTTCGACCTGCTATTGCACACTATAGACGAGTACATGCACCTAATAGAAGGTATCTGCCAAGCGATATAAATACATCTTTCATGTATAATGATTTTATAACAAAGAATCCAACTATTAAAGTATCATATGACCTTTACCGAAAGTTTTTAAAAAAAGATATGAACATATCATTCGCACAATTAGGCAACGAAGAATGTGAACTCTGTGAAAGTTTCAAATTACATCAGATAACCTGCAAAGATGCCGAGCAATGTACAGAATGTTTAAGTTATCACAACCACTACGATAAATATCAAACTGCACGAAGACATTACCAACAAGACGCTGAGAAATCTCAGAACAGTGGAGATTCTTCCAGTGTCTACTTTTCAGCAGATCTACAAAAAGTTGTGTTATTACCTAGATTAGACATGTTTAAAATAGCCATATTCTGCCCTAGAATCATAGCATTCAATGAAAGCTTTGTACCTCTGGGCTCAAGCAAGGATAAACCTTATGCTGTGCTTTGGCATGAAGCTATATCGGGGAGAAAGCAAGAAGATATTATAAGTGCTTATAGGGCATTTTTTGAAAGCAAGCGGGATTGTACTGAAGTCACTATTTGGACCGATAATTGCACTGGCCAAAATAAAAACTGGGCATTTTTCTCATTTTTGGTACAAATTGTAAATAGTTCTGAGATTGCTGCTACGAAAATAATTATAAAATACCTCGAACCTGGTCATACTTTTATGTCTGCAGACAGTTTTCACCATCAAGTAGAGAGTCAGCTCCAGAAAGCAAAAAAAGTATACGATTTTGCTGATTTTATCGACTGTGTGCAACTGGCCAATGCAGAGAAAGTGATCGTGAAGCCGATGGAAGTTTCAAATTTTTACAAGTATGAAGATCACTCATCGCAGTACAAATTAAAAAAGAATGTTGAAAGAATGTACATAAAAGACATTGCTTGTGTCGAGGTAAAAAGAAACAGCATGACAATTTTTGTTAAAACTACGCATGAAGGAAGCACGAAAGAGATCGACTTCCTTAAAACAAAAATAATTAAGCAGGGTTTTATACCTTGTGCTGCACAAAATGTTAAGCCTCGCGGAATAACGCAAGAAAGGAAGTCGGGTATACTAAAAAAATTAGGTGACATAATACCTGAAAACCGATTACCATTTTGGGAAAATCTTCCCGTAAATGATGAGTCAATAGATCTCGTAGAACAGAGAGAGTCTGAAGACTAAAAATTTTGTATTGTTTTTATTTTTTGAGTTTTTTATTTGTGTTGTAAGAAGAATTGTTATTATGTTTTAAAAGAATTCTCATTTTTGTTATGATATTAGTCAGTAATTAAGAATTGTAGACTAAAAGTTTTTAAAAGTTGATTCCAATTAAGTGATGTTCTTTTTGATAAAAACATACAAAACCCCTAGTATATATAAATATATTATTAATACTATAATATATATATATATATATATATAATAGTTTAGATTTACCTTACATAAATAATAAAAAAGTCTACATGTTCCTAAAGTGTATTTTAAAGACTGATTATAATTAATAATTTAAAAATTATGCCATGTTGATTGTGATATTTTATGTAGAAATATAAAAAACAATTTTCTAGTTCCTATTAAGGTCTGTTTTATTTCGTCACATATCCTCTCATATAGTATCTGATAGCTGAAGTAAAAGGTTAATGAATCTTTCAACTAGTATCGGGCATGAAAATAAGACACAATTAATAAATAGAAACGCAGTATTGAACACGTGCTAGGTGATTTTGCAGTAATGAACACAAATACTGCCTTTGGGCTTAGTGATACTGTCATGTTCACAAGTTTGGATGGTAGAACGAAATGCAGTAATGCGCATTTTATCAAAAATAAATAATAAAGTAAAGAAAAAAATTGATCAATACAAAAGTTTGATTTTTTTCTTATTTTTCTGGTATATTTAAAACATTATTTAATTCAGACTTGTTGTGCAGATATCACAAAACACGTTTACCGCGTTTATCTCGGAACCGCCAATTTGCGAGTACTGCATTTACAATTATGACGGCAGATCTTTGCTCTGTTATATGTGCTAATTCGGGATATACGTCTAAGAATTTCTCATGTAGATTTTTTCGGTAGGCTGTTTTGTTTGTTTCTAATTGTGTGGTAGTGTAATATATTCTCATTATTGTTTCGTTGTATTCGTTCGTCCATCTCATACGCTGGCCGGATAGTGTACGAGGTTGTGTGGAGTGTTGCTGACAGTGCTGTATTTCAGAGTGAACTATTTGTAATTCAGCTCTAACTTCCTCATAAATCTGGTCTATTGTGTCTTGTGGTAATAATTTCTTCTGAACTATGGCTCTACGCTGATCACCTACTCTTTGTCGGCTAACTTGCATTTTTGGGTATTTTTCTAGGAATTTAGTGTGAAGCGATGGAAGATATGCATTTTTGTCGGTATCTAAATTAGTGAGATGAAGATATGTACGTAGGATGAATTTATTCATTTCGATGGTCCATTTCCTACGAGTTGCTGCAGTCTTGGTGGCGGGTACAGTATCGTCGACAAAGTTTGTCTCCTGTACAACATCCACTGACTGTACGCTAATTGACGAGGATGATTGCGTCGGAGTGGCGCGGTAAGATGAGGATGATGATGGAATGGATGAAAATAGAGATGAGGGAGATGACGGAGATGATTGTGAAGTTTCGTCATCTATCTGAGGCATTTTTGCCTGAAGTTGTTTTTTTATTTTTGACCTGGTTATCATAATGTTCCCACGAGAAGCTAGGGACTTATAATGTCGACCACAGCAGAGCCCTGCGTTCACTGTGGCAAGGGTGAATAAAACTGGAGGTCCCCAGGTATCCAGAGTTGGCACACTAGCGACTAGCCTCTCCTCTAGCCATGCAGCCCTCGGCGTGTGCGACCTTGGCTTGGATTGTATCTCTTTTAGTCTGGCCCCTCACCCTAGACCCATCTCAGTAAAGTTAACTCTACTGGTATAGGCCCAAGGCTCGGAGCACGCAAGCCCCACCACGACGTCAACGTAGAGATACAGCGGTGGGGTTATTATTATTATTAATTATGATTTTATCAACAGTCTGAAACATCTTTTCATGAATATTTCTTATGACTGTAAATCTAGCCATATTTATGAGCAATAGACGGGACATCACGAAGAAAGTTGTGTTCCAAAACTTTTTACCAATAGGTAAAAAGTCGCTCATTCTAGAAGTCGCGTTGCTATGCAACGCTAGATAGTGCTACTGACGCACAGAATTCAACAATTTTGTCTGACAATTTTCCCAATGCCCTCTCTAAAGATTCTTTTAAATCTCTTTGACAGCGACACAATTATGTGGTTGGTTACCCCAGTGCCGGATCTAGGGAGGGGCGGAGGGGCCAGTCAGGGCCTTTGGCCCGGGCGCCAAAATTATTATCATGATTGGTTGTTTTTTTTAGCGTGGTAAAATCATCAAATGAATCCTCCCATCCAGAGCAGAGCGGGAGGGACTGACAAACTCATACAGACTAAAATCCCTTTCTTCCATCAATAGCGCTTTACGTTCCGGGGTCACGGTAATTCGTTAAGTCCCGCAACTTACCCTGACAGGCGCGGAACCCTTCCTACGTGAGTATGACTCGCAATTGGCCGTTTTTTGAGCTGGATTTATCAGTAGTCCGATTTTAATTTTCTGCTGAGAAACCCTAGGACTTGTAATCAATGAAATGTTGCCAATATTAGTTGAATGAAAAACTTAACTTCAATCTAATCTGCGGTTGTAACCATCCACTATGAAATAGTATGCAAATTACAGAGCTGATATTTAGCTATCATGTTCATGTAAATTACTGTGGTTAACATACAATAACTTTGGCACGGGACCGAAGATATAATTAGACCGTATAATATTATGCATGTATTATGTACACACGGCTACACATCAAGCTATGCAAAACTAGTATAAGCTAACCATTCAATGTGCAGAAAGATCATATTATTAAAAACTGCTTTTGTTTTGTATAGCATGTGTAGCCGTATGTACCTATAGGCCAGGGAGAGTTATAATAATTCATATTATAAAGAGGTATTTTTGTGTGTGCATTTTGACGACACGTTTGGCGCAGCGGCTGAGCAATTAGACTGCTGCGCTGAGAATCGAACCCGCGATATTTGTGTAATCTGCAACTAGTTGTTCCGGGTCTGGGTGTTTGTGTATGTGAGTTTCTATGTTTGTAAACACAACCACGACACAGGAAAAATTCTTGGTGTGGGGCAATGATTAAAAAAAAAGTAAGCGAAAGAAATGCTCATAAAAGGGGCAAAATTCTTTATAAAAAAAAAAAACAAAAATTTCTTTTTCTAAGGTTGCAGTGCTGTCTAGATAGGTAAGTGTAACCGTTGAAATATAAAGGGCTGTTGAAAGAACACTATGGATTCTAGTCAGTACGAGTCTGACAGTTCCTTGGCTCCCTACTCGGTGGGAGAACTCATTTCATGATTTATCAGCCGCTAATGGGGCAAGGGGGTAACGGCAATCTATTGAACTAGCCACAATATTTCTTAGTGACATAGGCAAAATCTCTTAATACAAAGCAAATATAAATTTATTAAAAGCATTGCAAGCTTCCTCTACCAAATGAAAAAAGAATTAAGGCAGTGAGTTCGTAGCTAGAAAGCAAGTCTAAGTTATTTAACGGTATGATTGGAGTATTTGTTGAGTGATCGACTGCTGTGCTGCGTATCACAGGTTTAATTCCCGCTCAGAAAAATATAATATGTATGATGGACGTGTAGTTGTTCCTCTAAGCGTTTGTGTATTCACTCACACTCACAAAACTCTAGGAAAAATCCCTAGAGTTTATGAGCAAAATGTTTATAAACCCAGGTGCAGATGATTGCTCCAGCATAGGTGGCACTACTGATCTGCGATCAGACGACACGTCGTGGGCGTTGGACGTGTAGCCAGACGACACGGCGTCGTGTGGTAAGACGACACGGCGTCGTGTGGTAAGACGACACGGCGTCGTGTGGTAAGACGACACGGCGACGTATAGCCAGACGACACGGCGACGTATAGCCAGACGACACGGCGACGTATAGCCAGACGACACGGCGACGTATAGCCAGACGACACGGCGTCGTGTGGTCAGACGACACAGAGTCTGTCTGCCTACCTTTATGTTAATCAGCCCAGCAGCTGTAAAATGGCCGCTTAGCAATGTTGCAAAACTTACTGAATTTCTAGAGCTATTAAATATTCCTTGGTACAAATTTTGTGTAAAATTTATTGCAATAAAATTCGAAAAAGAGGACATTTTACATACTGAGGAAGATTTTGCTTCAATTACTCAGTATGTATAGTTTCTGCATCCTTTTTTACCCGACTGCGCGACGCAAAGGAGGGTAATATGTTTATTAAGTTAGTAAAAGACATCCATATTTTTAATAGTACAGTAAATTATGTCATGTTACATTTGCGCTATGAAAAATTCAGCTGTATCTGGTTTGACTGGAAGTCAACTGTCAGTGAAGAAAATAAAGAGATAATTATTGGATGAGTCCCGATTCCAACTTTTATTAAAATTGAAATCATAGCATGATTGTTTGTTCGAAGTAAGTATACCTACCATTTTTGAATTTGGAAAACTAATATTTTCATTCATTCAGTGTCAGGGTTCTGTTTTTACATAAGTTCAGGGTCAAATAGATTGATGAAAATGCCTATTTATGAATAGTTTTCATCATAATTATGTGTTTAAACGTTTACGTCGTTAAATACAGTAAGTACCACCATAATTTACACAGTAAAATAGTCATTTTTATTGCTTGTAACGATTGGGCGTAATTTCAAAGTTTCTAGTTGCTAACCAAATAGTTTTCTCTTTTCAAAAGCAAAGAATCAACTTCTACTCTTCCGTAGCGATTTTTTTGGTAGACACTACAGTGAAATAGACAAGTAAAATCTGTTGTCAACCGAAACAGGTAGAATCCAAGACGTGCCAAGACCTTCCTTTTTTTTTCTAGAGCAAAGGAACAAAATTTACTCAAACTAAAATCTAGTGCACCGTTTAATATTACATGTACGTACGATCAATTGGTTTCTATATATGAAAAGTGACGTAATAACGTACCTAGGATAATTTTCCGGCGACTTGCATGAGGCTCTTCCGTGTATACCCACTCAAAATCAGTCCTGGATACTTTAGCACCCATTTTGGAGCACTTAAAACTATTGTTATTTTTAAAACACTAGTAAAATTTCACACCGCTGACCGTTCTAGGTGTTATTAAAGAGATATAGATGACGCGATTACACGAAATATCACTTTTTTTTGTAAAAAATCAGAAACGCGCGACACAACACCTTTCTTCCGCGCGGTTGATTGATTGAACTGATTGAACGAAATTAGAAAACAGTCATTCATCGCCTGATGAATGACGTGAACAACTGATTGAATGACAATGAGTCACTAGGGCAGGGCGGGGTGTAGGGCGGCAAACGGCAAACCGGGCAAACCACCGAATTTTGCTTGAAGGAGTTCTTCTTCGCGCTCGGATCCAAATGTGCCTGAACATAGGACAAGCACTGAATAATGAATGTATGGGAAAGCATTTCAATTCTTATATTTATTTAAAAAGATAAGTGATATATATGAGATTGACGATTAGGATAATGATATGATTAAAAGAACTTATAGTTGTAAATACCTTTACACATAATAAGTTGGTAATGATTGCATTGGTAATGATATCATCATCATCATCATCACCAGCCGATAATGTTCCCACTGCTGGGACACAGCCACACAGGCCTCCTCTCTGTGAGAGCGAGTGGGCCATAATCCAACGCGCGGGACCAGTGTGGGTTGGTGGATGTCTGATGATCACATGTCTTCGAATTTTTGGTTCTAGGACATGCCGGTTTCCTCGCGATGTTTTCCTTCACCGCTAAGTGAGCGATGTTTTCCATCACCGTTTTGAGTGCGCCTGGCTGGGTTCAAACCCATGACCTACAACTCGTAAGTCGGGGCCGATACCACTGGGCCACCGTATTACAAAACCTCCTTTTTATTAAGAGTCGGTAAAAATAACATCTTAACGTTTTTTAAACGTTTTTTGCTAAGCTGTAAATGGATGATTTGCATGAAAACAGTACTTTGAGAGAAACCTCCTAGAAATATGCATTTTCTGCGTTTTTTATCTTTCAAGAGATTTATTTTTTGGTAGGTTCCCGATGCTGACGTGCCACTGTTTTTTATTTTTCTAAATGTTTGGCATACGATCTTGTTATCTTTCACACTTTTATCTTACTTCTTACCACTTCTTACTTAATAATGCGAAAGTTTTTACTATGATTTTACTCATTCATATAAAAACTACTGTACGGGTTTGGGTGACATTTAAAAATAAAGGTCTTCATCATCTTATTGCCCTTTTCTCATTTTACTTCTTTTACTTGCTTGGGGTCGGCACTCCTTAAAAAGTCATTCCTTTTTTATCCATTCTTGTTATTCCACACCCTTATCTCCGGTACATGTTGTGGGTACATGCAATCGATGCCTATTAGGAATAAATATTGCTCTACCTAAAATGAATAATAAATCTTTTTTTTTAGTCCAAAATGAAATTACTTTCCTGACTCGACTATCTGCATTTTGTGCTGAAGCACAACTGAATAATCGACTAAAACTTTGTGCTGTTCTATCTTGTCGTTGGACACAGCAAATCGACTCGCCTCCATAAACAAAATAAAGTCTTTCTAAAGTTAGTAATTGAACATGGCGGTTGGTAAAAATAAAGGCCTCTCGAAAGGCGGTAAAAAGGGTGTTAAGAAGAAGATGTAAGTCTCCAATAAACCTCAAATCTATCAAACAATGTAATAATCTTTCGGTTAAACCTTGCATCAAACCTGTGAAAAATGTGATGTTGCGAATATTTTCGGATAGAATAGAAGTTCCATGTCTCGTGTCAAGTTGTTTTCTCATTACAACTAAGTTTTATCAGTGATTTGCTTGTTCCAGTGCGTTGCTATCGTTAATTCTCGTGATATAAAGAAAATGGCATGCAGTAATCTATAATTTTTACGTAGTGTGGTGAGTTACTTTGGTTATATTTTTGAGGTTATGTTAAATTGTTATACATTTTCAGTGTTGATCCCTTCACCCGTAAAGACTGGTACGATGTCAAGGCACCGTCCATGTTCACGAAGAGACAAGTGGGAACCACCCTTGTCAACCGTACTCAGGTATGTGAACTCTAACCTCTGACCTAGGCTGTAAAGTTCATGTCTTGGCCTGGTTGCTACCGGCAAGTAATGGAATCCTACTCTATGCTGGTTTAGGCGGTAAATCCGGTTCTATTTTGATAGTATTTTCGTGAAATTTTGTAAATTAAATACCACATGGGCGTGTTCAGTTATGTTTTTACTATATTTTCAGTCCTGGCATTGCTTGAACTTAACCTTTAAGTCAAGTAATTAGTAAAGTCACCTGTTTGTTCATGGAAATATAAAATCCATGAGGTTATTTCATACTACATTTTCATTTGTAGACCTTTTTACTACAAAGCAGGCTGTTCTGTAATCTATTGTTATTGTTCCAAGTTGCAAACATGTGGTGTTTTTTTTTTTCATAATTTTTCAAAATAGATAAGTCATTGGAAAGCATATCAAGCAGAGAAAACGGTAGTAGCCATTACAGCCAATACATGAACTAATTAATTAGTGTGTGCGTGCATTGCAAACTTTATAATAAAACCTTTTTGAGCTGCACCTTTACTAAATGTTTTTGGTATATTTTCATTCTTTCAAAAAAAGGCAAAGGGCTTCAGTCCATACAGCCTAACTGCCATAAGAACTTATAGTTTTGCTTAAAAAGTTTTTAAATAAAAAGGTTTTGCATTGTAACACAAAATTTTACCTACAATGATGATCCACCTAGCTCGCAATGATAAATATCTGATGAAAACTTGTGTTCCCTTTTGATTTATATCTGAAAATCTCTTTGCAACTTTCTATTGATATAATTACGTTAATAGTTTACTAAAAACATAGTTTTATTTGGTTGCAGGGCACCAAAATCGCCTCTGAAGGTTTGAAGGGCCGTGTGTTTGAAGTTTCGCTGGCCGATCTTCAAGCCGATACTGATGCTGAAAGGTACGTACTTCATCTTTATTTTTTTGTTACATTCAAATTAAATGTTAAATATATTTATGTGCAATAATGACTGTGTCCCGTTTTCATAAAGATTTTTGAGGAAAAACAAAGGAATGAGAGATTCAGCTTCAAAAACTCACAGCCTCATACAAACGGGTCAATCTCCGAGACGCTCAAAATTAATGTCTTCGGCAATTTCTCGAGAACGTGTGTATATATATTTTTTTTTGGTGCTAGTCTTAAAAACTAAATAATCAACAAAAATGGCACTTTAAATCATCATCGTAAAAAGTCAATAAAAAAAAAGATATTAAAAAAAAACCACACAAAATTGCCATTTTTTCATGTGTCGCCACGGCACACGCGGGCTATATTTTGATGATTAAAAAAAATGTTGACTTTATTTAGCTATTTTATTTTGATGGCCGTAATTATACATAATCAATCTACATATTCTTGAAAACATGGGCAATACTCGCTAAGTAAATAAAGAGAAAACTCAGGGTCAAAAAATGTGCGTCATTGTCCTGCGCTATGTTTGTTTTCAATATTAAGTAGATTAAGAGACAGGAGGGAGGGAAACTGGTGGCTCTGCGAACAGACCTCCCCGCACCACAGCCGGGCGACAAGCTTTGCTGAAGATACAGGCGCTCGTTTTTAGCAGATATGACTTTGAAATTCGTTCTCCTCAAAATGTTCACTTCAAACGTCATTTACATTTTCATTTATTAATCCGTCAAATATTTTTTTTAATATATTCATTTAGCAAAAAAGTATGAAGGTTTTGTGTACTTACACAATTATGAAACGTTTTTTGAAATAGCATGTGCGCAAAACAGATTTAACCAAGTTTTTTTCCGATTTATCATTTTTCTCAACATCATTGTCCTGGATTTGTACTGCCAGGATAATGACGCACATTGAGAAGAATGACATTATGGACATAAGCTAATGACCCACGTTGAGAAGAATGACGTTTTTATTTTCTTTATTAATTTTAACACTTATTTTGGACATTAATATTACCTTTAAATTATAATTTAATTATTTTGGTGGTTTTTCTTTGCTCCCGCAATGAGACCCTCAGAGAAAAAGAGGTTCAGATCCCCTGTTAAGAAGTTACAAATTATGTATCCTTTAGTACTTTGCTAAGATGATAACTTTATGAATAGCTGCTTGTTTCTGTATTATATATACGTATGTGTATGTCTGCATCTAATTTATCACAATATCTATGTATGCTTTTGGCTACTAAGTATTCCTGTTGCTCCTATTACTACCGGTATGACTTCTGTAGGTGTTTTCCATAATCGTGTTATTATTGTTTTTAGTAAGTTGTATTTACTCAATTTGTCTAACTCTTTAGGAACTATGTGATAATCTGATGGTATTGTTAGGTGTATTTATCTAAATACTGTATTAACTAAACTAATAAGAATTAAAATAACCTGTTTTAAGCTTTCACGGTTTGTCTCTAAATTTAAAATGTCACATAAGGGATATCTTCCGTGATTATATGTTTGTTTTAGTTCACGATATTTAGACACTGTTGCAAGCGCCATGATTGCGGGTTTAAATCAAAATTTGTCTATCCTCTTTCTTTGAAAAAAGAGGGTAGACAGATTTGTCTGCTCCTAACAATTTATTTTCATCCACCTGCAATCTCCAGTTAACCCGCGATCATGGCGCTTGCAACAGCGTCGAAATATCGGGAACTCAAACAAACATATGATCACGGAAGATATATCGTAAGTGACATTTTAAAATAACCTAACAAAGAGCATCAAAAAATTTATCTACATTACTGTCAACGGGATAAGTGCCCAGAACGCTGGCAGCATTGCCCTCATTGCGACGTTGGATGGCAATGCTAATTCTTTGACCAAGGAATAGGCCAGCCCTCTGGTCACACGCAAAGAATCGACTATACGTTTTGCAAGTTCTTTAAAAACTCCAAACGGCTCAAATACATAGCTGCCAGTCAAGCCATTGTATTTATGCTGTTTGAGGTTTTCAGCACTTGCAGCAGCCGCACCAGTATAGCACGCCGTACCAAAACGAAGGGATGTCGCAAGGGTTTCGACACATGTTGCCCAGCTTCCATATCATTATAGTCATACCATTTAGTCTCTTCCTATGGTCGCGTGCCAAGCCAGTGGGATTTAAAACGGCTGGATTTAAAAGAGCACGACGTATAATGTCATTTAAGCTGGCGTGCCGTGCTAACCGACCCGCACTCTTGCTGCCCGATACAGTCGACTGCTTCGCCACATTGACAGCGATGTGGAGCCCCGTAAGCAGCGCCCAAACGCAGGCATGTAGCGATCCGGAGTAGTGTCACTCAGCATGGTACCTATGTTGAATGACGATAGTGCCTGAAGCCATAGACTCGATTCCCATTCGCCCACAGCCAGCAGGCCAGCACGCTCTACAGAATTGGCTGACGTATTAACAAGATTGTACCGTACCAACCTAGAGAGCGGCTCATCCCACTGCCTCTGGAAAGACGGGTTCACGGGCCCATCTGAATCCGGGTAAATAATTTTCCAGGCGTTCAAGCAAGACACTTAAAATCAGCCAGAGAAAGATTTAAAATCTTTCTAATTAATGTTTCAGTGCTGTGGACAGGGGACAGGAACTAAACTCACACTAAAAATTTTGCGGAAATGTCTATTAAATAATTCGGATACATAAATTATATCAGGACTATTTTGTGTTACTGTGATGTCTGTCTAGACTGAAATGTCTCACATTAATTCTGCAGACTCATTTTTTATTTATTTGTGGTTAATGTTTCTTAAATGCCTGCTAGTTTTTCACACCCAGAGATGATGTGTTGTGTGGTCTCATCTTTCGTTAGACATAACCTGCTCTCTCGAACTGCTTATAGTGGCAAATATTGAAAACTAACAAAAATGATACCGGTTGCTTTTTTAGCCAATTAAAAAGATATTATATATCTATGTTTACTTTTTCTAGTACTGCTTTATAATACGGCCCATATTACAAACGAGTAGAGTAGAACCGGTACCGCGTAAGTATTGATAGCTTTTACCTGATTCCTAGCATTTAATTGTGTGTTCGCTATTGATTTTATCCTGCCAAAGTATTCTTTCTTTAGTTGGTCTCTTATTCTGTTATGACCTATTTTGCCCGCCTCATTTATATCTATGTAAATATTTGTACCTACGTCTCGTCTTTTTTCTAATGTTCAAATTTCAATTTTTTAATTTTTGCTCTTCGCTAACTCTACCGGTTGTCACATTACTGTAGAACATTGCACTTTCTTAATCCAAACTGCATTCCTGTCTCTAGTAAATATTTCTTTTCTATCGAGTTAAATCTTTAAACGACTTTTATAATTTGCATAAACTTTAAATCGACCTTATATAGGAAGAGGTTCACTGTTACGGTTACGGTTGAAATTGTGTTTATTTCTAAACAAAACAGAAGTGGTGATAATGAATCTCCTTGGAATATTCCTCCGTGTATAACTATGGGATCAGTGGTTACACTAGCGTCTACGAGCCTTCATGATAACATTCCATGAAGGCATGACAGGACCATCTCTAGAAAGCCCATGATAGCACCCGGGCACTTAATGTAAATGTACCTCAACACCTGAAGAAGCCATTCGTGTCAGATGCTATCAAAGGCCTTCAGAAAGTCTACTCATCCCATACTTAAGTTTTTCTGACACTGATGTGCGTCTTCTAATATTGCTTTGTTAATCATGAGATGATCTTTACAGACCCTGGCGCGTCGCCTGCATCCTCTCTGTTCTGAATAAATAATATCGTCAATTACATTGTTTGTACAGTTCGTTAGGTAGCATGGAAGTAAACAGTTTATACATAGTCGGCAAACATGCAATGGGGCGCCAGTTTTGTGGTCCATGATAGCGATGGGTCGTTGACGGTTTTTCCGTCAACGAAACGTTAACGTTGATTCACGTTTGTCAACTAGTTAATCAACTAGTTAAATTCGTCAACGAGTTGAATGAGATAACGTGTTAATCTCGTTGACGAATTTAACTGTCAACTTGCAACGTAAACCGTTGATTCATTAAACGGTTTATAATCAACGATTGCGCGTTTAATTCAAGAAACAATTTGATTCTTTTGTATTGGAAACGTTTTATGTAAGTACAAACTAACATCTTAAATTGTGTGAAATAAAAATATTATTATTACATTTTTCCCAGAGGGCTGTTCGCTATACCTCGTGCTTCTCAAAAAATAGTACATTTCAAATAATATACATATTGGGATAATTAAACAAACTCCACCAATATTTATGTACTATTCTTAAAATAAATAATTCGAAAATCATCTCATTCAACCGCTCGCAATCTATGACTTTAAAAATATCGAACCGTAAAAGTCAACGTTGAAGATAACGTTTGCATTAAATTCAACGAGTTGAATTAACGAAAACGAACGAACGAGTTCAACTCATAAACGTCGTTGACGAATTCAACTAGTTGATTCATATTCAGTTAACGTTAATACGTTGACAGGAGATCAACGGTTGATTCAACTAGTTCGTTGATTCAACGCTCATCCCTAGTCCATGAGTGTTTTCATTTTTGGGAATCAAAATGATTTGTCCTGTCGTAAACCAATTTTCTACTGGGACTGTTTTTTGCTTGTTAGACTTTGTTAGATTTTGAAAACCGTGAGATTATAGTTTTGTTATAATCGTAGTTGTTATAATTGCCGCATGATCTTAAAAACCGTTAGTTTACCAATAGTTTTTAAGATCATACGGCGGAATCTTTTAATATTTTGAAATTAAAATTTTGATAGATACTTATAATTTACATAATCTATCTAACCTGATACTTTTAACCAAATAAAAATATAATTTAGATACTTAATTATCTTCATTGTTTATAAGTACAAAACTAAATTCATAAGTATTGTCATTGTCCTCAACATATCGTCATTTTCCTAGGCTTGAAAATCATTTTTCTCACATGACATCATTATCCTCAACAACAGTTTAAAAAAAAAATTGATTATCTCTTTAAATTCTTGTTTATCTGCTGTGACACTAATATGAAACTTGTTAACTGAACATGCCCGTTATTACCGCTAAAAAATATGGCACATAATTAAATTATTTGTCCTGTTGGGGTGTTACACACCCCATGTGGGCCACTATGGCTCACGCACAATGGTCCACATGAAGGACTAAGTGCGGAAACCAAAACCCCTAACATAGAACATAGAACCCCATGTGAAATGTGACATTACTTTCTAAATGCATCCTTTGACGACAAATATATTATTAGGCTTCTGAAATTGCAGTCCAGCTATATGAAGGAATACCATATGGTCTTCATATCGTTTTTGTCTGCAGATAGCATATGCTACCGCACTGAAACGCCTTTGTATTTCATATACTCTGGTACCTTGTGTCGTTGCTACAATTTTATTTATAAACTTATTCTTCTACAAAGTTTAAACTGACTAACTATGGTTTTGACTCCCAGAGTAAACTTAGGTATTTGGTCAATAAAAAATGAAATAAAACATACAGCTTAATCCGGAATAACTGGTAGATCGCACTAATATTTGTTCTATGCGAGATTTGAACCCGCAACAAGCAGTAGATGTAGAAAAATTATTAAATTATGACACAACATCAAAATTCTAGGGTAACCAACCAATGTATGAGGGGGCTCCCCTTAGAGGGCCAAACCCTGCCGGGGTTGCTGGACTAACGAGAAACCGTAGGCATTTATGTTAAATGGCAATTGAAGGACACTGGATTTTAGTCAGTACAAGTCTGACAGTCCCTCCTGCCCTGCCCTGGGTGGGAGGACTCATTTTACAACATACAAAAAAACCAAGCCTTGTGAATACAGCTCTAACGTTCAACTTTGTCACCAGGTCTTTCCGTAAGTTCCGTCTGATCGCTGAGGATGTCCAGGGACGCAATGTGCTCTGCAACTTCCACGGTATGGACCTCACCACTGACAAGCTCAGGTTTGTATTGCTTCTATTTATTATAGAAAGTGCGCATTGCTTTGCATTTTCGATGAAATGTGTATCTTTTCGTGTAGTAAATAAAGTTAGATTTAGAGAAGCTCTGATGAAATGTGCTCGCATTGCGTCTCGCGCGGTTTGTATCGATTCTTGGGCCGTATACAGAAAGAAAGCTACCAGGGCCAGCTCTTATAGAAACCGGTCCGTGTAGGTAACCGGCGCAGGCATTTATATGAACAAGTGCCGAAAGTCGCCGACAAGTTCCGAAAATCTTCGACAAGCACCGTTCAGCGCTGGCACCACACGCCATTCACAAATGAACAACTCTGCTTCAATCCGCTTATTTCTAACTGTTACCAGAATGGCCCAGCGCCGATATGCGCAGATAGATGGGCGCCGACTACCAACTTTCTTCCTATATACGGCCTTTGTGACTGATTCCAAAATAACTAAAGATGTTTTCTTTTCATAACAATATTTGTTGGAACTTGAATAGCGACTCACTATCTGATTACATTTACCACAGTAGAAGGTTCTGGTTGCGTCATTTTTAGTGACGCAAAGCCAAATGCTCGCAGGAACTATCAACTATTGCAGTCCAGCTATATGAAGGAATACCATATGGTCTTCATATCGTTTTTGTCTGCAGATAGCATATGCTACCGCACTGAAACACCTTTGTATTTCATATACTCTGGTACCTTGTGTCGTTGCTACAATCGAAATAAAGGATCCCAGCATTTAACTATCTTTGTAGTGGTTATATGGCCTTGTTTCCATCATGGACCATAAAAATTTTCAATATGTTCAGGTTCCAATTATGTCGTAATACTAAGGGTGCTTAGATATACAAAATTGGGTATGTTAACAGGATAAAGACTTAGAATTTTTCTCTGACAAGCCTTTGTCGTAAAAACTTCTTGGTCCGCGACTCTTGATAAGTTTTTTTTTTTTTTTCTCATCACAAACTTATGACGCAAGTTAGTTCCATCACCTAAGTGGTTTTTTTTAAAAAAAAGGAGTCCTGCTAAGCGGGGTTCCTTTGAAAGTCCTCGAGTTTCGTATCCACTTACCCACAGGCTTAAAAAAAAACAGCAATCCTGATGTTATTATACTAATGCCCGTAGTATTCAATATTTTAACATTATAATTGTCCAACAGATGGATGGTCAAGAAATGGCAGACCTTGGTCGAGGCCAACATTGATGTGAAGACCACGGATGGCTACCTGCTCCGTGTGTTCTGCATCGGATTCACCAACAAGGACTCGCTCAGCCAACGTAAAACCTGCTATGCCCAGCACACCCAGGTATGTGGATTATTGGTTTTTTTTTTCACCATTAGGCCGAGACTCCACCAAAGCTGTGCGAGTCGAGACTTGTTTGGTTTTACCAATAGAATTGCGTTGCCGGAGTGGAGCTGTGTCAATAACGCAATTCTATTGGTTGTTTAAAACACTTCTCGACTCGCACAGCTTTGGTGGAGTCTCGGCCTTAAGATTTTTTGCTTAGACTCATGTGACTAAGAGAGTACTAGCTTGAATGTGGTGTTGAAAGTTTATTGTTGCTTTCATCACCACACTTAAGTCTCATTTAGACGGATGCAAGAACTCGCACGCCAGTTACGTTACATTGCGGACTTTATACGTACAACGAATTTAGTTGATCAAACAAATATGAAAAACCGCAATGAAGTGAAAGTCGCATGAGAGTTCTTGCTCTGTCTCTAAGAGCTAGTACATACTGGGCGCTCGGCGTTACGTGATTACAAACCGCGCTAAGCACGGCGTTCAGCGGGCGCGCTTTAAAGAAATCAGTATCTCCATTTTCGAAAAGTGCGTCCTCTACACAAAAGCGCGCGTTGACATTAAAAGCGCGTTTCCGTTATGCAAGTGCTTGCATACAAGTATGACGTCAGACATGTAAGCAATTGGAAACACGATTTTGTTCAACTTGCAGCTTGCATACAAGTTGTTGTTTCCACTATACAATTTGCATGCAACTTGCAACTTGTATGCAAGTCACTTGCATAATGGAAACGCGCCTATACAACAAAATGGCCGCTCATGTATCTTAAAGCGCGCAGCTGACGCCCGAACAACGCGCGATCTAACGGAAAAATATAAACGCGCGATTGACCAGCAGCCCGCGCTTGCATGTGTACACTTCAATAGACTTTGGGGTACTCAAAACGCCCAATATGTACCCGCTGTAAGGGGCTTCACACACAGCAGCTATAATGTAAAGATGTACATTATAGCACAATACAAATCTCATTACATCTTTCCATAGAGATTCGAAGATGTAAAAGTATACTTTATAGCTGTCGTGTGTGGTCTCCTGACGATTTCTATGGAAAGATGTAATGAGATGTATCGTGCTATAATGTACATCTTTAAATTATAGCTGCTGTGTGTGAAGCCCTTAAATAATGCTTTATCGCAGAGTGCAATATAGAGAGCTTAGGTCGCATTCTTGCTCTTTATAACTGCATCGCGTCTCTGGTTCTGCGTACATTAAACCGTCATGCTCACGAACGCGGCTTTCGGGGTTCCGTTGGCTTTTCGTGGTTTTGATACAAATTCCCCTCCAAATCGTCAGCCTATATGGCACCACTGCAGGCCTCTGTGTGAGAGGAAGTGGGCCATAATCCACCTCGTGGGCCCTGTGCGGGTTGGTGGATGTCACATGTCTTCGAATTTTTGGTTCAAGGACTTGCCGGTTTCCTCACGATGTTTTCTGTCACCGTTTTGAGAGCAGTGCTGCAGCTACCCTTGTTAAACAAAATGCCTCAAGCATTAAGTGCGTCTATGTAATTTTTTTATGGCTTATAGAGGAACTATCTTGCCGGTTCTTCTCTATGGAAACCACCAACCTGTGCCGAGCACCTGTTGTCGACGTTTTATGAGTGCCCTCATGGCCCCATGTGAAATAAAAATATTTTCACCTCACACCCTCGGAAAGATTCTATTTCTCATTCAAAATCTGAGCGCAAAACTCCATTTTGAATTAGCATTCATCCATTTTGCTCTAGAGCACAAAGTGTTGTTCAAAATTCGAACACGTCTTGTATTCAATTGTTTTCTACACTGACAGGCGAGCTGGCCCACTACATTTCCTCGCTGTGTGAGGTGAAAAGTTGTGTGTTGCACTCGGTAGCAAAGTTTTTCTGCGTCTCGCACCTTTGAAAACTTCGCATCGCTCAGGATTCTATATTTGAACCGCTCGTTTCTCTCGCTTCGCTCCCTCAGTTTTCAAATTCAAGTACTCGCGCCAAAAACCAACTTTGCAGCCTTACATAACAAATAACTATTTTGAACACCAACTTACTATTCCACCTTCTCATCACCAGGTCAGAGCCATCCGCAAGAAGATGTGCGAGATCATCACCCGTGACGTGACCAACTCGGAACTCCGTGAGGTTGTCAACAAGCTGATCCCAGACTCCATTGCTAAGGACATTGAGAAGGCATGCCACGGCATCTACCCTCTCAGAGATGTCTGCATTAGGAAGGTATGTAGTTTGTCTGGTTCTATTTTTGTTGTTTATATGGTTGGGTTGATTTGTAAAACTGTTTTGACGACGTAATAGAAAATTTGACAAAAAAAAAATAACAAGTGCTTTTGTAACATTACAGCTTGACAAAAACTGTAGAAAACCGAAAGTCGCCACTGCCTTCGCGCTACCAGCACTTTGAATATTTTTTTTTTTTTTCACTTAGTACGTTAATTTTATGGCACAATAATAAATCTAACAAACCTGCGGTCTTTGTTTACATCAAATATCAAAGATTTTAAAACATTGTCAGAAACAAAAATATTAGTTCTCTTTCAATTCGTTCTGGCCAAGCTGTACTTAGCAATATGTCGTAAGAAACTACAATTTTTTCTTGCTCGAATTTTGATGCTTTATCTAAATATTCAATGATTAATCAAAAGAAAAAATGAGTGTTCGCTATTTTTCAAAACTGAGTCAAGGGCAAATTTACCTAGGCCTAATTAAGTTTGCCATTATTTGATGCTGTTAATATGCCTATTGACTTGAGTCCAGCAACATTAATAAATTTGTCATAAACTAGCGGTAAATTTGTCATAAACTAGCGGCCCGTCCCGGCTTCGCACGGGTGGACATGATGATTTTCGTCCTCTATAACCTGGTCCTGATGGTTACAAACAAAAAAAAAGTCCAGCTGTTTGCAAGTTATGGGCTTAGCAACACATTTTGCGATCTATTTATAGATGAATACTTCGTCCTCAGGAGTATTGAAAAACATTAAATGTGTAAGCATTAGAAAAAGGACACATGAAGTCGCAATATGGCGCTAAGATCATCCTAATCCTAGGGTGCTTATACACGGCGCATGTAACCCGCGCAAGGAAAGGTGCGGGTTACCCGCGCGAGTAACATGCGCAGGCTACTTGATCAAGTTACCCGCGGAGTGCTTGTACACGGCGCATTCAACTCGCGCAAGAAAAGGTGCGGGTTTGCGGTTTACCTGTGCGAGTTACATGCGCAAGCTACTTGATCAAGCTACCCGCGGGGTGTTTGTACACGGCGCATGTAGCTTGAGCATGTTGAGGCACTTGTGCGGGTTACATGCGCCGTGTACAAGCAGCCTTAGTTGACAACTTAGTATTCACACGCACGATGTCGTTCAATTTGACTTTTCAACCCAACCCATCAACGAAACTTACAATGATGAACCACTCAGCTCGCAATGATACACACCTGATGAAAACTATTGTTCCCTTTTGATTTTTGTCTGAAAACTCCTTTACAAACCTCATCACCATACCTCCCAGTCATCACCTACTGACCAAAGAATTTCCCATCAGGTTAAGGTTCTGAAGAGGCCACGTTTCGAGATCTCCAAGCTGATGGAGCTCCACGGCGAGGGCGGCGGCGGCAAGAGGGGCGAAGCCGGCGAGAAGGGCGAACGCCCCGAAGGCTACGAACCTCCCGTACAAGAGAGCGTTTAAGTTAATATACGTTAAAAACTGAATAACTGTGTTTTTTCTGGATTTTTCTGTTTTTTTCCGGATTTTTCTGTTTTTTTTTTCATGGTCAACATTTTTAAAGGTGAGCATAATTTTTTTTTGTTTTTTTTTAAGGCTCATTTACAATAATCCAGTAGGATTCTAGTGCTGGTGGTCTACTATGAAGTTTCAAGCTGTGGGAAAGAGACACAGCTATACAGGTCGTCTAGCGCTATCTCTTTCCCACAGCCAAACTACTCATGCTTAAAGACTTTATAGTAGGCCATGGGGGGTATTACAACGTCTTAAAACCAGACTTGTTCCAGTGAGTGAACGAGATGGCGCTAGATGACTTGTATAGCTCTGTCACTTTCACTCGCCGGAGTAAACCTGGTTTTAAGATGTAATACCTCCCCCCAATGATATTATAAGTAAAAAGGTGTAGATACGTCATACGCGCTCAATAACGTATGCAATTAAATGAGGCTGATTCACACATCTTGATCTCAGTGCGACGTTGCCAGCGGCACTTCACGTACCACAGACTGAATTAAAAGTAAAAGTGACTCAAAAATACCTAAAATGCTGTCGTGTGTGATGAGATATTGTACAAATTAAACATGCAAGACTTTTAAAAGTCAAAGAATCACATAACATTCGTAAATATACAATTTATCTTTAAAATTTTCACAAATAAAACATAACGTTTCTATAAATATGGCGTCGTAAAAGAAAGAGTGCGAGCACGGGTGCGAGCGAGAGGAGACGCTGACGTGCGGGGGGATTGATGACTCGTGGCGCTGTTTGTTTATCTAGCTGTCACTTTTTTTCTTATTGCGTTGTATCAAGCTATCCTTTTTACTTGTAGTGAAATGTAATGTGTGAATAAAAAAGTGTGTATCTGTGTTGCCGCTCGGCGTGGCACAGTTTTTTCCGTCGCTTTGTACGTGTATAACGCATCTATGACTTTATAATATCATTGCCTCCCCCAGTACAGTGTAAAGTATCCAGTACTGTATTGTAATAGGGCATGTTCCTAATTTTCAATTGAGTGACACAGGACTGGATACAGCTATTGGATTAATGTAAATAAGCCTTTTTTGACCTTTTGCAACATGAATTATTAAATACATTTAGCACTATACAAGATCTGCTGTTGTATTGTATTTTATAACAGGCTGGTATCCGTAAATCCAGTTCATGCATGTATTTTACGTAGAGATTTGCTGTTAAACTTTGCTAGAAATTAAATTTATAATCTATCTCAGTTGCTAACTTCGAGTGTAACATTATAGAAATAAACAGCCTTAATAAAAAAAACTTGAACATCTGTTGAAACACTTGTCTAAAAAAAATGTAACTGCAAAACGGACCTTATTTCAACGTCTTAATCTGACATTTTTTTATAAGTTTTCAACAGACGTTTTAAGTTTTTGTGGTGCCATGGATTGTTTGAATTTAACTTAGTGCTAAATGTAGTTTTATATCTGTTGCAAAAATGCTTACTTGTGTTTTTGGTTGAGGCAGTAATGATAAAAATTTAATTAATCTTAGTGATTTTTCTGTATTTTATTTTAATTTTAAATCTAAATTCATTGCCTCAACCAATTGATTTTGTCTACAATGATGATCCACCTAGCTCGCAATGATACACACCTGATGAAAACTCTTGTTCCCTTTTGATTTTTATCTGAAAACTTTACAGATACTAAAAACCAAAATTTTGACAGTAAACAGCTATTTTATAGATTTTTGTATTTTTACAGGACTTGTCAAGAATCACTGCTTTTGAAGTTGAAAATTCGATCAACGGGACATCTAGTTACAAAACAATGTATAAAAATATCACAGTTTTTAATGAATATACGTCTAAAATTGATATTCTCTTTTATTTAATTCGCTTTTCCCCTCATCATCATCATCAGCCTATAAATGTTCCCACTGCTGGGACCAGCTGGGACACACTGTGAGAGGGAGTGGGCCCTAATCCACAACGGCAACGCGGGCC
Source organism: Agrotis segetum (assembly GCA_036375495.1). Classification (NCBI taxonomy): domain Eukaryota; kingdom Metazoa; phylum Arthropoda; class Insecta; order Lepidoptera; family Noctuidae; genus Agrotis; species Agrotis segetum. The sequence continues at coordinate 930,040 of JAQSVV010000197.1, read as the reverse complement.
CAGTGTGGATTGGGGGAAGTCACATGTCTTCGAATTTTTGGTTCTACTATTGCATGCATTACGATGTTTTCCTTTACCGTGCACAATTTTTTTTTTCACCTCTATTCCTTTGGTTTTACATGATGAAGAAGCATACGTCATGAGGAATCCATCCTCGCGGGATTTTACTACTTAAAAATTACATTCTGTAGTCCAACGTTAGTCCACACTAGTTTTACTATATCGTGGGTGGGTTTACAATAATTACACTCTAACATTAACACCAAGACCCAGAGAATAGAACTACTGGACACACAGCGAATGATCAAATAGTTATTTGCTAAGCAAGGCTGCAAAGTTGATTTTTGGCGCGAGTACTTGAATTGAAAACAGCGAGCGAAGGATTCTAATCTAAGATTGAACCGTGAGAGAAACGACCGGTTCAAATAGAGAATCCTGAGCGATGCCAAGTTTTCACAGGTAAGAGACGCAGAAAAATATACGTAGTATCTCTTAGTAGTCTGTGAGAAAAACTTTGCTGCCGAGTGCAACACACAACTTTTTACCTCACACAGCGAGGAAATGTAGTGGGGCCGGCTCGCCTGTCAGTTAAGATAAATGAATACAAGACGTGTTCGAACTTGTGCTCTAGAGCACAAAATGGAGTTTTGCGCTCAGATTTTGAATGAGAAATAGAATCTTTCCGAGCGGGTGAGGTGAAATAAATAAATATTTGTTCCACATGGGCAACTCGCGACACGCAACGCACCAGTCAGGCGCAGAAGTATTTTAAAGGGTTTAGAGTTAGTTAAGAGTTACTCCAAAATAAATATTTACATAAAACGCAAATATTGGGGACCCCATGGTACTAGATTGAATAAAAAAAGTAATATTTAAAAATAAAATTGTATTTCTCCATAATTTCTTTTTACAATATGTATTTATCACTCTACAACATCTTAATAAAAAATAAGTAATTCATATTTAGTTAAAAATAATTTAAATTACAATACTAGCACTCGCATATGGGTTTTTTCGTAAATTACTGGTATTTATTGACTATTTCAGCTAGGGTACGCATTTTTAGGGTAAAGTTCGCAGTTTTCTCTACGATTTTGCTTAGGTAAGAATGTCTTTTTTTTTTTTAGCGTTGTAAAATCATCAAATGAGTCCTCCAACCCCGGGCAGGGCGGGAGGGACTGTCAGACTTCTACTGACTAAAATCCACGGTGTCCTTCATAGCCTGTGTTCTGGGGTTACGGTAAGGGAATAATCCCGCGACCCCGGCAGGATAAGTAAGAATGTTGGAAATCAATTTATAAAAGTACTGGTGACCCGCATCGGCTCTCAATCTTTACTATAATATGCATGTTATATACAGTAGAATCCGTTTAATAAGACTCCGCTTATAGTGACCAACCGCTTATTATGACGTGTTACAGATAGAAGTTTGGTTTTCATACAAAATTCTTTAAACAAAGTCGGATATAATTACTTCACATTTAGAGACATGCCGCTTAGTATGATCCATTTTCAATAAATTGTGTCCAGTAGATGAAGTTTCCGACGTGATTCATAACACCTTCGACAAAGTTTTCGGAGGCGTTACGTGATACCCGACGATGTTCGGTGCAAGCATGGCTTTTTTGAGGCTCAGTGGGCAATAGATAGTTGAATTATTAGATTATGTTGACTTAGTTCTATATTCTCTCGAATAAAATCAATTCTTACATACTGACAAAAACAGGAGGTTGCTTATTTTGCACATAATGGCCGCTTAGTATGACTTGTTTATTATTTCCCTTCGATGTTATAATAAACGGATTCCACTGTATACATAAAAACCTTCCTCTTGAATCATCCTTATCTATTTAAAAAAAAAACTGCATCAAAATCCGTTGAGTAGTTTAAAAGATATAGGGACAGATAGCGGGAAGCGACTTAGTTTTATACTATGTGGTGATGATTCATTTGAAATATTATTGACTGACTTTACATAAATTGATAGTAACATGGGGTAACATGAATTATATCGGCCCTTTCATAATATATTATTGCCGCTGTGAGCGGTAGTAGCGCGGGGAAGGCGAGCAGAGTCAAAAAAATTATAGAAATGATTTGAATTGCTTTAGCTTTGATCAAAGTTAAACGGGCCGTAAATTAGACCAAGATTGCAAGACTAAAAATCCGCCCGGCTGTGAAGCTATTACCAGCGCTTGCACAAAAGATAGTAAGTACATTTATGTATGTATTTACTTTTTGCGATTTTTGCTTTTCTTTTGCGAGCAGAAAAAGCAGTAGCGACATCTAGTATCGAATAGAAGAACTATTATTGTAAAATTTCATCCTAGTTACAAATATTTCATGGCTTTATTGTTTTACAGAGATTCAGAAACTTAAACTCTAATATTAAATTAACTTTTTATAGTAGCTAAAACATTGTAATAACTCATTTGAAAAAACTTAAAGTAGTACATTCATAAATCTCGCTTAAAAACTAGATTACAACGAATTTAGCATTTTTGTACAAGCATTCTTACTAAAGCTAAGTCGTGCCAAAATGTGCCAACAAAAAAAAAAAAACATTTTTCTATTTTTAGAAATAGGTACAGAATTGGTACTATTTATTTATTCAATGCTGATTAATTTTAAGTCTATTGTATGCTATAAGGGAACGGCATTTTCACACAAAATTCTACAGAACTTATTTTTCGAAAGAAATGTCTAAACTATTTTTTATCTAAACTTCGCACACATTTAATAAGCAGAATATAATCATTTAAGTATATTCTGAATATAAATTTTGGCAGGACTTAGCATAAATATTTTCTATATTAAAGATAAATAAAAATATAAAATATTGCACTAGGCAATCATACATATAATTCACAGTTAGGAAAACAGATTATTTAGTTCATTTATTAGAAGTTTAATCTTAAACAATGTAGATTTCCGTTCATATTCACACTAACAAGTGACTTTTTATTTATTTATATAAAAAATTGTCAGTTTTGTTCCCTTTGTAGCTTTAGATTATAATTGTATTAATATTATAAATAAGTACCTACAATTTGTATTTAAATTTTAGAAATTACTCTACATATTGAACGTATTAAAAAAAAATAACCAAGAAAGTAAAATAAAAATAACAAAAAATAAGTGAAGGAATAGTAATTCTCCTATTTTAATTGCATGGAAAGCTAAACTATTGTTAAACAAGACACAGCCAGGTATGAAACATTCACTCGTCATAGAATATTAAAGTAGACGATATTTTTTAGATAAGTAGGTATTGGAGGTCCTACATAATATAATGATGTACCTACGTTGCGTCGGTTAGTTTACTCGAAAATCGAATGTAAACTTTTTGCTCGGTATTGTAAATTTATGTAATTCGGAATATATAAGGCACAGGCTTATATAATTGGAAGATTTTTCTTATAAGTAAGTTGGAATGTAGTGCAATTTCTTTCTTAAACTATGCTGAATTATTTAAATGGCTCTTTGTATGTACAATATATTAATCATATGACTTTAGGCTCGGGATTGCTCGCCACACGACTATTCATTAATATGTAGATACACAAATGTCATGCTAGTTTCTATTTTGACTAAAACTAAGCAATACCTAAATGCTGCTTCGTTGGATAACGATCGATTCTATTTTAGACAGCAATGAATCGACTTTAGTGGTTCAATAATATTCATATCGCTTAGTTTTAGTTAAAATACATTAACCATCAGCACCAAGATTCACAATTGAAAATAAAAATGGACTTCGCATTCTTAGGTTCGATTTTGAAATTGAAATATCTATGAAATTAACTCAAAATAAAAAAAATCTATTGTTTCATGATGTTTGACTTTTAAGTTCGGTATCAATAGGTATTTTGACTTTTAAGGTAGCGCACGGTTTTTGTTTTCTGCGGGCGAAAGTGCAGAGCAAGCATATTCCGGAGCCAATGAATGCGATAACGCATATTACAGTCAGGCCAAGTTGAGCTGCTGCTGTTGAGAAGGTGCCATGGTAGACGAGGGACCGCAGGCCTTCGGGAAGCTCCTCCACGCCCTGAGAAGCAAAAGATTTTATCATACATCTAGCGCTGAGTAGAAGCGATAAAATGTTGACTTTTCATAAAATCATGTGCGCCATCTATGTTTCAAATTTAAAGTAGTTGTAAACGACAACGCCATCTGTTAATATAATCCTGAACTATTAGTTTAAACTATCCGACACTAGATGTCACTATTTTCAAATTTGAAATCAGCGCCATCTACCTACAGCAATAAGAAACTAGTAAATTTGAAATAGTGCCATCTAGCGTCAAGTAGCATTAGCTCTTAGGTGGTTGAAATATTTTTATATTATTTTAGTTTTGTACATTATTTGCACGTACCATTTCAATCCAAGCTACTGGTAAAATAAGTCCTTGTTGTAGGTATTTGACTGAAGAGAACAGGTCACTCTTTCGCACTTGGATGTTGATTTGAAGGCTGAAAGGAAAAAGGATACTCCGTGTTATTTATCTCTATAATATAAAAATCAATTGCTGTTCGTTAGTCTCGCTAAAACTCGAAAACGGCTGTACCGATTTGGGTAAAGTTTGTTATTTTTGTAAGTCCAGGAAAGATTTAAATGGTGATTTGGAGGCGGTACGAAGTTTGCCAGGTCATTTAGTATTTTTAAAATGTTTTTATATTCTGACTGCTCAGTTAGCGCTTTAAAAACATTATGGCGTGTATAAGCAAAGTATTCCTATTAATTAAAATAATAGTTGCTAGTTTAATGTTCTGTACCATATTCAAGTACGACCCCACCTGACATAATTTTCTTACTTTTTGGAACGAAGTTCCTTATCGCGCGTTATGAAAAAAAAATATTAAAAGTTGTCACGACACTTTTTCCGACTGCGCGACGCAAAGGAGGGTAATGTGTTTATTACCATGGAATGGAATGGAATGGAATGGAGTGTAGTGGAGTGGAGTGGACCGGACCGGACCGGACCGGACCGGACTGGACTGGACTGGAGTCGCGACGATTATTTTTGTTGAGTGTATACAGTAAATTCGTTCCATCCGGGTGTCCCTTGACACCTCTCAAGTTTTTTTTATTCGGAACAAAAAAATATGTTACCTGGATTTCCCACTAAGAGCAATTCCCAGCGTTGGATGCAAGTCAAGGAAAGAGTCATGTCTCAAAGGATCGGGCTTCAGTCCAGTGACTTCCTCACGCAGACGAGGGTCGGCCAAGTAGAAATGTGGGAAAGAAACAAGCGCTGGAGCTCCTGCAAAAGAAAAACCGTTATGAAGATTATTTTTTCTTACTAGTTTGATAGTTTCATCTTTAGTGTGGGCATAAAATCTATTACAATAGTTTTTGTGGTATTTATAGTGGTAAAATTAATGATGGTTTTATTGCTCAGAAATTGGTAACAAAAAAAAATCATCTCTAAGAAGTCGCATTAAAGACGTTCGCGCATCTTAATTAAAAAGAAAGTAATAGACTAGAAAGTAAAAGACTTCATTTTATGAAAAAAATAGTTCCGCTATTCGATAATAGATGGCGCTACATTTTAATTTTACAATACAGTTATGCGACGCGATTCGACCGATTCCAACTACAAGTGAAAATCAACCTTACCACTACTAAGAAATAATGATGCAATTCGATCGACTTGACGTCGTCGTGGCGATCGTGTTTTGTTTTTCATCTATCCGTAGATATCAACGTGTTTTATGTCTTAAGTCGTAGTGGTAAGTTTGATTTCCACTTGTAGTTGGAACCAGTCGCATTCCAATCGCGTCGCGCAACGTGTAAAGTCCCTATAGTTGGGGAGCCCAGGAAGGGATTTTTGCTGTTACTCCAGCGCGTCAGATTATTATAAGGGAGAATCCTTGCACCCTTTAATGTACCTGTACCAAATATCAACCCTTTATCTTACTCGAGCGCGTCAGGTTAAGAAAAGGTAGATTAATTACGTTCAGAAGAGTGTATATTTCAATAATCTGACAATTTGTGCGTGGCATTAGGAAATGAGCGAGTACTGAAGTTGTAAAAAAAAAACGTCATTTTGAAATACTCGAGCGCGTTTAATTTTTTTTTTATTGAAGGTTACACTGTAAAAATCATACTCACTAATAATCTGACGTTTTCCATGGGGCGAAGTCGGTAGAATCGTGAAGAAAAGGTGAAGTACCAGTTAGTTCGCTACTATCGGTCGTGATTTAATGTATGTGGCGTTCCGAGCAATAATATGGTATGCCAGGCATGGAGAGAGGCCATTATTTGTTATTGGTCATCAGTCAGGCAAGCCCAAGTCCGAGTCCATGAGTTACCGTCCTATCAGTTTCCTGAATGTTCGCGGAAAAATCTAAGAGAGACTTATTTATAAGCGACTCAAAGATTACGCTGTTGTAAAGAGCCTCATTCCTGACGAGCAAATTTTTATTTACATCTTCATTTCAGCCCGTTAGGTGCTTCGGTACTTTGACAGCAAAAATCCCATTAACAAAATGATCCGCCTTTTATTGAATTAATTTGTTACAACAAAATGTGATAAATGAAGAACCGCTCTACTGATTTTGTGCAAACTTCACATAAACCAACTACTAAATAGTCTGAACAAAGTTAAATATTTGGTTTGGATAGGTGAGCCCTTTCTTGAGTTATAAAATTACAACGAAAAGTGCTATTGATTTTTATATGATATGTATAAATAAACTTCAGGACTGACCACTTAACTTTTTTGTTTTTTTTTTTTTAACGTGGTAAAATCATCAAATGAGTCCTCCCACCCCGGGCAGGGCGGGAGGGACTGTCAGACTCGTACTGACTAAAATCAACGGTGTCTTTCAATAGCCCTTTATGTTCCGGGGTCACGGTGATGGAATAAGTCCCGTGACCCTGGCAGGCTTTGGCCCTCTGACCACTGAACTTGGCACCTATTTAGATTTCACTTATTTTGTCCGTGAAGTCGTAAACCAAGGCATATATCATAATTGAACTTGGCTCTCATTTGACATTTATGTTTTTGATAGGATTTTAATGATGTAGACAAGTTTCTATTTGTAATTACTACATTTAATTTTATTTTATACTTTTTTTATGCGTGAATGCAGTTATCTTCTTTATAAATTTATTTTAAGATGCTCAGAATAGCGATATCCCTCCGTATAATTGTCAGATTATTATTCAGGAGGACTATGATATCAATTTGAACCTCCTGCATAAAAATCTGACGCGCTCGAGTATCTCGAGATTACGTTTTTTTTTACAGATAGAAATATGAATTATTACTTTGCGCCACATCCAAATCGTCAGACATTTTAATACGACACTTTTTAGGGTTTACTTTACATACACTTTGAATATCTGACGCGCTCGAGTAACTTATTTTTTTTTGGATTTTCAACCGCTTGCCACGGACAGCCCCCTCGAGTTAATCGTCAGATTAATATGTATTGGTTATCAGAAATGTAAAGCGCGTTTACACTATAAATATCTGACGCGCTCGAGTACTTCTGTACAACTGTTTTTTTTTACAGTTTCAAAGCTCTTTACAAGCTCTCCCCCTCACTAAAATAGAAAACTTGTCAGAAACTTTTTTTCTTTTTAGAACATAATCTTTCAAATCCAATAGGTCTCCATGACGCTCGAGTAACTGCAAATTTAGCATCCTCGGCTCCCCTACTACTAACAAAAGCATCAGTTTATGAAAAAGTAGTTCCGCTCTTCGATAACAGATGGCGCTTCAACAAAAGAGTCACAGACTAAAATATTCTTGTAGAAACGTCATTACTGTTCGGTACTTACCCATAGAGCAGTCAGTAACGTTAATGATTCCTCTGGGAGGGCAGGTGGCGGTGTCGATCTCACAGTAGCATTGGTTCGAAGGGTTGTGGTCAGGGTCATCGAATACGTCCAACGGCATGCGATACCGGTACAGTTCTATGCCATCTGCAATCTGGGGGAGAATAAGGAAGATTTGTTAAGTACCTAGCCTTTAGACGTCCACGGCGGCGTCGGACGTCGCAAGACTGTCTCCGGCCACCGTAGGCGCGGGCATGCGGGCGGCGAGTAATGGGCAATTCGTGCTCGACCATGGACCATGCCCGGGTCGACGGCGCGTTGTGTTCCACGCGTGCCACAAAGAGCGTCAACAAGATGACGGGGCCCCCCCTCTAGAGGACTAAAGCCTGCCGGGGTTGCGGGCTTATTTCATTACCGTGACCCTGGAACGTGAAGGGCTAATGAAGGACACCGTGAATTTTAGTCAGTACAAGTCTGACAGTCCCTATCGCCCTGCCTTGGGTGGGAGGACTCATTTGATGATTTTACCACGCTTAAAAAAGTACCTAGTCTTTTTTTTTACAAAAACATTTTACAAAACTTTAACTTTTACCATAGGTCAAAACATGCAACTTATGCTAAGGGTCAGCTCAGATAGAAACGCGACGCTACGCATACATTTCAATAGAGCTACTCAAAATCTGACTCTATTTACTACACGAAAAGATACACCTTTCGCTTCACAGCGCGACGCAGCGTGGTGCCGTTTACAAATATTTAGCTAAAATTTTTGTAAACGCATCCACAAAACAGGAATATTACTAGTGTGCAGAAACGTTTTTGAGTAGGTACGCTAAAAATAATATACCTACTATACTGTTCTTTTCGTCTTGTTTACCATAACACAAATAAACACAGATGAGTCGTAGGGATAACCCTCGAGAGTCACAAATTAACACATACTTAAACCCAATAAATTAACACATCCTTGATAATTCATGTTGTTAGGATGTTTACTTGAGAATAAATAACGTACAACATAACGTAGGTACTATACCTCTGCCTAACCCCTGGTTTGTTAGATACACGAAAAAATACAAAAATAAACAAGGATAATTCGTAAAGATGATCCTCTAAATTCATTAATTAACACCCTCAAAATAAACACTCGCTCGTAATAATTTGTGCATGAAAATATAAATATAAATTCCGATCAAGATCGCAAATTATCACGTTCAAATGGCCTTTTTAAGACTTTTGCCTAATGTATAAACGTGGATGAAGCATTTGAGGTAAAAGGAGTGTGAAAGCAGAGTAGCTTAGGTTTTGACTGCCTGTCCATTGATGTGGAGTGAGCTGGCGTGTTGAAGTGAAGATTGCATAAAATCTACATTTTCTTTTTCTTTATTTGGTTAATATTTCTCCTTTTCTCCGCTCCGCCATCGCCAGCTCGCCCCGCATCAATGGACAGGCAACTTTAGGCTGCGTTTCCACTGAGGCGGAGCGGAGACCGATTCATCAATCACAAGGCTTGAGTAGAGAAGAGATGTGGATTTCAAGTCATGTGATTGGTGAATCGCTCTTCGCTCCGCTCCGCCTCATGAAGCCATGGGTCATAATATTTTCTTGTTCTAAGTTCGCAGTCGCGCGGATAACTAGATAATTTGTGAGAACTCGATTATTTTGATTTTAGTTCTTCTATTGCTCCACAGATGTCGCTAGTTAACTATTTGTTTATTTGAATGTAACCGAAGTTCCGTGAATTACCAGTGCAATGTGGTTAATTTTCGCAAAAATAGTTTTTAGATGATCATATTAACGTCTATCAACGCCATAATTCACGGAATTTCTCGTATATATGACCATCACTAACTCTCATATTAAAATATTGACAACAAAAGCTCTACCAGCGACATCTATGGAGCAAAAGCAAAACTTCGTAAAATGTTAGGTTATCTGGGAGCACGGCAGCGTGACCGCCAAGTCGAACAAAAAAGTAATGCTTTTATTTTTACCTCAACAGTTTTCTCGTACTTAAAGGGCAGTCGTCGGCACAAGTTTGGATAGAACACATGGAGAGTGGTATTTTTATCCAACTGCGAAGGTGGGAAGATGGAGCCGTCTGATGCTTCGATACTGAAATAAAAATACATAATCCTTACTAATACTGGACTAGAATGCTTGGAAAAATTTGGGGGAGGCCTTTCCCAGCAGTGGGATAGTGTGGGCATACAGAAAAAAAATCCTTACTAAGCCTACTAGTAATATTATAAATGCGAAAGTTTGTGAGGATGTAACGTATGTGTATGTGTATGTAGGTATGTTTGTTACTCTTTGACGCAAAAACCACTGATGAATGCCGTACCTACGGCCATATACGATTTTAAATTAGGTTAAGGGCGAAGTAATGACATTATAGATTATTGCTAAAAACCTCGTATTTATTACTTATCTCAAATTTCAAGATTCTTCCTGTTTTATTTCATGCAATTTTTTTCAAGAACTTGCCTTATCTCATATTAATAGTAATAAGTAATATTTTTATTAATAAGACGTATTTTAGTAATACAATCACGTTTCTGAGATAGGTAATCACGTTCTTTACTTAACAGCAAAAAAAAAAAAATTAGATAATACGATGTATCAATGCCAAATACATATTATTTTAATAAAGGATGTTAAAAATACTGGCACGTATATTTCTACTCACAGTCACTGAGATATTTAACGATTTTTTAGAAGTTACGAACTCGTTAACTATCCTTGGCGATAATACAACCAGGATAAAACATATTCTATGTGAAAATTCTGGCCATTATCTACCTCTGTGTCAAATATTTTCAAAATCTGTTCAGTGTTTCTGACGTTATCGAGTAACAAAAATCTTTCCAACTTTCGCATTAATAACAGTAGCTGTTGCCAGCGGATTCACCCGCTACAACTCGAAAATTATTCCACGGGAACATAAAATCGGGATAAAAACTATCCTATGTGTTAATCCAGGTTATAAACTATATGTGTACCAAATTGTATCCAAATCCGTTCAGTGGTTTTTGCGTGAAAGAGTGACAAACATACCTACATACACATACATACATCCTCACAAACTTTCGCATTTATAACATTAGGTAGTAGGATTCTTTGGATGTTTTTCTTTCTGTCTAGAGAGTAGGTATGGCAATTCTAAGCAGATAATGCTCGGTCCGCGCTGAAGCTGTATTTTGTTTTGTACTCCTCCACAGATCCACCTTGGAAGGTGCAGTTTAACTTTCAAGATCGATTTAAAAAGCTGTAATTATTTAGCCACCAGCTCCTCGATACAATACCCAATTTAAAACTACAAAATCATAATTATTTATATAATTTTTTAGACACACTTTATGCTGTTAGCTGCTCAGGCGCTTCTTTATCAATAATGATAACCTTTGGGCTGGATCATATGATGCGCATTACAAAATATTGATAATTATTCTTAGTTTCTCCTCATTGAGACGTCTAGTCATTGACTTTAGTCCGATGATTCCACGCGCCGCTTAAAAAAACAAAATGGCGGATGAAACGGCGAGATTGGCTCTAGATTTGACAAGACAAATAAATGATAAATTAACTGTTTTGGCAAACTCTTTTACACGTCAAAACACACTATTTTTACACTAGATGAGGCTGGTGTTAACTGTTGAAACATCCGAAATAAACTCAGAGGTCACAGTCTCTTTTGAAGTCCAGACAATTTTGTATTGGCAAAGTTATATGAGAACCATGCGGTCTGAGGAGGTCTTTTGAAGAAAGAACCACACAGATTTGAGTGGACCTGTCCAGTCAGTGCAAGCATGTGTCAGTTACCGTGTAGCTCAACTCAAATAGTTGACACACATGGACACACCTACTAATTGTCATACTTTTTATGTGGTTCTTCAATTATTAAAATAATCTTTTTTTTCCAGTCAATTGAAGAAAAAATAGAGTATCCCGAAGTGACTTTACTAAGAACACTAGAGGTTGCTCACATCCTCACACGAAAGAGTCACTCAGTGACCAAAATTCTAAGTGACGGAGGTAAAATGAAGGAGGTAGAAACGAAGGAGGTAAACATGAAGGAGGTAAAAATGAAGGAGACAAAAATAAAAGAGAAAGAAACACTCTTACCTATTACATTCCTCACTACCCCAGAATGAGAGACTGTCACGGCCGTCGAACTGTTCAATGATATTCATCTTGTCTTTGTCATACTCGCCCGTGTTGATTGTGAACCGTTCGGAAACTGTGCCGTTTTTCTGGAAAATATCGATTTCAATAAGTTACGTCTAATACATAAAGAGCCTTAGATTATAGAAATTCCAGAATTTCCTTAGTAGTTGAGTTGAGAGCAGTGGTGCCCCAGTGGTATCGGCCCCGACTTACGAATAGGTCGTGGGTTCGAATCCAGGCAAGCGCATTACTTTCTGTAATTTATTTCATCACCACTGCTCTCAAAACGGTGAAGAAAAACATTGTGAGGAAACGGCATGACACAGAACCAAAAATTCGAAGACATGTGACATCCACCAATCCGCACAGGGCCCGCGTGGTGGTTTAAGGCCCACTCCCTCTCACAGAGAGGAGGCTTGTGTCCCAGCAATGCGAACATTAATAAGATGATGATGATGATGATTCACAGTTGTATTATTTAAGGAATATTTGCAAAATTTCATACTTCTAAACCTAGTGATTTCAGCTGTACGTTAGTAGATCAGTCAGTACAGCAGTTAGATTCCTCACATATACACAGGATCTAAATAATTACCTATATAAAACTCTGACTGACTATAGTGATCTATCACGCACAGCCCAAACCACTGGACGGATCGGGCTGAAATTTGGCATGCAGGTAGATGTTATGACGTAGGCATCCGCTAAAAAAGGCTTTTGATCAATTCTACTTCCAAGGGGATAAAATAGGGGATGAAAGTTTGTATGAAACTTTGTTAATTATATAAAAATACATTTCTAAGTTCCAACATCCACGCGAACGAAGTCGCGGGCACAGCTAGTACCTATTTATACAATAAGTAGACAACTTACAGTAACCAGAAGGCCGAACTTCTCAAACCGAAGTTGACCTCCAATGCTGAGGAACGGCTTGGCAGTATCGATGATGCTGTCGTCATATCCCCACAGGAACCTATAAAAATAGACATTATGAAGTAGTGATTCTTAAGCGTCCACAGGTCCACATTGTACGTATCGGACGCATCGCATCAAACGGATTTCTGTGTCGGCAGCGATCGGATTGCCGACGCGAGTATCAGCAATCGGATTGCCGATGCCACCTTCATCGCTTCCACTGATCGGCATTCCGTATGACGTCATCGGTACGCATCGCATCATTGCTGATGAGCCGTCCATACGATGCGGATCAGTAGACGCAGTTGTATGAGTTTTCATACATGGCAAACTAAAATCCGTTACGTACGATACGTCCGATACGTGCAATGCCGCCCTGTGGACGCACACCTTTACCCAACTGTTTTTATCTGACTACGGCGAATCCAAGAGGGAGGGTAATGATATTTATATTATTATAAACGTTGTCCCACACTATTGTGGGTCTTTCCAAACTATTAAACTCACTTAAACATACACGGAATAAATAACTGTACTTACGTCATAAAAAATATTGTTCCATACGGGAACAAAACTCTACGTCTAGCAGTTATGTTGACTTAGGTGTCAAAACATCCGCAAATCATTTCATTTGAGGATCAATCGACATTCAACAATGGGGTGGGCACAACATGGCCATTACACATTACTTTTGTCTTGTCCATATTCATTTTAAGACCCACCTGTTGGGAAACTCTATTGAGGTCGCCGAGCATCGTGCTGAGATCTTCCATCGATTTTGCCATGACAACAGTATCGTCGGCAAATCGAAGGTGGGTGATGTACTCGCCATTAATATTGGTGCCGAATTATTTCCATTCCAGGAGCTTGAAGGCGTTTTCCAAAGTGGTAGTAAACAGTGTCGGAGATATCACATCTCCCTGTCGTACGCCTCTTTTCAAAGGAATCGCCTTCGAACTCTGCTCCTGTACTCGGACCGTCATAGTGGCATTAGGTCAAGCACCTAAGCACTTCGATGTACCGATAGTCAATACGGCATCGTTGGAGAGATTCAAGCACTGCCCATGTCTCCACCGAATCGAAGGCTTTTTCATAGTCCACAAACGCTAAACATAACGGCAAGTTATACTCTTCGGTCTTCTGTATAACTTTTACAAACAATAGTTTAAACTTATAGAAAATGAGAACACAATATGTGAAATCTGAACAGAAAGTACTAGGAGAACAGGATCTTGAAGAAGATGTTGGTGTCAGGATCAAATTCTCGTCAACTACTCGTTTTTAACTCTCCTTACCTATGCACCGGTAGCTTCGCGAAGGCATCAGGGTGATTCGCCCACGACAGAGCTGAGCTGAGGGTGATTTGAGCGAGGGTGTTCAAGTTCATACTCAAAGCTTTGGAGATCACACCCTGAAATACAAAAATATAAATACAAATGAAATATCATCAGGTCAGGGTGTCGAGTCTGCTAATTATTAGTCAGAATGGTGCCACAATGGCGTTTCAATTTTCGAACCATTTCTTACTCAGCAGTAAAAAATGGTTCGAATAAGCACTACAATTGAAACGCCATTGTGGCGCCATTCTGACTAATAATTAGCAGACTCGACACCCAGGTTAATAGGCAAATGTCGAGCAGCAATATATTGCAAATCGGATAGACTATCAGTTAGGTCTTTTGTACACGTCACGTCGGCCGAAAACCGTGACGTGTACAAGGGGCCTTAGGCTGAGCGCGCACTACGAAATTTAATCGCTGCGATTTTATATTGCGAAATGAAATCTCAAATTACTTCAAACGATTTATTTTCGCAGTGCGCGGATTGTAGTTCATTTTTGTTGTTCACAAACTGTCCCGTTTTGTCAAATTTTACCAATCGTACATTTTGAACCTTCTACTATACCGTTAAGGTTGGAAATCTATTAAAGAAATTTGACATTTGAGGAGATGGTGTCCTGAAACGACTGGTAGTATCTATTTGTTATTGTGTCTCTATTGCAATGAATAATTAATCTTTTATCTATCTATCTATAATTCGATGTTTCAGTCGAATTGCTTGTTGTATATTGCCTTCGTGGGCCTGGCCAGACAAGACCAGGTCTGGGTGGGGCCGTGCATGCTAGAGACTGGCTCGCAATCACCAGCTCGACTGTATGGCCAGTCCAACACTTTAGACCACCCATCCAAAAACATGACCTCGACAAGGTCAGTTTAACACCCCATTTATATCAGACCCCTTATGTTTACACGATAGATTACACATATTTTACTATAAACGTTAATATAAGGATACATATCTAATCTTTTTTGTTATAAATGAACGAAAATAACCTGATATGAAAGTTGTTTTGTTAAAAATAGTATTTTCCTGGTTTGATGTAGATTCAGGAAAGTTCGAAAACTTTATTGTGTATACTGTGGAAAATTGGAGTCTATCCTGAAAGACAGTGGCGGATTAAGAGTTTCTGAGGTCCTACTACACAAGCAATAGAGGCCCTAAGCACAGAGCCTGTGTAGGCCCTCTATTGCTTGTGTAGTAGGTATAATTTAAAACTTAAAACATTATTTTCTTTGCCATATTGGAGTGATTTCGGAAATGTAGATGAATCTCGATAAAATGTAGGAAAAAAATGTAACGCCAGCAGAGGATGGAGGCCCCTGGAGAACGGGGCCCCAAGCATGTGCTTGTAGTGCTTATACGTTAATCCGCCACCGCTGAACGAAATGAGATTTCTGAACTCCACAATCCAGTAACTGGGTAAAACGATACCCCTGTTAAGACTTGTTATCAGACTTTCGAGCTTCTGACTCTCAGTAACGAATGTCAAAGATCTAGAAACGACAGCCGTGATCAGCGGTTTAACGTGCTTTCCGAAGCACGAATGAATATTGACAAAGCTAAAACACTTCGGATTTCGGAGTAGTGACATCATAACGCCTGTAAAATTACACGTTTTGTGATTTTTAGAAGCATTCTAAATATTCACATCTTCGATTTTTTTTTGTTTACGGAGCAAAAGAAAAAATACAGGTTACGTTAGTTAATCAGTATTAAAATAAATGTAAAAATTACTTGAAAAAAAAAAGTTTTGAGAATATTTTATATAAATATAAGTATAATATTATTTGATGATTTCAATTTGATATTTCACGGTTTGTTTCGTTTTCCACGAGGTCCGTTTAGTAAATGACTCGGTATGTAATCTTTATACCATGTCTGTAAAGTCACTAGCAATAGTATGTATACACCAAGCAGTATTCAAAAACGATGTTCTGCTACTATATTGATTAAACTTTTGCCTTTTCATTAGACTATATTTTGGAAGCCATACTATTCCGCAATAGGTCTTATTTCAAAGTGGAAACACACAGTATTACACGAGTATATTGCGTTTGAGCTTTTTTAAGTGCATACATGTTATTGCTCGTGACTAGTGGTGACTGTACACCATCTAGCATACTATCTAATAATTATGTTTTGATATACTTACGAGTAAAGGTAGATTAGGCACTGTAACTTGATCAAAATGCGCTCCATGACTCTTTTCAGCGAGGAACTGAAAATGATTGCGTTCTTGAAAGCTCAACTTGTCTCCTTCAAATTTTATATTCACCCTCTCTAGTTGTTGACTGTAACAAAACAAAAACACTTATTAACATCGTGGCTAAATTATAGCAGCCTTTTTTTTTTTTTTAGCGTGGTAATATCATCAAATGAGTCCTCCAACCCTTACTGTCAGACTTCTACTGACTAAAATCCACGGTGTCCTTCATAGCCTGTTATGTTCCGGGGTTACGGTAAGGGAATCACCCCGCGACCCCGGCAGGCTTTGGCCCAAATTATAGCAGCCTTAGAGATCGGTATTCACCTCCTTCGGCAAAGCGGTAGTGCTAGTGAAGGAGGAGGCGGAGGCGTGAGCGAGAGAACCTCCTCCAACACACACCATAGCTGCCGCGAGTGACGTCCATTCTCAAGACATCGCATTGCACTTTCCGAGTACCACAGGCGCGGGATTATGCCTATAGGAGCACCTTCGTGTAATCCCGGAGGCGATATAATCGCTGGCTGGGCCAAACATGCTGTTGCGTCCTGCAATACCTACGACGCTTTTGTATGTGTCAAGGCTACATTACTCCACGAAGGTTGGGGAGGTCATGGAGTATTTGCAAGTGAAGAGCTCATGGAAATTGAGGGTCGAGAGTTTGGAGCCGCGCCATGAAACCAACTTCAAGTCTTTCGTGGTGCGGGTACCGACTCATTGTTTCGAGCAGGGACCGAAACCGGTATGATCAATACGGGTATTTTTTCGGTAACAACCTTTTTTTCTTTTACAGGTAATTTTAAAGATTACCTTTATTATTAAAAGTGAATACATAACCAGTATTAATACCGGTTACCGAAATAAAAATTACCCCTATCTTGCACATAAAACGGTAACCTGAATAGAGGTTACATTTTTCTTCGGTCTGGTTACCCAGATAGCGGTTACCTAAGTCTGAAAAATAACCAAAATTCTTCAATACCGGTACCGTAATTTATAAAGGTTTTCGGTACCTGGTTTCGAGAGTTTCCTAAAGGATGTGTTCTTTCCGAAAGGTGTCGTGTACGTGTTTCGAGGCCAGCTGCGCGGCACCAGTCAGCGAAACACGACGCGGCCTCCTCGTGTGCATTATAAGTCAATAAGTCTAGTTTATAGTGATTCATAAATGTATTAGATTATTTATAATGAGGGATTTTCTTTTTATGTTTTCCCTGTCAATGGATAGATGGCGCTGAACTTGATATGTTACTGCAACGAACGGAACGTCACGTCATTTTTTGTTTTTTTCACTTGTATGTAATTTTGAGATCGTAAAACAAAAAGTACATATCATGTCATTGTCAGTCACATCTGTGGTCACATGACATCACAAAATGGCATTTTGAAAATAAATAACAACAAGGAAAAAGAAAAAAATATTAATTTACCAGACTTTTTAATTAATGAGTTTTCCACGCCAAAAAGAAAATGTCCGAAGAGAAAAAGAAGCGAAGTCTGTGCCTCGTAGATTTGTGCAAAAATGAAGGCATACATTTTTTTCCTAAAGTCACGCCGTCAGTTCAACGCCATCTATCGAGTTCTTGGAAACGACTTTTTTTTTTAAACTCCAAAAAGAAAACCTCCCATTATTATATTAATCAAATCAAATCAAATCAAATCAAATCGTTTATTTCAACTAGGCCAATTACAGGCACTTATGAATTGTCAAAAGACATAAAATAAAACAAGTATAAAAATAGTTATGGTGCTACGGTCCCAGACACAAGACATAAAAACTGTGAAAGTACCGTAGGTGCTCATTCCAAGGCGTAGATCTCTATGGAGAAGAATGAGCAAGAAACTCCATGGACACTCTTTTTCAATCGCCAAAATGATTACAAAAATTTTGTTACATCATTCATCATCAGGTGGTACATTATGTGAGAACGATGTGGCAAGATAATAGTGTCCATAGTAAAATAAAAAGACAATTCAAAACAAAGTTATTAATAATTAAAATAGACCGTGGCAGCTAAGAGATGACCAGTCCCAACTGACAGCGCCCGTTCACGAACATGACACATATATCAGCACCATTCAGCTCAACCATTTTGAAGGGAGCTAAATGATCCGACACACGCGCCACTATCAGCGAGACATTTGAGTGAGCATGACATACTCTCACCCGCCAGGGTCATTCAAGTCAATAAGAGACGTAGGTACTCAGTGAATGACAGCTCTGAAGTACATAGTACTCACACAATGTCGGCTATGAAGCTATATAATACAAGGAAGATTGAGTCTATACAATGCAAATCCAGTTGTACAATCTTCAGCAGCTCCAACAAGAATACTAAATAATTGCTATCAATATTTATCCTACACTGTCAGGTGGAGCAGGACCAGCATGGAGCCAAGCATCATTATCAGCGATATAATCGCCTAGTTTATAATAAGCCCGCTTACATAGTGTGCGTTTAACACATGATTTAAATTTAGTCTCATTCAATTCAAGAACATTTTGTGGTATTTTATTATAGCACTTTAAACAGTACCCCATGAAAGAATAGTCCACTTTGGCGAGTCTGAAGCCCGGCTGAACTAACTGATCCCTATTTCTAGTGTGATAGTTGTGTCTGTCACCTCTCTTACTAAAAAGATGCAGATTTTTCCTAACGTACATTATATTTTCATAGATGTATTGACAAGGTACTGTCATGATGTTAATTTCCTTAAACAGTTCTCTGAGAGAATCGCGTCTACGGAGATTGTATAAGGCCCTGATGGCTCTCTTTTGTAAAATGAAAATAGATTCGATGTCAGCGGCCCGTCCCCACAATAAAATGCCATAAGACATGATACTGTGAAAGTAACTGAAATAGACAATTCTAGCAGTATCTACATCGGTAAATTGACGGATTTTTCGAACAGCGTATGCTGCTGAACTTAGCCGCCCCGCAAGAGTTGTTAAATGGGGACTCCATTGAAGCCGTGCATCAAGCGTAATACCCAGGAAAACTGTTTTATCGACAAATTCAAGTTTCTCTTGATTCAATACTATATCATAATTTGTGCTTTTAACATTAGGTATGGCAAATCTTATACATTTGGTATTTTTTCCATTTAATACTAAATTGTTTGCAGTAAACCAATCATGGACCTGACCTAAAGCATCATTTACGATGTCTAGATTTTGGGCCCGTCTATTTATCTTAAATATTAGGGAAGTGTCATCAGCAAATAACACCATATTGTGAGGTTGATTTTTTAATAAATAGGGTAGATCATTGATATATACAAGAAAGAGAAAAGGACCCAATATTGAGCCTTGCGGAACCCCCATTTTTACCTGTAAACCTTCTGAATTTACACCATTTATCTGAACTAGCTGCTGTCTATCACACAAATAAGATTTTATCAAACGTATTGCAAGTTTACTGAGACCGTAATGCTTAAGTTTAAAAAGCAAAGTATCGTGATTTACGCAATCAAATGCTTTGGAGAGGTCACAGAATATTCCTATGGCGTCTTGTGCCTCTTCCCATGCAGTAAATATGTGTTTCAATAGGGTAACACCGGCGTCAGTTGTACAACGTCCCTTGGTGAAACCATACTGTTGATTATGTAAAATTTTATTGGTGTTAAAATGGTTAAGCATCTGATCAAGCATGACCTTTTCAAAAACCTTGCTAAAAACGGGCAACACGGATACTGGTCTATAATTATTAGTGTCTTTAGTGTCTCCTGATTTGAAAAGAGGTATGACTTTACTGAATTTCATTAAGTCCGGGAAAACTCCTTGATCAACACACAAATTAAAAATTAAAGCCAAGTATGGTGCTATAGTCTCTACTATGGATGTACAAACTTTGATCGACATTCCCCAAAGATCTTCTGTTAGCTTAATTTTGATTTGCCGAAAAGCTTTAATAACCGTCATGGGGTTTATGTGCTTAAATACAAATTCAGCCGAGCAGCCAGGCACGTTTGCCTTCAATAAACCTATTGCGATATCGGGAGAGGAGTTAAGAGCCTCCGTGGTCTTTAATGGTATAAATAATATTAGTAATAATAATAGTATGTATGCTATGTTATGGTATGATAGTTAATAATAATAGTATGTATGCTATGTTATGGGCCAAAGTTGCCTGAAATAAAGGTAAAAATAAATAAATAAATAATGTTTAATATGGCGCTAAGGCCATTGGGCGTTTTTCCATTAGACGGCACGGCACGGGGAAGCAAGAATATATGAAAATGTATGGCTCGCTTTTCCACTTACCGGCACCGGCGCCGGCCCGGCGCCGGCCCGGCGATGAGTCCTGCCGGCGCCGTCGCCGGCGCCGGGGTAATAAGCTTCCTGGTCGGTGCTGGCCTGGCGTATTTCAATTAGCCGGCGCCGGCACCGGCGCCGGTGCCGGGGAAGCAAGAATATATGAAAATGTATGGCTCGTTTTTCCACTTACCGGCGCCGGCGTCGGCCCGGCGTTGAGTCCTGCCGGCGCCGTCGCCGTCGCCGGGGTAGCAAGCTTCCCAGTCGGTGCCGGCCGGCAAATGTGCATAATGTGTGTATGAATTGTAGCCGTGTGCGACTGTGCGTGTGTGAGTGCGCAGGCGTGTAGGAGGACGCGGGGCGGAGGGCGTGAGACTCGGTCTGTGGCTCGTAATAAGGTTAATTTAGCCTCTTTACTTCTGAAAGTCTTATGATCATGTTATTTTGTTTTTTAGAAGAAATATATGTTCTTGTGTGTCATTTAATGAATTACATAAATGAAACATAACATTATTTTATTATTTATTATTTATATCAACATAATATTTTTTTATTTCATTAATTCATTTTTCATTCATTACTTTAATCCAGTAGCAATTGAATGGTACTGCCTTTGAACAACAGAGGGCGATATCACATCACAAAGACAAACACATCAAATATTCTTGAATTGTTATTCAAATATATTGAAAAACGTGGCGAGAGTTAGGCGCTTCGCACTAAAAAATACATTGTTAAATTCCGACATCCGCGCGAACGAAGTCGCGGGCACAGCTAGTAAGAAATAAAACCATGCTGAGGAACCGGCGCCGGTGCCGTGCCGTTGCCGGGCCGGTTAGGAACCGGTGCAGTGGAAAAACGAAGACCCGGCGCCGGTGCCGGTGCACGGCCATGCCGGTGCCGTGCCGGTGCCGTGCCGTCTAATGGAAAAACGCCCATTCTCTTCTTAGATTAAACACAAAGTATGGTACGTAAATAAAAATAATAACAAATATTATGACTATCTACGAGTGTTATTATCAATAATAATGGACGCCCAAAATATAAGTTTGTTATGGCGATCATAAAGTCGGACATTGATGGGGCCAATTGCCCGACGGGAGGCCGAAATATTACTATAAAGGGTATGGACTGAGGCATAAGAGGTAGCGGGAGCGGGAGGTCAGGCAGAGCGTGTTTTAGCGGATCATGGTGTTAGATGATGTGTAATAATCGGTCGCAGCTAAAATATAAAAGACTAGCAAACCCGGCGAACTCCGTTTCGCCACTTTTTCTGTTGAATTTTCTTTGCTATAAACCTCACGGAGCCCGAGACCTTTCCAACGAATGCAAAACCGTGGAAATCGGTCCGTGCGTTCTGGAGTTATAGCGTCAGGAAGGAAAACCCGACTTATTTTTATTGTATATTAGATGATAGGACTATATAAAAGACCGACTAGTTCCAGCCAAGTCACCAAATTTCCGCTTTCGCTAGTGAACTCGCTCCAACAATTTCTGTGACCACATCCTTATGATTATTTCCATAGTGGGTGCAAGTTTTTCATAGTCATTCATTATACACAACTTGTATTACAAAAACCATCACGCTTGTATTGATTAAAGGAGACAGGGATGTGAGAATCAAATAACTCATCATCTCATCACCATCTCAGCCGTAGGACGTCCACTGCTGAACATAGGCCTCCCCTTTCAATCTCCACACACACCGGTTGAAGCGACCTGCATCCAGCGTCTTCCAGCGACCTTTATAAGGTCGTTTGTCCACCTTGCTGGTGGACGTCCTACGCTGCGCTTGCTAGTCCGTGGTCTCCACTCTAGTACTTTTCAACCCCATCGGCCAACGGCTCTGTGAGCAATATGGCCTGCCCATTGCCACTTCTGCTTGCTAATCCGGTGGGCTTATATCGGTGACTTTAGTTCGTCTACGGATCTCCTCATTTCGGATTCGATCACGTAGAGAAACACCGAGCATAGCCCTCTCCATAGCTCGTTGAGCGACTTAGAGCTTTGAGATGAGGCCGATAGTGAAACACCACGTTTCAAATAACTAATCTTTACTAATGCGGAATGGATGGGGATGTATGTATGTATAATACTCAAAAAATCAAAACAGCTGAACGCGTGAAACACAGCCACTGTCGACTCGGAACTAATCCTTATCTTAAATGGTTATCAGACAATGTTTTTTACAATATTAGTGAATTTTTAACTTATAAGCCCAATCGTACCTAACGATGTACCAACATTTATTGTTAATTATTATTAGGTATTACTCTTGATGTTATCTATATTTGTTATTTTTGTTATAAATGTTTATCCACTTGTTTCATAAATTTTGGTTAATTATCGTATAATATTCTCCTTTTGTTATTTTCTTATTAAATGTTTAATATTTTTAACTTAGGTACGGGCAATAACAACTATTATTCTCTTTGTAATTTTATTATTATAATAACTTAATTTTTAAAACAATTTGCATGCTGAAAAGTAGTAAGCGGAATATGTTGAACTTTTTTTAAATTTTAACACCTCAATGTACCATATTTCACGCAAATAAAGATATTCTATTCTATTCTATTCTTATCGGACAATGAGCTACCAAATACTCGCCGTGCAGGATCAACATCATGTTTTTAGTTTGGAATCACCTACTGCTGAGTGTCTGTTTTCTGCCATACCTCGCGGTTTTGTGCGTCGCTCATCATTTTTTTCCCCGCAATTTTGACAATCTCATCAACCCAACGCGTTTTTGGTCGGCTCTTACTGACTTTGGCCGACCATTTTGGGTCATAACCTTATTCGAAAACGAAACGATACCATATTTAACTTTGGATGTACCTTGTCAAATAGTGGAGTAAAACCCCAACGAAGTTTCTATGGAAAAAATGTTAACTTGTTTCACCTTAAGAGTATGACTCTTGCGTGACTTAAATGGTACTAGATTTTGTCCGTGCATTTTCTTTGAAAATATCAAAACAAAAAGCTATTCCATTTGAGTCAACTGAGATAGATTAGGTATTGTAGAGTAATTTATATTAACAAAAGCTCATCGAGTCTGACTCGTGACTAAAATAGCCTTTGTAAATACGCGGCCGGTAATCACTGAAATGTCCCTTACGTCATTAAAAATCACGTCAGTTTTAAAGTCTAAGAAACTTCAGACAAAATGTACGTCAATTTTACAGTCTAGTGACGGAATTCCGGTCTAATACGAAGTTCAAAGTTGTCGTTGATAAAGCAAACTGTGTGGCGTAAACATTTATTTATGTATAATCTAGATTTAATTAAAATCATTATAATTCCTACGTAAATAGGAACGGGTGTTTCCAATGACTCGTTTGTCTTTTTGGCGCGTTACGTCAATGTGAATTACCGCCGCCATCTTGTTTTTAACAAAAGAGTACCAAATAAAATGGCTTCTTTCTGACAATGTCATTCACGGCCGTCTGTCACGACTCAATTTTCCGCAGGTCAGGAGGAGGCGAGCCGCGTGAGGGAGAGGACAGCGTCCTCCCTCAGCCCCAACCGCAGTGGGCAGCGTCATGCGGTAGGTTCAAGACACCGTGACGCCACTTCTCAAAGAAGGTGTTACCGCCGCGATTAGATCAACCTTAGGGTAACAAACCATTTTTAAGCTGACCGTACATAAAGGCAAAGTAGCTCATGCATTATAAGACCAAAATCATGTGACTGCAGGCTACCAAAGCAAAACTATGTCGTGTTTGGCCGTATAACTTGTACTGGCTTAGTTTCTATAGACAACTTAGTTGCCGTTGACCATGAGCGTAGTCATCTAGTGTGTGAATATTTTGAGTATTTTTTAAATATTTCTTTTTTTTTTTATTGTGGTAATATCAACCGCCAGGGCCAACGCCCGGGCAGGGCGGGAGGGACTGTCAGACTTCTACTGACTAAAATCCACGGTGTCCTTCAATAGCCCTTTCCGTTCCGGGGTCACGGTAAGGAAATAATCCCGAGACCCTCTCATAACGCTGACGCTCTTTGAGGCGCGCGTGGGAATCAACGCGCCGTCGACTCGGGCATGGTCCATGGTCGGGCAGCGAGTTGCCCTTTACTCGCTGCCCGCATGCCCGCGCCTACGGTGGCCGGAGATCGTCTGCTGACGTCCGACGCCGCGGGTATCTACCACTGCGGTTGGGGCAGAGGGAGGACGCTCTCCTCTCTTTCTCGCGGCCCGCCTCCTCCTTCACGAGCATTACTGCTTTGCAGAAGGAGTAAATATTTACTCTAGAGAAAAAAATATAACAAAATATTTAAAAAAAGAGGAGAGGCATCATCATAGACACGATTTCAGCGCCCCCTCCGATCCTCGCGCCCTAGGCTGCCTAATAATTAGCCTAAGGGTTAATCAGGCCCTGGTCTTAAAAAACGGGATTTGAAGGTTTTGGCCGTTACATCAGCTGCCATTTTGATTTTTAGCCGACTTCAAAAAGGGAGAGGTCTTGAATTTGGTTTGGATATTTTTTTATGTATCTACACCGATTACTCCGTGGTTTTTGAGTCGATGTGTGTGATTCTTATTTTGTTCGACAGTATACTTGTGATTTTATGTAGGTAATAAAAAAAAACACTCAGTTTGGTTCAGTAGTTTCATTTTATGAGGTTAACTTTCGAGGATGAGCACTTATTGTTACTTGGACGACGTTATTAATGTTATTACGGAAAATTATGATAACTGAAAAACCTCCTTCTTGAAGCGATTTGATTTAGAAAAAAAAAATCGACTTCAAAAACAAACAAGTGTAAAACAACTTTTTTTTTCGGAAGTCGGTGGCAAAAAATCCAATGAAATAAAAAAAGGGCACGATATGTTTACGGATATTAGACTTTGGTCGACCATAGATACGATCTTCTTATTTATGAATGAAACAGTGCCAACGTAACTATGTACTGTCATATCGGTGCTAATTGGGTCAATAAATTAATTATTTACTTCGTTCATTATATTGTGAAAAGACAACAACATTGTGTTGTAGTCAAATTATCTATTATTTAAGTTTTTTTCATATATTTTTTTAGGGACGTTCATTTATTTGTACGTATATGTTTAGGATAGTACAATGATATAAATTAATTTACCTAAGAAAGTAATTATACATGAACATTCAAAATATTAGTTAGAAGATTAACAGTAATTACAAATTACCAAAGACATTAAACTACATATAATACGAGCAATAGACGGGACAACACGAAGTCGCTCAGTCTAGTAGTCGCGTTGCTATGTAACGCTAGATAGTGCTACTGACGCACGGCATCAACAATTTTGTATGACAATTTTCCCAATGCCCGCTCTATAGATTCTTTTAAATCTCTTTGAAAATTACATTTACAAAATGAAATGTCATTTTTGACAGCTGTCATTCCTAAACATATTTCCTTAGAACTATCAATTTAGATGCAACAGACAGTTTTTTTTGTTATACTCTCACGCATAAATCTCTAAAGTGATTTTGATTAATTTTGGTAAAGAGACAGGCGATTCATTGACTACAGTTGGGGAGGCAAAGACTCGTTAAAAAATAAATACGTGTCTTTAACCTTAACATTATAAATTATCTAGAAAAAAATATTTCCAACAATTTATAAATGATATTTGGATAAAAACATTACTATTTATTTTATAAACAATGTCAACTTACAAGTAAATGATCACGCAATGAATATCTGCTCAGTTTAGTCTCGTTTCGATAAAAGCATAGAGATAACGTTGTTTTTTTTTTAATAATTGCCCTGTGATCTTTAAGACAAGACAAGTAAGTTAAAATCCAGTAATAATTAATATTTTATAGGTATTTATTTATTGGGATTGAGGTAATCTTTTGCTAAAATTAAATAATAACTTAATAATGTCTTTTTAATGAGCTCATTTGACTTTTGAATCTAGACAATTGGTCAATAGCCCGTATTCGGGCGAAAGACTTTAGTCGATGCATGAGAAAAGCGGCAGCAACCTCTCAAGTCTGGCCATGTCAGAGCAACAGAACGGGAAGCAGTCATCTGCTTCTGCGAAGCAGTCATGCTTGTAAGGAGGAGGCAAAATACGTGAGAGAGGGGAAATCCTCCACCTCAAGATCCTGCCACCGTAGGAGACGCTCAGGGCAAAGGATCAAATTACAAAGTACAACTTATGCGATAAAAAATAAACCTTACTGTGCTACTGTCAAAGATGCCAGAATTGACAGTGCTTGACCGGTTTTGTACTCATAATAGTAGCCATACACCATCCTGCCTATGTGAACGATAGATTTGACGCTTGCAATTGTTTCAAATCGGCAGTTCGTCCATATACACCATACACCATACTGCCTATCGTAAGATTGATTTGACACAACGTCAAATCTGCAGCAGTGATGCCTACTCATAACGCAACAGTGGCTCATTCTACATATAAATAAGTGGAATTCTGAAGCAATAGTACAGTTTTGGGTTGAAGTAAAAAGAATTAAATTCTTCCGGTGGAATAATAAAAAAATTGCTTGAAAAAGAAATTGGAATAGACTTCGTTTTTTATACCGAGTACGCACACGAAATGCCTGCAGTTATTTTTTTAACACCTTTACCCTTAGCACGAATTATTTTATAAACGCAACCAAGTACTTTCAATGTGTTGAATCTGTGCAAAACTGAATTTAAAACAGGATTTCTACTAACAGAAAACCACCAACTTTATGTATGCCAAGAAGCAAACTACTACAGTTTTCAGCTTGGAAATTACTACTACAGTATTATAAGGTAGGAATAACCAAAGAATATTAACCATACCTACTACTACTATAATAAGTTTATGCAGGATGTGATGATACTCGTACATACGTACATCAACTATTAAATGCAAAACCATCACTAACAAATTCATATAATGTAATCAACAATTTGATTACGTTTATTGGTTTAAACAGTCTCACAACCCATTTCTACCCCTTAATAGGTACTGGTAGATTAAAAACATACCTATATAGTGTGCACTTTTGTCCGAATCTGTCACACTAATATTAATTAACTGAACTACAATTCACAAGCAAGGGCCATCACTGAGCCAGCATCTTCGATGTACCATTTTAGTTACAAGTCTTTTACACTAGAAAAATGGGTTAATTTAAAGGTAATTTCTTCATGTTTACAGATTATTTTATCTTTGGACAGTAACTCTACTGAGAGCAAGGATTACCTATTCTCGATTTCGCTGCTGCTCTGTGAATCATGCAAGAAAAATACACTGAATTATGTGACAAAATATGTGGTAGTTTACCTAATATTATAGGTATAATATCTGGTTGACCGAGCTTTTCTCGGTTTTTAAAATGTCTATATCTTGGGAACCGAGCTTTTCTCGAACCTGGGGCCTCAATAAATCGATTCCTTGAGCCGAAAAACCCCTAATCTGTAACTCTCATGAGAATCCTTGGAGCCACTTCCGAGATCCTGATTATATATAAATAAATATACAAGAATTGCTCGTTTAAAGATATTAGATAGATATAGTGTTTTAACCTATTATTATTAAAATAAATACTTAGGGAAATATTAATAGTTATATTTTATTTACAAATCTTATAATTCGTCGTCTCATTGTTCTCCTGCCCTTATTCTAATTCATCACATCTTCTATTTTTCTCTACTCATTATGTCAGTATTCACCTTTTTACCAAAATCATGCAAAAATAATTGACAGACCTGCTTAGCTTTGCTTGAAATGCTTTAATTAAAATCATATCAAAATGAAAGTCGTTGGTTTTAGTTTACTTTTACTTAGATAACATTCTGTAAGTTATAACAGTATATAAAAAATACAATAATTGTAATTTAAACACAATCACTAAATAACTATTACTAACAACAATAAGGAATATGATATTTCACTTCACTGAGATGTAAATACATTGTACATTTTTTGTTAATCGAAGTACCTAAGTCCATGATAAAGAATTACACATTGATCCAATGGCTCTCAACTTTCTGTATCAAATTGTTTGCATGAAATAATTAGGAAACATTTTGATCATACTCGTACAGTAGCGGTTTCACACTAGGTATATCACTGTGTCAGCTGGTTTTATCTTCCACCTTATTCATGTCTGAAGAATGGCAGGTTCTACGATTATTTTGTGCTGATCCTCTTAGCACGTCGATGGCAATCTAAATTGAGTCGGGCCAGAATTGGACCATGAGTTTTCCAGACAATGATAATTTTTCCAGAGCAAAGTCGTCGATGATCTCCCTTAGGTAGGATCTTAAACGCTTCTCGATTTTATTGAAACGAACCACAAAACTTTATTTATTGAATTTCCTAACGTATTTTTGTTTGATGTTTGTTTATTTATTTGAATATTCGTTGTCATAGTTACCATATTGTCAGCCTCTGATTTCAGATTCCCCGCATTCTTGTGAAAAATGTAACTGATTGTTTTCTTATTTTTATATAAAAAACTCGTTTTATTTTGTATTTTAATATTACTAAAAAGGTATTAAAATTAAAAATAAAACGATTTTACAATTTTATCCTAACTTATTCGTGTAGTATAAATGCACTTGTTCGTTACGCTTTCACGCCTAAACCGCTGAACTATTTTGATGATATTGGTTCGTAGACCCATCTGAAAAAAAAGTCATAATGACTACTCATTCATCGTAGTAATAGTTCCTGTAGGCAGTTGCTGGTTTTTTTATTCCTACCTAGATTTTTTAGACGCCATTCGCGCGAAAGTTTTCTTTTTCTGCTGGCGTTAAAAAACCGCCGATATAGAACAAATGCATTCCCTTGTATCTATCTGTTCACACGTCAGCGCTTTTAAAGTGCCAGCAAAAGAAAACGCTCGTTTGAGTTGGGGCTTACCCTTAAGTATAATAAATACTTAGTTTTAACTTACCTGCCTGTTCCGACACCTTTTTTAACCGACTTCAAAAAAAGGAGGAGGTTCTCAACTCGGAATATTTTTTTTATTTTTATGTATGTTCCCCGATTTCTCGAAGACGCCTGGACTGATTTGGAAAAAAAAATCTCAGGTCAGGATCTGGTGATGGGATCCCAGGGAAAGCGAGGACAACCTTCAAATTTTATAGGCAGATAGTACCAATTTCATATATTTTCTAAAGCTGTTCAAGTATTTGCATCTGATAATCATCATTTCAGGTGGATGATGATGGAAGGTACAACTCCTTAACAGTAAGGAGTAGGCATCAATTGATTTAGTTTGTGTTCGCATATCTCCGGAACTTTAAGTCCGATTTAAGTTATGCTTTTTTTTGGTGTGCGAGGTATCATTTAACTTAGGGAACACTGCAAGTTTCATCAGAATCGATAGAAATCGGTCAGTAATTTTTGAGATATGGAATTTTATTAGATTATTGTATACATGAGCGATGTAATTACCGATGCGATTACAAAATTCTAGTGCATGTGCACGTAAGAGAATGATGTTCTTGACAAGAATTCGGGTTGAATATTTAAACTAAAAAGAGTAAAATAAAAACTTTTAAAAAAAAAATGTATATATATATCCTTCCATGCCGTTTTCGGCTACGGCGACCGTTTCATCTCTATCCTACTGGCGTCTATCATGGGCTCTCATATGACTAGAAAAACCGCCTTTGTTTGCAAACATTCTTGCACATATTGGACACGTGAGAGCACCATTAACATAATTGTAATTGATTGCCGCTGGTGGTCAAAAAAAAATGTAACCGCCTTCAAAAACAACCACAATCTACAAAATTACTTTTCTTTCGGAAGTCGGTGGCTAAAAGACAAAGAAAAGAAAAAAAAAACAAAGGCACCGACTTCCGAAAGAAAAGTTATTTTGTAGATTATTTTACACTTTTTTGTGGTTGTTTTTGAAGGCGGTTACATTTTTCTTGAAAAAGTTTTTTACTATCACCTTTTCAAATTACGATTATTTTGTCATTGAAAAATTTTGCCTTTTTTTAAATTAAAGTCGAAAATTAAAATTATAATAATGCAGAGAAGTGCTGCTTTTTATTATTTAGCTATTAGCCTCCTAGAGGGTTACACGAGCACAAAGCATGAAGGTTGGTTTTGGGGTAGTTAATTTCATAAAGACCTTCATATATTTATTTATTTTACAATTTTTTCGCTAAAATAATGACCAACATTTGAAAGGACCCCCTTACCCTTAATAAAGGGAAAATATTTATAAAGTGGGAACACTGTCTTATATTGCAATACGCATGCTAGACGTGGTGCGTTCGAAAACGTTTGTCTAGTAAATTAAATGTAAAATGAAATGTGGAGAATATTTGTTTTTTTTATTCAAATCTATTATACCTATATTATTAACGTTTTTGTACAATTATTTTCTTATTTAGTCACTGAATTTGGGTTAGTACTGGGTATTTTTAAATAAAAATAAATATTTGTCAAAAAGTCGAGTTTCAGAACGATCCTATGCTGCCTAAATGTCAAACACCCCGCTTAAGTACACCGCGAGGTGAAAAATGAAGCTAACTAAAATTTAATCTGCCCCGTTTACGGTCATTCGCTGGGATAAGTTTTTACTAAATGGAATAATTTTTTGCGACCTTTTTACCTCGCAATATTTTATCCTGCTGTCAGACTGACATTACGTTTTGTTGTTTTGCTCGATACCCGCCGTAAAAACGAATATTATTTTTATTTTAGAGAGTAAATATTATTTGTGGATTATGGATTTGTATTAAACCGGCAAATTGATTATTTGTTCAATAAACTGAGCTGTCAATTGAATTTGACAACTAACATTGACAGAAACTTATGACTCCGTTCAGCGAACCTTCGCTAGTTTATTTTTTCCCGGCGAAATACCGCCGGAAGATTTAAACGCACCCCAGCCCTGGCCACCACTCCTTGACCTTTAGACATGGCGCTAGTGTCTATTTCATTACATCAAATTCATTAAAAAATTAGTACCTTGAAATTTCCGAAAGTCATGAGTGGTTGGTCGGATTTTAGTGACTTCTCAGTGATGTCGGCTGACAATAATCCCTGTATTTGTTACACAGATTTTGCAGTATTTTACTCTACAGAGTCTGCCATCAAGTTTACAGCAAAGTCCCAGTTTACTTAAGAGTGAAAATTCATGTTCAGGGTATCTTGTATATTTAAATATATTTTGCCACCGGAAGAATTTCATTTCTTTTTTTATTTCCACCCGAAACTGAACTATTTCTTCAGAATGCCACTTATTTCTATGTAGAATGAGCCACTGTTGCGTTATCTTGTCTTTTGACTCGGAACACTACTTGACTAATTTTGAAAGTCTCATGATAAAATGAAATGGTGTTAGAAAAGTAGCTAAAAAGTTTAGCCACAAGTTACACTTTTTAGCTTTTTTTCTAGCACCTTTATAAAATTAGCTAACTAACTATGAAGTTGCTAAGATGGCATCACTGCTGCCGATTTGACGTTGTGTCAAAACGATTTGATGACCTATCAAAATTGGCATGTCATGCCATCAAATTGGCATTCCACGCCCATATACGGTCAATTCTATTTGATCAAATTGGCAGTATTATGCCGATTTGACAAATAGGCAGTATGCTGTATGGCTACCATTAGTCACAACTTCATGCACACACTAAGTAACAGGGTTTAAAAATAGATTAAACGCCGCCCCATCACAACTAACTCAAGATAATGCCATGTTTATATTAATTGATTACTTTAACTTTTTTAATTACTTCACACTATACTTGCGATAGCTTGCGATGTGACCTTCGTACATTAATAATGACATTGGTAGAATGAAGCCGGATTAAAATTGTATTTTTTTTGGCACTAACCCACCGCATTATTTCCAAACCACTGCAACTCCTGTGCACCAGAATCAACAGTGACAACCACCAGAAAAGCGCCGATACAATGAAGCTGTGTCCCGGAGAATTAATTTTACCTATCTGTATTGTCTCAGCTGGATATCAGTATTTTACATGGAGCGACTGTCTATCGGACCTCCACAACCCAGTAAATGAGTAATACGATATCCGATGGTAAACTGGTTGTCAGACTTTAGAGCTTCTGACTAAACTAACGACGGTCAAAGATCTACAATTGACAGCCTCCTGCACTATTCTTTTCTGATTAATTTCGTTACAGGATCCAAGACAGGTAAATTTATTCTCCGGGACACGTCGAGCTTCATTGTCTCGGCGCTTTTCTGATGGTTGCTACTATTGATTCTGGCTTTCAGGAGTTGCAGTGGTTTGGGAATAGTGAGGTGGCTTTGTCCCAAAAAAAAAACCGGGACAAACGGCTTAACCCAAAAGTTCGGTCTATGCGGTTGTAATTATTTAACCACGAGAAATTATAGATATAAAAAACAAGCTTGAATGTTTGTTTTTTTGAAAGGTAGTGACATGTCCGCTACAGTCCATATTATAATTAGTTATGGTGATCTGAACTGTGCTCCCGCAAAGCATCGAACCCGTGCGATATCGCTTCCGCCCGATATGGTGTAATATTTCAAGGCTGGGTGTACCCATGTGTTTGCGGTCACTTTGGGTGATTGACATTTTAATAATGTTGTTGTATTTTTCTCGTTATTTAACAACAGAACCACATGGGTTGAGCTGCTCTTGAGTCGAGTTACATGGTAATAGAAAATGGCTTGCACTGACTGTATAGGTCCACTGTGTGGTTTTTTCTTCAAAAGACCGTCTCAGACGTTTACCTGCATGGTCCTCGTATTTAACCAGATCTATATTATACAACGTGTATCGTTAATAGTGCAAAACCTCCCCAAACGTTAATAGCGCAAACCCCTAAAACTTTTGGAAAAAAAAAAGATTTTTCATACTGATGGGCTCGATCAATTTTTCTTTTTGTATGTAAAATCTTTTTTTTTTTTGTTCCAAATGTTTTAGGACAAACTTTGTTTAGTAACATGGGCTGAGTTACCCCACGAGAGGTTTTGCGCTATTAACGTTACACGTTGTATATTTATTTGGACTTTAGAAGAGACTGTGACCTTGATTTTGTTTCGTGAAACACGACGCCGTCGACTTCAACAGCCTGCTCGTTAATCAGACGGTGAGCTACTAATTATTCATCGCTTGATCAATTTGGTGAGTATAAAGCGAATACTTACGAATACACATAAGGTCCAACTTCGTTGACATGCAGTCTGGTGTCCAGGCCAGCTCTCACGCGCTCCCAGTTGGAGTAGTTGAAGAGATGGACCTTCATGAGCGGCTGCACGTCCGGCCGTCTCCAGATCTTGTATGCTAATGAATTGTTGCGGATCACCATGCTCTGTGGACAGCAAATCATGTGGTAACATCTAGCAAGCAACCTCACTACCCTACTCTTTTTATTAATTAGTGACTCATGTTTTTAAATTATTATATACAGGGTGATATTATAGTCACCATCCAAATTTTAATATATTTATCTTTGGCGAAAATCATTGAATACGTGTTTTTTCTTTTTGTATCACTCAATACAAAAATATCGAGATATCACGTCTCAATGTTATGTATAAAAAGTTGATGAATCTGTACACCGCGTTGTGATGTGTCGCTCAGGTGTAGCGGGGCGGGGTGCCCCGGGGTCAGCGGGGTGCGCTCTTCTCGTTTCATGCGTCGGCAAGTGTATATTATTAACGTTTAGCTTAGTGACCACGCAGAGCGGATGAGAAAATGATTTAATATGACAGTTTGAAGTATCGTTTTTTTTTTCAAGAATTGGGTTAGTGATAAATACCTAATGCCTAGAAAAATTTTGGACGGTGCTAAAAAAGTCACCCTGTATTATTTCTTTGCGGGATTCAAGACAGGTTAATTCATTCTCAGGGACATGTCGAACTTTATTGTTTCGGCGCTTTTCTGGTGGTCGCTTTTTTGGGAATAGTGTGCTGGGATTGTCCCAAAAAAATAATCACATTGTGTAAAAAAATCAGGGTTATTTGTAATATGACGTATATCTCTCAGGAGCTGATAAGCAGGTCAAAATATCATCATTATCATGAGCCGTAGGACGTCCACTGCTGAACATAGGCCTCCCCTATAGATTTCCAATAAGACCGGTTGAAAGCGGCTTGCATCCAGCGTGATCCTGTGGTCTTCATAAGATCGTCTGTCGTTAGTCGATCTACCCATTTATGCACTGCAGAAAGATAATGGATTTGAAGGGTTTTTCGATATACATAAAAATAATTACTAACTGTCCTACTATTATAACCAATTTTAAATAATCGACTTCTACTTTCGAAAGTCGATAAAAAAATTAAACTACTGACTTTCGAAAGTAAAGTAATTTTCCACTTTTAATACCTATCCGTTTTTGAAGTCAGTTAGGTTTTTAAAGTTCTATTTTTGGACCAAATTACACACTATACTTTGCGTGTTGGACATTGGACAGTGTAATGATAATTTACGATACAATTAAATAATTAAATACTTACAGACAATATGGCGTCGTTGATAGTATTCGTAAAACAAAAAAATATAGTTCCGATCATGCTCAAAACGAATGTAGTTGATATTAACAGCAATACTGAAACAAACAAATATAAAATACATTAATCATCATCATCATCATTTGCCTAGCATTTTATCAATTAGTTTGGGGTTGGCTTAATATTTTTTTAACCGACTTCTATAATAAATGAATAATGTTTTTAATATAATCGAGTTAACCGACCTCAAAACAAACAGAAAATTATAGAATAACTTATTTTAATGGGAATTCGGTAGTAAATTTTATATGTAAGACATCGAAATAAAAAATGTCACCGACTTTCGAAAAAAGTTATTAATAATAAGTAAATATTTTAAGTAAGACATCGAAATAAAAAAAGTCACTGACTTCTGAAAAAAGTAGTTATGTAACAAACCTTATTATGAAACCACTGACGCCATCTACTAATCAAACAGAAGACTACAACTACGCGAGGCAACGACCATAACGCGTGGAGTCCATTGATTTATAAGAAGGTTCCGCTACTCTCTACTAGATGGCGCTGTGCTGATGACGCGCACTTTGTGAATCGCGGTGTTAAGATTCTCCGAGATTTAATGACCTCCGCCAGTATAATATTTTTTTGTGTGACTGAACTAGCAGTGCACTTGCGGGCTACGTCCTACTTGGAATAGCTACACGAGACTCTGTTACTAAGTTTTATCATAAAGTTCGACAACGTATTGTCCTTTTTGGTTTAGAGGACCAATAAACCCCTGCCTTCGTCCTTACTGGGAAAAGGTGGTCGGGACTTGTCCTATTGTATGTAATTGTACTGTACGTCAAGTGATAATAAATCCTTGTCTGAAAAAACGAACGTCTCTTCGTGCCGGCAACGGTGACTAACATCATCCCCTACAAACTGGCGACCAACGGTGGGCAAGAACAAGATCAGCAGAAGTACGTCACACGCTCAGGCAGATTAACGACGACAACTGTGAAAAACTCCTCAACGATGTCAGTCAACATGTCCGACGCCCAGTTTCAAACCTTACTGGAGAAGATTTCGCCGTCAAGACAAGGGTCTTTCACGACGTGCACCTCACATTATGATGGGAAAAAGTGCTCCCAAACGTTAGAAGCGTTCCTGGCAGCAGTTTCTATTTTCAAGCAAATAGAAAACATTACGGACGCCGATGCCCTCACCAGTATCCCGCTACTGCTGAAAGGTGAAGCGGCAATATGGTGGCAAGGCGTGAAAAAACATATCCAATCGTGGGAGTCATTCAAAGACCGCCTACGTTACGCCTTTGCTCCTAAAAAGCCAGCATACGTAATCATACAGGAGATAGTTGGAGGGAAGCAAGACGGAAACACAACGACAGAAAGTTTCATTTCCTTTAAACGGATGCTGCTGTCCCAGTTACCAGGGCCTGAGTTACCCGAATCCCACCAGCTGGATTTGGTATACGGGTCCCTAAGCAGCAAAATTCAAGACAAGATTCCGCGAGACTCCATCAAGTCATTTGATGAGCTTTTGAACATCTCAAGGGCTATTGAACAGCTGTGGATCGAACAAGGAAAGGATGTGAAATCTGGGAGCGGGCCACCAAGAAATATGCCTCAACCGAAGAAAAAGTGTGGATTTTGCCACTTCAGTGGGCACCGCACTGAAGAATGCAGGAAGCTAAAAAAGAAACAGGAGGAATTGGGAACCTCAACACAACAACCTGAACCCAAACAAACTACGTCGACCCAAGCTCCATCGCCATCAGCACCTAAAATCCACTGTTATGGATGTGGCGCACCAGGCGTAGTTCGCAGCAGCTGTGCCACATGCTCTACTAAAAAGGAACGAGAGGCACCCACCGACTTGAAGTTCAGCGCTCTCAACTATCGTCCTGACGTTCGAGCAAGACCAGTAGTTTATATAGAAGTTGATGGCGTGAACGGGGTAGCCTTCATAGATACCTGTGCGAAATCCAGCGTAGCTTCATATTCTTTATACAAACAGCTGGAAGCCAAAGGTTATAAGTTCGCGAAAGAGAATGCTCGGGTCACACTGGCAGATGGCAAACCAAGATATCAGCGTGTCCTGAAAACAGTGGTCCCTGTCAAACTAGAGAACCAGATAATCCCAACAACATTTATAGTTTTGCCGGAGTCAAAAGATAACCGTACCCTGCTCGGAATTGGTTTCTTACAAGATGCAAGAATGGTGCTGGATTTGGCTCAGTACACATGGCAGTTCCTCGGCAGCCCTACAACTTACGAGTTATATGAAGAGGACTTCGTTACTTTCACCAGTACTGCCAACAGTTCCATCGATATAAATTCTCCGCAATCCCAGCAAACGGCTGATTTACCAACCACCACATATAAACTGATTCCGCTGGACGAAGCAACTTTAAAAAGACCTAGAACAGTGTTTGACGGTTACTCACCTCGTTTCGCTGATTATATGATGCAAGATGCAGAGCGCAACGTGAAAGAAGCGGAAGACAATTTAACCCCTAGCGAACGAGAGCTCTTCCCTGAAATGGGCAAAATCAATCGCTTTACTGATACTGGAATTAACTCATTCGATTTGTGCACTGTTAACATTGATAATCAACAAAAGAATGATCTCAATAAAGTTTTGACAGAGTACGAGGACGTTTTCTTGGAAAATGGTAACCCATCCTCACTTGGAGAGCATACTATCGTTACGACAAGTAACATTCCTATATCAGTGCCACCTTACAGACTATCCCAACCTAAAACTGAAGTCCTTAAGACTGAAATTGATAAAATGTTGCAAAAAGGCATTATTGAGCCATGCACTTCACCCTGGGCCTCGCCTGTAGTAATGGTGCCAAAGCCTAATGGAGAAGTACGAGTGTGTATTGACTACCGCCGTTTAAATGCTATAACTGTACCAGATACTTACCCACTTCCTCGAATAGACGATCTGTTGCATTCAGCTAAATCAACTCCATTCATGACGTCACTTGATCTAAAAGCTGGCTATTGGCAGATCAAGATCCGGAAGGAAGACGAAGATAAGACGGCATTTATAACTCCGTTCGGCGTGTACAAATTCAAAAGGATGCCATTTGGGTTGCGCAATGCACCCGCCACATTTCAACGTCTAGTTGATAGATTTCGAGTTACCCTCGGAAACATGAAACTGCTAGCCTACCTTGATGACCTGATCCTATTCTCTGCTACATTTGAAGAACATCTTGAAGATCTGAGAAGAGTTTTACAAAAGATGAGGGAGTACAACCTTACGGCAAACAAAGAAAAATGTAAATTTTTGCTTACTTCCATTAAGTATTTGGGACATATAATAACGCCCAATGGTTTGAAAACGGATCCAGATAAAACCAGAGCCATCCTTGAGAGGCCAGTTCCTAAAAACCTGAAACAGCTGGTATCATTTCTGCAAATGTGTTCCTGGTATCGTCGGTTTATTGATAACTTTTCGGCGATAACTCAACCACTTACTAAACTGACGAAGAAAACGGCAGTTTGGGAATGGAATACGGAACAAGAAGAAGCATACAACACGCTGAAACAACGGCTTACAACTGCGCCTATCCTTAAACAAGCAGATGGAACCAAGCCTTATATCTTGAAAACAGATGCTAGTGGGTTTGCACTCGGAGCTGTTCTCGTCCAGGGGGAGAGGGAAGAAGAGCACCCTGTTGAATATGCAAGCAGACTACTTACGGCAGCAGAACGAAATTATTCCACAACTGAGCGAGAAGCATTGGCTGTGGTATGGGCTTTGGATAAATTTCGAGCATACATAGAGGGCTTACCGATTACCGTCATCACGGATCATCAAGCTCTACGGTGGCTTATGAATTTAAAATCTCCAACAGGCCGTTTGGCTAGATGGGCCTTGCAACTACAGTCATTTGATATAAAAGTTGTTTACCAACCCGGTAGAGTGAACACTGTAGCGGACGCGCTGTCCAGACCTCCGTGTTGCGAAGAAAGCTGTGATATATGCTCAGTTACGATAGACATGCCTACAAGGAGTACCAAAGAAATACGAGAGGAACAGATGAAAGACGAAAAAATCAAGAAAATAATAACAGCTCTTGAAGAAACAAAAACAACAGAGGATGCTATTTATTGGAGCCACAAGGGCTATCTAATGAACAATGGCATGTTGTACCGTCTACATCCTGACTCTGAAGTCGATGACGCACAACTCTTGGTACCTGAACATGAGTGGAAGAATGTCCTTAGCGCCTATCATGATGACCCCCTTGCCGGTCACTACGGTGCTGAAAAGACGTATAAGAAAATTGCAAATAGGTATTATTGGAGTGGAATGCGTAAATATGTTACCAGTTATGTACAAAACTGTTTGGAGTGCCAAAGGTACAAGCCCTCAAATCAAAAGCCTGCAGGTTTACTCCAGACTACAACGTTAAGTCAAAGATTCGAAGTTGTATCTTTTGACCTGTTTGGGCCCCTGCCGCAAACTGAGGATGGGAAGACATGGATACTAATTGCACAAGATATGGCTACGAGATGGGTAGAATTATTTGCTCTAGCCACCGCTTCAGCAGAAAATTGTGCTACAACCCTGTTAAACGAAGTCTTCCTAAGATATGGAGTGCCAAGAAGACTCATCAGCGACAATGGAACTCAGTTTGTCAGTGCGGTAATGCAACAAGTCACTTATAGCTTAAAGATAAAGCATCAGTACACTCCACTTTATCACGCTGAAAGTAATCCTGTGGAACGCCGGAATAGAGATATGAAAACCCAACTGGCCATAATGATACAAGGAGTGGAACACAATCGATGGGCAGATCTACTTCCTGCCATCCGTTTTGCTATGAACAGCACTAACTGTTCAACCACGGAACAGACTCCTGCATACCTCACCTTCGGCAGAGAACTGAGGTCTCCAAGGGATAATGAAGTTGACTTCAGGAATATACTTATCTCTGAAAATATTATACCTGAGATAACCCCAAAGCTAAAGATGCTAGCAGACAACTTATTAAAAGCGAGAGAAGTACAGGAAATGAAAGAAGAAGCTCGCAAGGAATATGTTGACAAACAGAGACGCAACCATCCACAATACAAAACAGGTGATTTGGTTCTTGTCAACATACACCCGATCAGTAGAGGAAATCAGGGAGTTACAGCTAAATTCGCGCCCCGGAGAGATGGTCCATATATTATATTGCAACAACATGGGCCCGCATCTTTTAAAGTAGCTTCACCGACTTCACCTGAAACTCCAATCGGACTGTATCATTCCTCTGCTTTGACCCCATACAAGAGTGAAAATTCAAATAAAATTCCTGAACCGGTGCAACCGCTCAGAAGAAGAGGACGCCCTGCGAAGAAGGCTGTAAACCAAACTCTTCCTGTTGCTACAAGAGGACGTGGACGTCCTAGGAAGCAATAAATCTCCAGTTCCTCTCGCCGAGACGTCTTCGGGAACTGAGGGGGAGATTGTAACAAACCTTATTATGAAACCACTGACGCCATCTACTAATCAAACAGAAGACTACAACTACGCGAGGCAACGACCATAACGCGTGGAGTCCATTGATTTATAAGAAGGTTCCGCTACTCTCTACTAGATGGCGCTGTGCTGATGACGCGCACTTTGTGAATCGCGGTGTTAAGATTCTCCGAGATTT
The DNA here is from genome assembly GCA_036375495.1 of Agrotis segetum. Lineage (NCBI taxonomy): Eukaryota > Metazoa > Arthropoda > Insecta > Lepidoptera > Noctuidae > Agrotis > Agrotis segetum. The sequence goes on along the minus strand of JAQSVV010000197.1, from coordinate 889,300 downwards.
AATGACCTCCGCCAGTATAATATTTTTTTGTGTGACTGAACTAGCAGTGCACTTGCGGGCTACGTCCTACTTGGAATAGCTACACGAGACTCTGTTACTAAGTTTTATCATAAAGTTCGACAACGTATTGTCCTTTTTGGTTTAGAGGACCAATAAACCCCTGCCTTCGTCCTTACTGGGAAAAGGTGGTCGGGACTTGTCCTATTGTATGTAATTGTACTGTACGTCAAGTGATAATAAATCCTTGTCTGAAAAAACGAACGTCTCTTCGTGCCGGCAACGGTGACTAACATCATCCCCTACAGTTAATTATTTTTCTGTTTGTTTTAGAAGTCGGTTAAATTTTTTAAATGTTTTTTTTTCACTATACTTATGTCATTTTCACCTTTATAATATTTAGGTACGAGAGAAAATCTTAGGTTTATTAGATAACGAATGGGAAGTTGCTTATAAAATCGTAAAACGTAAAAGAATAAAAATACAAATCTTTACAATACAATATTAGTCTCGAGAAAAAAAAATCGTCTTGATTACAGTTGGAATTATTTATAAAGTGGCCTTAAAGATATTACATTTGTTTGATAAAAGAAAATAATGATCGTACGATGTATTGTTTATAAATTAAAGTAATAATTGTTGGATTTTTTGTTTGTTAAACGCCTTCCGATATATCAGACTGGTTGGAAACTAATTATAGGTAAATAATTACAAACTACAAGAATTTTAGTAAAACATTAAAAACATTTCATGGGCTGAAAGTACTCATGGTTAAAATTAACTCATGGAGGTCGTGGGTTCGATTCCCACCCAGGACAAATGTTTGTGTGATGAGCACGATCATTTGTTCTGTGTCTGGGTGTCATTTATCTACAATATTTATGTATTTATTTAGAAATATATAAGTATGTTTATCAGTTGTCTAGTACCAATAACACAAGCTCTGCTTAGCTTGGGACTAGACGGCGTTGTGATAGTTGTGGAATATTATTATTATTACTAAAGGAAACCGACTTGGAAATACAGAAAAAAATACTCAGAAAATAGATACAACCCAATCGTTACCTCGTCTTAAATCCATGGATACATAATTGCCAGCCATTAAAGTAATTATTGAAGAACTGCTCAAGAAATGACACTGATCGTGTGTAGCGCTCAAATGAGCATGACAAGGCATGCCCTTGGATTCTGGGCTAAGTCCACCATAATCTATCTCAGTTGCTATGTTCGTTTGGATCTTGGTCTGTCTGTCTGTCTGTAAATCAATGAACGAATTGGCTTAAATCCAAGTCCTTAAGGTGAAACTAGTCAACATTTTTTCCATAGAAACTTCGTGGGGGTATTACTCCACCACTTGACACTGTACATCCAAAATAAATACATGGTATCATTTTGTCTCATTATAAATTTTGTCTGTACGGAAGGAGAATTTTGAAATAACAAGCCATTAAAAAGATACGAGCTTCCAAAGATTCGTTTTGATTACTAATTTTAACACAACTTTGGGCGTAAAGATACAGAACAAATGATCGTGCTCATCACACAAAACATTTGTCCTGGGTGGGAATCGACCTCCGGCATAGCAGTCAGGGTCACCAGCCACCAGACCAACAGGCCCGTCAAAGTCAGTCCTTATAACATGGATCTCCCAAATATCAAATGATGCGCTAGAGTTGATTGGCAAACGGACCGAGAGGCTTATCGTCAACGATGGTCTGGTCGATTCAAGTTTTAGAACCTTGAACATCGACGTCGACTTACTAGCCTGTCGGTTTATTAACCTTAAGGGACGTAATCCTTAGATGGGTAGCCCGCCTAAAAGGGGTATGCATGCTAAATTACGCGTCGTTCTTGCGAATGAGAATGTGTGCGTGCAGGCAGCAGGACGCGTCGCCTCTCTCTACGAGGAACCGCGTCCTGCACTCACTTTCTTATTAGCAAGAAGGACGCGTATTTTAACATGCATACCCGTTTTAGGCGGGCAACCCATCTTAGGTTTATGTCCCTTTAATGTTAAAAAACCGACGGGCTAACAAGGCGTCGGTGTTCAAGGTTCTTAAACTTGAATCGATCAGAGCTTCGTTGCCGACAATGCCTCTTGGTCTCTTGGTCCGTTTGCCAATAGACTTTAGCATCATTTGATATTTGAGAAATCCATGTACCTATAGGAAGCGATATCCGACTATATAGGCGGGCTATCCGTCTTGGGCTTACCTCCCCTACGTTTCGGGGACTGTGTGATGGATAAGTGCTGCATAAGTTTAATTCAACCCATCGTCGGAAAACAAAACGTACGTCAATGCGTCATTGGTACTTCTCAGTTGGCTAGGAAATTGCAAGTAGAATTCACTAAACTGAGATGTAATTATGTTGAACATGAGATGACACGTTCTAAATTATTTTTCTAAGAAGTTTTCAAAGAAGTTCGTTACACTTATAAATAAAAAACATAATTAGTATGACTAAATTAGCCAAACTATTGACTCATATACTTTTAAGAAGTTTATCAAAAATGTTGACATTTCTATTATCAAGTCAGAATTGACATGGTGACCTTAAAATCTTAATAATTATTACGTGGCTCTAAAAGCCCCGAGTTTTGTATATTTCTGACAACTTTTCGGCCATTCCTTTCCTACTTAATTTATTTTTAGCCGATTTCTAGTAGGAAGTTCTTATTTTAGTCGATTTTTATTTATATTGTAAATACGAATGTAAATTAAATAAATAACAAATTGACAGATCTATTATAATGTACACCTTATTTGAAAGCTTATTTAAAAGAAGTTTTCACTTCAAGAGTACTATTAGGTGTTCTATGCTTCAAGTATAACAAACACAAAAAAAGTGTGAAATAACTTTTATTTCGAAAGTCGTTGACTTTGTTTCTTATTTCGTTGAAGGTTTTGCCACCGACTTTCGAAAAAAGTTACTTTACACTTTATTTGTTTGAGAAGTCGGTTTCATTATTCAAACAAAAAAAAAATAATTTTACCATTAAGTTACTTTACTATTACTATATAATCTGATGTTTGCAACCTATATTGATAGTAATTTAATAGTATAAGTAACAACGATAATAATAACAGTTGCTACGCTTATTATGGGTCAAATTACTTTTACTATGCAGTTATATTACAATATTGTTTTGTTAGCAAATATAACTTCACGCCTGTAAAACCCGAAGGGATAAGCAAAGGTGTTTTTTTTATTTTCAAATATAAAAATAGAGGAACAGTACTCTTTGCACGAGTTTTCAGTATTTGAGACGTAAAGTAAACTGGAACCATGACAATTTCAAATTTTCAATTTTCAAGGATAAAATTAGTTCCTTCTTCGCACACTAGAGGCGTTGTTCCATTTTTTTTCATACAAGAAACGCTGTAAATACTGGAAAGATGCTGTAAAGTAAAAGAGTGAAAACTCGTGCTAAGGGTACAGAAGACTAGTTCCATGTAAAACCAATGTCTTGTATCATGGGTGAGTTTACAAAAATTAACCATCATGTCCTAGCACAAGAAAAGTAAACATCTGTTGAACCCTTGTCAAAAAAAAGTGTAACTGCAAAACGACCCTTATATCAACGTGAAAAGTCATTTTGACAATTTTTATTAGACAAGTGGTCAACAGACATTTAACTTTTGTTGTGGTAACATGGTTAAAGTTTGTAAATAAATACACACATAAACATTCAGACGCGGAAGAACTACTTCTAGATCGTACAAATATTTTCGAACCCGCGACTCCCGCTCCTAACTCAATCGCTCAGCTACTAAGCCAGCTGTTTCGTCTAAATAATCGGCTAACTATGCTAATTACAGCTGCACAGACCGATCCGATATTCCAGGCTAAGCCGCGCTTGCAGAGGTTGGTCTGTGGATAGGTCCATCTATCATAGCGAGTTTCCTCCGTGCCTCGAAAAGCACGTATGCCGTTGGTCACGGCTGTAATTTGTCAATCTTTGACAGTCGTCAGAAGCTCGAAAGTTTGACAACCAGTTTTACCAAAGGGTATCGTATTACCCAGTTACTGGGTTGTGGAGTTCAGAGAGGCAGTCGCTCCATGTAAAATACTGATATTCAGCTGCATCTGGTTCGACTGGAAGCTGATCTCTGCATAGTTGGGAAAAGGCTGGACTGATTAAATTTTATTTTGTAAAAGGTCTTTATTCGGAAGTAACTTGTATATTTATCCAATAAAGTTTCCATAGATGGTTTCATAAACAACAAAAAAACAATAGTTTCTTGCCCATAATTCTCAACGCGATACTAAGTACATTTGCATATTATGGGCTATTAAAAATAATTGTAATTTAATATGGTGTAATAATAAACAACAAGAATTTGATGTGTTAACGTGCTTCATACACGACAATGAAGGGTTTGAAAAGCAAGACTATCTGGGTACTGGGACAGACGAGGCCCTAGAAAAATACCCAGTTCCTTTAGCAACTAAAGGAACCGGGTATTTTTAGTCAGTCTTTGATATTCCTATAAATATGCCTCACGATGTAGAGTGTATTGGAAAAACAAGTCTGCATTATATTTAAGAAATAAATAGGAGTAGGAAATTATAACAAATGTTAGTAAAAAAAAATTCTTTGATTGGAAAGATTTGTATTCATTCATGACAATCATACTTATTAACAATTTATTTTGACATTGTGTTTGTATTTGTGTGTCTGTGTTAAGTATGTAGTTAGTAAGCCTGTAGTTGTAGTGTTAAACTGTTGTGCATGCCTTAGTTAAGGTAGAAAGTATAAGGATCACCTGTTACTTAATATCGCAATATTGTACCTACTTTCTGTGCAAATAAACAATTATTATTATTATTATAACAGTTGAACACAATTTAGATCTTGGTGTTATTTTTTTAATTCGTTAAATCGTAAACGCAATTTGCCTTGCAAAGTTACAACCAACTACAAGAACTTTTATATTATGTTACTTTCTGCTACGGAACCCTTTATGGGCGAGTCCGACTCGCACTTGGCCGGTTTTGTTATCCTTGTAAAATCATCAAATGAGTCCTTCCATCCATTTTGGTATAATTATAATTTATAATGTGAATTTAAATTGTAGCCATTACCTACATAATTATGGTACCTGTGTCAGCATGCATTTTATTTTGTTTTGAAACGCATTTAGGTAGCTATTATTTTAATATGATACGTTAATTTGACACCTAGCGAACGTACACAATAATCTTTAGGTACTATATTCTACTACTATATAACTATATATGGTACTATATTCGATTCGATATTGTACTGATTGTACTATGTGTTTTAACTGTATTTTTCGCTAAAACTAGAATGATCTCGTCGCGGGACTTATTCCATTACCGTGACCCTGGAACGTAAAGGGCGTATAAAGGACACCGTGGATTTTAGTCAGTGCAAGTCTGACAGTCCCTCCCACCTTGCCTTGGGTGAGAGGACTCATTTGATGATTTTACCCCGCTAATGAAAAAAAAGACTAGGATGATCTTGACGGCATATTGTAATTTCGCGCATGCGACTGCATCTGACTTCGAAAAATCGACTTCTTGTTTTCGTCGGTTAAAAGGAAGGAGGTTCTTATTTCTGTCAGTTTGTTTATGAATGCACACCAAGGTTTACTACTCCGATTTGGGAGATTATATGTTTTTGTTAGAACTTGTCGTTAGGTCCCATAAACAAAATTTACCTACGAATTACTTACAAAATTTTTGTGCGCATTTTTTTATTCTGTCAAAAATGCAATTTTCTTAGGGTAAAATAAAAACTTAAAAAAATGTAACCGACTTCAAAAACATACAGTAATCACACTTTCTGAAGTCTGTATAGGATATTATATTACTAGATATTAATATGTGTTCCGTGTGGGGATCAAACCCATGATATACAGCAGCCAGCCACCAACTGGCTATACGTAATTATTTTTCTTTCTTTCTCATAACAATGTGTCTTAATTAACTAGTATGTACTTGCAAAGTGCGTTGACACTAGACCGCCACGTGGGTGGGGTCAAGGATCAGCGTATATACATATGTATATAAGTAAATAGTACACATTTATTACAATATATAGGTTTCCACATTAACCTAAATACTTCCTTTATGTTTTAATGTTACTGACTGTTATAGGTACCTACTGCTATGCTACGGCAGGCTTGGCCCTCTCGAGAGGGGGCCCCGTCATTATGCTGACGCTCTTTGTGGCGCGCGTGGAACAGGGCGCGCCGTAGACCCAGGCATGGACCATGGTCGCCGCCTGCATGCCCGCGCCTACGGTGGCCGGAGATCGTCTTGCGACGTACGTCGCCGTGGGCGTCCACAACCGCGGGTGGGGAGGAGGGTGGACATTGTCCTCTCTCTCGTGGCCGGCCTCCTCCTTCGCGAGCATGACTGCTTCGCAGAAGGAGGCGACCGCTTCCCACTCTGTCTCGCCCCGCAGCATGGCCGCGACCAATGCCGAGCGCAAGAGGTGTCCGTCTTTCGCCGCCGTGAGGACACGTCGGTGCTCTGCCCAAGCGGGGCACCGTATGCTCGACTGTGACCTCCGGGCGATCTTCGCAGTGGTGACACCCAAGTGTTTCCTCCTTTTGCATCAGACATAGGTACCTACCTTCCGAAACTTCCGTGTCCGGTGAGGACCTGCGTCATGCGGTAGGTCAGGACGCCCTGTCGTCTCTCCAGCCACTCCTCAAAGAGCCCGGTATTTAACACGATAAGTTTTTTTTGAGTTTTTGATTTTTCGAAATTGTTTCAAGCGCCATGACCGCGAAAAAATATTTCACCGTCCTATTAGTGGCGTTTGAAACAATTACCTACGAAAGATTCTTAATTTCAAAGTATTATTAAAAAAAAGGTTTAATTACCCTTCGTGTATTATGTCACACAAGCGTCACATAACGATGTTGTCATAGTAAAAAAAAAATGAATGCGTATAGATAAATTACCACTTGACCGCATGTCAAACACTCGTGCCCACACTTTTTTTTTAAACTACGCAAAACAAACTTCATTTATTTTAATCTGTGGAACTTCCTCGGTTCACTTATCTTCATGTCATTCATCCTTTGTCAACATAACGATGTTTTTTTGACCAAAAATGAACAAAAAATTAATATTTAAACACGCTAAAGAGTTTGTTTGTTTGTTTAGGACGATTTCACTGGGCTTATTTTGTTGATATCGTGAGGTTATAAAATAAAAACAAAGTATTTATATTAGGGCGAGTTATTTGATCAGTAATTAAACTAACCATTTGTTAAATCATACATATTTCTTAATCATTTATTAAAAAGTCGTAGTTAGTTTAACTATTGATCAGTTAACTGGTTCTTAGAAATGAACATTGTAAGTAAGTATATTATATAATTAAATATAAAATCCTCTAATGAGTGCTCTCACCCCGGGCAGGGTGGGAGGGACTGTCAGACTCGTACTGACTAAAATCCACGGTGTCCTTCAATAGCCCTTTACGTTCCAAGGTCACGGTAATTTGATAAGTCCCGCGACCCCGGCAGGCTTTGGCCCTCTAGAGGGGAGTGTCAGCATAATGACGGGGGCGTCATTATGCTGACACTCTTTAAGACGCGCGTCGACTCGGGCATGGTCTATGGTCGGACGGTGAGTCGCACATTACTCGCCGCCCGATTGCCCGCAACTCATAGTATACTTAGGATTACTCTTTTTTTTTTTGCACGTGGTCCTCTATTTTCATCCGAGCAGAGCTCAGTCGACCAGCTGTTTATCACTTTTGTTATCGCGTTTCTAATGTAGTACATAGAAATCATTACTTATCTATTAAATTATCGAGTAAACATTTACATATTATGCATCTCTAATTATGTGCTTAAGTATATAAGAAGCAAGAACTACATGTCTGGTCAGAACTCAATCGTTTATTTATATTACATTAAAGATTTGATTGGCTTTGAAAATGTAATTGTTATTTTCGGGTTATATTTGTTTGAACACATGAATCGAACCCACGATCTCCGGCATAGCAGTCAGGGTCACTAACTACTAGACCAACAGGCCAGTCTATAATGTAGGGGAAATCTCCGCAACTTAAGATTGAATAAAGAACAATACTAGCTGTTGCTAGCGGTTTCGTTCACTTAAAAATAATCACACGGGAACATAAAATTGTAATATAAAAAGTGTTAATTCAGGTTAGAAACTATCTGTGTACCAAATTGCATCTAAATTCGCTAACAAACATATTATACCTAAATCCGAATTCATATAATATTAGTTAGATAGAATTTTCTCTTAGAAAACTACATAATCATTGAATGTTTGTGATATAAACAATATTTTTGTATAAGCCTAGTTATCACAGTTTTGGTCTAGCAAGCCAGAAAAAGTTATAGAACAGGCAGGTGATGGGAATATGCGACAAGGTAGGTCGAGGGGCAAAACTTCAGCCAAACGAAGCTTTATAGGAGATTCGAAGCCATTAGAAATATAATCCAGTTATAGTCGTTTTGACAGTTCATAAATTTTATAGCTGTCATTACTTTTCTTTTATTTCGGCAATAAAAAAGAAATGGCGAAAAAATTGTCAGAAGAAGAAGTCATTATCGAAAATTGGATTAAAGCTAGATTTTATACATAATTTAACTTAATCTAGTCAGTGGTGTGAACATTATTGGTTGATATTTTATGCTACATGTATAAATAATTGCCATTTTTATTGAGTACCCTGTTTCTTCAATGTAAAAATAGTATAAGCGACAAAAACCAAATTTTAAGTAGAGCTACCAAAAGTTGTAAACAGTTTCTTCAAACCCTTAGACAGTCAAAAATTATACCAACTTCCTGATTGGTTACCCAACTAGCAAAAGATGTCGTAAGAATGCCAGCAGCACGTTTCTCAATCGGCTATTGATCGAGAGAAAAAGTCGAGAGATGGATCCGACCACGTTCTCTCGACGCGATTTGGGCGCACTTCTCTCAGCTATTTAGTGCTGTGAACATCGTAAGATCATCTTTGAATTGCCAAATTGTCGAAAGAATGTAGAAAAACTCGCAACTCGAAAGCTATTTAGTATCATATTAATCGGAAGAAGCGCTTTCATTCGACAAATTTATCGTAAGATAGCAGTGCGGTTGCAATCTCTCGACTCTTTCATCGAGTGAATGCATCCAACTGGCATTCTTACGACATCTCGATCGACTCGCGATCTGTGCATGGGTGTTTGTGAAAAGAAAATTTATAATTCAATGTAATTATTAAATTTTTCATTATTATTTGTGCCATACAATTTAGTCTTAAAATTCGTGACCTAAAGTTAGCTCAAAGGTGTTACTTTCATGTGCGGGGTAAAATTTTTCGTCTATATTCCTTACATTTTAGTTAATATTTTCATGGGCCGTAACAATTCTTAGTAAATTATGAATTAAAAATAATATTATTTTAATAATTTATTCAATTCGCCATTATTAGCAATTCACTTATCATCAAAAAGCGTTCACTCGGCTTTTTAGCTGAGAGATGGAAATGCGGATTCCATCTTTCGACTTCTAGGACCGCCATTGCAGTTAGTTTGGGGTTCCTTAGCGTAAAAAGTTAAATCCATAATATCAAACAGGAATTTGAAAGAAAATTAGATATAAACAAAATATTTTCGTGATTTATATTATAATATAACTGACTTTTTCATTAGATTAATATCACAGATGTCGTAACAAAATGGCGTATATGTTGTAAGAAAGCTTTCAAATTATGTTTTGAGCACCTTTTGGCGCTGAATTGATCATTTGAAAGCGTTTTCTCAACTTCAAAAATTTAGCGGCATGAAAGCCGAGTGAGAAGCTATCTTAGGACATTAAGTGTCGGTATAGTAACTGAGGTGCTATTTGGTCGAATGAACAGCGTTTTCTCGATAAATATGCTGTAAGAAAAACATGTCGAAAGATAGCATCCTGAAAGCTACTCTTACGACAAATTAGCGATTCAGTTGCTTTCAAAGAGCTTTCATAGGACTTATGGTTTGTTGCTCATAGAGCTAAAAAGCGCTGAAGGCTAAAAAGTCGAGAGAGCTGCTTTTAAACGGCTTTTTGAATTATGGGATCTTTCATACGGCTGTCTTTCGATCTATAGTCGTAAGAGTAATTGCTCATAGAATCTCTTTGCTAGTTGGGTAATATCTTGACTCCGGACGGATTGATCTTGTCTCTTACCAGTGGGAACATTAAAGTCTGATTGGTTTTATACTTTAATCGAATAAAAATAAAGCTCAGACTGACAGTTAAAAGGACATAAGCACAGATTACCAATATAAGTATGGTAGAAAATTATTGAATCGAATGCGCTTAATCAAACAATAACTTGTTTCTCACTTATAATCAAATAAGATTCGTTTTTGACGTTTCACTTCTATATACAATCTTTAGGCAGCTCTACATAAAAATTTGGTTTTTGTCGCTTATACCATATTTGCCTTTCAATCTTAGAAACGATTTATCTATCTTTCTTCATATTTAATAGTTTACATAGGCAAAGATAACAGGGATCCCCAATAAATATAATAATCCTATAATATGTTGATTTTAGCAATAATCTGTTATTCTGTATTTGCAGTATTTTCTTAAATAGTTTGGGGTTACTCATTACCCGTATTTTAAACTTAAGCCATTTTGACCTCCATAACCAAGTTAGTAAAAGGAAAACTTTACCCCTTGGTAAGACTGGTTAGAGTTTTGAGTTCGGGACTCAAAATGAATTTCAAAAATTTTCTTAATTAAGTATGTCATCATCATCAGCTAAATAATGTTCCCACTGCTGGGACACACGCCTCCTCTCTGTGAGAGGGAGTAGGCCACAATCCATCACGCGGGCCCAGTGCGGATTGGTCACATGTCTTCGAATTTGATAGTTCTAAGACATGTCGGTTTCCTCACGATGTTTTCCTTTACCGATTTGAGAGCAGTGGTGATGAATTATATTGCACAAAGTAATGCGCTAGGCTGGGTTCGAACCCACGACCTTCCGTATAATTTTGCGATATGCAATGATGCGATATTAAGATATTCTATTGATATACAACAAAGGAACTTAAAACAGCTATTTATCACATTTTTTAAGGTTCCGATATATTCGAGATATTGGTGCTTACGACAGTGCCTAAAATCGGACTCGAGAAAAAAACATGGTGGTTATCGCGTTTTAAGGGCGCGTAACCAAAAAGTAAAATATTAACTTACAAGTTTTAATTAATTGGGCTATGTTACTGTATGGAAATAAGAAATATGGCTCTGTAGTGCACTAGAAAACTGATATAGGAACGCAATTAAAACACTGAATTTGATGTTGTTACCGTTTCAGGTGTATAAAAGGCATTTCGAATGTTTCCAAATGTGTAAAACTATCGATTCGGTGTTACGATATTAATTATTGTATTTCCGTTAAATTTTTTAGTGCACCACAGAGCCATATTTCTTATTTACATACAGTTGTAAAATTAATTAAATCTTGCAAATATTTGACAACTTTCAGAATAAGCGCTCTTAAGTTTTAATGATAGTGACAGTCTCAGATCAAAGAAATAGCCAGATGGAACACTCAGAACACGCGAGTGTCTCCACCAAAGTTAATACAAAATCAAATAGAATTACATTCCATAATGTTTTCTTTGTTTTGAGAACAACTTTTACGATGGTTGAAGACACGAGACATATTTTGGCAAAAAACAACAACGACCCGCAGCTTGGTACGACGCGTAGCTTGGTACTGACTTTGTATTCGATTTTGATTTTTTATTAACTTTGGTGGACCCACTCGCGTGTTCTGAGCGTTCTATCTGCCAATTTCTTTGATCTGAGGTGACAGTATAAAAAGGGGTAATACTTACAACAGTAATACTTCTTTTCGGGCTTTTTACCCCAACACAACACCGACCACTGATTTTTGGCGCCCCCACAAGAAAACTGGGCTTTCCCACAACCCGCACAGCCATGTAAATTGGCTAAAATAGTGTCCTCCCTAATTAAAATTTTCCCCACTCCGTTGCGGGGTGTTAAAATTACCATCTTCTCTTCACTATTTTGTTTTGACAACATTGGCGCGGACGGCGTCGATTTTTCAAAATGTTGGTGTTCCATTTTCGCGGTTTTTTTTTCTTTTGTTTTTATTTTGGCATAGTTTTTGTATCGGGTAAAGCGGAGCGCACGTCTTTTCCCGACTGGAGTTAGCGCGGTACTGTGGACGTACTTGGGTCAAGCGAAGGGGTTATCTAAGTGTATACATATTTTTTGTAACGATTTTAAATAGGTTATCTTAAAGTTTATGTTCGGTTTTTCGTCGAGATTTTTTTTTTAACAATGAATGGAACATTTTGTGTTTGCACGTTTGTTTTTTTTGTAGTTGAATTTATTTATTTGTGAATAATAATTATGTAACTGCGAAAATATGGAAATATTTTTAAATACCACATACAGCCAGACTCGAAGCAACTACCTGTAGTATTTGCAAATATTTATTACGTTCGGGGATCGAACCTGCGATAGGTAACACAGTGCCTATTCGCTCAGTCATTGTGCCAACTCTGGACTTCAACATTACTGGTGAAATCTGGATGCATAGCTTCATCATAATCAAAAGATATGATATGAATATGAATAATCAATTTATAGTATTCCCACTGCTGGGACACAGGTCTCCTCTCTGTGAGAAGCAGTGGGTTGGTAGATGTCACATATGTCTTTGAATATCTGGTTCTAAGACATGCCTTTTCCTTCACCATTTTGAGAGCAATGCTATTTTTCCCTTTTTATTAGTTTAGATGGATGTGTGGAGTAACAAGAATGGATAAAATAAGAATGAGTTTATAAGGGGCAGTTTGAAAGTGGCGCCTGTTACAGAAAAAATGAAAGGGAATCGTCTATCTTGGTATGGACATGTGATGAGGAGGGATGACAATCATGTGACTAAGAGAGTGATGAGTATGAATGTTGACGGATGGAGAGGAAGAGGAAGGCCAAAGAAGAGATGGATGGATTGTCTAAGGAATGATATGAAAGAAAAAGGAGTAGATGATAGTTATTATGACGTGTGATAAGGGAGAATGGAAGAAAAAAACGTGTTGCGCCGACCACAAGTAAAATGGGGTAAAGGCAGGAAGATGATGATTAGTTTAGATATTCAACAAAAATCTTCATACAATCGGCGTCTTTAAAAATCTACAATCCTAGTAAGCAACAAAAACGGATCTCGGCAACTTCACGAGATATCCATTATTGTTATATACTAAAACCTTCTCCAGAATGTAACGAACACTTTTCTGAAAACCGCATCAAAATCGGTTCAGCCAAACGCGAGATAATCGCGGACAAACTTACATACAAACATACACATACGTCAATTACCTAAAAAACTAAAAATTACGCATCTTGTTTGTTTGTAGGACAGTTTAAAAAGATAATACCTACATCAAACAAAAGAGAAGCGGCCATGTTTGACCCTAGTTGACCGTGATAAAGGTTTGAAAGTAAAGTAGAAGAATCATTTAGTAAATATATCGGAGCGGTTGGCGGAGTAGCTGAGCGGTCGACTCCTGCGCAGTGTCGCGGGTTCGATTCTTCCACAACTATCACACAATGCCATCTAGTCCCAAGCTAAGCAGAGCTTGTGTTATGGGTACTAGACAACTGATAAACATACTTATTTATTTCTAAATACATACATTTATTATAGATAAATTACACCCAGACACAGAACAAATGATCGTGTTTATCACACAAACATTTGTTCTGAGTGGGAATCTAACCCACGACCTCCGGCATAGCAGTCAGGGTCACTAACCACTAGACCAACAGACCAGTCAATTTGAAAATATTTGCACCGTGCGGGAATCGAACCCGCGACACACAGAAGCAGTCCATGTTGATGTTCTCTCGTGTCTATGCATACCAAACTGTAACAATAACATTGTAAAAGCCAATATTTTAAAAGAGTAACCATGGAGTTTCTTGCCGGTTCTTCTCCATGGAAACGACCAACCCGAACCGTCCATTTTTAGGGTTCCGTAGCCAAATGGCAAAAAATGGAACCTTTATAGATTCGTCATGTCTGTCTGTCCGTCCGTATGTCACAGCCACTTTTTGTCGAAAGTATAAGCTATCCTGTTGAAACTTGGTAAGTAGATGTATTATGTGAACCGCATTAGGATTTTCACACAAAAATAAAACAAAAACCAATTTTGGGGGTACCCCCCATACTTACAATTGAAATTAAAATTTTTTTTTCACCATACCCATACGTGTGGGGTATCTATGAATAGGTCTTTAAAAATGATATTGAGGTTACTAACATCGTTTTTTCTAAATCAGTTTCCGCGAGAGACACTTCCAAAGTGGTAAAATGGTCCCCCCACCTGTAACTTCTAAAATAAGAGACTGATAAAAATATATGATGTACATTACCATGCAAACTTCAATTGAAAATTGGTTTGAACAAGATCAAGTAATTTTTTTTTTAATACGTCATAAACCGTAATCCGCAATTTACCTTTCAAAGTTACAACCAACTACAAGACCGTTTAATATTATGTTACTTGCTGCTACGGAACCGTCATGGGCGAGTCCGACTCGCACTTGGCCGGTTTTTTCTTTTATTTTTTTCTTATCGACGTTTTATAAGTGCCAATTGAGGCCCATGTTAAGGCTGAGCGCAGACTTGAGTCACAACTGTTTTAAGACAGTCTTGTCTCACATAGACAAGTCTGTCTTAAAACATAAACAAAACTGTTTTGTCTACGACACGCCGCTCACCTGAAACAAAACTGTTCAGTGTCAGACTTGTCGCTGTGCAGTTATTGTGTCTATTAGACAATATTGTCTATGAGACGTTTTGTTTTAAGTGTGCGCATCTTCATGGTTTTTGTAAAGCAATAGTCTGTCTTAAAACTGTTTTGACTCAAGTCTGCGGTCAGACTAATTGAAAATATTTAGATTTTTGATTTTAAGCCATCTCTTATGGTGTTTTAGTTCAATCGGTCGTCACGTACATACATAGCGTGATGCTATGAATGAATGACAAACCGACACAGATAAGATAAGACTCGGAAGTACAGCCCTTTAGTTAATGTCAGGGCGCTTGCTTTATAAACAGTAAACAAATTAAAACTATGTTGAAATATCGTTAGTATGGTGGCGCTCTTGGGCTTAATAATAATGTAATAACAATAATATTCCTCAACTATCACACAACGCCATCTAGTCCCAAGCTAAGCAGAGCTTGTGTTATGGGTACTAGACAACTGATAAACATACTTATTTTTTAACAGCATGGGCATTTTTGTTTGAGGATGTGGTCTCCCTCTGGTGTCAGAATTAATCAATGGTAAGGACAATGGCGTCTAAATTCGGCAAGCAAGTTTTTTTTCAGGTTTCGCAATAGCTTTTAATGAAAAGTGTTTTTTCTAGCGTCGTGCCTCTAGATTAGGTTCCGCAACGCCACTACACCCTTTCGCAGATATGAGTTACGGTAGCCTAATTGATAAGGCGTCTGGAGCCGCCCGGCCATGCTGCGGTGCGAGACGGAGTGGGAAGCGGTCGCCTTCTTCTGCGAAGCAGCCATGCTCGCGAGCAGGCGGGACGCGCGAGGGAGAGGACAGCAGTCAGTTTCCACCCCTCATCCACGCTGCAGTGGTAGACGCCCACGGCGACAGACGTCGCGAGACGATCTCCGACCACCGTAGGCGCGGGTATGCGGGCGGCGAGTAAGGGGCGACTTGCTGTCCTACCATGAACCTTGCCCGTATTAATGACGCGTCTTAAAGAGTGTCAGCACAATGAAGGGGCCTTGAGAGGGCCAAAGCTTGCCGGGGACGCGGGACACGCGTATACCGCGACTCGGTACACAAAGAGCTACTGAAGGTTACCGTGGACTTTAGTCAGTACGACTCCTTTGATGATTTTAGCAGTAAAAAAAAGGCATGAGTACTCATACAGAAGACGCGGGTTCAAATCCCCGGAGCTGGATTTTTGGGTTGACCGCACGTCGTGTTCCACTCGCGTCTCAAAGAGCTGACAGCAACATGACAAAGGCCTCAGAGGCCCAAACCCTGCCGAGGTCGCGGGACTGTCCTGTCAGGTAAACCGTTGCTGATGAACGTAAGGGTGCTCCTACATTTATCGACGCGGAATCGGCTCAAAAATCCTTTATGTCAACGTACTAAGAATGTTAACAATACCATTCGCACCGGCTCGCGTCGTCCGAATCGAGCCGATGCGAATGGCATTAGTAACACCCTACGTTGACATAGAGGATTTTTTGACCGGCTTAAGCCGACTCCGCGTCGACAAATGTGGGCACAGCCAGGCCTGGCTCACTCCGCAGTGTAGGTATAAAACTGCAAGCATTGGCGGGGACCACTTCGGAGTGGACATTTAGTCGGTTGCCGCGCGCCGCCCACTACGCACGCGCTTACTTAAATAATATTTAAGTTTGGTGTTTGGTTGAATTTACGCATGAGTTTAAAAAAAATATATTATGATGAAGAAAAAAAAATACTGCATAACGTTTGGTTGTTTAAATAATGACAGTGATAGGAGCCTCACGTTTCACACACTACCGCGTGATTTCGAAAGGTAAGAAAAAAAGTGAATATTTATCTATGTAGTACATATTTAATAATGATCAAAAAACTATCTACCTGCTTGTGGCGTGCTTATTAATGTCATTCAAGTACCGGCTAGTAATTATGATTTTATTTTAGGTTACAAATTTGGCCTACAAGACGACCAAGATAAATAAAATAGACGATTATCAAACCTGACATCACTCTCACTCACCTAAGCTGAATACGTGGGTAGGTCGAATTATGATCGGTAGAAAGTAGGAAGATGTTTACGTTATTGTTTAGACACGTTCAAACTCAGAAAATGGCTACACTACGCATTCAAGGTCAGCGATCGTAATTCTCTTCGCGACTTTTTTACCTACTTACCTACAAAGACAAGCAACACGGGGCCTGTGACAATAAAATGAATGAAATGATAAGGACTAGTAACCTATTTTGCCGTAAACGATAACAATCGATCTTTAAAGTTATGACTACAGCTTGACCAGAACGGATTGAAACGAAACTAACCTTTTTGTTTCTGACAACGTTTTAAAATCTTTGATACTCGTATTTGATGTAAACGAAGAGCGCAGGTTTTATTTTATTTTATTTTTAAATTTTGTAATCTCTTAAATACATATTTTATATTATAAACGTGTTTTAGTCATTGCATACATGAACTGGGCTGCCGTTGTAAGGCGACTAAAAAGTCACGGTGTATAGGTATATTATTCCTCACGTAAGGTGCCGTAGGTACCTACTGTTAACATTCTGTGCTACCAATCGATATGAATATGGGCATTTCTACGGACACGGTGATTTTTGCTCAATTCCGTGGGCAATTTTTTTTTTCACATATTGACTAATTTTATATCACCAAAATAATAAGCATATTTTTCTAAACAAAATGGTGCTAATTTGCCAATAATTGCTCCAGTAGTTTATGAAATAAATTTTGAGTGCCATGGAATTGAGAAAAGTGACCACAGAATTTAGAATTACACATATTCTACGTAACCGAGAAAGACCAATTCAAATTTTTTTAAACAATCAAGAACATATTTTAGCAGTTTTTTGTATTTTAGTTATGTAAGTTTATATTGAGTCTGCCTTGAGAGATATTCCTTGAGTTATCATGCTTAGTTACCTAACTTTTAGTCAAATTATTTAAATGAGCATTTTTATTAAACTTATATGGTAAAATGTATTCTATTTAGCATTTTCGTTAAACCTTTAAATTACAAACAAGAGACATGAAGTATAGACGTCAAGTCCGTTTCATTTATCAAACCGCAGAAAGTAATAGATATAATCGAAGTTTTCGGGTGTTTAATAGTCGGGTAAATTTTTTACTCAAAAATTACTGAATGTATTTTAATGAAACTTTGCAGCAATATAGTTTATACATCAGAATAAAATATAGGCTAACATTTTAGGATCTTCCGAGGCTCGAGTAGCTAGTCGCGGTAGTATTAGCTAAAATCAGATTTTGCAATTGCAACGTCAACTCTAGATACTTTAAACCTTTTATACAACATTATAGACACATAATGTATGGCGTAAACTACTTTACCATGACAAATTGTGAAGCAAGTGACTTTAAACACCATATAAACCGAGATTAGTTACATGGGTAAACCATCGTTCTCAATTCCGTGGACCCCAGGACACGAAATTGAGGGCCACGGAATTGAAAAAATATCGTACTAATCAAAATAACTTATTACTGTTACGACTTCAAACAAATTAAATGAAAAAAACATGCTTTTGTCTAGTTAAACTTCAGTCTAGGGAAACAAAACATGTTTTAAAATAAAACATTCAAAAGATATCTTTGACACGGTATTGAGAAAAGACTCCGAACTAAAGACACGGAAACAGGTTCTCACCTTCGAAAATCTAAAAAAACAGCAGCACACCACAGATGCACTCACATGGCCTGCTCGGGAGCACCTGACAGTATACAAGAATCGGATGGTGATGTCCAGTTCGCGAGTATTTAGTATCGTAATCAAGTGTTTTTTGTATGACACGGAAATGACTCATTAGACTGGGACAAATCTTTACGCATCCACAAATATAACAAAATAAGCAATTACAGGTTTATTTATTGTCAATATTTCTTGATTAGCTATCCATATACCCAAGAATATCAAAAGTTTGCTTGAAATTCAGCTCCATTAAAAAATAAAAAATATTTTACACTCGATTTCGGAAAAGGGACAGGTCAAAATCAGTGAAATTACACCCGTTTTTTCACTTCAGTTTTTTTTTAGGAAAATTAAGAAGTAGTACGGAATTTATATTATGCTCTCCAGTTAGAGTATAGATTGGAACGTACGCTTAAAAATTTTGGGATGTGTATGTAACTTCTAACCATGTTTTTTTTAAAAGGACAAAAAATTTGCCCTCTTCGTAGAAATGCCCATATGAAGTAATGGATGACGAAACAGAAAAAGATATAGGCTGATGATAAAAACAAAATTCCTTGAGGGACATAAGGAGGTAATGAGGAGTGATATATATTTATGTTAATTAATAATGTAATTAAACAATGCATTAAATACGTATTCCTACCTAACTGTGCCCAAACTCGCGAGTCGCAACCCTATTGAGCTTGACCGACAGTAACCTTTTAATGTCGTTGGCGACAGATAAACTAAAATGAACTCTCGCGCGTCACTATTCAGTTCATTTTTGCTTGCGCACGGGAAGTTTAGGCTATTATAAAAGTAGGTGGGTGATGCGGGTGCAAGTAAAAATGGACTCTATTCTTTCGTGCATATATTTTACATTTGTTTGTTTTCTTTTTGGGAGTAAGCCTTCTGTGCCTTTAGGTACTATTATATATTCTGTGGCACAGCCTAAAGGGCTGTTGAAGGACACCGTGGATTTTACAAGAACAAGTCTGACAGTCCCTCCTGTCCTGCCCTGGGTAGGAGATTTTACGACGTGAATAACAAAACTGCAGATATAACTCAGTGCATAATATAACATGCCAGACGTCGGGTTCAATGATCTAATTAGCCAATAAGTCTGGCTGTCATGTTGCACTATATTCAATTGTTACTTCCTGTTAATGACTCACTTCAGTGACAATTTAGGTCTTAACTCAGAGCTGACCTAGAGTGCACATACCATTTTTGGATCGGAAAATCATCAAAAGAGTACCGCTGTTCGTGGGGTTGAAGGGGCTGTAAGCAGTGGCGTAGCTAGGTCAGAACCCCTTCGCCAAAACACAAACAAGTTTTGTTACGGGCCTCCCCCCGTAACAAAACTTGTTTGTGTCTGAGAAGTGTCTTTCTTATCATCATCTGCCTGCCTTTTCCCAACTATATTGTGGTCGGCTTCCAGTCAAACTGGATGCAGCAGAATATCTAGACACGCGGGAGCTTGGCCAGCCAAAGCAAGGCGCGCTCACAGTGTGTAATATTACACGAACCATTTGGAGGCACTTTTTAGCCCCTCATAACTCAAAAACTATTAAACCTAGACTGTGACCTAGATTTCTTGCTTGGCTAGTTCTCATATACGAATTATTATGTTCGATGGCTAACCATCGAACATAATGCTGGTAGTACTAATACTACCAGCAAACCAAATTTTCGACATAATATAAAATAAGGCTTAAGGTTTAGAACTTAAGAAGGATATATAATTCGTATATGAGAAATAGCCAAGCCAGAAATTAGGCTACAATGTATGATCCTTAGTTATAAAAATAAATATAGTTTATGTCGTTTTAAATAAATTTCAGAACTGACCATTGAACTTGTCACCCATTCAGATTTCACTTCTTTTTTCGTGGAAGTCAACAACCATGGCATAATATCAAACTATTGTGCTTGGCTTTGCTTTGGCTCTCATCAGTATTTTACATGAACCTGTCTATCGGACCTCCACAACCCAGGTCCTAAATAATATGTACGATACCCCATGTCTTATCCCATGGTAAGACTGGTTGTCGGACTTTAGAGACAGATAACAGTAATAACTGCCAAGATTTAAAAAATGACAGCCGGTACCAACGGCTTTACGTGCTTTCTGAGGCACGGAGGAAACTCGCTATGACAGATGGTCACTTACCCACAGACCAACCTCGGCAAGCGCGGCTTAGCCAAGATCGGCCTATGTGGCTGTAATGATTTAGCCATGAGCTGTCTTCTCCCTAGATTGTCCTAATCTTTGTAAAGTTAATGCAGTGTTTGCATGCGGACGGCGAGTAATGGGGTGACTCGATATCTGATTATGGACTATGCCCGGGTGTCTGCTGACTAGCTTCAAATAGCTGTCAAGAAATCTGACGTAATAATAATAAGCCTGCCAGGGTCGCGGGACTGTCTTTTCAGGTATCCATGACCCTGGAACGTGAAGGGCTATTGAAGGACACCGTGGATTTTAGTCAGTACGAGTCTGACAGTGACTCCCGTCCCGCTCTGAGCGGGGAGGATTCATTTGATGATACCACGATGAAAAAAGTATAAAGTGTTTGTAAACATCAAACAGACATAACAAACTTACGTAGTCATGTAAGATTTTTAATTACAGGAAATGACAAGACAATTTCACAATACTGGTTCAAATTACCAACTACCTAAATAATAGATCATTTTGTAAATTATGTAAAGTAGTCGTTGACTGCCTTTGCTAGTCTAGTGGACGTAAGTGCGACTGCTGAGCAAGAGGTTCGATTCCCTAGTCTATCTATAATATGTATATATTTAGAAATATACATTACATGCATGTTTTTCAGTTGTCTAGTACCTATTATATTATATTCTGTGCTAGTATATACCCATAACACAAGCTCTGCTTAGCTTGGGACTAGGTGGCGTTGTGTGATAGTTGTGAAATATTATATATTATAATTATTTGTTCGTTTTTTTTTGTTGCCCCACACTAGGAATTTCTCCTGTGTCGCATCCAGCGTTAACAAAATAAACTCCAATAAACAAAAGCCCAGACCCGGAATAACGTGCTTGTAGATCATACAAATATTATTCGTGAACAAAACGTGTAGATGAAACAATGAAATGAAATATAATGCACGTGAAAACAGCAAAAAGTCTACAACAACAACGAAGGTTTTGCTTTTATTTGTATCCGTGATGATTGTTAAGACAAATGGACTTTTTTGGGGCGGTGACATCAATATCCTTGGCAATATTGTATTCAGCAATGAAGCAGTGGCGGATTAACGTATCAGCACTACAAGCACGTGCTTGGGGCCCCTGTTCTCCAGGGGCCTCCTCTGCTGGCGTTTCATTTTTTACCTACATTTTATCGTGATTCATATACATTTCCGAAATCACAAGGCGAAAGCGGTCCGCGTGACACTTCATACACCCCCGCAGGGCCCTGCGTCTGCCCCCTGAGCGTTTGCTCTGAATAAGGCAAGGAAAAAACTGTTTTAAGTTTTAATTATACCTACTACACTTTCTATTTTGATGAAACTTGCATTTAATACTTTCAACCTTCCCAATTTAAGCAATAGAGGGCCTACACAGGCTGTGCTTAGGGCCTCGGAAACTCTTAATCCGCCACTGCAATGAAGCATAATAGGTTGGTGACTTCCACCTTCTTACTATGCAAGAACACTATCATCATTTGCCTAGTCTTTTCCCAACTATATTTTGGTCGGCGTCCAGTCGAACCAGATGCAGCTGAATATCAGTATTTTACATGGAGCGATGTCTATCAGACCTCCTTGGATTTTCGTTAGAACAAGTTTTAGGCCCGTCATCCACCAAAGCGGAGAGGAGAGGAGATGTGTTTGAATAACCAATCAGATGTCCACATCTCTCCGCTTATTGACAGATCCTTATTACAGACATCTGATAGGTTATTCAAACACAATATCTCCTCTCCTCTCCGCTTTGTGGATGACGGGCCTGACAGTTCCTCCCGCCCCGTCCTGGGTTGGAGGACTCATTTGATGAATAAAAATTCCTTTGATCTAGACTAGAGTCAAATACGACCGCTTCAAATTGCAAAGCGTGCTAAAAGTCAGCAAAAAACGTGACGAAATAAAAAAATGCGTATTTCTAAGAAGTTTCTGTGTTAGTTTGTCCACCAACAGATTATAATAGTGTTAAATAGATAAATTAATGATAAACGTGACCTTTATTGACCTCAGTGATATGAGACAATTCTGTCTGTCTTATTTAAAATATGGATAATTAAAATTACTTCGATACTTCTTGTTTTCAGCTTCGGGACTTTACAAACAAGGGAGAAGATTTATTTTTATATATTTTTTTTATTTACCTATAATATTTATGTATTTATAAATCTATAAGTATGTTTATCAGTTGTCTAGTACCCATAACACAAGCTCTGCTTAGCTTGGGACTAGATGGCGTTGTGTGATAGTTGTGGAATATTATTACGCGGCGGGCGCCTCCTTTCCAGCCTTTCAAAATATTTGTAAAAAAACCGGCCAAGTGCGTGTCGGGCCACGCAAAGTGTAGGGTTCCGTAGTTGCTCCTAAAAATACTTATGCGAACTAAACTGATTCGCTGAATTTAATTTTAAAAAGAAGAATTTTCAAAATCGGTCCAGGAGTCTTTGAGAAATCGGGGATAATACATAAAAAAAAAAGATTACGACGAATTTAGAACCTCCTCCTTTTTTTGAAGTTAGTTCAAAATAGTTGACGATAAAAACCTACCTATCCCCAAAAAAACCGTAAAAACATACCTTTAAAAGCTGTAAAAATAAAGTTGACAAACTTACACTTGCAGTTGAAGAGCTTGTTCTCCGATACATTTTGTTTATGAAAATATGATATCTAAGTACATTTTATAAGTTGGTCGACTATTACTCGTAAAGTTGTAAAGCCTACTTAGTCATGATAATTTTCTTTTAAACTTCGTTATATATACTACTATTGTGATTTTTTTCACACCCCCAAACATAATAACCGTTTAGCTGGTAGAGGGGGGGGACACTCGAGTCGAGCAAAATTTAGCACTTTCAAGCTTAATATTTCACAAACGAATTTTCAAACGATTTATTGTCAAAATGGGTCATGATTCAACTTTGTCGATTGTACATACCACGAATTTACCACAGGAGAGTGGTGGCGCGGACTCAAGATAAAACAGACGTCTCCAAGTGCTTTTATTTTATTTAGTTTGTTTCTTGTCAGGAGTTAGTAACGAAACGCTCATTTTGATTGTATGATATTCCCCTATTGCCTATATCACTCAGAACCAAAGCAGCTTTCAATAAAATTGGTGAAAGAATTTTTGAAATCGATCCAGCAGTTTCGGAGCCAATTCAATACAAACAAACAATCAAATTTGTCCTCTTTATAATACTGGTAAGATTACGTTTTTCTTTCGGCTTTGAGTCACTAGGCCCTTCGCACGTGGGTGGCCCGTACCGCCCTCACCTTACGCCGTCCCTGTAACTCAACGACGATATAATACTAGACTCCGCATGCACGATCTAAGGAACAAAAACTATTCTGTCAACTCGCTGAGGTACTACGTAAGCGAGGGGGATGGGGTACTGCGTTGTGATTGGCTAACTCAAGATCTGTTCTCTCTTAACGTATGTTTACGGCTCACAGGATTGGTCGAAATGAGACGGATATAAGACTTTTTTGCCTAATGTGTTGACAGACATCGGTCGCCTGTTATTAGGAGTCTAGTGCTATATCGTCGTTGCTGTAAGTAGATGGGAATAGGAGAGGGTACTAAACAAAAAACAAAATCAATATATTTGGAAACAATTACAATTTATTTAAGAAAATTGAGTATTTGACCACAGAAAGATAACAATAAAACTTATAAATAGAGATTCTTTTCTTACTGTATAGTGAAATTAACTAATATCACATTTATTTGGGGACGTACACAAATTGTCTAAAATTTGAATTTATTTTTCTAGTCCGGTTTTTTCAACGATTCCATAGATTTTGTGTGAGTCTGAAACCGCTGTAAAATGGACTCATCATTTGCCAAGCCTTGAAATATAAATAAATACATTAAGGCTGGCCGCATACATCTGTTTTCCTGATCAGGAATCCTTATCCGTTTTTCGAAATTTGTACGGGAAGTTATACAAATGTGTGTGATATGCACACACATTTGTATGAATTCACTGTGTACGGATAGAAAATCGATAGATCGGCCGGCCTAAAGGCCTATCCGCACACAACAGTGCCGACACGTACCGTTTCGTGACGTGCTCTTCATATATTAAATGAGTGAACGAACGGCACTAACACTGATGAGTATATACGTCGTACAAAATGTATGGTAGGTACAATATCATAATTTCACTGACACTGATCGATATAGCTGGATAGCCATAACAAAAAACCGCCAGAAGTGGAGAGATTTGGAAGAGACCTACACTCAGCATTGGGTGACTAAAGGTGTAAGAAGAAGAAGATCGATATGGCACTGGTTACGTCACGGTACGGTATGGAACGGAACGTGTCGGCACTGTTGTGTGCGGATAGGTCTTAAAAGTCGGCTTCCAGTCAAACCAGATGCGGCTGAGTATCAATATTTTAGCCCTCAACAAAAAACTTATTTCCTTGAATGTTTTAACTCTTTTTCATGTAGTTGTAAGTTCACGTTTGACCACTATCTCGCCTGATGCTAAGCCAAGATGTGGTCGACGATGCAGCACGCTTGCCTAGAAGTAACCTGTTCACTCTTGACTTGAAGACCACAAGGTTATAGCTATCAGGAAATACCCTTTAGCTAAGTATATCAAAATATATCGCCATTATAAAATATTTGTGTCATCAGATATACTCGTAAAACAAGATTTTATTCCTCAAAATTATAATCCTTGTCAAAATAAATGCCTTATCCAACAAAGGTTAAAAACTAACACAATGGTAGAGATTCTAACGATTTCATAACATCAGAAAACACATGAAAACTTATAGAATTCATCAATGATTTAAAAAAAAATGTTTTGGGCGACTTACACGATATTCTGCGCGGTAATGGCGCAATTTCATTGGTCGATAACTCGTTCGGTATACAGCATACGGGGAGTCCTCGCATGCGAGATAACAACCAATGAAAGTCACAAATCGATACTTGTTCTTTACAACCTTCTGCGGTGATTGCTTGCTTTATACCGATCGTGTTATCGACCAATGATATTCATTGGTTTATTACAGCTTGTGGGACTGCCACTCTTGTCAATAAGTAGCGACGAACATGGAGGTTTCCCCGCATGCAGGCTATCGACTAATGAAAACGATTCCCCGAATAGCATGCGTTCCAGAAATCTCTCGTA
The DNA here is from genome assembly GCA_036375495.1 of Agrotis segetum. Lineage (NCBI taxonomy): Eukaryota > Metazoa > Arthropoda > Insecta > Lepidoptera > Noctuidae > Agrotis > Agrotis segetum. The sequence goes on along the minus strand of JAQSVV010000197.1, from coordinate 863,474 downwards.
CCCCGCTTGCGGGCTCTATCAACTAATGAAAACGGTTTCCCGAATGCGGACCTTGTGGTATGCGTTACAGAAAGCTCTCGCATGCGGGGTAACCTAACCTAACAACTAATGAAATGCGCCATTAGCTCGTCGGCTTGTTTGAAATCCAATGATGCGGAGAAGCGGAGCTCGCCGCTTATCCGCACGGTGGACCGCTGTCGTATAAAGGTAAGCGTCCACAGGTCGGCATCGTACGTATCGGACGCATCGCATCAAACGGATTTCTGTGTCGGCAGCGATCGGATTGCCGACGCGAGTATCAGCAATCGCATTGCCGAAGTCACCTTCATCGCGTTCACTGATCGGCATTCCGTATGACGTCATCGGTACGCATCGCATGTAGGCATTGCCGATGAGCCGTCCGTACGATGCGGATCAGTGGACGCAGTTATATGAGTTTTCATACAAGGCAAACTAAAATCCGTTACGTGCGATACGTCCGATACGTACGATGCCGACCTGTGGACGCTTACCACAAGAAACACTTTTACATTTTTAAGAGTAGCCCAACTATACGGACTTATTTCGAAAGATATCAAGGCTTCTTTGCAATAATGCTTGCATTTATTTTGGCTCGATTTCATTAAACTACGTACATTTTAATAAATAAATAAATTAACTATCTACAAGTTAGGCCCGCTTGCACGAACCCGAGTTATCTTTTAAGAGGATAGAATAGCTGCTGCCATTTCAAAAAATAGGTATTTAGAAAAACTCCTACTGTCTCTCTCACGCTTTGAAAAAACCCCGATCGTGCGATAGAGAGCGTTGCAGCTCGCGACTGACTGTAAGTATTTTTTATATGAAATTTGTCTCTCGGGAGAAAACGTTTTTCACATACTAAATCACGACCAATCTCTTAGATTCTGGTGTCAATCGTTTCAGCATAATTATTATATTCTAGGTTTGTAGGTTTTGCTTTTTTTCTTAAACTTCTTTGTTTTTTAAATACAAAGGTTTTACTTCAATGAAGATTTTGTCATAAAAATAGTAACTTTTAGGCGCCTGTAACTTTCAAACTATTATAAATTTTGAAAAAAAGAAAACCTATAAACCTAGTTTTTTACTGTGTCAAATGCATTCTAAAAAATCATTGAGATAGGATAACATCTAGGGGGAGAAAAACGTTTTCTCTTTTTGTATGGACGAGCGCTCGGTAGACGATGGTCTTAACTCAAAGTTAGTTGCTAACACAAGGTTAAATTGACAGCTTGTCATACAATATTGTCAATTTAACCTCGTGTTGGCAACTAACTCTGGGTTAAAAGATAACTCGGGTTCGCGCAAGTGGGCCTTAGAAAAGTATGACACAATAAAAGGGTAAATTCGAGGCATGTGATTTTGATCCTAAATACATTCTAATAGGTCATCAATTTCCATTTTCTGTATAATTACAACACCAATTTTTATAGTGTCATACAAATCTAAACTTTGGACCCTTTAGAAATATGTCTTAAAATTCTTTGACTACTAAACCTTCCTTTTCCATTAAACTATCTTAACTTTAAAGCAGATCATGGTTCGATTAAATGCGATTTTTTTATCCCAGAAATCATTCAATAGTCACATAGTTAAAACCTGAAATACGCTTCGGAAAGTTCGTGTTTCCAATCGTGCACGAACGTTGCGCCACGAAGTTTAAGTTCAGGTTTTGTAGCAGTGAACATAATTGCCATCTTTAAACTTTTGGGCCTTGAGTGGGCCCCTGGACAAATACGAAGGGCCCTTTTGAAAATGCGGCCCTGAGTACTAAAATCCTTCTGTTTCTTTATCTTCAGTTACCGAGATATGACCAGAATCCAACTATTTTTCAAAAACTACCTTCCAATTCCTACTTATAAGCTACAAACGTCTACTTTACATCTTTCTACATTCCCGTTCCCAAAGCTGGGACACAGGCCTCTACTCTAAGGCTACGTAGACACTTGACAGAAGCTTTGTTTATCGCCTAGATTTCGTTTATCTATAGTTGGTGCCAGTTAAGATGGCAATAGCGGTCATTGACCTTTACCTAATAAACCCAAGTATAATGACATTTAAGATCAGAATTAGCATTTTTCTGTGATATGATAGTGTTTACTTGTGAGTCTTAAATATAAAAATAATATCAAATCTGAGGGATAGGTGAAATGTTTTAACCATTTTGATATCTTATGAAAATGGTTAAAACATTTCATCTAATTTATTCGGTATAATATATTATATTTATTATATAAAAATGCTAATTCTGAGCATTATACGAGGACTTATTAGGTAAAGGTCAATGACCGCTATTGCCATCTTATCTGGCACCAACTATAGCAATATTTTACATGGAATGAATGTAACCTGGCCAGGTATCAGGTTCAAGTCACGGAAGGCAACTGTCAATGCCTACATAGTCTAAGATAAGAGGGTAATCCACCAAGTGTACCCAGTGCGGGTTGATAGATGCAATGAAAAATTTCTTAAATTTTTTGGTCTTAGAAGTTCTAAAGGACGTGATATACAAAGCGCCAAAGACGCCCGTATCATCGGATGCCAACGCACCCTAATCACGCGTTTTCGTGACGATTAATGTACAAATACGCGCGTCCTGGCCGCTCAGTATATTTTCTTTCACTGAGACAATGCAAAACAAACGCCAGTGTCGGTGCCACGCGCCGGAGGCGCTTTATATATCCAGTTCTTTAGCTGTATAATTAATATTTCGCGGTTAAGATTAAATATACGACTAAAGATACTGGAAAATCGACAGGCCACGGCCGAGCGCCCCGGGCGCTTTGTTTATCAACTTCCTAAGACATGTCGGTTTCATCACGATGTTTTCCTTCACCTTTTGTGAGCAGATGTGATGTCAGTGAGTTATTCTAGGTGATGTCGGTCTTTGGGAGACCGCTACATGGGCGTCCAGGCTGTCTGAAGCTCGAGAGGTTCTGCGAAGCCAAGTAGCGCCTGTAGGTTTATCTGTAACACATGGAATTGTAATTATTAGAATTTGTATTAGGAATGTAATTAAGTTAAGCGACTGATTGTTGTGTTGCTTTTTTTAGGGTGATTAAATCATCAAAAGAGTCCACTCAGGAAGAGGAGGGATTGTCAGATTCGTACTGACTAAATTCTTCCGTGTTTCTTCCCTTTTACGTTCCAGGGTCACGGTAAACTGTTTAGACAGTTCCACGACCACAGCTTGCTGTACTGCTTGTCGTGGGTTCCACCCCTGAACAGAATATTTAACAGTATGTCTCGACAGACGAACAACAAAATTAAGTGATACTATATGGGTGCTTTTTTTTCAGATAAGGTAAAGGGAGATTATTTTGTGAGACAGATAACTCAGTGACTGAGTCTTAAAAGTCTCTCGAAACGTTACCTTTGTATGCAGTAATGCTCAGATCAAAGAAATAGGCAGATAGAACGCTCAGAACATGCGAGTGGGTCCACCAAAGCTAATAAAAAAATCAAATCGAATTACATTCCATAGTGTTTTCTTTGTTTTTGAGAAAAACTTTTACAATGGTTAAAGACACGTGACGGCATATTTTGGCAAACAACAACAACTGTCGCGACTTTGCATTCGATTTTGATTTTGTATTAACTTTGGTGGACACACTCGCATGTTCTGAGCGCTATATCTGCCGATTTCTTTGATATGAGCAGTAATGCGACTCTATCACTGAGTTGCCTGTCTCACCAAATAATCTCCCTTTACCTTACAACTCTAAACATTTGGAAATGGTTGAATCAAAATAGGCCATCTCTGACACTAGTTTTGAAACTTTCTCAATGACGATAACTCAGGCTTTTGGGGATTCACCCTTGTCCCTCCGGCCCAGTTCGGCCCTGATAATTCCTAAACATTAAATAAGGAAACAATATATTATCTACACTATTATTAAAGTATCAGCAGACGATCTCCGGCCACCGTAGGCGCGGGCATGCGGGCAGCGAGTAAAGGGCAACCCCGGAACATAACAGGCTACTGAAGGACACCGTGGATTTTAGTCAGTACAAGTCTGACAGTCCCTCGCGCCCTGCCCGGGGTGGGAGGACTCATTTGATGATTTTACCACGGAAAAAAAAAAAATGGAAATAACCCGGGCTTTTGGGGATTCACCCCTGTCCCTGCGACCCAGTTCGGCCCTGACAATTCCTAAACATTAAAATATGGAAACACAATGTATTACCTACACTATTATTAAAGGATATACAAGTAAAAGCTACTATTTACATCATTTTATTAATATTTAACAAGTAATACTTTTATTTTTAACTAATAAATACATTACAAAAAAAAAAAAATAGGTACTGCGCAAATAATACAAGCTATTGATCTGCCTTACTCTAGCTCGCAAGGGGAGGTTTCGAACTAAAACACTTTTTAAAGGCCTATCCGCACACAACAATGCCGACACGTTCCGTAATGTGATCAGCGCCCTAAGGGCGTTATTGTTATTGTTATTGTTAGGGGCTCCCTTTTCCGCATTTGGACTCGTAAGTGGTCCGTTATGCGTGAGGTGGGACGGTTGACTATATGAGCCAACCCAGCTCCTTCCAGAAGCTCAGAAGTCTCCTGGGACGTAAGGGACTAAGGGCGTTTACGCACTACGTCCGATCCGAATCCGATCCGAACCCGTGAAAAAAAATCACGGACCGAATTCGGATATTGCTTACGCACTACTCCGATCTCTGACAACAGCCGCATAACCCCCCCCCCTCGTGTCTCTCTGCTCGTACGCAGCTCGGACGCAGTGCGCGAGCGTTCATACAAATAATACTATGGCTACTTCGGTCCGTCATTTTTTATCCGAAATGGAGTTTTTGGATGACGGAAAGATATCGGATGACGGAGATCGGATCTAATGCGTAAACTACCACAGAAATAGTTACTCTACGGCTACGACGACGGACGGACGGTATTTTCACGGGTTCGTCGGACATGACGTTACATGACGCGATTTGCAATTTCTACAAACTAAAAATGAAAATCGTCCTTGCTACTACGATCTAATGATGCAATCGATTGACTTGACGTCGTCGTGGCGAGCGTGTTTTGTTTTTCATCTATCCGGTCCCGTAGACAACCGCACGTATTGTGACCTACTACAACTACAAGTGAAAATCAACCTTAAAGTTCGGCCGTTCAGAGAATGCGTACGGCGTACCTGACACGTCGCGATTGAATTGACGACGTAACTTTGTAATGGCGTTGCAGTTACGATAAAAATATTTTTGCTGGTTGTTTACCGTTTTAAAAATTGATGAGCATTAAAACAACAATATTATATCAATAATCAATGAATGTCATAATTTTATGACAAATACATTTACTAACTAATAGGTGTCAGGAACGCATTCTCTGAACGGCCGAACTTCACCACTATGACTTAATTATGACATAAAACACGTTGTTAGCTATGAATAGATGAAAAACAAAACACGATGGCCATGACAACGTCAAGTTAATCGAATTGCAACTTTGTTTCTTAATGGCAAGGTTGATTTTGATTTGTAGTTGGAATTCGTTCGAATCGCATCGCATCGCATCGTGGGGAAGTTCCCTAACAATAACGACTGTCAAAGATCTACAAATGACAGCCGGTATCAACAGTAGAAACGTGTTTTCTCGAACTACTTTGCGCAAAGTTACAAGTTACCTGAGCATAAGCATTTCTTATAGAAGTGAATATTTCTTTTCATTTCATTCCAGTCGCTTTCTAAAGTGTTTATTTTGAAGTTTTACTGTGAACAAGTGCATTAAAAATGATTTATTTGCGATGGACGGCGTGCAATGGGGAGAGGAATGTTCGGGTCGGAAATGAAGTCACTGACTATAACGGTTTGTTCACACCGAAATGCGATGTATCTTTTCGTGTAGGAAATAGAGCAAGATGTTTAAGGGTGTGACTTGATCCATCCGGTCCTTTTGGAAGTCTATGTGGTCAAACAGACTGCAGGCCTAAGGCGGTGGCGCGATAATATTGAATGTATGAAATCGCCGCTCGTGGCCACACTGAAGTGACTAAGGCCCCTGGCGCGATGACTACAAGCGATTTTGCGAACCTAGACGTTGCTAGGCAACAACAGATATTAACGGATTGGTGGCAGGTGTAGCAAACCATTTCAGTCTTATAGTCAGCGCTATCCAGTTACCAGGACATGCACTAAAATACTACCGTAGGAAGTATTTGTAAATATTTAAATTATTTTTACTGAATTTTTTTTTTTTTTTTTTAACGTGGTAAAATCATTAAATGAGTCCTCCCACCCCGAGCAGGGCGGGAGGGACTGTCAGACTTGTACTGACTAAAATCCACGGTGTCCTTCAGTAGCCCTTTATGTACCGGGGTCACGGTGAGGAAATAATCCCGCAATCCCGGCAGGCTTTGGCCCTCTGAGAGGGGGGCCCCGTCATTATGCTGACGCTCTTTGAGGCGCGCGTGAGACACAACGCGCCGTCGACCCGGGCATGGTCCTTGGTCGGGCAGCGAGTTGCCCTTTACTCGCTGCCCGCATGCCCGCGCCTACGGTGGCCGGAGATCATCAAGCGACGTCCGTCGCCGTGGGCGCCTACCACTGCGGCTGGGGCGGAGGGAGGACGCTGTCCTCTCTCGCTCGCGGCCTGCCTCCTCCTTTACGAGCATTACTGCCTCGCAGAAGGAGCTGACCGCTTCCCACTCATTTTTACTGTACTTGACTAGAATCATGTAGAATGGTTGATAATTTACTTGTATCCGATTACTATCCTAAACAACCTATAAAACATTTTAAAACAAGATTTATAGAAACTACTTTGTACCAACGGTTTGCAACACCTGAAATCGCCTCTACAAAAACAAACGCTTGCAGTATGGACACAGATCGCGCCCGCCACCGCGCCTGCCGCCGCGAACGCCACCGCGCCCAGCTCCGCGCCCGCCGCCGCTGTCGCGCTAGGCTTCCAGTGTGGACACACACTATAATCATATCATAGACCTCCCCATGTTCAGCGGTGGACGTCTTACGGCTGATGATGATGAAGCAGTTCAAGTATGCATTCGGAATGTCCCAAGACGAAAAAATTACAATGAATGACCACAAAACCGTAAAGAAACCAGTTCCTCTACTCACCAGGCCCTGGTTCACTCTTATGCGAGATCAATTGCTTGTATTCAGTGGAGAGTCTTCGTCTTCCATGTTCGTACTTCGCCTCCTTGGCAAGCAGGATCTCGCGACGTAGCTGGGTCCTCAGTTCGGCTGGCACATCCGGTATGAACAGCTGCATGAGACCGGTGAGCCCGAAGACTACGTGCTGTGGAGGAGATTATAACATCAATGAGTTTTTTGCAGTAGTGGTGGTCGAGTGATATCGGCCCCGACTTACGAGTTGTAGGTCGTGGTTTAGAACCCAGCCAGGCGCATTACTTTGTGTAATTTATTTCATCACTACTGCTTCCAAAACGGTGAAGGAAAACATCGTGAGGAAACCAGCATTTCCTAGAACCAAAAATTCGAAGACATGTGACATCCACCAACCCGCATGGCCCGCGTGGTGGATTATGGCCAACTCCCTCTCACAGAGAGGAGGCCTGTGCGCTAGCAGTGTGTTCCCACATTATAAGCAGATGATGGTGAAACAGATGCATCGACAGACGATCTTATGAAGGCCACAGGATCACGCTGGATGCAGGCCGCTTACAACCGGTCCTACTGGAAGTCTAAAGGGGAGGCCTGTGTTCAGCAGTGGACGTCTTACGGCTGATATGATGATGATGATGGTGAAACTTCAAAAGATGGCCCTTACCTCAAAAACGACGACAAATGCTAGTCTAGCTGCAAACACATGCCAGTAATGAGGGGACAAGCCGTAGGGGTCGGGACTTTCAGGAGGATTCCTATACCCCCGGTACGCACACGTCGGAGGGTCCACCTCAACGTCTGCACCCCAGTCTTCTTTGTAGTCTGATGTGTTGAACCCTGAAATAAAGTAAAAATATTAATTAAGGTCAAACAAGTCAACATTTTTTCCATAGAAACTTCGTTGGGGTTTTACTCCACTATTTGACAAGGTACATCCAAAATTAAATATGGTATCGTTTGTCTCATTATTAATTTTGTCTGTACGGAAGCAGAATCGTAAAATATGAAGCTATTAAAAAGTTACGAGCTTCTAAAGATTCGTTTTTTTGCTGATTTTAACACAACTTTAGGTTTAAATTAGAAGCTAAAGAAGCATCAAATTTCCAGAACGAAATCCGTACCGACACAGAAAATGTATCGAAGAATTTAATAAATTTTATTGGAAATTAATTGGTGCAGTAGTTTTTTCATAAAACCCCAACTTCCAAAGGCTTTTTCGTATTTTTTTACGCGCGCCTTTTACTCTGAATGATCGTGCATCTCACTGAATAAGCTTTCCCCTGTTCTCTCCACGGGGGGATGACGCTCGCGCACACATGAACAATATGGCTCGATTTCAGGTGAAATATCATGGTTTTTGACCATGCCTGCCAGTGAGTTCGAGCTCACGACTAGCGCCGCCTTAAAAGGTCACTATCGTTACATATTTCACCGACCGAAAAATCAGGTATTTTCATAAAGCATCCTCATCAAGCTATAATGTTCCCATAGCTGGGACACAGGCCTCCTCTTTGTGAGAGGTAGTGGGCCATAATTCACCACCACGGGCCCAGTGCGGGTTGATAGATGTCACATGTCTTCGAATTTATTATGCAACGATACTGCGATTGTGTATCTTATCATGTAATAAATAAAGTTAGTTTTTGAGTGGCTATTAACACCCCTTCTACACGATCAGACCCGACCGCTGACAGAGGTGACCTTGGTCGCGATCGTGTAGAAGGGGTTTAAAATACCGCGCTACAGACAGAGAGAGGTGACCTTGGTTGCGTCAACCGTACCCAACCGTCTGGAACGCTGTCAGCCGACGGTTGGGGCCGACCACGGGACGCAGCCTGTCGGGTTGGATGCGCTCCCGACCAAGGTCATCCAAAGGTCGTTTGACTCCACCCATATCTGGTCGGCCGACCAACGCCGCTACGGTAGATTCTCACACCAACTGGACCAAGGTCACCTCTGTCGGGCGGTCGGGTTGGATCGTGGAGAAGGGGTTCAAACTGTATACTTACATGATAAAGAATGGTCGATATATCCAATGAGGGTATGATCTGGAGAGTACACGTACTTGTATACCATACGAGGAATGAAATCGCTCGTGTAAGCTATCACAAATGCCTGGAAACAAAAGGTAAGCTTTAATATAATATCAAACGCGCGGGGAGCTCGCCGACCGATCAAGGTTCGGGTCTACGACGCGTTGTGTACAACCCAAACGTAAAAGAACTGTCAGCAAACTGTCTGGCCTCCCACAGGGCTAAGGCCCGGATTCCACCAAAGCGGAGAGGAGAGGAGATGTGTTTGAATAACCAATCAGATGTCAACAGATGTCAACTGAAGCTAAGTGGAGAGGAGATGTGGTGTTTAGTGGAGTCCGACCTAGCATTTGTCGCGGCCATGCTGCGGGGCGAGACGGAGTGGGAAGCGGTCGCCTCCTTCTGTGAAGCAGTCATGCTCACGAAAGAGGAGGTGGGCCGCGTGAGAGAGAGGATAACGGGGAAGGACGTCGCAATACGATCTCCGGCTACCGTAGGCGCGGGCATGTGGGCAGCGAGTAAAGGGTAACTCACTGCCCGACCATGGACCATGCCCGGGTCGACGGCGCGTTGTGTTCCACGCGCGCCTCAAAGAGCGTCAGCATGATGACGGGGCTCCCCTCTAGAAGACCAAAGCCTGCCGGGGTCGCGGGACTTATTCCATCACCGTGACCCTGGAACATAAAGGGCCATTGAAGGACACGGTGAATTTTAGTCAGTACGAGTCTGACAGTCCCTTCCGGGTGGGAGGACTTATTTGATGATTTTACCACCTATTAAAAAAAAAGGTGCCGAGCTGGTTTATAAAAATTGGCCCTGGAACGCAAAGGAAAATCGAAGAAACAGGTTGAACTTTTAGTCAGCCGTTTTGAGCAGTGGTGATGAAATAAATTAACTTGTAAGTCGTGGCCGATAACAATGGGCCACGACTGGTCCTAGAGGTATACCCATGGATATATTAATTCTTCTGTGGGTATACCTTTTAGCGTTGTATCTCATTTCACTATCTACAATACTAAGTCGTAGAGGACGAGCACTTTGATCGGATCCAGACTGTATTAGCATTGCTACTAAGACATTGTCATATTTCCTCTGCTCCTCAGGGCATCCGCAGATATCGGTAAAAACTATTTTTTTGTAAAACATTTTATTTTGTGTACTTACATTTGAAACTACTGCAACGTATGTGATTCCTTTGAGGATGCCGTACCTAAAACAAATAATTTCATGAAAGGCGCCATCTCCAAGTTTGAGAGAATCGCGGCGATATTATCCTCGAGCCACGTATTTTCATAAACTCTCGTAACGAACGCGTCTCCACAGCGACATTATCGCGGCGATACGACTCTTAGCGGGCGCACGGTGATTTTAAAGATTAGAGAGATTATCAGAGATGACGCCATAGATCAGCCAAACAAAAAGAATTGACGACATACCCAATGTATGTCGTCAATTCTACTACCCTAGTCCCTACTACCCTCCAAGGTCATTTAGGCGTTGGTTGGAACAAAAAAAAAAACAGAAAATGTCCTTCTACAGCTTTATGAACTTAGAGTGTTGTATTGATGATTTTGTTGATTATAATTCTGTAACTACATACGTCTTACAGCCGCGAATAATATTTTAATCAACACACAACTTAGCACTGGCCTGCAAATTGCAAAAAACTGGTTTGTGCATGCATCATAATGTCATTCTCAAACCCTGGTGTTCACTTACCAAGCGCCAATATCCTCGACTCTCTCAGCCAATGGCCTGCGAGCTTGTGTCACCATCTTGTAGGCGTCCAGTCGAATCTCTGCAATGTTGTTCAGTAGCGCAAATAAAGGAGCGAGGGGAAACGCTGCCACGAACAGGGTTACGAAACCGTATTGGAGAACTGAAAATAAATTAGATTTTGAAATGTGAAATCTCTAATTATGCTTCTTATTGTGTCGATGACAATCTAAATTGACTCGGCCCAGAATGAAGGAGGCAACTGGGTAACTAATGGCGCTAGCATAGCTAGTTCCCATCACCGTCATTTGTCATTGGTTCAAATCTTATAATACGTACTTCAAAATAGTACTACCTCATTGGTCGGATTGGGACCTAGCTATGGTGGTGCCATCTACAATAAGCTTTGACTGGCCTTCCCTATTGGCAAAAAAAAAATCAGGCAAGATGCCCCTATCAGAAAATTAAAATTAATATCAACTAAATATAAAGCTGAAGGGTTTCTTTTGTTTAACACGCTAATCACAGTAACTCATCATCTGCCTGCCTTTTCCCAACTATCCTACTCGTATTTGGGTCGACTTCCAGTTGAACCAGATGCAGATGAATGTCTGTATTTTACATGGAGCGACTGCCTATCCGAGCTCCACAAACCAACTGGGTAATACGATACCCCATGGTAAAACTGGTTTTCAAACTTTTAGAGCTTCTGACTAATAGTAACGACTGTCAAAGATCTACAAATGATAGTATTTTTTGAGACTTTTACTTTTTCTGAGATTGTCTGGAAGAAACGACAAAATGACACAGTGTTGAAAGAGTCCTCATTCCAACCCAGCTGCAGTGGTGGACGCTCACGGTGACAGACGTCGCCAGACGATCTCCGGGCACCGTAGGCGCGGGCATGCGGGCAGCGAGTAATGGGCGACTCGCTGTCCGACCATGGACCATGCCCGGGTTGACGGTGCGATGCGTTCCACGCGCGCCTCAAAGAGTGTCAGCATTATGACGGGGAGAAAGCCAAAGCCTGCCGGGGTCGCGGGACAAACGAATTACCGTGACCCCAGAATGTAAAGGGCTATTGAAGGACACCGTGGATTCTAGTCAGTAGGTACAAGTCTGATGGAGAGCAGTGGTGGCCCGGTGGTATCGGTCCCGACCTACGAGTTGTAGGTCGTGGGTTAGAACCCCACCAAGGGCATTACTTTGTGTAATTTATTTCATCACCACTACTCTCAAAACGGTGAAGGAAAACATCGTGAGGAAACCGGCATGTCCTAGAACCAAAAATTCGAAGACATGTGACATCTACCAACCCGCACTGGGCCCGCGTGGTGGATTGTGGCCCTCTCCCTCTCACAGAGAGGAGGCCTGTGTCCCAGCAGCGGGAACATTATAGGCTGATGATGATTATGATGACAAGTCTGACAGTCCCTCCCGCCCTGCCCTGGGAGGGAGGACTCATTTGATGATTTTACCACGTAAAAAAAATCTCGAATAACTTTAACTGTCTTGGATCCTAGAACGAAATTAAACAAGCCTGAGTTTAGACTCACTCATCTCCAGATACTCATCGAAGAGTGCCAGTCGTCCAGGGTCTTGGAGGTGGTAATCCTGCTCCCATGCCATGTGGGGCTTGCTCAGGTCCCTGGTGACGGCCCGGTGGGATCTCTGTCGCCACCAGTTGTAGAATTTCCTGAGGAAGAGGGTGGGAAATGAAGGCATTGATAAATAATATAAAAACGGTAAAAATATAGAAATATCAAGAAACCGGATGGACAATTTATTATTACCATTTGTAAAGGCAATGTCTTTTCTTCCGACATACCTCTGTGCCTCGAGAAGACGAAAGTCTTCAACCAATGTGTGTTTCAGTGATGACTTACGGCACCGAAACGTGGTCTTTCACTATCGGCCTCATCTCAAAGTCGCTCAACGAGCTATGGAGAGGGCTATGCTCGGTGTTTCTCTACGTGATCGAATCCGAAATGAGGAGATCCGTAGACGAACTAAAGTCACATATAGCCCACCGGATTTATAATATTATGTTGTTTTTAGCTGTTATGAATGAATTGATGTATGATTTTTTTTTTTACCTATTATTAATGTAATTCAGACAATGAAAATTGTTATATGAATAAATAAATGAAATGATTAGCAAGCTGAAGTGGCAATGGGCAGGCTATTGCTCGCAGAGCAGATGGCCGATGGGATCGAAAAGTACTATAGTTGGTGCCAGTTAAGATGGCAATAGCGGTCATTGACCTTTACCTAATAAGTCCTCGTATAATGACATAAGATAAGAATTAGCATTTTTTTGTGAAATGATAGTGTTTACTTGTGAGTCTTAAATATAAAAATAATATAAAATCTTAGGTATAGGTGAAATATTTTTACCATTTTGATATTTTATGAATAATAAAGTACTTATATCCTTACAATATACTTACTAATTTATACGGTATTTTATAAAAATGCTAATTCTGAACTTATGTCATTAAACGAGGACTTATTAGGTAGGGGTCAATGTCCGCTATTGCCATCTTAACTGGCACCAACTATAGAGTGGAGACCACGGACTAGCAAGCGCAGCGTAGGACGTCCACCAACAAGGTGGACAGACGACCTTATAAAGGTCGCCGGAAGACGCTGGATGCAGGTCGCTTCCAACCGGTTTATGTGGAGATCAAAAGGGGAGGCCTATGTTCAGCAGTGGACGTCCTATGGCTGAGATGATGATGATGGTGATGATGATGATTTGTAAAGGGAGTTTTCTGACGAGACGGGTGTAGTGCTGATGGCCATTTTACCTAAGTTCGGCCACTGACTTTAGTTCTGCTACTACTCCATAGATGTCGCTTGTGTGTATTTTTGTTGCCAACTTAGGGACTTTACCCATGGCACAGAATACTTAATAGTACTACGTACAGAAGTGTCACTTCCTAAAAACAAACAAAAATGTAAAATCTATGCTCCAGAGAATAAAGTACATTTAACCAAAATATGTAAGGAGCGCGTACGTATCGAACGACGGGTGGCAGCCGAATGTGAAACCCGTCCACGGTTGCCCGCGTGTGCTAGCACTTTCATACGTACACCGCGGAGTACGCCAGGCCTGCCCATGGCGCGACGGCATGCCATATCGAATTGCATCTATTGACGATATCGGTCAGATATCACACAAGCGTCCGGTCAAAGAAAATGTATGGACGATCGCTAGTGTTTGCTAATGGAGTCACACGTATTGACGATATCGCTCACAGATCTGCTCGATATCGAATTACATGTACGTCCTAATGACATTGCACATGATTCTGTGTTCGAAATTCGATTGCGCAACTACTCGTTTCTGGCGACATCTTTTGTCTTTGGTTTGCAGCGCCTTTATGTCGTAGTACAAGTGGATTTTTGATGTACACAGTCAAATTGCATCGCATCACTCCATTATTAAATACGGGCGACTTAAATCGGCAATCGACTCGATATCTCACGAATCGCGTCGCGTCGCAATCTCTTAATTTTTACCCGACTGCGCGAAGCAAAGGAGGGTAATGTGTTTATCAGTCTATGTATATATGTATGTATGTTTGTTTCTTTGTGGCGTTCTAGAGACCAAATGCGTAGGCCGATTTGATAACTTTTACGTCAATCGATTCGTCTTAACCTTGCGAGTGTCACTAAAACATGACACTTAATCAAAATTCACCACAGTGACAACCAGACGCCTTATTGTCAAAATGAAAAAAAAAAAATGTCGATGAACTATGTCATGTGGGGTATCGTTGAATAGGTATTTTAAAATCGTCTTTAGGTTTCCTTTATAATTTTTCATTTTTATAATGTCAGCTAAAAACTTAAATCTACAAGACATCCACAAAACACACACGTACGTACGGGTGAGCCAGTTCAAAGAAGTTGTTCACAAACTGCTTGCCGATCATAATGATAGCCAGTTGTATGCACAACTCGGACAGACAGCCGGCTGGGTCGCAGATATCGCCTTTCAGCTTGAAGAACTCTGACTTCCTCGCTTGATCGTCGCCTGGGTAGTCGTAGAAACGTCCCTAGGGAGGAAAAGTTTAGTTAGTTGCTGCCTGTTTAATAACCTCACTTCTAACTATCTTATTTATCCTGTTTTTTTTTTGTTAGCGTGGTAAATTCATCAAATGAGTCTTCCCGGGCGGGAGGGACTGTCAGACTTATACTGAATAAAATCCACGGTGTCCTTCAATAGCCCTTTATATTACGGGGTGCCGTCGACCCGGGCATGGTCCATGGTCAGACAGCGAGTAGCCCTTTACTCGCTGCCCGCATGCCCGCGCCTACGGTGGCCGGAAATCGTCTACCGATGTCCGACGTCGTGGGCGTCTACCACTTATTTATCCTGCTAATGTTATTATAAACATGAAAGTTTGTTTGAATAGATGGATGTTTGTTATTCTCGTAATCGTTGAAGCTCCTCAATGCTATGCTCAGCGACCTCAGTATCGTTTCCCAACGGGTCTTAAAATGAACATGGACAAGACGAAAGTCATGTCGAATGTCCATGTGGAACCCGTACCGGTTGTTGTTGGGAGCGATACTCTCGAAGTTGTAGACCATTATACTTACCTTGGACAGATTGTTCAGTTATGTAGGTCCAACTTCGAGAAAGAGGTCTCTCGAATCCAACTCGAATGGGCAGCGTTTGGGAAGCTACGTGATATTATGTTCTCATCGAGAATCCCACAGTGTCTCAAGACAAGGGTGTTTAACCAGTGTGTGTTGCTAGTGATGACATATGGTTCTGAAACGTGGTCTTTGACTGCTGGCCTTTTAGAGAGACTGAGTCACTCAACGAGCAATGGAGCGCCTTGTGGGGTGCTTCAAATATTTCAATACGTTATAATATGATCTTGCTTACTGCACCGCGCTAAGCTACCACTTACAGCGGCAAGATAATACCTTCTGCCTAATCTTTCAGTGATTACAGGCTTAATATTTTGTAAAACTTACCTTGAAGAAGGCAATATAGATGAGGGAAGAATAAAAGTTCATGAATTCAAAGAAAAAGATCTTGAAAGTGTATGAATCTTCATATTCCGTCTGCGTCCTTGGATTCTCCATATTCGTTAGAAACACTGCTACTGACGCGTATATCTGTAAATTATAAATGACATTTATTTTCATCAACAGTTGGTTGTTAAAAAGCTCTTTTAGACCACAGAATACTTAATAGTACTACGTACAGAAGTGTCACTTCCCAAAAACAAACAAAATAATGTAAAACCTTTGCTCGAGAGATTAAAGTAAAAATATATAATAGGTGCGGAGCGCGTGCGAAACGGAGGAAGGGCGGCAGCCGACTGTGAAACCCGTCCACGATGCTGCCGCGTGTGCCTGCTGTTTCATACTACAAGCACACGCGGGCGCACCGTAGACGGTGCTACACCGCGGAGGGCGCCAGAGCCTGTAGCCAAACGGCAAGTGACAATCGTTAACGATTTTCAACTTTATGCAATGAGGTATAAAGTTGAAAATGTACTAGCGACCTCAGAATGAAAGCGATTGTCGCTTGCCGTTTGGCTATAGGGCCAGGCCTGTTTACACGTCTAATAATGATATTATGAAGGGAAGCGGAAACTGCGTATTTTCCCTACTCCTCCACTATTATTTTCTGATTAATTTCTTTGCAGGATCCAAGACAGATTCATTCTCTGGGACACGTCGAGCTTCATTGTCTCGGCGCTTTTCTGGTGATTGCCACTGTTGATTTCAGGAGTTGCAGTGGTTTGGGAACAGGTCGGAAACCCTGACTTCAAGTGCCCCAAATAGTTTTTAACGATAAAAATCTACTACATAAAAATAAGTCGGGTTTTCCTTCCTGACGATATAACTCCAGAACGCACGAACCGATTTCCACGGTTTTGCATACGTTGGAAAGGTCTCGGGCTCCGTGAGGTTTATAGCAAAGAAAACGAAGCCATCTGGTGGCGAAACTGAGTTCGCCGGGTTTGCTAGTCATCTATGTAATACTACGTACCCTAGTCAGTATCATAATCATGATCAAATTGATCATGGCTGCTGTGACTGTTGTGAAGAACTTGGCATGGTTCTGGATGAAGAAGCCGCTTCCACCGTAAATGACAGCCACCATGGATATCCTATAGATGATGGTGCCTAAGACAGCGCCCATCACTATTGCAATCTGGTGAAGATACAATACACAATACATTTAAAAAATATACAATACACGAGAGCAGTGGTGGCCCAGTGGTATCGGCTCCGACTTATGAGTTGTTAGTCGTGGGTTTGAACCCCGCCAGGCGCATTACTTTGTGTAATTTATTTAAAAACGGTGAAGGAAAACATAGTGAGGAAACCGGCATGTCCTGGAACCAAAAATTCGAAGACATGTGACATCTGCCAACCCACCTTGGGCCCGCGTGGTGCACAAAGTAATGCGCCTGGCGGGGTTCGAACCCTCGATCTACAACTCGTAAGTCAGGGCCGATACCACTCTGCCACCACTGTTCCTGCTACACTCCGCCTCAGTGGAACCGGCAGCCTAATGAGCTGTGACCTTATAGCTATCCTTTTTACCATACAGTGGTTGACACCCACGTCGCAAGACGATCTCCTGCCACCGTAGGCGCGGGCATGCGGGCTGCGAGTAATCGGCAACTCGCTGTTCTACCATGGACCATGCCCGGGCCAACGGCGCGTTGTGTTCCACGCGCGCTTCAAAGAGCGTCAGCATGATGACGGGGCCTCTAGAGGGCTGAAGCCTGCCGGGCTCTTAACTCATTACCGTGAACATAAAGGGCTACTGAAGGACACTGTGGATTTTAGTCAGTACAAGTCTGACAGTCCCTACCGCCCTGCCCGGGGTGGGATAAAAAAAATCCTTCTTACCATGAACATTACTGCGCTGCCGCTGGCTATTAGCCTGGAATTCTTCTGCCATGTTGGCATATATGGCTCCTTCTCTTTCGTCACTGGATTCGTCCGGAATGTCTTCACTGAGGCTTCGAATTCTGGTCTTGGGTCTTCGTCCTGAAAGATGGAGAATAAATAAAGTAATTCCCAAAGCGTTAATTAGATTGAATATCTATTAAAGAAATTTGACCGATTGATGATGTAGATTGATGTGCAGGCGTCTGAACAATACCAAGCAAACATATTGTTTTTTTTTTTTTTGTTAAATCATCAAATGTGTCCTTCCGCCCTGAGTGGTGTGGAAAGGACTCCATCCCACCACACTATTCCCAAACCACTGCAACTCCTGAGAGCCAGAATCAACAGTGGCATCCACCAGAAAAGCGCCGAGACAATGAAGCTCGACGTGTCCCGGAGAATTAATTTACCTGTCTTGAATCCTGCAACGAAATTAGGTAAACTATTAGGCACTTACTCATACTGTCTGAAAACTACCTCGTTTCTTCTTATGGAACTTGCGTTCCAGGGCCGCGGTAAACTGCTTAGACTGTCCCGTGACTCATCATAACATCACGTCTGAACTAAGCGTTTAATTCAACTTAATGCTCTCAAAGTACGAATATTAATCTCTACGTTTGCGCGCGTGTGTTTAGCGTGTATGTGGTGTGTGTACTGTGGGTGTAATGTGTAGTGTGTAGGTTGTGTGTTGATTGTGGGTGCGATGTGTGTTGGTGTGTAAGTGTATATGATAATGTGTGAAGGGGACAGCATACCTGATCGACACTGCCCATGTCCCACTCCCATTTCAATATCGACTGCTTGCGTTTCCATAGCTCCAGGAATGTTGTTGCTGAAAATTGAAAGATGCTGAGTGTTGTGCAAGTATAGCTCATTTGCGCTTATCTTAATTCAGCTGATTTAGAATAAGAATCAAGCCTTTTAATAAGACACGCTATAAGGGTGCTCCCACATCTATAGACGCGGAATCGGCTTTTTCCGTCGCCCTTTCTCTTTTTTCGAGACAATGCGATAGCACGCGGCCGCCTCAAGAATTCCGCCGCGTGCGATCGCATTATGCTTTCTGTCTCGGTCTAGCAAATGGCAGTTCTAAGCGACAGAAAGAGAAACGGCGACGGAAAAAGCCCCTAAGGGAGCACCCTAAAACAAGGTAATCCACATTGGGCATCTGGAGGCTGCGAAAATATGAATAGGAGCCGTATGTGGAACAGTTAAGGTGCCATGAGCTCAGGTGGTATTTCAGCGGGTGCCCTATGTGTAATACCTCCGTTTTACGCTATAAGGTCTCACTTATGACACTGAATACATAAAAGTACTACGTACAGAAGTGTCACTTCCCAAAAACAAGCAAATGTAAAATCTTTGCTCGTGAGAATAAAGTAAAAATATGTACGGAAAGCGTGAGAAACGGGCGGCGGGCGGCAACCAACTGTGAAACCCGTCCACGGTGCGCCCGCGTGTTATGCAGTTTCATACTACAAGCACACGCGGGGGCCACGTTGACGTGGCTACACCGCGGAGTGCGCCAGGCCTGCTTAAGACGAGAAGCGTCAGGCGGTGCGTTAAGCGTAGCAGAACGCCGGAATTCAACATACGGCGATGTATTGGAACGTTCAAGGAGAAGCAAAAGGAAAGACGGAAAATTAAATGCAACGTCCGACGCGACGACCGACGCGTCACGCGTCCTTGAATGAGTACGACTGAGCGATTTGTGTGAGTAATCGCCCGTCACTCTCAGACACTCGCTAATAGTCCCAGTGACAAAACTATAGGAAATTTAGACTCGTCTCCATAGTTGCTCGCTACAACACTTCTGTGGTTAGGGTCCCAGATCAAAAATCGAAAATCCGGAGCAAATTCCGGAAGTCGGATGAAATTTCCGGATTTACGGACGCCAACAAACTGTCATTTTATATTTTACTATTTATTATGATTTATAAGGATTTCATTTTGGATTGTAGAAATTCCTGGCGTCTTGGGATTCCCGCCGCATTCCGGACAAAGCACTATATTACCGGACATGTCTGGAAAATTCCGGATGTATGGCAACCAACGACGATATAATATTAGACTCCTAATTATAGGCGACCGATGTCTGTCAACACATTAGGCATAAAAGTCTTATATCCGTCTCATTTCGACCACTCCTGTGAGCCGTAAACATACGTTGAGACAGAACAGACCTTGAGTTAACCAATCACAACGCAGTACCCCGTCCCCCTCGCTTACGTAGTACCTCAGCGAGTTGACAGAATAGTTTTTGTTCATTAGATCGTGCATGCGGAGTCTAGTATTATATCATCGTTGATGGCAACCCTACATGCGGTGGGTTAGTTGCCTGATAAGATAAAAATATGAGAAATTTACAACAACTTACCCCAAAAAGACATAAAAATTGCAAAGAACACTGTGGCAGGGTTGTCGAATAGGTAAGTGAGTTTAGCAAATAAGCAGGACTCCGATAATTTTTGGTACTTGCACGCCTTGTCACAAAGTGGACATAGCGTTATGTTGCCGGGACCTTTTGTGTCACAAATCTCCCGACTGCGGACAAAAAAAGAGACATTAAAACCTGTATTTAACATAATACTGTCCTACTACAAAAAGTTAAACACTTGCCTTAAAAAAACTGTCAACTTCAAAACGGCATTTGACGTTTATACAAAATTTTGCAATAACACTTTTTTTAGACAAGTGATCAACGGATGGAATCACGAACGGATGTTTACCTTTTACCCGATAACACTTTTCCTGACCAGGGAATCGAACGCAGAGGACCTCACATTCAACGCGCTTAATCATCAATCGAAAAGGACTGTCAGACTTTACTGACAAAAAACCAACCTGATCCTTCAGTTACCGTTCTCATTTCAAGGCCTCGATGCCTCATCAAGACAGTCCTACGTCCCTGGTACCTAAGGAATGTACCATACCACACTAATCTAGGAATGTACCGTGTCAAACTTACCTAAGAATGTACTACACTTACCTAGGAATAGGAATACCATACCACACTTACCTAGAAATGTACCATGTCAAACTTACCTAGAAATGTACCATGATTGGTACTATTATAGACCTGAGAACGTTTTGGAGCGTGCTAAAAAGCTCCACGATTAGTACTATAACGATGTTGTAAACGTTTACAAAACGCCGAATAGGCCCCAGTTTTATCACTAATTTATTCTATAAACAATACATATAGGCTCTCACGGTGATAAATCAGCTCGATAGTTGAGATGTAAAAGTGTAGTGAAACGCTTTTTAGTACTAAAATAGAGCCACAAGTGCAATAATGTCACGAATTTGCACTATAAAAGTAACCAAAACATGTTTAAAGTGCTATTTTGCACTGTAAGCGTGTTGAGAGATCTTTCCTGACACTTATATTATTCATATTTTTTTGTTCGTGTTGTGTCAGTCGTGTTCCTCAAAATAACTAAAAAAAAAGTTAAGACTCATGTCATTTGCCATGTTGCCTAACGTATCATTGTAATAAAAAATACATGCAAGTCTGCCATAACTGCCATAACTTGCACTTGCGAAAATAATTGTATCGTTAAAATCATTATGCTGATTTCAAATTTGACAACGCGCCCTCATTATTTTCGTGTTTTAATTAAATTTTAATTAATAAAATAAGGACTTGTCCCGAATACGGATCCTATAGTACACATTGGCTCCAGCTGTGCTACTAATGTGCTATCGCGGCAGAAAATAGCGGCCATATTTTCCAATTAGGGGTCCTTGTCCAAATATAAAATAGTGTAGTCAAAATAAATTTCTTTGATGGAGTTGCATTAAATACACACTAGGGCATAATTTGGGATTGTAGTTGTAGCAATCTAAAGCCACGAATCGATCAAAAAGAGCGCGTCACAATCGACATTAAGAAATACTAGTGATGTAATTGTTACTGAAAAGCCATTAAAGGTCCAATTAGTCCATTAATGATCAATTTCACTGTTTTTAAGTCACGCTTTAGTCTCGTTTCAGTAACACCAACTCAATTTAAGAGCTATTTGAATTTAAGATTTAGTAATTGCGCCAGGAGTCGCTATGGTACTATTTAGTACTATAGAAGAGTTTTCATGATTTTTACAGAACTAGCCCCTTAGCGATGTTGAGGGAGCTTTTATGAAGCTAAACGGTTACGTAATGGTTGTGTAAGTTACTTTTATAGTGCAAATTGATCCTATAATACGTAATGGTTGTGTAAGGTACTTTTATAGTGCAAATTGATCCTGTAATAGTGTTTTCAATACTGCTACAGTCCTAGTACTGTAAAAAATATTTTGACGCAATATTAGAGCAAAATAGATACATAAAAGTGTCAGTAAGGTTGTCTATAGTACTAAATAGTACCAAAATCGTTTATCTCATTTCATTACAGTGCAACACTTTAAAGATTCTTTTGTATGGCACTGTAAGCGTTCTAAGAGCTAAATAATAGAACTTAAATGCTCTTTAGTCGTATAGAACCAAAATGCTTTGTTATAAACCTTTATAGTACATGCAGTCACAATGGTTACTGTTAAAGGCCTACTTTATCACTCTTTGGTGATAAACGCCTAGGTTATAGAACCTATTGTTACTTGGGATGTCAAACTTACCTAGAAATGTACCATATCACACTTATCTATGAATGTACCATATCACACTTACATAAGCTTGTATCATATCACGCTTACCTAGGAATGTACCATGTCAAACTTACCTAGAAATGTACCATATCACACTTAACTAGGGATGTACCATATCACACTTACCTAGGAATGTACCAACACTTACCTAGGAATGTACTATATCACACTTACATAAGCTTGTATCATATCACGCTTACCTAGGAATGTACCATATCACACTTGCGTACCATATCACACTTACCTAGGAATGTTATCAGCAGATCTCATGCTCGCCAGTCCGTATAGGAAGCAGAGAGTACCAACAATCGCTGGTGGGTACAACATCTTGGTGTAGAAGCCCAGCCAGCAGAAGTATAGGCCTATCTTGTCTCCGAAGTACTTGCGGATCAGCCAGAGAGGCTGTTTCTTGTACCATTTGCATGGACGTGCCCATTCGAGGTATAACAGCTGGGGAAAAGAAATTTTAACTAGTTTAATATTAATTTTACAAACAGGCTACTTACATCCCGCGCATTGTTGAATCGACCATTCATTGGGCGTTTATAACCGATTTTTTTAACCAATCCGAAATGGTCAACAGAACATGGTATTTCCATTTTTTTTGCCTCTGACTTCTGGAAGAAAAGTTATTTCACACTTTCTTGTGTTTGTTTTTAGAACACCGTCGTCAATATTTTTTTGTTCTTTTAGCATTTTCCAAATCGGTGGAAGCATTATTGAGAAATCTGGGATGGTACTTGTAAATAAAAAAACATTCCGACGAATTGAGAACCTAGGTACTCTATTTTCTTCGAAGACGGTTAAAACTACGAATACGACTTATGACGATTTATATGTATTATTTTCCTATGATTTACACATTTTTTTAAATTTAAACCAGAGTTAATCTTTAAACTAAAGTTCATGGTGGCCAAACCCGCATGGACTTTTCCTGTCCCGTAAGAAAGTTTACAAATACCCAGACTCGGAAAAAATATTTATTTGTTGCGTACGTGAATCGAACTCGCAATAAACAACACAGCAGGCAATCACTAAGCTACTGCACCAACCATGGGTCAACCTGTGGTATTATTAAATTCAAAAGTTGCCGTATTTTTTTTTCCTTTCCAATGAATTACTTGCCGTTAAAAACTGGCTATGATTATACATTTAATAAACAGTTATACTTACTCTTCTATCGGTCACTTTGCCGTCGGACATGTCAACATCGTATCTTCCTTCGTGCAGAGGAAAACACGCGGTATATGTGTAGTCGTTCAGAAGTCGACGGATACCCATCTGAAAATACAAAATAATCTATGCAAAAGAGTTTCAAAACAAGCATCTTTTTACTATACTTAATAAAATTGAGATGTATGTAAAACCAGGAAGAGCAATGGTGGCCCAGTGGTATCGGTCCCGACTTACGAATTTACGTTTCGAACCCCGCCAGACGCATTACTTTGTGTAATTTATTTTATCACCACAGCGCTCAAAACGGTGAAGGAAAACATCGTGAGGAAACTGGCACGTTCTAGAACCAAAACTTCGAAGACATGTGACATCGACCAAGCCGCACTGGGCCCGTGTGGTGGATTATGGCCCACTCCCTCTCGCAGAGAGGAAGCCTGTGTCCCAGCAGTGGGAACAGCTGATGATGATGATGTATGTAAAAGCTAAAACTAATCTCTAAAGTAAAGGCAAAATTATTCGTAGACAAAAGTAATCAAACGAGTCCAAATTCGATGAGAATCAACAGGTATTGAAAGATCACCGTGAATTTTACTCGGTACAAGTCTGGCAGTCCCTCCCGCCTAGGGTTGCCAACATTTTTTTGTCTGAATATAGTATTTTTTTGAAAAAGCCATAAAAAATATAGTACGCTTCAAAAAATATAGTATTTTAGTAGGGAAGAAAAAAATAGACGAAAGTTATATTTTTTCTTATTATTTTTTTATAAAAACTATATTTTTTTGCGCTTTTTCCATTTTTAAAGCGTGTTCGAAAATTGCAGGAAGTTATTTTTATTCTTCTAAATTTAGTAATTAAATACTCGTAGAAACTCAAAATATAAACATTGAGCTATTGTTCTAAAATATAGTATTTTCGCGTACTATATATTTCTTCAACAGTATATAGTACGGAGACCCTAAATATAGTACAATACTATATATTATAGTACGGTTGGCAACCCTACTCCCGCCCCGCCTTGAATAGAAGGACTCATTTGATGATTTAAAACCATAAAAAAGCCGTTGCTAATAATAATAATAATGCTCCTTCTGCAAAGCAGTAATGCTAAAAATAGGAGACGAAACAAGTGAGTAAAAGGCGTCCTCCACATCAAGCCCTAGCTTCTGCGGAAGACACTCAGGTCCTCAGAAATTACGGGACGATTTCGGGGGCTTACGGACGTCGAGTAATGGATAGCTAGCCGTCCAATTAAGGGCCAGGCCAGTGTCAACGGCGCATCGTGTTCCAAGCGAGTTTAAGGAACTGTCAGCAGGGGTGCTATGACAGGAAACCTCCACGTACGCCCGTGGACTGAAGTTCCCTCTCGGATACGTTCCGGGGGGATGACCAGTTTTTCGGGCCGGTGCACCCTGGTATGCGGGCAAAAACTCTTCCTTAGGCACTGCGTGCCTAAGGGGTCTCTTTGTCCGTATGCGAATAGCCTGTCGTGTGGACGCTCCAACGCGTGTCCCTCTGATCAGCAGAAGGCACAGCGGCGGAGCGAGCTTGCGGACGGTGAGTTATGGGTAGCTCGCCGTTCGACCAAGGACCAAGGCCGGGTCGGCGTCGCGTCGTGTTTCGCGCCAAATGCCTGTTGGGGTCGCGGGTTTTTTCTTAACCCAGGTTACCGTGGTCCCGGAACGTAAAGGGTATAGTAAGGAATACGGGTGGATTTTAGTCAGTAAGAGTCTGACAGTCCCTTCCGCCCCACCCAGGGCGGAAGAACTCATTTGATGATTTTACCACCTAAAAAAAAAAGGAACTGTCAGCAATTTTTTGATTTGAAAATAACAAAAGAACTTTCTACATACCTTAACATCATCATTGTCATATTTAGCTCTAAGTAATATCTGCATGACTAGTAAACTCCTCTGCGCAGGCGTGAACTGCGTGTGTCGATCTTTTACTAAGAATCTAGAAGCAAATAAAACAAATACGGATCAGTTTTTCAAAAAAAAAAAGTAATCACCGAAGGGTTTAGAAGTGTACCCTGTAGTACACCCTACATTCCACAAGCTAAGGAAAGAGATAATCGGTACTTCTGACTGATTTCGGCGCGGTGTACTATCTCAGCGGGCATAGACCATTAGGGCGGGAGATATATTTTAAGGCTTGAATTCCAAAGGGTCTAAATATGTAGCAATTAGTATAAAACTATAGTCGTAAACGCCCAGCAGGGCTATTGGCTAACTTGATAGTTTCTGACCAGCAGAAGTGGAGGAGTGCCTCAAGAGCGTTAGAAAAGTCTGTTGATTTTAGGGAACATTTACATTTAGAAAAAGAAAAGAAAGAAAGAAAAAACGTTTATTTGAGAGCCCGTGCACACAACAAACAAGTAAGTAAGAATAAATAATAAAAAAGAACATGATAACAAAGGAATATACCTATAGCAAATTAAAAACAACAACGAAAAATCAAGGATAACATTGTGTGTCCCACGGTTAAATCAAATAGGTCCAGTTCAGCAAATTGTCTAGCAGCTAGTGCTCGACGCTGGTTTTCAACTGGACCTGGACGCAAATTCAAAAGCCAATACACAGCTATTTGATGGTCAACAGAGTAAGTATCATCATTAATTGAACTGTGAACGAATGAATGAATGAATGAATGCTTTCATTTTTCTTCAATAAAGTACTTCAAAACTAAATACATAGCCCCACAAAACTGCTTACGCAGTTTAACTGTGAGATCAATGAGTCTCTATTACAGTAATAATATTTTATAACATAAGAAAGGTTATTAATATTAGCAATATTATTACCAACAGTTTTCCTACATTTTTTAAATATTGTAAATGTTTCTTTAGCTCGCGTGCAAATTGTCTGTGATAGTTATACGTAATAGCCAATAGCCTCGCCGGTCGTTTATAGATTTTCAACTTAATTCCCTAGATCAGTCGACAGCCTTTTGGTAGACAAAGGCGACAGAGTGGCAAAATCAATTAACGGCGGGTCACAATTATATGAAGTCGCGTATTTTAGTAAGGAAAGGCAACAGCCTGTACTAACACCTCTTCTCTTCGTGTCCCCTTTTGTTCAGCT
Organism: Agrotis segetum; assembly: GCA_036375495.1. NCBI lineage: Eukaryota > Metazoa > Arthropoda > Insecta > Lepidoptera > Noctuidae > Agrotis > Agrotis segetum. The sequence continues at coordinate 836,753 of JAQSVV010000197.1, read as the reverse complement.
GCTCCGTAGAAGGAGGGTTCTGTGGCGATCCTCGCATGTTCATACTCATACAACTCTTTCCAACGTCGTCGCCATTTTGAATACCAGTGCTTGTCTTTTTCCGATTTGTTTTCGTCGTTCTGAAAGACATGATTTGAATGATATAACTTAAATTATATGTAAAATGTCCAAATTAGTAACTAATAGTCCACTAAGAAAGGAAGCAAAAAAATAAAGAAAAATTATATAATGGGCGACTTGCTCTTGCATGAATGGTCATGCTCGCCGTCGATCCAGCCCCCCTAGACAAGTCGCAAACGATAATCGTTAACGCTCGGTTCTCCCCAATAGATTTTCAAGTTCCTTATTCCTTCGTGTCTTTAGTTGAAAATCTATTGAAGATTTCATGGCGTTGTCGTTCGTTCCAGTCGCTAACGCTTAGAAATCCTAAATAGATTTTCAACTAAAGACTCGAAGGAATAAGGTTGAAAATCTATTGGGGAGAACCGAGCGTTAACGATTATCGTCTGCGACTTGTCTAGGGGGGCAGGCATGGTCATGGACCATGCCTGGATCGACGGCGTGTCGTGTTCCACGCGCTCTTCAAAGAGCTGTCAGCACAATGACAGGGCCCCCTTAGAGGGCCATTAGGCTTCCGAGGTCGCGGAAGGAACGTACGAGCTACCGCGCGTGACTCCGGAACGTCAAGGATACCGAGGATTCTAGTCAGTACAAGTCTAACAGTCTCTCCTGCCCTGCCCTTGGTGGGAGGATTCAGATGATTTTATCACGCTGTAAAAAAAAAAGTGTTGTATAGCGACTGTGTTCAAAGAGATATTTTTTAATGAGTAATGGGTTTGCTCTTGACCTTAGTCGAGTTCAGGAGTGACTAAGACAAGGTCAACGATGGAGCGGAGCTTACCCAGAAGAAGCCTGTTCACTATAACTTTGAAGAGATTGGGGTTGTATGTGTTCGGAAACAGACGCAAGCAGAGAGTTCCACTCATTCGCTGTCCGCATTATAAAAGAAGTTTGGAAACGCTAGGGAATTGGTGGTGTAGAAATGAGGTAAGGATGGTAATTTGCCGTGCGATGATAGAAGGGGGCTGGTGGATTAAGGTCGAGAATACTAAAATAACGCTGCAGCAGTCAAAAACACACTAAATAAAGCACTCACCGATATAGGTATGAACCGCTGAGTCGGCAGCTTCATTCCTATAACCTCAGACAGTCTCATCTCTGTCTTCCATGGTATGTGGATCTTGAGGAACCAGGTCTTTTCGTCGAAAGACAGACTCTTATTCTCTAATTCTAGTTCTAGACCTTCTTTAATCAGGTTTTCCTGGAACGTAAAAATAAAATATATCATAAATGTACACATACAAACGTGTGGAATCTCCTGACCTAAGAGGGGGGAGTCTATTGCCAATTGCCATGATCCGAGCACGAATCCAGGCTTCGTGCGAATTCCCAAATTGAAAAACCCTATCGGCCTTATTCGGCGAATTTCCAAGAGCTCTTCATCGTCCAAAGCTACTTCGAACCAGCCTTGAAAAAAATCATTTGCTGAAAACTTACAAGAAGAAGGAATGCAGACGATCTTATGAAGACCACAGGATTACTCCGGACGCAAGCCGCTTCCAACCGGTCGTATTGGAAGTCTATAGAGGAGCCCTATGTTCAGCAGTGGACGTCTTATGATGATGATAAAAACCTCACCTGGAATGTTTTCCTGTACTCCCGTTTCTTTGCTTCACTTTCAGTCATGACTCCATAGTCTTCTTCTTCATAAGCCAGCACCATGTCTATTCTTCTTCTGCCGTCTCTGAACAGCAAGGATTCTGGCTCCAAACCCTGGGAATAGAACATAGGTAAAGCTAGTTTGAACAGCATTTGCGTAGCTGGGTTTCTCAAACTGCCAGGACGACACGGTGGAGCATATATGGTGGAAGTCTGCTCCGCTTGGGCGAAGCAAACGCCGTCTTCTCGTGTCCAACCCTACGGTACTACTATCTAAGCACGAAACCCGTCAATTCATACGAGAGTCATGTAGGTTGTCTGAGATGATCTTTTGAAGAAAGAACCACACAGATTTGAGTTGACCTGTCCAGTCACTGCAAACATTTATCAGTTATCGTGAAGCTCGACTCGTGTTTTGATTTTTCGGGCGTTTATTATTTTGTAATACGAACTAAAAAAATTGGGTGTTTTGTCATGACTTGAGAATTCAATTTTACATAGTTTACATTCGGCTAATTTGAAGTTATTATCATCAGCCTTTAATATTCCTACTGCTGGGATACAAAATGTATGATCTCTTGCTGGATCGTACATGAATGATAGGATGATGGTGGAAGAGAATAAAAGATGGTTTGGTACTGAACACTGATGTATTAAAATCGTACCAATTGATAACTGTGAGTCTGTGAGTACACGCGGCGGCGACCGAACGCGAACTAAGGTTTATTGCGCACGCGGTACAAAACTGCTTGATTAACGTAAAAAGATACAATATGAATTATTGTACGGTTGGACCGTACATGCTCCCAGGCACGAGAGATTAAGGTACACATAAAAAATACAAAAATATTAAGGTCAAAATGAAAACATAACAAAATGTAAGTTCTTAGAGAAAGCAATGACATAAAATCGAAAGCACAATCTAGGTAGATACGTGATAAACTTAAAGTCTCTAAAAGTGTTATTCGTTTTCACTGAAAATAGATTCACGGAACACAGGTGACGTAGCCTTGTTTTGTTTACGCGCACTGATTTGACTCGAAATTGTATTGAGCTCTATTTCACTGGGTCCCGGTTGCTCATTGACACTGATAACACAAGCACTCTGAAGCTGCTGATTAAAAACCTTGTGACGTCTGTCCATAGCATTTTCGACTCTTTTGATAATGTTGTTCTCTGCTTCAACAATAGATGTGTTATTCTTCCATAAGGAGGCCAAATGCTTTTGATTACGTCTGATTTGATGGATATCTCTAGCATATTGCTGAGCAAACTCGTCGTCTAAGATACCAAACAAGCTTCGTGCTACACTTCCTATAGGATTGATAAGACCACGCTTATGTCGCACGTTACCCGATAGCTGCTGACCAAGCAACATGTTATTGTAATGGTCAAGTTCATTGCTGCCGTGACGTAATTGCATTAGGATTGCATCACACTGCGATATCTTTGTTGTATTTGAACATATGTTGCTCAGATGATCGGCGTATTTCTTAAGTAGATCAAATCCATGCCAATAGGGCTTCATATCATAATATACAATCAACTTCCACTCGTCTCGTTCCAGACGCATGTTGGAAATTTTGTCGAAATAAATGCTTTGATTGCTATTCAATGGTGCTGTTTTGTAATCACAACTAGATGGTGTTATGTTTAACATAAAAAACATGAGAGCGATGTAAATAAAATTGCCAATTTTTCCCCTCTGACGGGTTGATTTGTTTTTCGTTGGTTCTGTTTCATTGGATCCAGAAGGTTGATTGGTCTGGTCCTTTTTTCTTGTAATATTATTTTGCTCTGCATTGTTTTCAGGCTGTTGATCGTCGTGGACTGGCAACAAGGAAAGTCTTGTGATAGGCCTCTTGATTACCCCATTTTTTGTTTTCACTGATACCACACGAACATAGCCGTCCATGCCGGGGTGTAACTCTACGATTCTGCCTAAGGCCCACTTCCCAGGTGGTAAGTTAGCGTCTTGGATGATAACTATGTCGTCAATCTTTAGGTTCGATCGTTGCTGCCGCCACTTGCTACGTGCTGATAACTGACACAAGTACTCGGTTTTCCACCGTTTCCAGATGTCATCAAAAATCTTCTGGGTAAGCTGCCATCGTGTTCTTGCATCTCTTTCGGTCTCAATTATGGTAAGTGTGGGACCACTCGATAAAAAGTGTGACGGAGTAAGGTAATCCATGTCCTCCGAATCTTCGCTGATGGCGCAAAGTGGTCTCGTGTTAAGGCAGGCTTCTAACTGTGCTAGTAATGTGGAATACTCCTCATAAGTCAGTTTCTGCTCACCCACAACTCTTTTGATGTGGTGTTTGAGACTTTTGACTGCTGCTTCCCAGAGCCCCCCTGCACTTGGCCAGGAAGGCGCGTTAAAGTGCCATTGTATTTGCATATCTGTGATTATTCTGTAGAACTCATCATCAAGAGTGTTTCGAAAGTTGATAAACTCTTCCCGCAATGCCTTGTTGGCTCCGACAAAATTTGTCCCGTTATCACTGTAGATATGGGTTGGAGCTCCTCTGCGAGCTGCCATCCTCCTTAATGCTGCTAGGAAAGCAGCTGAGCTCAAGTCGGAAACGAGTTCTAGGTGCACGGCCTTGGTCGCCATGCACACAAATACCGCTATGTAGCCCTTGCTCGTCTTGATGCCACGACCTTTATTTGCTTTGACGTCCACATAGCCAGTGAAGTCGACCCCAGTATGATTGAAAGGTCGCGACGGATTACTTCGTGACTCAGGTAAGTCTCCCATTATCTGAGTATTTTTTACAGGATTATGTCTTCTGCATGTGACGCAGTTGTGTATGCGTTTTTTGACAGCACGATTACCCCCGATAATCCAGAACTCCTGTCTTAACCACGCCAGTGTTAGGCGAGCTCCACCGTGGAAGGTCATCTGATGGCCTTGATCTATCAGTCGGTCGGTAAGTAATCCACTGTGAGGAATGATAATAGGATGTTGCATGTTTTTGCTTATCTTTGCATTTCTTATCCTGCCGCCAACCCTCAGCAATCCGTTTTCGTCTAAATACGGATTTAGATTAAGTAGCTTGCTTTTAGAGTTTACGTTGCTACGTATTTGAAGGCTTTTGATCTCCTCCATAAACTCATGCTGCTGTACATACTTGATTAAAGTGTGCTTCGCTTTTCTTAGCTCAGTGATTGTAAGAAAAGACGGCTTTGATTGTAATTTTGATGCTGTAGCACGTAGTATCCACGCAAGTATACGAGTCGATTTCGCAAAACTGCTATACTTGCTCAGTATTTCTGCGATGACGTCATATGAATGTTTTTGCGAGGCGGTGACTTGTTGTGCTATTTCCCTCATTTCTTCGCAGGTTTTATAGATAAGGTTTTCCTTTGGTTGGGTTTCATCGAATGAAGGTAACCACGAGGGTCCTTGCCACCATAGAGCATGTTGTTTAAGTTGATCTACAGACATGCCTCTACTGGCGCAATCAGCTGGGTTATCTGCGGACTTTACATAACCCCAGCAGTTTGATGGTATGATATCGGTCACTTGTTTGACTCTATTGGCAACGAAACGCTTCCAGCGACTTGGGTCACCTTGAAGCCATCCCAGTACTGCTGTTGAGTCCGACCATGCGAAGATTTTGATATTGTGCCCAACCAAACATTGTGTAACTGTATGCATTAACTTTGATAGTAGTACGGCTGCGCTCAGTTCCAATCTAGGTAATGTGATACTTTTGTTTGTAGGAACAAGCCGCGCCTTTCCAGTTACTAATGATACTGATGAGAATTGGTTGGCATCTTCATGTTCGTATATGCAATAAATCACACAAGCGAATGCTTTTGTTGAAGCGTCACAGAATCCGTGCAGCTCGATAGTTCCATTCTTGTGACACTGTAGCCACCTTGGTAGCTTAAATTCATTGATGTTTTGTAGATCTTGTGTCATTAGTGACCATTGCTTAACAATCCCTTCCGGAACTGGATCATCCCATTGAAGTTGTAACTGCCACACCGCTTGGAATAATAGCTTAAGTTTGGTGGTGATTGGAGACAGCCATCCCAAGGGATCAAAAATTTTGGAAATATCTGATAGAAGAGATCTTTTTGTCACAGTTTTTGATGATGACACATTAATCTTGCTTTGGAATGTGAATTGGTCTTCAGTAGGGTGCCAGCGCAACCCCAGAGTCTTGGTCGACTCTTGGTGACGAAAATCAAATATCTCATCTGTTTTGCTGACGTCATCGAGTAACTCTACCTTGTTCGATGACCATTTGCGGAGATTGAAACCTCCTGATTTCAGAAGATCTATTAAATCCTTCTGCAACTGCTTTGCTTCTTGCAGGGTATGATGCCCACTTAGAAGGTCATCCATATAGAAGTCTTCTTCTAAGACCCTTGCTGCTGCTGGGTACTTGTGGCGTTCATCATTTGCTAACTGTTTAAGCGTCATTATTGCTAAGAATGGCGCCGCTTTTGTACCGTATGTGACGGTCATGAGTTCGTATTCACGTAGAACTTGATCTGGAGAATCACGCCATACAATTTTTTGATACTTCAAGTCATCCTTGTGGCAAAGAAACTGCCGAAACATTTTTTCTAGGTCGGCAGTGTATGCAAATTCGTATTGCCTCCATTTTAAAATCAATGAAAACAAATCCTTTTGTAAGTTAGGTCCACTATACATTAAGTCATTTAAACTTAGTCCCGATGATGTTTTCGCTGAGGCGTTGAAAACGACCCGCAGCGCAGTTGTCGTGGAATCTGATTTCATTACACAATGGTGTGGTAAATAGCAACTGACTTGATTTTTGCTGTGTGTGCTTTCTTGCATGTGGCCTAATTCGATGTATTCATGTATGAATGATCTATAGGATGTTTGAATATTAATGTTATTAGAAAATTTCTTTTCGAGTTGATAAAATTGTCCAATGGCCTTGTGTTTGGACTCTCCTAATTTTTCTTCAGTGTTTGCTTTCAGAGGTAATCTGACGATGTAGCGACCATCTTCTGTTCTTGACGTACTTGCTTTGTAACGCTGTACGCATTCATGATCTTCTTCTGATAACTTATTATGATTGTCGTCAGCAATATCTTCGATGGTCCAGAACCTCTGAATATCATCTATATTGTTTAGGACAACGCTACATTGATATGATATTACGTTCCCACTTATAATCCAGCCAAGGCGTGTTTGTTGCGCCACTACCTGTGAATTGTTCTCTTTGATGAGGCCATTCATGATAATTGATGAGTAAACATCAGCTCCAAGTAATATGTCGACTGGACGACTTAGGTTATATTCAGGATCCGCTAAATTCACATGTTCAAGACAAGCCCATGATGGCCTTTGGAATGAACGATTGGGCAGATTGTAAAGTAGAGTTTTCATGATAAGTACCTCAGTGGAAAAAGAGAATTCTGTGTGCTGTGCGGATGCTTCAATTTGTATAACACCCTTGCAGCTACTTTCCTTAGTACCAACTCCCATTACAACTCCCTTGCATGCTCGTCGAGGAAGTCCCAATCGCTGTGCAGCGTCTTCAGTGATGAGTGATACTTGGGATCCCTGATCTATTAAAGCACGCATAGGGTAATATACCCCATTAACCCCCATAACCTTGATTTGAGCTGTTGCCAACAGGGTTTCAGATATTTCTGGATTCGACACGTGTGTGACGTTTTTGTGTTCACTTAAAGCTGATGTGCTAGCGTTAGCTTTCAAGTTACCGGAACGTGAGAAAGTATCATGTAGCAAAGTGTTGTGAACACCTTGACATTCACGACATCTTTTATCGGAAGTACATGCTTTACCTTTATGATCATAAAGACAGTTTTTGCATAAATTCAGTTTATTGACTGTCTTGCATTTAGAATCCGATGTCGATTCTAAGAAAGTTTTGCAACTAAATAAACGATGATTTTCGCCGCAAACTGGACATTTCCATTGCTTTTTAGTCGCAGAATTGTTAGAAAATGATCTATTGGATTTATGGAAATGCTTCTTGCTGTTGGGCTCTTGCTGAGATTTGTTATCTGATTTTTGCCCATCCTGCTTGCGCCGTGATGCTTCTAATGACGTAAACTTGTTCTCTAGAAATCCCAAGAATTCACTCAATATTGGCAATTCTCTTGGGTTTTTCAGGGAATCCGTGTAGTCAGAGTGGGTCTGCTGATCCAGTTTCAACGCTAGTATATGAACTATAAATGGATCCCACGTTACTATGTCAACTCCAAGGTTCTTGACCGCATTCAAACACTCGTTAGTAGTGTCATACAGTTTTTTGATTTGTGAAGCTGATTGCTGTTGCATAGTTGGTAATGATAAAAGAATGTTGAGATGAGAACTGAATATTAACTTTGTGTTATTATATCTGTGGTTTAATATGTCCCAACAGACCTTATAGTTCTCTGTGCTAATATGCAAGTGCTGGATAAGTCTCTCTGGTTCTCCCCGAAGCTTAGCTTTCAAGAACTGCATTTTCTGTGCGCAGGAAATAGAACGATTGCTATGAATTGATTCCGTGAATAAGTCCTTAAATGCTACCCATTGATGATAGTTCCCGTTAAATGTTGGGATGTCCATCGTTGGGGTACTCTTCTCACGGTGAGAGACAGACCACATCTTACGGTTGATAGATTTCTTGATATCACGATAAAGTTGTTCGTAATTGCTAAACGACTCTTCGTATTCTTCATTTTCTTCAAACAGCTCGCTATCAATCTCCCAATGTAAGGAGTCGATTGTTGACCATCTTGATTGAACTGTTTGCAAAATATCTTCGAACTCCCATTTCTCCGATATTTTCTCTAAATCTATGATAGCAACGGTACGCGAGAATGCTTTAAAATTGCTTTTCTGTTTTCGCAGCATTTCTTCCAACTTACTGCTGTTGCCTTGGGAAGTATAAAAAGCTGGAGACTTTGTCCTAACCTTGCTGGTTGATTGCTGTTGACTGTCTCCTGCATCTTGATCTGTTGATCCACTGCCGTGCCCTGGTTTCTTCTACGCTTCAGTAACTTGCAATGATGGCTGCGGAGTAGTCGGTACATCGACAATCTTAGGATCGGTCATGGTGACCTTGTGCTGCATTATAAACGCACGCGCTTCGTCATAAAACTGCTTAGTTTTCTGATAATAATTTTCAGAGAAGTAGCTGTTGCCACGTTCTTTGTATTCTGATAGCTTCATATGATTGGACTGGAACTCTTCCCAATATTTATCGAGAAGTTCTAAACGTTTCCTAACGTAAATAGAAGTTTTTCTTTCAGCTCCATCCTTTTTAAAATTGCGTAAAAGCTGCTCCATGCCCTGCATAATTTGATTCTGATTTTCGAGTAGGTCCTCCATGTTGGAGATGCTGATATAGCTTCAGTGATAAAAAGCTTGATAAAATTATAAAAGGATTATGATGTTTCCTTCTTTCCTACTCGATTCTTTATTCCTTGCTTCGTCGACTAAGCTTGGAAAGTTTTAATAGGTACCATAAGTTGATAAAATGATAAGTTGATTATATGCAAGACTTGCTCGAGAATAGACACCCTTTTCATAAAATGCTTGATGATAGGTGATAGTGGTCTATTCTAGGTGGTGATGCTGCTGTGTACTGGAATGGTCGTATGATGTAACAACCACGTCACACGTGCTGCTAACCTCACGGGCGTGATCAATCGTAGAATTAGACCAGCCGCTTCGCTGTTGCGATGATAATGAAAGCTCACTCACCGGTATCTCCTGCTTTGTTACCTGGTGGTGCTACTGATAGTGATAGTTATTCCATCCACTGGTCTGGCGGAATGTTCACGCACACTACGCGATAGGTCCCGCCAGTGCGGTGGCTCGAAGGACCAAAAATGTATGATCTCTTGCTGGATCGTACATGAATGATAGGATGATGGTGGAAGAGAATAAAAGATGGTTTGGTACTGAACACTGATGTATTAAAATCGTACCAATTGATAACTGTGAGTACACGCGGCGGCGACCGAACGCGAACTAAGGTTTATTGCGCACGCGGTACAAAACTGCTTGATTAACGTAAAAAGATACAATATGAATTATTGTACGGTTGGACCGTACAGGCCTCCTCTCTTGTGAGAGGAAGTGCCATAATCCACCAGGACCAGGGCCCAGTGCGGGCTGGTAGATGTCACATATCTTCGATTTTTTTATTGTAGGACATGCCTGTTTCCTCACGATGTTTTCCTTCACCGTTTTGAGAGCAGTGGTGATGAAATAAATTACACAAAGTAATGCGCCTGGTGGGGTTCAAACCCATGACCTACAACTCGTAAGTCGGGACCGATACCACTGGGCCACCACTGCTCTCTCTCTCTCTTATTTGAAGTACGGAGTACGGAGCCCGTCAACAAAAATACGGGATTTTTCTTGACGGGCTAAAAGAGTAGACCCACTGGTTCAGACCATTTAATGGGGCGAAGGAGAAAGTGAAGCAGTCACCTCCTTCTGCGAAGTAGTAATGCTAGTGATGGAAGTGGCGAAACACGTGAGAGAGAGAGCAGCTTCCATGTCACATCATTGCCGCCGTCTCCACGTGGAATGACAGTCAAAGGTTTATCTAGCCGGGATAAAGGAAATACGTTATGGCGTCGCTGGTCGTGCTTTCTATAAACGCTGCTACAAATACACCTAGAGAGAAATCCATACGTTCAGTAGTCCAACGTGCACGCTCGAAACAAAGCGTTGTTCCGAATTTGCGGCCTAAGACGGAGTGGAAACTAGGCATGTTTCCAACCCATCCACAGACCAAGCGAGAACTATCTACGTATAGTCGTATACGGACCATTACATTATTCTAATTTGGCTTATCCCTGTTGTAAACGTCCGTGACTATTGGACTTGCTTAGTTCTGTTTCTTGCTTGATATGTTAAGCGGAAACTATGTATTATCCCACTGTTTCACTATTATTTTCTCCTAAATTTCATTGCAGGATCCGAGACAGTTAAATTCATTCTCCGGGAATTGTGAGCTTCATTGTCTCGGTGGTTTTCCGATGGTGGCACTCGATTCTGGTATTCCGAAGTTGCAGTGGTTTGGGCATAGAATAGAAACAGGTTATTACAGCTTGAAGATCGACATTATTATGTGCATTGCTGACAGACTCGTAATTACAATAGAATAGATCCCGGTTCAGCTGCTTTAGCGCCCATCGCGGACCACTCTGGTTCTGTTGGATCAGCGCGAAGTCTGGGTCGAACCGGATATATCGATGATCGCAGTACCTACTCCAACCATCGATATATCCAGTTCGTCGACTGGCGCGTTGAGGAGGGGGTTGAGACAACCTCTCAACCCCCTCCTCAACGCGCCAGTCGGTGACACGCAGCCATAAGGCAAGGCTGGCAAACGTGACGTCCACCACTGACTGGCCCCGCGTGCACACGCACGGAGGGACAGAACTCCAGTTCTGAATGATCAGGCCCTTCTCCAGGGCCCAGTCCATGTACCGGGAAACCCAATCAACATTCTTGGCATTGAAGTCCCCGAAGAAGAGCATAGGGAGAAAGCAAAGAGCTCCTCAAGTAAAATATAAAGCTAGCTAAAAAGACTCACCGTAGAAACCACTGATTTTTTCTGAAAAAATTGCTTCACCATTAAAGGTAAAGGTTTTTTTGAAAATATAGTGAACCGATACCACCTATGAATAAAACTTTCTTTTTTTATGTCCAAATGGCTTCTCTTTTTGTAATATTTTACGACTTGCTCTACTTGGCTACGAGGTACGCCTAACATCTCTGCAGTCTTCCTAATATTATAATGTTCAAATGTATGATTCTTGTCTGGCGTTGGCCCCTGAAGAAATTTATAGGCATTCCACACCATGAGTCTTTCTGTGACTGTCAAAGGAACCTTTGATTTAAATCCTCTGGAGTGTCCCGGTATAGAATCCATTTTGGTTTTTGAGTATACGACTTTTTTCAACTTCGTTTGAGGGAAAATTGATATCGCGATGCAACTTTCGCGGCGTGATCTGAGTGACGCTGTCAGAAAGACGCTTGTGATTATCATTTGTCAAACAGTCTGTGGTTTGTTTTTATTCTGTTTTCTCGTCTTGTTGGTATGTTTCTTCAGCTATTAAGCCCCGTTTCGCACGAGCACTTTTTTACGGGCGTTGAAAAAGCGCCGAAATAGAACAAATGCATTCCCATGTATGCTTCTGCGAATGGGGGCTTAAGCTGGGGGCGCCTAGTGGCGTATTTGAAAGATTCACACATTTCAAAAGACTTTTTTTCTCGCCGACTGACAAACAATAAGCATTGCCATCCAACGTGGCAATGCTGCCAGTCTTCTGGGCACGTTTCCGGATGACAGCGATGCGGAGGAGTACTTTGACGCCTAAGTGTCTCTTGTTTGTGTTTTTTTTAAATTAGGTATTTTAGTTTAAGTTTAGTTTTAAATTTCTAGCTTTAGTTACCTATGTATATACCCTAATAACTAAAATATAAATAATAATAGTGGTTAGTGACCCTGACTGCTATGCCGGAGGTCGTGCGTTCGATTCCCACCCAGAACAAATGTTTGTGTGATGAGCACGATCATTTGTTCTGTGTCTGGGTGTAATTTATCTATAATATGTATGTATTTAGAAATATATAAGTATGTTTATCAGTTGTCTAGTACCCATAACACAAGCTCTGCTTAGCTTGGGACTAGATGGCGTTGTGTGTTAGTTGTGGAATATTATTATTATTATTCTACAGGAAAAGGTTATACATTTCCAATACCGTGACGTAATGGCGCGTCGCGTCGTGTTGTACTGATCTTATAGTAAAATCTCGTGGGATAATTTCCGACCATCACACGGGCCATGGTTAATGGTACCTACATACGTACATCAGGGTTGGTCTCTCCCACGTTCTCGTCTTTTTCGTCCGGGTAGAAAGGCAGCGATGGTTTGTTATCTTCTTTGGCGTACTCGGAATTCTTGCTAGCTGGTTTTGACTGAAACAAAAATAACAGGGATTTCAGTATCGTTGTAAAATCATCAAATGAGTCCTCGATAATAAAACTCATATACGATCACAGATTATGATCATGCGACTGTCAAAACAGGTAGCCGTGACCTGGAATGTAAAGGGCTATTTTAGGAACGTCGCGGAGTTTAGTCAGTACGAGTCTGACAGACCCAGCTTAGGGTTACCAGGCCTAAAAATGCAAAATCCTGTCTGACATGTCAAAAAATCCTGATTATGAAAAAAAAGTCCGGTCACTCACGCACCTGTTTTAAATAAAAAACATAGTACAGACGCCAGCAGGTCAACCTACCCGAATCTGTCAGATTTTACCAGTCAAACCTTAACCTCTTGTGATAAGGTTGAAATTTTATTAAAGAAATCTGACAGATTGTGGTAGCTTGTTGTGCTGGCGTCTGTACCTATATAAGTAGATATATTTACTTATATTATTAAGAGTCATAATTTTGATTCCTAGAAACCGCATGCAAAAAGTTGTTTTTTTTTCCAGCAATTTCGCAATAAAATTGTTCACTCGTCACGTGAATACAGTTGGCAATATGGCTCTCACTAACTCCACTGAAAGTCTGATTCTCTCTTTGATCCACGGAGAAGTCATGGACTTCCGGGTTGAGTGCGTGCGGCACCCGTCACGGCGAGCGGGAAGATATACGCAAGTATGACAAACGGACGTAAAATCCGGGCGGAGTCCTGTCTAGATCGGCTTTATCAGGTCAGATGGTAACCGTACTCCCACTCTCGACGGAGCACTCATTTGTTGATTCTACGTTAACAGATGACGTTACATGTCACCGAATTGACTATCAAAAACACGACAGAAGCCGAAAAAGTTAGTATCAAAAGAAATTGCAAATGGAGCTACCTGAAAACTTGGTTGAGGTGTTCCAGGCAGCACAGTAGGTGTTTTAGGCTTTGCAGAGAACGCTCCAGCTGCCGATGTGACACTTTTGACCAAATTCCAGCCCTTTGGCCTCTTCCCCGGCGAACTGGTATCTGAACGATTCGATTTGATGTCTTCCCGAAGATGGACCTGGGAACCAACGACAAACATGTAGCGGATAGTACAAAAAGTACTATTTTTTTTTACCTTTTTAATAGGGAACTAAAATCTAATTCTTATTACTACACGAAAAGATAATTATACATTTCCTATATCCCCACGTCACCGCGCGTCGCAAAATCCCGTGGGATAATTTCCGACCATCACGCGGGCCATGGTCAACAGTAAGTGTCACCGCAGACGGGCCACTGGGCACAACCACAAAACGCCGCAACGATAACCTAGAAGCGGCGACAGCCACTTGTGGCCGGTGGTCGACACTTGTGGTCGTTGGCTGCTACTTTTTTTAACCAATGCATTAATTACTGAGGTAAGAGAGAGAGAGGTGCGGCATCGAGCGAGTGATGTGTGGCGGCGTTTAGTACCCGGACGGGCCACTATAGGAGGGACTGTCAGACATCAACATCATCATCAGCCTGTATTCGTCCACTGCTGGACATAGGCCTCTCCCAATGTGAGCCACTGAGCCCTGTCTTGAGCTTTCCCCAGCCAGTCTCTGCAATGCCGGCCGCCTTTCGTTGGTTTAACTTTCAGACATGACTTACTAAAATCAACGTGCTCCTTTACAAGTTTACATTCTAGGGCAAAGATAGCCTGTTATTCTCTTGGCAAACGAGCACTTTTGAACGTCTCACCTTAATAACAATAATATGTAAAGTGGAAATTAGCTTGTCACGTTGAAGCGGCGCAACCATAGATACGAGTATTTCTGTGGATACGAGTATATGGGCGCGACAGTCGCGATGCGTTGCGACGGTCGCGCCGCGGCAATCGGTCAAGCTAATTTCTACTCTAAGGGTTGAACCATATCTGGCAGCACGGAATCGCCTTTTTCCGTTGACCTTTCTCTTTCTGTCGCTTAGAACTGCCATTTGCTAGACCGAGACAGAAAGCATAATGCGATCGCACGCGCCGGAATTCTCGACGCGGCCGCGTGCTATCGCATTGTCTCAGTCTAGCAAATGGCAGTTCTAAGCGACAGAAAGAGAAAGGTCAACGGAAAAAGGCGATTCCGCGTCGATAGATGTGTGAGCACCCTAAAACCATAAAGTTGCCTCGCGCGTTTCATCGCTGGTGTATGCACGCGATGCTTGAGTTGAGTTAAGTGAAAACTTTTTTGAATAAGACCTATCAAATGTCAAATCAGCTACATGACAAATTTGTCAAAATTGTTGAAAGCATAAACTCTAGTTATTAATATTATACAAAATAATAAAATGAGAACACACAGCACATTTGTATATAAGTGAGAGAAAACATCCTAATTACTAAATCGGCAGAAAAAAACTAAAAATGACAGCGGCAAGATACGGAAATAGCAAATGACTGACCCTTTACTAATTAAGATTAGATTCTTTAGCATAATGATCAATACGATTGATCTCTATAGCACGTTTTCAGCGACCCGTCGTAACTTGAGCATTACGCACGACTTGCTCAGTCCCACTACATCATTCACTGTATACGCAATGATCGGAACGTTTTTATTATGTAGTTTGACCAAATACTATGTGTCGATAGTACTGAGAATATATGGCCTTATAACCTGCCTGACACTAGAGATTTGTTTAAGTGTTTCAATATTAAAATCAATGGTTCAACAGAAGAATTACAGATTATTTTTGGCACACACCGTCCCATCATTTGTGATGGTTATTCTGTTGTGCAGCGATATGCTTGTGAAAATGTTGTCTAATGAGAGATCTGAGACAATTATGCCACGAATATTACCATCATCCTCTTTAGAAATAGATAAAGGGAGTACGGATTTGAAAAAAGCTTCTGGTGCAACCCAAACTTCGGATAAAAAAGCATTACGTTTATCGAAATCGAGTCCCGTGTAAAGATGAAACTTTGACGTGTGTAAATTTTGCAGTTTTGTTATTGAATTCACATGTTCAGTGTTTATGTCCAATTAAGATTATAATTATGGAACTTTTTAATGAATTGTTTTGTTTTTCTTTGTCTTTTCAGATGGGCAATCCATTCATATAAAACACTGGGCCTGTAGCCATGTACTCGTAACAAACGATAAACGCAAACGCTGAGTACCCATTAATAAATTATCAACTTTATCTACTTGGGTATAAAAGTAAAGATCTATTGGAGATTACATCGCGTTTTCGTTCGTTCCAGTCCCTAACGCTCAGAAAACATCAATAGATTTTCAACTTGAATCTCTAGGGTACAAAGTTCAAAATCTATTGCGGAGTACCAAGCGTTAAGGATTCGGAGTGGGAAGCGGTCGCCTCCTTCTGCGAAGCAGTAATGCTCGCGAAGGAGGAGGCGGGCCGCGTGCGAGAGAAGACAGCGTCCTCCCTCCGCCCCACCCGCGGTGGTGGACGCCCACGGCGACGAACGACGCAAGACGATCTCCGGCCACCGTAGGCGCGAGCATGCGGGCAGCGAGTAAAGGGCAACTCGCTGCCCATGGACCATGCCCGGGTCGATGGCGCGTTGTGTCCCACGCGCGCCTCAAAGAGCGTCAGCATAATGACGGGGCCCCCTCTCAGAGGGCCAAAGCCTGAACATAAAGGGCTATTGAAGGACACCGTGGATTTTAGTCAGTAGAAGTCTGACAGTCCCTCCCGCCCTACTCGGGGTGGGAGGACTCATTTGATGATTTTACCATGCTAAAAAAAAGCCTTAAGGATTATCGTTTGCGACTTGGGTAGAAGGGATGGTAGATATTCTATCATACCGAGTTTGCTCCACGTTTCAGAGATTATAGAATCTACCAACCCCGCACTCGGCCCGCGTGGTGGTTGGTCGCCAATGGCCTACTCTGTCACACAGAGAGGAGACCTGTGTCCCAGCAGTGGGAACTTTTAAAGGCTGATGATGAACCAAAGGTGGTATACCATAATGGGTCCATCAGTTTGCCTAAACGTGGGTTGTGAGTTTGACCAACAAAATTGACCAAATTTGGAGCAAATGTGTAATAAAAATAATGGTGTTAATTACTTTCTTGCATGTAAATAGGAAAATTGTAAGAGAAAAACGTCAGTACCTTTTCTTTATTAAAATTTTCATACTTTCATGCTGCTGAGCAGTGGTGGAGGCCCGCCAGGCGCATTACTTTGTGTAATTTATTTCATCACCACTGCTCTCAAAACGGTGAAGGAAAACATCGTGAGGAAACCGGCATGACCTAGAACCAAAAACTCGAAGACATGTGACACCAACCCGTACTGGGCCCGCGTGGTGGATTATGGCCCATTCCCTCTCACAGAGAGGAGGCCTATGTCCCAGCAGTGGGAACATTAATAGGTTGATGATGGTGGCATCGAATTTAAATTATTTTTAACTGAAACGCCTATAAGTTTCAAGTTGATCCTTTGAATAAAAGAAACGGGAACTCAGTCCAGATGCACATGGTCACGAGGGCGAAGTGGAAAAGTGGAGGGAGATCTAAGCCCAGCAGTGGGATATAGCAGGCTAACAAAAAAATTAGGGCAACACTTATTGACAGGCCTATTGGTCTAGTGGTTGGTGACCCTGACTGCTATGCCGGAGATCGAGGATTCGATTCCCACCCAGGACAAATGTTTGTGTGATGAGCACGATCATTTGTTCTGTGTCTTGGTGTAATTTATCTATAATATGTATGTATTTAGAAATATATAAGTATGTTCATCAGTTGTCTAGTACTCATAACACAAGCTCTGCTTAGCTTGGGACTACATGGCGTTGTGTGATAGTTGTGGAATATTATTAATAACATTATTATTATATACTTACTACCCAAAATGGTCCATTTCTAACTGCTCCCACTTTAATTTCATTGATATGTCTCAGTTTGACTGTAGTTATTAAATTATTTGAATTTGTCATATTTATTTTTGTAGCAACTGTCTCTCCGCCTATAATATTGTACGCTTGTCACGAATTAACTCTAATAAACACTACTCGCGAAGTTGCCTCGACGAAGTACTCGACGAAGTTGATCGAAGTCCCGAAGTATGTGACTACACACTCGTGCAACTTCGCGAGTAGCTCATTGAGCCCTTTGACTCGGTCGCAAAAACCGACAACTAAATGGAAGACGCCCGAAGCGAGCCGAAGTTGCACGAAGCGAAGCAAAGTGTCAACTCGATAACTTCCTTATTTTTGAAACGATTACTATCACAGATACGCCCAGAACGAAAATCAGGCACTTTTCAACGTCTGAAGTCGTTAACGACTGGAATTGAACTACTGAAAATAAGTTGCCCGAATATATGTGGGGTATGTTAACAATGCCGATGTAAAGCTTGGTTTACAATTGACGAAATTCTTGATAAAAGCACTTTAACATCATCATCTGCCTGCCTTTTCCCAACTATATTGTGGTCGGCTTCCAGTCGAACCAGATTCAGCTGAATATCAGTATTTTACATGGAGCGACTGCCTGTCGGGCCTCCACAACACAGTAACATGGGTAATACGATACTCCATGGTAAGACTGGTTGGAGCTTTTGACTAACAGTAACGACTGTCAAAGATCTACAAATGACAGCCGGGACCAACGGCTTTACGTGCTATCCGAGGCACGGAGGAAACTCGCTATGACAGATGGTCACTCATCCATAGACCAACCTCGGTAAGCGTGGCTTAACCCGGAAGATCGGCCTGTGCGGCTGAGATTATTTAGCCACGAGCTCTTCGGCAAATTAACGAAGTTCAAAAAATAACGTTATGTTTTTTTTTTAATGAATGTTCCCCGATTTCTCAATGATGCCTGGATCGAGTTCTAAAAAAATAAAACTTGAGAGGTGTCAAGTGACACCCGGATGGAACGAACGAAGCTAACAAAAATAATCGTCGCAACACCACACTGTTCAATGCGAAATAGAAAGACGAAACGAAAATATCTGGCTTGCTTTCTATTAGAGAGAGAGAGAGACAGAGAAACATGTGCACGCCGCAATACGACAAGAGTCACAAGGAACGGGGGTTGACTGAGGGGTACAGGGCGCGGGGTGCAGGCGCGGGGTGCGGGGCGAGGCAATAAAGTACGTGCCAACTTTTCGTAAGATTTTTTTCCGTCTAGCCCCCTTTCACAACGCGCGATAAGGAACTTCGTTCGAAAAAATCTTTTGTTTGAAAGGTCCTTCCTAGATTGTTCCATGGTAATCAGGTCAGAATCTGATGATTTATTTCTTGAGTAATCGAGGGAACTCTTCACTCAACTTACTAACTTATTAAATCAATGAAATTGAAAATCAAATTATGTTCGGGACTTTACCCATGGCACGACACGCCGCGATTCGACCGATTCCAACTACAAGTGAAAATCAACTTTGCTACTAAGAAAGAATGATACAATTCGTTTGACTTGACGTCGTCGTCGTGGCGATCGTGATTGGTTTTTCATTAACCCATAGATAACAACCCGTTGTTTTATGTTATACTCGTAAATGTCAAAGTGGTAAGATTGATTTTCACGTGTAGTTGGAATCGGTCGAATTGCAATCGCGTCGCGCCATTATTTATTTCCAAAAAGTTTTATTCTACGAGTAGTAGCACGACAACTCAATCGTATAATCGTAGGTTACAGCTTGGCAAAAAACTGTAGAAAACCGTAAGTCGCCACTGTCTTCGGCCTACCAGCACTTCGAATGTTTTTTTTTTCACTTATTACGTGAGTTTAGTGGCACAATAATAAATCTAACAAACCTGCGGTCTTTGTTTACATCAAATATTAAAGATTTTAAAACGTTGTCAGAAACAAAAATATAAGTTCCGTTTCAATCAGTTCTGGCCAAGCTGTAAGGGCGTAAGTGAGTACAAACCTTTAGTGTGTCCTCATTTCTGTGGCACGCGATATAAAATTCTTCCCGTTTTGGGTCAGTAGCTATTAGCACAGATTACTTAATAGTTACCTTTAGTAAAGTTCATTGTACAATAAAATTGGATTCCTGTTACTTACTTATTTAATTAATTTACTATTGATCCGCTCCGAGGAGCTCGTGGCTAAATAATTACAGCTGCACAGGCCGATCTTCCGGGTTAAGCCGCGCTTGCCGAGGTTGGTCTGTGGATGGGTGACCATCTGTCATAGCGAGTTTCCTCCGTGGCTCGGAGAGCACGTAAAGCCATTGGTCCCGGCTATCATAGATCTTTGACAGTCGTTACTGTTAGTCAGAAGCTCTACAGTCTGACAACCAGTCTTAGCATGGGGTATCGTATTACCCGGTAACTGGGTTGAGGAGGTCTGATAGGCAGTCGCTTCATGTAAAATACTGATATCCAGCTTAATCTGGTTTAACTGGAAGCCGACCCCATTATAGCTGGGAAAAGGCAGGCAGATGATGACTATTGATCTGCTCCGGCTCCGTACGTGCAATCTTTACCTACTATAATATTAATAATATATACTAGGGAAGGACTGTCACACTAATACTGCCTAAAATCCACTATGTTCTTCAATCTGACTTTCAGTAAACTATCTCCAACCCTCACCTTGTTAGCAGGACTTTCCATGATGTCGGCAAGAGAGGTTCCAAAAGCTGACTCTGGTGCGAGAGTATCAGCCGACTTCCATGGTGTCTTCTGATGCATCGGAGTCCCTGGGAGCGCTGACTCGTGGCTGCGACGACGCGCCTTTGACGTCTGACGGAGGTGGATACAAATCTGATGAATATATCGAGAAGAATTTATATACAAACACACTCCATACCCATGCGTACTAAACTATTTGGAAATAAGTCCTTAGTGCGCACAGCTAAGGAGTTGAATTCCCTGCCACAATCTGTATTTTCCTATAGCTTATAGGCCGAGACTCCACCAAAGCTGTGCAAGTCGAGACGTGTTTTGAACAACCAATAGAATTGCGTTGCGGAGTGTGTCAATAACGCAACTCTATTGGTTGTTCAAAACACGTACCATCAGGTGTTATTGGTGAGTGAGAATGAGTTTATAAGGGTAAGTTTGAAAGTGGCGTCTGTTACGGAAAAAATGAAAGGGAATCGTTTGTCTGGTATGGACATGTGATGAGGAGCGGAGACTCATGTGGATGTGGATGGAGAGGAAGAGGAAGGCCTAAGAAACCATGGATGGATTGTCTAAAGAATGATATCAAAGAAAAAGGGAGTAAATGATACTGTGACGTCTGATAGGGGAGAATGTAAGAAGAAAACGTGTTGCGACGACCACAAGTAAAATGGGATAAGGGCAGGAAGAAGAAGAAGTCGGTGTTATTGGAGAAGCGAGCCTAGCCTAAAGAAATATAGCTCATGAAGAATAGGCTAGTTTCCTAAAAAATGTAATTAGTCCGTCTTTTAGATTATTCAAAAATAAGGGACACGTATTTTTTTATTTGTAAATTAGACCAAAAATGACAAAGATTTATAGCCTATTAAAGTTACGTGGGACGTCACGATGCGTGGCATTTTTCGCGCAGAGTGACGTCACAGGTAACTTAAATAGGCTATTATCTTTGTTCTTTTTTATTTAATTGAAAAAAAAAATACGTGTCCAATATTTTTTTATAATCTAAAATACGGACTAAATAGAATGTAATTATTTTGACCCTGGAAACTACCCTATTTTTGATTCCGCGAGAAACCAGACTACGAGAATACGTGTTCAACAAGCAGACGAAGTCGCAGGCAACAGCTGGTTTAAGGCATACCTGGTCGTCTCCACCGTCAGAGAGGCTGAGCTCTGTCCTAGTGGTCGAAGTGGAACTGTTCAGCTCGCCCCAAGCGTTGTAATTCGTCACCGTAGCCGTAGGAGGCTCTGAACTTGTACCATCTGCGAATATGAAGATATTGAGATCAGCTGCTATAGGGTTTCAACATGATCCTCTACGCGGGCCCAGTGCAGATTAGGCGGAGACCTCTCGCGCCCGGCATTGGTCGCGGCCATGCTGCGGGGCGAGACGGAGTGGGAAGCGGTCTGCTCCTTCTGCGAAGCAGTAATGCTCGTGAAGAAGGAGGCGAGCCGGTTGAGAGAGAGGACAGCGTCCTCCCTCCGCCCCAACCGCATTGGTAGGCGCCCGTGGCGTCGGTCGTCAGCAGACGATCTCTGGCCACCGTAGGCGCGGGCATGCGAGCAGCGAGTAATGGGCAACTCGCTGCCCGACCATGGACCATGCCCGAGTTGACGGCGCGTTGTGTCCCACGCGCGCCTCAAAGAGCGTCAGCATACTGACGAGGCCCCCTCTCAGAAGGCCAAAGCCTGCCGGGGTCGCGGGATTATTTCCTTACCGTGACCCCGGAACGTAAAGGGCTACTGAAGGACACCGTGGACTTTAGAGTCAGTACAAGTCTGACAGTCCCTCCTGCCCTGCCCGGGGTGGAAGGGCTCATTTGATGAGTTTACCACGTTAAAAAAAAATGCGTATTGGTAAATGTCACATGTCTTCGAATTTTTGGTTCTAGAAATAAATCCGGTTTGACAATAAATCTTAGAATTTGGGGAAAGCCTTTGCCCAGCAGTGGGATAAGTGTGGGCTAGAGTAAACAAAACCTTACCAGATCTAAATCCTTCCTTGGCAGCCCTTCCACCATCGTCACTGTTTCTTCTAGAAGAATTTTCACTATGACTAATTTTTAATCTTTCACTCTCATAACTTATAGTATCCAAGCTGTTTGGCCCAACTTTGTTATCAAATCTTTGGCCAACCTTTTTGGCCAACTGTTCTAGATTCTGGCCGAATTGGTCGAGATGGTCCAATTTTTTCGGAGCGCGGTAATTTAGGCGGGAGGAGACTTTCTTAATCGGCGCTTCCTCAAATTGGCCATCGGCCATGGTTTGGTCCCTGGAAAAATAGAAAAAGTAGTGTTAAATTGATGAATACTGTTTTAGTTTTACGAATGTGCGGAACAGTAGCGTTAGCACAACTAAAAGTAATACTAGCGACATCTATGGAGAAATAGCGGAACTAAAATCAAAATCTTGCGTATCATATTTGACGCGGTTCACAACAATACTGCAAATCAATGCGTTGCAAATCTTTTTGTGTAGTAAATAGAGTAAGATAATGAGTAGGTCTATTGAAAAGTGCGCGCAGCGTCACATCTCAGTTGACCGAAGACAAGTCAGTTTAACTTTAGTTCTGCTACTGCTCCATAGATGTCGCTAGTATGTATTTTCGTAAAAAATAATATTTTGTTTACTTCAAAACAAGACTAACAAGAAGTTGTATGAATAGTACTCTAGATCCTTTTTACTTGTACAGAGTTATCTTTAAAAAGGCAACGTGGCCTTGGAATGTAAAGTGCAACCGAAGGATAGTCAGTAGTCTGACAGTCCAGCCCCACCTATAAAAAATCAAAGATTTTAAAACGGTGTCAGCAAACAAAAAGATTTCTGACTAAGCTTCTAGATCTTCATACAAAAAGTTGTTTCTAATAAAGTTAATTACCTAATAACATTTAAAACTTGTATTTAAGTACAATGTTATTACATGAAAAAACGTGTGAAAAAGTTGGTTTGACCTTCAATATACCTACTGACAATAATTAAAAAGGTTCTCAGAATGTCGCCACGAATAAGAAATCACAATGATAAGGTTATATTTTTGCCTGCCGGGGTCGCGGGACTTAGGTATTCCTTTACCGTGACCCTGGAACGTAAGGGGCTTTGAAGGACACCGTGGATTTTAGTCAGTACGAGTCTGACAGTCTCTCTCGCCCTGTCCTGGGAAAAAAATGTTAAAAAGAACATAATTTTTGTTTCTAGACTTGGATACGCGTTTAACATCCATCTTTCGCTCGATGATAGTGCTCTTAGTTTCCACGATATTTTGAGATTTTTATGGTCTACCAATTCTTATCAAACAGATATTTTGAAATTTTCGGGTTGTTTTTTAGTAAAATACGTAAAAAAGTGTATATACAGGTAAAGGTGAATATTAAACTTGACACACTTCATTTATTTCATTTAGGTATTTATTTTTATTTATTTTTTATTTTCCTCCCCACTACTGAGTTCGGACAAAGCGAATTTGTATATTATTGTATAATTCTTAAGTGAAGAAAATACTACGAGAATACCTCCTGAATACCAGTGGCGTAGCTATAGGCGGGGGCAAAGCGGCTGGGGTCAGCCCCCGGCCTCAAACCAAAAGGGGCTCTTGCTCCGACAAAGAAAGAAAACTCTTGACAACGGCGATCCAGTAAGGCAGTGCAACTTAACTTCTAATAAGAAATTAACATAACCTACAATTACACACTTATGGGGTCTGATGAGTGGAAACTAAAAGAATCTTAGAGGCGTAGCAATTTTGATGTCGCTAACGATCACGGTTGAGGCCCGTATTACAGAACGAAACTCAAGCACTAATCTCAATTTAAATCTAGATTTCAACCAATCAAATGCCTTGAATCTGGTTTTAAGTAATACTTGAGTATTGAGTGACGTTCTGTAATACGGGCCTAAGTCAACCGCCTCTACTGCTCGCGCGAGGCCCCATGTTGCACTATATCTTGGTAACGTTTTCTTTGTTACTGAGAACTGAAAGAGGCGATATATAGACAAGAGGTCGCTGTCATATCACAATCACTCAAAAGGGGGGCTTTAAGCTATTGTTTTTTTTTTTTTGAATAACATCTCGCAGGTCAACCAAGAGGAGAGCGCAAGCAGCGGAGGGAAGTTATATTTTTCATCCGCAAAAATAAAAGGGCCTCACACATGCATTTTGCCCTCTCCCACACTCGGTCTAGCTACGCCACTGCTGACTAACGTTTCCATTCAAGTCTAAGTACAGAGGAATAAAACTAATCAATGGCATGCCGTTCATACGTTACTTTTGCCAGAGATTAAGAATTCTGCGCAGAAGCGATATTTATTTATTGCACAATCTAGACATCGTCACAAACTTAGCTATAAAATTAATGGACACATTACTTTATTTAGGCTATTTAGACCAGATATTTTATAAAAAAACAATACATTGTTAAGTTCCGACATCCACGCGAACGAAGTCGCGGGCACAGCTAGTAGAATAATATAGATATAAAGATTTGATACGATAAATCGACATATCCGAATAACATTTTTATCAAATGAGTCATCAAGGGAAAAATACCCTGTGTCTACTTATTTTCGATTCGTGCGTGTTTCTAAAATAATTGCCGCCGTAACATACCGAGTCACACGCATTGCCCTAACACGTAAAAATTCAAGTATTGTCATACAAAGACCAACAAATCATATGATGCCTATTTCTTTTTAAATTAGAATGTTAACATTTTGCCAGTGGCTTCACCCATTCTCTCTCTCCCTGTAACTTTAACTGCAAAGATACGCCCCCACGTTTGGAGTGGCCACTCTGTCAGCCCCGTAGGGTTATTTTCCTATTTGAAGGACATTATTTAAAACGTAGATTTTTTTAAATCGATTAATTATTAAATTTATATTTGTTGTTATAAATTTTTCACTTATAATCATTTCATATTTTTTTGGGCATCGGGTTTGAAGCTACTCTGAAAATTTCAGCCTTCTGGCTTATCGGGAAGTGCCTTAAAATTGAGTTGCAAATATCCAACCGGAATGACAAACAAAAAAACAAGAAAAGTGAGTGTTTAAAAACGTGGGAAAATGAAACCGTGGTATCATTTTACATCTTGACCAGAACGTCTTGAAACGGAACTAATCTTTTTGTTTGCTAACAACGTTTTAAAATCTGACATTTGATGTAAAAACAAAGAACGCAGGTTTGTTAGATTTATTATTGTGCCATAAAACTAACGTAACAAGTGAAAAAATAAACATTTAAAGTGTTGGTAGCGAGAGCACAGTGGCGACTTTCAGTTTTCTACTCTAATTTGCCAAGCTGTACCTATCGATATTTTGAAGAAAAAAAAAGACTTGATCTGATCGAAGTGTCGCATCTCCATTCTTACTCTATGTCACTATTAAATGTTTAAACGAACGTCGATAAGGTTAGCCCGTGGTTTGAGTCGATCGATACCTCCTCAATAATTCATTTGGACGATCGTGTGACCACACCAACTGTCCTTTCTGTTTACGTTGGGTACCCAAGTGGACAGATTTCCACGTAAATGTTTATTTTTAAATTGAAATCGTGACGTTCGAGGTTGGTTTTAAAGACGAAGGAGTATTTGTTTGGTTTACATTTTTAATTCTGTTAAATGCTTTCTTAGGAGCAGTCGTAATGGCTTCGTATAAGAAGGTCAAAGGTTCAAACGACAGGTGCATTAGTTTGTGAAAATTCATTTTATCAATACTTCACTCAAAATAGTGAAGGAAAACATCGTGAGGAAACCCGAACTTATACATAATTATAGGTAAAAATAATATAGGTAAGTGCAAAGCCTTTACTTCAGAGGTGGTGGTAGACTTTAGCCAGATGTCAAAAATAAACTCAGAAATTACGTATGAATTGAAAACTACACATTTGTACTTGCCTGGGCTTGAACTCGCAGCCTCATGCATAAAAAGCGAGGTGCAAACGTCACATCTAGCTATGATTTTTTTTACGTGATAATATAATCATCAAATTAGTCCTCCAACCCAGAGCAGGGCGGGAGGGACTGTTAGCCTCGTACTGACTAAAATCCACAGTGTCCTTCAATAGCCCTTTACGTTCCAGGGTCACGGTAATTGAATAAGTCCCAGACCCCGGCAGGCTTTGGCCCTCTAAAGGGCCGTCATTATGCTGACACTCTTTGAGGCGCGCGTGGAACACAACGTGCCTGACCCGGGCATGGTTGTTTGGACAGCGAGTCGCCCATTACTCGCCGTCCGTACGCCCGCGCCGACGATGGCCAGAGATCGTGTGCCGACGTCTGTCACTGCGGCTGGGGCAGAAGGAGGACGCTGTCCTCTCCCTCACGCGGCCCGCCTCCTCCTTTACATCTACCTATGACTAGCATAGAATCAAACTATGATTAGTAATAACTTCGAATCAAATCAAATCAAATCAATCAAATCAAATCGTTTATTTCAAATAGGCCAATTACAGGCACTTATGAATTGTCAAAAGACATAAAATAAAACAAGTATAAAAATAGTTATGTTGCTACGGTCCCAGACACAAGACATAAAAACTGTGAAAGTACCGTAGATGCACGTTCCAAGAAGTAGATCTCTATGGAGAAGAACGTGCAAGAAACTCCATGGACACTCTTTTCAGATCGCCAGAATTATTACAGAACCTTTGTTACATCATTCATTTTGAGGTGGTACACTATGTGAGAACGATGTAGCAAGTTTTTAATTAAAGTGTCCATAGTAACAATTAAACAAAGACAATTCAAAAAACAAAGTGATCAATAATTATTAAAATAAACCGTGGCAGCTAAGAGATGACCAGTCCCAACTGACAGCGCCCGTTCACGAACATGACACATGCATCAGCACCATTCAGCTCAACCATTTTGGAGGGAGCTAAATGATCCGACACACGCGCCACCATCAGCGAGACATTTAAGTGAGCATGACAGACTCTCAGCCGCCAGGGTCATTCAAGTCAACAAGAGACGTAGGTACTCAATGAATGACAGCTCTGAAGTACATAGTACTCACACAATGTCGGCTATGAAACTATATAATACAAAGAAGATTGAATCTATACATTGCAAATACAGTTGTACAGTCTTCAGCAGCTCCAACAATGGTATTAAGACGTATACTTTCACTATCAATTTATTCATACATTCACTGCCTCATGGAGCAGGACCAGCATGGAGCCAAGCATTATCATCAGCGATATAGTCGCTCAGTTTGTAATATGCCTGCTTACACAGTGTGCGTTTAATGCATGTTTTGAATTTAGTTTCATTCAGTTCAAGAACGTTTTGTGGTAGCTTATTATAGCATTTTAAACAGTACCCCATGAAAGAAGAGTCTACTTTGGCGAGTCTGAAGCCCGGCTGAACTAATTGGTTCCTACTTCTAGTATGATAATTATGTCTGTCACCTCTTTTAGAGAAAAGATGCAGATTTTTTCTAACGTACATTATATTTTCATAGATATATTGACAAGGTACCGTCAGGATGTTAATTTCCTTAAACAGTTCTCTTAGAGAATCGCGCCTACGGAGATTATATATGGCTCGAATAGCCCTCTTTTGGAGAATAAAGATAGACTCGATGTCAGCCGCCCGTCCCCACAATAAAATGCCATACGACATTATACTGTGGAAGTAACTGAAATATACAACTCTCGCAGTATCAACGTCTGTGAATTGACGAATCTTCCAAACAGCATATGCTGCTGAACTTAATCGCCCCGCAAGAGTTGTAATATGAGGGCCCCATTGTAGCCTTGAATCAAGTGTAATACCCAAGAAAACCGTTTTATCGACGAATTCTAGTATCTCATCATCCAACACTATGTCATAATTACTATTTTTAACATTTGGTAAGGCAAACCTAATGCATTTAGTCTTGTTTCCATTTAATACTAAATTGTTTGCTGTGAACCAATTATGGATCTGACGCAGGGTATTATTGACGTCGTCTAGATTCTGGGCTCGCCTACTTATTTTAAAAATTAGGGAAGTGTCATCAGCAAATAACACCATCTTGTGTAGTTGATTTTTAAGTAAATAGGGTAGATCGTTAATATATACAAGAAAGAGGAAAGGACCCAATATTGAGCCTTGTGGAACTCCCATTTTAACTCTTAAACCCCGTGAATTCACACCATTTATCTGAACTTGTTGTTGTCTGTCACACAAATAAGATTTTACTAAACTAAGAGCAAGTTTACCTAATCCGTAATGTTTAAGTTTCAAAAGTAATGTGTCGTGATTAACGCAATCAAATGCTTTGGAGAGGTCACAGAATATTCCTATGGCGTCTTGTGCCTCTTCCCATGCAGTAAATATGTGCTTCAATAGGGTGACACCGGCGTCAGTTGTACAACGTCTCTTGGTGAAACCATACTGCTGATCGTGTAAGATTTTATAGGTGTTGAAGTGGTCAAGCATCTGATTTAGCATTACTTTCTCAAATATCTTGCTAAAGACTGGCAACACGGATACTGGTCTATAATTGTTAGTATCTTTGGAGTCCCCAGATTTAAAAAGAGGCACGACTTTACTGAACTTCATCAAATCAGGAAAAACTCCTTGATCCACACATAGATTAAAAATTAATGCCAAATATGGCGCTACAGTTTCCACAATGCCTGTACAAACTTTGATAGACAATCCCCATAAATCTTCGGTCACTTTAATTTTAATTTCCCGGAAAGCTTTAGTAACTGTCGTAGGGTTTATATGTTTAAACTTAAAATCAGCCGGGCGGCCAGAAACGTTCGCCTTTAATAAACCTATTGAAATATCAGGTGAGGAATTTAGAGCCTCCGTAGTCCTAACCGGTATATCAGTAAAGAATTTAACAAATTCTTCAGCTACTTCCAGATTTGAGCTTATAGGACCACAAGATGTCTGCAAAGCATAGTTAGTGTTGGGCTTTTTTTGCCTACCAGTCTCGTTATTTATAACTTTCCAAACCGTTTTTATTTTATTTTCTGACGATTTGATCTTGTTGCTAATATGCATGGCTTTAGCAGCTTTGCAAGTATTTTTAAAAATTTTTGAATAGGCACCAACATACTTATTAAAAGTTTCAGAGTTAATGATTGGCTTAAGGCCATACAGTTCAAATAGTCTTTCCCTACTTTTCCTAATACCCCTAGTCGCCCAGTCACTAAATACAAATTTGGGGTTAATGTTTTTTGTTTTCTTTTCAAAAGTTTTATTGAATTCAGTATGAACTATTGAAAAGAAATTAGCATAAAATTTATTAACATTCTTATCGTCCATACTCATTACACTTAGCCTGTTTTGTAGGCAATTATTAAAGTTATTTAATTTGGCAGCCGTTATTGGTCTAAATTTAATTTCAAGTTGTTGCTTAGTTGTAATACATCTAAAAGTTACCATTTGGCCGCTATGATCAGATGGCAGACAATTAACAATAGCCTTATCCAAATAATCACAATTACAAAAAACATTATCAATACAAGTAGCAGAAGATGGAGTTACTCTTGTTGGTTCTGCAAAAATATTAGTCAAATCAAATGATTTAAAAAGATTCAATAACCTACTGCTATTTGAATTTTCTTCTAAAATATTGATATTAAAATCGCCACAAATTATTACAGATTTATTCCTAACTACAAGCTTTGCCAGAACATCTTCCATTATAGATTCAAATAGTGTAAAATTTTGATAGTTCGGGGGTCTGTATACACACACTATTACATGCTTATCTAGCTCAACACAAGACAGTTCGATGCAATGTTCAACCGAGAGACCTACTATGTCATTTCGTTGATGAAATTTTAAAGAATTTTTAACTAATATTAGGGAACCTCCACGCAGCAAATTTTTACGATTAAAACAACTCCCCACAGTGTAGTTTTCATAATTCAGTATCATTTGGTAGTCCTTTAACCAGTGTTCGGTAAAGCAGATAGTATCATACATGGTTTTTTCTAAAAACATTTCTATTTCTAATAATTTGGAAGAGATTCCTTGAATGTTCTGATGGAACAATTTCAAGGTATTCTGCTGAGGCCCTTTTTTAAAGCTAGTTTGGTTGCAAGAAGATACATTATTGCTAGTAGATGTTATATGGCTAATGGAATCTTCTGTTGTCCTACTGACTAGTTTAAATGACTATTATCCAGAGTGAACCCCATGCCATCACCAGGCAAAAATAACCTACCACTAGTAGTCTCACCTTGCGATTGAGAATCCTCCATAGTGACACATGGATCCTCCTTCGTACTATTAATACTACAACTTAAGCTACAACTAACACTACAAATACTACTACTATAAATATGTACACAAGACGAAGACATATTACTTATGTCCGAGTAAATATGAAAACTTAATAGACTAGCTATTATATGTCTATATCTAATAGGCAGATAAACCGAATTCTGGGTCGACCTAAGCTTATCAACAAAAGTGTTGATGTCTAAACATAAAAGCTTGTCGCTATAGTGACTTGCCAAGAAATGTACATGCTTATTCAGCATGTGTATGTACCTATTTTTTCTATCACTCAATTTTTCAAAATATGGAAAGGCACACAAAATAATTTTATTACAATCCAATTTCAACAACTCTGATATACAGTCAGTGATGTCTTGTTTACAAATCTTGGAACTATTACCAATAAATATAGTAATGGTAGTATTGGGAGAATATACATTTTTAGAGACTGATGCCATTATCTGTTTGTAATTTGAACCGGGCATACAATAATTTTGAGTACAATAAGTCATTTTATTACTAATTAAACTACCTAGTCCTTTACCTATACTATCAGAAAACATAACTGACTGACACTCACCACTTTTACAAGAAATAAAACTATCACTATTAATCACAGGCTGTATGTTAATGTTTTGTACAATGTCAGGTATTACTTCCTGGCTGTTGATACCGTGCAAAGTCGAGGTCGATACCAGTCTGTCGAGACGTTTCTGGAATATTCTAGTATCTTACCAAAAAATCGAAATCATGACATATGACATTTACCAAACATACTTGCCCTCATATTGGATGCCAGCCCCCTCCCTCCGCCCTCTCATAGAGGAAACCTTTGCTTTAATTCTTTTTTTGCCCTTACACTGGTCACACTAATGAGTTATTTTTAACCGACATCATAAAAAGTAGGTACTTATTGCTTAGGTTCTGGCTGAGAACCTGTATGTTTGTCCGCCATTACCTATCTCCCGTTTAGCTAAACCAATTTTGATACGGTTTTCAACAAGTGTTCGTTTCATTCTGGAGAAAGTTTTAGTTATACTAAAACATGTTTTCAGTGGAAAAGATATGACTGAAAGTGAATCCGAGGTAATCCGAGAAGGTTATCATCAATTCAGTTGGTTTTTACATTAAATAAATAAATCTACACAGTTTACAGTTTCGAATCCGATTTATGTGATTCTTTTTCGTTCGATGTAATATACTTGTCGTTTGGTCCCATAAAATATTCAGTTTAGTTCAGTAGATTTTATTTTAGGAGCATTTGTCATTAATTGTGTACGTGGAAATTTCCGACCGAATTGAGAACCTCCTTCTTTTTGAAGTTGGTTATAAATAGTTCAGTTCGTACATTAGATGCGCTTTTGCAATATTTCATACAATAAACGCAGTAAATGCAATGCAGAAATCTTGATATGATGAGGCCTCGGAGACGAGCCCTTACGATCTTATATTAAGATCACGTTTAGGTAAACCTAGTTATATAAACGTGCTTATCTCTTAAATGTCAAAGTATCATGATGAATTACCGGGTGATGGCCTGACTAGCTAATTATAGATTGACAGATAATTATAAAGGTCGATCTGAGTTTTATCTAGAGTCATAGTTACGCCTTCACGTGTAAGGCTCTAAATACACGGTGATACGCAACGAAACTGCAACTTCTGGTTACTTTAGTTAGAGTTTCATTTAAGATAGACTGCACATGAGGCAACCGATGAAAGCGGTTTGAAACGGTTGCGTCATGTGCGCTTACTCATAAGAGTCTATGGCAGAAACTGCAATGAAATACATTACGAAACTAGTTGCATGAAAGTATTTTCACCAAAAATATGCGCATAGCACGAAACTAATTCAGTGTCACGAAAGTAATGCATGTATTGTAAAACTGAACGTTTACACGTGAAATTACTGGTGAAATTAGTGTCATGAAAGTACTTTCATGCAACTAGTTTAGTAATGTAAATCCGGAGTTAAGTACCAAAAAATAGAAGTTGCAGTTTCGTTGCAGTTGCGTTTCACCGTGTATTTAGGGCCTTACTGGTACTAGAAAATTATACCGTGTTTCTCGAATGTATGTATATTCTAAATAATAACAGCCGCAAAGGCTAATCTTCCGGGTTAAGCCGCGCTTGCAGAGGTTGGTCTGTGAATGGGTGACCATCTGTCATAGCGAGTTTCCTCCGTGCCTCGGAAAGCACGTAAATCCGTTGGTTCCGGCTGTCATTTGTAGATCTTTGACAGTCGTTACTGTTAGTCAGGAGCTCTAAAGTCTGACAACTATAGTTCTTACCAAGGAGTTTACCTAGTTACTTGGTTGTAGAGGTCCGATAGTCAGTCGCTCCATGTAAAATACTGATATTCAGCTGCATCTGGTTCGACTGGAAGCCGACCACAATAAAATATTAGTTAAAATGAAAAACATGCTCAATCAACTTGTTTGTCTCATGACAAGATAAATAAACTCTCTTTTGTTTTAAATACAATGAAGGCGTAAATGATAATCTCATTCATGCATTACGAGGTACAGTCACGATCAATAGTATGTATACACTAAGCAGTATTCAAAAACGAATTTGTGCCACCATATTGATTAAACTTTTGCCTTCTCGTTAGACTTCTATTTTGAGATCCGTACTGTTACGAAATAGGTCTTATTTCAAAGTGGAAACCAGTATTTCACGAGTAATTTGCGTTTGAATTTTGTTAAGAGTATACATGTTATTGCTCGTGACTGTACTATGCAAAGAAAACAACAATAAACTAAAATAAGTTTAATCAGTGGCGTAGTTAGGCAGGGGCGAAGCCAAGCCAACCCTAGCCGCTCTCGCAAAAGGAAAAAAGGGTGGTCCTTCAATAACCCTTTACGTTCCAGGCTCACGGTTACCTGGTGAGACAGTCCCGCGACCCCACATTTGGGCCCTCTAAGGGGCCCCGTAAGATTGCTGACAGCAGCTATTTGAGCTGCGTGTGGAAAACGACGCGCCGTCTGTCGACCCGGGCATGGTCCATAATCGGACTGCGAGTCACCCTTTTTAACCGACGAAGAAAAAAGAGGAGGTTCTCAATTCGACATGTATTTTTTTTTATGTTTTACCACGCATAACTTTTTACTACATTACTTCTTAGCTTGTATGTAACAAGTAAATTGTACCTATGTGTAATTTTTATTCCAGTTGTGTTTTTTTTTTGTAAATAAATATTTCTCAACTATGTAGGGATCATTATAACCGGATGTACCTCAATACAATAAAAATATTTTACATGGAGCCTATAATAAATGACCTTCATAAATGAAAATGGAAATAATTTAACACTTAAATTACATATAATTTTTAGCGCAATTTTCCAGCTGACTGTTATAACCAGTTATTTTGATTGTAATGCAAAAAACTACCTACATTTTCATTACGATAAATTATCGCTACCGAAGTTGAACCGGTCTTTTTGGTGGATTATCAAAATTAAATATAATTTTAGATTTTACAAAACAAAGCCCGTTTGGTACCCAAGTAACACAAAAGTTTGAATAAGAGCTGAGTATGTGCAGTCATGAAGATTATAATCTGAATACCATACTGCGTAACGTCTGAGTAAACACCTATTCAGACATTATTCAAGCAAAACAGGCCCCAAAATCAAATGCATAAAGCTTAATAACTTCTGAGTAACATCTGAGCAGGAGCTTTACAATGGTGAAATCATCTTAATAACTTCTGATTAACAGCTGATATAGCTTTTATTAAGCTCTTACTCATACAATATTCAGTTTATGTCAATTTCGTTACTGGATTCAGAATTTATTCAGCATTACTTTTTTGGTAAACAATAATACAGATTTTATTCAAATAAATTGTGAAAGTAGACAATCAGAAATCTTAAATGTCGGTGATGGAGTCATTGCTTGACAAAAAATGGCGAAGATAATAAAACGGTAAGCAAAAGTTTCAATAATTAAGTTATAGGTTTGCTACATGTTAATTCTTAGTGCGAAAATTATTTTGGCGTAAATAGTTTATGATTTTTTTGATTATTTTTAACGCGCCGCTTGAATAATCAAGATAAGTGATTGTAAATATTATTTTCGTAAATGCATGCTCGGTCTGACTAAAATACTTATGACGAAATTTCTAATTTTAGCAATTCCAATGGAACTTAGGATAAATTGGATTGAAAATTTGTAGTTGTAACATTCAGCATTCATGTAATCTTGGTGAATTTCTTGTAATTATAATAACCCACAAAACAAAAAATGGCGATCGCTTCATTGCTGAATAAAAGTGAACAAGAATCTAGTTACTCAGATCTTACTTGAATAGACTCATTTCAATACGCTTACTTCTGAATAACACTTGAATAGTTGACCACATTTCTACATTAATTCACGTTTTTAGGGTTCTACATTCAGTGGAATAATCGCTACAAAATAATATAATATTTTTTTGTTGCAGATCGATCCTGAGGCGAACTTTATAGTAGTCCCTATATAATGAAAATATCATTCTTAACCAGTAAAATATCTAATCATGTAATTGCCAATGAGGAAGGTTTAAGCGTTCCATAGTCTCGGAAGGAACCTTAAGTCAAATTTAAAATGTAGCCACACTACAGTCAATGGGTGCTGATGTACATCAGATGGGAATCCATGATATTTATGCGAAACGACAACTTATTGACAATGTTTTTTGAGTGATGTTGTGGAAAAGTGGAAAATATTAATCTAAAACTTTGCAGTAAATTTTTCAATCCTATGAATGAATTGTATTTTATACCTTTCATGCACACAGTAACTATAGGTTAAGTTCCAAATGAAAACAAAGTAAACCGAAGTAAATAAAAAATCTTTTATTTTCATTTCGCAGACACCGCTACTCGAATCTAGAAGTTTTAGGCCACGTTTTTTGCGCTCTTCAGCCACAGCAGTCACTTCAACATTCGTATCGTAGGCAATTGGGAAATATAAACAATCTGTTTGATTTATTTGATGTACGGAATCCTCTTCATTGCACGACAGCAACTCATGCTGGCTGCTACTCCGTAATTTTTTTCATACTATTATTACAGATCTTGAACGTTTCCTACAATTTTTTCTCAAATATTCTTTTATTTTCTTTTAATGTTACCGTTTCTTTTAAGTTGTTTCCAAGATTTTTGCCCCATCTTGATGTAAACAACATGAAAAATATAGCTTACAAATGATTTTAACAAACCTGATATTAAGCTATTTGCTGATATAACATAACTGTGTTTCTTTAATTTGAATAAGAGCCTTAATAATTATTTCAACGTACAATTATTCAGTATCAAGCTGTACGACAGTATTATCTAATAGCTTTATTCAGATTGTAATAAATTAGTCAGCAATCAGCTGAATCAAATGCTACTAGCTTAGTAATTATTGAATATTAGCAAGTCTGATAAGATTATTCAGGTACATGCTTCCGTAGGGACTAGTAAAGTTCACTTTACAATTATTCAGTATCAAGCTGTAAAACAGCATTGTCTTATACCTTTATTCAGATTGTTATAAATTATTCAGCAAACAGCTGAAACAAACGCTACTAGCTTATTAATGATTGAATAATAGCAATATTGATTATGATTATTCAGATAAATGCTTCCATAGGGACTTTTTTTCAGCTTACCAATACATGGAACGCGTAATACTTAATAATGTTTGTATAATTGTCTAAAATATCTTAATTATTAAGTTTAAAGAAATGAAGTACAATATACAGGACCTATTAAGCATTAAGAATTTTACGAGTCCAAACTCAACCTAATACAACATTTAGCTATTTCTAAGGCTCTTATACAAAGAATATTCATTTTTAAACCGTATAGTTTTACAAATGTGTACTTATATACCGCTTGTGTGTTACTTGGGAATCTTGAGACCGATTTTGATAAAGACCAAAAACTGCATCATTTGTTTTTTTTTTTTTTAATGTTAATTTACTCAATATTCTTTTTCAGGAATCGAACCCGTATTTTATGAAAAGTATATCACATAATGTATTATTTTTATACAATTACACCCCTGTGATACAGGGGCTTTTTTTTTTATTTACGTGGCAAAATCATCAAATGAGTCCCCCCACCCCGGGCAGGGCGGGAGGGACTGTCAGACTCGTACTGACTAAAATCCACGGTATCCCTCGACAGCCCCTCATGTGCCGGAGTCGCGGTATACGTATGTCCCGCAACCCCGGCAGGACTGTGGCCCTCTATAGGGGGGCCCCGTCATTATGCTTCTGACGCTCCTCTTGCCAACCAACCACTGTGCCCTCTGCTAAACAGAGGGACACGTGGTGGAGCGGTGTGACGGGACATTGGCATACGGGCAAGGAAACCCCTTACGGGGAGTTCTTGCCCGTACCCCGGGGCGCACCGTCCCGAGAAACTGGGCTTCTCCCCGGACGTATCCGGAAAGGAACTTCCAGTCCTCGGGCACTCGTGGAGGTTTCCCGTCCTTAGCACCCCGTGATACAGGGGCTAGCTTATAATTAATTAGTAGTAGACACATTTAGCAATTGACATACTTTTCATGCTATCAAAACGCAATTCCCTAAAGTTTCTTTTTTATGGTAATAGCTTTTTGTGACGTCACTAATTGGTTAACTCAATAATTCAACTATTTGTCAATTTCAAAATTAGCAAATATCTATTGCATAGCGCAAAATAAAAAAAGATATTGCCAATGGCTTCACCCGTATGTAACTTGAATTACACGAGACCGTTTTATCACTGTACCAGTTATATAATAACAATAGCATATTCGCGGGCAGAAGCGGCGGCATGAACCTCTCGCGCTTGGCATTGATTGAGGCCATCTTGCTGCGGGGCGAGACGGAATGGGAAGCAGTCACCTCCTTCTGCGAAGCAATCATGCTTCCATAGTAGGAGGCGGGCCGCGTGAGGGAGAGAACAGCCTCTACCTCACGATCCAACCACCGCAGGAGACGCTCACGGCATCGGAAGTTGTGAGTCGTTTTCTGGCCACCGTATTAGGTACATAAAGCCCGGTTTCCACCGCGAGCGGAACGGACACATTATTGACTCCATAACTCGCAGGCGCTAACTGCATACTTGTATTTCCACCAACAAATAGATTTTGCGTTCCCAGAGCTAGCTCATTTTTACTCTTTTCACCCGCTGGGTCATTAATGTATCCGCTCCGCTTGCAGTGGAAACCGGGCTTTAGGCACTGGATTGCGGACGGCGAGTAATGGGTAGCTCACCGTTCGACCAAGGACAGGGAAGGTGTTCCACGCGTTCCCCAAGGAAACTGACGGGGTCTCTACCAGGCCAGACGCCTAAAAAAACGTGGGTGAAACCGAGGGCAGAGGCTAGTCTCATTATAAATAAATATGTAGAAGAAGGTAATAACAAAGGTTATCCAATTTAATATGCATAAGAGATAGCCAATTATGTTAATTTCTCGTTGAAATTACTTGAATGGCAAGTTAATGATATATTAGAAGAAGATTATGTGTGTTTAAAGTACATTGTGCATACGTCAAATAGTGTTTATTTATTATTCACGATTGTTATATAAATGTTGTATTTCATTTTGCAAAGCTATTAGCTGTTCCCGCGACTTCATTCGCGTGGAGGTCAGAACTTAACAATGTATTTTTCATCAAATTGACAAAGTTTCATACAAAATTTCATCCCCTATTTCATCCCCTTGGGGTAAAATTGATCAAAATCCTTTCTTAGCGGATGCCTACGTCATAGCATCTACCTGCATGCCAAATTTCAGCCCGATCCGTCCAGTAGTTTGGGCTGTGCGTTGATAGATCACTATGTCAGTCAGTCACCTTTGAGTTATTTTTGAGATGTCCTAGGAAGTGTGGATGACATTGAACAGAAGCATGGGCGAAGTCATTTCCAATCTTTTTAACTATGAGACACAAGGTGATAATGTTTATGGTTCAAAACTTATTATCTACACACAAATTTTCTCACATAACTATCTATCTAAGATTGTATAATCAATTCTTGTTTTTTGTACCATATAAGTGACATACAAGCATAAGACCTGCCTTATTAAATAAGGGAATGCAATCTCGTTCTCGCGAGATCTCGGGCTTTTTATCGAGATTGATCTCGGACGTAAAAGGTCGAGATCTCGCGAGAACGAGATTGATAATCTTTGTTGTTCCACAACTATCACACAACACAACGCCACCTAGTCCCAAGCTAAGCAGAGCTTGTGTTATGGGTACTAGACAACTGATAAACATACTAATATATTTCTAAATACATAGGTACATATTATAGATAAATAATGTAAAGTATATTAACCTCATGATTTTTATACTAAGTAAATTGTAAATAATGTGCACAAATTCAAGGAAAACAGTTTACATAGAAATTACCACTCTTTTATGCTGAAAATGTTATTTTCACGATGTTGTGTATGTATTTAATATTACAAGGTAATTTCTAGAACCTCATGGTTGAATAATAACAGCTACACATATCGATCTTCAAGGTTAAGCCACGCTTGCCGAGGTTGGTCTGATGATGGGTGGCACCTATCACAGCGAGTTTCCTTCGAACCTCGGAAAGTTCGTAAGGCCGTTGGTCCCGGCTGTCATTTGTAGATCTTTGACAGTCGTTACCATTATTCAGAAGCTCAAATTCTGACGAGACTTTTTTTTTAATAGTGGTTAAGGGGGATGCTCCAACCAGCCCGCGAAATTCAAATTTTTTTACGTTTTTTGCAATTTGCAGGCCAGTGACATGTTGTAACTTTATAAATATTTGTGTTGCGCAAATAACAAGTATAATTTTAAATATAAAAATTGTCAAAAAATTCACTCCATCAGCTCTCACATAGAAAAGGTGCATCGTAGTTAGATTTCGGAGATTTTAACATATTTATAAAGTTACAACATGTCACTGGCCTGCAAATTGCAAAAAACGTAAAAAAAATTGAATTTCGCGGGCTACATCGAAGCAATCACCTTAAATCATCAAATGAATCCTCCCACCCAAGAAATAACGGGAGGGACTGTCAGACTTGTACTGACTAAAATCCACGGTGTCCTTCAATAGGCCTTTACGTTCCGGGGTCACGGGACTCTGTATTATTACTCAATTCAATAGTTTTGCTACTCAGGACCAAATTCAGGGAAATAATTATAGGTATAGGGAATTGCTTATTGATTGCAAATTAAAGAAATAGCTGGTTGACCTAGGTCTCAGTTAGTAGAAGATATTTTCTTCTAACGGAAAGAAATTCCCTTTACTTTTACATTTTCAGTCTCTTAAAAGTTTGAGTATGTAGTGGCCAAATATTTCCAGATGGAAATCTCTCAATCGACTGCGAGCCCAGTTTGGCCGCTGTAAAAATAATCAGTACACTTATCACGAGCTTTCACTACTTTACAGCGTCTTTCCAGTATTTACAGCGTTTCTTGTTATTCAAAATGTAACAGCGCTTCTAGTGTGCGAAGGAGGAACTAATTTTTTCTTTGAACATTAATTTGTAAATGTCAAAGTTCCAGTTTACTTTACGTGAGAATAACTGAAATCTAATGAATAAGGCATGGAAATAAATAAGGCCTCTTGTCAAATGGGGTATACTAGACTTATCCCAAATACAATGCCAGTGCGGAGGCTCTGTACAGGATATGTCCTACCTCCTTTCGTGTCCGACCGTGTCCTCCACTGTAGGTGGTCGGACAGGATGGACAAGAAATCACGGAAGGTGTAAGTCCTACACCTTTCTGGATTTCAACGAGGCATACAGAGCAGGGGTAGCTACGTATTGGTCGGATGCAATGGGGAAGGCCGGTCAAAGCTAATTGTAGATGGCGCGACCATAGCTAAGTCCTAATCCGACCAATGACGTAGTACGTACTACTATTTTAAAGTACCTATAAGATTTGAACCAATGACGATGCTTGGAACTAGTTATACTAGCGCCATTCGTTTCCCAGTTGCCATCCCCATTTAAGTACATCGACATGCAAAGAAGAAGAAAAAACAATCTATTTTTAACTTTACAAAGATTTATCGCAGTCTAGTTTATTTTAGTTAACATAAAACATTCGCGAACAATACACCACACGGTAGTTTGTGATCAAAACTAAATGTTTATTGGAGTGACTGATTTATTACGACAGCGTGTTCAAGGCAACTGGCTCCTGCGTAATAGGTCCTAGGTACGATGCCCAGGTTGGGCAGTGTTACTATATTGAGCTCTTCTACGAGAATTAGGGCCGAGTCACACCGAAACGGCAGCGGCCGGCAGCGGCCGCTGGCAGCCTCGTGCATCCTCCAGTCCCCGCGCGCCTGGTATCTTCTTGACTAGTTTATTTTAAAAGAGTAAGTATGGAGTTTCTTGCTCATTCTTCTTCATACAACCTACCTTTGCGAATGGGTGTAGACTCAATCCCATCCCATCCCATTTATCGTTTAAAAGTGCCTCTTTGATGGCCTACTTAATGGAAATAAATGATTTGACTTGACTTTAACTTTGGAGTGAACATGATGGAATTATGGTTATTATAGCACTTATTGCGGAAGAAGAAGAAGAAAGAAAGAAAGAAACAAAGGAAAAAAAGAAATAGGGAAAGCCTCGCGACCTTTTCAAGCGATATTGGTCTTTTAAATTATGTAGTTAAAGTTTAAAATTATTTCACACTGAAAGTGCTCGCCGCGTCCCTGCCGGCCGCTGCTATTCCGGTGTGTCTCGACCCTTAGGCTATTTTACTGGAAAAAATATTGGCCGCTAGTAAAGGGCAACTCGCTGTCCGACCATGGACCATGCCTGGGTCCACGGTGAGTTGTATTCCACGCGCGCCTTAAAGAGCGTCAGCATGATGACAGAGCCCCTCTCTAGAGGGACAAAGCCTGCCGGGATCGCGGGACTTATCTCACTACCGTGACACCGGAACTTAAAGGGCTATTGAAGGACACCGTTGATTTTAGTCAGTACGAGTCCGACAGTCCCTCCCGCCCTTTCCGGGGTGGGAGGACTCTTTGATGATTTAACAACGCTAAAAAAACACGTTCTTATGTCATGAAATTGATTTTCCATCCATGTAGGAGTTTTCGAATCGGTCTGATAGCCAGTAATTACCATGTAACGTACCCAGCACTATGCACTAATACACCATGATAATATCGATTCAATTTCAATGAAATTCTAGTAATTTCCCATCTTTACAACAGTGTGTCTTCGTGACCCATTTAATATATACCTACTTTTAATACGCGTTGGAGCGTCCACACGACAGGCTATTCGTATACGGGCAAAGAGACCCCTTAGGCACTGTGTGCCTAAGGAAGAGTTTTTGCGCGCATCCCAGGGTGCACCGGCCCGGAAAACTGGCCCTCCCCCCGGACGTATATGAGAGGGAACTCCACGGGCGCTCGTTGAGGTTTTCTGTCATAGCACCCTTAATAATATTGGTCTTAAGAAAAAAACTAATAGGGGTAAGACACAATCTGTCAAATTTCAAGAAGGTTCACGTTCGATTGGCAAAATTTTACAGATTCGGGTAGGGTTATGTGCTGGCGTATATATACATAGCTTGATATGTAAGTGGTATGTACAATCGACAAAATTGAATTATGACCTACCATAAGGTTATTTTCTTATAGACATTCAAATACAATTAGGTCCACATTCGCGTAAACCTACATATCCATGGTAACGACTTTGATCTTTGTCAATTTGAAGGATTCAAACGATTTACTGTCCAAATGGATCATGATTCAACTTTGTCGATTGTACATGTAGGTACGATTCAAGGCAATAATTTTCTACCATTAGTTCATCAACTAACAGATTAGTCGCTCGAAGGCTACTGTGCTCGATTTAATATAATTGATCCAGTTTAATTTGAACTGTAGGTATGTAGTAATAAAAGTGACTTCAACTACGACTGGCCTGTTGGTCTAGTGCTTAGTGACCCTGACTGCTATGCCGGGGGTCGTGGGTTTGATTCCCACCCAGGACAAATGTTTGTGTGATGAGCACGATCATTTGTTCTGTGTCTGGGTGTTATTTATCTATAAAATGTATGTATTTAGAATTATATAAGTATGTTTATCAGTTGTCCATAACACAAGCTCTGCTTAGCTTGGGATTAGATGGCGTTGTGTGATAGTAAAAAAAAAAAACTTAACACTTTGATAACTTATGGAATCAGGTCTTACTTGGCGGAAAACTATAATATTAACAGTCTTACTCATCATCGTCTGCCTGCCTTTTCCTAACTATATTGTGGTCGGCTTCCAGTCGAACTAGATGCAGCTGAATATCAGTATTTTGGTTCTCTATTGTGTGACCTAACTTTTTTATACATAATGTAATGTGACATAATTTTTTTTCTCCTAATCATCATTTGTCCGAATGATAACTTGCCCGAACTTAATACCACATAATTTCAAATGCCATAACATTGAAATTCCTAAATACTGTATGTCCTAAATTTGTCTGTCATAAATATAACAATCTATAATTTACAAAATACATAAAACCGATTGCCATAAAATACATAAGTCCTAAAGTTTGTCTTGTTACTGATTACCACCCAATAAGGAATATAGACGGAGCCCCGCTCCGCGGGGCTCCTATTTCTGCGTACAAGGTTTAAAGTAACCTAACACGATGGGGATGGCGGGGTCTTTCAGACCCCGCCATCCCCTTCGAACCTAACCTGTCCGTGTCGGGGTGCCCACAAGTCCCGAGCTCGCTTCGCTCGCTCTTGGATCCCAAGATCTTCGGTTGCTAAGCAATTTAATGAAATATCAGTTTTACTATACCTAATTGAACATTCGGAATAATACACATTATGTAATACAATGATTAGGAAATATGACTTTATTTCATACAAAATTAGGAGATTCAATTATTATGATACTCGATTTTATGCCAAAACAGCTTTAGAAGTGAAGATAATTATGTAAAACAATATTTAGAACTTTTGATCATTATGGTTACTGAATTTTATACCAAACGTGTTATGGATAATGATTTTCGGACAAACAATTTTAGGTGACGAAAAGGGATACCCAGTATTTTACATGGACCGACTACCTGTCGGACCTCCACAACCCAGTAA
This sequence comes from Agrotis segetum, assembly GCA_036375495.1. Lineage (NCBI taxonomy): Eukaryota > Metazoa > Arthropoda > Insecta > Lepidoptera > Noctuidae > Agrotis > Agrotis segetum. The sequence continues at coordinate 793,216 of JAQSVV010000197.1, read as the reverse complement.
CTGGGTAATACGATACCCCATGGTAAGACCGGTTATCAGACTTTAGAGCTTCTGGCTAACAGTAACGACTGTCAAAGATCTACAAATGACAACCAGGACCAACGGCTTTACGTGCTTTCCAAGGCACGGAGGAAACTCGATGTGACAGATGGTCACCCATCCACAGACCAACCTCGGCAAGCGCGGCTTAACCCGGAAGATCGGCCTGTGCAGCTGTGATTATTTAGCCACGAGCAGATATTAACAGTCTTACTTGAACTTAAACATCTATTCTGTTGAACACTTGTTTAAAAAAAGTGTGACTGCAAAACGAACCTTAAGACGATCATCTACCGAGCGCTCGTCCATACAAAAAGAGAAAACGTTTTTCTCCCCCTAGATGTTTTCCTATCTCAATGATTTTTTAGAATGCATCTGACACAGTGAAAAACTAGGTTTATAGGTTTTCTTTTTTTCAAAATTTATAATAGTTTGAAAGTTACAGGCGCCTAAAAGTTACTATTTTTATGACAAAATGTACATTGTATTAAAAAAACAAAGAAGTTTAAGAAAAAAAACAAAACCTACAAACCTAGAATATAATATGCTGAAACGATTGACACCAGAATCTAAGAGATTGGTCGTGATTTAGTATGTGAAAAACGTTTTCTCCCGAGAGACAAATTTCATATAAAAAATACTTACATACAGTCGCGAGTTGCAACGCTCTCTATCGCACGATCGGGGTTTTTTCAAAGCGTGAGAGAGACAGTACGAGTTTTTCTAAATACCTATTTTTTGAAATGGCAGCAGCTATTCTGTCCTCTTTATTCAACGTCATAATCTGACATTTTTTTAGACAAGTGTTCAACCGACCCGGGCCTATCCCATAACTTGCAGTCTGCAAGCCACCTAACCCATTTTATTACCTACGTGATAAAATCATCTAAAGGGCGTTTTTTCATTAGACGGCCCGGCACGGTACCGGCACCGGCGTAGTGGCCGGCGCCGGGGCCGGTAAGTGCAAAAGCGAGCCATACGTTTTCATACATTATGCTTCCCCGTCACCAGCACGGCGCCGTCGCCGTCGCCGGTGCCGGTGCCGTACCGTCTAATCGAAAAACGCTGATTGAGTCCACCCGCCCTTAGTGGAGTGTAAGCGACTGTCTACCTCTTACTTACTAAAATCCACGCGTGTTCCTTCAATGCCGCTTTACGTTCCATGGTTCCGGTTTCCTGTTAAAACAGTCCCGCGGCCCCCTGGAATTCCTTTAGCCTTCTATGGGAGCCTCGTCAATGTGCTGACGGCTCTTTGAAGCTAAAATCCACGGTGTCCCTTCAAATAGCTTACGTTCCGGGGCCACGGTTTCCTATTAAGACAGTCCCGCGACCCTGGAATTCCTTTAGCCCTCTATGGGAGCCTTTGAAGCGCGCCTAGATCACGACGCGCCGTCGGTCTCTGCCTGCTCGGTGATCAGCCGGCGAGGTACCCATTATACTCGCCGTCCACAAGCTGAGGATAATATAAAACCCATCCCTACACGAGAAAACTATCATGAATAAACATGTTTCATGAGAAACTGAACTCAGGGTTCAAGTTAAACTGGTTAATTAAACTATTGAGTCACGCAACTCTAGCTAATAGACACACGTGAGAAATTGATGGGAAATGTACAATGTACGTCTATTGTATGGGTTTTACATGGTTTTAAAATGGATCGAGGAAAGTGGATTAAAATAGCTCCTTGTGTAATGAGTTGAGCTACACGGTTTATGACACATTCTTGCACTTACTGGACAGGTCCACTCAAATCTGTGTGGTTCTTTCTTCAAAAGACCACCTCAGACACCTGCATGGTTCTCATATAACTTTACCAATACAAAATTGTCTGGACTTTAAAAGAGACTGTGACCTCTGAGTTTGTTTCGGATGTTTCTTCTCAGAGTAGTCAGGTGCGAAACACCGGCCTCATCTAGTTTAAAAATAGTGTAATTTTGACGTGTAAAAGAGTTTGCCAAAAACAATTTGCTAACTAAAGATCATTTATTTATCACTAGCTGTTGCCAGCAGCTTCACTCGCTACAACTCGATAATTATCCCACGGGAACATACAATCGTGATAAAAACTATCCTATGTGTTAATCCAGGTTATAAACTATCTGTGTACCAAATTTTAGCCAAATCCGTTCAGTGGTTTTTGCGTGAAAGAGTAACAAACATACATTCATCCTCACACAATTTCACATTTATAATATTAGTAGGATTTAGCTATTCTTGCAGTCATGCTATTCCCTATAAATACAGCCTTGTGACAGCGCGTCGACAGCGCTGAAAGCCACACTGGGACTATAGTTTGCTAGTCACTAAGCTACTGAAGACTACCTATACTATTCACGGAGGAAACTCGCTGACAGTAGATTGTCACCCATCCACAGACCATCAGACAGTGCGGCTGTAATTATTGAGGCAGTGGTCCGACCGCCAACGATGTACGAGCAACGAATAGAACTAGAAACTATAAAAGAGTTGGCGATCAGCGGGAAGCGAGTGTAGTTTCGATAGTTTTGTCCCCGGACTATAAGCGAGTGTGTAAGTGCGACGAGCGATTACTCGCGCCACTCGCCTGCGGTCGATCAGTCCTGTGCAAACCTGATCAAGCGAGCATCGCTGAACGAGTATGGCTGAGCGAGTTTATTATTGAAAGCTCTTCGCTCAGCAACAAAATTAGTAAAGCGAGTTGTCGCAGGCAGTGTGAACAGTCAGAGAGCAACTATTAACACAATTTATGCATCTCTTTTGTTTATACGAAATGTACATTTATTGTGCGTTTCTTGAGAGAGAAAATCGCCGATAGTTAAGCCCCATTTAGACGATGCAAGAACTCGAACGTGAGTTGCGTTACATTGCGGAATTTATAGGTAGTACAAATTCAGTTAATGAAACAAATGCCGCAATGTAGTGAAACTCGCATACGAGTTCTTGCTCTAGTTTCTTCCTCCGTCTAAATGGCGCTTAACTCTTTTTCTCGCCGTCTGCCGGTCGGACCACTGCAATAGGCACAAGTTTCTCATAATATAATTATTCTCATTATGATAATAATAGGCGCCAAATGAAGCAGAGGGCAAAAGTTAGTTATTTACGACGGCCGTTGAACCATCGCTAGTTCTTGTATCAAACCCAGAATTTATGCTCAATATATTCCCATCCCATCCTATTTCCTTAATTTTAATATTCGACGTTTAAAAGTGCCTCTTCGATGGCCTATTTGAAATAAATGATTTGACTTGACTTATTAAATTACCTAAACAAAAAGTACCTATTAGTTATTATAGTAGGTACAAGGAAAAACTGGAAAACTAGCAAAAAAACACGTTAGACACATTGTATACGTACTTTGTACGGAGGCCTTGAGGAGTTATTGGCAAAATTACTGAAATATTATTCTCTAGGGATACATTATTGAGTACAGCGCTGCTCCAGCGTCCAAATTACAGTTTGGTATTCACTAAACAGCAAACAGTGACCATTCGCGCCACTTCTAACTAGCTATTTCTAGCAAGTGATGTCCATCCAAAAACGGCGCTTTTGCAAGAATAGAATAGAATAGAATTGTGTTATGGATAAGTACTTTTTACTGGAAAAATATATTGAAAATTCGTTGACTCCGTCAGTTAAACTATTTGAAAATAATGGGCACGTTCATTCGTTTTTTAGGGTTCCGTAGTCAACAAGGAACCCTTATAGCATGGGCGGTATCTTCATAGAGGCAATTAGGCACAGCCTACCTTGCCAAAACAATGCATAAATAATACAAATGCATTTATTGAAACAATATAATAAAATAAAACAAAAACATTAATAAAATGAAAACTCCTAATAAAAAGATAATAGCAACTTGCCCGTGTGACGTCACGTTCACTTCACTATAATACGAGAAGCGCTTAGGCAACAATGGGGATGGCAACTCAAAGCTAATCGTAGATGGCGCTGCGATAGTTGGTCCCCACGTCTACCTTGTACAAAAAAACAATCAAGATTATTTGTTATAAAAATTGAGTATAAATACAAAACAAATATGGAAAATTATTCGTCCATGCAAGTACTATATACTAAAAGAAGAATTAAGACGCCGCGGCGCATCTACAAGAGGAAAAAAGTGATTTAATTGAGTGGTTATACATTTGATTTTACCGTAATAAATCCACAATTACTTGTAGTTGAGGTTTCAATTTTTGAGTTTAGGTATGTTTTACCTGTCCTCTCCTTTATCAAGAATATAATGCTGGTTTTGACTTTCTATTTTGATAAAATATCATAATGTTTTAAGTCAGTAATTTTAACCTTTTTTTCTATTTAGATTCGAGAAATATCACAATATATTTAATTTCTTAACACCACAACTATTACAAAACTCGTTCCAGGTGATAATTCTTCGATTTTCGAGCGATGCAATACTGGTACTTAACCTCCAAAAGAAAAGTAGATATTATTTTGAAAAGTGTATTCCATCATTTTTACAGCTTATTACACAACATCTAGTCATTTTACATCAATAAATGGTTTTTTTTCTGAAAATTCCTTTGATTTTACAGTTCTTTTGGGACCAAACTGTCATTTTCACTTTGACACTTGCCTTCCCCATTCTCTTGCCTCATAATATAGTAAATTTCATTCAAGAACGTATGATTTTTTGTTTCACATTGTCGTGTGTATGAACGAGACAGATGGATAAAAAATGGGCGGTCCCAGGCACGCTGTAACTGGAGTTAACCAATCGGCAATAACCAGCGTTTTTAATGAATGAAAACCTTTTTTTTTATTTGTAATGTTTTTGGCATGGCTTCGAGGCCTTTATGCCAAATTGAAAACCTTAGTGGGAACGCTCTAAACGGGGTTGCCAGTTCAAGAAATAAATTTAACACAGAAACGATACTAATAGAAAGAATTTAAAAAATGGGGTAGTAATGCCAAATCTATACATTCCAAAAGAAATGTATAATTTTAAAGTATAGCAACAGCCCTTTTGTAATAATTATAAACTAGAAATTTAATTTTTCTAATCTTTGAGAATTTGGGTTTTGGGAACTTCAGAAAATAAGGCAACCCCGTGTGTTACTGTCAGTTTCAGTTTATTACGTCAAAACTTTGTTATTGTTTTGTACTTTTATAAATAGTAAATCATAATTATTCAGCATTAAATAACACGTTTTGAAACAAAAAGTTGTGTAAATATTAAAGAATATTCGTTTGTTTACTTAAAATGGTTCGAGTTTGTGTGATTTGTGCTGACAATGTGTGTTTATTACTGAATCTGATGACGCTTGTTGTGAAAACTTACTTTTCACAACTATATTTTAAAGAACTACTAATATTATCGTAGGAGATTCAAGTTGTGTCTAAAAATAACGAGAATTAACCCAGAAACATGATAATTCATCTCATATTCGCCATTTCAATCTTCGAGAGAACTTATTCTTAGTGACGTGTTTTGTTACTATCATGGAGCAAGTAATTATTTGTAGTGGCCGAATCTTCTATTTGAATCGTCAGAATATCGTGATTATGAATCTTACGTGAAGAAGTGGTGAGTGTTTTAAATTAAAAGTTTTGAAGGGGGCCCCAGCTTTCTTCTATTCGCATTGTCAGTATTGAGTAATGTGGTCCGTTTTTTTATCTTTGGCTTGCCTACCCTGGGTCAGGAACCTATGCACGCTACTGCCTTATAGTTTCGCCATGTCCGTCCGTCCGTCCGTCCGTCCGTCCGTCTGTCCGCAGTTGAGCTCAGAGACGCACAGTACTAGAGAGCTGTAATTTGGTGTAAATATACGGATTCGTTGTGCCAAAAAAGTGGTAAAATAAAATCTCGTAAAATATTTTTTTTTAGGGTACCTCCAGTACTTACACGTAAAGTCAGGATTTTTTTTTCTCGCGTACCCCTTAGTGTGGGGTATCATTAAATAGGTCTTTAAAAAATAATGTGAGTTTTCATTAACAATTTTTTGATAAAAAAATTCTTTTGTGAAATATTAAGCTTTAAAGTGCTAAATTTTGCTCGACTCGAGTGTCCCCCCCTCTACACGCTAAACGGTTATGTTTGGGGGTGTGAAAAAATTCACAATAGTAGTATATGTATATAACGAAATTTAAAAGAAAATTATCACGACTAAGTAGGCTTTACAACTTTACGAGTAATAGTCGACCAACTTATAAAATGTACTTGGGTATCATATTTTCTTAAACAAAATGTATCGGAGACAACTGCAAATGTAAGTTTGTCAACTTTATTTTTACAGCTTTTATAGGTATGTTTTTTGGGGATAGGTAGGTTTTAATCGTCAACTATTTTTAACTAACTTCAAAAAAAGGAGGAGGTTCTAAATTCGTCGTAATCTTTTTTTTTTATGTATTATCCCCGATTTCTCAGACTCCTGGACCGATTTTGAAAATTCTTCTTTTTAATATTAAATTCAGCGAATCAGTTTAGTTAGTTCGCATAAGTATTTTGATGGGCAACTACGGAACCCTACACTGTGCGTGGCCCGACACGCACTTGGCCGGTTTTTTTTTTAATGAATGTGTATTGACAAAGATAAAGGAGTGGAGGCTTGTGACGTGAGGTCAAAATCAAAATCAAATCGTTTATTTCAAGTAGGCCAGTTACAGGCACTTTTGAGTTGTCAAAAGACATAAGTGAGTTACGGTTTTATTTTTGTGTGTAAATCCTAATGCGGTTCACATTACATCTACTTACTATGTTTCAACAGGATAACTCTTATACTTTAGAAGAAAAGTGGCTGTGATATACGGACGGACAGACAGACATGACGAATATTAAGGATTCCTTTTTTTGCCAATTGACTACGGAACTCTAAAGATATGGGGCAAATACTCGTAGTTTTTAATAAACTATCTTTCGGACTATTTTTTTTTTTTTTTGTTAATTTGAGTTAAATAGCCCATTGTGATGTGATGTTGCTCAGAAACGCTGAATATGAGTGTATGCATCATGCTTCTGTAATACAATGTACTAGAAACGCTACACACTACGTATAATATGACGTCAGAACGAACTGAAGATTTGTCGTAACATGGGTAAAAATAGTTCGGCAATTTCTTAACGTGGGTGCTACAAAAACAGACATTGCTATAACAACTTACGTTTTATGTTTTGGCTTGAAAAGAGATTGGGAAAATTTCCTTATTATGTCGAAAATGATTCAATCATCCACGTTTAGCTGCGCATGCCTCTGTTAGTCTGTGGATGGGTGACCATCTGTCATAACGAGTTTCCTCAGTGCCTCGGAAAGCACGTAAAGGCGTTGGTCCCGGCTGTCATTTGTAGATCTTTGACAGTCGTTATTCACAGTCAGAATTTTGAAAGTCTGACAACCAGTCTTACCACGAGGTATCGTATTGCCCAGTTACTGGGTTGTGGAAGTCCGATAGGCAGTCGCTCCATGTAAAATAGGACTGGTATTCAGCTGCATCTGGTTCGACTGGAAACCGACCCTAATATGGTTGGGAAAAGGCCATGTTGTATGGAAATGCTGATTCGTTGGCCTAGGAATAGCCCAGCCCTCTGGTCACCTGAAGAGTCGACTAAACGCCTGGCGATATCCTTAAAAACTTTGTGAGCACTCGGACCCCAATGGCCCCAGAGTTTCAAACCCACACCGCTCCAACACATAGCTACTAGCTAATCCAATGTATTTGCGCCGTAATTTAGTTGTAGTTATAAAACACAGAAACAATTGACATCTGACCTATAGTATCAAGAACCTAACTAATTAGCATAGTAATTGTTTACATCATTTATAATCTGTGAAACTTAGAAGTCGTGTCATGAGTTGATCTTCAACGTTAATCCACGCTCACCAAGGACTGGTCATAGATGGGTGAACATCTATAAATTTAAATAAAATTGGAGTGTCTGTTTGTGAATGTATTATTGAAACAACCGTTTTTTACTATGTACATGCATATACGAATATAAATTTATTTAAATACGGTACATACACCAAAATAACATTGTTTTGTCTGTCTAACTGTTTGTAATGGCTAATCTCTGAAATGGCAGGACTGATTTTGACGGTACTTTTTTTGGCAGATTGCTGATGTAACTAATGTCCATCTAGTGGGAGGCCTACGCTGCGTCTTCCGGTCCGTGGTCGCCACTCGAGAACTTTTCTTCCGCATCGGTTGTCAGTTCTACGAGCGATGTAGCCTGTCTACTGCCGCTTCACTTGCAATTTTTTATTTTTTTTGTTTCCTCACTCTACAAATATTTGCATACTTTAAAGGTATTCTAGGTGTTTATGTACTGTGAGTTTTAATGTTTATGAACGCAACCGAGATGCAAAAGAAATATCCTATTGTGAGATAGAATACAACGGTATTTTTATTTACATAATAAAAAAGTATTATGCCTCATAAAATAATAGGAAGAAACAAACTTTCAACGTGGCGGAAGTAAAACGCAAAAGATAATAATTAAATCATAGTTTACCAAAGCCGACCATACACGACACGTACCAGTATACTTGTGCAAATCTAGACTTGCACCAGGATTGTGACAAAGTTATTGCGCAAGTATCTTCCCACACACGTTACAGTACACTTGCGCAACCTTAAACTTGCGCAAGTATGCTGGTACGTCTATGGCCGGCTTAATCATTTGGCTCGCAAAGTTATCGATATGTGGAATATGGATTCAACGATCATAACTGGCTTAAATGCCAAGAGCTTTGACCAACATCTCAGGAGGCTCTCGTTAGGCAGCTGGATCAAGAGCCAGATTCAGAAAGCAGTTCTTCTGGACACGGCGCGCATTGTGAGGAGGTTCCTCTCTCTGGAGCCTTAATTCTTCGAAAGCTCAGATCAAAGAAATAGGCAGATAGAACGCTCAGAACACGCGAGTGTCTCCACCAAAGTTAATACAAAATCAAATTGAATTACATTCCATAATGTTTTCTTTGTTTTTGAGAACAATTTTTACGATGGTTAAAGACAACGAGACGGCATATTTTGGCAAAAAACAACAACGACGCGCAGCTTGGTACGACGCGTAGCTTTGGTACTGTCGCGACTTTGTATTCGAAATTTGATTTTGTATTAACTTTGGTGGACCCACTCGCGTGTTCTGAGATCTCTATCTGCCTATTTCTTTGTTTGATCTGAGTTCGAAAGTATATTAAAAAACTTCATTCGATACGAGTGGGCTTTTTACTGCTGTTCTCGGCTGCCTATAACCCTCGCCTAGACGGCTCGGTTTACAATTGTCAGCGTCAGATGCAATAACAAACTTTCCCCACTTGTATTGAAATATATATTTTATGTACAGTCACGAGCAATAGTATGTATACACTAAGCAGTATTCAAAAGCTATGTTCTGCTATCATATTGATTAAACTTTTGCCTTTTCACAAGACTTCTATTTTGGAAGCCATACTGTTACGAAATAGGTCTTATTTTAAAGTGGAAAACAGTATTTATGAGTGACTTGCATTTGAATTTTGTTAAGTGTTTACATGTTATTGCTCGTGACTGTACAGTACTATATATATGTATTTCATCACACGAGAGCAGTGATGGCCTAGCGGTGTCGGCCCGGACTTACGAGTTGTATCCTGGATTCGATCGAACCCAACCAGGCGCATTACTTTGTGTAATTTATTTCATCACCACTGCTCTCAAAATGATGAAGGAAAACATCGTGAGGAAACCGGCATGTCCTAGATAGAACTAAACATTCGAAGACAATGTGACATCTACCAACCCGCACTGTGTACGCGTGGTAGATTTATGGCCCACTCTCCCAGAGAGGAGGCCTGCGTCCCAGCAGTGGGAACATTAATACGCTGATGATGCACACATAATCAACATTTATCTATATTATGTACATAAAAATCGAATGTTGTATGTATAATGAAAATGTGCTGACTTCAAAACGGATGTTTTTTTGCAGTTTTTTAGCTAATTATTTTTTGTTATTTGTAATTACCAGTTCATGGTTTGTTTAAAATAGACAATCTTTGTAAATTATTACGTAAAGGCAAAAAAACAGGTAAAAAAGCAAGATCTTTGGCGAATAATTATTTATTTATTTACTTTGTTTTATAACTAACTAGCTGTTCCCAGCGGCTTCACTCGCTACAACTCGAAAATTATCCCACGGGAACATAAAATCGGGATAAAAACTATCCTATGTGTTAATCCAGGATATAAACGATCTGTGTACCAAATTTTAGCCAAATCCGTTCAGTGGTTTTTGCGTGAAAGAGTAACAAACATACCTACATACACATACATCCCCAACCGGTCCTACTGGAAGTCTATAGGGGAGGCCTATGTTCAGCAGTGGACGTCTTACGGCTGATGATGATAGGAACGTCTATAAAGTTAAGACAATCGTCTACCGAGAAAACGAAAACGTTTTCCTGCCCCTAAATGTTATCCTATCTTAATGATTTTTTAGAATGCTTATTATGTGACAAATGGCTTTTGTAACGTCAGATTTGTACCTACTGACTAAAATCCACGGTGTCCTTCAATAGCGCTTTACGTTCCGGGGTCACGGTAGCTCGTTGGTCTTGCGACCCCGGATGACATACTAACACTACTGATTTTTTTTTCAGCATAAAAATATAAAAAGAAAGTGTTATTTTTAAGTGTCGGAAATTGATTATCACGCATCAGAAGTGTAGAAAAATCGTTTTAATGTAAACAAACTGTTTCCGGACGTAAAATATCGATAAGAAAATCAATTCGCATTATTTTCCGACACGATTTTCAATCGATTTTTACAAAAACTTACTTTTTTTATTTCCCTTACCTTAATTGTTAAAAGTCCATCAAAAACACAACACGACACCACTCATACGATATTATATAATTATCTATTCATGATTTAACAACACTTCAAAACAGTTTTGTATTTTTATATAAATTCTTCATAAAAAAGTCAATGATTTGTTTTCATAATCTACGATTATTTGCGCGCCATGACAGTATCACGCGCTTCCGCGGCGGCGTTCGATTTTCAAATAAACCATCCAAGATGGCCGCCTGAATGACAACGTAATGACTAGTGAAGGGGCATTGGAAAAACTATCGATAAGAATTTTCTTTTATTTTTATTCAGATGTTTGTTCTTCGTTTTTGGTTTGGAATATAGAAAGGGTCTGCAATAATTTGCAATTAGCTTAGGTATATCATGAAACTTACCTGCGTGTTTTTTTTTTCTTTGTCTTTTCACTAGGAATTCCTTTCTTTATTCTGAGTGCGTTTACAAACATAGAAACTCATGTTTAAATATATACATATATTTAAATAAACACCCGGACCCGAAACAACTACTTGTAGAGCATGTAAATATTTTTTTCGTGCGGGGATTGAACCCGCGACAGGTGTCTTCCATGACATTTTAAAGCGAAAGCAGTTCGGCTGTGGGAAAGAGAAAGTGTTATTCAAGTCGTCTAGTCGTCGAGATGGCGCATCTCACAAACTCACGAACAACTCGCAAATTTGGTCGAAGTCGACCGAATACAATAGTGTAGAAGGGCACTTCGCTTCGCTTCGTGCAACTTCGGCTCGCTTCGTGGGAACGAGACAGAGCTATACAAGTCATCTAGCGCCATCTCTTTCCGACAGCTTAAACTGGATCGCGTTAAGAGCTCGTGGTAAGGCCTCTGATAAGGCTGCGTTTCCACTGAGGCGTAACGGAACAGAGCGAAGAGCGATCCACCAATCACATGGCTTGAGTGGAGAAGAGATGTGGATTTCCAGACATGTGATTGGTGATTCGCTCACCGGGAGAGCAAGGCAGCCCCGCGTCCCGGCAGGCTTTGGCCCTCTAAGGGGAGGGGCCGTCATTATGCTGACATTCTTTGAGGCGCGCGTGGAACACAACTCGCCATCGCGTCGCGTCGACCCGGGGAATAATCAACAGTGTTCTTCAATAGCCGTTTACGTTTCGGGGCCACGGGTACCAGTAAGACAGTCCCGCGACCCCGGCGATGTATCCTGAAAATCTAGACTAAATACTATTATACTCTATTATTATTTAAAAAAGTATTATTGACTAGTTTCACGTACGAGAATGCGTTTACAACTTTAATTATTTCAAAATATGATTCAATTTCTTTCAACACGGAATTGTAGGTAAAATGCGCGTCTACGTGCTCCGGCTTATGTAAACTAAACTCTAATATATCATTATTTATAGCACACATTTCTGTTTCACGAAAAAGAAACATTTTCGTGGAAAGTTTTCGTCTGTTTTTGCTATTTAGTGAATTTTTTTCAAGGTTATGAAGATAAAAAAAAAAAAACCTTACCGTGACCCCGGAACATAACAGGCTACTGAAGGACACCGTGGATTTTAGTCAGTACAATTCTGACAGTCCCTCCCGCCCTGCCCGGGGTGGGAGGACTCATTTGAGGATTTTTACCACGCTAAAAAAAAAAAAGGTTATGAAGATCAAAGTGACGTTTGAGTGCGTATGCACCGAACGGTATTCTAATACAAATTTTCTTAATAGTGTAATTTACGTATTGGTTTTATGTACAGTTTTTTATTTTGATCAATATTTAGGTTTAATTAATTGTATTGTTTTTAGTAGTGTTTATTTGTAGGTATAGTATTTAGTGTAATGAGTCAAATTAAATATTAAGTAAATTAATGTAAGTAATTTTTTTTTTCTTTATTTTAATGTGTCTTCACAAAAGATGATAAAAACGTTTTAAAAAAAGAACTAACCGCCATTTTATTTTACCTATTTTGGTAATAACGTCATCCAAGTACACAGCGATAAATGCTCATAAAATAAATATAAAACTACTTTGAAGTGAGCTCGTGAACGTTAAAGAATAGACAACATATTTTACGACATGATTTATTTAAAACTAGCTGTGCCCGCGACTTCGTCCACGGAGGAATCGGAATCTAAAAAATTTTTTTTTTTTTAAACAATGTTTTTTTTTTCTAAAATAACAGTAGCCTAAGTTACACCATATTACTGTACATCAGCTACCTGCCAATAATTGAAGTCACATCGAAAATTGGCCCAGCCATTTCTGAGATTAGCCATTAGAAACATACATACAGGCAAAAAAATAAAATATTTTGTTGTATGTACGGTATGCAAATTCGTATGCATGTAGTAAAAAACGGTTATTTCAATATTACAAACAGACACTCCAATTTTATTTATATGTATAGATTAGAAATCTCTGTTTCTATGTAAAGTTTAACATGTACAAAGCCAAACCCTCTCACAGAGAGGAAGCCTGTGTCCCAGCAGTGGGAACATTTATAGGCGGTTGATGATGATGATGATGAAGCCTTCATTTTTGAATGAGCCACTATCGAGAGGGTTTCATAATTTTCTATCTCATTTCACTTATAATATCTATAATCTTATCATCATCTGCCAAGCCTCTACCCAACTATTTTGGCTTCCAGTCGAACCAGATGCAGCTGAATATCAGTATTTTACGTGGAGCGACTGCCTATCGGACCTCCACAACCCAGTAACAGGGTAATACGATACCCCATGGTAAGACTGGTTGTCAGACTTTAGCGCTTCTGACTAACAGTAACTACTCTCAAAGATCTACAAATGACAGCCGGAACCAATGGCTTTACGTGCTTTCCGAGGCACGGAGGAAACTCGTTATGACAGATTGTCACCCATCCTCGGCAAACGCGGCTTATAATATAATCTTATATCTATAATTAATTTACAAAGACACTAGTCCTTCACTGCACTTGGGTTCTTTTTCTTCACTTGTTTTGGGCCCTGTACCGTGAGGCCCAGTACTAACCGGTCCTTCTTTACCGATTTTAGAAATGTTAATTTTTTTTAAATATTTAAAATAAATAGAATTTAAATTTTTTTTGGTCCCTTTTCTTACGCATCGTTCTCAATAAAAGACGTACTAAAATTATCACGTTTAAACATAACTACGAATCTGGATTTGAGACGCAGTCGGCAGGTTAGCGGTTGGTGTAGTAGCTGCGATTGCGCGTCGCCCCGGTTCAATTTCCATTCCGAACAAATATTTGCAGTTACTACAGATTTATGTGTTTCCAGTCGAGCTGATTGTGTATGTGATTTTTTTTTAATCTCACTGAAGTGCGTGATCAAATCGTGAGATTCACCGGTATTTTTTAATAACTAAGCGAAAATTCCTGATAATAAAACTTGATCTATTTTGAACGAACTGAGTCAGTGTGTCTTTTTTAATTATTTTTTTATACAATGTGTTTGCTCTTGACCTCAGCAGGCGTAGCATGGCGCCGTAGAAAGTTTTGTCGACGGAAGAATAGACAAAATGATAGAACGTAGGAATATTTTTAGCGTTTTATGCATGGTAATGTCAAAAATGTGGAAAATAAACGTTCTTTTCTTCAATAGTGTATGAATGGTGTCATATTTGTGCAAAAAAACAGTCGATTTGTAGAGAAATAACGATGATATAACTTTGTCTTTTCTTGGTAGAATAGAGATAGAATCGCCATGCTACCCGTGCAGGAATAACTAAGACCAGGTCGACGATGGAGCGAGCTTACTCAGAAGAAGCCTGTTCACTTTAGGGTTGTATGTGTTCGGAAACATAAAAAAAGCGGTTGAACTTGCAAACTGAAATGCAGCAGTAGCCTTTCATACACAAATATTTGTTAGGTGTTGGAATTGACAGCCCAGCAGACAATTGCTCAGCTACTACGTCAGTAATACCCTCAAAAATAGTTATCTCTTTCTCTCCTATTTCAACCTTTAGCTGAAAGGAGGTCTCTTCCAAATCGTTTCACTTCTGGTAGTTTTTAACTGACTTCGAAAAGGAGGAGGTTTTCAATTCGTCAAAATCTTTTTTTTTTAATTTATGTTACCCTATTTCTCGATAAAACCTGGACTGATTTAGGAAACTTTGTTTTTGTTCGGAAGGGTATACTACAAAGATGGTAATTTGATAATCAAGTCAGGATCTGATGACGGGATCTTAGAAAACCGAAGGGAATCTTCAATAAATTACAGACATTCAATGGCGATTAATAGGCTGCTATCGCATATCTATGCATTTTTCACGTAATCTCAATATTACATACCGTCCAAAACAACGGGCACGCCGCAATTGCGGCGGTAAGACCCCTCTTTGAGGAGTGGCTGGAGAGAAGTCATGGCGTCCTGACCTACCGCTTGACGCAGGTCCTCACCGGACACGGAAGTTTCGGGAGGTACCTGTGGCTGATGCGAAAGGAGGAGACGCCTGGGTGTCACCACTGCGAAGATCGCCCGGAGGACACGGTGGAGCATACGGTGCAAGACTGCCCAGCTTGGGCGGAGCACCGACGTGTCCTCACGGCTGCGATAGGCGGAGACCTCTCGCGCCCGGCATTGGTTGCGGCCATGCTGCGGGGCGAGACGGAGTGGGAAGCGGTCAGCTCCTTCTGCGAGGCAGTAATGCTCGTCAAGGAGGAGGCAGGCCGCGAGCGAGAGAGGACAGCGTCCTCCCTCCGCCCCAGCCGCAGTGGTAGGCGCCCACGGCGACGGACGTCGCTTGATGATCTCCGGCCACCGTAGGCGCGGGCATGCGGGCAGCGAGTAAAGGGCAACTCGCTGCCTGACCAAGGACCATGCCCGGGTCGACGGCGCGTTGTGTCCCACGCGCGCCTCAAAGAGCGTCAGCATAATGACGGGGCCCCCCTCTCAGAGGGCCAAAGCCTGCCGGGGTTGCGGGATTATTTCCTCACCGTGACCCCGGTACATAAAGGGCTACTGAAGGACACCGTGGATTTTAGTCAGTACAAGTCTGACAGTCCCTCCCGCCCTGCCCGGGGTGGGAGGACTCATTTGATGATTTTACCACGTTAAAAAAAAAAAAAAAAAAAAAACCGTCCAAAACAAAATTTTACGTCTGCAAAAAGTCAAAAAGATTTTATCTTTAAAAACTTGTTGAATTTTATACTTATGCATGTGTTTTATAGGCCTTAGTTGCCTGAAATAAACGATAAAATAAATAAATGAACAATTTAAATCTGAAACCGACTTCTTAAAAACACAACAAAGTGTAAAATAACTTTTGAATGAAAATAAGTTATTAATGGAAGTAGGTGCCAAAAAATTCAAGGAAATGAGAAACAATGTCACCAATTTTTTATCCAAAGTTTAGTTATTTGTTTTTAACCGACTTCCAAAAGGAGGAGATTCTCAATTCGGATGTTTGTATTTTTTATGTTTGTTCGGACATAACTCCGTCGTTTAACAACCGATTTGAAAAATTCTTTTTTTGTTGGATAAGGTATACTTCTGGAATGGTCCCATTGAAATTTTATCAAAATCGGAGAAGCACTTTTTGAAAAATCAACAAAAATCCACAAAAACCTAAAAAGTTTTCAACTTTGTCTACACCGTACTCCGAGGTTTCCAGTCCGATTTCGATGATTCTTTTTTTGTTCGATACAGTATATCTGCCATTTGGTCCCATAAAATTTTCATTTAGTTTGGTGCAGTAGTTTTTATTTTTAGTAGTGTCATTGTGTACATACATACATGGGCGTTGTTATTACCGGTGCTACGAATTACATTTTAGTGCACATGTAAGAAAATATGTATTTGACAATAATTTCGGTTGAATAGTGAAACTAAAAAGGATAAAATAAAAAACTTTTTCAAAAAAAAAATGTAACCGACTTCAAAACAACCACAAAAAAAAGTTCAAAATAACCTACAAAAAAACTTTTCTTTCGAAAGTCGGTGACAAAAAGTCAATGAAACAAAAATAAAATCACTTAAGTTTTTTATAATTATAGCTATCACGTCATAGCTCTAAGTTTATAAACTACCTAAATGCCTTCAATTTCTATAGAAATCCACCTTCACATTAAAATTTATCGATATCGACACTCACCACATCACTAGTCTATCGAGCACCGTGTAATTTGGTGACACGACACTGCCATCGCTTGTCCCATGATTAGAATAGACAAACATAGTGGACATTACTACAATAACTTCACGACTGTTCTCCGAGGGGGTAGACTGGTAGACAGGGGTGGAAAGTACGTCTGTATTTTAGAAGGGGCTCAGAATTTCGCGGGAATGTCTGTACAGAAAACCGTGACCCTGGAACGTCAGGGGCTGTTTAGGGATCACAGTGGATTTGCGTGGAGCAAAACGGACTGTCAGACTCGTACTGACCGTACGAGTCTGACAGTCCGTTTTGCTCCACGCTGGGCGGCAGGACTCACTTAATGATTTTACCTCATTAAGTGAGTCCTGCCGCCGCAATTCATATTTATGGTTTGAGTTTTTAAATGGGAAATAGGAGACCAATTATACCATTATTACTTTTTTTCTACAAACGCCCTTAAACTTTATTAACAAAAATAATTAACAGCCACATGACAGAAATTTTAATACGGAGAAAGCAAGGCCGGACCGCTATTCACGCGACCCGAGATTCGAACCCAGGACCCCACGCCTAGAAGTTGCACTTGTGACCACGAGACCGACGTGAAAGCCATGTTGCCAAATAGCCAAGAGATCTCATGCCAAAATGAAACGCCTACAAACATATGATAGCAATCTACATCAAATTGTTCGGTTGAGACATAAGTCTATAAAACGTTCCTACGTTATATACGATAAACAAAAACCTAAGTTCAGAAGTTGCATCCATTGTGATGATCCTTGATAACAATAACAGGTACTCAGTAGACTGAAAGTCTGACAACAAGTCTAACAGGATTCCATGATTTTGGGATACCATAGTACCCAAAAGGTGATAGACAGTCGCTCCATGTAAAATACTGATATTCAGCTGCATCCGTTTCGACTGGAAGCCGACCCCAATATAGTTGGGAAAAAGCTAGAAAAATGATCGTTGAACTACGGAAATCCAACACATGTCTTTCCTAGAACAACAACCGATTGCCAATAATAATTAATCTATTAAATACAACCTTCAACTTACTTCTATAATATATGTGACTTTATACAGCTGCTGATAAAGTTTCTTTTTCCTTTTGCGGAAAGAAAATTTTTATTGCGATTTCTGGTCTAAAAACTTCAGTTTGTTGGAGCATTGGTGGCCCAGTGGTATCAGCCCCGACCTACAAGTAGCAGGCGCATTACTTTGTGTAATTTATTTCATCACCACTGCTCTCAAAACGGTGAAAGAAAACATCGTGAGGAAATCGGCATGTCTGAGAACCAAAAATTCGAAGACATGTGACATCTACCAACCCGCACTGGGCTCGCGTGGTGGATTATGGCCCACTCCCTCTCACAGAGACGAGGCCTGTGTCCCAGCAGTTGGGAACATTATAGGCTGATGATGATAATGAGTCAATGGGGAAGGACGGTCAAAGCTAATTGTAGATGGCGCCACCATAGGTAAGTCCTAATCCGACCAATGAGGTAGTACTATTTGCCTGCCGGGGTCGCGGGACTGTCTTATTAGGTAACCGTGACCCTGGAACGTAAAGGGCTATTTATGGATCATCCTGGAATTTAGTCAGTACGAGTCTGACAGTCTTTCCAGTCAAAAATGACAACCTTACGGCGCTCCCTCACCGCGAGCATTCACCTGTAATGTAACGTTACAGATTCGAACATTCGAAGACAATAGAGCATAACTTAGGGTGCTTGTACACAGTGCAAGTAACCCGCGCAAGTGCCTCAACATGCTCAAGCTACATGCGTCGTGTACAAGCACCCTGCGGGTAGCTTGATCAAGTAGATTGCGCATGTTACTCGCGCGGGTAACCCGCACCTTTAAGGTAGTGATACACATGCTTTAAACTAGCATGCTAAAAGAGCATGCTTATGAGCATGCTAAAAGAGCATGCTTATAGTTTACATTTATATTAGCATGCTCATTATTAGCAAACAGTTTCGACACACATGCTACCAAGTAGCATTTGCTTAAAAGTAGCATGCTCTCGTGCTTTAACATGCTATTTTAAAGCAAGTCTATCTGTACCTTTACTTGCACGGGTTACATGCGCCATGTACAAGCGCCCTTATTTACCAAAATATAACGAATCAAAACTCGACAGTGGGGCTTGTGACGTCAAAATTCAATAAAAAAATATCAAATTATGATGTATGGACAACTTTGAAAGCATCGTAACTCCTTCAATTTTGGTTGACGTACAAAAGAAAAAATATTTCTTGATTCTGTCCCGACTCATCGACGACCGATTCATCTTTGGACGTTACGCCGACAGGACAATTCATTTATGGCCGTTTCACCGATAGACACTTTCAATATAAACATATTTTTCCTACACCTAAACTATTCTTTTAGTTTATTTCGTTGCAAGATTCAAGACAGGTAAATTCATTCTCCGGGACACGTCGAGCTTCATTGTCTCGGCGCTTTTCTGGTGGTTGCCACTGTTTATTCTGGCTTTCAGAAGTTGCAGTGGTTCGGGAATAGTGTGGTAAAAAAACACATACAAACAGACAAAACTAAATATATACAAATCATCATCATCAGCCGGAAGACGTCCACTGCTGAACATAGGCCTCCCCCTTAGACCGCCACGCCGAACGACAATTCGCCACTTGCATCCATCGGCTGCCCGCGACCCTCAAGATGTCGTCGGTCTACCTAGTAGGAGGCCTGCCTACGCTGCGTTTTCCGGTCCGTGGTCACCACTCGAGAACTTTTCTTCCCCATCGGTTGTCAGTTTTACGAGCGATGTGGCCTGCCATTGCCACTTATACTTGCAAATTTTATGAGCTATGAGAGAGAATATATAAAGAAAACAACTAAATCTACTTGTAAGTCACACAAAGTACTGGTTCAGTAATCGAACCGGCAACACGGGCAACACGCATCGCAGTGGTCGATCATCAACCGCCCAACCCCCCGCAGTTGCGTTGGTTTACAACAGACGTAAGTAAGCCCATGTTCTATTTTTTCGCCCTTACATTAAATATTTTATCAACGCGTGGGTTGTGAGTAGAGGAGGCACGAGCCGAGGTCGTATGCGTTATTAATAGTAAATGGAATAATCATACTTGATTTGAGTGTAATATGCTACATGGCAGTCGATTTTATACGAAACTAATGCCGCCATCTTGATTTGTAACCCCAGAAGCGAAAAGAAGGGGGAAAATACATAATCTGTTAAAATTTCAACTGTCTAACGGCAGATAGAGCGCTCAGAACACGCGAATGTGTCCACCAAAGTTAATACAAAATCAAAATCGAATACAAAGTCGCGACAGTACCAAGCTACGCGTCGTACCAAGCTGCGCGTCGTTGTTGTTGTTTGCCAAAATATGCCGTCTCGTGTCATCAAGAAAACATTATGGAATGTAATCCGATTTGATTTTGTATTAGCTTTGGTGGACACACTAGCGTATTGTGAACATTTGTCCTGGGTGGGAATCGAACCCACGACTTCCGGCATAGCAGTCAGGGTCACTAACTACTAGACCAACAGGCCTGTCTGACCAATGTTCGGCTATTTCATTAATAAATCAACTGGTTTAGTTTCGACTCTGTATCGATCTTAAATCACCCTCTAATTGGGTTATTCTGTCCGCTGGTGGGGCGTAATATTTATGTAATAACTAGATAAATACCCCAAAAAGAGATGGCAGGTTAATCTGGGCCCTGCCGGGTTCGCGGCACTACCTGAAAGGTTTTTAAGCTATTACATAGCTTTTATCTCGGGCTCTGAGCGCGGCGACCGAATCAAGAAATTCCGTTACGAAAATAAACCTAACGAAAAAAACCTAACACCCCACATCGTCTAACGTTGTTTCAGTTCGGCAGACTTCGCCACGGTGTTTGTTTTTCACGACGTTTCACTTGATTGACGTGGGTAATCATAGCCTAAAAAAAAAGAAAAAAAATTGCATAAGTTATAAAAAATGCTTTACCGCGGCAGTCCCCGAGTGCCACACGTATTTTTACTGACTTCAAAATAAGGAGGTTATTTTCATCGAGGTTGAGTTATCAAATTTTAATGAGTTTTTTTCTTTCACCCAGAGTCCTACCCTGGGACTAATATGATGATTCAAAGAAAAGGAAGAGACTGTCCATGATCGGACGGTGAGTTCTCATTACTCGCGACGTCCGTTGCCGTGGACATGTTCCGCGGTTATGAGGCTGTCCTCCACTTCGCGTAATAGTGTTCCGACTTTGTCAAGATCAGAAACCCAAGCTATGGTTAGGCCTCCAGAGACAGGAACCTCAAAAATAGAAGCCGTACCAAGTACTGCCTACGCACAACGCGAGCTTTAGCTACGAGACGTAGCCCAACGTGGGCTACGTCTCGTAGCGCAACGTGGGCTACGTCTCGTAGCGCAATATGGGCTACGTCGTAGCCCAACGTGGGCTACGCCTCGTAGCGCAATATGGGCTACGGCGTAGCGCTACGCCGTAGCACGGTATACGCTACAACCTGTGCTTGTCTGTTCCGTGAGGTCCGTTTTGAGATCCGATTTATCGCATACGTTTTTATTCTGCGATGACGTATGTTGTTGTTTGAACGAGATCACACACAGGATAGTCTTAGGGTGCTTATTGTACACGGCGCATGTAACCCGCTCAAGTAAAGGTGCGGATTTGCGGTTTACCCGCGCGAGTAACATGCGCAAGCTACTTGATCAAGCTACCCGCGGGGTGCTTGTACACGGCGCATGTAGCTTGAGCATGATGAGGCACTTGCGCGGGTTACATGCGCCGTGTACAAGCATCCTTAGATTTGAGTAGCTCTATTAGCGTCACGTCTCGCCGCCCGCATGCCCGCATGTCTTTAATAACAGAAAAAAAACCGGCCAAGTGCGTGTCGGGCCACGCACAGTGTAGGGTTCCGTAGTTGCCCATCAAAATACTTATGCGAACTAACTAAACTGATTCGCTGAATTTAATTGTAAAAAGAAGAATTTTCAAAATCGGTCCAGGAGTCTTTGAGAAATCGGGGAAAATACGAATTTAGAACCACCTCCTTTTTTTGAAGTTAGTTAAAAATAGTTGACGATAAAAACCTACCTATTCCCAAAAAACATACCGTAAAAACATACCTATTAAAGCTGTAAAAATAAAGTTGACAAACTTACATTTGCAGTTGAATCCGATACATTTTGTTTAAGAAAATATGTAACCCAAGTACATTTTATAAGTTGGTCGACTATTACTCGTAAAGTTGTAAAGCCTACTTAGTCATGACAATTTTCTTTTAAACTTCGTTATATATACTACTATTGTGATTTCACACCCCCAAACATAACCGTTTAGCTGGTAGAGGGGGGGGACACTCGAGTCGAGCAAAATTTTATTTGTCATCATTTATTTGTAACAATACTTCACTACAGCATCAGCCGGCATCACTTACACAGACCCAGCAAAAAACAATACCACTCACGTCATTCGTCCTAGAAGCAACAGACCCAGACGAAATTATATCTATTATAGGCTCACTACGATCAAACGCTGCCACTGGTTGGGATGCCATCTCACCCCTGTTTCTGAAGAAGTATGCTAAAACTCTGGCGCCCATACTGTGCCATATTTTTAATCTCTGTTTCGTAACATCTGTATTTCCCACTTCTCTAAAAAAGGCTATAATTCATCCGATATTCAAGGGTGGAGATGGGAACCTACCTAGCAATTATCGTCCTATTGCAGTTCTGAGTGCCTTATCCAAGGTACTTGAACGCCTCATAAACAGAAGACTAATCACATACCTGGAAAGCTATAATCTATTATCCCAACAACAGTTTGGCTTTCGTAGAAATAAATCGACTTGTGATGCAGTTCAAGACGTGATCAATAATGTTGTTCAACACCTTAACCAGAATAGAAAAGCTCTCACAGTCTTCTTAGATCTCGCGAAGGCTTTTGATACGGTTCCCATCTCCACTCTTCTAATCAAACTTGAGAGCGTGGGCGTCAGGGGGGCACCTCTTGAACTTTTTCGTAGTTACCTAAGCAATCGCACACAAATTGTCAGGATTGATAACTACAGTAGTGAAGAGCTTCCCATCTTTTATGGCGTGCCTCAAGGCAGCATATTGGGACCCACACTATTCATTATCTTTATTAATGATTTGTGCAACCTAAACGTTCCCAATGGTAGGGTTGTTGCATTTGCGGATGATACCGCTATAACTTTCACCGCAGCCTCCTGGTCTGAGCTGGAACTAGTAGCACAACATGGCCTCAACATAACCTTAGACTGGCTTACTGCACACACTCTAACCCTAAATACCAGCAAAACCAATTTTCTTGCGTACTCAATTAGCGCAGCGTCCCAACCACACACAGCCATCACCTTAAAAGCACACACTTGCCTCACAAAAACATCATGTAATTGTCCATCTTTAGTAAACGTTGACTACATAAAATATCTAGGTATAATGATAGATAAAAATTTAAACTTTAAGACGCATATTAACCTGCTTACGAACAGAGTTAGAAAACTAATTTACATATTTAGAACCCTCCGATACGTTGCAAACTTCAAAATTATTCGTACTGTTTATTTTGGCTTATGCTCATCTATCATCTTTTACTGTATCTCATGTTGGGGCGGTGCTGCTAAGACTTTTATGATGCCCTTGGAAGTCGCTCACAGAGCTATTTTAAAGGTTGCTACCTTTCGTCATTTTATGTTCCCTACGAATGAATTGTACAACCACTGGGGAATTCTCAATATACGACAGCAATTTATTCTACAAGTAATACTATTACAACACCGGAATACTCCATACAAAAAAATTACAAAACGACGAAAAGACATAATATGCACAGTCCCACGAACACGAACATCCTTTTCTAAAAATTTTTTTTATTTCCAAGGCCCGGCTCTGTACAACAAAATAAATAAGCACTGTCCGATATATGGTCTTTCATATTATAATTGTAAAAAAGCTGTATATTCATTTCTGCAAACTAAAAATTACGACGAAACCGAAAACTTTATAATTTAATTTAATTGAATTATTTCTTTTTTTTTCCCCCACGCTTCTCATATTTTCCATCTGTTCCCCGTGGTTTCACCACTGCTGCTTAGTTTCTATTGGTCGTGGCGTGATGTTATGTAACCTAAAGCCTTTGTGGATATCTAACTTATAATTTTAATATTGTTATCAAGTTTTGAAACTTGTTATCCGCTACAGCTTGTGAATCGTACCATGTAGCGAAACATCATAAGTATACATTCGCACCAATATTCGCACATCATTGACAATTTTTGGTCAAAACAAATGCTCGCATACCCACAAGTTGCATGATTCATTTACTTTGGTTTTATGTACCTACTCATTTATTTTATTCGTTACTTTTTTTCTCTTTATTTAAGTTTTGATTTTAAGATAACATTAAGACAATTATAAATATAAAATTGATTGTACTTGCTCCTCAAAATGTTACCCACTGTGTACGATTATCTAATGTTATTTACTTTCCTTGGGGACCGGCACTGTATTCCTTAACACAGGTATTTTATTAACCTAGCTAGGAATACAGCACCTCACCCACCATTGTATTGTAGCTATAATTATTGTACACTAAAAAGGTTTTTTGTACTACTAATATGTACCTACCGACTACAACGTTTTTTTTGATGAATAAAGTTATTTTATTATTATTTTATTATAAAATTTAACACTTTAAAGCTTAATATTTCAAAAACTAATTTTTTTATCAAAAAATTGTCAATGAAAACTATCAATATTTTTTAAAGACCTATTTAGTGATACCCCACACTAAGGGGTACGTGAGAAAAAAAAATAACATCCCCACTTTACATGTTCAGGAGGTACCCTAAAAAAAAATATTTTTTGAGATTTTATTTTACCACTTTTTCGGCACAACAAATCCGTATATTTACACCAAATTACAGCTCTCTAGTACTGTGCGTCTCTGAGCTAAACTGCGGACGGACGGACGGACGGACGGACATGGCGAAACTATAAGGGTTCCTTGTTGACTACGGAACCCTAAAAATGTACCTACATATGGGTCGAATCGATGATCGCTTTTTTTTTGAAGTCGGTAAAAAAGTCAAATTTAACACTATGATGAGTTGGTACTCGTATATTTGAATAAATAACTAGTGATGATACTTGTTCGAGCATTGACCGGTCAACCACAAATTGTGTTTATTAATTTGGACAAAACAAGTAAATTAATACCTAAGTCATAATAAAGATTTTTAAGGACAAAAGTTAATAAAATTGTTAACTTTATTTCCTTATAGTTATAAATATGTACCTATAGGTATTATTAGGTATTATATACTTTCCAGTGACGCACAGGATAACTCAATAATTCATTTATTTGACGCACTATTTTAAAATGAGGTAAAACAACCAACGTACTTGAAACTACATGAATTTAGAGATGTATAAATAATATCATTTCTGGGCCCGCGTGGTGGATCACGGCCAACTCCCTCTCTCAGAGAGGAGGCCTGTGTCCCAGCAGTGGGAACATTTATAGGATGATGATGATGATATTTTTCATAACTTACTTTGAAAGTTCCTAATAGCAACATGCTCCCATAAAATTTTCGGATGTCATGTGGTCATTTCCGACCATCGCGGCATCGTACGCGCTGGCATACGAACGAGCTATGGGTCGCTACTTGCTGTCCGATCAAGGACCACAGTGTCAATGATTTTCCTACTCCTCCACTATTCTTTTCTGATTAATTTCGTTGCAGGATCCAAGACAGGTAAATTCATTCTCCGGGACACGTCGAGCTTCATTGTCTCGGCGCTATTCTGGTGGTTGTCACTGTTGATTCTGGCTCTCAGGAGTTGCAGTGGTTTGGGAATAGTTTGGTGGGTTTGTCCCAAAAAAAAGGGTCGATGGCGCGTCGTGTTTCACACACGCCTCAAAAGCAATCTAACGAAGCCCCCGTGGAGGACCAAACGTCTACCGGAGTCGCGAGACTCTAAACAGGTAACTTGGCCTTGGAATGCAAAGGGTTATTGAAGGAATACCGTGGATTTCAGTCACAAAATGTTTTTAATTTTTGGGGTTACTAAAAGAGAAGATCTGCTACTCGGATCATGGACTATTATGAATGATGGTAGGCAAAACTAAGAGGAATGGGAGAAGCTCGTGGCTAAATAATTACAGCCGCGCTTGCCGAGGTTGATCTGTGGATGGGTGACCATCTGTCATATCGAGTTTCCTCCGTGCCTCGGAAAGCACGTAAAGCCGTTGGTCCCGGCTATCATTTGTAGATCTTTGACAGTCGTTACTATTAGAGCCGAGTCACACCGAAATGGCAGCGGCTGGCGGCGCCGCTCGCGCGACCTCCAGACCTGGTATCTTATTATTCCAAGCTTTTCAAGCAATACTGGTCTTTTAAGTATGTAGTTAAAGTCTAAAATTATTTCACACTGAAGGTGCTCATCGCGTGCCGCTGCCATCGCTGCCATTCCGGTGTGGCTCGGCCCTTAGTCAGAAACTCAATGGGGATTGTCTTAATTTTTTAAACATTCGATTTTATTTTATTTTCTGCAAATATAGAGCATTTTGAGAAACTAATTTGAATATTTTAATGATTGGCTCAATACTTTTTTTATTTTTAATATTTTAATTTTTGAGGTAGGTGACGTCACCATTGGCCTAAAAGTTGTGCCGTTTCCTTACTAAAGCAAAATTAAAAAACTGTCAACACAACGTCAACTGTCTAAACGTCACTTACATCCCGCTAGGTTATTATTTACAAAACAAAATTAGCTCCTAGATGAAAATACAAAGGAATCTAAGGCTTCTGAAATACTAACATCAAAGTGATCTTTGCAACAGTACATTGTATAAACCTTTCAACATTCCACACCGTCATCACACACCACTTTTCTCTCAAATCTTCTTTAGTACGAACAAAATGTTGATTGGATTATTATAAGTATTATTGTTGCTAGTTGGGACAAAGCACTTCCTATATTCTATTTTACTTGTATAGTTTATGTTATATTGCCGATGCCGATTTAACAGATTTAACCGAGATAATGAAGAAATTTGCAGTTACAATTAAAACTTGTTTGTTTACATCTTTGACATTTACAAATTGACACTTGTCAGTGGCCCTCTGACATCCCTGATTTTCTCATCAGGGATGTCAGACGGCCACTGTGACGTACCAATATGAAATATTGGTACATCGGTAAAATGTGTCGAAAATCAAATACGAATGAAAAATCTTTTTTTTTTCTTTTGCTGTTAATAGAGGGCAAAAAAAAGAGATTTTTTAGTAAGCAATACTCGATTGTAACTAAAGAAATAGATAACAGAGTACAGCTAGCGTGGAAGAGATATTGGTCACACAAGGTGGTCAAAAATACACGGGTTTCTTCATTTTACCTATATTGACGTATGGATGTCAAACTTGGAGCATTACTAAACAAATTATGCGAAATCTAGAGCCCTGTCAACATAGCATGGAGCGTAGCATGCTCAACGACAAGTTAAAAGACAAAATCAAACTCGAGACATTACTAAACCAAACTAAAATCAACTAAAATCAACGAAATCACATATTGCATAAGGAAATTGAAATGGAGATGGGCAGGTCATATGTTGAGGAGTACTAATAATAAATAGGCTAAGGACGTAACCAAATGGTGTCCAAGATATAACAAAAGAAAGAAAGGAAGGCAACGCCTAAGATGGGAAGACGACTTTCGAAAGATGGCTGGTGCTACTTGGAGGAGGATGACCCATAATCGGAAGGAGTGGCAAGCTACAGGGGAGGCCTTTGCGAAATCGAAAGACAATCTTAATATCGGTGTCTAATAATACATAATATATAGATATATAAAAGAGAGGGAAAAAAATGTAAACTTTTAATATTTTTGTTTTGTAAGATTGTAGGCTATAATAATAATAATACTCGATTGCACCCTAAAATTTGTCGTTTATTCTGTATTGTTGGTCAACGTCCAATCTTGGTTTTTTTTTCTCGAGTACTCGAGTTTCTTGGTACATGGTAGGTACGTGACACTGAAAACTGGTATGTATACCAAGACATTGGTACTTATGCCTGACAACCCTGGAAAATACTTGTCACTTATTTTTTAGGGTTCCGCAGCCAATGGCAGAAAACGGAACCCTTATAGATTCGACATGTCTGTCTGTCTGTCTGTTCGTCCGTATGTCACAGCCACTTTTTGTCGAAATTATAAGAGATAGCTCTTATAATTTCGACAAAAAGTTGAAACTTTGGAGGTAGATGTATTATGTGAACCGCGGACTTTCACACAAAAATAAAACAAAAAAGAATTTTGGGGGTAGAAAGTAACAATTGAAACTCAAAATATTTTTTTTTCGCTTTACCCATTCGTGTGGGATATCTATGAATAGGTCTTGAAAAATTATATTGAGGTAGTACTATTATTCTGATTGAGGTTACAAACATAATTATTTTTTTCTAAACTGAACAGTTTGCTCGAGAGACACTTCCAAAGTGGTAAAATGTGTCCCCCCCCCCCTCTGTAACTTCTAAACTAAGAGAATGATAAAACAAAAAAAAAAATTTGATGTGCATTACCATGCAAACTTCAATTGAAAATTGTTTTGAACGAGATCGAGTTATTAGTTTTTTTTTAATAAATCGTAAACTGCAATTTACCTTGCAAAGTTACAACCAACTACAAGAACTTTACTTGCTGCTACGGAACCCTTTATGGGCGAGTCCGACTCGCACTTGGCCGGTTTTATATTTTTTATATTTTCTGTTTTCTGAGGCAAAGATACAAAACTGTGTACAGCCAAAGGTTTGAAGAAGGTGTTAAACATTTCAAGGGCAAGGAAGGTCAAACGTTTTTTATTAAAAATATCAATGAGATATGAATATTTTTAATTTTTAATTAGTACATAATGATCAGTAACGCTATTCCTCGAAATGGTTTTTCAATTACAGCATATTAAAAAAAATGAACAATGCCCATTGTCTGACAAGCATGGGGTATCGTATTCTCCAGTTACTGGGTTGTGGAGGTCCGATAGGCATGCTCGCTCCATGTAAAATACTGATATTCAGCTGCATCTGGTTCGACTGGAAGCACGACCCCAATCTAGTTTGGAAAAGGAAAGTAAAACTAAAAACAAAACATTTATGACATTTATAGATATCTACTGTGACACACTCAAGAGGAAATAACACCTAATAGGAAAATCAAGTCATTATTATGCACAACAAAAAAAACATGTAATGTTATAATGAAGCCAAGTTCGAAAAATTAAGATTTTATTTTCACGTTACCTCTAGGAATTACTTCTGTATCGCTGGTGCGTTTTAACATAAAAAAAAAATCCTACAAAACTAGACTAAGTTGAAAGAATTAAACCTTACGGAAACTAGGAGTCACTAAGCTTATTTTTTTTATTATGTCCTAAAAAAATATAGCCATTTCATGACACTTTAGGTCTAGCTACAGAATCCAACCCCAACAGGTCAACCTACGTAATTTGTCAAATTTTACCAATCGAACATTAACCTTCCACTATTGTAATAAGGTTGAAAATCTATTAAATAAATTTGACAGATTTAGGTAGGTTGATGTGCTGGTCTGTACAAAGGTTATTGACATAGCTTTCTTGAAAAAAAATGTTGTTCCAAAATTAAATACAGTGCATACATAAATCTATGATATGGTATTAATGTTACTCCGGTCCCGATTATACGCTCCATAGTTACCGTCCAATTTTTCCCGAACTTGGCTGCCACACTACCGTGCACACCTCGGTTTGTAATTGTTTCACTCGCACGGTGACAAATCAGGAGTGATTTATTTCAGTTAACATTACAAAATATAATATATAAAACAAAGGTTATTGACCATGTTTTTGAAAGTATTTTATTTCATGTTATTTTCAACTTGTTTTGCATTTGAAGTGGTTATTTATAAAAGTAGTGATTATATGAATAACATCGGTAAGTACTGTTTATTTATACAAAAGTTTTCAAATCGACCCGTACCTAAGTTTGTATGTGATTCTCTCGCATTGATGCGGATTTCAAAAAAGTGTTCGTTGAAAAAAACGTGTTGCGCCGACCCCAAGTAAAATGGGATAAGGGTAGGAAGATGATGATGATGATGATGTTCGTTAAATCCTAGAGAAGGTTTGAGAAGGTTTTGGTAGAACAATACTGGATATCCCGTGACTTATCCGCAACTTTACAGACCCAGGTCGCTGAATTTTAAAATACGCCACTGGCTGTCAGGCTTTGGCCGCCTGGAACACGACACGCCGTCGACCTGTGATATTTAGGTAACTTTATGTTGCATGAACTTTTAAATAGATATAACCAATACCATATTTTTCAGACTCAGCTTCTCTTCATCCAGTGAAAACAGTCAATGGAACATATTATTTTAAATTTAAAAAAATGTATCAAAAATTAAACGGGGAAATACGTTTAAAGAACAAACCCTCTGATGTCATCGCATCTGTTATTATCAAGTATGGAGAGTCTACACCGGATAAACAACGTAAGCATTTTAAGTACAATCGTCAAGTGAGTCCTCCCTATAAAGTATAAGTTAAACATCTTTATCTCTTTTGCAGTTGACACTTAGACAAGTGTTCAACAGAACACTTGTCTAAAAAAAGTTTTAGCTGGTCTTTTATTGGATTTTTAACTTATTGTTGTATTTAAACAAAAATAAGTATTACTGCAAATAAAACTGATATTTAACCTGTAAATATTTATTATTTCCTAATATGTTCTCGCTGCTGAAGTGGAAAGTTATGTGTGTTACACGAGAGCAAAGTTTTTTGAATCCCTCGCCACACTCAGGATTCAAAATCAGCACTCGCAGCAAAAAACTTGCTCTCTTGTTTCACAAATAACTATTGTTTTTATTATTACGTTGCAGCTAATCAAGAGGTTATAAATATGACTCAATGTAGAAAAGAAGGCTGTTATGGAATTGACAAGAAAATAAAGACCCCTCAAATATCTGTTGGACTTGAATTGAAAAATAAAATTGGATTTAATTGGTCTAAATACCAAATAATTTTACAAGGAACATATGACGCTAAACGTAAGTAGGTAGTATGATATAATTTAACTTTGCGCAGTTTTACCGCAGTCCTTTGGCAATGGGGAACGCCGGTCAAAGCTAATTGGCGCCACCATAGCTAAGTCCTAATCCGACCAATGAGGTAGTACTATTTAAAAGTACCTATAAGATTTGAACCAATGACGATGCTTGGAATTAACTATACTAGCGCCATTCGTTTCCCAGTTGCCATCCAGTTTCCAGTTGCAGTTTGAAGGATATTGCGATATTGCCCACTACTCAGACTAAGCGGACGTGTGTTTTTATTGATCACGATTAATTAAACAATTACGACAAATAAATGCAGTTATTTGCGCTGTCAACATAAAAGTAAAGTGTGTCGCGTGTGACTTTTTTTTTTAAAACTCATGTGCAAGATGAACTAAATATTTTTTATAAACAATTAGTAAAGTGTTATTACGGGTAGCATGTCTAACCCAGGATCGAGCCCATTTGGAGGTAGCCAAGTGCAGAGAAGTCCTCCGCCGACGCCATCCACACCATTGACCCCCAGTGATCCAAATCAAGCAGCGGATAATGAATTGCCCATTGAAGCCGTCAGTACGCCGGAGATCCAGAAATGGATAGGATCTATAGACTCTATCCTCAACGAAGTGTGCACTATTGTCGGGGAAGGAAAAATGAACACAGAACAGAAGCTTCGTGTCTCCAATCTTTGCCGCAGAGTTTCAACTGGGACTTCTCAGATGGCCGTTTTGTATCAATCTTTGAAGTCAAAAACGATCCAAGCCCATACCACAATCCAGCATCTCAAGGCTCACCAAAATTTTGTGGACTCTCTCCAGCAGTTTAAAGAGGTAGTTGAGACTAAGTTGAAGCCCCCGGAAAATACTTCTTACGCTAGCATGGTGAAGAAAGGTTCCGATAACTTTGTTCGTCCTGCAAACTTGAGATCGGTCGCCATCTACCCCAACGATAAGAACCAAACAAGTGATGCCACCAAGTCACTCGTACAAAAATTAATCTCCCCCGAACAACTTAAGCTCCATGTCCGTGGTTTGAGAAAAATGAAAAATGGAGGCGTATTGATTAGCACAGAAAATAAAGGAGATATTGAAAAGCTCAAGAATTCCGAAAAATTGATATCATCGGGCCTTACAATAGAAGAATCTACTAAACGACGACCTAGAGTTGCTATCATTGGTGTCCCCGTTGCCCTCACCGAGAAGGAAGTATTTGACTGTATATACGAGCAAAACCTCTCAGATAAGTTGCCGAATATAACTCGTGAGTCCTTCCTTGAGAGCATCAGATTAAGTCACAAATCGGGTAAAAAAGACCTTACCACATGCAACTACATAGTAGAACTGCCGGCTAGCATAAGAAAAATTTTGATCAATCAGAGTCGAATTTTTATTAATTGGACATCTTGCCCTGTGAAGGATTTCACCATAGTGACCAGATGTTTCAATTGCCAGCAGTACGGCCACGCAGCCAAGTTTTGCCGAGAACCAAGTACTACTTGCAGTCACTGTGGAGAAAATGGACACACCTTCAAAGAATGTAGCAGCAAATCTTCTCCCCCTAAATGTGCGACGTGCAAACACTTTAAGAGGAAATGTGACCATCCTACAGGCGATGCAAGTTGCCCGGCGCGCACATACGCAGAGATGAATTTCATCAATTCAATAGACTACGAAGACGCTTAAGTGTGCCACCCTTATCGTCATGCACTTAAGCAGTAGTTTTCCTTATATTTGCTAGTTTATAATTTAAAGTAGAAAATAAAATAAGATTGGCTCATCAGCTGATCTAGATTAGGTAGTTGTTTTAACAATTCAATATCAAGCTGTTTTTTCTAACACTGCAAATTTCTTCACCTAGTTATAACTGCAATGTGTGCAACCTTGAAAATGTCATACGCGCAACTAATTTTGACCCAGTTTGTGTAATTGTTAAGAATAGTTTAAATGTTTATTATAGTCTATGAAGAATCTTTATATTGATCTAGTTTACACAAATTAGCTCCATTTAAATTGTTTTGAAGTGATGGCCTGAAACACAGGTTTTTAGTAACTTAGTTCAGGCAGGTCGCTATATATAATTTAAATCCCGAGTTAAATATCCTGTACCGATATACTTTAGTTATACACTAGTTTTTATTTATGCACTTATTACATATTATTATATAAGACTTAACTATAATACATTTCTGTGGCTATGTTTACACCCATATTTGTAAAAAGTTAATGATTAAATTTTATTATTTTATTTATTTATTTATTTTTATCCCCATTGAAAGACTTATATCGTTGGTAAACAAAGGCGTACTTTTTACTTTTCTAACATTTTTTTTTAACGTTGCTTACTCTAGGATTTGCTTGCTGTATCGTGGGTGCGTTTACAAACATAGAAACTCACATACACAAACACCCAGACCCGGAACAAGTACTTGTAGATTAAAAGTCGCCGCACACGAGCCACTCGCGACAGCCACAAATGCCGCCACGAGAAGCTAGAAGCGGCTACAGAGGTAGCTGAAGCGTGCGACAGACATTTGTAGCGGTGGTCGACACTTGCGGTCATTACTTGACTTAAGGGGAAACAGCAAGGGCTGGAGAATTTAAAAATAGGTATTTGTAAAATCTATTGCTGTCGCACAGTGCCCACAACAGAGTTACAGGAGCGCGAAGGAGACAACTGCAGCTTGGACCGAAAATACCTTAAAAATGGCACAAAATCAACGATTCGTAGTCCCCTGATTACTCCTCCAAAACTTAAACGATTTCACTACTTTTTCCTTTAAAAAATAAAGAAAGGCATTGGCCGTGTTCCTATGTTTTCCTTTTTTTATATAATCTCGTCAAATTTGTTTACTGATTATTTGAACAGCGGAAAATCTGGCCATTTTTTTAGGATTTTGAATGTTCATATCTCTTTTCATAATTAGTTTATGGGAAAAAGGAAAACATAGAGACATGCCATAGTGGTCATAGATTTTTTGTAAAAAAATTATTGCTCTACTGGCATTATCCAGGGAGAAAACAGGGGACTACGTTTGCATGGAAAAACGGCCGTGCTGTTTCCTCTTAAGGTCCTATGTCCCCTAGATGGGGCAGAGGGCGTCCACAGATGTCTTCCATCGCGATCTGTCTTGAGCTTCACGCTTCACCTCGCTCCACGTCAATCCAATGCTCGCCGCTTCCGCTAGCGGTGCGTCGCCAGGTTTGACGGGGACGGCCACGCTTTCTTGCGATCATAGGCTGCCACTTTTTTTAAACAATGCGTGGATGTTAGACAGAGGGGTGCGGAATCGCGCGAGTGGCGTGAGGCAGCATTTTGTGGCACGTGTGCGGGAGCCATAATATTTGTACCGTGCGGGGATCGACCCCCGACATGCTGAGCAGTGGCACAGCAGTGGCTCAGCGATCGACTACTAGTCGACTGGATCCAGGGCCCCCGTAAGGTCTACTGGCGCCTGTGTGCAAAAAAAGGATTTTGGCGCCCCTAATGGCATTTTGAATTATGTTTTTTTATGGTAGGTCGGTAAGTGGCGTATTTTAAAATTCAGCGCCCTGGGGATGTAAAGCTTGCCGCTTCGGAACTTAAACACAAAAAAAAAACCATCAAGTGCTACTCAAACTTCACAACCAGAGTTCTATACCATGTAAGAGAAGCCTTTAAATTTTTGTATACCAATACAAGATTATGTAACTAACATAAGAAGCATTTGCTATTGAAAAATGAGAATGAATTTCAAAAGCGAGGGCAAGAAAAGCGAACGCTAACCTTACTTGAAGCGCGAGCGGAGCGAGCGCGAAATTTTTTAGCTTTTTGGAATAGATCAAGACTTGCTCTAAAAGTTTCACGTTTCCAGAACTCAAGTTTTAATCTAAAAGTGAGATCAAAAATTTGAAGTCTTTAGTAGGTATTTAAACCTAATCCTATTTAATTAAGTTCTCAACTTTTATTTAAAAATTATTTTTGGTTTTTTTTCTGGGCCCTGGGCTTTGGCGCCCCAAAAGGATGGCGCCCGTGTGCATTGCACACTTTGCACAAATAGTAGCGGGGGCCCTGACTGGATCGACTGCTACTACATCTCCAAATAGTTGTTCCGGTGTTTGTTTAAATGAGTTTCTGTTTATAAACTCAATGAAATTTTGAATTGCAATGCTTTTAATTAGTACCAACAAATAATCTACGTTTCTGAGCTACCAATGTTCCTAATATAAAAATAAATAGTATTTAACCCCTCGTTCCGAAATGGTGGCCCGGCCACCATTTCGAAGTTTAAAACCCCAAAAGCTTGGATTTAACTTCACACATGACATTTAAAAAAAACTTTTCGCAATTATTTTTATTCTTCTTCCAGATGACAGCGACCAACTTTGTTTGACGACAAGATGTATTATGGAGATAGATTTAAAAAACAAATCCCAAGGTAAACGTTTTATAAATTTAACTAGCTGTTGCCAGCGGCTTCACCCGCTACAAGTCGAAAATTATCCCAAAGGAACATAAAATCGGGATAAAAACTATCCTATGTGTTAATCCAGGTTATAAACTATCTGTGTACCAAATTTTAGCCAAATCCGTTGAGTGGTTTTTGCGTGAAAGAGTAACAAACATACCTACATACACACATACATCCTCACAAACTTTCGCATTTATAATATTAGAAGGATACTTATTCAATTTATTGAGTCAGAAATTAATATGTACTCAAAAAAAAAATACTAAGCATACCGAAATATAGATTATTACAAAATTATTAGACCCTTTTTTTTCTTTTGTTACGTAAACCAAAATTGACAAAATTCAACGCTTATAAAAGTCTCAAAACTTCACTCGGTCGTCGGTATAGTTTTACGGACGTTATGACGATTTAACTGATCGAGAATGATCCTGACTACACGACTCAGGATGCTATTATTATTATCTATAATCTGCAAAACTATACACTTAGATTTGAAGGGCCCCAAACAAGTTTTAACAAGGGGCCTCTTCTGGCCTAGCTACGCCACTGGTTTTATTACCGGTACTACGCAACTAGATACTAAAAACTAGTGCACGTGTAAGAAAATTAGGTATTTGACAAGAACTTGGGCCTAGAAAGGGTAAAATAAAAACCTTATAAAAAAATTCTAACCCCCTCAAAACCCACCATAAAAAAGTATTATAATAAATTTCTTTCGAAAGTCGGTGGCAAAAATGAATTAAAAAATAAAGTCAGCTGGGACTTTATCGAGCGTTGTGAAAGGGGGCTAGACGGAAAAAAATCTTACGAAAAGTCGTCACGACACTTTTTTACCTCGCCCCGCACCTCGCGCCTGCACCCCGCGCCCCGTACCCCTCATATAATAGAAAGCAAGCCAGATATTTTTATTTCGTCTTTCTATTTCGCATTGAACAGTGTGGTGTTGCGACAATTTTTTTTATGTATACCTACGCGTCCGGCGAGCATTAAGAAACAGATGATCTGTCAGAATTTTTCTTACGTGTGCGTCATCTAATACAAAATGTGTACAGCAAGGACCTACCTTCGTGAGTACCCTCACCGCGAGCATTCACCTGTAATGTAACATAAAAGTGCGCAATTTGATGCTCTATTGTCTTCGAATGTTCGAATCAGTAACGTTACATTACAGGTGAATGCTCGCGGTGAGGAAGCGCCATTTCTTTTTTTTTTAACGTGATAAAGTCATCAAATGAGTCCTCCCACCCCGGGCAGGGCGGGAGGGACTGTCAGACTTGTACTGACAAAATTCCACGGTGTCCTACAATAACCCTTTATGTTAACCCCGGCAGGCTGTGGGAGCGCCCTTAGAATTTTTCTGAGAGCTTACAGTATACGGTCGCCGGGTCTAAATCCTCGTAGTGATTTGCTTAATTTTCTTTCATGACAGAAAACTTCTCAGTCTTGCCAGCAGTGCCAGCTCCTTCAAAACCCAATAACATTCCACACGACGATGGAAAGGGATCAGACGAAACTATTACGGGTAAGGCTGCTCCCACATTTATCGACGCGGAACCGGCATTTTTAGAACATTGATTCCACGCAACAACGATTTAAGTAATACTAGACACCGCATGAACGATACATTCACAACTGACATAAGGCGCATGTTCAGAAATGTTCAAGTCAGCTCTGAATACACCTCATTGGTACCTAAAATATATTGTGGCGAGATCACCCCAATGAGAGTGTCAAATGTATTAG
Organism: Agrotis segetum; assembly: GCA_036375495.1. Lineage (NCBI taxonomy): Eukaryota > Metazoa > Arthropoda > Insecta > Lepidoptera > Noctuidae > Agrotis > Agrotis segetum. The sequence continues at coordinate 756,006 of JAQSVV010000197.1, read as the reverse complement.
GCTAGATACCGTAGGAACAAAAACTATTCTGTCAACTCGCTGAGGTACTACGTAAGCGAGGGGGACGGGGTACTGCGTTGTGATTGGCTAACTCAAGGTCTGTGCTGTCTAAACGTATATTTACGGCTCACAGGATTGGTCGAAATGAGACGGATATAAGACTTTTTTGCCTAATGTGTTGACAGACATCGGTCGCCTGTTATTAAGAGTCTAGTATTATATCGTAGTTGATTCCACGCAATTGGGATGTGGTATGTTTGTGGTGCGCAAGGAAAATAAATCATGTGTTCGGGAACACGCCGATACCTACCTATTATTTGCCTGTTTCACTAATTGCTCTAAATAAATTCCTATATTTTCTTTGATATTTCAGACATGGGCAATGCTTCGCAGCAATCGTCGTCTCCTAATATGTTAATATACATAGTATCATCTGTAGTAGTCTTGGCTTTTGTATTGATATTAGCAATTTACATAATTGTTAAAAAAATCCGGCGTCGAAATCAAGCGGGAGTAAATCATGTAAGTGTACTTTTCTTTTGCTTGTGTTTAAACACCACCCAAAAAAGTACCTATTTTTCTACCAAAAAAATTCTAAATGGTTACCAAAATGGATAAATGGTCACCAAATAACGTTTCCTAAGTAATAAAGAAATAAACCTATTAAGTGTAATAAAAAAAAATCGATATCGAAATATTTTTCATACAAAATGAAAAATTGATCGAGCCCATCAGTATGAAAAATCTTTTTTCATAAGTTTTTGATCAAACATTGTTCAGTAACATAGGCTGAGTTGCCCCACGAGAGGTTTTGCGTTATTAACATTACACGTTGTATAGTGTGGAAGCAATGTACCTTGGAAATATATGTAGACTAATTATAAAAATAAAATAAAAAATAAAAAAAAAGCAAAAAGGTACATAGTGTTCACATTTTAACAAAATATTGCAATCACAGCTATTTTACAAATATAAGAAGTGTGTGAGCATTCGAATATGATTAATTTTTGTTTACGCACGTTGGGAGTTCCTCTGGCCCGGGGGTATTATACGGGTAATTGATACGGCGGCGGGCGGTAGCAACGCCACTGACTAATATGTAATATTTGTTTTTTTTCAGTTGACAACAAATGAAATATTGTATGCTGATCTCAGTTTTACAAATGGAAACAACAACAGTCAATCACCTGTACACGAAGAAGAATCGCCATACGCACAAATAATTGGAGTGCTGCGTCCCAAAACATAATATTAGATAATATTTTCTTTAGTCAAAGAATAGGTAAGCATTGCCAATTTGCCATCTAACGAAAAAATTGGGACCCCCTATTGTATGCAACTGTGTTCAAACATAATTATTATACGTGTATTAATTTTAAGATTTAGTTTAGTTTATTTTGTAAATAATTAATTGTCTTTGCTCGAATTTTACAAATAGCAGTGGCATAGCGTGTCTTGGCGGGGCCCCGTATAAAAATTTGTTTGGGGGCCCTTAGATGGGTAAAGATTTATAACTCAAGAAAAAAATGCATTTCTCTGTATCTACGCCGAAAAATAAACAAAAAATTGGACAAAGGTCATGAAAAAAATTCATGATGCGACTGATCAGTCCAGAGGTCGGAATTAGGTAGAGTTATTTTAGTAATCGAAATGTTGATTTACAGCTTGGCAAAAAACTTTAGAAAATCGGAAGTCGCCACTGTCTTCTCGCTACCAGCACTTTGAATGTTTTTTTTTTTCACTTATTACGTTAGTTTTATGGCACAATAATATGTGTAACCAACCTGCGGTCCTTGTTTACATCAAATATCAAAGATTTTAAATAGTGACCGACCGAAATTTCGGTTTCGGTTTCGGTTTCGGCCGGTTTCGGCCAAAATATAGCCGAAACTTTCGGCCCCGCCGAAACTCAAGTGTTCCTGCATTTTCGTGCTTCGTTCGGTAAAATTCGTAGCTAACACGTACTTGCTCGCCGGCGGGGCCCCGGCTCTGTTTGCCACCGTCCGTTTATTCGTGAGACGAGGTTATGTTTTTGAGTTTACTGCCAAGAGTACCTAAGTCTTGTATATTCATGTCATAATAAAAAATATTTGTTACGTAGCTGTAGGTTAATGAATAAAAACTTATCAATCGTCAAGGTGATTAGAATTAGGATTAGGCGGTATTCGAAATCGAAACATAATTAAGTTAACGGTTTCTTTTTTGATATAATGCAATTTTTTTAGTCCAATGTCTCAGTTATTTCGTATTACCAAAATAATATAGTGCGATTGTTGAGACTTCCAATCTAGTGAAACATTGATTTTTTTATAATTTCGAATAGATTATGGACTCAGTAGAAGTATAATAACATAGAAAAATAGCAATTCTTAAGATCGTCTATCTATCAATCTATCTATCCATAAGTTTGCCGTATTTCATTATTACCCAGAATTTGATCCTTACTATTAACACTATCAAATGGTATACCAATACAGATTGTGATTTTTTTTTTCAAAATTAGCGGGTTCGATTTTTGGCCCCGATTATTGATTTTTCTAAAATTCAAATCGAATTTATTCGTAAATGCAGGTATCAATACAATCAGATGTTATAATAAAAATGTCAGTTTGCTACATTTTACTCGGAGAGCATACAAATATTAATATAGTTCGCTGTTTTGAAAGAACAACGAGATTAGACTAAGCCAATGATACAGTTTTAGTTTTCGGCAAAATCGGTCTCGAGACTCTATTCAACGTTTTTCGATATTCCTCATAGTTAAAAATATAGCCGTCCACGCCCAGTTGAAAAGTTCGCTCTGTGTATTTGACACTTTTTCTTGTGCCAATAAATGTAAAAAAAAAACAAAAAAAAAAAAAAACAAAAAAATCGAAATGTTAAAAGTTTTAAAAAGTTTCGGTTTCGGTTTCGGCCGAAACTGAGAGCTAGGCCGAAGGTTCGGTTTCGGTTTCGGTTTCGGCTGAAAAATCAGTTTCGGTCGGACACTAATTTTAAAACGTTGTCGAAAACAAAAAGATTAGTTCCGTTTCAATCCGTTCTGGCCAAGCTGTAATATGGATCTTTCCGGGATTTCTAATTCCTAAACACCAGAGATAGATTAGACAAATAAATTGTGTATAACTAAATATGTACCTTACTATTTTATTTAATAAATCATTAAGTTTTTATTTATTTTAATTTACGCACGTTGGGGGTTCCTGTGGCCCGGGGGCCCCGTATAATTGATACGGCGGCGGACGGTAGCAACGCCACTGACTAATATGTAATTTTGTGTTTTTTTCAGTTGACAACAAATGAAATATTGTATGCTGATCTCAGTTTCACAAATGGAAACAATAACAGTCAATCACCTGTTCACGAAGAATCGCCATACGCACAAATAATTGGAGTGATGCGTCCCAAAACTTAATATTAGATAATATTTTCTTTAGTCAAAGAATAGCATTGCCAATTTGCCATCAAACGAAAAAATTGGGACCCTATATTGTATACAACTGTGTTCAAACATAATTATTAATATCTGGTTGACCGAGCTTCACTCGGTTTTTAACCCTTAACTACCTAGCACACATTTTTGTCACACAATCACCTAACATACGTCTGTGGGACCCCTGAGTTAATTAATTCACTATTGTTAAAAATATTAAGAAAGGGTATTGTTTTTAGTAAAAAATCTGTTTTAAACATTATTAAACTCTGATATTAGAAAGAAAAGGCATATGAAAATCTAATAATTTATTGTTAACCCCAAATTATTGGTGTAATCTCTTATTTAGGCTTGCTTTTCTAATACGTTTGGAAATTGAGATCTCCAAAAAATATTTTGAGCTACAGAAAATTCTTCATATATTTTTTGTAGATATTATTAAATAATCAAGAAATATGGAAAAAAGTAAAAATTCTAATTTAAAAAATAAATGAATTAAAATTGCAGACTCTAAACTTACGTCTTTTCACGACATCGAAAACACATTTTATTTGAGCATTCAAGCCAAATTAGAGCTTTTCATTCGAAACACATGTAATATTTTTTGTGTTTCTTAGTACACTGGCAAGTAGTACAGTTTTTGCGAATTATCAATTGCTCTTCAGCACTGCTGCTGCCTGGGACAGCTGCTGGAGGAGTCGTGTTGTTCTGGAGGATACGTTACATACCAACACGTATATCTCGGTGCAATTTAACATTACTTTCATGACGTGCCATATGTATTCAGCTCATTCCGGTATGCTGTATTTATACCTTCTCTTTCTCTGCTATATTATGTTATAAAGTTTGTGATCGCGAAGAGGTTGAGGCGGATGACCAACGAAAGTGATTATAAAATATTTTTTCTTCTTTTCGGCCGAACTACCGCCAACGGCACATCATCCTCAGTAAAAAACACTTAATCACCACTATCTGAAGGAATATCACTGTGTGATAGAGTGTTTAGTTGAACTGTATCTGGCCATTCGTATTCGGAATCAGGCGCGCAACTTTCTTCTAGAACATGATTTGTTGCAACATTCTGCGCATCCCTGTTGGTCGTTTGGTATATTATCGTCGTCTGATAATTCTTTTTCCAATCAGCTATTAATAACGGACTATCTATGTGCTATTATAACTTGAACAATAAAGAAATACACAATTTAAAATAATCACGTAACCACCTAACATACGTCTCACAGACCCCAGCTTATATTCATTCACTCACCTGAGCCAAACGCGCATCCCTACAACCCCGACTAGCCGTTGCACGGTAATGAGGGTCACGGGGAAAAGGTATAGGAAGGAACAAGTTGATACGACACTCCTGAGCAAAAATATTCACGATTTTAAACTTAATGGGGTCTGTGAGACGTATGTTAGGTGGTTAAGGGTTAAAATGTCTATATCTTGGGAAGCGAGCTCTTCTCGAACCTGGGACCTTGATAACCGAAACCAAACCGACTGTTTCCGAAAGATTATAAATATAAATAAATATACAAGAATTGCTCGTTTATAGATATAAGATATGTGTATTAGACCGAGACTCCACCAAAGCTGTGCGAGTCGAGACGTGTTTTGAACAACCAATAGAATTGCGTTGCCGGAGTGGAGCTGTGTCAACAACGCAATTCTATTGGTTGTTCAAAACACGTCTCGACTCGCACAGTTTTGGTGGAGTTCCGGCCTTAAATTTAAGATTTAATTTAGTTTATTTTGTAAATAATTAATTATATTATCATTGCAAATGTTCATAATATTTTTAGTTTCAGTTCTTAATTGAAATATTGTAATAAAATTAATTATCTTATTGAAGTCAGGATATTCATTTTCATTAAGATTTTTATGTTATTGTATTGATAATATTATATTGAATGCAACATAATTATTTGAAAATTCAATAAAAAATAAATACTTTATGTGGAAAACTTCTCAAAATTAAAAACGCGTATTTATTATTTGCTTCTTAACATTACTTTATTATTATTTGCAAACGCACTGCGAAGGGGATTAAAAAATCGGTTATATACATAAATAAGCTTCAAAATTATATAACAATAATTTATTGCTTAAAACTTAAAAAATGTACACAGGAATCTACACTTTTCATATATCATACTAAGAATGTTTGCACTTAACTAAAAACCGGTCTTTACCGATAAACCGGTGTTTACCGAAAAACCGTAAATTACCGAAAAATAATCATTTGACATGTCAAACTGCTCTATACCATTTTCGGGTCTTTTTTTCGGTATCTACGGTATTTTTTTACGGTAATTCCGGTTTTTTTGTGGAGATTCTTAGTCTATCGGTCTATCTCCCCGAACACGACGTCTAGTGTTCCTATAATGGCGACGATGTCAGCTAACATGGAGTTCTTGCCGATCTTCTCCAACGCCGCCAAGTGAGCGAAGCCGGGCGCCTTGATCTTACATCTGTGGGGACAAAATATATGCTAATGAGTTCACTGTTTTATGGTCTAGTAAAATCATCAAATAAATCCTCAAGCCTTGAGTGGAACGGAAGGTATTTTCTAACTTATTGACTAAAAGTCCACTGTATTCCGTTTTTTACTCTCTGCGTTTCGGGGCCACAATATCAATATGAATCAAATCAAATCAAATCGTTTATTTGAACTAGGCCAATTACAGGCACGTTTGAATTGTCAAAAGACATGAAATAAAACAAGTACAAAAAAAAATTGTTATGGTGCTACAGTCCCAAGTCACAAGACATAAAAAGTGTGAAAGTACCGTAGGTGCTCATTCCAAAGCGTAGATCTCTATGGAGAAGAATGAGCAGGAAACTCCAAAAAATCGCCAAGTTTACTACAGGAATTTTGTTACATCATTCATCATCAGATGGTACATTACGTAAATTATAAAATAATAAAATTATAAATTTTTTTATTCAGAAATTAAGTCAAAATAAAGGTTAACATAATTACAATATAGGTACAGTTTTTCAAGGTAGTGTTAGTTCTGCCTGATATAGGTTTAATTAAAACCTGTGTTTCAGGTCATCACTTTACAATAAATTTTAAGAGAGGACAATTCATTAGAAGATAAATAAACGACAAGATAATAATTATAATACTTTTAGAGACTAAATCATTTTATATAAAGTACTAAAACTAGATTGTTTTAAAACAATTATGTTTAAATAAATAAATTATTGAAACAATGCTAATGACAATAATGTGAAGACTAAATACTAAAACTTATGTTGAAATTTCCAGCAGTTTTTCCGTGTCTGTATAATTAAGAGTTCCCAAGTATTCTTGCATTCGTAAATGACAGTTTTTATAATTTAAATCATAAATCTTTAACAGTTTGTTGAGCTGATTATATAAGTAGGGTCCTAAAAAGAAATAAAATCGTCTAGCGTAAGCATGTTTAGTCTGAGGGTTAGCACAGACCAAATCCTTTCTTCTCCTATCTGAAGGTACCGGCTTAAAATCAAGTTCGCTGTGCTGAAGCAAAACGACATTCAAAACAAATAATTGGCGTATTGTTAATACCTCACATGCCGTGTAAAGCTGGTGAGTAGGATATCTAAATGGTCTAAAAGTAGCAACCTTTAGGACTGCTCTTTGAGCCCGTTCTAGGTGAATTAAATTTGTTTTGGCGGCACCACCCCAGGACGTTATGCAGTAGGTGATAATGGATTGACACAAAGCCAAATAAACCTGTTTAATTAATTTAAAGTCGGCAATATTTCGTAAATTTTTAAAAATATATATTAATTTACGTACTCTAGTACATAATAAATCAATATGTTTGCGGAAATTCAGATTTGTGTCAATCGTAATACCTAGATATTTGATGTGGTCGGTTTTAGCTAAAGTGGGACAAGTGCATGCAAAATCAGCATAATGTAAGTTACTGTTGTTATGCGCTTGGATGTTTTCGTTAGTAAGCGTTTTATTGGTGTTTCTCATTGTAAATAATAGGTACTTGGTTTTATCTGTATTTAATGTGAGGAGATTATTATTAAGCCAACTTATAACCGTATTAAAACCCTTCTGTGCTACCTCAAAGACCTCAGCCATTGATTTCGCAGTGAACAATAGGGCTGTGTCATCCGCATATGATATAATGACACCCTTTTGGAGTGTCAGATTGCAAAGGTCATTTATATATATTAAGAACAGGGTGGGGCCCAAAATACTGCCTTGTGGGATTCCATAGCAGCTATTCTTTAGTTCAGAACTCCTGAAATTACCTATTTTAACACATTGATGGCGGTCACTAAGATAATCTGCAAAAAGTTGTAATTGTACTCCCCGTATACCCAACCCTTCAAGCTTGTTTAAAAGTAAAGAACAAGAAATTGTATCAAAAGCCTTGGCTAGGTCTAAAAATATCCCTATAGTGTGCATGCCGTTATCCAAGTGTGTACTTATATAATTTGTAAGACGGTGAACAGCTTGGCTTGTTGATCTTTTAGGCCTAAAACCAAATTGATGATCAGAAAGTATTTTTTTTCCTTCAAGATAATTTACTAGTCTACTGTTAATAATTTTTTCCAAAATCTTTGAGAGGCCGGTTAGAACTGATATTGGTCTATAGTTACTTAGACAGTTTTTGTCTCCAGCTTTAAATACAGGGGTCACCACGGCTTTTTAAGCAATGTAGGAAAAATTCCTTTCGTTAAACATAGCTGAAAAATGTGGGTCAAGGGAGGGGCAAAGACATGTTTAAATCTTTTAAGTATGCTATTTGGTATGTCATCAGATCCTACGGCACAATTTTCCTTTAATCTGTTTATAAAACTAATTACTTCATCAACATCAGTATTTAATAAGACAAACGAGTTTTGCGTAGCCAATGTTTTGGTTTGGCGTGTAATGGAAAAACCTCTGTTATTTAATATTTTATTTTCTGCTAAGTTTTTGCCGACGTTAATGAAGTAATGGTTAGCCTTATCTGCTGCTTTGGTTGGGCTTGGTTCAGAAGATAAAAGCTCCAGAGCAGGTTTAGGATTTTTTGACATAAATGTATTTGTTTTAATGAATTCCCAAATCAGTTTACTGTTTTTCCCTGCTTTCTGTAGTTGGTTTTTATCATATTGGCATTTTACCTTTTTCAACAGATTATTAACGAAATTTCTGTAACGCTTGTAAACAATTGAACGTATTTCATCATCTGGTGCATATTTTAATTGTTGGTAAAGTTTATCTCTATGTCTGATACAGCGAACAAGTCCGGGCGTAATCCATGGTTTAATGTTACTATATTTTCTAGGAATTATATTATAAAAAGTATTTTTCCTTATCACTGTTTGGACCATATCGACAAAATATTGTATAGAAATATTTGGATCATGTGAATCGTAAACGGGGTCAAAATTAATACCGCGTAAGTCAGTTTCAAGACTCGTCATATTGAGTTTAGTATAGCTACGCATGCAGTTTTTTCTAGGTGACGACACTTGTAATGTTAGTAAGACAGCTTGATGATCGGTTAGTGAAGAATTAGTAACCAATGTTTTGGATGGATTTTTTGTTTTTATGAGAACGTGGTCCAGGCAAGAGCCACTCTGGTGTGTTGGGTGGTAATGAGCTGGTAGAAGTCCATGAAATGAGCACATATTTAGGTAATTATGAGAATGAGTATCGATTCTCTCGGCTGCAATGTTTATGTTGATATCACCTATTAGTACTATATTATTAAATGACGATATTTTTCCTAAATTATTGTTAAGCGAATCTAAAAACCTATCAATACTTTGGGAAGGAGGCCTGTAAATAGCCATAATTACTGTATCTGGGATGATTTTAATTAGCAAGCAGTTACAGTCTAGGAAATCGGGTTGCTCTACTACTGTTTTTAAATTATTTTTAATATAAACCACTATGCCATCATTCTGGTTATAAGTTGCATCACTTTTGTAAAGATTATAGCCATCAAGAGATGGTATATTAGTCATTTGTTTGGACAGCCAACATTCTGTTAGAACTATGACGTCACAAAATATGTCAAGATTTTGTAATAAAACTTGGAAACCTTCAAAATTTCGACTTATACTGCGAATATTTTGTGTAAGTAAAGTCAATGTGTTGTCCCCAGTGACGGTTTCACCTTTACATTCTTCGACATTACAGATTTTAGCTTCAGACACGGAAAATCTATCTAGGTCACAAATTAGCTGATTGGCCATAACGAAATATAATATGTAAAAACTAACCTACTGTGAAAGTGCTAGATTAAAAAGTAGAATGTGGCGCTCCTAGGCGCCTTCATAATCAATAGAATTAATATAATTGTCCTCTGCATATTTACGTGCCGGGCAGTTCACATCACCAGTTGGATGATCATTCCTCCTATTGAAACGTTTGCAGGTTGCACATTGAGGCGGAGAACATTTATTGCCGCATTCCTTGAAAGAATGTCCAGTCTCTCCACAGTGGTTGCAGGTAGGGGCTGTTTCTCTGCAATATTTGGCTGCGTGTCCGAACTGCTGGCAGTTAAAACACCGGGTCACAATGGTGAAATCTCTTACTGGACATGATGTCCAGTTTATGAAGATTCGGCCTTGGTCCATTATAATTTTCCTGGTACTGGCAGGAACTTCCAATATATAATTGCAGGTAGGGCGATCCTTCTTTCCAGACTTGTGGCTCAATTTTATGGATTGTAAAAAGGACTCTTGAGTGGTGTTCGGCAATTTATCGGCAAGATTTTGCACATAAATGCAGTCGAATACCTCTTTTTCCGTAAGGGCTACAGGAACACCAATAACAGCTATCCTAGGGCGGCGTTTAGATGGTTCTTCAACGGTGAGGCCCGAGGACACTAATTTTTGTGAGCTTTTTAATTTTTCAATATCACCTTTGTTGTCCGTCCTGATGATGACGCCTCCGTTTCTGATTTTGCTCAGCCCGCGAACATGAAGTTTTAACTCCTCAGGCGAGATGATTTTTTGTACTAATGACTTTGTATCGTCACTGGTTTTGCTTTTATCGCTGGGATATACAGGGTGAATTTTTCAAGTGGGCGTGGATGGCTATTTTCGAAACTATGAGGAATTTCGAAAAACGTTGAAAGGAGTCTCGAGGCCGATTTTGACGAAAACTAAAACTGCATCATTGGATTTTAGAAAAATCAATCATCCTAGCCAGGAATCGAACCCGCTGATTTCGGAAAAAAAATCGCACCCTGTATTATTACACCATTCGATAGTGTTGCTGATAAGGATCAAATTCTGGGAAGTAATCATACACGGAAAACTTAAGGAAATAGCAGATTTTTATGAAATTGCTTTTTTTCCATGTTACTTTACTTCTACTGAGCCATAATTTATTCGAAATTAATAAAATTTTAATTTTTCAATGTTTCACTGGATTTGACGTCTCAACAATCCCCCTGTACTTGGCAATACGAAATAATGGAATTGAACTAAAAATAACATTATTATTGGTAATTTATGTTTCAAATACCCATATTGCCTTGATGGTTGATCAGTTTTTTTGTAATTATACGTTTTCCTTAACTTTTCCGTACATGATTATTTCCCAGAATTTGATCCTTATTAGCAACACTATCGAATGGTGTAATAATATAGGGTGTGATATTTTTTCCAAAATCAGCGGGTTCGATTCCTGGCCAGGATGATAGACTTTTCTAAAATACAATGATGCAGTTTTAGTTTTCGTCAAAATCGGCCTCGAGACTCCTTTCAACGTTTTTCGATATTCCTCATAGTTTCGAAAATAGCCATCCACGCCCAGTTGAAAAATTCACCCTGTATAGCAATTGAACTCAGATTAGCTGGTCGCACAAAAGTATCGGCACCTTTCTTTACCATGTTGGCATACGAGGTTGGTTCAGGTTCGGGTCGGCTCATTTTTGTTTCAATTACCTCTTTGAATTGGTAAATGGATTCCGCAACATTCCGGTGGGCTTGAAGGTGCTGGATGGTGGTGTGCGCCTGGATAGTCTTCTGCTTTAGGGATTGATATAGTACGGCCATCTGAGCCGTCCCATGTGAAACTTTACGGCAGAGATTGGAGACGCGTAGCTTTTGTTCGGAATTCATTTTCCCATCTCCCACGATTGTGCAAACTTCGGACAAAATAGTGTCGATGGATCCAATCCATCTCTGTATCTCCGGTGTGGAGACGCATTCCACTGAAGGTTCATTCTCCGTGGCTGCTGGCGGCGCTGGTTCTGTCATCTGGTTTTGATCATCAGGCGATGGCGTCGGTGGAGGACTTCGACGTATCAATTTACTGCGTCCAAAAGGGCTATCTCCTGGGTTAGACATAACACCAAACACAGAAAACGCTGATTTTCTAAAAAAACTATTTAGTTCATCTTTCACAATGATAAAGTTTTTAATTAACACTCGACACACTGAATAGATCTGACTCAACAGATTTGCAACAGCATTGTATTTATTTAATTAATTTTCGTATAAACAAAATACACGACCGCTTAGTCTCGCGGCTAGTGAAGTGATGACGATGATGACGTGAGAACGATGTGGCAAGTTAATAGTGCCCATAGTAAAAAAAACAATTCAAAATAAAGCAATTAAATTATTAATTAAAATAGACCGCGGCAGCTAAGAGATGACCAGTCCCAACTAACAGCGCCCGTTCACGAACATGACACATATATCAGCACCATTCAGCTCAACCATTTTGAAGGGAAGTAAATGATCCGACATACGCGCCACCATCAGCGACACTTTTGAGTGAGCATGACATACTCTCAACCGCCAGAGTCATTCAAGTCAATGAAAGATATAGAATAGTCCCGCGACCCCAGCAGACGAAGTACTGGGCCCCCCGTCCATGAGCTCACAGCTGCTAGAGGCGCGCATGGACTACGACTGTCGACCCGGGTCTGATTCTTGATCGGACGGCGAGCTCCTCATTACTTGTTGCCCGCAAGCCCACGCCTGCGGTGACCGGAAATCTCGACGCAATATCCAACACTCTGGGCGTCATTCTGACTTGGATTGCAAATATGGTATACACTCAAGAGGGTAGAGAGCCGCGGTGGAGACACGGCGTGAGAAATCGTTTTATGTAAGTCAACCTTACTCTCATGGACATGGGATGCTGGTAAGAAACCAGCAGTCAGCGGTAAGACATACCTGTAAGGCTTGGAGCCTCCATCGGATACGAGGTAGATACCGAACTCTCCCTTCGGCGCCTCCACGGCCGTGTAGGTGGCTCCGGGAGGCACCTGGTAGCCTTGAGTGAACAGCTTGAAGTGGTGGATCAGGGCTTCCATGGACGTCTGGAACACAACACCAACATCACTACTGATAAGGATTACTGATGTAGGAGCCGCGAGGTTAGTCTGTTTTATTTAGACTCATAGTTTTATGTCATACGACATTTTACAATGGGGCCGAGCTGCAGACTTCGAGTTCATATTTAAGTTCTGGAAAACAGACATCAGAGCCATATAATAAATAATGCAAAGCATGCAATGAACTAAAAGATATAGTTGCTGATGTAAATGCCGCGAGGTTAAATCGTTTTATTAATTCTAATATTCTCATATGATATTTTACAATGGGGTCGAGCTGCAGACATCAAATCCATATTGAAATGAAATCAGAGCCTTTTAATAAATAATCTAAATCTAGATACATAATTATGTAAGGCAATGAAATAAAGTTAAATATACAGCGCTAGTGGTCAATACCTTCATCTCCTCTCGTGAGGGCGGCGTGAGTTTTGCGTCATCGGTCTTGATCTCTCCGGGCGGCATCTTGTTGAGACACTGATCGATGATGCGCAGCGACTGCCGCATCTCCTCCACACGACACAGGTACCTGCGACAGTCCAATACGTCACAGCAGCTCTACCTGGCCAGTCGTTACTTGGTGGACGTCACCAGCTGGATGTTACCTAGTGTACGTCACCAGCTGGATGTTACCTGGTGGACGTCACCAGCTGGATGTTACATGGTGGACGTCACCAGCTGGATGTTACCTGATGGACGTCACCAGCCGGATGTTATCTGGTGGACGTCACCAGCTGGATGTTACCTGATGGACGTCACCAGCTGGATGTTACCTGGTGGACGTCACCAGCTGGATGTTACCTGTCGTAGCAGTCTCCGTTGGTGCCGATGGGTACGTCGAACTCCACGTGCTCGTACGCGTCGTAGGGCTGCGACTTGCGCAGGTCCCACTTGATGCCCGACCCGCGCAGCATCACACCGCTGTAATAGACACATTGGCTTCACTGATACGCTATTGTTTTTACAGTACGGTGGAGCGTTACCCAATTTTGAAATAAAATTTCAGGTGTCAAAAATTGAGCAACCCATTTTCGATAGTCTTTTGCTCTCACCTGAATCCGTAGTTGAGCGCGTCTTGAGCAGTAACGATGCCGATGTCCTTGGTCCTCTGCACCCAGATCCTGTTGGTCGTCAGCACATCTTCCACCTCGTCCAGACGCTCCGAAAACTTGGCGCTGAACTCGTAGATGTCGTCCATAAGACCTAGAGGCATGTCCTGCAACGATATGATGAGTGTGAGAGACGCCTCACCTTTTAAGGTCGATATTGTCAGTTGAAGCCCGGGTAAATAATTATGTGTCTATATCAATGCAGTTTCCCGGGTCAACGGCGCGTTGTGTCCCACGCGCGCCTCAAAGAGCGTCAGCATAATGACGGGGCCCCCCTCTCAGAGGGCCAAGCCTGCCGGGGTCGCGGGATTATTCCCTTACCGTAACCCCGGAACATAACAGGCTATGAAGGACACCGTGGATTTTAGTCAGTAGAAGTCTGACAGTCCCTCCCGCCCTGCCCGGGGTTGGAGGACTCATTTGATGAATTTACCACGCTAAAAAAAAAAAAAAAAAAAAATATAATGCAGTTTATCTTAAAAAACACGGACAGCGGTGAAGGAAAACATTGAGAAGGAAGCTGGACTTTATTTATTTAATATGGGTTTACTCTTGACTCAGAAGCAAAGACAAAGCCTAGGGTGGTCTCGTGGACTCTAAAAAGAACTGAAACTCCAGCGCATCGATGTAACACAGTAAAGGCCTATCCTCACACAACAGTGCCGACACGTACCGTTCCGTGACGTGCTATTCATATATACGAGTGAACGAACATCACTGAACGTCATTGACACTGATCAGTACGGATAGCGTCATACAAAATGTAAGGTACAATATAATATTTCACTCACACTCGATACGGTACTGATCACGTCACAGAACGGTACGGTACGGAACGTGTCGGCACTGTTGTGTGCGGATAGGCCTTAAAAATCGTCTAAAAATACCTCCTCGAAAACCTGCTTCGGAAAGCACGTAAAGCCGTTGGTTCTGGCTGTCATTTGTAGATCTTTGACAGTCGTTAGCGGTAGTCAGTGGCCTAAAAGTCTGACAACAAGTCTTGCCACGTAATATCGTATTACCTGAGTTGTGGAGGTCCGATAGACAGTAGCTCCCTGTAAAATACTGATATTCAGCTGCATCTGGTTCGACTGGAAGCCGACCACAATATAGTTGGGAAAAAGGCAGGCAGTTGATGATGTTACTTACAAGAGAAACTCCACCAGGTCTGATGTAAGCCGCGTGCATGCGAGCTCCACTCACTCTCTCGTAGAATTCCATCATCTTCTCTCTCTCCTCGAACAGCCAGAAGAAGGGAGTCAGGGCTCCTACGTCCAGGGCATGGGTGCCCACTGCCATGATGTGGTTCAGGATACGTGTGATCTCGGCGAATAGGGCTGGGAACATCAAACAAGGGAAATAAGAATCCATAACTCATCAGTGAAAGGGTTACTTCCAGGCAGGGACCGAAAACCTTTATAAATTACGATAATTGAAGAATTTTGGTTATTTTTCAGAGTTAGGTTACCGCTATCTGGGTAACCAAACCGAAGAAAAATGTAACCTCTATTCAGGTTACCGTTTTAATACCGGTTACCTAAAGATGACGACTCTTTGTCACACACACAGGTGATGCGCGCCCTGTGACTATTGCCGACGGCACGTGTGAAGTGTGCAAGATAGGGGTAATATTTATTTCGGTAACCGGTATTAATACTGGTTATGTATTCACTTTAATAATAAAGGTAATCTTTAAAATTACCTGTAAAAGAAAAAAGGTTGTTACCGAATAAATACCCGTATTGATCATACCGGTTTCGGTCCCTGCTTCTAGGCAAGCTTGCTTCACCATCAACCACAAAATCAAAGCATTAATTTCAAGTAGGCCAGTTAGAGGCACTTTTGTATTGTCAAAAACAATAAAAATATAATTAAACACTACAAAATTATGATGATACAGGCCTATTGTGGCAGTGGTGGCCCAGTGGTATCCCCCGGTCCCGACTTACGAGTTGTAGGTCGTGGGTTCGAACCCCGCCAGGCGCATTACTTTGTGTAATTTATTTCATCACCACTGCTCTCAATATTGTGAAGGAAAACATCGTGAGGAAACCGACATGTCCTAGAACCGACATGTGACATCAACCAATCCGCACTGGGCCCGCGTGGTGGATATGGCCCACCCCACTCACAGAGAGGAGGCCTGCGTCCCAGTAGTGGGAACATTAATAGACTGATAATGAGGCCTCGTTACAAGACATAATAACTATGACTGAACTGAAGTACCATAATGCAAGAAACTCCATGGACACTCTTTTAAGATCGCCAAAGTTACGAGTATTACTCGTACAGAACCTTTGTTACATCATTCATTTTGAGATGGCACATTATGTGAGAACAATGTAGCAAATTACAAGTGTCCATAGTAAAACCAAAAACAAAGACAATTCAGAAACAAAATTATCAAATATTGAAATAAACCGTGACAGGTAAGTAAACTGGCAGCGCCCGTTCACGAAATCACATCATCGCTTAGCATCAGGCAAGACAGTAGTCAAACGGACCATCTCAAAACAAAATAAAATTGATAATTTCAAATCCTGGTAAGAAATAAGGTATCAATAACTTACTTCTAATATACTTCGCTCTAAGTGGAATATCAATGTTGAGCAGCTTCTCGACGGCGAGACTGTAACATTGTTCATTGCACATCATGGACACGTAGTCCAGCCGGTCGAAGTAGGGCAGCGCCTGGGTGTAAGTCTTGTACTCTATGAGCTTCTCCGTGCCGCGGTGCAGCAGGCCGATGTGAGGGTCTGCGGCGCGGACCGTCTGCAACACGACCGAGGGTCACGGGTGAGGCAGAGGAACTGAGATGGTGATGATATTATGGGAGCCTTATAGAACTGCTGGAGATGTTAACGGGGCGAGGGGAGTCGTAAGGGGGGTCAATCTTACGTGGGGGAGATGGGGAGTTTCTGTATATATCTCGTAGATTTTTGAAGAGACGAAGAGAAGTTGTAGAACTAAAAAAACTTATTAAATTGAGTATCAGGCAGAGGTCCGACCGCCGACGAGTAACGAGTAGAACTATACACTCCGAAAAATTTGGCGATCGGTGGGAAGCAAGTGTAGTTGGATTAAGTAAAACGAGTCGTCGCCGGCAGTGTGAACAGTCAGAGAGCATCTCTTTCGTTTACACGGAATGTACATTTAATTTGCGTTTCTTGAGAGAGAAAATCGCCGATAGTTACTTGTTCTCTCGCCGTTGGTCGGACCACTGCCTTAGTCTGATATTGCTTTTTGTTACCATTGCAAGGTTGCTAAACACAGCAAATGATGCCAAGGCTTTGGGTGAACCGGAAGAGACTTTTTTATGGCCAAACCCACCACATGTTGCGGACCTGCTTCTCTCCAGGAGTGAACAAGCTCACGTCACCTACCTCTCCGTCCAGCTCGAGCACCAGACGCAGCACTCCGTGCGCCGCGGGGTGCTGCGGACCAAAGTTGAGCACCATGTTGCGGACCTGCTTCTCTCCAGGAGTGAACAAGCTCACGTCACCTACCTCTCCGTCCAGCTCCAGCACCAGACGCAGCACTCCGTGCGCCGCGGGGTGCTGCGGACCAAAGTTGAGCACCATGTTGCGGACCTGCTTCTCTCCGGGAGTGAACAAGCTCACGTCACCTACCTCTCCGTCCAGCTCCAGCACCAGACGCAGCACTCCGTGCGCCGCGGGGTGCTGCGGACCAAAGTTGAGCACCATGTTGCGGACCTGCTTCTCTCCAGGAGTGAACTAGCTCACGTCACCTACCTCTCCGTCCAGCTCGAGCACCAGACGCAGCACTCCGTGCGCCGCGGGGTGCTGCGGACCAAAGTTGAGCACCATGTTGCGGACCTGCTTCTCTCCGGGTGATATCACACCTGAGGAGCAGAAGATATTTTCAGTAAACTAAATTGGACTTTAACTGAAATGATAAATGAAGAATTTGATTGACTTTTTGATCAAAAAAATCAAGAATGAATTCTTGATTTTTTGAATGTCTTGAAAGCTTGTGATGTCTGAAGCAAATGAATACTGCATTTGCATTGGACATACTTGCTGAAAGTCAGCAAAAAAGCGTCATATCTTCATCGATTTTAGTTTATGTTTTTTATTATATCAGCCTGAACTGTCCCACTGCTGGGCAAAGGCCTCCCTCCATTCCTTCCAACATTCGCTAGTAATTTATGTAGTACTAGTAGTTTATGTTACAAAAGAAAATACATATGTGTCAAATATTTTTTGATAATCTGATGGACTAGTTGGATTTTTTCAGTCAAAAATCATATTCACTCACTTTGACTCTTCACAATTCGTTCAGGCAAACGATTTATTCAGAATGGCTGCATGACAAAGAAAGACAAGCCCGTTGGTCTAGTGGTTAGTGACCGTGACTGCTATGCCGGAGGTTCGATTCCCACCCAGGACAAATGTTTGTGTGATGAGCATGATCATTTGTTCTGTGTCTGGGTGTAATTATCTATAATATTTTATGTATTTAGAAATATTTAAGTATGTTTATCAGTTGTCTAGTACCCATAACTCAAGCTCTGCTTTGCTTGGGACTAGATGGTGTTGTGTGATAGTTGTGGGATATGATAATAAAAGAAAAAAAAAATAACACTCACTGTGGTATGGTGGATGCTTCATAAGAGAGGTGACCTCATCCGGGTACATAACGGCCCCTTCGAATTGCTTTAAGTAATCTGTATCGGGCATCCATCTGTGAGCGTTGCGCTGACTGCTGTGAAAATAGTTTTTATTACGTTTTTGTGGAGCTGTGTTGCATGCTCAACCTCTTCTTAGTCCAAATACATGACGCTAAAGTAATTGTTTCCCAAAAATGCTGTAAAGATGCAATGTTTTGGAGAAATTAAATTTAAATACTGTTGTAGAGATAGGAAGAAGACTGTCTCCATGATACCACAAGAACTTTTAAATGTCTGTTGAACACTTGTCTAGGAAAATGTCAGATTATGACATTGAATAAGGTCCGTTTTGCAGTCACACTTTTTTTAGGCAAGTGTTCAACAAATGTTTAAGTTTTTGTAGTAAGTCTGTATGTGTTTAGTGCCTCATTAATGTAGAATTATTTAGTGTTTACCTAATATTAAAATAAAAACATGGTTACACACTTTTTCATGACTATGACATAAATATTTTTAATTTGCATAACATTTTAAACAAATGTGAAAGGGTGTAATTAGGAACTAGTCTAAAAAGTAAGTACTAGTACAAATGTAATAAAAGCCATTATTACAAAGACAAGTTTAAATCAAAACATTTACATTAAAACACATATAAACAAAGCTAATATAAACCATAATTCTGAATAAACTTCAATCAAAGGATCTTCTTATTTCTATGAGATTCAGTTTTAATTCAAAATTTAATTGTTACATTTAGATAACAAACGAGCACTTGGTTAATTGAAAAAATAGAGCTCTTTCTACCATTTCTACTGTACTTCTGTACTGTACTTCAAAAGTACCACCAATTAACTTTTCATGGTCTAAAGACTACTTTTGGACAGTCCATTTTATAACCCCTATGTTTATACTGAAAAAGACAACGTTTGTGAAACAAAATAAAAAGATTTGTGAGGTTTTTAACCTCAAATGTTACATAATTTTTATATCACTGTAACACCAGAATTTGACCAATAAATTATATTTTAATGCAACGGGCACTCACTTCACATTATAAAGAGCAGGTAAATTCTTAGCAAGGGCCGCTGTTTGGCCCAAATTTGCGGATTTTCGCAGCAAAACATTGATCAAAGAGGCCATTTTTGACGGGACTGTTTTTCGTCCGAAAATGAAAGAGACGTCAAGTCAAACGTCACTGTTGTAATGTCACTAATTTGACGGCAAGCAGTTTCGTTCTTTTCTTTGATTATTCAAAATTAATAATAGTGTTCTGAAACTATGTAATACTGTACTGGTACCTAAACATTTTAATTTGACTTATTTTGGAATCTAAATAAACTAATCTGAATCACTATTTTTACTAATGTTTTGTAGGGGTTTTTTAAAGTTTATGCGTGTAATGAATCAAAATTGACATCTATCTATGTTTCGTTACACTTAACGTAAACACTTTGTTTCCAAAAGAATATTTTGGGACAATACTAGGTAAACGAATAGTAAATAGTAATATAAATCGATTCAGCATTTGAATGACTGAGAACATTTTTAACATTATTTTATTAGTTAAACCTATATAAATTGAAATTTTATTTAAAACATGAACCGTCACTCATCTCATTTATGAAGAAAACGGAACGTAGTTGTCAAAAATCATAGCACTCTCTACTTAGTCTGTGAATCATAGTCAAAATGTTTCGTAAAGCCAGTGTTTTACTGCGAAAACCACAAAAATTGGGCCAAACAGTTGCCCTTACAACGAATTTACCAGTACTTTATAATGTGAGGTGAGTGTGCGAAGTATTAGAATATGAATTATTGCTCAATTCGTAGACTTATTAGGACTCAAACTTTTATGGTTTGAGGTTAGGAAATAGAATAATAAACAATCTTCTAAATCCTAATTTTCTTTTTAAACTTACCCTTTTTAGTTACACAGACGTTACTGACTTAAAGTAGACTTGAATATATGAGAAGTTTATGTAACTAGAAGTTACACAATAACTGCTCGAAACATATTCTTTTTCTCCAATAAAGTTTAATCTTATCTAAAAATCTGTAATATCATCCACAAGCTGACTTTATCCATCGCTTAATATATATTTATCTCAACATTATATCTTCTTTATTGCTTTTTTCTGGTAAATATGTATATTTTTTCAGTTATTAAGGAATGGAATCATCACACCTATATCTTTATAGTTGTTTGTTATTTGCTCGTTTTCACTAACATCAACTGTCACCTAAGTGAATGCATAAACATCTGTTGAACACTTGTCTAAAAAAAGTGTAATTGCAAAACGACCCTTATATCAACATCAAATGCCGTTTTTTGTGGTTAACAGATTTTTCAGACAAGTGTTTTTGTAGTAAGACAGTAATTTTCTACATTTTAAACATTGTCAGTCTATAGTCAACAACAAAGTCCAACATTTCACCTATTCTCTTGTTGACAAAACCCGTTTCTTTAATTTCTATGGTGTTATACGATGCACATAATGTACCATCTGATGATGAATGATGTAACAAAAATTTTTGTAATAATTTTGGCGATTGAAAAAGAGTGTCCATGGAGTTTCTTGCTCATTCTTCTCCATAGAGATCTACACCTTGGAATGAGCACCTACGGTACTTTCACAGTTTTTATGTCTTGTGTCTGGGACCGTAGCACCATAACTATTTTTATACTTGTTTTATTTTATGTCTTTTGACAATTCATAAGTGCCTGTAATTGGCCTAGTTGAAATAAACGATTTGATTTTGATTTTGATTTTGACACAGGAGATGGCTTAGTGTTGGTGAAAACAAGTATAAATGTTGGTGACTTGGCTAAATGGTTGTGGCTTAAGAGGATCGTCTACCAAGCGCTTGTCCATACTAAAAGAGAAAACGCTTTCCTTCCCCTAAATGTTATCCTATCTCAATGATTTTTTAGAATGCTTCTGACACAGTAAAAAACTAGGTTTATAGGTTTTTTTTTTTTCAAAAGTAACTCTAGATTAGGCGCCAATACCTTTATTGTACGCACAGCTAAGGAGTGGAATTCCCTGCCGCCGTCTGTATTTCCCGACAGCTATAACCTTGGGGTCTTCAAGTCAAGAGTGAACAGGTTACTTCTAGGCAAGCGTGCTTCACCGTCGACCACATCTTCGCTTACCATCAGGCGAGATAGTGGTCAAACACGAAACTATCATTAAGAAAAAAAAAAAAAATAAAAAAAAATAATTTGAGAAAAAGAAAACTTATAAACCTAGTTTTTTACTGTGTAGGAAGCATTCTAAAAAATCATTGAGATAGGATAACATTTAGTAGGAAAACATTTTCTCTTTTAGTATGGACGAGTGCTCGGTAGACGATCTTCTTAAAGTCTCTGTCGTGTTGTATGCTTTCAGCTGAATGGGATCTTTCATAATGTAGTTTCTGTGATTACAATATTGACTAGCAAGCCACCCTGGCTTCGCCTGGACACTATCATCTGATGTGGCGTTTTTGGAAATGTAAGTGTCCGATTTTTGGAAAATATTATGGGTTTATATGTAACTTTTATTTTATTTGTGTGGGGACAGAAATTATCCCAAGAAGAAATATACTTCTAGCATTATAGAATATAAAGTTACAATGGATCCTACAGGAATAATCTACCAGGATAAACAGTTCTTTGATATAAGTTGTATTCTGTGATAAAAGAGTGACTGTGAGTATTTTTTATTAATTACAATAGTGAGGTGCAAATCTTTTTGACAGTTTCCATAAGTCAAAAAAAAGTCACTTTTAGAAAATTTCATGTCTAACATAAAATTGAACAAGTATTATAATAAGTACAGAAGCCAGCAGGTCAAAGCTGGGGCATTTCACGTCAAGCGGGCAGCGAAAATAAGGTCAGATCTTAGATTTTGTTCATATTTGGATTAAAAATAGTACTATATGACATGAATTAATGTACATCATTTTTTTTTTTTTATGAAGCTTATTTACTTTTTTATAAGCCATTAAAGAATTGGAAAATTTCGAGGAACAGAATTTTGTAAAGCTTTTTTTGTTATTATTACATTTGATAAAAAACAAAGTAATGATTGAACTTTTAAGAAAAAAGAAATGTGTTTCTCGCCTTATACTACAAATTTGGATTTTTTTTTAATTTTTCATAGAAAACCGGAAGTAAACATTTCAAATCGGTTTTTTCATAACTTCGGTATTTTTTAAAAAAATTTTTTTTGCTCAAGAATATTACCAGTAGTCTATAAACAGTGTGTGTAAAGTTGTAGAATGGGATCTGCATCGGTTTATGATTTAAACTTGCTTTAGTGCGAGAGCGCCGCACTGAGCGCCTCACTGGCGATCGTCGGGTAGGCTGTTCTATGAAACCTATTAGTTTGCATAAACAATTTCTTTTGCATTATATTTTATTTAGCTTATGAATGTATGGAATTAGTTAATACTTATTTAATTTTCAACCGATTTCAAAAAAAAGTAGGTTCTCAGTTCGACCTGTATGTACGTATGTATGTATGTTAGTCCGCGATTATCTCGCGTTTGGCTGAACGGATTTTGATGCAGTTTAACCGACTTCAAAACCAAACACAAAAAAACTATAAAATAACTTTCCTTTCGGAAGTCGGTGGCTTTGTTTTTTTTAATTCATTGACATTATGGCCACCGACTTCCGAAAGTAAAGTTATTTCATAGTTCTTTTGTGTTTGGTTTTGAAGTCGGTTCCCTTTTTTTCAAAAAGTGTTTTATTTTTCCCTTTTTGGTTTAGATACGAGTAATCAACAAAAATCTTCATAAAATTGGCGTCTTTGAAAATCTACAATCCTATTAAGCAAAACGGATCTATGTGAGCAACTTCACGAGATATCCATTATTGTTATAATTATACTAAAACCTTCCTCAGAATGTAACAAAAACTTTTCTAACTGCATCAAAATCGGTTAAGCCAAACGCGAGATGATTGCGGACAAACATGCAATCGTCGTTGAAAATCTACGATCCAAGTAAGCAAAACGGATCCACGCGGGCAACGTCACGGGATATCTATTAGTGTTATATACTTAAACCTTCTCCAGAATGTAATGAACACTTTCCTGAAAACTGCATCAAAATCCGTTTAGCCAAACGCGAGATAATCGCGGACTAACATACATACATACATACATACAGGTCGAACTGAGAACCTACTTTTTTTTTTGAAATCAGTTAAAAATTAAATAAGTGTTAACTAATTCCATACATTCATAAGCTAAATAAAATATAATGCAAAAGAAATTGTTTATGCAAACTAATAGGTTTCATAGAACAGCCTACCCGACGATCGCCAGTGAGGCGCTCAGTGCGGCGCTCTCGCACTAAAGCAAGTTTAAATCATAAACCGATGCAGATCCCATTCTACAACTTTACACACAGTGTTTATAGACTACTGGTAATATTCTTGAGCAAAAAAAAATTTTTTAAAAAATACCGAAGTTATGAAAAAACCGATTTGAAATGTTTACTTCCGGTTTTCTATGAAAAATTAAAAAAAAATCCAAATTTGTAGTATAAGGCGAGAAACACATTTCTTTTTTCTTAAAAGTTCAATCATTACTTTGTTTTTTATCAAATGTAATAATAACAAAAAAAGCTTTACAAAATTCTGTTCCTCGAAATTTTCCAATTCTTTAATGGCTTATAAAAAAGTAAATAAGCTTCATAAAAAAAAAATAATGATGTACATTAATTCACGTCATATAGTACTACTTTTAATCCAAATATGAACAAAATCTAAGATCTGACCTTATTTTCGCTGCCCGCTTGACGTGAAATGCCCCAGCTGCCAAATTTTACCAATCGAACATTAATTGGATGGACTATTTTTGGGAAATATTACAGATTGAGGTAGGCTCTTGTGCTGGCGTCTGTACATACTAATTGAAAAATTGTTACCCCCCGGACTTGAACCCATAACTTCATGCATGAGAGATGATGACGCATCTCTGAGCTATCACATATGAAATAAAAAATGTTGAAGCCTTGAGCAACCAACAGTTTCATAAGGAATATGCTTTAAGTGTTGTATGCATTTCATTTGGATTGGCTATTAATTTTTCTATGTATATCATCCTTCTATGCAAAATTGCACAATCACTTAGGTATAATTATAATCTTTTATCAAAAGTTTGGTACAAATTAACTTGATATGTTTGTTACTTTTTTTGTGAGTGCCACAAACAGTTTCCAGTGATAAATATTGCACATCGGAAACAGACTGCTAGTTTTGGCTTCGTGGGCCTTTATCTTTGTCACGCAATACCTTTTCATTTTATTTTTATCGGGTTCTGTGAGGCGTATGGAACACAACACGCCGTAAACTCGGGCCTGGACATTGATCGAACAGCAAGCTGCCCATTACTCGCTGTCCGCAAGCCCGCGCTTACGGTAGCCGGTAATCGCCCCGCGATGGGCGCCTCCCGCGGCGGCTGGGTCGTGAGGTGGAGGAAGTCCTCTCCCTCATGTGTTTTTCCTTCACTATCATTACTGCTTCCCATTCCCCCTCTTCTCGGCCACACACAAGATCCTAAGTGACGTTAATCGCTTATTAGTTGTTCATTGTGGTTGGTGTGATAGAGATAGCGCTCTACGGAGCCGAAACTAGCCGACTATCTCTTTCTAAAAGTCGAAGTGCATTATTTGTCACCAGTTCTTGTATATTAAGAAAAATAGTGTTTATTATTTTTTTTTTTTCAGCAGTCGTAACGCACACAGATGGATGCCAGATAAGGATTATGTAAAACAATTTGATAATGCAGTTATGTACCCGGATGAGGTGACGTCCTTACTGAAACATCCTCCGTATCACGGTAACTTGATCGTGTTTCAACTGAGAATATGACGTCTTCGGCGCCATTTTATTTATTTATTAAAACTTCATTGACGGACTCAATGCCTTGGGCATTAATCTAATCCGTTAATAGCATCGTCCGCTCGATACGATCCATCGCGTATTAGTACCATTCGCCGACCAAGGCATACCCTCATCACCCCCGACGACCCCATCACCCTCCTCCAGGAGAGCCGTAGGGAAACCAGTACGCTGAACAGACACAGACACAGACCGACTCCGTCTTTCGGTCCTCGCCGCCGAGGCCGCCCGTCGCGACGCCCAAGTCAATGCCCCCCCCCGACTAAGAGCCAGCCCGCGATGCTGAGCCTGTAGTTTTAAATTAGTCCCTAAATAATGAATCATTGAGATCCAGCCTGTCCCTTGCTGTCCTCTCTCTGTGACGCCCTAAGCCGAGGTCCGTACCCCACAGGGGGTGCCCTTAGCGTGTGGTCACTTAATTTTAACTTAGTTATAAGCCCCTGGCTGGAGGCCTTAGAGTCATCTTTGGCAACCACAGGAAAGTCCGGTTAAGCAACACACAGCCTCTTAAAGGTTGACCTGCGAGATGCCAGTGTCAAAAAAAAAAAAAAAAAAATTAGGCATTAATCCATTTTGTGCCTTGACGCTCGCGATAGACTTCTGCAGCATGTCACAGATTCGATCCCCGTACTCAACAAATATTTTGTATGACAAGCTTCGAGCATTTATGCGTTGTTATTAATGATCAAACCCTACAAGTAGTAGTATTAGTTTTTTTACCCGATTGCGCGACGCAAAGGAGGGTAATGTGTTTATCAGTCTATGTATGTATGTATGTATGTAAGTATGTATGTATGTATGTATGTATGTATGTATGTTTGTTTCTATGTGGCGTTCTAGAGACCAAACGCGTGGGCCGATTTTGATAATTCTTACGTCAATCGATTCGTCTTAACCTTGCGAGTGTCACTAAAGACATGACAGTAATCAATATTCACCACAGCGACAACCAGACGCCATATTATCAAAATGAAAAAAAAAAGTCGATGAACTATGTCATGTGGGGTATCGTTGAATAGGTATTTTAAAATCATCTTTAGGTTTCCTTAATCGTTTTTCATTTAAAATAATAGTTTAGGATATATGACGATTTAAAGTTTTAACAAAACAATAATTTTCGCTCATTTTCTTACTTATTGATTTAAGTTTTTATTTCTAGTACTCGTAAATAAACGGTTTTCCAACCAAAAAAGAAACAGTGAATAAGCATGACGAACAAATATTTTTGGTAAAAATAATCTAAGAATACACAAGCACCAAGGAACTACTTTGGACCGAGCTGTGGTTGACTTAAGTTCACGCATTTTTGCTAAAGGTCTTTCATCAAGCATAATTATGTAGCTTTGAGCCGAGTTAGGTCTCTAGAGAGACTAATTCACACTAATATTATAAACTAAAAAGTATGAAATAAAAAAATAATTTAACGAAAAACAAAAAACCCGACTGCGTTAAAAATACACTAAAAAGAAAGAAACAAGCCCAGTAGTTTAGAATTCACTCATTCACACTCACAGTCGGAGCCCATTCAAATTATACCAATCAAATCTTCCCAAGGGGCCCCGACTGTGAGTGTGAATGAGTGAATTCTAAACTACTGGGCTTTCTCTCTTTCTTTCTTTTTAGTGTATTTTTAACGCAGTCGGGTTTTTTGTTTTTCGTTAAATTATTTTTTTTTTTTTGTAATTTGACACTTCCTCGCTTGACAAAATATAGCCCAACAGTCGTCCTATTCTCTAGAATTAGCAATTTTATAAAACATGTGTGTAACGTTATTGGTGTACAATAAAGTGTATTTTATTCTATTACCCCCTTATTAATAAACGTGGACAAAAGTTGCAACCAGGATAATGCTCGGATTATCCATATAGATACAATTTTTAAGGATTAACCTTGGCGTAACTTTAATCCACGTTTATTAAGAAGGGGGTTTAAGTATTTCTATTCGTAAAAATAAACTTCAAAGAAAGGAACTCACTTGTGATCCACTTCATAGGTGTGGTAACTCCCGGAGAGAAGCAGGTCCGCAACATGGTGCTCAACTTTGGTCCGCAGCACCCCGCGGCGCACGGAGTGCTGCGTCTGGTGCTGGAGCTGGACGGAGAGGTAGGTGACGTGAGCTTGTTCACTCCTGGAGAGATGCAGGTCCGCAACATGGTGCTCAACTTTGGTCCGCAGCACCCCGCGACGCACGGAGTGCTGCGTCTGGTGCTGGAGCTGGACGGAGAGGTAGGTGACGTGAGCTTGTTCACTCCTGGAGAGAAGCAGGTCCGCAACATGGTGCTCAACTTTGGTCCGCAGCACCCCGCGGCGCACGGAGTGCTGCGTCTGGTGCTGGAGCTGGACGGAGAGGTAGGTGACGTGAGCTTGTTCACTCCTGGAGAGAAGCAGGTCCGCAACATGGTGCTCAACTTTGGTCCGCAGCACCCCGCGGCGCACGGAGTGCTGCGTCTGGTGCTGGAGCTGGACGGAGAGGTAGGTGACGTGAGTTTGTTCACTCCTGGAGAGAAGCAGGTCCGCAACATGGTGCTCAACTTTGGTCCGCAGCACCCCGCGGCGCACGGAGTGCTGCGTCTGGTGCTGGAGCTGGACGGAGAGGTAGGTGACGTGAGCTTGTTCGCTCCTGGAGAGAAGCAGGTCCGCAACATGGTGCTCAACTTTGGTCCGCAGCACCCCGCGGCGCTCGGAGTGCTGCGTCTGGTGCTGGAGCTGGACGGAGAGGTAGGTGACGTGAGCTTGTTCACTCCTGGAGAGAAGCAGGTCCGCAACATGGTGCTCAACTTTGGTCCGCAGCACCCCGCGGCGCACGGAGTGCTGCGTCTGGTGCTCGAGCTGGACGGAGAGGTAGGTGACGAGAGCTTGTTCACTCCTGGAGAGAAGCAGGTCCGCAACATGGTGCTCAACTTTGGTCCGCAGCACCCCGCGGCGCACGGAGTGCTGCGTCTGGTGCTGGAGCTGGACGGAGAGGTAGGTGACGTGAGCTTGTTCGCTCCTGGAGAGAAGCAGGTCCGCAACATGGTGCTCAACTTTG
Organism: Agrotis segetum; assembly: GCA_036375495.1. Classification (NCBI taxonomy): domain Eukaryota; kingdom Metazoa; phylum Arthropoda; class Insecta; order Lepidoptera; family Noctuidae; genus Agrotis; species Agrotis segetum. The sequence continues at coordinate 727,609 of JAQSVV010000197.1, read as the reverse complement.
GTCCCCAGCACCCCGCGGCGCACGGAGTGCTGCGTCTGGTGCTGGAGCTGGACGGAGAGGTAGGTGACGTGAGCTTGTTCACTCCTGGAGAGAAGCAGGTCCGCAACATGTGGGATTCACCATAAAAAGGTCTCTTCCGGTTCACCCAGAGCCTCGAAATCATGTGATGTGTTTAGCAACCTTGCAATGGAAACAAAAAGTGATATCAAACTAATACTCAATTAATTTTTTTTTTAATTCAACAACTTCTCCATACTTCGCTCCAAAACACAAATAGCCGATGTTGGCCTAAAAGCCGCAAGGTTGAAGTGGAACTGGGCTGGTCATATCTGCCGTATGTCGGAGGAGCATTGGGCAAAAATAACCACTCAGTGGATCCCAAATGGCGGTAAACGACAACGCGGCAGGCCCAGAAGGAGATGGCGGGATGAGCTGGACTCATTTTTAAGGGATTGGCCTACAATCGCATCGGATCGCGAAAAGTGGAAGGAGGGAAGGGAGGCCTTTGCCCTGCAGTGGGACGACACGGGCTTACAATAATAATAATAACAACTTCTCTTCATCTCTTCAAAAATCTACGAGATATATACAGAAACTCCCCGTCTCCCCCACGTGAGATTGACCCCCCTTACGACTCCCCTCGCCCCGTTAACATCTCCTGTAGTTCAGTTAAGACCCCCCATAAAATCATCACCATCTTAGGCCCTCTGCCTCATCCGTGACCCTCCGTCGTGTTGCAGACGGTCCGCGCCGCAGACCCTCACATCGGCCTGCTGCACCGCGGCACGGAGAAGCTCATAGAGTACAAGACTTACACCCAGGCGCTGCCCTACTTCGACCGGCTGGACTACGTGTCCATGATGTGCAATGAGCAATGCTACAGTCTCGCCGTCGAGAAGCTGCTCAACATTGATATTCCGATTCGAGCGAAGTATATTAGAAGTAAGTCATTTTAATTACAAACCTGCATACAAGTTACAAGTTGTTTTGAACTTTTATGTTTTGTTTCAAGTGACGTGAATGAGAAGTTTTCTTTTTGGAGTATTAAAAAAAAAAAGTAGTTTCCAAGAACTCTATAGATGGCGTTGAACTGACTGTGTTACTCTGGGAAAAAAGTGTATGCCTTCATTTTTGCACAAATCCACGAGGCACAGACTTCTCTACTTTTTCTCTTGGGACATTTTCTTTCTGGCGTGGACAACTCATAAATTAAAAAGACTGGTAAATGAATATTTTTTTCTTTTTCCTTGTGAATGCACAACCGTTTTAGGCATGATGTAAACTGTCAACCCACTCAATGGGGATGGCAACTGGGGAACTAATGGCGCTAGCATAGCTTGTTCCAAGCATCGTCATTGGTTCATTCTTATAGGTACTTCAAAATAGTACTACCTCATTGGTCGGATTAGGACCTACCTATGGTGGCGCCAACTACAATTAGCTTTGAACGGCCTTCCCCATTGGGGACATTGCTACTTGTATACATGTAAAACCTGCATGCAATTAGCACTCTCGAAAACAGTTTCCTATTCAAGCTATACTACTTGTATACAAATGTGTCGTCCTTTGGAAAAAAGTATTCTAGACGTAATTTTTGGACCAAATGATATCGTGAGAGTTGCGGGCAAACAAAGGATGCAAGTCGCGGATTTTAGTTCGACGTGGTTGGTCTAAGGGGGAGGCTTTGGTCAGCAGTGGACGTCTTCCGACTGATGATGATATTGACTTGAGCCATATATTGCTTTTGTAACGCACGATAATCGAGATATCGCCTCTGCAGCTCAGCCTTGGCCAGTCAGCCATATTAGCCAGTTAGCAGGAGCCAGCTAGAATGTAACGCCTAGGCAAGATTTCGCCTCTGCAGCCCTGCAGCCTTGGCCGGACCGCCATAGCCAGCCAGCCAATGCCAAAAGCCTTTTAGCAAGCCTGCTAAGCCACAGCCATGCCGTCACATACTTCTACGAGATTAGGCCTGATCTTGTGAGAGGATGTGACCAAGGAGTCTTATTCACAGGAAATGATGTGAAAGTTGCTGCAACAGGGCTGCGTTTAAATCCTATAACCAGTTTAAATTTATACTGACTAAATGTCAAACGCCCCGTTCAAGCACACCGAGAGGTGAAAAATGAAACTAACTAAAATTTAATCTGCCCCGTTTACGGTCGTCCGCTGGCATAAGTTTTTACTGAAAGGAATAAATATTTGCGACCTTTTTACCACGCAAAATTTTATCCTGCTGTCAGATTGACATTAAGTTTTGTTGTTTTGCTCGATTCTTGCCGTAAGATACGAGTTGTGCCTATCATGAGATTCTTCATAATTTGTTAAAGCAAGGAAATATAACTGATTGTATTTATACCGTCTACAATTATTTACCACGCTATTATTCCTGAGTGTTACACTTTATTTATCTTGGAATCCCTCTCCCTCTATTCCCTAGCCATGTTCGCGGAGATCACACGCATCCTAAACCACATAATGGCAGTGGGTTCGCATGCGCTAGATGTTGGCGCCATGACACCGCTGTTCTGGCTGTTCGAGGAGAGAGAGAAGATGATGGAGTTCTACGAGAGAGTGAGCGGAGCTCGCATGCACGCCGCTTATATAAGACCTGGAGGAGTTTCTCTTGTAAGTATCTTCATCATCTGCCTGCCTTTTTCCAGCTTTATTGGAGTCGGCTTCCAGTCGAAGCAGATGCAGCTGAATATAATTATTTTTACATGGAGCGACTGCCTTTCTGACTACTGCCCAGAATTCCTGACTTTCTCGTAGGACTTTTCATACATTTTTTTTACAAGCAAACTTTGTATTGATGATTGCAAACACAAAAATTACACTCCTTTTCTGACAGTCGTGTAACAAAACAATAATTTATAATTCCTTTTGCCATTTTATGTTTAGCTTGTCTTTCATTCTTGATGGATTGGATACATTTACTTACTATAATGTTAGTGGAAAAAACATTATTTTAACATTACTGTCTGGCTGTCGGTCAATTTGTTGCAGGTGAATTCCAAAATAGCTGAAGACGGAATGCTCACAGATAGCTCATATTAAGGCTTCCGTCTTCTTTTGCACAAAATTGAATCGCGTTCGGCCAGTCGATCGTACGTCAAATTTCGGGCTCCCTTCCCGCAATCCCCCGCATACATCCTGCCCACTGAATTATTATAAAACAATTTTGATACGGTAAGAACATTGCTCAACTAAGGATTATTTAAAAGGAGTTATAGAAATTTTTGCTTAATAAGGAGTTTTAATATGACTTGGTTTCAGGGTTGGAAATAAAAACAGTTTTTTTTTCAAATTTATAAAACAAACAGTTCAAAATGTTGTAAATAAGTTTTTTTTTTAGTTTCTGGTTATTTTTTAAAATTAATTCCACCTTGTTTGTTGATGTCTAAACGTATAAATCAGTTATGTTTCATTTCTAGACTATATTTTTTCAAATTTACCCTTTGAAATGATTTTTTTACGAAAAAAGATCAATGGAATAACATGTGATCTAAAAATTTTAAGCATTATTTCATTTATTATAGTGTCAATAAAAGTTAAAAATATGACATAACAATGGCATTAAACTCGAAAGGTTTTATGTCAAACTATTTAGACTCCTGAATATTAATTTATTTTCATTTTAATATGCATTCATCTGCCTTAAAAAGTAGTTGAAACGCGTAATAAAAAACACTGTTTAATTTCAAACTGTTTTAAACAGGTGTTTTAAAACAACTTGTTTTAATTATGCCAACCCTGCTTGGTTTGTAATAATACGAGTATCACACAAGTGTTTTAATACTATTTAAATACTCTCATAGGTTAAATTCTGTTAGGTTTAATTTGTTAAACACAATCGTGTTTAACTAATTAAACCTAAAAAAAGGTCAGTGCAGCAGTCATGTTGGCAAAGGAAGATGCGGGACGCGTGAGAGAGAGGACAGCGTAAACCTTACATCCCAGCCGCAGTGGTTAACCCAGAACGTAAAAGGCTATTAAATAACGCCGTGAATTTAAGTCGGTACAAGTGTGACAGTATCTCCCGCTTGGCCTGGGGAGGACTCATTTGATGATTTTATCATGAAAAAAAAGGCATGGGCCATGCCCGGGTCGACAGCGCGTTGTGTTCTACGAGCGCCTCAAATAGCGTCAGCATGATGACGGGGTCCCCCTCTAGAGGGCTAAAGCCTGCTGGCGTCCTGGTACTCATTACCGTGACCCCGGAACATAAAGGGCTATTTGAAGGACACCGTGGATTTTAGTCAGTACAAATCTGACAGTCCCATCCAAGGACTGCACTCCTTGTCATAGGCACAGTCCATTACCACCGGGAGACAGAGAAACCAACGGTTTTGTTACTTGCTGGATTTTAATGAAGGAGCAATGTTAGCGAACGTGAATGTGAGAAAAAACAAAGTAAATTTTAAATGTCAATAAGGTCGAAAATCATTTGAACCTGTTTTTTAAATTGCTTAACGATAGCAAGTTAAAAAACAGCTTCAAGCGATTTTCGACCTTATTGACATTTAAAATTTAGTTTGTTTTTTCTCACTTTCACGATCGCTAACATTGCTCCTTCATTAAAATCCGGTGTTTGCATAAATGTCAGTAAGGTCGAAAATAGTTTGAACATGTTTTTTAAATTGCTTAACGATAGCAAGTTAAAAAAAACAGCTTCAAGCGATTTTCACCCTTATTGACATTTAAAATTTAGTTTGTTTTTTCTCACTTTCACGTTCTCTAACATTGCTCCTTCATTAAAATCCGGTTTTTGCATAAATGTCAATAAGGTCGAAAATCGCTTCAAGCTGTTTTTTAACTTGCTATCGTTAAGCAATTTAAAAACAGGTTCAAACGATTTTCGACCTTGTTTAGTTACTTCTCCATATCTTTTAACAATAATCGGTTCACAACTGAAAATTCTGTAGGAAATTTGACAATTAATTCCTCTTTTTCTACCCCTATAGGCCGAGTTTAATTTTGATATTTAAATGGGACCAACTTTCAGATAAACTCTGTCCAACAAAAAAAAAAGATTTTTTGATATTGGACCACCTTAGAGAAAGTAAAGAATGGTCATAAATAAAAAAAAAATAAAAAATATATACATGTCGAATTGAGAACCTCCTCCTTTTTTAACCGTCGTTTAAAAAATATATTTTAACATAATAAAGTAGAGCAACCTGAGATGCGTAACTGCGCGTCATCACCGTTAGAGCGAGAGAAGGTGCGAGCGAGAGGGACCAACAAAAATTCGTCGTGGACCTCACGTCCGATCGCTCCGGCCGTCCACCGGCCACTAAGGAATTTCTCTTGCAATTCTCGTTTATAAACACTTTTTGAGAGGTTATTTGAGATATTTTTTATTGTTGAAAAAAAGCGCTTTAGGTACAATTTTTTTTTTGAATTTGCTTTATTGATCTGTTGACATCAAGATAATGTAATATTACATACCTACGATGCATAGTTCCTATGAAAAAAAACCATTTATTAAGAGATGAAATCCGAGAATTTTGATGATGTTCTGCCATCTTAATTTAGAAAATGAAAGATAAATATAAAAAACTAATCAGCGCAGTTTGAAGACGAGGATATTGCGGTCATTATGCGCTGATCAGATTTTTAAATGAATTCTTCATTGTCTCAGATTGAGTGCACCAACGTAACTCGAAATGACGTCGGGCAGGAAAGAGCTGTTTTGAACGCTTGATTTACCTAATATAATCTACTTAAATCAACTTTAAAAAAATAACTAGCTGTTACTTATATTATGGTTATTTATGTGCACTAATAATATTTCAAGCTATTGCACTATTTTGTTCAAAAATCACAAAGAAAGTTACGCAAATAATTCGGCGCGCGTGAATTTTACAAGACCTGCCCCTTAAGAGCAGAAAAAACAACATCCTAAACTCGGCAAAGTGGTTTTTTTAGCTTGCTAAAATCGTCAAATACGTCCTCCCACCCAGGGCAGGGCAGGAGGGTCTGTAAGACTTATTTATTTAGAGCCTACGTTGTCCCACTGCAGGGCAAAGGCCTCCCTTCCTGTAAGACTTGTACTGACTAAAATCCACGGTGTCCTTCAATAGCCCTTTCCGTTCCGAGGCCACGGTAGGTCGTAAGTCCCGAGACCTGGCAGGTTTCGGCCTTCTAAAGGGGGTGCCGTCATTATGCTGACACTCTTTGAGACTCTTCTTTTCAAAGGGGTTAGGCAAATGAAGATATAAAAAAAACTGTTATATCGTTGCAGGACATACCTCTAGGTCTCATGGATGACATCTACGAGTTCATCTCGAAATTCTCGAACCGTCTGGATGAGGCGGAAGACGTGCTGACGACAAACAGGATCTGGGTGCAGAGGACCAAGGATATTGGCGTGGTCACCGCTCAGGAAGCGCTCAACTACGGATTCAGGTGAGAGCAAAAGACTATCGAAAATGGGTTGCACCATTTTTGACACCTGAAATTTTATTTCAAAATAGGGTAACACTCCACCGTACTGTAAATACAATAACGTATGAGTGAAGCCAGTGTATCTGTTACAGTGGTGTGATGCTGCGAGGGTCGGGCATCAAGTGGGACCTGCGCAAGTCGCAGCCCTACGACGCGTACGAGCACGTGGAGTTCGACGTACCCATCGGCACCAACGGAGACTGCTACGACAGGTAACATCCAGCTGGTGACGTCCACCAGGTAACATCCAGCTGGTGACGTCCACCAGGTAACATCCAGCTGGTGACGTCCACCAGGTAACATCCAGCTGGTGACGTCCACCAGGTAACATCCAGCTGGTGACGTCCACCAGGTAACATCCAGCTGGCGACGTCCGCCAGTTAACATCCAGCTGTTGACGTCCACCAGGTAACATCAAGCTGGTGACGTCCACCAGGTAACATCCAGCTGGAGACATCCACCAGGTAACATGCAGCTGGAGACGTCCACCAGGTAACATCCAGCTGGTGACGTCCACCAGGTAACATCCAGCTGGTGACGTCCATCAGGTAATATCCAGCTGGTGACGTACACCAGGTAACATCCAGCTGATGACGTCCATCAGGTAACATCCAGCTGGTGACGTCCACCAAGTAACATCCAGCTGGTGACGTCCACCAGGTAACGACTGGCCAGGTAGAGCTGCTGTGACGTAGTGGACTGTCGCAGGTACCTGTGTCGTGTGGAGGAGATGCGGCAGTCGCTGCGCATCATCGACCAGTGTCTCAACAAGATGCCGCCCGGAGAGATCAAGACCGATGACGCTAAACTCACACCGCCCTCAAGAGAGGAGATGAAGGTATAGACCAGTGGCGCATATTTATCTTTATTTCATTGCATTACATTTATGCACCCAGATGGACTCGTCATGTCTGCAGCTCAGCCCCATTGTAAAATATCATATGAGAATAAATAAAATAGTTTAACCTCGCGGAATTTACGTCACCATATCTATTATTTCTTTGCATGCTTTGCATTATTTATTAAATGGCTTTGATGTTTTTCAGAATGTTAATATGGAGTCGATGTCTGCAGCTCGGCCCCTTTGTAAAATACCATATGACATAAAACTATGAGAATAAATAAAACAGACTAACCTCGCGGCTCCTACATCAGTAATCCTTATCAGTTGTGATGCTGGTGTTGTGTTCCAGACGTCCATGGAAGCCCTGATCCACCACTTCAAGCTGTTCACTCAAGGCTACCAGGTGCCTCCCGGAGCCACCTACACGGCCGTGGAGGCGCCGAAGGGAGAGTTCGGTATCTACCTCGTGTCCGACGGAGGCTCCAAGCCTTACAGGTTTGTCTTACCGCTGACTGCTGGTTTCTTACCAGCATCTTATGACCATGAGAATGAGATTGACTAGTGTGGCGGCAAATGGCATGAAGATTTCTCACGCCGTGTCTCCACCGCGGATCTCTACGCTCTTGTGAGTGTATACCATATTTGCAATCCAAGTCAGAGTGACGCACAGAGCGTCGGACATTGCGTCGCGATTTCAGGCGTGGGCGGGCAACAAGTAATGAGGAGCTCGCCGTCCGATCATGAATCAGACCCGGGTCGACAGCGAGTCGTAGTCCATGCGCGTCTCTAGAAGCTGTACGTGTGCTGAGGTCGCGGGAATTTTTATATTGATATTGTGGCCCCGAAACACAGAGAGCAAAGAAAGGAATAGAGTGGACTTTTAGTCAATAACGACAGTCCCTTCTGCTCCACCCAAGGCTCAAGGATTCATTTGTTAATTTACGAAACCATAACATCCAAAAGTCCAAACTCAAGGTTTGCCAACTTGCTATGGAGCGCAGTATCCTAGGTGTTAAATTAACAGATCACGTTCGAAACACTACACTGCGCTTCAAAACACGAATCATTGACGTGGCTCAAAAGGCAGCTCTACTTAAATGGGACTGGGCAGGACATGTCTGTGGCGCGCCGAACGAGTGTGGAACTGTGGACCTACAAAGAACGGGACTGATGCCCTGAAATGGCGAAGCGGGGTTGAGACAGACCACGAAGGAGATGGCGGGACCAACTCGCCGCCTTTCTTGAGAATTGGGAGGGAATGGAGGGAGGCCTTTGCCCAGCAGCGGGACAGTACTGGCTGGTAATAATAAGGTAGTCAACTAATTAATATAAATGTTTCCACAGATGCAAGATCAAGGCGCCCGGCTTCGCTCACTTGGCGGCGTTGGAGAAGATCGGCAAGAACTCCATGTTAGCTGATATCGTCGCCATTATCGGAACACTAGATATTGTCTTCGGAGAGGTCGACCGGTAGATACCGGTTTTAGAATAAAAATTGTAAAAGAAACCTCTATTTTTTTGTATCGGAATACGGGTTTTTCAATGTAGTGTTTAAGTAAGCAATATAAAGAGTATTAGATGTTGTGAGCAATAAATAGTTTTAGTATAACTTTAGTTTCTTTTTCTTCTAAATCTTAGTTTTGTAAGGTTTTTGTATGAATTTTAATCTAATCTAATATTATAAAATGATGAATGGACGTTTGCTACCCTTTAACGCAAAAGCTACTGAACGTATTTGGATGAAATTTGGTACACAGATAGTTTACAATCTGGACTAACTGTTACCCGCGGTTTCACTCGACTGCTAAATGGTTAATATAGCTTTGCCTTCCTTGATAAATAGTCAAAAAAAATCTCTTTAGTTCAATCCAGTAGTTCCTGAGATTAACGCGTTCAACCAAACAAACTCTTTATTAGATTAGTTTCTATCCCATTTTTTTATCGTGGTAAAATTATCAAATGAGTCCTCCCACCCAGAGCAGAGCGGTCGGACTGTCAGACTCGTACTGACAAAAATTCACAGTGCTCTTCAATAGGCCTTTACGTTCCGGGGTCACGATAATTCTTTAGTCTCGCGAACCCGGCAGGCTTTGGCCCTTCCCGTCATTATGTTATATTCCCTTGGGATAAAAAACAAATCGAAATAAAATCCAAAGGTAGCATTGCATAATCTTTATTATAAAATCTCCAGTTTATCAGAAATACATACAAAACCTTAGCTTATAATTACTGGTGGTCTACTTGACTCTCTTTTGCTGCCGCTGTCTATAAATGTCATTAGCAGGCGGCGCCACTCCCAATTCATCATCATCCGAGTCTTCACCGACCTTCCGTCTGCGAGCCTGGAGGAGGTACCAAGTTTACGTTATTATTTATTTATTTAATACATTTTGTACAGTTTAAAAGGCCAATATCTGGTTGACCTGTTTGAAATGAAATGAAATGATGTTTATTTATGCAAGTAGGTTTTATCAACACTTTTACACGTCTTTTCATAAAACTAGGAGGGGCCGGTGTTTCGTACCTGACTACTCTGAGAAGAAACATCCGAAACAAACTCAGAGGTCACAGTCTCTTTTAAAGTCCAGACATCATAAATGTCCGACCTGTTTGGAACAACAATGGGGATGGCAGGTCAAAGCTAATTGTAGATGGCGCCACCATAGCTTAGTCCTAATCCGACCAATGACGTAGTACTATTTTGAAGTACCTTTAAGATTTGAACTGATTTGAACCAATGACGATGCTTGAAACTAGCTATACTAGCGCCATTAGTTCCCCAGTTGCCATCCTCATTGACACAGCTCCGCATGTACAATCGACAAGTTTGAATCATGACCGATTTTGACAATAAATCGTTTGAATCCGTCAAATTGCAAAAGATCAAAGTCGTTACCATGGATGTTTACGCGAATTTGAACCTAATTGGATTTGAAAGTCTGTAAGAAATAAGCTTATGCAAAGCAAAGCTTATTGTAAGAAAAAAGGAAATCTTCATCTACCTAGCCTTTTCCCAACTATATTGTGGTCGGCTTCCAGTCGAATCAGATGCAACTAAATATCAGTAGTTTACATGGAGCGACTGCCTATCTGACCTCCACAATCGTAACTGATAAAATATGTAACTGATACGGTCCCGGCTGTAATTTTTAATGACAGCCGGGACCAACGGTTTAAGTGCTTTCCGAAGCAAGGAGGAAACTCGCTATGACAGATGGTCACCCATCCACAGACCAACCTCGACAAGCGCTGCTTAAAGTCAAAGTCAAATCATTTATTCCAATTAGGCCATCAAAGAGGCACTTTTGAACGTCGATTATTAAATTTAAAGGGAAAAGGAAGGGAAGGGATTGATTCTACGCCCATTCGCTAAGGTAGGTTGTATGGAGAAGAATGGGCAAGAAACTCACTATAAACTAACTTAACCCGGAAGATCGGCCTGTGCGGCTGTAATTATTTGGCCACGAGCTCCTCCGCGAAATTGGGGAACATACACTTAAAAAAAAAACCGAATTGAGAACCTCCTATTTTCGTCGTTATAAAAGTGCAGAACGCTAGAAAGAAAAATAATTTTATTGTTATTACCTTGCTAGCCACAGTGGTGATTCCCTCATCATCTACAATCCAATGAACGGAGCGCGCCAGGTCGAACAGCTTCGTGTCACAGCCATTCTCCTGAGTAGGGGCTGGCGCTGCGAAATAAACATAATAACGTTTGATTTAATAAGACTAGCTCTAACGATCATGGTTGCGGGACTTATCTCATCACCGTGACCCCGGAACATAAAGGGCTATTGAAGGACACCGTGGATTTTAGTCAGTACGTGTCTGATAGTCCCTCCCGCCCTGTCCTGGGTGGGAGGACTCATTTGATGATTTTACCACGATAAATTAAAAAAAAAAGCTCGTAACGATCATACGACCTAGTTTAATACAGTTTTTTTTCAACTCGGTAAAGTCAACAAATGACTCCGCCCACCCAGGGCAGGACAGCAGGGACTGTCAGACTCGTACTGACTAAAATCCACGGTGTCCTTCAATAGCCCTTTATGATCAGGAGTGACGGTATCTCGCGCATCTCCAGCAGGCTTTGGCCCTCTAAGGAGGGGTCCGTCAAATTGCTGACGTCTCTTTGAGACGCGCGTAAAACACGCGCCGTCCACCCGGGCATGGTTCATGATCGGACGGCGAGTCAACCAATACTCGCCGCGCCTACGGTGGCTGGGAATCGCTTCGCTGAGTCCGTTGCCGGGGTCGTCTCCCGCGGCTGCTGGGTCGTGAGGTGGAGGCTGTCCTCTCTCACGCGTCCCGCCTTCTGCTTCGCAGAAGGAGGTGACTGCTTCCCATTCCAATACTCAATATTCAATTGTTTATTGCATTCCGTTACAAGGATGGTAAAAAAACAAGTTAAAGATACAAAATGGGGTTCTCAGGCACACAAAAGTTAGGAGAGAGGAAGAGGGCTGAATAGCAATTTAGTCAGTTCAATATTATTTTAAATATTAGAGGACATGTAACATTGTTCCATTTTTTCTTTTCGTTTTTTTCGCCTGTCTCGCCTCTAAGCATGGCCTCGACCAATGCTGGGCACGAGAGGTTGCCGCTTATAAGCCTAAATTATAGCAGTAAGAATATTGCAAGTAGCATTATGTTAAGCCTCCTCTACACAATCGGCCATGATGGCCGTGGCGCTATACCAGAAAGCAAGATGCAAATATTTCTATCTCGATTCTTAGTATAGTGCCGTCTCCTTCTGTTCGGCAAGCATGGCCATCATGGCCGATTGTGTGGCTTTAGGTTCAAGAGTAGTACTTACGTTTGTCAGGCAGTGAGATCCTGTTGAAGAGTTGCATGAGCCTGTCGATGGCCACGAATGGTCCGCGGTAGCACGACGGAGGAGGCATCAGGGTGCACAGGTGAGCTGCGGCTGGTGGCATCGGGAATGTACCGCCTGAGGGATACAATATATTATGATGAACAGTCTTGCCAAGAAAGTTAAACATTTGTATAGAAAAACTGACAACATCAAAACATTTCACGTTGATAATTATAAGAGTCGTTTTGACGTTACACTTTTTTTTAGACAAGCGTTCAACAGATGTTTATCTTTTAGTGGTATGGCGGTTAAAGTTTAAAGTTTAAAAGAAAAACTAATAAGCAGAACGAAGATCGTGTATTCAGGAAGCGCTGTTGGTGAGATATCATGAAATCTTTAAAAAAAATATTTAGTTAAATTCAACTCCAGGACAACTGTTTCAAAAAAATAAAATTTATTTCGGCCGCAGGACAAAAGTTTTTTGTTAAAAAGATTTTCAATAACCAATTCCGAAACTACAACTATCCGGCGGTTTTACTAGTAAAAAAAAGATTTTTGTATGCAAAAAGAACACATAACCAAAATTCATCAAAATCAGTTTAGACGTAAAAGCGTAACTTACTTTCGCATTTTCATTCTACTTCTAGTTTTCTCAAGCGGCTTCGCCTGATCCATAATACCTATAACCTATACTACCTGTTGTCAGCGGCTTCACCCGCTACAACTCGAAAATTATCACACGGGAACATAAAATCGGGATAAAAACTATCCTATGTGTTAATCCAGGTTATAAACTATCTGTATACCAAATTTTAGCCAAATCCGTTCAGTGGTTTTTGCATAAACGAGTAACAAACATACCTACATACACACATACATCCTCACAAACTTTCGCATTTATGATATTAGTAGGATAATAAAAATATTACTGTACCTGGTATGGGATGTTCGCCAGGCAGCGGGTTCACCTTGGGCTTGTACGGAATCATCTGGCTGGTGTCAGGCCGAGCTATATCTTTGTTCGGATCGTTGTCTCTGTGAATAATAGTCAAACATTACAATTTAACCTTATTTTTAAGAGCGTCCAAGTATTAGAAAAGCGTTCATCTCTTTATAGAGGGTTGACAGAATGAAAAGTGTCGAAGAAGTGATTGATCCTGTAATTTATTTCATCACCACTACTCTTAACGGTGAAGGAAAACATCGTGAGGAAACCGGCGGAATCTCCTAAAACCAAAAATTCGAAAACATTTATCATCTCAAACAGCAAGCAGAACACTAAGAGCCTATTAACACACCACGTTTTTTAAACGCGCCGGTGCAGCGCGTTTGACGCGATGCAGACGCGATACGCACGCAAGTCAGACGCAGCCTAAAACAAATTACAACAAGCTGCTCTTATGAAAACGCGCCGTCGACGCGCTGCACCGGCGCGTTTAATAAACGTGGTGGGCATTTTTTTTTTTAGCGTGGGAAAATCATCAAATGAGTCCTCCAACCCCGGGCAGGGCGGGAGGGACTGTCAGACTTCTACTGACTAAAATCCACGGTGTCCTTCGATAGCCTGTTATGTTCCGGGGTTACTGTAAGGGAATAATCCCGCGACCCCGGCAGGCTTTGGCCCTCTGAGAGGGGGGCCCCGTCATTATGCTGACGCTCTTTGAGGCGCGCGTGGGACACAACGCGCCGTCGACCCGGGCTGCGTCCATCGTCGGGCAGCGAGTTGCCCTTTACTCGCTGCCCGCATGCCCGCGCCTACTGTGGCTGGAGATCGTCGAGCGACGTCCGTTGCCGTGGGCGTCCAACACCGCGCTTGGGGCGGAGGGAGGACTCTGTCCTCTCTCGCTCGCGGCGCGCCTCCTCCTTCGCGAGCATTACTGCTTCGCAGAAGGAGGCGACCGCTTCCCACTCCAAACGTGGTGGGCATAGGCTCTAATTAGAATGCTTGCTAAATCGTTCTCGTTTGTTTTTTGTAATGCAACATTCGCAAGAGTTTATCAGTACCTTAGTCGATTTTTTCTGGTGATGAACTATGATAACTTACTTCTGTCCAAGTATAACGGCTGCTAGTTCCGGTGATATCCCCGCTAGAGGTCCTCCAAGCGCCCACGATTTGTTTGACATTGATGCAACCTGCACAATAAACAATAGTTATTAATATCTTCATCTTTATAATTATCATGCTACTACCCATATATACCCATAATTATCAACAATACGGTCGTAAAGGTGCTGTTTTGAAGTACAGTAGAATCCGTTTATTATGACTCCGTTTATAATGACCAACCGCTTATTGTGACGTATTACACAGAGAAGTTTGGTTTTGATACAAAATTCTTTAAAGAAACTCGGATATAATGACTCCGCATTTAGAGACATGCCGCTTATTATGACCCATTTTTAATAAATTGTGTCCATTTGATGCATTTACCGACGTGATTACCTTCGACAGTTTTCAAGAGCGTCACGAGATACCCGACGATGGTCGGTGCATTCATGGTTTTTTTGTCTCAGTTGGTAATAGATAGTTGAATTATTAGATAATATTGACTAAGTTCTATTTTCTTTTTCTCTCTCTCTCTCTCTATGAAAATAAATTCTTAAAGACTGACAAAAACAAGAGGTTGTTTATTTTGTACAAAATGCTTTGTATGAAGTCCGCTTAGAATGACGTGTTTATTATTTCCCTTCGATGTCATAATAATAATATAATAATATTAATAATAAGGATTCAACTGTAGTGTTAATATGTGAGAATGTCTTACCTCTGTGTATCCAATGGACTTGAGCTCAGCAATACTGCAGGGGTATAGATCGAGGAACTTGTACCTATCTACCAGCTGAGCAGTCTCCTTGCCTTCGAACTCTTTGATCTGTTTAACAAAAGGGACATTAACAGCATGAAACAACAACCTGCTGTCAATTTTGACGTTCTAAGCTGTCAAATTTTAATAAAAACCACCTGGACTTCTCAAACTATACGTCCTTTTCCGTTTTAACCTTTGAAAATCTGAATAAACATTTCATATTTTTATGAAGTGTTTCGCGAAGACACTTTTAAATTGCTACATTGTTTTCATATAATGTACCATTTAAAAATGAACGATGCAACAAAGGTTCCGTAATCATTTTGGCGATCTAAAGAGTATACATGAAGTTTCTCCCGTTCTTCTCCATAGAGATCTACTACTAGATCCTTGGAATCTACGGTACTATAATATTGTCTTGTGATCCTGGGAATGTAGTGTAGCACCATAATATTGTAGTGTTTAATTTAAATTTTTATCTTTTGACAAATCAAAAGTGCCTGTACTTGAAATAAGTGTTTTTTTTTTGTTTTTAGTTTTGAAGTAAAAGCCCCCAGATTGCGCAAACAGTGTTCAATTTGTAAATCTAACACGTTTTAAAAAATCGATATGCTATATTAACCTCGTCAATTTTTCAAAAACAAACTAAAGTCGTGGCTACTCCAAAAGCCTTATTTTTTTGATGATAGATAGATCATCAAAAAAATTTTTAAACGAAATTTTTTAATTTTTGAACGAATTAGGTGAAATTCACATGCCAAAGTTGTTATAGTTGTTATTGTTTGTGTTTAATTTTATTTCATAGATATACTCGTATGTAACTATAGTTTATTGTTATATAATCTGAGGTTTTATTATTCGAGTTTCTTTAATTTAGCCTTTTCTACTTTATGTTGAATTAAATTTAAATGTTACATTATTGTAAGTAAACATAAATATTCGTATGCCGCTTTATTTTATGCGGTGAATATGCTGTACTAACTATTTATAACATCTGTAAACCTACCATATTCTACGAATAAATGTCTTTGTCTTTGAAAAACCGCCCTTACTAAGAATGAAGACCTACCTTCTCCAGCACAGCCTGTCTCCTCTTCTCCACCTTCACGATACTGACGAGATCTCCAATATTGGACTCAAACTCCAGGAAACGATTCCAGATGTCCACCTGGCTCTCAGGCTTCAGACTCCCGGAGGAAAGAACCCTCTCGAACAGCACGCGAGTGTTGTTGTCCTCTGAAGGAAGAGTTGAATTTGTGGATCATTATTTCATCATCATCATCATCAACAGCCGGAGGACGTCCACTGCTGAACATAGACCTCCCCCTTAGACCGCCACGCCGAACTACAATTCGCCACTTGCATCCATCGGCTGCCCGCGACCCTCACGATGTCGTCGGTCTACCTAGTGGGAGGCCTGCCTACGCTGCGTTTTTCGGTCCGTGTTCGCCACTCGAGAACTTTTCTTCCCCATCGGTTGTCAGTTCTACGAGCGATATGGCCTGCCCATTGCCACTTCAACTTGCAAATTTTATGAGCTATGTCGGTGATTCGGGTTCTTCGCCGAATATCCATGTTCCGGATTTTATCCCGCAAAGAAACTCCGAGCATAGCTCTTTCCATTGCTCGTTGAGTGACTCTTAGTCTCTCTAAGAGGCCAGCAGTCAAGGACCACGATCATTATTTGTTCAGCTTCAACTAGAAATACTTCATCATCATCATCATCAGCCTATTAATGTTCCCACTGCTGGGACACAGACCTCCTCTCTGTGAGAGGAAGAGGGACATAATCCACCACGCGGGCCTAGTGCGGGTTGTTGGATGTCACATGTCTTCGAATTTTTGGTTGTAGGACATGCCGGTTTCCTCAAGATGTTTTCCTTCACCGTTTTGAGAGCAGTGGTGATGAGATAATCATGGTTTCGAACCCACGACCTGCAACTCGTAAGTCGGGGGAGATACTACTGGGCCACTACTGCTCAGAAATACTTTTAATGACTTAATTATTACATGGTCTGCCGGGGTCGCGACAATGTCTCATGAGGTAACCGTGACCCTGAAACGTAAAAGGCTATTGAAGGAAGGCCGAGGATTTTAGTCAGTACAAGCCTGACAGACCCTCCCATCTCGCCCTGGGTAGGACGACACATTTGAAAAAAAAAAATGAGAGGTGTCAAGGGACACCCGGATGGAACGAAGTTACTGTATACACTCAACAAAAATAATCGTCGCGACATCACACTGTTCAATGCGAAATAGAAAGACGAAGAATAAAAACAGCCCTCTAGCCCACTTTCGCAATGTGCTATAAGGAACTTCGTTCCAAAAATCACTAGTAGGACACATTTCCATGAATATTTTTTTTTAAATTCTTCATATGCTTTCCCTCCCTTCCTGAGTGGAGGGGAAGGGACTCTCAGTCCTTTTAAAACAGTCCCGAAACCCTGGGAGAAGTTTGCTGACTCCTCTTTGTGGCGCACGTGGAACAGGACCAGATCAGATGGCGAGCTTCCCATTACTCGCCGTCCGCTCGCCCCAGATAAAGGTCCATGCCATGAGTCTCCTGTAGCAACCTTTTTTTTTATTGTTATCTGTCATATTTGTTTTAATTTAATTCTTTTTCTTGTTACTGTGATGAGAAACTATGTACCTATTGTTTTTTTTTTCTTTTTGTCTCTATTGCACTAAATAAAATCATATATCTATCAACCTAAATAAGTCTTACCGTTAAGATGCGACAGGTAGTCGATATAGCACAGCACGTACTCCGGAATGTGCGAGAACTTCTTGAGTCCCAGCTCGAAAATCCTGAAGGCGATGTTCTTGTCTTTGGAGCAGTAGTACTCCATCAGCGCGGCTGCCACGAACACGTGGTAGTGGGATCTGGGGACGGTAGACAGAACTATAGGAGTTTGAGGAAACCTCTCTTTGAGAAGCAAAGGAGGAAGCAGAACGCGTGATGGGAGAGGACATCCTCCACTTCACGCACCTTTTTTTATCGTGGTAAAATCATCAATGAGTCTTTTCCGGGAGGGTCGGGGGGACTGTCAGATTTGTATTGACTAAAATCCACGGTGGTCCTTCAACAGCCCTTTACGTTCGGGGTTCACGGATACCTGATAAGATAGTCCCGCGAACCCGGACCTCACGCCCCTGCCGCCGCAGGAGACACCAAGAGGAAACCTGAGTCTACAGCGCGTAGTGTTTGAGCGCCTCAAAGAGCTGTCAGCAAACTGGTGACATAGGGGAAAACGCCTGCCAGGGTAAAGTAACCGTGACCCTGGGACGTAAACAGCTATTGACGGAACACCGTAGATTTTAGTCAGTACGAGTCTGACAGTCCCTTCCGTCCCAATCGCCATCAGACTCATTTTACCACAATAAAAAAGGAGCTCAGAAAAAAGATGTCTAAGAACTACTGGATGGAGAACATTATAATATAATTCAACCAATCTATAATATTTTTGTCTCTGTCACTCCCGCGTAAATATAATGAGTCTCGCTTGCACAGATGCAAATGTACGTCTTCAGGGATTATAATATTTTTACCGATAGTAGCAATGATATTATAAAGTCATAGATGCGTTATACACGTACAAAGCGACGAAAAAAACTGTGCCGCACCGAGCGGCAACACAGATACACACTTTTTTATTCACACATTACATTTCACTACAAGTAAAAAGGATAGCTTGATACAACGCAATAAGAAAAAAAGTGACAGCTAGATAAACAAACAGCGCCACGCGTCATCAATCCCCCCGCACGTCAGCGTCTCCTCTCGCTCGCACCCGTGCTCGCACTCTTTCTTTTACGACGCCATATTTATAGAAATGTTATGTTTTATTTGTGAAAATATTAAAGATAAATAGTATATTTACGAATGTTATGTGATTCTTTGACTTTTAGAAGTCTTGCATGTTTAATTTGTACAATATCTCATCACACACGACAGCATTTTCGGTAGTTTTAGGTCACTTTTACTTTTAATTCAGTCTGTGGTACGTGAAGTGCCGCTGGCAACGTCGCACTGAGATCAAGATGTGTGAATCAGCCTCATTTGAGCACATTCGTTATTGAGCGCGTATGACGTATCTACACCTTTTTACTTATAATATCATTGGATAGTAGCATATCCGCGTACTGTCATACCTTTTACTTAAAAGAAAAATGTTTGTGATTACTGTCAGTAGATAAAGAGGGGTCTATGTACGAAATTCCTCGGAGGAGCTCGTGGCTAAATAATTACAGCCACACAGGTCGATCTTCCGGGTTAAGCTGCGCTTGCCGAGGTTGGTCTATGGATGGGTGACCATCATAACGAGTTTCCTCCGTGCCTCGAAAAGCACGTAAAGCCGTTGGTCTCGGCTGTCATTTCTAGATCTTTGACAGTCGTTACTGTTAGTCAGAAGCTCTAAAGTCTGACAACCAGTCTTACCATGGGGTATCCTATTACCGAGTTAAAGGGTTGTGGAGGTCCGATAGTCAGTTGCTCCATGTAAAATACTGATATTTAGCTGAATCTGGTTCGACTGGAAGCCGACCCCAATATAGTTGGGAAAAGGCTAGGAAGATGAATGTACGAAATTCATCCGACTCTGTGACTGGGCTTTGGCACATAAATTTTATATTTTCGTGTTCAATTGCTGCTTTTGTATGTTTTGCTATTGGAGTACCTTGTATAAATGATTTTTTTTTTTTTTTTTTTTAATATTTATTTGCAAACATGCGATCGTTTCTTGAACCATAAGCAGTTGTTTTCAAAGGGTGTTTGGCATGTTAGGCTTGCCCTCCCATTGTTAGGCTGCCTTTGTATATTGCTTTACTCAGTGTATATTATCCCAAGTGTGCAGTCTTTTAAGACGTCTTGTTGGCAGCGATTTACTTAGAGCCTGAGCAAGTCGGTTTTCGTGATTTATTATCCTCTCTCTGTAGGCTTTTGTCATAATACTGATTTCCTCTTGAAAATCTAAATAAATAAATAAACATTGAACATTCTTACCTGGGATCCTCCCTAGCCCTCTTGAACACAGTCCGAGCAGACTTGATACCCTCGGCACGGCGAGCGAACTTCATGTACTGGACGTATGCTAACGTGGGGTCGATGTCTTCCATGTCCAAGTAGCGGGTGTATACTTGGTGTACCTGAATTTAAAAATAAGATAATAGTGTAGTATACAAAGTGGAAAAAAAATAAAAAAAATAAGTTTTTTCATACTGATGGGCTCGATCAATTTCTCATTTTGTACGAAAAATATTTATTTTTCCAAAAGTTTTTGATCAAACATTGTTCAGTAACATGGGCTGAGTTACCCCACGAGAGGTTTTGCGCTATTAACGTTACACGTTGTATAAAAAAACTTATAAGTTTGTATTTTTATTTGTACAAAGGGAGGAGTGGAAGGTTATGGGGGAGATCATTGCCCAACAGTGGGACAAAATAGGCTAAAAAAAGAACAAAAAAAATCATGGTGTTTATTCATTGCAAGGAAGATTTAAATAAAATAAAACTTTTGACAAATACAGACGACTTTTAAAACTAAACCAAAAAGTGTAAAATATCACACAATATCATTCATGTCTGTGCCAAAATAAAAAAAAAAAAAACATTTTGAAAAAATAAATATAAAAACATTTAGAAAAATATAATTGGAAAGAAAACTTTTCTTTCGGAATACGGTGACTGAATTTTATAACCGACTAACTTTTGCCAGCAGCTTCACACGCTCAGATCCTGTAGCCAAAGTCCAAGTCGCCTATTCGCTAATACATTTTCAACTTTATACCCTATCGCATAAAGTTGAAAATCTAGTAAAGACTGCTGAGCGACAGCGAATGAAACAAACGAACACGATCTGTAATCTTTAATAGATTTTCAACTTTATGCAATAGAGTATAAAGTTGAAAATGTAGGTATTAGCGACTGCTAAACGTTAGCGATTGTCGCTTGACGTTTGGCTACAGGCCCTGTTCTGGCTCGATTAGCGCAGTGGCTGAACGATTGGACTACTGCGCTGTGTGTAGCGCGTTTGATTCCCGCACGGAGCAAATATTTGTAAGATCTACAAGTAGTTATCTCGGATGTTTGTGTATGTAGTAAGTAAGTTTACAATCATGTATGTGGTGTGGTGGAACACTTAAAAACAAACACATAAAAAAAACCTACCAATCAACCGACGTCAAAACACATTTACCCCTTTTTTGACGTGATAACGTCTTTTAGTTCGATGGCCGGCTGCACGCACGAAAAAAAGATGACGTCATGCGGCGTTACCTCGCTCTGTAGCGTTCCATAACAACGCGAACGGCGTGTCAATTGGTTGTTTATAGCAACGTAAGTGCAGTATTTTCTTATGACGTTGTCACGTTCAACTATCATCAGTAAACCGACTTTACAGACAACCGATTTTTTTAAGAAAATGCTGTTAGGGAGGAAAGTCACGTTTTATTGACTCACCTTATTATAATGTAATCTACTCTCTTCATAGTCGGCGTGTGCGAAGTGTAACAACGTGGACTGCTTCAGAGGCCCACTGGTGGCTCGCTCGTACACCGCGGCAGCCTCGTCCGAGAACAGACGGGCGGCGTTCGAGTCCTGGGTTGAGAAATATTCTTGTTACAAACCGGGAGAATTTTCCACTCCAGGTGGCCTACCATCTTAAAGTCAGGATTGTCCCAGTGTGAGAAAAAGACAGAGCTATACAAGTCGTCTATCGCCATCTCGTTCTCTCAATGGACCTACTCTGGTTTTAAGGCTCTCTTATTTTGCAAAATCGACGTCCGATGAGCGGGGAAAGTTTGACGATTTCCCCGCCACCAGCGCCACTGTCGCGAAATTATTGAAAACCTAAGTTTTATGTATTTCATTTCTAAAACTTCAATATTTCATACAGTGTTCCCTTCACGCAAAATACATTTATTACTCTAGTAGAAATATTTTATCACAAGGATGTCAATGCATTTACGAATACAAAATGATATAAATACCTATTGATGCAAACAAATATTTTATAAATATATTCGTCCATTCACAGACCTAAATATATTTTATAACATTTTGACACAGATTTTGATGTCCCCAGATAACAAAAAAAAAACTACTATTTTTTAGAAAATTTATGAGCATTGGCATACTGTGCCAAAATGACAATACCCAATTATCTATAATGCCCCAACCACACGAGCGGAGCGTTTTATTAACATGCGTTCACATTTTCACAAAGCGGGACGCCCTTCACCATCTGGTGGTGTGTACCAGTACACATTTTACGAATAAAACATTTACTGATTTGAATTTAAAAACATATTTTTTATCTCTTTTATCATCAATTCATCATCATCATGATCATACGATGTTTTGTGTATAATTCAAGAACAATTTTTTCACTGATGCATGGAAAAACATTATCAAAATTAGAACTTCGATAAATAAATGTTTATTTAAAAAAACTACAAAGAATATGGAATTTATATTATTCTAATTCTATTATGCATTTAAATTACAACACCAAATTATTCATAAAATGTGTTTAAAATTTATATTTTAAACACATTTTATTTTATTTTGTTGTTTATACAACAAAATTGCAGGTTTTTTGTCCGATCGCCATAAAAAGACTTAACGTTTCTGGCGGGAAATCAGAACAAGATAGAGAACTTTTGTTACTGCTGCACTTTAGCAGCTGGCTAAATGAAGTAAATGATGGTAGTGTCATCCTCTATTCGTTCTATTAGAGCAACCAAAATTATAAATTTCCCGCGAACGTGCCTTTCCCATTTTTTTGTAGGATAAAATATCACACTTCATGTAAAAATAAAATTGCTATTATTTAGAAAAACTATTACTAAATACAATATTAAAAAGAGTAATTTCTATGAAACTAATGCAGTGTCGTTTAGGCGATGCTAATTCCTAGTAAAACAGATTGTGGACGCGCCACAAAACTTGAATCACGATCACTATTTTGTTTATTTTACTAATTATTCTTTATATTCTAGACAAGTACGTCTAACTTCTTTAAAAAAAAAAAAACAATATTGTACATTTGGTCTTAGATAATTATGATTTTCAACCACGTCGCAAAAAAAATTAAATAGAGCGACAAACAACTTGTACTGAACACATGGTGAGACTGAGCAACAACCACCGATTTTTCATCGCATTCGCAGTACTTTGTGGCCAATCACACAAGTGTTTTTTTCTGGGCATGGGAAATAGAAAAAAATGTATTCCCATATTGTATCTGTTCAAACGTCAACGATTATAAAACGCGGCGTTTTTGTTCAAACTCCATTTGATTTTAAATGCTAGGCGGTGACAGTTAAGTTCAATTTTATGTACCTTTTTGTTAAAACTCTGCGTTTTTTTACGTCCAAAAAACAGCGCTAGTGAGAATGGAGCTTTATGCGATATTTAACAGCGTTGTGGGTGTTACTCCTTATTTGTAGGTGACATGGGTGACATGTAATCTTGAAGTATTCAAAATATTGACAACAGTAGTTTTCATTTAATTATTTTAATCCTGTTTCTTCGAAATTGTTATAAATCTTTGACGAAATGAAATAAATAATAAAAAAAGTGAAGTGAATCTTATCCTATATTGCAATTCGATACCATTAGTGGTTGTTTTCAGTTACATAATTATTGTTGACTGAAATTCAGTACTAATAAGAATAGTTCACGTGAAATGTTATATAGATCCAAAAGCATTGGACGATGGAGAATGCAAAATATTGCAGAACGATGAACAAGAACCGTACTACGATATCACGATAACATTGATATAGGTACCTGTGAGTAATTTATTATATTGATAGAAACAATTCGTAATGTATATTATACGTATTCTAAAATTCTCATTCTCTCAAATCCCTTATTTGCTCCGTACATCAAGAATGTCTGTGCGTCAGAAATTTCCTGCAATTAAATTCAGTAAGTTCGGTTTCTTTTCAATATTTATTAATGAAAATAATATGTTATTGAAAATAGAAAGTTTATAGGTCTATTTTACAGCCATGTCCGTTTATTCAGGTCCCATTAAACACAGCGTATATATGCCTAAACATATTTTGAATAATCAATAAGCCTACGCTATCTTTTTCTCAATTTCCAATTTTTGTATTACGAAAATCTGACAGCCCCGATCAGAAAAAAAGTGTCATAGGTCTAGTCTGTAAGAGCCACGCTGGCTAACTGATTCGTCAACGAGCGACAGTGATGACACTACTTTTGAAAGGCAAAAGATGAGAGGACGATAGTGAATGTGTGCTTAGAATAAAACGGCATATGTGCCCAAACACATTGGCGTCTTTTTATAAATTAAAATTGTTATTAAATGAAAAAGTACCCGGATAAAGTTCTGACAAACATCATTACCTATTTATTGATATATTCTTCAGGACCAAAAGTTTGATCTACTTCAAGTACCACTCAAAAAACGTTAAAAAAATGTCTATTTTCGCGATTTTTTTTGATCGAGTCAAGTTATAAATATCGCGTTTTCAACTGAAAAATAACATAGACAGTTTATTGAACTATAACATACATTTTTTTCAGATCGAAAAACGAATATTTGATTGTTTGCCGTTGAATCAAATATAGGTTGATTCCAAATTACGTGGCCTTAAGACGTCATGAGGCCACTTGAGCAGTGGTGGACCAGTGGTAACGGTCCCGACTTACGAGTTGTAGGTCGTGGGTTTTAACCCCGCTAGGCGCATTACTTTGTGTAATTTATTTCATCACCACTGCACTCAAAACGGTGAAGGAAAACATCGTGAGGAAACCGGCATGTCCTAGAACCAAATATTAGAAGACATGTGACATCTACAAACCCGCACTGGGCACGCGTGGTGGATTATGGCCCACTCCCTCTCACAGAGAGGGGACCTGTGCCCCAGCAGTGGGAACATTATAGGCTGATGATGATGATGAGGCCACTTGATGGTCTAAAACCGCCACTTTAAGTAATAATATCTGGTTGACCGAGCTTCGCTTGGTTTTGAAAATGTTTATATCTTGGGAACCGAGCTTTTGTCGAACTTGGAACCTTGATAAATCGATTTCTTGAGCTGAAAAACCCCTAATCTGTAACTTTCATGAAAATCCTTGGAGCCGTTTCCGAGATCCTGATTATATATAAATATACAAGAATTGCTCGTTTAAAGATATTAGATTCCTGGTGATTCACTTCGCAACGTCATTGGCAATTCTTCTTTTTACCCGATTACGGCAAAGCCATTAGTGAGGAGAGTTATGATGTTCACCGGTATGTATGTATGTTTGTCTGTTCCCTCATATCTTCTAAATTACTTATCATTACATGACAAATGAGGTGTCGTTAGAAGCGTCGGCGGTTATAGGGTAGGTGACGTGTCATCAAATCCAATATGGCGCCCTCTAGACGATAGGCGTAACCGAAAATAAAAAATTATCGCATCGCTCTACTAGTAAAATATGCGTGTAACTTGAACCGGCAATCGACTCTATTCGCGTCATGGAGAAGGTCCCTAAGTCTTCCATTCTTCCCCACTCACCCCCTTTTCCTGCAGCAGCTTAGCGGAGTGGTCCAAGAACTGCGCCGCCTGATGCCACACGTCAGGATGGTGTGATAGACACAGGAGACACTGCTCGATGGCGAACATGACGCGTCTAGCGACCAGCGCCGTGTCCTCAGAGCGGAGGGGATTCGAACGTTCCCAAGTTATGTATTTCTTCCATAGTTCCACCTGTAAGAAAAATTGTAGGTGAAATAAAATTATTTTTATTTTTGCAAGAAGGTTATTTATACACACTTTTACAAAGTAGATCAGGCCAGCTTGCCGGGGTCGTTGGACTTATCTCATTACCGTTAGATAGGCCCAGATGGAATAAAAGAGAGTGGACTGTATTTCTAGGTTATATTCAGATATTTTACAATGGTCAATATTTAATTATTTAAAAATCGATTCGATTGCGGTCGCGGTGTTCAAGGGAATGTCCTGGAGGGCGCGCAAGCCGTCGTCGAGCCGCTGCGCTACCACGCCGCCCGCTACCCTCTGCTTGATGGTGTATGTGTGTTGTTGCGGTGTTAACGTGTGCGTTAACAACCGTGAACCCGGAACATAAAGGGCTATTGAAGGACACTTTGGATTTTAGCTGCGCGTGGAGTTCTAGCACTGCATTAATTATCCAGACTTGACAATAACCTACGAGTTGAGCTACACGATAACTGACAAATGCTTGCACTGATTGGACAGCAGACTGGCTTCCCACTCCTGGCCTCGACCAATGCGGGAGGTCTCCGCTTATCGCCCCCGGAGACACGTTGGGTTTCTGCCCAAGCGAGGCAGTCCTGCACGGTGTGCTCCACCGTGTCCTCCGATCCTGCAAACCTCGCAGTGACGACACCCAGAATAGTAACAACCTTGGAATCTATAAGCCAAGAATGCTGCGCAGCGTGGCCCCGCACAGATCAAATATTTGTATGATCTAGTATTTTTTCCGGATCTGGATGTGTGTATGTGAGTTTCTATGTTTGTAAACGCACCCACGATACAAGAGAAATTCCTAGATCACATAAAAAAAACCACTGATTGACCAAAAGTCCCTCACCTGTTTCATCTCTTCCCTGTCAGCGGTAGGAGGTGTAGCGGGCATGTTCCTGTTCAGACCTCGAGTAACAGCCTCCAACTCCTTGGCCACTCGGCGCGCGTTCATGTAGTCGCGGGATCTCTCCATCGTCATACGATCGGCTGCACAACGATAATATCGTCAAATGCGCATTAGGGAAAACAAGAGTAAGAGACTTTACTAAAGGCGCTATTCGAACGAATTCCAACTCCAAGTGAAAATCAACAACGCATCTCGCCATGGGTAAAGTCACTTGCCTGAGGGGTCGCGGGACTCACGAATTACCGTGACCTCGGAACGTAAAAGGCTATTGAAGGACACCGTGGATTGTATTCAGTACAAGTCTGGCAGGACGGGCGGACTTATGATTTTACAACGTTAAAAAAAATGCCTACAGGTTTTCGTTCCGGCTCTGGCTCTTTGTGACAGAAAAAGGACCGGATGTTAGCCATTGTTTTTAAAGTAAACTAGCGGCCCGTCCCGGCTTCACACGGGTGGACATGATGATTTTTCGTCCTCTAAAACCTGGCGCTGATAGTTACAAACACAACAAAAAAGAAGTAGCCGAATCGGTCCAGTCGTTTTCAAGTTATTGAGTTTTTTTTTTTTTTTTAGGTGGTAAAATCATCAAATGAGTCCTCCCGCCCTGGGTGGGTGGTTATTGAGTTTAGCAACACATTTTGCGATCCAATTTTATATTTATAGAATAGAATAGATAGATTAAAGCATTACCTATAATAGTGTTGATGCTTTGTTCAAATGCGATGTAGTCCTTCCATAATGTTTCTATGCCTATGATGGGGGTGATAACTGCCCTTTGATACACCTGAAAAATAAATATAATTCATTTGGTTATCATTTTCAGTGAAATTCCAACAATGGGGCAGGCAAGTCAAAACTAATTGTAGATGGCGCCACCACTGCTTAGACCTAATCCGACCAATGACGTAGTACTATTTTGAAGTACCTTTAAGATTTGAACTGATTTGAACCAATGACGATACTTGGTGCAAGCTATACTAGCGCCATTAGTTCCCCAGTTGCCAGCCCCATTGCAACCTGGAAAGACCTAGGATTGACTACGGCGACATTTCGCGCCCGCGGCTTCTACAGATGATACGGAGGAGAATGAGAAGGAGACACTTCCCGCAAAGCAGTAATAACTAGCGAAGGAGGAGACGGAATACGTGCAGGAGACGACATTATGACACTGGGGACACGCCCAGGGCATCGGACATCGCTCGTCATTCACGGCAAAATGTTAAATAGCGTTAACTTAGAAGTTTGGTGATTTAGATTATAAACGAAGATTATAAATTAATTTGAGCTAGATACCTCTACGCTTTCTTGAAAAAAAGGTCGAACAACAAAGTGATCCTATTAGGGTTCAGTTTTTTTTTCTTTTGAGGTACTTTACGGAACCGAAAGTCAACTTTCTCATTTGCAACAAGATTTTTCTCTTACCTTCCGCACAGCTGAAATCTTCTGATTTTCAGCATAAGATCCCACAGCTTCCACACTCTTCAGAAATGTAATGTAGTCATTCCAAATCGGGTATGCATGTATGTCTAGTCCAATCTTGTCAAGGGCGAAGTCATATGCTTGAGCCATTTTTTCCCTGAAAAGTATTTATGGATGAATATTGATGACTGATAGCACAGACCCTAAGATTGACTACTGAAAATATTTGCATGATGTGCACCTACAGCTTGGCCAGAACGTCTTGAAACGGAACTAATCTTTTTGTTTGCTGACAACGTTTTAAAATCTTTGATATTTGATGTAAACACAGGTTTGTTTGTTAATTATTGTGCCATAAAATTAACGTAAAAAGTAAAAATAAACATTCAAAGTGCTATCGAGAGCATAGTGGCGACTTTCGCTTTTCTACTCTAATTTGCCAAGCTTTACAAGTAGTTGTTCGTTCCGGACGAAGTTATCATAATCAGCCCATAATATCCCCACAGCTGGGACACAGACCTCGCGCATACATCAAGTTGAAAAAAAAAAGATACGTACTTATAAGTGGGCAGCATGCACTTGGTTTCCTTGACATAGTTGAGGTACAGTCTCCATAATTCAATGTTGAGGATCTTCATCAGGCACCTCTGGAACAACTGCCCAGCGAAAATGATATCATGTCATTGTTATGATTAAGTTTTTAAAACCACTGCTGAATGTTAACATTAAACATCTTACTATAAAAGAGTTAAACATCTGTTGAACACTTGCCTAAAAAGTGTTGCTACAAAATAGCATTTGATGTTTATTTACTTTATTTTACAGAAAGATTACAGACTAATAACAAAGTTGAATCATTTATTACTTTGTGGACAATTGCTAATTATAAGCTTCCACATATTTGTTAGCAATTAGCAAATCTCAAGTATACAACAACTGAAATAGCAAACAGTTACTTAAATGGAAAAAACAAACAAGAAATGAAACCTAGTGTGTCAATAATATTGAGCCAAATTGTGCGATATAAAAAATAGAACTATTGCCTATCGTCACCAAAATAATCGTTACTAAGAATGTTTCTAATTTTACGTGCGCTAGTGTTGAATAAATCAATTTCCAAATGAAATTGTAAGTTATTGATGTTGTTATAAAGTTCGTTTTGCAGTTAAGTACACTTTTTAGTCAAGTGTTTAACAGGTGTTAAACTTTTTGTACTAAGGCTGTTAAGTTCTGCCAGCCTACTTATAATAGAAACGTGAAATTTAATGAGGATGTATATCTATGGATATTTGTTACTCTTTCACGCAAAAATTACTGGACGGATTTGAATGAAAATTGGTACACAGATGGTTTATAACCTGGATTAACACATAGGATAGTTTTTATCCCGATTTTATGTTCCTGTGGGATATAATTTTCGAGTTGTAGCGGGTGAAGCCTTTGATAACAGCTAGTTCCGGGTTTTAGAGTTCGTACGTAGGCGATTTTAGAGTTCATAGGCGAATAGAAAAATACTAAAACCTTATAGATTCGTTATGTCTAGTCACTAGCATAGATTTTTTTATAACATTCAGCAGGGGATTTTTACAGTGGTTGATAGATTTAGAAGAGTTGAAAACATACTTACTTTTATTTATCAATATTTTTTACAAGTTACACGCTGTAACTTAGGTACTTGATAGAATTTTACATGATAACGTAATTACGCTTTTTGATACAAACGTAAGTAGCGTAGTACTTACAAAATAAATTAAATCATAAGGGAGTGTATTAGCGCCAACGACGATATAATACTAGACTCCGCATGCACGATCTAAAGAACACAAACTATTCTGCCAAGTTGCTGAGGTACTACGTAAGCGAGGGGGACGGGGTACTGCGTTGTGATTGGCTAACTCAAGGTCTGTGCTGTCTCAACGTATGTTTACGGATCACACGATTGGTCGAAATGAGACGAATATAAGACTTTTTTGCCTAATGTGTTGGCAGACATCGGTCGCCTGTTATTACGAGTCTAGTATTATATCGTCGTTGATTAGCGCCTTTGCTCATGGCGCGATATGATGCAATTCGACCGATTTGTGTCGCTGATCAACTACAAGTAATAATCATCCTTAGTACCAAAACATAAAGGCGGTGTTTGTCGGTAGATATTAAAATACAGGCTTGCGTGATTAAGTCGAATTGCATCATTATGTCGTAGCAGTAAGGATAGTTTTCATTTCTAGTTGATCGTCGCAAGTCAGCCCAATCTAATATCCCGTCATGAGCAACAGCGCTAACAGAGGGGATAGATCAAACTAACTTCTTTCCGATTTTCCGATGTGATAGTAGGTCTCATAACGGAATCATCCCAGGTATACCGACTATTAAGAATGCAAATCGACCTTTGGAAAGATGTAAGCTATTTTCGGCTGTATATTAGCTGGGTGCGCAGTAGGGACAATCTCCAATGTTGAGGATAATGACGGTCGATACTGTAATTGCATTACAGTTAAATATAATTAAATTAATTTATACTTTTGATTCTTATCAATGGATGGTTGCACTGCCACACTAGTGGTAGTACAACAATCCATTGACAAAAATTACTACTAAGTAAAATTATCGGGCGTCATTATCCTCAACATTGAAGATTGACTCAGTACCCAGTACTAGGTGGCAATAAGGTGGATCGCAAAATGTGTTTCTAACTAAATAACTCAAAAACGGCTGGATTGATTCGGCTACTTCTTTTTTGTTCTGTTTATAACCATTAGCGCCAGGTTTTAGAGGACGAAAATCATCATGTCCGTGTGAAGCCGGGACGGGGATTCTAGTTTTTTTAATAGGTCACTTCAGTAGTTGTGTTGTCAATTGGAAGCATGTGAAAATAGCCATCTTCTCTTTATGAGGGTCGATATGCCTTCTTTATAGCCAGTTTCTATTAATTTGTAGCAGGAGTAAAACGGGTAAATAATAATTTGCCAACTGGGGAAATAGAAATATCTGTTTCAATACAAATTATTCAGATCTTGCCTAGTGTGCTTTTTTCACGTGTAACTTGTCCTAGTTACTAGAAGCAGTAACGAATTAGTCCGATATGTCACCCTGATTTCTAACCTTAGAGAGAAAAAAAGTTTTATGTGGCCCTCTGTTAGCAATCACGGAAGAGACAAATGAATTTTTTATACCTTTTTGTCCCCCACACATTATTATATATGTATGTATAAAAAGCCGTTTTTATACAGAGCGTATTCAAGATACTTTCCCTCCAATATTTTTTTATTCCCTTTTCCCCCTCAGAATAATAATAACGAACAAGGAGTCACATGCATTTTTGGAACGGAGTTCCTTATCGCGAGTTGCGAAGGGGGCTAGACGGAAAAAAATAAGACGAAAAGTTGTAACGACACTTTATGCCACGCCCCGCACCCCGCTCCTGCATTCCGCGCCCCGTACCCCTCACCCAACCCCCGTTCCACGAGTCACATTGCGGCGTGCGCATGTTTCTGTCTGTCTCTCTCTCTCTCTTATGGAAATCAAGCCAGATATTTTCGTTTCGTCTTTCTATTTCACATTGAATTATTTTTGTTGAGTATATACTGTTACTTCGTTCCATTAGGGTGTCCCTCGAAACGTCTCATTTTTTTTTAAATTCTAGTTTGTCTCCCACAGAACAATAATTCAGTCCTCAGTTTCTTTTAGAAATAAATTAAGTTCATAAAATCCCCTCATTGCTAACAGGGGGGCAGAAGAAGCTTTTTTCCAATCCGTCCCCTTAGGGGGAGAAAGGAGACCGATAGATCGGACTAATTCATTACTGTAGTAACATGGGCTGGTCACTTGAAAAATAACCTGGGTGTCTATGGCAAGGGTTTTAGAAAGAGACACGAGTATGAGTGAAACAGACGAAGCTCTGCAAATCTGTAGAGCGCACTTAACTCAGTCGTACTTCAACTGAAATAAAGCCTTATAAGAATAAAAACAATGTGCATATTCCAAAAAAACAACTGCGTTTAAGCGTGTCATAGGAGTAAGAACATTATTTTTTTGGTTATAAGGTTTATTTTCGGATGAAACTGAGCTTGAGCAAGATTTCTCTATAGATTTCACAAACTCGGTGCCGTGTCGTTTAAGAAACAAGAAAAGACTTTGTATATATCTTTAGTAAGGAAATTACGAAATAGGGTTTATTACATTTCAAAAGCGAGCTTTGGATACAAATGTATAATTTTAAAGTTTTTTTTTTCTATGAAGGCTTTTTTTTAAGAAATATGCAAAAGTGTACACTGATTTCACCAGTTTATATTAAAGCCCCAAATAATACGGGCCAGCATATTGCCATCAACCCCAGATCTGGACAAAACGAATTACTTTTAAATAATTTTTGCCCAACATAGGAATCGAATGCGGCACTTTCAGCTCGGCAGTCGCCCTTGACTAGTGGCAAACGATAAACGGTCTTTAATAAAAACTAAAGTTTGTCTTTAATTGAATTTCAACTTTATGAGCTAGGATAAAAAGTTGAAAATCTAAAAAAGACTATTAAGAGGAATAAAATAACGAGTTGACATATTTTCCATAGAGAAGCTGTCAAACCGCCATTTTTATTTCTCAGATAAAAGTTAACTGACTATTTAAAAACCAGTAAAGTAAAAGTAAAAAAACCATAATAAATTACAAAGCATTTGCGTTTATCGGTTCCCATTTAAAGTAAGTTCTAAACAGTTCTAAAATCAAGTATCATTTGCATCAAAAACTCGCCTCCAACATGTCTGAACACATTAGCCCTAGCCGAAAAAAAAGATACAATTCAATTCTTCGATTTTATTTCAATTATTATCTAACTTACTTACTATTATCACTGTATATATCCTTTTACGGTCACATTCGTCACATTCACGCTTCAAAATTCCTTTATTTATTATTTCTAGCACACAATGGTACATAGACATAAGGTATTTTTGTTCTATTATCACAGATATTTATTATAAAAAACTTACGCTGTTACAATACTAACCTTTTCAACTTTCTCGAAGTTTCTCGCCTTCATCTGTAATTGAAGAAAATTATGTAAACATCAAAAGAAATTAGCACTTCTTATTTTGGGACGATTGGTTAGTTACGTTGCCAAATGTACAGTCAGCATCAAAAGATGCTGACCACATTCAAATTTTCAAAATCGCTGTAAACCATAATAATACGGTGTACAGGGATTTTGAAGAACTGAATATGGTTAGCAACTTTTGATGCTGACTCTGTACCAGGTTTACTAATAAACTGGTCACCACAATAAATTCACTCAAAGTTGTAATAAATTCTGCTATGGCCGCAGTATTGTCTAAACTGTTAACCATGAGCCTGGAATGTAAATGGCTATTGAAGTAACAGCATGGTTTTTAGTAAGTCCTTAACAAATATGGAAGAAAAAGAAATACAAAGGAAAAACAAAGATAGCAAACAGCACAAAAAAAAATTATGGGCAAAACTAAAAACCAAAAAACCTCCAAAAAACCTTAAAACTGGCAAGCTAGAATCACATCTGGCCCACAAAGGTGGTGTTAGGACAAACAAGATGGTCTATGTCAGAACTGGATGAAGCTTTTCATCATCAGCCT
Source organism: Agrotis segetum (assembly GCA_036375495.1). Taxonomy (NCBI): domain Eukaryota; kingdom Metazoa; phylum Arthropoda; class Insecta; order Lepidoptera; family Noctuidae; genus Agrotis; species Agrotis segetum. The sequence continues at coordinate 694,020 of JAQSVV010000197.1, read as the reverse complement.
ATAATGTTCCCACTGCTAGGACACTGGCCTCCTCTCTGTGACAGGGCGAGGGTCATAATCCAACACGGGGGCCCAGTGCAGATTTTTTGTTCTAGGTCCGAACCACCGGTTTCCTCACAATGTTTTACTTCACCGTTTTGAGGGCAGTGGTGATGAAATAAATTACTCAAAGTAATGCGCCTCACGGAGTTCGATCCCACAACCTACAACTCGTAAGTCGGGACCGATACCACTGCTCCCACCACCATTTCACTCACCACTGCTGATGAAGCTTTTGCTATAATGGTATATAAGAGGCTAGATAAATAAAAAATGTACGTACCTCCTGTTCAATATAAATCTTCCAGTACCTTCCCGTTGTTGGGAAGGCATTGATCAGCTTCTCATACATTGGCCGTACTTCATTGATGGGCCTCGTTTGGGCCTCACGGATGAGGAGGGACCAGGAGTCCACATCGTAAGTGTTTGCTTCAACTGCTCGCTGAGCTCGGCTCAAACGTTCATTTCCCCAGTCCTGCAGAAGAATTATTATTACTAGATGCTAAGATACAATAAAAACATGTTCTAAGGTTCCTTTTGTGGGACTGTTTATGTAAACGTGACCCTGGAACGTAAATGGCTTTTGACGGATTAACATGGATTTTTGTAAATATGAGTCTGAGAGTCCCTTCCGTTCCCCCCTGAAAGGAAGGGCTCATTTGATGATAAAAAAGGTAGACTAAATAAAAAAAAATATTCAGCATTTTTCAAGGTAAAGCAAAAACAAACAAAGCAAATAACTGTACAATAACGAGAATCTTTTCTCTCCAACCTTCACCGGCACTAATAATAACGCCCATTGTTCTCATTCCGACACATTTATTGGTAATTAAATAAACAGTTACGATCTATAGTTCAAATAGTTTAACAAATCATTCGTAATCATAAATAACTTACAATATTTTCAGCGTTTTCTTCAGTAGTCGTCATTTTTTATAATTTGTATCTAGAGGTTATGTTCCCAAATAAGTAAAACTATTTGGTTCTATTATTAATTCCTATATTTTAATGTCTGATTAAAGATTATACGAGTAAAATAAAACGGAAACACCAGTTCAATTAGTTAAAAAACATTAATAATTAAACTGTCTATTGACAACGAAACACAACTGACGCCATGATAAGACGCGAATGAATGAAAAGAACGAGAGAGAGCGGCTGTGTTTCTGAATGATTGGATTGTGTGCGTTCACCTTTCCTTTCCGACCGACATGCGACAGCGAGTCAGCGACCGACCGACCGTCCGACAGAGGTGACCTTGGTTGGTGTGAAAATCTACCGTGCTGACATTGGAGGTGCATTGGAGTTTTGGATGACTTTGGTCGGGAGCGCATCCATTGCGACAGGCTGCGTCCGTAGTCGGCCCCAAGTTGGGCCCCAGGCTGTAACTACGTTCCAGAATGCTCCAAAACTATTATATGTATCTTTATGTACCTACCACCTAAGTTCACATTGTGGAATGCAATAAACGTATTGAGTATTGAGGTGCTGACAGTGTTCCAGACGGTTGAGGACGGTTGACACGACCAAGGCTACCTCTGACGGCAGTCGGCTTAGATCGTGTACAAGGCGTTTTAACCGACCGGACCCAGTTCAATATGTATGTTTTGTATGTGTGTTTGTAATGTAAGTAGTTATTGAGTATGTTGGTCCGCGATTGTCTCGTGTTTGACTGCACTAATTTTCATGAAGTTTTCAAAAAGTGTTCGTAATATTTTGAAGAAGTTGTATATAATAATAGGTATAGTTGTATACAATAATAGGTAGATATCCTGTGACGGTGTCCGCATGGAACCGTTATTGCTTACTTCGGTGATGGTGGATTGAAAAGTTTTTTTGCTTATTATCTCAACTAAAAAGACTCCTCCTCTCTTTGTGCCAGAAAGACACAGTTTGAAGATTTAGCATAAAGGCCTTGAAACCATACTAGAAACATTAAAAAAAAACAGTTTGACACATGATTTCATTCATTGAATGAATGAATGGGGCATTTGAGTTTGACATTTGTTTTCAACCGCTTCAAAGCCGATTCCCCGTCCCGAAAATATTTCTCAAAATAAACAAAAATGTTATTCTATTCCTTCTTTAAATCACTTGTGGGGAAAGATGTGGTTGTGGAACTGAAGAATGACCTTAGTATATGTGGCACTTTACATTCCGTTGACCAATATTTGAATATAAAGCTATCGGAAATAAGCGTCATTGATGCGGATAAATATCCTCACATGTTATCGGTGAAAAACTGTTTTATCCGTGGTTCTGTTGTCCGCTACGTGCAGCTGCCGGCAGACGAGGTAGATACTCAATTATTGCAAGATGCAGCTCGAAAGGAGGCCACAGTTTCGACAAGATAAATTTCATAACCTCTTTTGTTTGGTGTTGTGGATTTTGGACTATGAAGTGCGTGTAAATACATTAATTTAAGTATAAGTTTCGCAATAAACTCGTAATGTGAGCATTTCTATTCATATTTTCATTTCCCCGACCCATTACTATAAGCTAAGTGTGGGAAGTTGATGGTACCGTACACCAATGCCTGTAATATAACTTTTAGCCGTTGGTTCTGCACTGGGTCTACTCCATTAATAAGTCATAGCAAACGTGCCTGTCTAAAAGTAACTTCCACACTTTAAAACTGACCAAAATAAGTATTAAAGTAAAATAAATACTGTTGGAACTTGTGACTAAAGTTTTATTTTACAGTAGAATGAAAAGATACAAAATAACGAAAAACTGTTGCTATGGAGACTGAAGGTACAGTCCTCCTTACATCCACTCCTCTTTTAGGAACTGAGACCAAGAGCCTTAGTTAGCTTTTCCAGCCTGGGTGCATATAAGGGCTTTGTGAAACAATCAGCGAGTTGGTCCTCAGTTGTAACTTGCTTGACCTCAAGTATGCCAGCTGTCACACACTCTCTGACATAGAGATACCTCCGTTGTATGTGCTTGGTCCGACTATGTTGCTCGTACGGCGGATTGTACGCTAACTTTATTGTTGACTCATTGTCAATATAAAGAACTGGTGGCTTTTCAGTTTTCGTGATTTCCTCCAGCATCTGTTGTAGCCATATCATTTCCCGTGCTGTCTCCGAAGCTGCCACTAACTCCGCCTCCGTCGATGATAAAGCTATCGTCTTTTGTTTATTACTCCGCCAGCTGATTGGTCCATAATACAAACAAAGTATGCCGGACGTTGAGTGTGCTGCTGAAAAATCCGCATCGCTGTAGCAGATTAATTTGTTACTGGCATTATTTAACGAACTGAATACTAGGCATTTATCCATTGTACCTTTTAGGTAGCGTAGTATTCTTTTAACTGCTAGAATGTCTGCTTTTGATGGATTATCAAGGTTTCTCGAAGCGCAGCTGACGGCGAAATTGATGTCTGGCCTAGTCGCGACCATGAGGTAGGCTAAGGAACCCACAGCCTGTCTATAAGGGAAGATACTTTCTTTTTCATTTGATAAATGATTCTCTATTTTAGCTGCCTCTTTTGTAATTGGTGTCTTGACTGGTTTGCACTCCGACATCTCGTACTTTTCTAGTACTTTCTTTGTATAAGCTTTTTGACTTAATGTTATCATCCCATTATCAGATCTTTCGATTTCCAAACCAAGAAAATATGACACTGGTTTTGTTACAATTTTGAAGCGATTTTGTAGTTCCTTTATAAATTTCTTTCCATCATCCTCTGTGGTTGATGCAACTAACCCGTCATCAACGTAAAGTGCAATTAACACCTTAGATTTTCCATTCTCTCGAATATATAGGCATGGATCAGAAGTACTCTGTGTGAAGTTGGAGCTCACAAGAAATTCATGTATACTGGTGTTCCAACATCTTGGAGCCTGCTTGAGGCCATATAAGCTCCTCTTCAGGCGGCACACTCTGTTTGTTCCATCGCTATAACCAACGGGCTGTTTCATGTAAATTTCTTCTTCTACGTTCCCGTTAAGAAATGCTGTCGACACATCAAACTGACACAGAGATAATTTCTCTTTTACAGCTACTGCTAATACGGCACGGACGGTAGTAAGGCGCACTACAGGGCTGAATGTCTTGTCATAGTCTATCCCTGCTTTCTGTGAGAATCCCTTTACTACCAATCTTGCTTTATGTCGTTCGACACTACCGTCTGCATTGGTCTTAACTTTAAATACCCACTTGCAAGGCAGCGCTTTTCTATTCTTTGGTAAAGGAACAAGATCCCATGTTTGGTTCTCATTAAGGGAATTTATCTCGCTTAGCATTGCTCCTAACCATTTTTCTTTGTCTCTGCTTTCTAGAGCTTCGCGATAAGTTGAAGGTTCTCTATAGTAACTATACTGTTGTTAAACTCTTCAGTAGCAGCGAGAACAAATTCATCAAACTTTTGTGGTTTTCTGAGAAGACTGCGATCACGAAGTACTCGTTGTTCAGGAAAAGCTTCATTAGTTGTGACTTCATTATTGATAACTTCATCAATAGGATTTATTTCGACAATAGTGTCATTAACGTCTGTATCTGGGATGAGTATTTGTCCATCATCATTACCTTGTAGTTGTACTGCTGATTCATACTCACTCTCAAAATCATCTTCAAAAAAAATAATTTCAGCGTAATTTTCGTAGTTCAAAGATTTTATATTTTCTGAGATTGAATTTTGTGTGTAGTAGAGTTTGTTGGTGAATCTAACATCTTTGGCAATCATGATTTTATGCTTAGAAGGTACCCAAATTCTATAAGCTTTGGAAGTATCTGAGTATCCTGTGAACATCCCAGGTATAGCCTTAGATTTAAATTTATCGCGTTCTTTGCCGTCTTTCAGCAGTATGAACGCTTTTCTGCCAAACTGACGCAGATGGAAGACGCGAGGCTTTCTTTGTACCCATTTCTCAAAAGGCGTAGTAACAGCACCAAAATGCGTAGATATTGTTTTGTTGACACTCCGATTGGAAAGGTAGTTTGCAGTTTGAATAGCTTCTCCCCAAAGGCTTTGAGGTGCTTTGGATTCGATCATCATGCTCCTAGCCTTTTCAAGTAGCGTACGGTTTTTGCGTTCTGCAACACCATTCTGGTGTGGCGTATATGGTGCTGTTAATCGTCTTGTAATACCATGCTCTTTCAGATAGTTGTCAAAATTTTGATTGCAGTATTCCAAACCATTGTCAGACTGGAGACTGATAATTTTTTCACCTGTGAAATTTTCCATTTCTGCCTTAAACATTTTAAATTTGTCCAATACACCACTTTTTTGTTTTATACAATAGACTCGACTGTATCTAGTATAGTCATCGATGAAGGTTACGAAATATTTCTCTCCATTAAGGGTTTGACTCATTGGACCACAGACATCGCTGTGCACAATTACGAGTCGTTTAATCGAACGTGGAATCTTATTGGGTTTACTAGGCAGTCTTTTAATCTTTGCTTGAATGCATATTTCACAATCTCCAAGTTTCTCATCTGGCTTGAAATCTAAGCCGATAAGTGTCTCATTCTTCAATGCCAACATCATATCACCTTCATTCATATGACCTAAACATTTATGCCATTTATGAATTTTTGTCTCTTCTGCCAAGTTACATTTATCTTTTTTGTTATATTTACACGATGCAGGATTTAAGTGGTACAACCCATCTTTGCCTTTTGGCGCATCAAGTATAATACCTTCTTCAGGATGTGTAATTGTTGCCTTTTTATTTGTAAATAAGACAGTCCATCCAGATTCTGTGGCTTTTCTAATGGATAGTAAGTTGGAGGATAAAGTTGGCACATAGAGAGTGTTAGTCAAAATAACCTCTTGAATTTTACTTTTGCCTCCAACCTTGGCATCTAGCATAATAGTGACTTCGCCTTTACCAGCAACTTCAGCTGTCGCATCTTGGGAAGCTAGTTTTAGCAACTGGAAGTCTGATTTGACGAGATTTTCGAAATAGTTTCTATTATGAGACATGTGCGATGTACAACCGCTATCAAGAATCCATGTATCATTTTCATAATCTGAACTCCTACTTTTGGAATGCATACATACAGTGAGAGAAGTTTGAGGAACTCCTTCGTTCATTTCTTTCTTCTTCTTATTCTCCAGCTTTCTGCATTCATTGATAACATGTCCTTTCTTCTTGCAAAATTTGCATGTTTTTATGAAATTAGACTCTTCTTCATGTTCATCAATATCGTTGTTGTTGGAACCGTCATTAATTTGTCTGGCTTCTGATTCTTCTAAAATTTTTACCTTAAGTTCTTCAGGTTTCGGCAACGTGTCTCTGGATTCTATGGCTACACGAAAATTTTCGTAGTCAGGTGGTAAGCTGTATAACATCATAACAGCAAGCAAATCCTCATGAATATGAATGTCCATATCCTTCAATTTGTCTACCACATCCATGAACTTATTTAGATGCTCTCTAATATTGCCATGTTTCATTTTTGACAATATTAACTGCTTTAACAGTGAAGCTTTTCTAGCCGGTCCCTTGCTGGCATATATGGAATCAAGCATAGTCCAAATCTCATGAGCTGTTTTGCACCTTTTAATTTGCTTTAATTCGGAAGGTGAAATCAAAAGTACTAACTCAGATTGCGCCAAAAGATCCTTCTCTTTTGTCTCTGCATTTGCTTTCTCAAGATTCAGCGGCTCCTCAACAATACTCCATAATTTATTTTTGATGAGTACGGCCCTTGCTTGAATTCGCCATGTATCGTAATTTTCTTTATTTAAAGTCTCAATTTTAGTACTTGAGCCCGACGCCATCGTTATTAACGTATTTATTATAGCTTATAGCTTTATTTTTGCTCTGCTACCATATTAAAGTAAAATAAATACTGTTGGAACTTGTGACTAAAGTTTTATTTTACAGTAGAATGACAAGATACAAAATAACGAAAAACTGTTGCTATGGAGACTGAAGGTACAGTCCTCCTTACAATAAGTCTAATAATTAATCTTAAAAACACAACAGCAAAAGAGACAATACAATTTGCAATAGTCTCATGTTGTATTTTGTTTAGACAACCAACCAAATCAATCAACATGCTGTACAGTAACCAATTATTTGCCCAGTTACTGCACCAACCTATCATTTGTTTAACAAATAGTAATACCTACTCAGCTAACTACCCACCAAACAGTGGTAAAATTATCACATGAATACTCTTACCCTGATTGGAAGGAAAGGTTCTGTTAGACAATAAATTGAATGTTCCTTTAGCAACTTACGTTGCAGGGACAGAGATGGTTCTATGACCCTATCTACAGGAAACAGCAAAATTAAAATTTGTTGCATCAGCATCAATTTTTATTTTTTTATTTGGTAAATTATATAGAATAATCTATGATGAGATGACGAACAGGAAGTTCTCATTTTCCATTGAGAAGGGAAAATCATGCTACTAGAATTGACTAGATTGTAGATTTTGTCTGATGGGCTGTGAATGGGCTGCTCCCGTAGTTGTTGTATGTACTTTTTCTTTTATACTTCATTGCGCAGTCTATATTGCATATGGTACTGTAATTGCTTACTAGCATTATTTAGTTGATTTAAATATATTCATAAAATTATTCGGTAAAAGAAAAAAGTAAATCTATTCATGGTTATCACATTATTTGTTAGTATCACTGTTACTGCGTGAAACGGAACGCACAAAGCTTTCTTTTTTGAAGTTTTTTTGTTATGCTACAGCAGCGCCATTTTTTACTGCCACAAAAAAGCATTTCTACCAAATTGGTAATTTTTTTTGAACTGTTTAACAAACCAAAACTAAAACTAAACAGCTCACAAGTGAGCTGTTGAGTTTATTACACTGATATATTGTTTATCCATAGAGATGGGCCGAGGGCAAAAAGTTATATGAACAAATGGACATAAAATTGACAAATTGGGCTTAAATGAATGTATGCCCAATTGGCCCAAATAAATGCTCAATGACTGGGGACTTTTATGAGCATTTAACGGACGTTTTGTCTAGGATTTACTTCTATAAAAGTTTTGTTTCAAGATGTGATGTAAAGAGACAATCAATTTGTATCATGATTCAAGCACAAACAACCCTCACTGAGCCCGCGTGGTGGTATACGACACACTCCTTTTCACGAAAAGGAAGCCTGTGTGGCATTTTTTTTTTGTGTGATGGGTTTGCTCTTGACCTTAGTCTAGGTCAGGAATGGCTAAGACAAGGTCAACGGTGGAGCGAGCTTACCCAGAAGAAGCCTGTTCACTCTAACTTTGAAGAGATTTGGGTTGTATGCGTTCGGAAACACAGACGCTGGCAGAGAGTTCCACTCCTTCGCTGTCCGCATTATAGAAGACGTCTAGAAACGCTTAGTGCGAATTGACGGTATAACAATAAGGTAAGGATGGTAATTTGCCGTGCGTCTAGATGTTCGATGATAGAAAGGGGCTGGTGGGATGAGATCGTGGAGTTCTTGCCGCTAAAAAGATTCATTTGGAGTTTTTTCAAGTTCCCTCCACGCATTACCATTATGTTCACGTTATAGGCTGATGATAATGAACAAGCACGAGACGAGATTAAGAATTTATTTTAATTGCCAGTTAAGCCAGTAAGAGCAATGGTGGCCCAGTGATAACGGTCCGACCAAGTCCCATGTCGTGGGTTCATTTCATACCCAGTTAACACTATTATGGTCGAGGGACTTTTCTCATTACCGTGCGTGACCGCGGAACATAAAGGGCTATTCAATTTCAATTTATTTATTAATTTTGTGAACATAGGGTCAAAGTTTTACAGATGTTTACAGTTATAATGTTGTTCCATGCTATGTCCCGCCAGAAGGCATACAAAATTCCAAGATAGTACCTACGAGTAAATTACACATATAATATTATTAGTCTAAGTAACCAATTGAGATTAAATATAATAAGGTAAGTCACAATTTTAAAATTTCAATGTCATGCCAAATGCTACTATAATAATACTATAATAATAAATAGAATAATTATGTCAAGATTGATGTCAACAAACAATTTAAGACGTCACATAAACAAAAATAATGTCACAGTTCCGTATAAAGGGAAATAACAAATTAAATAATAAAGGTAAATATCAATTAATAATAGCATACAGACGGATTCAAACCTTTATAAATATTATTTAAATTTATCATTAAGAAATTCAGTAACGGAATAATATGCCTTGTCACATGATAACTTAAAAAGCTTACGTTTAAACTCATTTATATTGTTACTTGATACAATTTCATCAGGTAGTACATTATAAAGTTTCGGGGCCATTGCATAGATACTATTGTATAGAAATTTGGTATTAGTTTTCAAAGGGTGCAACTTTTTAGAGCGTCGTTGACTTTCGATGGACTTGTATAAATGCATGTTATTTTTTACAAAGATACAGGCTTCATAGACATAGAGCGAGGGAACAGTCAATATTTTTAAATTTCGAAAATGTGGCTTACATGAATCTGTTCGTTTTATTTTACATATAGCTCGTATACACTTTTTCTGTGCTAATAATACCTCGTTGGCTTTAGTAGCATTGCCCCAAAATATAATGCCATAACGTAGAGTAGAGGCGACATACCCATGATAAGCTGTCAGGAGGGCTGTTTGATTCGCAATTTTCCCCAGCATATGAAGAGCATAGGAAAACTTACTTAGCTTCCCACATACATTATCGATTTGAGTTTTCCAAGACATGTCGTTATCTATATGTAGTCCAAGAAATTTTGTAACATTTGTTTCTAGTATTTGGTCTCCTTTATAGTTTATTTGAAACTGTGATGGTAGTTTTTGTCTAATTTTAAAATTCATAATTTTAGTTTCTAGTGAAATTTATTTTAAGATTATTGTTATTTAGCCAGCCAACAATAGAAACAAGACTAGTGTTTATATCATCTTCCAACTCTTTAATACTACCATTATTATACACAACCGTGCTGTCGTCAACAAATAAGGACATTTGGTGTCTTATTACTTGGGGAAAGTCGTAAATAAAGCAATTAAACAGCAAGGGTCCCATCACACAGCCTTGTGGAACACCGTAGCTAAGAATTCTGGAGCTAGATGAGTAAACTACTTCAGTTTTAGACTTAATATCCACTTGACTAATTTGGGTAATTTGCCTTCTGTCCTTTAGATAAGATTCTATAAGATTAAGCACGTTACCTCGAATACCATATCTATAAAGTTTATCTAATAATATCTTATGGTCCACACAGTCAAAAGCCCTAGTCATATCCATATACATTGCCATTACCGGTTTTCTGTTATCCATATTGTTATGTATTTTTTCAAGAAAATTGTAGACGGCCATATTAATGGTTTTTGTCTTCCTGAAACCCATTTGTTCCTTGCAAAAAATGTGATGTTTTTCAAAATAGTTATAAATACGATCATACATAACCTTCTCAAAGATTTTTGAGAAAATTGGAATAAGAGCTATAGGTCTATAATTGCCCATCTTTGTTTTGTCATCTTTTTTATGTAATGGTTTGATAATAGAAACCTTTAACTTGTGCGGAAAAATACCATTTAGAATACAGTTATTTATAATATTACTTAAAACAGGTGCTATAAGAGGAGCGACTGCTTTAACTACCCCTGTGTTAATTTCATCATATCCTGTACTATTGGTGTTCTTGAGGTTGTTTATAATAGTAATGATGTCCTTTGGTATAGTTGGTTCCATGAAAAAAGATTTATGTGATCCAAATGTACTAACATTATTATGAGTCGGATAATTACTATCATTCGGTTCAATTGAGTCTACAAAATAATTATTAAATTCCTCTGCTATCATTTTAGGGTTTGTAATATGTTTGTCATTAACACTTATCACATTAATATTAGCTTTAGGAATATTAGGTTTCATACTATTTATTACCTTCCAAGTTGCTTTGGATTTGTTGGTACTTGTTCCAATAAAATAGCTATTTTGAGCTCGTTGCGTTAATTTGATTACTTTTTTATACCTTTTTGTGAAAGATTTAAACGCTATTTTTGCATCAGTGTTTCGTGTTAATCTATATTGCCACAGTAATGTTCGTCTCCTCTTACTACAACGTTTTATTCCCTCTGTGATCCACTTCGGCCTTGCAACTGTTGATATTTTATGTTTAATACTATTGCTATTGAAGGACACCGTGGATTTTAGTCAGTACAAGTCTGAGTCCCTCACTCCCTGCCCGGGGTGGGTGGATTCATTTGATGATGTTACGCTAAAAAAAGCTAATACTATAAGCATGCTTTTTGGCAAAAACTACTATCGAAGGCTTTATGATATAGTAGAAATTACATCAACAATCTGGCAACCCCAGTGTCATTTCATTCAACTTTTCTAAGCTTTTCGCCCTTCGCGTTTGGTATTCGCCACTTTGCCCGCTGCATTTTGTATTACTCTCATTATTATTGTTCAGTTCGCTGTATCAGTAGAGAAAATATTTATCTCGTTGATTAAAGTCGCGAGTGATGCATAGTGCCCGTTTGATTTTACATCAGAAACAAAAATATAGTTGTGTGACTCCTATGTTTTCTAACATGTGATTACAAATGTAAATAATTAATTAAAATTATCGCACAAAATGGACGTGAAAGGTTGTAATCGTGGGTGTAATGTGTGATTACTTTATTTAGCTTGTGTTTTATAAGATTTGTGAGTGTGAAAGTGTATGTTTTTGAAGGATTTTGACGGTGTCTCGTGTGCCTGGTTAGCGGAAGATACAAGTAAGTTTTCGAGCTCATTGTTTACGTTTGACGGTTTGTAATAATGTTGTGGGAGCTTACATCTGTCTGCAGTATGCCAAATGAGTCACTCGGGCCGCACTCGTGCAATGGAAACGTTTTCTTTTTGTTTATTTATGTGGGAGCCAATTTTGTTGGCATTCTTCTTCAATTACCGTCAATTAACACGACTCAGTGGCCGCAAATGCATTTACATCGTCTTTTTACAGGCTATTTTTGACTGAAATTACGTTTTTGTCTTTGGACTGTGTAGATTAGTGTTAATCTTTTGATTTTGTTGATTGTGTTCAGTAGATTAACTACTTTATAGTTGCTCAGACCTCTGAATTTATTTAAACAGTACATAAACATAGACACACATTTGGAAATCATAATATTATTAAACACTCCATGATAATTAATAAGATTCTTCTTGCTGCCCGATTCTAATTTGTCTTTAGAGAAAATATTTAAAAAAAAAACTCTTGGTGGTTGCTTCTTTTTGTTTTTATTAATTTTATTCTCTTGAATCTTCAGTGAGAAGTAAAAGTCTAATAAAACAATTAAAATAGGTGTATTGCAATAATTAGGAAATATTTATACTTTCATATTTACATTTCCCCAACGCTTTACTTATCACACAATTGTGTATCCTCAGAAACATGTTACAGGAATGAAATGTAAAATCCAAATCTTTCTATACCTTTACAAAAAAAAACCGGCCAAGTGCGTGTCGGGCCACGCACAGTGTAGGGTTCCGTAGTTGCCCATCAAAATACTTATGCGAACTAACTAAACTGATTCGCTGAATTTAATTTTAAAAAGAAGAATTTTCAAAATCGGTCCAGGAGTCTTTGAGAAACATAAGAAAAAAGATTACAACGAATTTAGAACCTCCTCCTTTTTTTTAATTTAGTTAAAAATAGTTGACGATAAAAACCTACCTATCCCCAAAAAACATACCTATATAAGCTGTAAAAATAAAGTTGACATACTTACATTTGCAGTTATCTCCGATACATTTTGTTTAAGAAAATATTATGATATCAAGTACATTTATAAGTTGGTCGACTATTACTCGTAAAGTTGTAGAGTCTACTTAGTTATGATAATTTTCTTTTAAACTTCGTTATATGTACTACTATTGTGAATTTTTTCACACCCCCGAACATAACCGTTTAGCTGGTAGAGGGGGGGGACACTCGAATCGAGCAAAATTTTGCACTTTAAAGCTTAATATTTCACAAACGAATTTTTTTATCAAAAAGTTGTTAATGGAAACTCACATTATTTTTTAAAGACCTATTTAATGATACCTCACACTAAGGGGTACGCGAGAAAAAAAAAATCCTCACTTTACGTGTAAGTACTGGAGGTACCCTAAAAAAAAATATTTTACGAAATTTTATTTTACCACTTTTTCGGCACAACAAACCCCTATATTTACACCAAATTACAGCTCTCTAGCACTGTGCGTCTCTGAGCTAAACTGCGGACAGACGGACGGACGGACGGACGGACGGACATGGCGAAACTATAAGGGTTCCTTGTTGACTACGGAACCCTAAAAAAACTGGATGCAAAAGTCAGTTATCCATCATTTAACACATTTTTTAGAGCGGTCACATTATCTAATGAGTCCAGGGCAGAGCAGGAGGGACTGTCAGACTCATACTGACTACCACATGGTCCTTCAATAGTCCTTTACGTTCCAAGGTCACAGTTGAATGAGTCCCGCAACCCCGGCAAAATCATTTATCCACTATAAATATTATTCAAGTTATCCAATTGTAACATCTCATATTTAACAACTTTTTGAAATAACTTCTACTTGGTTTTGGTCATGCAAAGATCTTATCTTCATTCAGACAATATTTAAGTAAAGCAATGTAAAATATGTAATGATGTCCATCTTTATATTTTACAACCAATTACACTGCTTATTACATTAACAATAATATTTCCAATTAGCCATGTTTGTGCATGAAGGTTGTAAATGTCTGCTTTAAAATGCAGTGAACAAATTCAGACATATTCAGTTACAAATCTGATATTTTTTTAAAGAAAGTTTTATTCTCAATGAATTATTTTTGTGGTGCGGGGGCATTAAAAAACAAGATTGCCTGCATGGTGGATGCTATTACACTAACCCTGCCTTTTTGCAAGATTGGATAATTATCAAACAAGTATTCCACCTTGGTTGGAGTACTAGGACTCAGACTCAAACTGACTGAAAATCAACCTGGCTCCTGCTAAAACCCTTTTTGTTCTATGACCACGGTAACCTGCTTGGCCACGGTAACCTGTGGCCTGGCCAGGCATTGCCTAAAACTTACTATAATGTGTAGGTTTGATAGCCATCCGTGCATTGGCATTGTAAAATAATATTGTTTACTACCTTCTCGATGCGATTTTCACCACGGATCAGCTCCTATAGGTCGTAGCATCACCCTTTCTCAATAAGTAGATGATCCAAAAGAAAAGTAGTTATCCAATTTGAACTGTAGTTCCGGAGATTAGCGTGTTCAACCAAAAAAACTCATCAGCTTTCTAAAATTTGTATAGAGTTAGCTACAGCTTGGCAAATTCGAGTAGAAAACCAGAAGTCGCCACTGTGTTCTCCCTACCAGCACTTCTAATGATTTTTTTATTCACTTATTACATTAGTTTTATGGCACAATAATAAATCTAACAAACCTGCATTCTTTGTTTACATCAAATATCAAAGATTTTAAAACATTGTCAGCAAACAAAAATATTAGTTCTGTTTCAAGACGTTCTGGCCAAGCTGTACATCTGGTTAGACTGGAAGGCTGGAATTGGAATGGTGACTGTTATTCCAAAGTAGGTAATAAATCTACAACCCTGGTAAGCTGAAGTCAGCTGTGTAATTGTGATACTATTATGCAATCATTGATGTAAACATTGATATTATGTTTTGATTGAAGTCTATTGTATTATGTTCTATTAAATGTACTGAAAATTATAATTCTACATTTATATTACTTGATGACTTTATACGTCCTATAATGATAAGTTTTAGTGCCATTTCTCCAATTGGAAGTAGGTATATCCTGGATGATTTTCTTATGTAGGTTTGATGTAATAAATGGCGCTAGCCTCATAAGGATGATGCCTCAGTGGCTAATTAAAACATTTTATTGTGAACCTCAAAATTATAATTCACACAATCTTACTTATATTTGAAATTTTCATACAATTGGATAAATATAATATTCATATAACTTTATAGACTCAACTTTTTCTCATGTTTCAACGCCGCTGTCATTTCTGGTACATAACAGAGTAACTGTTAATTGTTCAAACTGAGATAAACATCTAACTGGTGAAAGCGTTTAAAAACTAAATGAGATAATCACAGCCATTAAAGTTTTAAGAAAAAATATCTAGACATTTTATTACCTAGTTAAGATTTTATTTCAAAACTAGCGGCCCGTCCCGGCTTCGCACGGGTGGACATGATGATTTTCGCCCTCTAAAACATGTCGCTGATGGTTACAAACACAACAAAAAAAGAAGTACCCGAATCGATCCAGCCGTTTTCGAGTTATGAGCTTAGCAAGACATTTTGAGATCCATTTTTATATTATAGAAGATAGATAGAAGAAGATGAGAATAGGTTAGTTTCCAGGGTCAAAATAATTACATTCTATTTAGTCCGTATTTTAGATAATAAAAAAATATTGGACACGTATTTTTTCTTTTTTCGATTAAACAAAAAAGAACAAAGATAACAGCCTATTTAAGTTACCTGTGACGTCACTCTGCGCGAAAAATGCCACGCATCGTGACGTCACACGTAACTTTAATAGGCTATATCTTTGTCATTTTTGGTCTAATTTACAAATAAAAAAAATACGTGTCCCTTATTTTTGAATAATCTAAAAGACGGACTAATTACATTTTTTAGGCAACTAGCCTAGTCTTCACCTCAATCCAGCCCATGACCAACCGGGGTCGCGGTAATGTCTCATCAGGTAACCATGAGCCTAGAGAATATAAAGGGCTATTGAAGGACACCATTGATTTTAGTCAATACAAGCCTGACAGTCCCTCTCATCCTGCCCGCCCTAGGTGGGAGGACTCATTTGATAATTTTACCACGTAAAAAATAGCCGACGTATTTTTCACTTTTGTGTGGTCCCTTTTAAAAATTATCATACAACTGTAAATGAATAGTTTGCTTACATTGTAAACAGTTCAACACAAACAAACGCTCTATTAATAAGCCGAAACAATGATAAATGGTAATTATAATGTTTGTGTTGATAATACTAATGTCAGCCATTAGCAAGAACTGTACGACCTCATCTCTCCGCTTCTTTTTCGTTGTGTCGATGATTCCTTATGTCTAAATGAGCGTCGACCAAAACTCTGCCACATTTACGGCGTGCGTGATAGCCTCGGACAGGTCCCTTAGAGTGCAGGTGGAATTGCTCAAAGCACAAGTGAGGAGGTGGGCCATCGTTTGTGCTGGGGCTCCGCAGTCGCACCTTTCCTCATCACAGTACCCCCTCCGGACCATGTTATACTTGCTGCGACCAACCTGGCTAAGCATCGCTTAGCATCGGCACGATGTCTTATTGGTAGATTGGTTATTCAAAACACATCTCCTATCATCTTAATTTATATACAGAAGCTGTTGGTGTACCTTTGTTAATAAATAAATAAATCTTCGGTAACCGTGGTTCTCATGCGCAACGGTTATATAATTGCGACTAACGAATTAGTCGAAATTAGAGTACCAAATTATTTCGCCTAATTAACGCCAGGGTCACACGCACTCGCCATGTTTCTTCTGTATGTACAGCGCCTAATAACACCCACATAGTCCCAAGGGATGAATCAGCCGACGTGTTAAGATCCCAAGAGAACATTTAGGCGCAAACTTGGAAAGGTCAAGTGGCGCTTTGACAGCCATTACTACCCAGGTCATTACTATTCTGAAGTGCGTTACTGTAGCTCGTGGCTTTATAATTAGAGCCACACAGGCCGATCTTTTGGGTTAAGCCGTGCTTGCCGAGGTTGGTCTGTGAATGTCTGACCATCTTCATAGCGAGTTTCCTCCGTGCCTCGGAAAGCACATACGTAAAGCTGTTGGTCCCGACTGTCATTTGTAGATCTTTGACAGTCGTTACTAATAGTCAGAAGCTCTTAAGTCTGACAACCAGTCTTAGCATCGCGTATCGTATTACCCAGTTACTGGTTTGTAAAGGTCTGATAGGCAGTCGCTCCACGTAAAATACTGATATTCAGCTGCATCTGGTTCGACTGGAAGCCGACCCCAATATAGCTGGAAAAAGGCTAGGCAGATGATGGAGTCCATTACTGTGGTAAAAAAATCGAGTCTTGTGTCCCAACACTAGAGCAACTTAAAACTTTGAGAGACGTTTCAACGGATTAGGGAAGAAATACATACTTTGTTTTGGGTTCAAAATAATCAGATAAGAGGGTGGACCCGAAGGGACGCTCGACTTGACCAACCTGTTCCTTTAGTTACCTATTACATTATAGAAAGTCATCATAACTGGACAGTCCTACGACCAAATTTTACACTCTCATTATCGACTTCCATCTGTCTTTCCCATTATTGTGGTAGAGGCAAAGACATTAAACTATATACGAGCAGTAGACGGGACATCATGAAGAAATTTGTGATCCAAATTTTTTTACCAATAGGTAAAAAGTCGCTCAGTCTAGTAGTCGCGTTGCTATGCAATGCTTAGATAGTGCTACTGACGCACGGCATCAACAATTTTGTATGACAATTTTCCCAATGCCCGCTCTATAGGTTCTTTTAAATCTCTTTGGGTAGAAGTAATCGTCTTTAACTAGGAAATACATAGTCACTGGTGTTACAGACCTTCGTAGAAGCTATGTAAATGAACACCTCTTTATGTCAAGCTAGAGCCCGTGAGCAACATCGCCCACACTCGCTATCGGCTGCCGGAAATATGGGCCCTGAAAGCTTCCGTCGAGTTTCGAACTGCACCGACCGAGCTCCGTAGTTCCTCGTGTGATGCTCTAAACGTTAATACTTGGTTATTTTATAGTGTGTATAGCAAACGGTGCAGTGCAGTGTTGGCCCAGTGGTATCTGCCCCGACTTACGAGTTGTAGGTCCTGGGTTCGAACCCCGCCAGGCGCATTACTTTCTGTAATTTATTTCATCACCACTGCTCCCAAAACGGTGAAGGAAAACATCGTGAGGAAACCGGTATGTCCTAGAACCAAAAATTCGAAGACATGTGACATCCACCAATCCGCACTGGGCCCGCGTGGTGGATTATGGCCCATTCCCTCTCACAGAGAGGAGGCTTGTGTCCCAGCAGTGGGAACAATATAGGCTGATGATGATGATTCATTATACTTAGACTGATTACATATAGCTAAAGAATAAAGTGGATATGCCCCAAATCCCGGAATTACTTTAGAGCATCAAAATCCCGTGATTTAGTAAATAAAAACGTTATTTACTTTTACACTATTTATTTATCTAATCTCTCTTTGATGTTTTTAATATTATTATTTATTTGTAATACTGTTTTTTACACGAGATTGTTTATTAGAAATCCTGGGAAGATCAATATTATAATATCAACATTTCGTTTCGATGCATGTGCTAAAATAACTCTAGCAGATTCCGACCTCTGCTTATGAGTTATAGGTCGTGGGTTCGAACCCAACCAGGTGCACTACTTTATGTAATTTATTTCATCACCACTGCTCTCAAAACGGTGAAGGAAAACATCGTGAGGAAACGAGCACTTCCAAGAAAATGGAAACATTTATCGTCGCCACCATAGTCAGTACGAGTCTGACAGTCCCTTTTGCTCCACTCTGGGCTCATTTGATGATTTTACCAAAAAAAAAAAAAAAAAGATTTCTGCCGAGTACCGATCACCAGTTGCCCTGCTTACCCTATTTACAATAACAAAGGCTTCATTATAAGCTGTTTATGTATTCCGCTGTTATCACTTCCTATTACAAAGAATCGATGGCAATGACCTCTTATCACACGTCGCCGTGACTGCGGTTTATCAATAGCGATATCGTAAAATATTGCGACCGATAACAAAACAGACCTTGAGTATATTTGTGAATATTTATAGATGAGGAAAGAATATTATCAACATTCTCTTATTGGGGTTTTTTTTTAGGTGGTAAAATCATCAAATGAGTCCTCCTGCCCTAGGTGGGGCGGAAGGGACTGTCAGACTCTTACTGACTAAAATCCACCCGTGTTCGCGCGAAACACGACGCACCACCGACCTGGGCTTGGTCCGTGGTCGGACGGCGAGCTACCCAGTACTCACCGTCCGCAAGCCCGCTCCGCCGCTGTGCCCTCTGCTAATCAGAGGGACACGCGTTGGAGCGTCGACACGACAGGCTATTCGCATACGGGCAAAGAGACCCCCCTAAGAAAGAGTTTTTGCCCGCATCCCAGTGTGCACCGGCCCGAAAAACTGGTCTTCCCCCAGATCTGACAGTGAGCTACTCATTGCTCGTCTTCAAGCCTGATCCTTCGCCTGGCATTGTACTAATTTATTTCGGGTCCATGCAAGATCCAGCCCTGCCCTTATCCAATTCTATTTGAGGTCGGCGCAACACGTTTTTTTCTTCGGAAATCTTCTACTATACATATAAAAATAAGTGGGGTTTTCCTTCCTGACGCTATAACTCCAGAACGCACGAACCGATTTCCACGGTTTTGCATTCGTTGGAAAGGTCTCGGGCTCCGTGAGGTTTATAGCAAAGAAAACGAAGCCATCTGGTGGCGAAACGGAGTTCGCCGGGTTTGCTAGTCAGATATTTTATCATGGCATCAAGTGTCACCTAATATGCAGTATTCGATGAAATCAATTCGTGGTTTCTCCGAATAATTATTTAAGGCCGTAATAAATTCAGGTCATGCATGTTTCTCTAAACGAAAGATAAGAATAACAACAAAAGTTGAAAACTGGTTCAGTAGTTTAAACTGTAATTGATAAGGAACGTTAAAATTATCTTGAATAACTGTAAACATTCGCGTTAAAGTTTAACTCGTTTATTTTCCGGTTTCGCGTGCAGTGTCTTCGTATTTTAGATCAGAAACCAGTGTTTTAAAATATTACTGTAAATGATGTTAAACGTGGACAAATTAAAAGAATATCTCCCTACTTTTCAACAAAAAAAATAAAAACATACTTTGTCAGCATGGCCGGCCCGGTTGGCAAAGTGGCTGAAGGAGTGGCCGCTACTGCTGCGTATCACCGGTTCGATTCGCAGACATGTTACAAACAATTATGTATTTATGACCTACAGGTTCCATGTCTGGCTTTTTATCTATGTGAGTTTAAATGTATCGAAATGCACCCACAACACAAGAGAAATTTCAATTAAGTAGCAAAGTTTCATCATGATCATATCAGCCATAGGACGTCCACTGCTGAACATAGGCCTCTCTTATAGACTTCCAACAGGACCGGTTGGCCTCGGATTGCATCCAGCGCGATTCTGTGGTCTTAATTTTTTTATTTATAATGGGTTTTAGGTTTTATCAAGCTCGTCCCACCATCTTCTACGAGGTCTGCCGCGGCGCCTTCTGACTGTGTCAGGGTAGAATGATGTAGGCTAGCAGTATCAGTATATTAGGTTTGCTCTTGACCTAAGTCTAGGTCAGGAGTGACTAAGACAAGGTCGACGATGGAGCTTACCCTGAAGAAGCCTGTTTACTCTAACTTTGAAGAGATTAGGGTTGTATGCGTTCGGAAACACAGACGCAGGCAGAGAGTTCCACTCCTTCGCTGTCCGTATTATAAAAGACGTTTGGAAACGCTTAGTACGAATTGGTGGAATAGCAACAAGGTAAGGCCGAGACTCCACCAAAGCTGTGCGAGTCGAGACGTGTTTTGAACAACCAATAGAATTGCGTTGCGGAGTGGAGCTGTGTCAATAACGCAATTCTATTGTTTGGATTGTTCAAAACACGTCTCGACCCCGCACAGCTCGATACAGCTTCGGTGGAGTCTTGGCCTAAGGATGGTAATTTAATCAGTTCGTCTCCAAAGTTTTATTTAGAAAATATAGCTTTTTAAGCAAGAGAACGCACAGACAGATGGTCGGCGACACTTCCGTATGTGGATTTAAAAATACACAGCTAAAAATATGCGGTCACTTTATCTGACTGTAAACATCTACTTCTGTATTTGGCTCGCGTGGATTTTTTCCCGTAAATAGAGAGATTGTGAGTGTCGCTTACTACCACGTGTTGAATTACCAACCTTACATTTGTATCATTTAATGATATTATCTAAAGCTTGTAAAAAAAATGAAGGGAAGGAGTTGACATGTGAATTATACATATTTTATGACCTATAGCAAATCCGGCGAACTTCGTTTCGCCACGCTTTTCTGTTGACATTTTTTTTGCTATAAACCTCACGGAGCCCGAGACCTTTCCAACGAATGCAAAACCGTGAAATCGGTTCATGCGTTCTGGAGTTATAGCGTCAGGAAGGAAAACCCGACTTATTTTTATATAGTAGAGATTAGGGTGTCCCAAAAAAATCAAAGTGATATTTTTGTAACACATACCCTCTTATTTTGTGTGAATGGTTTAAAAACACTAGGAAATAAAGTTTCACGTACCTAGGACCACGCTAACCCGTGCCGACTTGCATCGAAACATTTTGTATTTGCACAGTATGGCGCGAGAGAACTTGCGCACATATTAAGTGCTATTGCTTGTTTGTTTTATTAAAAACGCATTGTATTCGTGTTATCCATACGTTAGTGGAGTTGCAAAGTTCCAAAAAAGAGTATTTTTTTAATAGGAGACGTAAAACATCAAATCGCCTTCCCTCCTAATTTCCCTCTAACGTACAAGTTCGGTCAGTTCCGTTCCAGAATATTCGTAAAAATCATTTAAGTGTCAATGAGAGTGCAAACCTTAATATTCGTGAGTGCATTGACGAAATCATAAAGTAACTGTGTTAAAAAGCATGTGTGCACCAAGCTCGGTGGATGGCTAGATCTATTTATTCATTAAAAATTTCATTAAACAAGTAAAATGAGAGTTATGGCTCTTGATTCAGAATTTCAAACAGGAGAATGCAGCTCTGTTGGACGTCTGCCTCTTGACATTAATTATGTTACCTGAACCCCGGTTCCAATGCATTTTATCAGCAAAAGCAACTTATCAGGATTTGTACTTTTTGAAGTTCATGAAAGCTTTTGAAACAAGAGGCAATACCATTTCAAAAGCAGCTTTTCTTTTATTTTGTTATACTAATAACAACTGTCGCCTCTAATTTAAATTCGGTAAAAATGTCGAAGTGACTTTGTCAAAAGCAAGTTCCTTTTTAATGGATAAAAATTGATGACAATTTTCTTAAAAGAAGTGCCCTTCTTTAAGGTCAGATGATGATGCTTTTCTACGAGCTAAACAGAAGCTGCTGAAACTGAGATCAGTATTAATGATACGGTAAAAAGAGGGGTTAAGCTAATGCAAGACTTAAAAAAATATAAGAATTTGTTTAACACTAGTCTAAAAGAACTGACAACTTCAAAACAGCATACTTAATTATGGCTTTGATTTATATAAGGGTCGTTTTTCAGTAACTCTTTTTAACCGACTTCAAAAAAAGGAGGAGGTTCTCAATTCGTCGGAATCTTTTTTTTTTTTTTTTTTTTTTTTTTTTTTATGTATGTTCCCCGATTTCTCGAAGACGCCTGGACCGATTTGGAATTTTTTTCTTTTGTTTGAAAGGGTATACTTTCCAATTGGTCCCATGATCACCAGGTCAGGATCTGATGATGGGATCCTAGGGAAATCGAGGGCAA
Organism: Agrotis segetum; assembly: GCA_036375495.1. Classification (NCBI taxonomy): domain Eukaryota; kingdom Metazoa; phylum Arthropoda; class Insecta; order Lepidoptera; family Noctuidae; genus Agrotis; species Agrotis segetum. The sequence goes on along the minus strand of JAQSVV010000197.1, from coordinate 671,462 downwards.
CCTTCAAATTTTATAGGCACATAGTACCATTTTCATATATTTTCTAAAGCTGTTCAAGTATTTGCATCTGATAATCATCATCTCAGGTGGATGACCTGATGATGGAAGGTACAACTCCTTAACAGTAAGGAGTAGGCATCGATTGATTTACTTTGTGTTCGCATATCTCCGGAACTACAAGTCCGATTTAAGTAATTCTTTTTTTGTTGTACTAGGTATCATTTAACTTAGAGAATACTGCAAGTTTCATCAAAATCGGTTTAGTAATTTTTGAGATATGGAATTTTATTAGCTTAATGTGTACATGAGTGATGTAAGTACCAGTACTAATTCTTTTTTTGTTGTACTAGGTATCATTTAACTTAGAGAATACTGCAAGTTTCATCAAAATCGGTTTAGTAATTTTTGAGATATGGAATTTTATTAGCTTAATGTGTACATGAGTGATGTAAGTACTGGTGCGAAGGATTACAAAATTATAGTGCACATGTAAGAGAATAATGTTCTTGACAAGAATTCGGGTTGAATATTTAAACTAAAAAGTTTTTCTGTCCCTTTTATAATCAATAAATAATAAATATTTGACATAGTTTTATTTATCTATACATACATGTATTATAAATAAAGCTACATTCACCCTGAGGTGTCCTGAGTAACGTATGCCACCCGTGCGGCTTACGAGGAAAGATTTATATTTCTGTGAGCATGTTTGTAATGAATTAACTTAAAAACTACAGAACCGATTTCAAAAAAAAATTCACCATTAGAAAGCTACATTCACCCTGAGTACAGAGGCCACCCGTGCGAAGCCGGGACGGGCCGCTAGTTTGTTATAAACGTAGAATTGTAGAATTTCTGTATAGCATCTATTCAAACTTTTTTACTTAAACTTTGACGTCAAGTCGGCACGGGTTAATGTTGTCCGATCGCAATAATATTTTATATTCAAGTTTCTATAGTCAAATGTCAAAAAAAGAGAGGGTATGCGTTTCGAAATTCCAAAAAAAAAATTTCGCCCTTATAAGTTGGGACACCCTAGTAGAGATGTAATCTATTGTTTTACTATTAATTACTAACTGTTGTAAGCAGTTTCACCCGCTACAACTCGAAAATTATCCCGTGGGTTGATAAAATCCGGATAAAAAACTATCCTACGTGTTAATCCAGGTTATTAACAATCTATGCACGAAATCCAAAACCGTTCAATGGTTTTTCCGAGTAGGAGTAACTAACATCCATCCATTCAAACAAACTTTCCCGTTTATAATATTAGTAGGATTGCATTTATTACTTATTAATGTTTTGTATTTCTGGCATAATAATACACGCACAGGTTTTAGTCAAAATGTCAGCGTAAATTATGACATTTTTGTTTTGCCAACCCCATCGGGCTAGCTTTTAAAATGGGGCGGCCCCTTCGCCCAGCCACTGACGTGGAAACGGCAGGCTCGACCTTTTGATCTGCCCACCCTAGCTCTACCTATTATGGGCTATATGAATAGCTAGGGGGCCCACCGCCCATGACAGATTTACCTGATCAAGTTCCTCTCGAGCGATAATTAAGTAGTAGAATGCATCAGAGAGTTGTATCATAAAGCTTCGTAGACGTCAGTTGTGGTTCCGTTGGTAGGATGAGTGAGCAGCGGTAGCCTCTCAAATAAGAAGAAAAAGTTACTATGCATTCAGTCATTTTCTCCCGACTGTAAACTTAAAATATTGAAGCTTAATACCGTATGTCACAAAGAAGAAAATTATCAGCTAACTATTATAGTCAGATGATTGTAATATAATAGACAGCCATGGTGGTAAACACGTCAGCTTGTCTCTCAAACATGTATTGTAATTCCTTGATTTAATTTCAATGATGTCTTCTCAACTAAAATTTTACCTAGTACACCCGATGATCGTTTACATGGAGTTACGGCACTCTTATCAGGTAACCGTAATCCTGGAACGAAAAAGGCTATTGAAAGAACACCGTCAATTTTAGTCAGTACGAGGCTGACAGTCTCTTCTGCTCCATCTAGGGCGGGAGGACTTATTGATATTATATGATTTTACAAACAAATAAAAGAAGAGAAGTTTATATTTATGTATAGTTATGGATAAATATATAATACGTCAGCTGGCTGAATTTCGGTGGAAATATCGTCAGCTGACATTTTTAAAGTTGCAACGCACTGGGTAAGACTCCGAGGCCAAACATGCATCCAGTCATTTCCTCGTAGTTTAGAGAAAATGACTGGACGTATAATAATGTGTGTGAATAGTTTGGAGTCTAAAATAACAGAAACTCACGCCATTTTCCGCATGGGGGTAAGCAGAATCTACAAAAGGACACCTGCTACCATCCCGTTTAAGTTATCTCCTTTCGCCTCATAATTTTCAAGTGATAATTAAATCAATTAATTAATCCGGCCCAGAAAGACGTGGCGAGATGAGCTGGACTTGTACCGTGAGGGCTGGTTCGAAGTGGCACTGGACAAGAAAACTTGGAAAAACTTGGGGATACCTTTGCCCAGTTAAGTAGTGGACGTAGTAGATGACTTCAGCATGAAATGTTTATTTGCTTGACCTATAATTAAAGTAGTCGTTCCTGGGTGTTTTTGTATATGAGAAGAAATTAATAATAATAATAATATTTCACAACTATCACACAACGCCATCTTGTCCCAAGCTAAGCAGAGCTTGTGTTATGGGTACTAGACAAGTGATAAACATACTTATATATTTCTAAATACATACATATTATAGATAAATTACACCCAGACACAGAACAAATGATTGTGCTCGTCACACAAACATTTGTTCTGGGTGGGAATCGAACCCACGACCTCCGGCATTGCAGTCAGGGTCACTAACCACTAGACCAACAGGCCAGTCAATATACATCTCTTTCAAAATTATCAGAATCGAAGTAATTTTCATAGTTTCAATATTAAGTAGTAGATCCAAGCTACACATTACGAACATTTTTCAATAATCTCGAAAAAATTACAAAAGGATTTTGACAGCGGTGGGATTCGAACCCACGCCCTTTCGGACTGGTGCCTAAAACCAGCGCCTTAGACCGCTCGGCCACGCTGCCTCATGTCGAGAAAGTTGAAATAAGGCTGCAATTGTGAAATCTGAAACCATGAATGAAATAATTATTTTTGAACTTAATTTTTTACGAACTAAACATACAAGGTATTCGAGCAGAATAAAATTAGCAAATAAGAAAAGAGCGGGACCCCGGGGAGATGCAAATTTTATTCACTTTCAAAGAGTAATTAATTTTGCTTATCTATAAGGTTAATGACCTACTTACACCGTAGGCCATCGCCAATCGTCATCAAGGCCTGTTCGTCTGCTGTACGTCTAGTACCTACCTACTACATAATAAAATATGTAAAATTTATTTCATCTCCACTGCTCTCAAAACGGTGTAGGAAAACATTGTGAGATAACCGGCAGGAAAAGACGTGTGGCATCTACCAAACCGCACTGGGCTCGCGTCATCGCGTGGTGGATTATGGCTACCTCTTTCTCTCTCACAGAGAGGAGGCCTGTGTCCCAGCAGTGACAGGCTGATTATGATGAATGCTTTTCGACTAACGCTTGAATAGTATTGCCTCGATTTGTTTTTAAGTCAGAAACTATACAGACAGGTGACAGACAGACAGGCAGCGGAGTCGAAATATTCCGTTTTACTCTTCCCGTATGGAGCCCCAAAAAAATTAATAAACTTCGATTACTGTCATATCATCTTCCTGTTTCACTAAGTGATATAATGTAATGTGACAATTAAATAAAAACAAGATTTGTACTTTAATTAATTCCTAGTTTAACTATTTGCTTAAAATAAAGTGACTGAATTAAAAAAAAAAAAGATACCGACGAATTGAGAACCTCCTCCTTTTTTTGAAGTCGGTTAAAAATAAATCTTGCACTACCCAAATAATACGAGGCTGCGGTTGGACTGCGGAGCAGAGCAGACCGGGGACGAGCTTCTTTGCAGCAATTAACCAATCACATGGGTTGAATAACATGTGTCACGTAGCCAGCCATGACCATCTGCCATATATCATTGGGGAATCGCGGCACAGCTCCTCTCTCCGCCTCTCTCCGCCTTAGTGGAACCGCAGCCTAACTCGCTATAATAGCAAAAATAAATGTGCCCACAGTACACTCAACAAAATGAATATGTACACGGGCTTTTCCATTTCATAAATTATACTTAAGCGAGGGGGGATTAAATGACGAATATGAATTTATAATCGAATCCCACTAATACTGGCGCTAAGTAATTGTTCAGGACGCAGAAATATTAAATTTTAATGCTGTAATTCACGTCGAGAGGGTGAGGGGCCGTGGATGTCAAATTACTGGATGTGATTAGAAATCAATGTTGTTATTAATACTACCTAGAAATTGCGGGAAACTGGTTTTTAAATTTGCTTAGTAAGAGCCTATGTACACCACGTTTTTTAAACGCGCCGTTGACGTGCGTTTGCTGCGATGCAGACGCAATACGCACGCAAGTCAGACGCTGATTTAGGCGCGGGATAGCGCCCAGTTTGTTCAATGAAAGACCGGTCCAGTTTGCTTACTTTATGTATTGCGGATTCCACAAAAGTGCTATGGATAGCTGACACACACATCACACGTTACAATGTCGGTCATGGGAATACATATACGATCCTCGTTACAATTAAATGCAGATATTTACAGCTCAACAATAATACTTGGTAATCAACTTCTATGCGACCATAACCGACAAGTCTCTTCATGTCTGGCGAACGGTGTCGCGGGCATAGACAAACATAACCATAGTGTTGTCACTATGGGTTATGTTTGTATTACCACAGATAAATAATATAATAAGATATAAGTTCGCCACACCACCCCCCTACGGAGAAAAAAAGGGTATACACAAAAACAGAAATTACAACTACAAATCTAATATGTCCCTAAATCTAACCCGTCTGCCACATCTGGTGGTGACAGTAGCTGGAGGTGGTGAAGTGGTAGGAGCTGGGGAAGATGAGGGTGCTGGAACGGATGGACACTGCGGGACAGGAGTCTGTTCGGAAGGAAGTGTTTGAACAGGGACTGATACCGGTGGTAAGGAAGATGCTTCGACGTCCAGGTAAGCTGGTTTGACACGGTCTATGCTGACCGTAGCCTCTCTTCCATTGATGTCCAAAGTAAGGGTTTTATCCCTTCTCCTCAGGACACGATATGGGCCGGTGTAAGGAGGTTGCAGAGGCCGTCGAACAGTATCGTCGCGGAGCAGAACGTGAGTCGATGTCGCCAGGTCTTTAAATACAAATGATGACGGGCGAGTGTGTCTTGAGGCTGGTATTGGACGTAAAACTTCCATCCGACTTCTCAGCTCCGTGACAAAATCTGCGGCTTCGTTTGGGCTCCTGGGTTCATCCGTTGGCACGATTAATTCTCCGGGAAGGCGGAGAGGTTCTCCATAGACTAACTCGGCAGATGAGGTGTTCAAATCCTCTTTGAGCGCGGTCCTCATGCCAAGGAGTACTAATGGGAGCGCTTTGCTCCATGTTTCGGAATGGCACATTAAAGAAGCTTTTAGCTGGCGGTGCATGCGTTCGACCATGCCATTTGCACACGGGTGGTAGCTAGTTGTGCGGATCCGCTTTGTTGCGCACACGTTCATGAGGCGCCGAAACAAGGTGGATTCGAACTGACGACCTTGATCGGTCGTTATGGTGCTTGGTACTCCAAAACGGGATATCCAACCAGTTACCAGCGTGTCTGCTACTTCTTCTGCCGTGATAGTTGACATAGGCCACGCTTCGGGCCATCGCGTGAATCTGTCAACCGCGGTAAGGCAATATGTGTAATTGTTTGAGTATGGCAGTGGGCCTATGATGTCGATATGAATATGACAGAATCTACTTGAAGGGCTACGGAAGGGTATTAAAGGCGCAGAGGTGTGCCTAGTGATCTTAGTGCGCTGGCACTCTATGCATGACTTTGCCCATTTCCGGCAGTCTACGTTCATCTGCGGCCATACGTATCGCTCAGCCACCAAGCGTAGGGATGCTCTCACGCCTGGGTGACTGAGACCATGCAGTCGATCGAAAGCAGTTCGACGAAAGGGTAAAGTGAGATATGGGCGGGGTCTACCCGTTGATGTGTCACATATTACGAATGTGTTGGTTCCGGGGACAACGACTTTTTCCAACTTCATGGAAGAGGACGAAAACATCTCCTTGAGTTCCTCGTCATCTCGTTGAGACTCGGCAAGAGCTTGGCAGTCCTCCTCCAAAGAAATGGATTCGATTCGTGACATGGCGTCTGCTACTACATTGTCGGCGCCTTTTATATACTGTATATCGGTAGTGAATTGACTGATAAAAGTTAACTGATTGAGTTGTGTAGGTGGTAGTTTTTCGCGGCGCTGAACAAAAGCGTAAACTAGTGGCTTGTGATCGGTAAAAATTGTTGCATGTTGCACCTCTAGTATGTGCCGAAAGTGTTGAACGCTCTCGTACACAGCTAGAAGTTCCCTATAATATGCAGGCCATTCACTCTGTTTGGCGGTTAGCTTTTTGCTGAAGTATGCGAGGGGTTGCCAGTCGTCGTCGGCTTTCTGTTGTAAGCAAGCGCCAATGTGCATGCTGGACGCATCGGTAAAAAGACCCAATGGGACACCACATTTTGGGTGCGACAAAGTAGTAACATCGGTCAGACTCTTCTTGCAATCATTAAAACATTGCTCGAGCTCGGGCGTCCATGGAAATGGTTTTGCGCCCTTGCTGTTTGTTGCAGCGACTGCGTCAATTAATGGAGCCTGATACTTGGCGGCGTTGGGCAAAAATCTGCGGTAATAGTTTACCATACCCAGGAATCTGCGCACGCCTTGTACTGTCTTGGGGATAGAAAAATCCATCAGTGCACGGATGCGATCATCGGGTGGGTATGTGCCTGCGGCGTTAATGCGGTAACCCAAAAAGGTTACTTCGGCTGCGCCAAGTACGCACTTTGCTGGGTTGATGACCACTCCATACTCGTGCAGTCGACGGAACAGGAGCCTGAGGTGTTCAGCATGCTCTCTCGGGTCTCTTGAGTAGACAAGGATGTCATCCACGTACGCAAAACAGAAGCTAAATCCCCGCACCACCTCATCAATAAACCTCTGAAAAGTCTGCCCAGCGTTTCGCAGGCCAAACGTCATGTAGGGGAACTCAAACAGGCCAAAAGGTGTAATTATGGCTGTTTTACAAATATCATCAGGGTTTACTGGAATTTGCTGATAGGCTTTAACTAAATCTAAAGTGCTGAATACTGAGCATCCAGAAAGGTTCTGGCAGAAATCCCCTACATGACGGACGGGGTAGCGATCCGGGATGGTGCGGGCATTAAGCGCTCGAAAGTCCCCACATGGGCGGTAAGTGTCGTCCTTTTTGGGAGCGAGATGTAGTGGAGAGGACCATGCGCTGCTAGAGGGTCTAGCAGTACCTACTCGAACCATCTCTTCAAATGCCTTCTGAGCTTCCTGGAGTTTTTGTGGGGCGAGGCGACGCGGTCGCGCTGTCACTGGTGGACCATCCGTGGTGTTGATGAAATGCACCGTGGAGTGCTTCGGTTCTGTAGGAGCGCCAGGAGGTCGTGAAATGCTGGGGTACTCGGCCAAAATGTGTGCATAGGGGGAGTCAGGTGATTGGATGACCTTGATGCTGGGTTGGTCTACTGACGATAATTCCGTCACAGTAGACAATCCTGTTTTATTGTCCCGTAATTTTCCGAGAGCACAATCGGGTAGCAAATGATAATGGGCTAAAAAATCAGAGCCGATTATTGGAGTTCCGACCTCTGCAACTATAAATTTCCATCGAAAGTCGCGCCTTAATCCTAAATTTAGTTTAAGCTCTACAACACCGAAAGTATTTATTTTCGAGCCGTTTGCGGCTATGAGATCATAAGGTAGTGGCTGCTTGTTACCCTGAATGTCCGAGAACCGTCTAGGAAGGCACGATAGATCGGATCCGGTGTCGATTAAAAATCGTCGGCCCGAATACCGATCTGTTACGAATAGACGGCGACTTGCTAGGGAGCAGTCAGTGGTCGCCATTACTGACTGCTGGTGGAGTTTCCCTGAGGGGTAGAGTTAGACCAGGTGCAGGGTTGTAAACATTTGGTTGCCTTTGAAGCGAACCGCTCGTGGTACCAGCATAGTTGGCTGTTGTGAGAGCGTGGTGCAGATCGAGATCGACTGCGACTACGGTTATTGGTGCCACGGTGGTTATTGTTTGCGGATAATTGAGTAATTAATTGTGTAAGGTCCGCAACTTGCTTCTGGAGCAGTCTCAATTGCTCCGTGGTGTCGTTGCTTGTAGATGGTGCAACCCTACTTGCTGCAATTTGTACTGGTTGGGAGCTGATTTCTTGCAGCTTGTCTGCTAAATCGCCCAGATCTTCAAGGGATGATAGGCTTTGTGCCACCAAAATTCCTTGGATGTGTTGAGGTAACCGATTCATCCAGATTGTCTTTAGGAGCTGCTCTGTGAAAGATGAACCTGCAAGAGCCCTGAGGTGACGCAGGAATGATGAGGGCTTCCTATCCCCCATCTCCTCTTTTTCCAAGATCCTCTTAATTTTCTCATCATAAGAAACTGAGAAGCGAGATATAAGGGCTTTTTTCAAGGTAGAGTAAGGTTGCTCCTTAGGTGGTTCTGTAATGATGTCCTCGACTTCAATTGCAGATTTTGTGTCGAGTTGACTGATGGCATAATAATATTTCGTTGTCTCCTGTGTGATGCTATTAATATGGAATTGTGCCTCTAAACTAGCAAACCAAAGACCAGGCCGGTCAGGCCAGAAGGGAGGAACACGGATAGATACCCTATTTATTAAAATGTTTTGAGAGCTGGATGCACAAGCGTTAGCTGACTGTCCACCACCAGTTTCGACCTCAGGGTCTAAGAAATTATCTTTGCCCTCAGTATCCATAGTGTTAATAATTGAAAATATCAGCAATAACAAACGCAAACACACAATATTTGTTACACATTAATTAGTAAAATTTAGCGCAACAACCCATTTAGCAGATAAATCACAGACAACCTTAGCAATAACAAACATGAACACAAAATAATTTATTACAGCGATACTAAATAGCATGTAGCTCAGCAAACCTTAAAATGAGTTAATTACCGACAACAGGCAACTTGCACAAACAAAGTAATTATAAAATGAACAGTGCTGAAATTATTCATGCAGCCTCAGGTTAAAATGTGACATATACTATGTTAATTATATTATGTTTAACTAGAACGGTAAGTCTGTGGATATTTTGTAAAAAAAAATATTGTAGCAGTATCACACTATTATCATTTAAAATACACCCAATTATACAGAATTATGAAATATTAAAATATGTGTATGAACAGAAGACAAAAAGATATAAATTAAATATAGATTCTCCGTTCAAGTATCAGAATTATTAGAAGTTTCTGCCCAAATAGTTCCAAATAAAAGCCCGTTGCAGCACTGTTATTTTTGAAGGGAAACTCTATTATAGTCCACAATATTTTCCATGCAAAAGTTCAATTCAAACTTACAGGTTTTGATGTCTCACCCTTCTTGAATGACGTATAATAACGCGGTATCTCCGACTCTGGAACGCGGCTGGTTTACGTTTGCGAACAATGACGTAGCGTCAAAATAATGTCAAACTTGGCGCGTTAACCTCCAGTTTCTCCGAAAATCCGCACGTGAAAAAGTGGCGTTAGTGTCGCGAAGAAAATGTTGTTTTGGAGTTCATTGTTGAAAGTTTATTTTTGGGAAACTTTACACCATTTGCACTGTTAGACACTAAAACACTGGTCGCACTTTTAAAACTGTTATGTTAGCCGGCAAACTCGCGTAATAACTGGCGAGTTGGTAGATAGCTGTCGTTTCCACGATGAGTGCGAGCTCGATTCGCTGCAAGGAACTGGAACCCAGGTCTTCTTGTTACCGACGTCCTACGCCGATGATGATTATCTTCGCACGTCGGTCGTCGTCGGGGTCACCAATTTAGGCGCGGGATAGCGCCCAGTTTGTTCAATGAAAGACCGGTCCAGTTTGCTTACTTTATGTATTGCGGATTCCACAAAAGTGCTATGGATAGCTGACACACACATCACACGTTACAATGTCGGTCATGGGAATACATATACGATCCTCGTTACAATTAAATGCAGATATTTACAGCTCAACAATAATACTTGGTAATCAACTTCTATGCGACCATAACCGACAAGCAGTAGCGTGCATAGGTTCCTGAGCCAGGGTAGGCAAGCCAAAGATAAAAAAACGGACCACATTACTCAATACTGACAATGCGAATAGAAGAAAGCTGGGGCCCACTTCAAAACTTTTAATTTAAAACACTCACCACTTCTTCACGTAAGATTCATAATCACGATATTCTGACGATTCAAATAGAAGATTCGGCCACTACAAATAATTATTTGCTCCATGATAGTAACAAAACACGTCACTAAGAATAAGTTCTCTCGAAGATTGAAATGGCGAATATGAGATGAATTATCATGTTTCTGGGTTAATTCTCGTTATTTTTAGACACAACTTGAATCTCCTACGATAAATTAGTAGTTCTTTAAAATATAGTTGTGAAAAGTAACTTTTCACAACAAGCGTCATCAGATTCAGTAATAAACACACATTGTCAGCACAAATCACACAAACTCGAACCATTTTAAGTAAACAAACGAATATTCTTTAATATTTACACAACTTTTTGTTTCAAAACGTGTTATTTAATGCTGAATAATTATGATTTACTATTTATAAAAGTACAAAACAATAACAAAGTTTTGACGTAATAAACTGAAACTGACAGTAACACACGGGGTTGCCTTATTTTCTGTAGTTCCCAAAACCCAAATTCTCAAAGATTAGAAAAAATAAATTTCTAGTTTATAATTATTACAAAAGGGCTGTTGCTATTCTTTAAAATTATACATTTCTTTTGGAATGTATAGATTTGGCATTACTACCCCATTTTTTAAATTCTTTCTATTAGTATCGTTTCTGTGTTAAATTTATTTCTTGAACTGGCAACCCCGTTTAGAGCGTTCCCACTAAGGTTTTCAATTTGGCATAAAGGCCTCGAAGCCATGCCAAAAACATTTCAAATAAAAAAAAAGGTTTTCATTCATTAAAAACGCTGGTTATTGCCGATTGGTTAACTCCAGCTACAGCGTGCCTGGGACCGCCCATTTTTTATCCATCTGTCTCGTTCATACACACGACAATGTGAAACAAAAAATCATACGTTCTTGAATGAAATTTACTATATTATGAGGCAAGAGAATTGTTGCCTAAGCGCTTCTCGTATTATAGTGAAGTGAACGTGACGTCACACGGGCAAGTTGCTATTATCTTTTTATTAGGAGTTTTCATTTTATTAATGTTTTTGATTTATTTTATTATATTGTTCCAATAAATGCATTTGTTTTATTTATGCATTGTTTTGGCAAGGTAGGCTGTGCCTAATTGCCTCTATGAAGATACCGCCCATGCCGACAAGTCTCTTCATGTCTGGCGAACGGTGTCGCGGGCATAGACAAACATAACCATAGTGTTGTCACTATGGGTTATGTTTGTATTACCACAGATAAATAATATAATAAGATATAAGTTCGCCACACTGAGACGCAGCTTGTAGACCTTTGACGCGATACAAACGACAACAAAGGCCCTTTGTACACAAGGCGACTCAAGTTTCCGATACCTTTCGGTATCCAAGCGGCTATCGCAATACAAATCCATAGAGGTTCGAACACAAGCACGCGTCAATGAATACCAAAATCGTAAGGTATCGGAGACTTGCGTCGCCTAGTGTACGAAGGGGCAAACTGCTCTGTTTGATAAAAGCGCGCGTCGATGGCGCGTTTAAAAAACCTGATATGTATAGGCCCTTATAATCAGGTTTTGAAAAATGGGTCGCAGGCTCGCACCTGTAGACTGATGGGAAAGCAGACTCGAAAGGAGGGCCACATTATGACCATTGACCGAACATTCGTATCTTTCTCGGGGTTGATCATTGTATTGTTGAACATAGGATATTTTAAAATATGAACTTAAAATTGACGAATATACAAAGCTTCTAAAAATCGACTGATTTTTAGAAGCTTTGTATATTCGTCAATTTGTAGATCTTTGACAGTTTTTACTATAAGGTAGCCAGAAGCTCTAAAAGTCTGACAACCAGTCTTACCATGGGATAACGTATTACCCAGTTACTGGGTCCGATAGTCAGTCGCTCCAGGTAAAATACTTATATTCAGCTGCGTCTGGTTCTACTAGAAGCTGACCCAATTTAGTTGTGAAAAGCCTAGATAATGATGTAGGTATGTATATTTGCTGTCAAAAAAGAACCAGCAAAATTTTACAAAAAAAAAAAAATTCAGTAGGTACCTACGGACGGTAACGGGATTATTTCATTACCTTGACTGCGGAACATAAAGGGCTATTGAAGGACACCGTGGATTTTAGTCAGTAGAAGTCTGACAGTAAGGGGTGGAAGGACTCATGATGATTTTACCACGCTAGTACCTACAATGGACAATGAAAAAGATTTTTTACTTATTTTCGGAGGCAAATACAGTACGCCACCACTGTTTCATAGGCATCCCTATCAATACCATTCACCCTACCTCATCCAGACACCCTATATCTGAGCCAGGGGTGGTACGGCTTCATTCATAGGGTCGTCGACTTGCCAGTCTGCCCGAGGGGTGCGCCCCTGGCATGCCAATCAATACGCATGACGTAACCGTCTGCCAAGGGGTGGCGTAGTTCAAGGTTGCTTGATTAGTTTTTTTTTTAATTTATATTTTTATGGTTTATGAAAACGCCTCTGCGACTACGAAATAAAGATTCATAAGCTCAATTGGTCGGTCGCGGAGCTAAAGAATTACTTTGACTCCAGAACGTAAAGAGCTATTGAAAGAGACCGTAGATTTTAGTCAGTACAAGTCTGACAGTTCCTCCTACTCTGCCCTGGGTGGGAGGACTCATATGATGATTTTAACAAGCTAAAAAAAACAGCTCACTTTTCGATATTGTGAAGTCTAGACTTTCACTTTTGAAACCCTATAGTTAGACAATTCTTAGTAATATGCGAGCGCGAGGGTTATCAAACGCCGTTTATTAAAGACGAGGGGGTAAAGATTGGCACAAGTGCGACAGCCAAGTCTGGGGTGTTGGGGTACGGTTTTTTTTTTTATTATAGATAGGTTCGCGTTTGACCACTATCTCGCCTGATGCTAAGCGAAGATGTGGTCGACGATGAAGCACGCTTGTCTAGAAGTAACCTGTTCACTCTTGACTTGAAGACCACAAGGTTATAGCTGTCGGGAAATACAGATGGCGGCAGGGAATTCCACTCCTTAGCTGTGTGTACAAAAAGGTATTGGCAAAACGCTTTGTACAGTCACGAGCTATAACATGTATACACTTAACAAAATTCAAACGGAAATTACTCGTGAAATACTGGTTTCCACTTTGAAATAAGACCTATTTCGTAATAGTATGACTTCCAAAATAGAAGTCTAATGAAAAAGCGAAAGTTTAATCAATATGTTAGCAGAAAATCGCTTTTGAATACTTCTTAGTGTAAACATACTATTGCTCGTGACTGTACGTACCGGAGGGATGTCACCATATATCGATGGCCCTCCCAATCTCGCCTTCCGTGGTCCTACCCGCCTTTCGGCATACGGACCATCATTCCGACTGACATTTCTGCTCCTATCCTCTATCCCGCGCCCCTTCTGGGGCACCCACACCACAGTTACGGGACTTCACACCCGAGCCGGCCTCTGGAAATACCTGTCCACCAGTTCAGCTGTTCGGGCAGTCCATGCTGGAACCGCTGCTCCTGTCCGGCCCGATAGTACCAGACAGGTCTGGCTGCAGCTCAAGCTCCTTCCTCAGGCTGTGCCATGTGTGAGCGAACCGCTTCAGCCTCTGGAAGCCCTCCGGACTGTCCACAAGCTGCTGGTGGTAAACCGGCCCCGGCTCCTGACGCGTCCAGTTCCCTAGCATTTCGTCTCTGGCCTCTCTATAGAGCGCGCAGTCCCACAGGACATGGTCCCGAGTCTCCTCCTCCAGGCCGCAGTAACAGACAGGCGTGTCGCAAAGCGACATCCTGTGCAGCCTGCTTCGGAAACTCCCATGCCCCGTGAGAACTTGAGAGACCATATAGTCCGGCTCCACCCAACTATAGCCTACCCGAGCCGTCACATCCGGGAAAAACGAGTACAGCTCCCTTCCATCCCCGGAAGACTGCCATCGCTCCTGCCATAGGGCAACAACCTCCGCCCTCACTTCCCTGATCGCCGCTTTGCGCACCTTGCCGACCAACCCGGAACACTCCTGCGCGACACGTCCCGCTCGACAGACCTCCAGGTCTGCCGGAAGCACGTACGTACCTGTACCCTTTAGTGAGAAGGATGAGTGCCGGGCGTTGCGTGCGGAGCAGCGTACTCCGCACTGCAAACCTGCTATAACTCCGCCACCATACGGCCGCAGCATATGTAACGATCGCCACATAGGTCCCTGAATACAGGACCCGTAGGGCGCGGTACCTTACGCCCCAGGAAGAGGCCGATATTCTCGACATCTTCCCGAAGGCATTCACAGCCCGTTGGCCGGCCAAACTAGCATGCGGCACGTAGGAGCCCGCTTCATCGATAACAACGCCCAGCACTTTGGCACTTGCAACGCTGGCAATCGAGGCACCGTCCATGCGAACTGTGGGGGGACGTTTAAATTTTCCCTTAAGGGTCAAAGTTTGCGACTTTGTCGCCGAAAACGCGAGACGGTTCCGCTTCCCCCACGCGGACACCGCCTCCAGCGACGACCGAGCGTTCCGCTCGATCGCCGCCCGACTCGGCGCCTCGATTACCAACGTGATATCGTCGGCATATGCCACTGCCCTCACCCCCTCGGGCCAAGGTAACCTCAGGACGTCGTCGAGCAGGAGATTCCAAAGTGGTGGTCCCAACACCATTGCCGTACGTTTTGTAGTCCGATGAATGAAAGGGCTAGGCGGAATCAGGTTGTGCAGTTCCGTCTAAGAATGAAGAATTTTACGCCGGGAGAGGACGCTCTACGAAGACCTACACTGACATTATTGGTAAAGTGCTTCAGAAAGGTCGGGTGCGTATGCGCAGTGCGCGCAATCGGCGTGCGTGTATAACCAGATGTATGAATGTGGATGAGGCTACAAGGAGTATTAAGAATCGAAGCAGGTGGTGCTTTGTAGATTCTGCCTATCCCTTATGGGAAAAGGCCGTGAGTCTTTGTGAGTTTACATCGATTCTCTTTGATAATATTTCTGAATAGTCAAAAGCACATCTGACTATAGAATAAGAAAAATAAATAATGTAAAAGATAATAGTTCTAATCCTGTTCTAATTTTGTTTCAGATATCCCGTGAGAGAACGGTAAGGAAGATAATGCAGAGCATAACTATTTCTTGGGTGTGGGAAATCAGTTCATACCTTCTGGAACATTCCAGAACCATCTCGAAACGTCTAGAACAGGGTAGAATTTTCTAGAATCTTCCAGACCAATCTTCATTACAATTGTCGAGAACCTTTTTTTTTAGCGTGGTAAAATATCAAATGAGTCGTCCCACCGCGGGCAGAGCGAGAGGCACTGTCAGACTAGTACTGACTAAAATCCACGGTGTCCTTCAATAGCCCTTTATGTTGCCATTATGCGGCATTTTGAGGCGAACGTGAAACATGGTCCATGGTCGGACAGTGAGTTGCCCTTTACTCGTCGCCCGCATGCCCGCGATTCTCGAGAACCTTGTGGAACTTTCGAGAAGCATAGACATAGAAAGGTCTCGCAATTCGATCGAAGTTACAATATCAAGCCTTCACTTTACTCCCAACTTTATAACATACTCCTCGATATGAAGGCACTACATGCATGCCATGCCAGAGCCGGAAGCCAGAGCAACAGTTTTAGTTAAAAGTTGTTGTTAGTTGAACATGTTTTATGATGCTTTTCAAAAGCTCCACTCGTTTCTCGATAGGATTACGCGGAAGTTGGCTTAGCTTGCCTGCAGGAAAAATTGTTGAAGCATGTTTTCATTTCATATATCGCTTTGATAGCAACTGTGGAAATATTTCGTTAGAGATACAAATTTTGTTTTTGTTGAAGTGGATGTGGGTCGGCCTTTTCAGAGCAGTCTTTTCAGGCAGATATTATATGCTAAAGGAAACCGCGTGTGGGCAAATGTAGTGTAGGAGGCCCTGTGGCACGTACGATGTTTTTTTTTATATATGCTTTTGTTTTTGTTGGAAGTGTAAGTGGTCTGGTCATTTCTGTAAACGGACAGGCAGTTACTAGAGTAGACATGTGGTAAACTGGGGACTGAGTATGAGGAAACGTAGTGTGGCATGCCATTTGACACAATGGGGATGACAACTGGGGAACTAATGGCGCTAGTATTGCTTGTTCCAAGCATCGTCATTGGTTCAAATCAGTTCAAATCTTAAAGGTACTTCAAAATAGTACTACGTCATTGGTCGGATTAGGACTAAGCTATGGTGGCGCTATCTACATTAGCTTTGACTTGCATTCCCCATTAGGCTGGCAGCGGATGGACAGGAATGGTTGGCGCTCTTTGGGAGACTTACGTTCAGCAGTGGACTGCAATTGTCTGACGAATGTGTGTTTTTGGTGGTGTTAAACTAAAAATTATGCATTTTTTTAAGGGTTCCTTGACTAAATGACATAAAACGGAAATCTTATAAATTCGTCCAATGATCCTATCCTTGGTAGATATTTGTCAAATTCTACAACCAAAAGGAGGTAAGGGAGTGAAACCGTGTGGAGTAGTTAGTCAGCTGGCTATTACGTACCTGATCTATTTGAAGATGCTCTCTAGGCAAAGTAAGTGATGACGCTCGCTTCTAGTCATTGCTTTACGTTATAATGTGCTGCGTGATCCCCGGTCAAAAATAGACCTTTTCCTGTTTTAGAAACGGGAAGACAGTCGTAAGATTAAATTAATAAATATTACGCGCTACGGCGTCGTGTACCCGCTGAGCAAGTGTGTCCAAAGAAAAATTACTCTTTTGGTTGGATATGGACCTCGAAAGACGTATCCTGCTCCTGTTGCTGTTAAGACGATGAGACATGAAGAAAAAACAAAATTAAAGAAAATTTGGGTACGCCGTGTCGCGGCACGGCGCCGTGCCACCTGCCGGCGGCGGTGCCGTACCGTTCCACGGCAAACGGCGTCGCACCGTAGATATTGGTCCACGCCCTTACTTTCACCCTTATTTCTTTGACATCGAACAATGGACAAAAGTTTCTAAGTTTGACATTGACAGCTGTCAGACTAGTCGTGAACCTATCGAGTCGTGGTTTAACGAACTTATGAACTATTCAGGGCATTTTGAAGGAGGTCTGGTTTCTGACCTAAAGTTCTAGAGTGTTTGAGGGCATACGCGGGCGAAGTTGTTATGACCTGTTGTCGAACTTATGTTTGAATGTCATTTGGCTTATTAGATTCGTATTGTAGGGTAATATTTTTTGAAGCTTCGGATTAAGGGGATATGGCTAAGATTTTTTTCGCATAGATAGAAAAATAAGATTCGATTTAGCCGGGCAAGGTTGCAATGCTTAGTTGGTCAAATTGTGCTCTCAATTCAATTTTATTTGCACAAAAAAAGTTGTTTAGTTATTAGATAATAGTGAGATTCATTTTTTGGATGGATGGATTGTCTAAGGAATGATATGAAAGCAAAAGGAGTAAATTTACTTTGACGTATGATAGGGGAGAATGGAAGAAAACCTGTTGCGACGACCACAAGTAGAATGAGATGAGGGCAGGAAAAAGAAGAATTACGATTCATTTTTTGGGATGGAAAAGCTGCCCTCTTTTCAAAATCCAACTTGTTCTTTCAGTTGCCCTTTGCATTCTAGTGCCACGATGCGCTTTTATAGCAGTCCCGCGACCCCGGTTAGCGTTCAGCCTTATAGCGAGCACCGTCAGTTTGTTGACAGCTTCCTGAAACGCGCATGGAACACAACTCTCTGTCGACTCGGGCCCAGTCCTTGATCGGACGGCGAGCTAAGCGTTACTCATTGTTCTAAGAATAGTTTTAAAACAATAGCTTAAACTGCACCTACACGGTCAAGTACCTCTTTAGCCATATACATTGAGTATATAATAGGAAGTACGTATAAGGATTTGATGCAGGAAATACACGCTAAGACCTAGCTTGAAATACTAATTATATTGATATTAGGCTGGCTATACACTTGTGACTTCCAAGTGAAGGCCAACGCCGGCCGTGGTCGCGGGTTGTCTCATGAGGTAAGCGTAACCCTGACACGTAAAGGGCTGTTGGAGGACCCCGTGCATTTTAGTCAGTACGGGTGAGAGGACTCATTTCTCATATAAGGAGCTCGTGGCTAAATAATTACAGCCGCACAGGCCGATCTGCCGGATTAAGCCACGCTTGCCGAGGTTGTTCTGTGAATGGGTGACCATCTGTCATAGTGAGTTTCCTCCGTGCCTCGGAAAGCACGTAAAGCCGTTGGTCCCGGCTGTCATTTGTAGATCTTTGACAGTCGTTACTGTTAGTCAGAAGCTCTTAAAGTCTGACAACCAGTCTTACCATAGGATATCGTATTACCCAGTGACTGGGTTGTGGAGGTCTTATAGGCAGTCGCTACATGTAAAATTCTGATATTCAGCTGCATCCGGTTTGACTGGAAGCCGACCACAATATAGTTGGGAAAAGGCTAGGCAGATGATTGGTGAGATTACTCATTTCATGATTTTACAAAGATAAAAAAAGAAAAGAATAAAACATTATTTATTGGAAAACCAATTTACAACTGAAGGTAACATAAAGATAGTTTTATCTTATCTCGTAAGCTCATATTTCCGGACAGTATAATATTATCTGTATTTATTTCAATCATTATCAGCTGAATCATGCAGATTTCATCGAAAAACAAATGAATGTTTGTTTTTTTTTTTAGGAATTAACTCACATAGCTATTTGGTTCATCATCATCAGCCGGAGGACGTCCACAGCTGAACATAGGCCTCCCCCTTAGACCGCTATTTGGCAGCTATTTGGTTATTTAAAAAATACAGTGGCGACCACGGACCCGTAGACGTAGCGTAGGCCTCCCACTAGGTGGACCGACGACATCGTGAGGGTCGCGGGCAACCGATGGATGCAAGTGGAGCCTATGTTCAACAGTGGACGTCTTCTGACTGATGATGACGCCAGTTCGGCTCTCTAGCTGGGAATAAACCGTGATGTTATGTCGGAATGTAATGTTTATCAAAACGACCTGTCGTACGCATGCATTTCTAAATATCATAGTTCCACGTTTTGTAATCGCACTATTATGCGTTTGAAAGTACTGCCTACTGGCATTAAAGTATGCTCATCAAATCACATCCAAATATCTCTTTCCAAGTATCATCATAATCTTGGAGCTGATTTATGCCTCGGAAGGCGTTTTTGTGCTGTTTTTAAATAATTAGATTTAACATTCTTAGAAAATCATCAACTTTCTGTCCTTATATCACTTTACTTAAGAACTTGTAATTATTGATGCGTTCTGCATCCCCGGTCAAATCAATAGACTCGTTTTTCGCCCTCGGAAGTTCTCCTGGAGGAGTCGACGCAACACGTTTTCTTCTCCCATTCTCCCATATCAGACGTCACGTCATTATTAACTTCTACATCTTTCATCTTTTTCTAATTACCTAGTATCGATGTTTATTCTTTATTGCCGGTACCTGTGCGCTTACGCACGAGTGCTGAGACTCGCAAATTACTAATAGATATTATTAAACGCAATCGTATTAAAGTATCACGTATGGCATAGATACTGCTTTTAATGAGTTTGATTTTTGTATCGGATTGCGTTCTGCATAATAAGTTTATTTTTATCTACTACTAGCCGTAATCGTTGTTGTTGGAGAAGCTCGTGGTTGAATAATCACGGCCGCACAGGCCGATCTTCCGGGTTAAGCTTGCTGAGGTTGGTCTGTGGATGGGTGACCATCTGTCATAGTTTCCTTCGTGTCTTGGAAAGCACGTAAAGCAGTTGATCCCGGCTGTCAGCTTCAAAAGTCTGAAAAACAGTCTTACCTTAGGCCGCTATCCCACTGGCGTTTTTCGAGCGTTGACGTCAGCCAAGACGTTAACGTCTTGTCTGTTGGCCTAGTATTATGAGGCGTGACGTTGACGTCAACACTCGAAAAACTCCAGTAGGATAGCGGCCTTAGGATGATTATTGCTACATCGTGTCGCAGCCGGGCCGCTCTGTGGTCAAAAATGAACCTTTTCAAAATTATTTTCGACTCTGAAAAGGGACCTAAGTACGTGCGTTTTTCCTGACGGCTCCATTGGTTTCTGCTCGACAATTCTAGTAATTTTTTTTTTTCAACTAACCTTTTCTATCTCGAGGACTACGATGCGGTGCAGGATTTTCGATTTTATTTAGTTTTGCATTTGCTCCTAAAATGTGATCTTAGTATTATTTTAGTAGTCGACTTTATAACATCCACTGTAGACTCAATTTCAAATACAGGCCGTATATGTATCATCAGTGATATTGTGGGACTTGATTTCCATTGGACGGGATCTGCCAGAAATATCGTCAACTGCTGAAAATCCAAACAGATTACTGTTCGACGACATAATCTTAGTATTTCCATATTAATCACGCATCGATAATATTACGTGTCTCATCCTAATCCGTTCAATAATAGGATTGGGAACGCAATCTATACATGTTGAGACATTTCTCAATATAGAATAGGGTGCTTTTATAGTCGTATTCCCGTTTAAGCTACGAATATCTGGTTGACTGGTTTTAAAAATGTCTGTATCTTGAGAACCGAGCTTTTCTCTAACCTGGGACCTTGATAAATCGATTCCCTGTGCCGAAAAACCCCTAATCTGTAACTTTCATGAAAATTCTTGGAGCCGTTTCCGAGATCTTGATTAAATATAAATAAATATACAAGAATTGCTCGTTTAAAGATCAGATATTAGATTTGAGAGCACCAATGTTAAGAGCAACTGTTTACTCCCAATTGAGCACCTAAAAAGCTGGCTGTCGGTGCACTATAAATGTTCCCACTGCTGGGACACACTCATTTTCCTGAAAATTTTCGCATCTGTAACATTAGGATTAATGATATAACCAATAGATATAAATGAATCATCGCTTATCAAGAACTCAATACATTTGTAGAATGCAGTAATATTGAGAAATGAACGCTATTTTGGGACGGTTTTATAAATTTCGGATTACTGCATCGTGAAATATCTAGACCAGACGTGCTAAACAGGTGCCAAGTGTTTTCATTATAAATTCGATAGGTCATGAGTATTTTCAGGATTGAGATATTTTTTTTAGTAGGTGTTGAACGAATGTTGATGGATGGAGAGGAAGAGGAAGGTCAAAGAAAAGATGGATGGATTGTCTAAGTCTTAAGGGTTTCACACACAGCAGCTATAATGTAAAGATGTGCATTATAGCACGATACATCTTTTAAATTTTTTACACGACTCAAATCGTAAGGTAGCAAATAAGTCAATTATAATAAACAATACAATCCCCAACTTCGGAACGAAAAGTTATTTTACGGTTTTTAAAAACCTTAATATGTGAGTGCAACGTTACTCTAGTCCAGGGTTGGCGAACCTTTATGCATCAACGTGCCATTTTTTCTAAAAAAAAGTTTAATGGGGTCATTCGCGTGCCATCAAATAATTTTGACTTTCTGATTATTGGCAAAATAATAATTATAAATACTATCAAAACTCTTAATTAAATAAAGTAAGCAAAAGAGGTACATTTTGATATGTTTATATTAAATTTCAGTAAAATTAGTGTGACTTCTGTTGCTGCAGGTTAGATGACAAATAATTTATGTTAGGGTTGTAAGATGTTACTTTTAGCAAAATGCATGCTGAACTAGATTCATCTGTCAAACGGTTTCTAACCGATTTTTTAATGTTATTCATCTCTGAAAATAATGACTCGCAGGCATATGTAGATGAAAACATGGTTAAAATATGTAGCATGAGCCAGCTTCTTCAAATAGTTAAATATGTCTGGTAACGCATTCCATGTTTCCAGAATTTTATTATTAGCATTATTACTTAAATTACTTGTCGATCTTTCAGTTTCAATTAATTCCAACTCTTTCCTTGTTTCAATAAATTTTTGAATCCATATTGAACTAGATTGGAAATCAATCAGCTGCATTTCAAATTCTTCAATTTCCAACCAATCAAGGAGCATCGCGTTCGATCGTCTTAAAATACCTAATTCTGCGGCGTGCCCAAAATATTGTGTCGCGTGCCATCAATGGCACGCGTGCCATTGGTTCGCCTACACTGCTCTAGTCTCTAAAGTTCTTTCTTCCAGCTACAATCAAAGAAAGCAATATCTTAGCACTGTCCTACTTTTGACGGAAGACCATTCATTTCTTAGACAAAAGCTCCAACCAATATTCTCGATACAGACTCGTCTGTTAAAAGCCTTGTGTCCTATTTATCAGTGTCTAGTTCTAACTTTGGCGCATTCGAGGGATCAATAGTTGTTCTCTCTGCTGGTACTACACGTGGCCTTTATAGGGCAGCTGTGTTTGTACTAAATAATATTCGTCTTACTACAAACAAAAAAGTTAAACAACTGTTAAACACTTGTCTAAAAAAAAGTGTATCTGCAAAACGGTATTGAGGTTGATCTAAGGGTCGTTTTTAACCTTGCCACTAAGAAATAAAGATGTTAAACGACTCTTATATCAATGTCATGTGGCGTTTTCCAGTTACATTTATTTTAGACAACTGTTCAACAGATGTTTAACTTTTTGTGGTACGACCGTATTTTTAAAGTGAAAATTTGTGAGAATGAGTGGATTTTTATTACTCTTTCACACAAAAGCAATGAACAGATTTTTATGACATTTGACAGATAATTCATAAACAGGATTAACACATAGAATGCTTTTTTTTTGTGGGATAATTTTCTAGTGAGCAAACCCGCGGCCACAAGCTAATACTGTGAGCACTGAGCAGATACTAGACATCTGTTCGAACTCGTAAATATTGATGGTTTCCAAGAAATGGTGATATCCTCTTCATTGGCAAGAGATCAACTGTATAAGTAATGGAAACGTGAGGTAAGGTGCGTCTTTTACAATAGGCTAGTTTACTGCATAAATAAATTGAAAATCGGCTTAGACCGTCTATTAGAGTATTGTTCACACTCGTGCTGACTTAAACCCTCGCCGCCTTACCACAAAAAGATAAATATCTGTTAAACGCTTGTCTAAAAAAAAGTATAACTACAAAACAAAGACATTAAACTATATACGAGCAATAGACGGGACATCACTAAGAAAATTGTGATCCAAAATTTTTTACCAATAGGTAAAAAGTCGCTCAGTCTAGTAGTCGCGTTGCTATGCAACGCCAGAAAGTGCTACTGACGCACGGCATCAACAATTTTGACAATTTCCCCAATGCTCGCTCTATAGGTTTTTTTAAATCTCTTTGCGACAAAACGACCCATAAATCAACGTGAAATGTCGTTTTGACATTGACAGTTTTTTTAGACAAGTGTTCAACAGATGTTTAAGTTTCTTCTGGTAAGACAGTCGGAGTTCCTTCAATAGTCTTTTACGTTCTAAGGGCACGGTTACCTGATAAGACTATCCCGCAACCCTGGCAAGCTTCGGCCCTCTAAGGGGTGGTCGTCAGTTTGCTGACATCTCCATGAGGCGTGTGTGGAACGCTACGCGCAGTCCACCCGGACCTGGTCCTTGATCAGACGGCGAGTTAACCATAACTCGGTGTCTGCTAACCAGCCATCTCCTCCCAAATGTGACTGAAATTCATAACACTTTATCACGCTACTGCTCTTGGCAATTTGGCAATTGTAGCGTTATAAATTGCTTATTCTACGGAGCATCTGACGTAGACAACTTGTTCTGGCGTGTTTAACTTACTGCTGAGGCAGGGTTGGCAAGTTGAAGTTGTGTGGAATTTATTCGGCTATATATTTTCGTATGTTTTGTTCAATTATATTCGTTGAAATACTCGTTTTCTTGGTGGCTTTGGCGGAAACCAAGCCTTAATTATGATTACTTGCTCTACCCCGTGGTGTTAACCCCGCTGCTCGGGTCCCACTGGTCGTGGCCTGATGTTATATAGCCTTTAACCTTCCTCGATAAATGGACTATGCAATTCACAAAAATAATTTTTCGATTCGAACCAATAATTCCTATGATTCATCATCATCAGCCTATTAATGTTCCCACTGCTGGGACTCAGGCCTCCTCTCTGTGAGAGGGGGTGGGCCATAATCCACCACGCGGGCCCAGTGCGGATTGGTGGATGTCACATGTCTTCGAATTTTTGGTTCTAGGACATGCCGGTTTCCTCATGATGTTTTCCTTCACCGTTTTGAGAGCAGTGGTGATGAAATAAATTACACAAAGTAATGCGCCTGCCGGGATTCGAAACCACGACTTACAACTCGTAAGTCGGGGCCGATACCACTGGGCCACCACTGCTCTGGCACGGTCTAAAGCCGTGGGTCCTGGCTGTCATTTGTATACATAAATTTGGCAGTCGTTACTGTTAGTCAGAAGCCCGAAAGTCTGACAACCGGTCCTACCAAGTTGTATTGTCTTACTCAGTTAATAAGTTTTGGGAATCCGATAGGCAGTCACTCCATGTAAAATACTGCTGCACTTGATTGAACTGGAAGGTGGTCGCAACATAGATGGGAAAAGGCTGGGCAGATGAAGATGATGACCCATTCCATTCAAGCCACTTCTTCCACTTCTCGCGTCTATCTGCGGCTTAGAGACTCAGAGTCACTCAACGAGCAATGGAGAGAGCTATGCTCGGAGTTTCTTTGCGGGTTAAAATCCGGAACAAGGATACTCGGCGAAGAACTAGAGTTACCGGATACCTCGTAAGATCTGCAAGTTGAAGTGGCAATGGGCAGGCCACATCACTCGTAGAACTGATAAACGATGGGCAAGACGCAACGAAGGCAGGTGAAGACTAGGTGGATCGACGAATTCGTGAGAGTCGTGGGCAACCAGGCGCGGTCGCAGCCTGAAATTTTGGGGGGGGTCACACACTACACTAATAAAAAAATAGGTATCTGGAATAAAATAAACAATATTGCACAAGACCTATTGCATATTGCACAAGATGTCAGCAAACTATAAATGTATCTCCGTTAGGTTAGAGATTTTCTATTATTATTTGTCAAATTTTTGAGATTTTTCAATTTGACCTTATATTTTGGAGGGGGTCATGTCCCCTGTGACCCCCCCCTTCGGACCGCGCCTGTGGGCAACCGATGGATGCAAGTGGCGAATTGTTGCTCGGCAAGGTGGTCTAAAGGGGAGGCCTATGTTCAGCAGTGGACGTCTTCCAGCTGATGATGATCTTCGGCCATGGTCCATTCTTTCATGAAGCTTCAGTTTAATTACATTTTGGGCATTTCAAGTCCTTAAATAATTTCAACATTAACATTCTTCGATTCCATTAGTACTCTGTGCGTCGTAAATAGCACAAAGTGACTTTGTTTGTCCGACTTTTGTAAACAGCCCTAAGTAAAGGTCAAAGTATTGATTGTTTGTTTGTATCGAGCTCCGTTCCCTTAGGGAATCAAGTTTTTGATATAAAGCAACATAACATCACGCCTATAATCCTCGAGGGGTATGGCAGACGTGTATCTATATGGGGTTGGCAACTGGGAAACGAATGGCGCTAGTACAGCTTGTTCCAGGCATCGTCATTGGTTCAAATCTTATAGGTACAGTAAAACGGGGCTATTTGGATTTTTGGGGGTATTTGGAACGACCCAGAATTTTATTTCTAACAAAAACACCGATAATTGTCGATTGGTGTGAGGTCGAATTTATTTTACAAACTCTAGGAACACTTTGATAGTTTACGCTTACAATAAACAAACGTATTTGTAAAAAAAATCTTTTTTTAATACCGAAATATTTCCCAAAAAAAACAGGATTATTTTATATGGAAGGATTAGTTCCAAATATCGATAGATTTGTTTCAAGTTTTTTTCAGCCATTTTC
The DNA here is from genome assembly GCA_036375495.1 of Agrotis segetum. NCBI lineage: Eukaryota > Metazoa > Arthropoda > Insecta > Lepidoptera > Noctuidae > Agrotis > Agrotis segetum. The sequence goes on along the minus strand of JAQSVV010000197.1, from coordinate 645,295 downwards.
TATTGCTGTTCATAGTAGCCCCAAATATGCGATATTTGGAATAATCACATCTTTTAATCATTCATTTTTTCAGTTCCTGTTGTAAATCGTCACTTCAAACGTATATCTGCATAAGTAATGGGTTCAAGACCCATATAATTTTTTTACCATAGCTATTTATTTAATATAAACAAGTTATTTGCTGAATTATATCAAATGTGTCCCAATTAGCCCCATTTTACGGTACTTCAAAATAGTACTACCTCATTGGTCGGCTTAGGACTTAATTATGGTCTTAACTTAACAATGTTGAACAAAGGATCCTTGTTTTTTTTTTACTTGATAAAATTATAAAATGAGTCCTCCCTACCAAGGCAGGACTTGAGGGTTTGCTAGATTCGTACTGACTATAATCCACGGTGTCTCGGTTACCTGGTAAGACATTCCCGCGACCCTGGCAGGCTTTGTATCTCTTCGGGGGCCCCGTCAGATTGCTGACAGCTCTTTGAAACGCGTGGAATACGACGCGCCGTCGACCCGGACATGGACCATGATCGGACAGCGAGTCGCCCATTACCCGCCGCCCGCATACCCGCGGGATTGTCTCATGAGGGAACCGTGACCCTAGACCGTAAAGGACCATTGAAGGATCAACGTGGATTTTAGCCAGTACGAGTCTGACAGTCCCTCCCGCCCCGCCCTGAGTGAAACCTACTTGATGATTTTACCACGATATCCCGCGACCCCGGCAGCGAAAGTCTGCCTTGTCTCATCAGTGAACCGTAACCCTAGAACTTAAAGGCTATTGAACGATTATCGTGGATTTTAGTCAGTACAAATATTACAGTGATCCTTCACGTCCCGACTCTGGGCGGAAAGAACTATTTGATGATTTTACCACGATAATAAAAAACGAATGAATGTATGTTCTCATTATATTTTACACTAGTTCGATTAACTGTTCCTCGTTTTAACAACGTAATCTACATTAACGTATTCTTCTCACGTGCCGTGCAATTGAGAACCATGTTTATCACCTGTACGTTTAGTGCATACGTAGTGTACTCAAATTGGGACAGCTACGGCATGAGAGCACTAACCTATATCCATCATTGTTTTATTAGAGTACAGCTGTTCGAGTACTTAGTAAACGGGTCGGGTCGTAAAATATAAGTAGTGTGTGTAATATACGATATGTGCGAAGCAGGGCCGGATTAACCATCTCGGGGCCCCTAGGCACAGCTCGTTTCAGGCCCTCCCTTTTTCTAATAAATTGTCTAAAATAAAATTATGTTAGATCAAAGAGATTTAAAAAACCTATAGAGCGGGCATTGGGAAAATTGTCATACAAAATTGTTGATGCCGTGCGTCAGTAGCACTATCTAAGCGTTGCATAGCAACGCGACTACTAGACTGAGGGACTTTTTACCTATTGGTAAAAAAATTTGGATCACAAATTTCTTCGTGATGTCCCGTCTACTGCTCGTATATAGTTTAATGTCTTTGTGTTAGATTAATTTCAACACGATTAAAAAATTCAGACATTCACCGTCACTTTTAATAGTGTCAATAATGGCGGCTTTTACCTTATAATGTGAAAAAAAAGTTCACTTTCACCGTGGTTTCATACTCGTAAAACCACACAATCCCTTTTTTTTATTGGGAGAAATGATTTTTTTATTGGGAGTACTGGGCCCCTCGTAATAGTGGGCCCCTAGGCACTTGCCTAAAGTGCCTTATGGATTATACGGCACTGGTGCGAAGTTTGTGGTGGTCAAATCGATTAAAACGCGATGTGATGGGTATGTGAATTAAGTAATAGGGGCGCCCGCAGAGTGATTTACCTACTCGTAAACTTTTACAATGACTCAGATCAAAGAAATAGGCAGATAGAGCACTCAGAACACGCAAGTGTGTCCACCAAAGCAAATAAATACAAAGTCGCGACATTACCAAACTACGCGTCGTTGTTTGCCAAAATAATATGCCGTCTCGTGTCTAAAAGTTTTTAAGACTTCTCACATAGAAAAGGTGCATCATGTTAAAATCTCCAAAATCTAACTACGATGCACCTTTTCTATGTGAGAGCTGATGGAGCGAATTTTTTGATAATTTTTAGGGTTCCGTAGTAAACAAGGAACCCTTATAGTTTCGCCATGTCCGTCCGTCCGTCCGTCCGTCCGTCCGTCTGTCCGCAGTTTAGCTCAGAGACGCACAGTACTAGAGAGCTGTAATTTGGTGTAAATATACGGATTTGTTGTGCCGAAAAAGTGGTAAAATAATATCTCGTAAAATATTTTTTTTAGGGTACCTCCAGTACTTACACGTAAAGTGAGGATTTTTTTTTTTCTCGCGTACCCCTTAGTGTGGGGTATCATTAAATAGGCCTTTAAAAAATAATGATAGTTTCCATTAACAGTTTTTTGATAAAAAAATTCGTTTGTGAAATATTAAGCTTTAAAGTGCTAAATTTTGCTCGATTCGAGTGTCCCCCCCCTCTACCAGCTAAACGGTTATGTTTGGGGGTGTGAAAAAATTCACAATAGTAGTACATATAACGAAGTTTAAAAGAAAATTATCATGACTAAGTAGGCTTTACAACTTTACGAGTAATAGTCGACCAACTTATAAAATGTACTTGAATAATATGTTTTCTTAAACAAAATGTATCGGAGAACATGCTCTTCAACTGCAAATGTAAGTTTGTCAACTTTATTTTTACAACTTTAAGGGACAAACCTCACCAAGATGCCATGGCGACGTAGCCAGGGACGTCGCCAACTATTTTCTATGGGCCGCCAGAGTCGCCAGTTGGTCGCCAAGTGAGTTAACCGTCATATATTCTATCAGAACTAGTTGGCGACGTTGCTAGCTACGTCGCCATGGCATCCCGGTGAGTTATGGGCCTTATAGGTATGTTTTTACGGTATGTTTTTTGGGGATAGATAGGTTTTTATCGTCAACTATTTTTAACTAACTTCAAAAAAGGAGGAGGTTCTAAATTCGTCGTAATCTTTTTTTTTAATGTATTTTCCCCGATTTCTCAAAGACTCCTGGACCGATTTTGAAAGTTGTTCTTTTTAAAATTAAATTCAGCGAATCAGTTTAGTTAGTTCGCAGAAGTATTTTGATGGGCAACTACGGAACCCTACACTGTGCGTGGCCCGACACGCACTTGGCCGGTTTTATATTTAAAATTATACTTGTTATTACCGCAATTCATATTTTGATAAAGTTACAACATGTCACTGGCTTGCAAATTGCAAAAAACGTTAAAAAATTTGAATTTCGCGGGCTACATCGACGCAATCACCATAAGGGCAAAGTTTAGTAAAACAAAACAGTTACACAATCGTATTTATTCCGAACCCCGTTAAAAAGGAGCCGTTATCCGATTTAAAAACTTAGCACAGAGATCTTAAAGGTCACATCACGTACTCTACTTTGTTTTCTTTAGTCGACATCGCAAAAACTTGATTTTTTCGTTTTTTGCCAACACTTGTCGATAATCTTAGTACGTGGGAGAACGGGACGCTACGTGACTGGGATAAGTCCTTACTGTTAGGGCCGAACTGTGGATTTGTGGGGGCCCAGGGTAATACTACTTGGGGGCCCTGCCTTATTAAGGACCTGGATATTTTTGTAAATCAGATAATTTAAAATTGTCATGTGTTAATTCGCAATTTATGGAAAGAATAAATTAGTGATTTCTTGCAAAATAAATAAAATAGCTACCCGTAGTATACCGTCGTTCCACAGAAAGTGTAACTGCAAAACTACCCTTATATCATCGTCAATTGCCATTTTTGTAGTAAGACGGTTATTTTTTTGAGTTGGGCAATAGCGTCATCATCAACCTGTATTCGTCCACTGCTGGACATAGGCCTCCCCCAATTTGCGCCACTGAGCCCTGTCTTGAGCTTTCCTCCTCCAGTCTCTGCATTAGCGTAATGAGAGAAAATTAAAAAAAAAAAGGTTGCACTCCAGGAGTGCCGGTAGAAGTGAAAACTTTTTTGTTACTATGTTTTATTTTTAATTTGAATGACGTCTTACTCATTTTCGATCAGGGTCACGTGACCCTGACGCGAGTTTTGGTCACGTGACCCTGACGCGAGTTTTAAATTTTTTACCCATTACAGAAAAAGTGTACAACGCCGCTAAAGAAGTTTTCACTTCAAAAACGCGATTGCGTATACCTAATTACCTAGTATTACGGGTCTCTCATTATGAATTTGAGAAGAGATAGCCCCGTTAATAGGCTTACCGCGTAATATTGAATTTTAGATTTTTGTTCACATTTTTTTCTATAGTCTTAAATGGCTCTTAAGAGCCTCAATATGAAGGGCCCTGGGCCACAGCCAAAAAGGCCCTTAGGAAGATCCGCCCCTGCGTACTTTGTAGTCAGTGTAAGTCGAAATTCGGAGTTCAATATTGTCCTAGATTGGATATAATAAGATCATGCATGAAGGTAATCCTCAAAGGTTTTGGCAAAGGCATACCATTTTCATTACTTACCCTTGTCGTCTAACTTCTGGGTCTGGGTCTGTCTGGGAGGAGCTCGTGGCTAAACAATTACAGCTGCACACGCCGATCTTCCGGTTTGGGCTATGGTTATGACCATAACTATCATAGCGAGTTTCCTCCGTGCCTCGGAAAGCACGTAAAGCCGTTGGTCCCGGCTGTCATTTGTAGATCTTTGACAGTCGTTAATCACAGTCAGAAGCTTGAAAGTCTGACAATCAGTCTTACCATGAGGTGTAGTATTACCCAGTGGGTTGTGGAGGTTCGATAAGCAGTCGCTCCATGTAAAATACTGATATTCAGCTGCATCCTTATCGTTTTTTAAAAATCTATATGTCCGACTAATTTTTGTAATTAATTGATACTGTCTAATAGTCAATTTCCTTTTACGTTTCGGGGAACTGATAAGAAAAACCCGAATGTCGCCCCTAAGAAGCTCTTAAGTCTTGGAAGACCCTAAAATACTGCAAGATGCCTGAAAAATCTTCATTTAACGTGAATCGTGTTTTCCGGGAACTCTCTTTAAAGCTTATTCCTGATAAGGAAAATGTTCAGTAGATGTAGGTCATGGCCAAGGACACTGAGAAAGAGGAAATGTGAAAAATAAATTGTTACATTAGAGAAACGATTGTTGCAAAAGTGTCTGGTGACTTGGCAAGGTCACAATCTTTTTAGCGTCTTTAACAATGTCTTTTTCTTCACAGAAACTGATGATCCCATTACATCATCAGGATCTGATGACTGATCTTGGAGAAATCAAGGGAACTCTTCAACTTACAGCAAATGAATGGCGATTTCTGCTATCGAATATCAATGCATTGTTTTCGCAGTCGCAAAACAATTATTTTATCACCCACTCAAGACGGCATAAAACCTTCAAAAAAAGTTCTAAAAAGTCACAGCAAGCAAGCACAGCAAAAAGTTCTCTCATGGCAACCACGGACCTGAAGACGCAGCGTAGGCAGGCCTCCCACTAGGTGGACCGACATCGTGATGGTCGCGGGCAACCGATGGATGCAAGTGGCGAATTGTCGTTCGGCGTGGCGGTCTAAGGGGGAGGCCTATGTTCAGCAGTGGACGTCTTCCGGCTGATGATGATGATGATAACCACAGCGTCCACCACCACAGTATTACGTATCACGCTGGAGCAAGTCGCTTCCAACCGGTCGAGCGGTCCTATTGGAAGTCTATATGGGGAGACCTATGTTCAGCAGTGGACGTCTTGCGGCTGATGTGATGATGATGATGATAGTGATGATGATGATAGTGATGATTCTTTAAAAAGTTTTCTTGAAATTCCTGGTCGAAAGAACCTTTCTGTTAAACGTAGTATCGTGGAACTGTACACCAAGATCCTCATAAAACTTTAGTAGGGATTTTGGGTAATCTGTATCCAATTAAGTATTTTCGCAGTTTGAACGCCGGAGGGTTTACGGCTCGGAGTCACGTAACCAACTCCTTTTCGTGACTTCGTAATTTTGTTGGAAGTTTTTCTTGATTGTTTGATTTTTAGATCAGAATTCTAGACTTTCGAGCTTTCGATTTGCTGGTTCTTGTGTAGTTTGTTATAGTCCGAATTCTCGAACTCCGAAAGTCTACATAGTAATGAGGCTTTTGGGGACAAATAGGCAGTCATTATCATTATCTCAATATTTATTGGAATTGCAGCCAGTACTCTCAATTTGAAGAGTGTAAACACAGCGTTCGGAAACACGGACACAGGTAGAGAGTTCCACTAACTTGCAGTGCGCTTTATAAAAGACGTTTAGAAACGCTTAGTACGAATTGGTGGAATAGCAACAAGGTAGAGATTCTGATGATAACTTCCAATGCATCTAGTCTAGGTTAGTGGTGGGCATGCAGACGGAGAGTAATGGGCGACTCGCTGTCCGCTCATGGACCATACCCGGGTCGACGGAGCGTTGTGTTCGATGCGCGCCTCAAAGTGCCGTCAGCATAATGACAGGGAATTAGAAGGTCAAAGCCTGCCTGGGTCGCTGGACTAACGAACTACCGACAACCCGGTATGAGTCTGACAGTCTCTCCTGTCTTGCTCTGGGTGGGAGCCTGGGAGGACTCATTTGATGGTTTTAACACGCTAAAATCAAGTTAGAGGTGACAGTCTGCCACCGACTCATCGGTCCCTGATCCAACGGCGAGCTACCTATTACTCACCTTCTGCCTATACCCCTGCTTTTCCTCCTTGAAGCATACAGATATTGAATGATGTTAGTACCATATCAGCGCGTATATATTTATAGTCCCGTCTATTTGTAAGCATACGACCCACAAACGTCCATCTTCCGGGAACAATGATAAATTCACAGCGGCCGCCGGAAGCCATTCGTCTTGTAGATGCTATGGGTTGCCTTCGTTTACTACGTATCATGTATGTACTTAGTAATTTGATGTAAGGTAAAGGGAGATTATTTGGAGAGACAGGCAACTCAGTGATAGAGTTTTAAAAGTCTCTCAAAACGTTACCTATGCATGCCGTAATGCGAAATGGTGAATTAGTTGCATCATTTCGCATTACTGCATTGATTTTGTATTTCGGTATCATCTAATATCTTTAAACGAGCAATTCTTGTATATCTATATATAATCAGGATCTCGGAACCGGCTCCAAGGATTTTCATGAAAGTTACAGATTAGGGGTTTTCGGCTCAAGGAATCGATTTATCAAGGTTCCAGGTTCGAGGAAAGCTCGGTTCCCAAGATATGGACATTTTAAAAACCGAGCGAAGCTCTGTCAACCAGATATTAATAATTATATTCCACAACTATCACACAACGCCATCTAGTCCCAAGCTAAGCAGAGCTTGTGTTATGGGTACTAGACAACTGATAAAGATACATATAATTATATTTCTAAATACATACATATTATAGATAAATGACACCCAGACACAGAACAAATGATCGTGCTCATCACACAAACACTTGTCCTAGGTGGGGATCGAACCCACGACCTCCGGCATAGCAGTCAGGGTCACTAGCCACTAGACCAACAGGCCAGTCAGGTATGGTGGACACACTCGCGTGTTCGGAGCTTCTATCCTGCTATTTCTTTGATCTGAGTGTATTAGACTTTCTTTTATTAGTTGGTTGAATGCACTAACATTAGGAACTACTCGTTCGAATTCAAAAATTCTTTATGTGTTGGACAGTCCATTCATCGAGGAAGGCTTTAAGCTATATAATTTCACGCTACGACCAAAATGTACCGAGTAGCGAGGTGAAACCGCTGGCAACAGCTAGTAGTTTATAAAAGGCGGTGTTATGATAGTTCGTTTCATGTTCCCCGCCACAAAGACACATAAACCAGAGAGTATCGTCCTCATAAATAACGTTTCCACATAAACAGGACATTTCAAAGACAGTCGTCACTTTAATGATTGATATATTGTTTAAAATGTCAGTTTACTGCACTGTTATCGCTTGTTCCGACTGTGTTTTGATGAAAAGCTATTTTAGGCATTGTTAACTCAACGGTAATGAGACGGGTGGGGCGGAAGGGACTGTTACCTACTGACTAAAATCCACCACCAATCCATGTTACTGAAAAAACCCGCGACCCCAGCAGGCATTTTGCGCGAAACACGACGCGCCACCGACCCGGGCTTGGTCCTTGGTCGGACGGCTAGCTACCCATTACTCACCGTCCGCTAGCCCGCTCCGCCGCTGTGCCCTCTGCTGATCAGAGGAACACGCGTAGGAGCGTCAACACGACAGGCTATTCGCATACGGGCAAAGAGACCCCTTAGGCACACAGTGCCTAAGGAAGAGTTTTTGCCCGCATCCCAGAGTGCACCGGCCCGAAAAACTGGTTTTCCCCCCGGACGTATCCGAGAGGGAACTCAAGTCCACGGGCGCACGTGGAGGTTTCCTGTCTTAGCACCCCGAGACGGGGAGCTAGCAGGAACTTTACTTTCTCACTGCACAAGGCTTTGATGCAGAAAGCAGTTGAGCTCTATGAGTTAGGGTGGAGCTACACGATAACTGACAACTGCTTGCACTGACTGGACAGGTCTACTCGAATTTGTGTGGTTCTTTCTCCAAAAGACCACCTTAGACACCTGCATGGTTCTCATATACCAATACAAAATTATCTGGACTAAAGAAACTGTGACCTCTGAGTTTGTTTCGACTGTTTCTTCTCAGAGTAGTCAGGTACGAAACACAGGATTCCTAGTTTGATGAAAATACGTTTTAAGGCCCGACGCTGCGTTAAACGGGTCCCCGCGACGGGCAACCGTCGCGGGTCCACGTCCGTGGTCCCGCGCGTGGCCCCGTCCGTGGTTCCGCGCGTGGCCCCGCGCGTGGCCCCGCGCGTGGCCCCGCGCGTGGTCCCGTCCGGGTTGCCGTGCGGAGACACGCGCGTGGACCCGCGCGGGGCCCCGCACGTGGACACGCGACCGATTTACGCAGTGTCGCTAGTTCATTTGAACGGTGTGCTTGTATAGTCTTTGTTGACTGATTTGACATCAAATAATGTTGTATAAAAAGGAAAAAGTTTCTGATTACGTAACAAACCTATGTGTTTAAGGATAAGAAGTCACATAAAAAAAAATCGGCAGAGCAATTTTTCACTAGATTCTCACTAGAAGATAAAGCGCGATAATTGTAAAAAGTTGATTTGGAGTGACACTGAAGTCGAGTTGGATGTTTATAATTTCCTATTCTAACTTTTTTTCTTCCTATTATTTCATTTAAACCGACAAAACGTTAAACTACAAAAAAATTTGAGACTGAGGAATTTTTCGCAGAGAGTTAAATAAATAAGCAATTTTCATGTTTTGGTAAAAAAACCGAACTTCTCGGCTAAAAAAAAATTGCATTATTGTGCATGTATAATCTGTATCACCTACTCTCACCATATTCCAAATTTCAGCACCGGAGGAATTTTTCGAAAGTCTTCATAAAAAAAATTAGCTCTCTGTTTGCTCCAGTTACATGCACCGTGTATAAGCACCCTTATTGACTGAACCGCGCGTAGCCCCGCGCGTGGCTCCGCACGTGGCCCCGCGCGTGGTCCCGCGCGTGGCCCGGCGTGTGGCCCCGTGCGTGGCACCGCGCCTGCCCCCGCGACGGACGTCCGCGCGGGTCTCCGCACGTGGCTCCGCGCGGGTCTCCGCACGGGTCCCCGCGACGGAGCACTTTTGTATAGAACCGCGCGTGCATCCGCGTAACGCAGCGTCGGGCCTAAGTGTTGATAATTATAACCTGCTTGCAAAAATAAACATCATTTCAATCATCTAATTTCAGTGCTCTTGGCCACGGCGCACATAGTACGGAGGTTCTTCGCTCCCTGGAGCCCTAACTATCGATATCGGCAGTTTCATCAAAATCGATGGTTTAGGCGTACCAGGGAAACTCACGTTCCCTAACACTAATTCTTTCTTTCTATCATTTCCCTTTCCTTATTCCATTTTACTTGTGGTCGTCGCAACACGTTTTCTTCTTCCATTCTCTCCTATCAGACGTCACAGTATCATTTACTCCTTTTTCTTTCATAGCATTCCTTAGTCAAGTCATCCATCTTTTCTTTCTTTCTATTCAATAGGAATAAGTTATTATTGATCTTCCTCGCCCTTTTGTGGCTCTCAATAGAACTATATTTTTCAGTTTAGTTACTTTTACAAGGACATCTGATAAGTTCGTGGTATTTTAGTAGTTTCATTGCCATCTATATTTTATCGTAAAACCATAAATTCGGGTATAAAAGTAGAAAGCGCGAATCGGGTTTGTGCCAAGAAAAATAGGGACCTATTGGCGCGGAATGGATAGGAAACTTTTCTTACCTTTTTTTTTATCGTGTTAAAATCATCAAATGATTCCTCCCACCCCGGGCAGGGCGGGAGGGACTGTCAGACTTGTACCTACTGACTAAAATCCGACCAGAGCATGGTGTCCGCATTGCCGCGCCTACGGTGGCCGGAGATCGTACGACGTCCGACGCCGTGGGCGTCTACCACTGCGGTTGGGGCGGAGGGAGGACGCTGTCCTCTCCCTCTCGCGGCCTGCCTCCTCCTTCGCGACCATAACTGCTTCGCAGAAGGAGGCGACCGCTTCCCACTCCGTCTCACCCCGCAGCATGGCCTCGACCAATGCCGGGCGCGAGAGGTAAACTTTTTGTACCTAACTTAATCTTGTGAAGCTCAAAATGCATAAAATCAATTTGCCTAAACAGGAGATGGATGCAGACTGCCCAGGACCGGGAGGGTTGGCACTCTTTAGAGAAGGCTTATATTCAGCAATGGACGGCAATCGGCTGATATTCTATGAATCTGGCAGCCCTGGGGGGGTATTACAAGGTCCTAAAACCAGGCTTATTCCGGCGAGTGAAAGTGACAGAGCTATACAAGTCGTCTAGCGCCATCTCGTTCATTCACTGGAACAAGCCTGGTTTTAAGACGTTGTAATACCCCCCCTGGTCTTATCCTAGGCACAGTCCTAGGCAAGCACGGCTTATCTAGAAGATAAACAACGAACTGCTGTTACTATTTAGCCACGAAGCAACTGTGGGAAGGGAACGCAATATAACGGCCATTTATGGGAATTAGATCATTCTGAAAATGCTGTAGTATGTTTGTTTAAAACATCACCCACACGGAAAAAAAAAAATGTTTAAAACTAAGAATATTTCACTTGGTCAAGACAATGCGTGATTCATATATGGGGAAAACAATATATTCTTAAAATCAGTAAATATTTGTCTTGTTATTCATTTTTCGTCCAAGAATATATATTCACTAACCAAGGCAATATCTATTCTTGCAATAAGAAAGCAACGTTTTTTTGCCTAAGTAAGTAATTTTTTTCAAGTCTAGAATCTTACAATTCTTAAATTTAAGACAATAAATGTCTTAAATTTAGAATGTATTCTTCGAAGCTACGCTTCGATTACTCTTCCGAGTACGAAGAGTAAATCTCATAACAAGAATATATTTATTGGACAAGAAATGTCATTGTTTCTGATCAAGAATATATCTATTGATCAAGAATTTCCGTGATTCACATATGGGGAAAACAATAAATGGTTGTATCAAAACACAATTAATCTCAATGCTAGTAAATAAATAGTTAAGTCAAGATATTTTTCTTCCTTCTAGAATTTACATACTTGTGATTAAACAATATATTTGAGAATAATGCTTTTCTCAGTTGAACACTTTGTCAAACGGATCTCGGAGTTTTCTTGTAAGAAAATAAATACTCAGTTTGAAAAATAAACGACTTATAAGAAGAATGGTATTTACTTAATTGTATGCTACGGCATATTTCAGTGAAGCAGCTTTAACTCTTGCATCAAATAATTCTATTTTCACACTGAGAACGATTTATCTACAGTGAAGAATAGCAACAATCTTAGTTACTAGTTGAGGCTCTTCAGTGAAGAAATTTTAGCTGTTAGTTCAATAACAATAAGTTATTCTCTGGAGATCACGTTGTTTTAAAAAGAAAATCTCAATGTTCTTAGTTCAATATTATGTGTATTTCAGTGAAGAAGCCCAGTTCTTAATTCAATACCAATAAGCAATTGATACGGAGATCAGATTGTCTCCAACCAATAATGTTAATATTGTTGGTTTAAGAAGGTGCAGGTAATTAACTGAAGAAGTTTTAGTTTTTGATCTAATTCATTGAATGTTTCATTCGAGATTAGAAAACTCTTAGCTCAATAGTAGTGTATTTCACTCCAAGAAATCTCAGTTCTTGGTTCAATGCATGTCATGTTTCATACGAAAGATCAGATTGTTTCCAACGAATAATGTCATTATTATTAATTTAAAAACCTTGTACTTCAGTAAAGAAGTTTTAGTTCTTGATCTAATTCATTGCATGTTTCATTCGGAGATCAGAAATCTCTTGGCTCAATAATAGTGTATTTCACTGCAAGAAATCTCAGTTCTTGGTTCAATGCATGTCATGTTTCATACGAAGATCAGATTGTTTCCAACAAATAATGTCATTAGTATTGATCTAAAAACCCTGTACTTCAGTAAAGAAGTTTTAGTTCTTGATCTAATTCATTGCATGTTTCATTCGGAGATCAGAAATCTCTTGGCTCAATAATAGTGTATTTCACTGCAAGAAATCTCAGTTCTTGGTTCAATGCATGTCATGTTTCATACGAAGATCAGATTGTTTCCAATGAATAATGTCATTATTATTGATCTAAAAACCCTGTACTTCAGTAAAGAAGTTTTAGTTCTTGATCTAATTCATTGCATGTTTCATTCGGAGATCAGAAATCTCTTAGCTCAATAATAGTGTATTTCACTGCAAGAAATCTCAGTTCTTGGTTCAATGCATGTCATGTTTCATACGAAGATCAGATTGTTTCCAACAAATAATGTCATTAGTATTGATCTAAAAACCCTGCACTTCAGTAAAGAAGTTTTAGTTCTTGATCTAATTCATCGCATGTTTCATTCGGAGATCAGAAATCTCTTGGCTCAATAATAAAGTATTTTACTGTAAGAATTTTCAGTTCTTGATTCAAATCATGACATGTTTCATACAAAGGTCAGATTGTCTTATTTGAAGAATTACAATAGCCTTGGATCAATAGTTAATATGCGTTTCAGTAAATATTTTTCAGTTCATCGTTTGATTTATTCAAGCTAAAATTTAGTCAGGTCACATTCTGACTAAACTTTAGCTTGAATTAATCGAACAATGAACTGAAAAATGTTTACTGAAACGCATCTTAACCATTGAACCAAGACTATTGTAATTTAAATAAGACAATCTTAACTCCGTATATAACAAAGCTTTTGAATCTGTACATAGAACTGAAACGGCTTCACTAAAATACCATGATTATTGAGTACCATTTGAAACATGAAATGATGAAAAAGCACTAAAACTCACTTACAGAATTTAGAGCCTGATGCACCGTCACATCTTTCAATCTGATCTCCGCGAGCCATTTCATGCCTGAAAATAGAGGTAGGTAAATAAGTGGGAGGTAGGTACTCGAATTAATAATAAAACAAAAGTATTGATAATTTTATTTATATGTATTCTAGGTTAAACCATCAGATTTTTATACCCAGTAATTCAATAATCATCATCTTAAATACAATACTTAATATCATGATAATGTCGCTTTATCATGATCATTCTTAATCTTATGGCGCTGACATCGCGCCTACTATCACATTCTTCAGTCATACAAATTATTTGTCAAATAATCTACTACTTCTTATCCTTATTTTAATCATAATCGCTTAATCATAATATTTTGAAGATATTGGACAACCGTCAAATAATTTCTCGCTCGTACCTATGTGTACATTTCAACATTATTTTGTGTACCTTTATTTATGTGTAATGAAAGCAAAAACATACTTTTAATCCAAACAAGTTTTCCTGCCAAAAAGTTTGCCTTACTTGTTTTCATACTTTTTGGAAGGAAAATTTGTTTGGATCAAAAGTATGTTTTAGCTCAACCGTGTGCACACAACATGGCAACTTGCGATTTTTCATAAACTGTTATAGTAAACAAAGTGATTTTATATCTTTCAAAATGTGAGAACGAGAAAATCATCAATAGTTTTAATTATAATTATATTATGACCGCCAATAATTAATCATAGTGTAGCATAATTAGCCGATTCACTAAAAACAATCTAGTTCAAATAGTTGTGCCACGTCACTACGAAAGCGGTACAACACTAAAAGCTTTTGGAATGATCGAATGACCTATAAAAAGGCTGTTCGCATGGGCTGTCCTTTTCATCCAGCGAGCAGCCTACGGTAAACACATACACCCCTAAACATAGGGTAAATCTGCCATTGTGTTCGTTTGCTAATTCTATGCCCGGCAGCCATGTAAATTCGACACAGTAGTTACAATTAATCATGGCGTGCCGGGCATAGAATTAGCAAAAGAACACAATGGCAGACTTACCCTATATTTAGGGGTGTATGTGTTTACCGTAGGCTGCTCGCTGGATGAAAAGGACAGCCCATGCGAACAGCCTTTTTATAGGAGGTCATTCAATAATTCCAGAAGCTTTTAAGGTTGTTCCGCTTTCGTAATGACGTGGCACAACTATTTGAACTAGTCCGTCATAAAGTCTACTTACATCATTAAATTTTAAGTAATCCACTACTTCTAGGTCAGGACAATGCCTGCAATTTGCAATTAAAAATAAACTAACTAAGACGAACAGTATTGATAATTTTATTTAAATATATTCTAGGTATACAGGATGTTTTTGAAATCGTGGGCAATACTTTAGGGGCTTGTAGTACTCGTGAAAATTAACAATTTTTACTGTGGGACCAACCATGAAATCGAAACTAAAATCAGCTCCTCCATACATTTATGGTGTCATAACTCGTAAAGATATATGGAACAGATGATTTTAGTTTCGAAATTTCATGGTTGGTCCCCTAATAAAAATTGATCATTTTCACAAGTACTACAAGCCGCTAAAGTATTGCCCACGATTTCAAAAACACCCTGCATACTATTAATTCTCATACCCAGTAATACCTAGTAATTTAATAATAATCATCTTAAATACAATACTTAATATCTTGATAATATCGTTTTACAACGATCATTCTTAATCTTAAGGCGCTGACAACGCGCCTACTATCACATTCTTCAGTCATACAAAATATTTGTCAAATTCTATCATTATCATCTAAAATTTAATACCTAATATCCTAATTTTAATCATAATCGCTTAATCATAGTATTTTGTAGTTATAACCGTCAAATAATTTCTCGCTCGTACCTACATTTCAACATTATTTTGTGTAAGTATATTTAATGAAAGCACCTCTAATTAAGTTATGATGGATGACATGGCACCAGGGCTGGCTAAACGCTATGTTGTGAGCAACAAAAATCATCTTACTGGTTCTCTACTATCTACCTATTTGGTTCGATTGTGGGTTACGGTTCCCCTACGAATTCTGCTCAAAAAACTCACTACCTACCATAATGAGCATGAGGTTCTTGTTGTTGTAATATAGGTACTTACCTACCTTATGTACAATGCTAAACCTGCTGAATGTTTATCCTACCCGGCTGTTTTTTTACAGTTTCTAGAATAATCACTAACTTATGTTCTGTCCATTTGCAGATTTAAATCAAAACCTGTATCCCAGCTACAACCTGTAGAGGTTAATAATGGAGTTGCTTCTTAAGGAATGGAATGTCCCACAGGATATAATTACAAATTTTAACGGTAGGTGAATATTTAGATAAACATTTTGTTTGGAAAAGGCCACCAAGTCTCATCATCATCTCTACTGTACTTATAATAATCTATATCTATACATATAATAAATCTGTTGAAATATTGTATACATATAAAGAAGCACTTGCAGAATGATTCTGGTTGTTAGTATGGACTGAGCATTATCTGCCTAAAGTTCAAATAGTTGTGCCACGTCACTACGATAGCGGTACAGCACTAAAAGCTTTTGAAATGGTCGAATGGTCTCCTATAGAAAGGCTGTTCGCATGGGCTGTCATTTTCATCCAGCGAGTAGCCTACGGTAAACACATACACCCCTAAATAAAGGCACGGTAATATTATTATACAGTACTCCGACTTCATACAAACGGACGAAACGCGAGCTATGCCTACGCGCCTCGATGTCGGGGCGCGCTCGGGGCGCAGACAGTCACGACTGTACCGCAGTGACGAACGGACGGTGTGTTGTTTTTTTAACAATAACCGCGCGATTTTTTCACTAAAAATCAGTTCAAGTACATTTATTTAATATGACGAGTAGTAAATATTGTGCTGTTTTTGGTTGCTTAATTTTTAATTAAGCTTTAAATTAGAATGTGGATTTATTATTTTTTAAAAGTTAATAATAAAGAATTTCGTACGACTCAGTCGAGGCGCAAATATTTTTCGGTCGCAAAATAAGCCCGAATTGTTTTTCAAACAAAAACATGTTTTTTAAATTAAATCTACCAATCAATGACCCTCCTGGCGCAGTCGGGTAAAAAACAACGCGCATTTTTATTGAACCCTTCCTATCCAATAAACAAAGTATTTTATTTGTTTATATATAAAAAGTATACCTACTTACAACCACAAAACTAAATAGAAACTTAGTAGGCAAATGTAATTAAAATGCTGGAGACGGGCAGCCAGCCCTAACGCATGTTTACGTACCGCGCGGCTGTAGGCATTTATTTCTATCATGCGGCCGAGTTCCACTACTGTAAGATAATTATACTGTGATATAGGGTAAGTCTGCCAATGTGTTCTTTTGCTAATTCTATGCCCGGCAGCCATGTAAATTCGACACAGTAGTTACAAATAATCATGGCGTGCCGGGCATAGAATTAGCAAAAGAACACAATGGCAGACTTACCCTATATTTAGGGGTGTATGTGTTTACCGTAGGCTGCTCGCTGGATGAAAAGGACAGAGCCCATGCGCACAGCTTTTTATAGGAGGTCATTCGATCATTCCAGAAGCTTTTAGCGTTGTTCCGCTTTCGTAATGACGTGGCACAACTATTTGAAATGTAAGTAGACTTTAAGTAACCCACTACTTCTAGGTCAGGACAATGCCTGCAATTTGCAATTAAGCAATAGTGCGGTCACTTTACATAAAGAAGTGCCGACTTGAAGGTGTTTATAGTAACACTTTGGACAATACAATAATTTAATGGTAGTGTACCATAGTGGCCTACTCTGCAAACAAAGAAATGAGCACCCCTTGGGGTCCACAGCATCCACTATGGCAACGCCGATTTAAAAAAAAGACAAACGGGTGCTTACATGTGTAATAAGCAGTTATGCAGAGGTGTCAGCAGTTGGTAAGTGTATTCATTTGTCGGGTAGGTTTCAACGCGTAACGCAAATGCACAAAGTATTGCTGAAAATCCTGATATTCGTTGCGACATTCAAGGCACTTCATCGTGAAATTATTTATAGTACAGTATTTCAACAAGATTAAACAACAATTTTGTTTACATTTTCGCAAGCGACAACAAATCTGCGATGTATGGTACTATCTTATCATACTTTGTTTCTATTTGATAGACACAACGCTGAATCAGCACGTATAAATGTGCAGCAGCTGCTGGATACGTGGCGTGAAGCGCATGGTATGATTTGAACAGTGTGTCAAAAGCTTTCATTGGCGAAGTAAACTTCCACATAACCTTGTCTATTACCAAATAATAGTTATCGTTGCCAATATCGCCAGCACCACATTTAATTAGGTAAGGTTGAACACTTTGTTTACTTTGTAGAGCCTTTTCTTTTACTTCATCAATTTTCGTTTGTATATCTCCAGGATTCTGAAAACAATAGCAAACTTATACAAATTGCAAAAATTGATAAACATACAAAGCACGCGTGTTTACTACTAATATTATAAATGGGAAAGCTTGAGATTGAAAGAATATGCTTGTTCCCACTTATCTCCGAAAAGACAAACAGATTTGGATGAAAGGACAATGGGAAAAAGCGTCCCACCGTTCAACAGAGTTGAAACAGGTGTCATTCGAAGCGTATGGTAGATGGGATTATTTTTACTATGGCGACATTTTTCAAATGAGTGGGGTTTACCTGTAATAACTGAATATTTTATGCTAACCTAACCTATGGCAATATCATCCAATAGATTGAAACAAGTGTCGTTTGTAAAAAAAAATATCTTATCTACCAGACGCATCGAATGACACCTGTTTCAACTCTGTTGGATGATATCGCCATAGGTTAGGTTGATATTATATAATCAAGTATGTATATCAGGTAATACCACATACATTCCCCGGGAGGCAAGCCTCGATCTGACTATTTTTTTTATTGCGAAAAAACCCCATCGATTTTCCAATTGAGGAAGAGCTTTTTCTGGATTCTTTTAAGCATATTAACATGTATCCTATGACTGTTGGAGGGTGGGAACGGGGTGCACACAAAATCCCCCATGGTCCTTTGGTATGAATTTAAATTATACCCTGGATAACAGATGTTTCTCTTTATCCAGGAAAAAACCAAACAAAACATACCATCGAATTACGTAACCGCGAGATGTAGATAATATTAAATACCATACCATTCAGCTAAATAAAATAGTGCCCGAATATATTTACCTGGACGTCAATTATGAAGTTTTCGACGCATTCTAATGTGGAAAATTTTCTACGCTTGTTCAGTCTTCCTCTCGGGGGAATCAGGTAGGACAACAGTTTTATTTGATCTGGCACTTTTAGATCTGAAATGTAAGTATAAAACAGGTGATTTATTTAAAACTATAAATAAGAATACTCGTGACAGGTGACGCTGACGGTAAACCTAATAAATGAAAATTAAACTGTTACCATCATTAGGCTGCTCTTGAATACTTTCATAAAAAGTCATCAATGTGTCATCTTTTGATTCACCAAACTTGAGACTGATGATTTTGTTAATAAACCATTTCCAATTCCTGAAAAAGCATGTTGATCTTTCAGGGTACAGTCTTTCAAAGTCCAGGATTATCTACAAACAAAAATTGATTATCTGTAATCATTTATATTTTTCAGAAAAGTATTTGGCATGCTGGTGTTGGACCAATCTAGTTAGAGCCAACATAAACAAATAAATATTTATGGGCAATCCACACAACACTATCTAGGCCTAAATTTTTTAGTAAATGTAGATTCAAATTGGTTAGTGAACAGTGTAACATCAAAAAACAATAATTAAAAGGTGAATCTAAAAATAAATAAACATAAACAAACTAAACAAAATTCTGATATTTATATTACCTATACTTTTTTTTTGTAAATAAGTAACTACTTTTATTTTATTTATTAACAAAAACCATAGCTGTACAAAATGTATCTTATAAATACAACTTTAAGCAAATAACGGTTTCAAATACTGTTAAGAAAATTTTAAAAAAATGTGAAAGAAAATAACTTTTAGTATTTGTACAAAAAAAAAAAAAAAAAAAATACCAAACTATCACTCCTTGGATCATTTAAAATGTTCCACTCATCAATAAATTCCGAAATGTTGTTGCTGCTGCTACACTGCCTCAATTTAAATGTTTGGTTCCAACAGTCAATTATTTCACTCCATGGCTCATTGTTATTCTTAAGGAAAATTATTTGGTCTGTGTAATCTTCTGAAATATTAAAATGTTATGTTAACCAATACGTAACACAGATATAGATAAATTGGTTGTAGGTACTCGTATTACTAAGACAAACTACCTGAACGGGTCCTACAACTTACCCTATAATTTATGATCTACAAAATGTCTACTTAGTAGTACCTAACTACCGACTACATAATAAGTAGATATTAAAAGATGGAAAAAATAGCCTCACAACTTTAATCCCCAGGTTAGAATATCTTTTCAGATCTCTTAATGCCAAACCCCCACTTGATATTCTTTTAGAATGTCTAAGGGGTGGTCAGGTATAACCAAATATTACATTTGGCATTCTTTTTTTGGTAAGGTACCCACTATTTGCAGCAGTTGGTTTGGTATTCCATACATGACAGGTTGCAAGCCCATCGCTGCTGATAAAATACTATAGTTCGAGAGCACTGGCATTGCGCATGTATTTTTGAATAAAAAGTTCCATTGGTGCACCACCAGATTCAAACCCTTAGGACTAGAAGTAGGGGTCGCCCCCACTAGACCACTGGTGCCCATTATATGTATATGAACATATGCAAACAAATCTACTCTACAGTATCTAAATCTACAAAAATATATCATACAGAATATACTGCTCTAGCTACTATTTATGTAGGTCAAGTAATCATTTAAAACCTTTCAAATCCTCATATTTTTTTGTTTTATTTGGAACGACATTCTCTTCTGATGTTGATTTTTTTCTCTTTTCACCAGACTTATACAGGGTATTCCGAATTTTATCGACCAACTTGCCCTTAGCAAATGAAGGTTTACCGGATATGGAATGTCTTTTTTTAATTGGTGGTACAAAGTATGTGCCAGTGTTTTCACATGGAAATAAAGCTATTATTTTCGCAGTTAAAATGTTGTACTCTTCATATGTTATTTTACTGAAATAGGTAAAAATAAATTTAACTATGAGGGTTTCTTGTTGGACTTTGGAATCCTAAGAATGATACAAAAATGAAGTTTCATGTGTTGCAGGTCAGCTAGCATAAAATATAGTAAGTATTATCATCATCAGCTAGTGAACACATACTACCTTCCTGTTTATATAAAATGCCACAATAAATGATCTTTAAGCCCTCTCCATCCACAAAGTCCATCAAGAGAAGGGCAATGCATTTATTGCATCCCCCAGTTTGTGCTCAAAGAAAAATTTAATTATAGTGGAAACATGAATGAACGAGTATGTACTGGTAGGTACTTACTAATTTACGATACGTGTAAAGAGATGTCTAACAATGATATCAGTGAGTTGATTACGGTGCTTGTTTGTCAAGGTACTGTTTGCAGTGTAATAATTTAATATACTCTTGCCACATGGTGTTACTGTTAGAAGCGTCTTGAGGTCAAAATCAGGGAAATTTGGTCGGACATAAATATCGCCTGTAAGGATATCTTGTAAGTCTTCCAGGTCCTCATTGTCCACGAATAGATTAGGAGCAGTGATGCTGCTATTCGTTACTGTATTAGTCTGTAAACATATAAGTAATTAGGTATTGTAAGAGAACCACATTTTGCCTGTAGATCGGCCTTGATTTTAAATTTTCCATATGAAGGTGTAAAAAAATGAAGTTCTAAAAAAAAGAATCTTTCTTTTGAGATATTTCACTTTGTTATAGGACGTAGGGTAATTTTCTATGGATTGTGATCCATCTTCTTTCTGTTTTTGTAAAATCAAATATGAATCTATTTAATAAAGTATCCGATACTAGAAACAGACCAGTAAGGAAACAATACAAAAACATGCTTAATGTTGATCACTATAACACCGCCTTATTGAAGAAAAGTGTTTTTTGTATGGGCCCGATTATACTTAACGATTATCCAAACTAATATTATAAATGCGAAAGTAACTCTGTCTGTCTGTCTGTTACGCTTTCCCGGTTAAACCTCTCAACCGATTTTGATGAAATTTGGCACAGACAATCTTTAGACCCTGAGAAAGAACATAGGCTATCAAAACACCACGCGGGCGGGATATTTAATAAAATAGGTACCAGATGAAATAAAAACAGACTACTCCAATCTTTAAAAAGAAATTGTAAAATTTGTTGACAAATAAATGTTAAGCCGGAAACACATTATTTAACACGCCACGCGAAGCAACGTGTCGACACCCGATGTGCAGTGAGAGCGTGTCGTCGTTGATTTGACCCAACACGCATCACGTTTCATCGGGTGGCGTCGGGTGTTAATAATGTGTTTCCGGCTTTATTACTCGATTTGTGATTTTTTAAATGATCAAGACTTAAAATAATTAAACTTCTGCCAAACCCCAGGCTCTAAATTCTGACATTGCTGTAGCTATGCCTGACATAAATAACTGACATAAATAATTCATTCATGACATACCTACTTCCTACTTATAATTGTTGTGAACTGTTTTGCATGCCTTAGTTAAGGTAGAAAGTATAAGGATCACCTGTTACTTAACATCGCAATATTGTACCTACTTTCTGTGCAAATAAACAATTATTCTATTCTATTCTTGTTGCGGATTTTCTTGTTATCGCTATGTGATATTAGCTTTTTGACTCAATGCGCCAAATCCTAGTCAATCAAATCAGGCAAGATAGTTCCTATGTAGATTTTTTTCTAATGCAGGTCTCTTTTTTAACTTATTTTTAAAGAATTTGCATAATAAATAAGTTATTTTATTAAAATCATTCTAAAACTAGTTTATCTTGGCCTCGCTTTGCTTCATCTTTCTGCACAATGAACAGTAAGCTTATAGGTAATGGTTTTGCGTAGCTTGATGTGTAGCCGTGTGTTCATAGGGATTTCGGAATGATTTTAATAAAATAACTTATCGGGTAGGAAACTTACTGTGCTGGTAGCTACTAAATACTCATCAATTTTTTTTTTTAGTTCTATTCTTAGTCCAATCTTTGGGCACAGTTCTTTCAGGATATTGTCATTGATTTCCTTTAATTGATCCACAGTTACATCATTTTCTAAAACAAGAATTTTCATGATCACTCGACAACGTATAAACAAAATACTAATATACCGTCTGTTAAGCTGCCTAAAGTTCATTAATAACACATTAAAATTGTGTTTATATATATTTATGACAAAGTTATGACACATGTTATAATTTACAACTTGCACATTTTTTTGGAATAGTAATATTATACTAGATGTGCCCGCGACCTCCTTCATGTGGATGATGAAACATAACTATGTGTTTTTAGTGCAAAGCGCTGTTGGAGGATACCGCCGATTCATTATGCAAGTGCTTCTTTATTATGTATACAATATTTCAACAGATTTATTATATGTATAGATATAGATTATTATAAGTACAGTAGAGATGATGATGAGACTTGATGGCCTTTTCCAAACAAAATGTTTATCTAAATATTCACCTACCGTTAAAATTTGTAATTATATCCTGTGGGACATTCCATTCCTTAAGAAGCAACTCCATTATTAACCTCTACAGGTTGTAGCTGGGATACAGGTTTTGATTTAAATCTGCAAATGGACAGAACATAAGTTAGTGATTATTCTAGTAACTGTAAAAAAACAGCCGGGTAGGATAAACATTCAGCAGGTTTAGCATTGTAGATAAGGTAGGTACCTATATTACAACAACAAGAACCTCATGCTCATTATGGTAGGTAGTGAGTTTTTAGAGCAGAATTCGTAGGGGAACCGTAACCCACAATCGAACCAAATAGGTAGATAGTAGAGAACCAGTAAGATGATTTTTGTTGCTCACAACATAGCGTTTAGCCAGCCCTGGTGCCATGTCATCCATCATAACTTAATTAGAGGTGAGTGTTGTCAATAAACGGCTTTTCAATAATGAAAAAAACTTTTTTGAAAAAAAAAACCGACTTCTAAAACAAAAAAGTAACTTTTCTTTCGGAAGTCGGTGACTTTGGTTTTTATTTCATTGACTTTTTTGCCACCAATTTCCGAAAAAAAAATATTTTTCACTTTTTTGTTGTGTTTGATTTATAAGTTGGTTTTATTTTACCCTTAGTGAAAGGCGTGATATTACGTTGTTTGATTGCGCAAACAATGCATAACTATGCGCTAGCAGCAATCCCTGTTCATTTTCTGTCGTTTATTGAAGAGTTCCCTCGATTTCTCCAAGATCCCATCATCAGATCTATATGAAATTTAAATGGGACCAATTCAGAATAAACCCCTTTCGAACAAAAAAGAATTTTGCAAATCGGTCCACAATTTTTACACTAATAACCTAGAAGGGGTTCTGGCTAAATCTAGATAAAATTTCGTTTTCAAATTTATTTTCTGCTTCCAGAACCAAACTTATTATTCAATGTTCCAGAACCCTCTTCTGCATACACTCATGCAGAAGTCGACAAGCTCGTTTTTGGCCGTTATTTTGAAAGTTCCCAAATTAGGTATTATTTTTTTACCTAGGAACCTATAAGGCTAAAATACTGAGTTTCGAGACAGAAAACAGGGTAGGGCAAATACAATTTAAACATACCAAACTTATAATATCACACACAACACAATCTGTCTGATCACCCAAAAGAATCATTGAGGTGTGATTCTCAAGTTCAACAAATAACTTTTAGGGAAAAAAAAAACACTTAGATAAAAGAACAACTTACTTTTCAATTGTTTGGAATGAAAGAATCACCACGAAGCACGAACTGACACTTGCAGAAAATGTGATACCACAGAGCGTAATGGCCGATGGCGTAATTCGTAATGGCTGTCAGCCAGCGTAATTGCACATCCAATGATCCGACAAATGGGTGTTGCCTGCTACGAAATGTTAATTACCCAAAATAAGGCCGAACCTTTGGAGTCTCCACTATTTTTCCTGACATTGACTTAATTCGAAATTAATTATTATAAATAAAAAAGCAATAATAGTGAAAATATTTTTATGTTTTTAAATGTTTTTTTATGTATTTTTTAATAAATATTTAAAAATGTAAAATCTATGTATGTACAGAAATGAATAAACGATAAAAATACGGTCGAGGGGATATATATATATATAGGTATATATTATTTTTTGAATTAATTGATTATTATATATTATGTTTATATTTGTCTAGTAACTGCTCTGAATCACGGGTCCACCCTTTATAGCAGAACTTTTTACGTCATAATTTTATTTTGCATAGCAACGGATAGCATAAACCTCTTTTCGCAGAAAATCGTTTGGCGTACACTCATTTACCATAACACCGAAACCCATAATTTTGTAAGTCAGAATCATCTTTAGGCATAAATTTCATTTCCATAATAATCAATAAGTATAACCATCATGTCGTAGAAAGTTCATAGTAACAACCAGAATCATCTTTTGGCATATATTTTATATCCATAATAATCAAAAGTATAACCATCATATCGCAGAAAATTCACAGCAGGCATGGCTTCTGTCACGGCTCCGGCGCTGCGGGGCTCCGGCGGTCCCACGCGAGCTAATCGTCGCAGATGATTTTACGCCCACCACCGCAGCTTCGGCTCGCCCCTCCGCGCCTACGCGATTATAAATTACACTCTAGGGGTAGGGCAGACAAGACTACGTGAAGTCGGTTTTGCAGCGATTCATTTCTGTCACTAACTTTTGTAGCACACCATACGAATTTTATAAAACATTTTTTTAATTTTTTATTATGACTATTAAATTAGGTATTTCTATTCTGAAATTCTGTGATCTTCGAAGTATACTAAGTCAAATTATTCCAAATAATCGGCGCTCTAAATAAACGTTATGCTTAATGAAAATATGCAAAATTATAACTCTGACAAAGGTAATTATGCCCAATACAATTCTGCCATCTTAAAAGTATCCCAATTTAAATTCGGACATAAAAACATTAGGCCAAAAAACAATTATACTAAACATTTTTTATACCATAACAATGTTCGTTTAAAAAAGTTTCTGCCAAGTGAGTTCTGCCAAATAAGTTTCGGAGCAACAAGTTTCTGCCAGATAGAGGGCACCCCTGAATCACAATTCTACATTTTAAATTTTAATAAAATTAAATATAGGGTCCCATTAAAACAAGTGGACAAATAACACAGCGTTCAGTACGTCTAACCAAAAATGGGTATTCAAGCAAAAAAAAAAAACACCTGTAATCAAATGTAAAAAAAAACAGCTGTTCCATACATTTTGATTCCATACATTTTGGTCCCGTGTGTCGTGTGTGATATAATAATATGTATTTTATAATCACTACTAGCTGCAAACTTGACTTCCCTCGGTTATAGCTCCAACGGGGTGAAGGCTGGAATGTTCAATTATTTTCCCTACACTTTGGGAGAAATACTGCAACACCGGATACAAGCTTCACAGTAGTTCGTTTTGTTTCCATACAACCAAGAAACGTGAATTTGGTTCAAAACACATACTTATTTGAATTCAAGAATAGTATTGTTTTAGATTCAAGACATTATTTTCTTAAATATATATTTTTTCAAGATTTCCATGCTAAAACCAAGAAACGTGAATTTGATTTTAAACACTCATTTGTATCATAGTTTTCATACAAGAAAATTATTGTTTACATTCAAAACTGTTGTTCTTAAATATTTTTTCAAGATTTCCATGCTAAAACCAAGAAACGTGAATTTGATTTTAAACACTCATTTGTATCATAGTTTTCATACAAGAAAATTATTGTTTACATTCAAAACTGTTGTTCTTAAATATTTTTTCAAGATTTCCATGCTAAAACCAAGAAACGTGAATTTGATTTTAAACACTCATTTGTATCATAGTTTTCATACAAGAAAATTATTGTTTACATTCAAAACTGTTGTTCTTAAATATTTTTTTCCAAATTTGCATTCTAAATCAAGAAAGCTCAATATAATCTAAAGTCCGGTTTCACGGACAGTGTTGCCAACTGCTATTATAAGAAATGCGCTAAACAAAACCTAAAATGCACTAGGTTTGTGCTAATTTTAATAAAAGGGCACCAAAAAATTAAAATCAATTAAAATATTTTTGTAAATAGTTCTTTTTAGAAAATGGCATCTCCTTTTTGATTATAAAAAGTTATTGTTTATTTTACATAACACTCACAATGAACGGACACTTAATACTCAAAGACTGGTGCTTCAGATCAGCTAAAGAAACAATTTGGAAATTCCCCCAAGAGTAGAGAACAAAACTCAGATTGGACGTCTTTTGTTCCACTCTCCTCGTTCAGAAACAGCTATACGACCATGGAGATACGCAGGAGACGCATTTTCATAAATATAATGAATTTAACTAATAATTAGAGGTACGTTCTGAAATTTAACTGTGTTTCAGAACGCGCCATTGATTGGTTTTGTTTTTACAAAATTGCGTGATAAATTGCATACTTTTAAAAATGCACTAGGCACTGTTGTGGAATTTTGAGCGCTAAAACATCAAGAAATGCACTAGATCTAGTGCCGAAAGCACTAAGTTGGCAACACTGTTCACGGATTGTCAACCAATCGAATATTTGACGATTAACTTTTTTGGATGCAAAATTTCGAGTTATACTTATACTTGTCAAATTATTATCCGAAGGTGGTGGTGGATTTGATTCTGAGGCATGATCAATGGATTCTTAAGGTGATTGCGTCGATTTAGCCCGCGAAATTTAAATTTTCATACGTTTTTTGCAATTAGCAGGCCAGTGACATGTTGTAACTTTATCAAAATATGAACTGCGGTAATAACAAGTATAATTTTAAATGTAAAATTAACAAAACATTCGCTCCATCAGCTCTCATAGAAAAGCTGCCTGTAAGTTAGATTTCGGAGATTTTAACAATATGCACCTTTTCTATGTGAGAGCTGGTGGAGCGAATGTTTTGATTATTTTTATATTTAAATTAAACTTGTTATTGCCGCGAATCATATTTTGATAAAGTTAAAGCAAAAAACGTAAGAAAATTTGAATTTCGCGGGCTGGTTGGAGCATTCACCTTAATCGGAAAAAATAGGTTCGCGAAACGGTGATGGAATAGGTACCTATACCTACATAGTGCGGAAACCATTAGCGGGTTGCCCTACAAGCTACAACCCATCATAGACTTAAAGTATGGACTGAGCATTATCTGCCTAAAATTTTTGGTACTCAGTCCACTCTTTAAGTCTATGCCACAACCTGACATTCGAGGCGTGTGCCGTGCCATTGGTTAGGTAGTAGGTAGGTATTCCAATAAACGGCGATGGGCTTGCATCCTGTCACGTGGAATTACTATAATATACCTACTATTGGATGGGAAATCATCAAATAACTACTTCAGCTCTGGGCGGAGTGGAAGGGAGTGTCTGACTCTTACTGACTAAAACCCATCCGTTTTCCTTCAAGTGCCTTTTACGCTCCAGGGCCGCGGTGACTTTCCGCAACAGCTGCCCCCCCTGGCTTGAGAGTGTTAATTAAGAAGATTCGAATGACATAATAACGCTATTTCGAAAAAAAATACGATAATAGTTCAGTTCAAAGGTTTAAACTTAATGGCGGTTCGGAAGTTAGCTGCGATCATGACAGTCAGCGCGCAGAATTTAATAATACAACCTGACATGTAGTATTCTTTTGTATATCTGGGTGTCGAGTCTGCTAATTATTAGTCAGAATGGCGCTACAATGGCGTTTCAATTGTAGCTTAATATTTCATAATAATGAAGATTCTTACGTCAATGCAACTATTTACTTGCCCAAAAACAAACTTTTCTTAAACCAAACATATACTTTCTTACTAAAACACGTTAGTATATCTTAATTTGAAACAATTTAGATTCCTAGTTCAACACCATAACTTATTTCCGCAAAACAAAAATGTCTTGTTCGAAAACAGTTGAATAGAATAATATGGTAACATTCGTCCAAGTGTTAAATTGTCCACATGTCATTACGTAAAAAAGTCAAAATGTTTGTTATAAAGATCAAGTGACAAAATGTCCATACGACAAGGAGTGAAAATGATTTTATATCTACAAATTAAATTTATTAACGACATTGGAACAGAAAGGGCTTTTGAAATAAAAAATAATGAAATTCAATCTATTACCTATCTAAAAAACCAAATCCAGGCGTCGTTTTATCACAAAATCTAGGATTTTAAGCCATGAACAATATGACTTTTGGACATTATAACACTTGTTGATTTTTGCAAAACTTCATTCTAACCAAATTGAAATATGGCATTAGGTTATTCTGACATGTGGACATTTTGACACTTGGACGTATATTACCATAAACCAATATATTTACTTAAACAATTTAGATTCTTACGTCAATACAACTATTTACTTACCCAATAACAAACTTTTCTTAAGCCAAATATACATTTTCTTACTAAAACACGTTAGTTTATCTTATTTTGAAACAATTTAGATTCCTAGTTCAACACCATAATTTATATCCACAAAACAAAAATGTCTTGTTCGAAAACATTTGACTACCTTTACTTGAATAATTTAGATTCTTACGTCAATGCAACTATTTACTTGCCCAAAAACAAACTTTTCTTAAACCAAACATATATTTTCTTACTAAAACACGTTAGTATATCTTAATTTGAAACAATAAAGATTCCTAGTTCAACAACAAAACTTATTTCCGCAAAACAAAAATGTCTTTTTCGAAAACATTTGACTATTTTTACTTAAACAATTTAGATTCTTACGTCAATACCACTATTTACTTACCCAAAAACAAACTTTTCTTAAGCCAAACATACATTTTCTTACTAAAACACGTTAGTATATCTTAATTTGAAACAATAAAGATTCCTAGTTCAACAACAAAACTTATTTCCACAAAACAAAAATGTCTTTTTCGAAAACATTTGACTATTTTTACTTAAACAATTTAGATTCTTACGTCAATACCACTATTTACTTACCCAAAAACAAACTTTTCTTAAGCCAAATAGGTATACATTTTCTTACTAAAACACGTTAGTTTATCTTATTTTGAAACAATTTAGATTCCTAGTTCAACACCATAATTTATATCCACAAAACAAAAATGTCTTGTTCGAAAACATTTGACTACCTTTACTTGAATAATTTAGATTCTTACGTCAATGCAACTATTTACTTGCCCAAAAACAAACTTTTCTTAAACCAAACATATATTTTCTTACTAAAACACGTTAGTATATCTTAATTTGAAACAATAAAGATTCCTAGTTCAACAACAAAACTTATTTCCGCAAAACAAAAATGTCTTTTTCGAAAACATTTGACTATTTTTACTTAAACAATTTAGATTCTTACGTCAATACCACTATTTACTTACCCAAAAACAAACTTTTCTTAAGCCAAACATACATTTTCTTACTAAAACACGTTAGTATATCTTAATTTGAAACAATAAAGATTCCTAGTTCAACAACAAAACTTATTTCCACAAAACAAAAATGTCTTTTTCGAAAACATTTGACTATTTTTACTTAAACAATTTAGATTCTTACGTCAATACCACTATTTACTTACCCAAAAACAAACTTTTCTTAAGCCAAATAGGTATACATTTTCTTACTAAAACACGTTAGTTTATCTTATTTTGAAACAATTTAGATTCCTAGTTCAACACCATAATTTATATCCACAAAACAAAAATGTCTTGTTCGAAAACATTTGACTACCTTTACTTGAATAATTTAGATTCTTACGTCAATGCAACTATTTACTTGCCCAAAAACAAACTTTTCTTAAACCAAACATATATTTTCTTACTAAAACACGTTAGTATATCTTAATTTGAAACAATAAAGATTCCTAGTTCAACAACAAAACTTATTTCCGCAAAACAAAAATGTCTTTTTCGAAAACATTTGACTATTTTTACTTAAACAATTTAGATTCTTACGTCAATACCACTATTTACTTACCCAAAAACAAACTTTTCTTAAGCCAAACATACATTTTCTTACTAAAACACGTTAGTATATCTTAATTTGAAACAATAAAGATTCCTAGTTCAACAACAAAACTTATTTCCACAAAACAAAAATGTCTTTTTCGAAAACATTTGACTATTTTTACTTAAACAATTTAGATTCTTACGTCAATACCACTATTTACTTACCCAAAAACAAACTTTTCTTAAGCCAAATAGGTATACATTTTCTTACTAAAACACGTTAGTTTATCTTATTTTGAAACAATTTAGATTCCTAGTTCAACACCATAATTTATATATCCACAAAACAAAAATGTCTTGTTCGAAAACATTTGACTACCTTTACTTGAATAATTTAGATTCTTACGTCAATGCAACTATTTACTTGCCCAAAAACAAACTTTTCTTAAACCAAACATATACTTTCTTACTAAAACACGTTAGTATATCTTAATTTGAAACAATAAAGATTCCTAGTTCAACAACAAAACTTATTTCCACAAAACAAAAATGTCTTTTTCGAAAACATTTGACTATTTTTACTTGAATAATTTAGATTCTTACGTCAATGCAACTATTTACTTACCCAAAAACAAACTTTTCTTAAGCCAAACATACATTTTCTTACTAAAACACGTTAGTTTATCTTATTTTGAAACAATTTAGATTCCTAGTTCAACACCATAATTTATATCCACAAAACAAAAATGTCTTGTTCGAAAACATTTGACTACCTTTACTTGAATAATTTAGATTCTTACGTCAATGCAACTATTTACTTGCCCAAAAACAAACTTTTCTTAAACCAAACATATATTTTCTTACTAAAACACGTTAGTATATCTTAATTTGAAACAATAAAGATTCCTAGTTCAACAACAAAACTTATTTCCACAAAACAAAAATGTCTTTTTCGAAAACATTTGTCTATTTTTACTTATACAATTTAGATTCTTACGTCAATACCACTATTTACTTATCCAAAAACAAACTTTTCTTAACCCAAACATACATTTTCTTACTAAAACACGTTAGTATATTTTAATTTGAAACAATAAAGATTCCTAGTTCAACAACAAAACTTATTTCCACAAAACAAAAATGTCTTTTTCGAAAACATTTGACTATTTTTACTTAAACAATTTAGATTCTTACGTCAATACCACTATTTACTTACCCAAAAACAAACTTTTCTTAAGCCAAACATACATTTTCTTACTAAAACACGTTAGTATATCTTAATTTGAAACAATAAAGATTCCTAGTTCAACAACAAAACTTATTTCCACAAAACAAAAATGTCTTTTCCGAAAACATTTGACTATTTTTACTTGAATAATTTAGATTCTTACGTCAATGCAACTATTTACTTACCCAAAAACAAACTTTTCTTAAGCCAAACATACATTTTCTTACTAAAACACGTTAGTTTATCTTATTTTGAAACAATTTAGATTCCTAGTTCAACACCATAATTTATATCCACAAAACAAAAATGTCTTGTTCGAAAACATTTGACTACCTTTACTTGAATAATTTAGATTCTTACGTCAATGCAACTATTTACTTGCCCAAAAACAAACTTTTCTTAAACCAAACATATATTTTCTTACTAAAACACGTTAGTATATCTTAATTTGAAACAATAAAGATTCCTAGTTCAACAACAAAACTTATTTCCACAAAACAAAAATGTCTTTTCCGAAAACATTTGACTATTTTTACTTGAATAATTTAGATTCTTACGTCAATGCAACTATTTACTTACCCAAAAACAAACTTTTCTTAAGCCAAACATACATTTTCTTACTAAAACACGTTAGTTTATCTTATTTTGAAACAATTTAGATTCCTAGTTCAACACCATAATTTATATCCACAAAACAAAAATGTCTTGTTCGAAAACATTTGACTACCTTTACTTGAATAATTTAGATTCTTACGTCAATGCAACTATTTACTTGCCCAAAAACAAACTTTTCTTAAACCAAACATATATTTTCTTACTAAAACACGTTAGTATATCTTAATTTGAAACAATAAAGATTCCTAGTTCAACAACAAAACTTATTTCCACAAAACAAAAATGTCTTTTTCGAAAACATTTGACTATTTTTACTTGAATAATTTAGATTCTTACGTCAATGCAACTATTTACTTACCCAAAAACAAACTTTTCTTAAGCCAAACATACATTTTCTTACTAAAACACGTTAGTTTATCTTATTTTGAAACAATTTAGATTCCTAGTTCAACACCATAATTTATATCCACAAAACAAAAATGTCTTGTTCGAAAACATTTGACTACCTTTACTTGAATAATTTAGATTCTTACGTCAATGCAACTATTTACTTGCCCAAAAACAAACTTTTCTTAAACCAAACATATAATTTCTTACTAAAACACGTTAGTATATCTTAATTTGAAACAATAAAGATTCCTAGTTCAACAACAAAACTTATTTCCACAAAACAAAAATGTCTTTTTCGAAAACATTTGACTATTTTTACTTGAATAATTTAGATTCTTACGTCAATGCAACTATTTACTTACCCAAAAACAAACTTTTCTTAAGCCAAACATTGATTGTATTATTACAAAATGTAAGTCTATCTTATTTCAAATTATTTTAGATTCTTCTTTGAAATCCGTTATTTTCTCACATAAAATAAATTCTTCTTAGAACAAAAAAAAATTTTCTTAATCGAAAACGTTCCTGCTTTCTTAGAATGAGAATCGTCAATTACTAACAGCAAGAAAATGAAGTTTTGTTTTTATGATGTTTTGTTTTTAATTTAAGTAAATGGTACAACTTTTGGTTCAAAATATTAAAGGCTCTTGAACTTAGAATATGTTGTTTTATATTGAAAAACATTAAACTCTTTATTCAAAAAAGTTACTTATTGTTCAGACAAGACTCAAAACTTTTTAATATAAAAATATTTGTTTTGATTCTAGTAAATATATGGAGAATAATATTGTTTTTCGTAAAGAATATCATTTCGGTTGAACTAAGACATTATTTTTAGTTCAAGTAAATTTTTATTTGACATTAAACAATATTTCTGAGAATAAAAATATTCTTGAAAGAAAAATAATTCCACGAGCATTTTTTTCCGTGCATAAAGCGATGACAGGTTGCTAACCCATATTTTATTTTTCCCATAGTCTGTTGAACTCCACAACAAAACCATGTAACATCTATTTTTAAAGGCACACCATGTGTCAACAAAATCGTTTAATTTTAGACTCTAATACGTTTGGTATAATGTCTGAAATAAACTGCAAATGTTCAGTTTCATAAAACGCCATGTGTTTATATGACAATTTATTTAAAACCTTACTTCAATGCTTTTAAAGTCTTCTGTTTGTTGTCAAGCTATTTTAAAATACGCACGTTTTGTTAATTAGCAAACGGTTTTGAACTTTAATTTGTAAGGTGTAGGGCGTAGATTTATTTGTGGTGCTATTAGTTTGGTTTTGTTTTACGCAAGGCAGTAATGCGTTGCGTTGAGTATTATGGCAGGCCGGGATGATGTAAAGCATCGTGTTATTTTGATCCGTAACTGATGTGTTATGCCTGGATCACGACCTCACGCAATGCGATCTTTGACGCCACGTGTATCGCGCGAGTTTCTCTTGTTATCTTTCCGAGAGTAATAGGATAGTATATAGAATTAAGGTCTAAAATTACAAAACCTAATTGTATTTATCAAAAATTATCAATTCTGTAGTTAATTCGTTGTTTTTAGCTACCAATAATTTCATTTGTTTATTAGGCGATAGGCTCGCGTTTTTCAACTAACTAGACTCATTGTAATCGAAGATGTGGTCGACGGTGAAGCAAGCTTGCCTAGAAGTAACCTGTTCACTCTTGACTGGAAGACCACAAGATTTTAGCTATCAGGAAATACAGACTGCGACAGGGAATTTCAAGGAACAACTTCTCTAAATATACACTTTATTAGTTTAAGATTTTAAAATCAATTATGAGTTCTGTCAGTGAGTTGAAAAATTACGAACATTATAGGTGGCTATTGCCTTGCAAAATCAATTGAATAGTATTTTATAGCTCATATACCTACCTACTTAAAATACCGTCGATGTAGAAGGAAAAGTAAATAATCTGACAAACCCTGCTTTGACATATTGTACGTTAACTCAACAATTTTAACTTTCAATATCTTAATTCAGGAATTGTCGACTGTATTTTCATTTGTTTTTCACAGTTGCTTTTGCAACACGTGCGTCTCTTTGACCGTGCATTTCGTGGTCAAGCATTAATAAATGTTTCATCATCTTTCTAAGCCAGAGATGGAAACCCAATGGCATCCCCATTATAGTTGTACGCGACAATTATTGAAATTATAATTAAAGCTGTCGTAACTTGTTCATCATCTGACGTAACTGAGGTTAGGATAGGACTATCATCATCATCTGCCTAGCCTTTTTATCCAACTATATTGTGGTCGGCTTCCAGGCTAAGTGGATGCAGCTAAACGTATTAAATCAATAAATATACATAAATTATTATACTACTTTTTTTCAATAGTGATAAAAACTTGCAGGTTGTTTTGTAGTTATATAAAAACTTGAGAGGTGTCAAGGGACACCCGGATGGAACGAAGTTACTGTATACACCTAACAAAAATAATCGTCGCGACTCCACTCCGCTCCACTCCACTCCACTCTTTGAGCTCTAACACCCTTTCGCAACGCGCGATAAGGAACTTCGTTCCAAAAAGTGTCGTGACAACTTTTCGTAAGATTTTTTTCCGTCTAGCCCCCTTTCACAACGCGCGATAAGGAACTTCGTTCCAATAACTTGTTTTCGATGGCTTTGTTCAATTTTATTGGCTCTTGCCACCTACTGAACAAATTAATCTCCTTCTTTTTTGAAGTCGGTTAAAATTGAAGAAGATACGCAACATCACATCATAGTTGTCTGTTATTTATGTGAATTTTTGATATTAATGCACCATCAGGTTCTTAGTCATGTTTTGGCATAAATTTTCTGCGAACTCTTGACCTTGAGGCATTCCAATGATGTGATGGCTTAATGTCAGCAGGGTTTCTTGATATTTATAGAGATCAGCGGTACCTATAAAAATTAAAACATTTTACCAGTAAAAGGAGAGAACTTTGGTTTCATACAATCCCTGGCCCAGCATGTCAAAGTATGTAATCCCATTATCGTGACCCCGAAACATAAGGGGCTGTTGGAGGACACCGTGGATTTTAGGCAGTACGAGTCTGACAATCCCTCCCGCCCTGTCTTGCGTGAGAGGACTCATTTGATAATTTTACCACGTAAAACAAATGCATGTCAAAATATAAATTTGGTATCAAAAACGCATATGGTCGTTTGGACCCGCGGGCCCCACCAGAGCCCTCAAACGACCAAAGAGCCAGTTTGATAATCAGGAACAAAATTACTTGACTAAAACTGAAAATCTTAATTTCCAAGTGACTAAATGAAACTCGGCGAACCCTCTGAAACTGCACTCTTATAGAATTAAAACACAATGCATTTAACTGACAATGGGGAGCAGTACAAAGCGTTCTATGATAGCTCACTTACTATTGTGAGGAGCTCATTTCCTTTTAAACTTGGTGGCTTATAGCCGGGGGCTGCTTGCCCATTAACCCCTATTTTAATTTGCTGTGAGGTCTCTATATTTGTGAAGCTTCCTTTGGTGAGATCTTTTTATGGTATATATCCTGCCATGCCGTTTTCGGCTACGGCGACCGTTTCATCTCTATCCTACTGGCGTCTATCATGGGCTCTCATATGACTAGAAAAACCGCCTTTGTTTGCAAACATTCTTGCACATATTGGACACGTGAGAGCACCATTAACATAATTGTAATTGATTGCCGCTGGTGGTCGGGCTTTTAGTTCGTCACGCTTACTATCTAATTTTGAAAGCCGACGAGTCTCAAAGTCAGAAACTTTTTGATGTACCAGTGACCTCCACTCTCTGCGGTTAGACGCAAGGTTTTCCCACTGAGATGGATCTACGTCACATCCCTTCATGTGTCTTTTAAGCACATCCTTAAATCTCAAGAGCTGTCCGCCATGCTTTCGCTTGCCCTCCTGAAGTTCTGAATAAAGGATGCGCTTCGCCACTCTCTGCTCCGACATACGCGCCACATGGCCGCACCACCGTAGTTGCCTTCTCATGAGGTACGCCTCAATGCCTCCTACATTTGCTCGTCTCAATACTTCAGTATTGCGCACTCGATCAGACCAATGTATGTTAAGAATTGTACGAAGGCATTTGAGATGAAATCGGTCCAATTGTTTAATGTGACGTCGGTAAGGTGTCCATGTCTCGGCAGAGTATAGGATATTAGGTAGTACAACAGCCATATAAATGGATATTTTTGTGGCAAGCTTTAAGTCGTGAGAGCAGAAGACCTTGCCATTCAATTTACCGAAGGCTGCAGCAGCAGCACTGATTCTGCTGTTGATTTCGGCGTCAAGGTCACACTTCGATGTTAATGTGCTCCCCAGATATCGAAATTTATCAACCTGTTTCAATCCATCTTCACCAAGCTTAATGTTCAACATCTCATGACCGTGAACGTCCAGAGACATAACTTCTGTCTTCTTGACGCTGATCTTCAGGCCAAATTTAGAGCACTGCTCGTGAAGGTTCGAAACCAGCTGTTGAAGACCTTCCGGAGATTCTGCCACAAAACATAAGTCGTCTGCGTACATAATTTCTTGAATATGTGCAAGACAGACTTTAGTGCTTGCCTTTAGTCTCGACAAATTGAAAAGACTGCCATCTGTGCGAAAGCGCAGCCTGACACCCTCTAAAGATATTGCAAGGACCTCGCGAATGACCACTGCAAAGTAAAGTGCGAAAAGAGTGGGGGTCAAGACGCAGCCCTGCTTCACGCCACAGGTAACGGAGAAGAACTGCGACTGTTCATCTTCGGCCACCACTTAACACTCCATGGCATCATGTAAGAGACGCACAAGTCTTACGAACTTTTCCGTACATCCAAGTTTCTGCAGTACCATCCAAAGGGCCTCACGAGGAACGCTATCGAAAGCTTTTTCAAGATCGACAAAGCAGAGATATAAGTGCCTACCTTGCTCTCTGCTCTTCTCCTGCAGCTGTCGGACCGTCATCCTTGCTTTTCAGAAGATAATCGCCATTAAGCGATTTCAGAGGCACTTTGACAAAATTGGATTTACCAAGGAGTTTGCGAACTTCATTATAGAATTCCCCAAGTAGACGACTGTCAGCAAGCCATTGCATATACTGCGCCTTATTCCTCCACCACTTGTCTTTTGCATCTCTGGTAAGTTTGCGCAACTTCCGATCACTAGCTTTTATCGTCGCACTGCTTTCCCTGCTTCTAAGCAGAGCTCGGTGTTTAGCAATTGCTTCCGTCAGGACGATGTCATTTTCGTCAAACCAGTCTTCCTGTTGCTGAGGTTTTATACCTATAGTTGCAGCTGCAGCATCCAGTATTGACGACGAAAGACAGTCCCAAACAGAATCAATATCAGGAGAATCAGGGATCGGTGGTATAACATTATTAGTTACAGTCTCTGCGAAAGCCCTTCTCGTCTCGGAATCAGCTAGCTTCTCTATATTTAACCGTTTAGCTTTACTCTGGCTGTAAGCTCGTATTTGATCACTATCTCGCCTAATTGGAGTTTCTTGTACTTTCTTCTCCATAGAGATCTACTTCTTGGAATGGGCATCTACGGTACTTTCACAGTTTTTATGTCTTGTGACTGGGACTGTAGCACCATAACTTGTAGTGTTTCATAATATCCCTTTGATTGTCTATGACAATTCAAAAGTGCCTGTAACTGGCCTACTTGAAATAAATGCTTTGATTTTTGATTAATGGTAAACAATGATGTGGTTGTTGAAGCACGCTTGCCTAGAAGTTACCTGTTCAATCTAGACTTAGTAGAAAGATAAGATGGCATACCATGGCATGTTAGATGTTACAACAAATTACGTCTTAGTCATGTTCTTAGGAAAATCCCACCATCCTCTATTCCTAGTGCACTGCAACTCTAAAAGACAGAATCACTAGTGGCGACCACCAGAATAGTGCCGAGACAACAAACGCGATTATTCGATAAAGCAAACAACTGCAACTTATGAAATGAAAGCCAGAGTCAATAGCGGCGACTAACAGAAACTGGCGGCTATGAAGCAGGATGAATTTTCGGAGAATAATTTATTTTAAAACTGTCTTGGATCACGCGCTATCCTTGCTTCACTATGAAAGAATCACAATCGAGGTTTTTTCAATATTCAGTCTCATTTTGTCCTTTCATTCTCTTAGTAAAATATAATTCAAATAATGAAAATTAAATTACTAATTACCCAAAACTCGTTAGTTTATAACCCTCTTTTTAGGCATCGCCGCGCTCGGGCTCACGATTGCCTCCTTGTTTTTACTCAGCCCTATTAGGTTTAGCTGGAACACTGGTAATAAGATCTAGATCTATGAAATCCCTCGGTAAATAGCGCTAAATCTTGGTCCATTTCATTAAGTATTTATTCAGTACGTATAAAGTACAAGTAAATGTAAATGGAGCGATCAATCAATGCCAAAATACTGCTGTAATCAGTCTTCTGAAACAAGCAAGTTGGGCTTGAGTTATTGTTTGTTGTAATCTGTATTGAATTAGTTGGATCTGGTAATAGGATAAAATTGGAAGACTCTTCATCATCTGCCAGGCTTGTCCCAAGTAAGAGTCGGTTTTCAGTCTAACTGGGCACAGTTGAATAGCAGTATTTTACATGGAGCGACTGTCTATCTGACTTCTATAAAACAGTACTCGGTAATACGCCTTGGTACTAACAACCAGTCTTACTGGTTGTTAGACTTTCGGGTTTCTGACTAACAGAAACAACTGTCGAAGGTCTACAATGACACCTGGGAGCAGACTTTTAAGTCACGTTGAGCTCTTTGTGTTATGAGTTGAGCTACACGGTCACTGACACATGCTTGCACTGACTGGACAGGTTCACTCAAATCTGTGTGGTTCTTTCTTCAAAAGACCACCTCAGACACCTGCATGGTTCTCATACATATATTTGATCAATAAAAATTGTCTGGACTTTAAAAGAGACTGTGCCCTCTGAGTTTGTTTCGGATGTTTCTTTTCAGAGTAGTCAGGTACGAAACACCGGCCTCATCTAGTGTAAAATAGTGTCTTTTGACGTGTAAAAGAGTTTGCCAAAACCAATTCACTGAATAAATATCATTTATCCTTTAACGATCCACCTATATTCAAATGATTTTGAGCTTGCTGTTAATCTAGCTTAGAAGCAAAGGTAAGGTGTCAGATCATGTGAGCTTACCCAGAACAAACTAGAATCAATCAACACTGCAAGCATCTACTTCAAGCGTAACCAGATGTTATTTTAATATTATTATTAATAGACACTTGAATCTTATTTAGTGTTACAGTTACTATAATATGATATAGAGAAAGGAAGAACACAATAATCTGATAAGTGGAGTACAATCAGCAAAACAAACATTCGCTGCGTGGGGTCGAGTGTTGTGTGCGTTTACGAGCGCGCGGCCATTATAGCGTATATTTATAACATTTTGTCGAAGCCTCGTGTTTATTTGCTTATTTGTGAACCGTAACACTTGTGATAGGGCTGCCACTTTGCTTACAAAATAGAATTGAAAACTAAATGCTTTGTTGCTAACAATCGTATCTTCATAATCATCATATGCTTAGCCTTCTTCAAAATAAATAGGGGTCGGCTTCCAGTCTAGCCTTAAACGACTACCTATCTGACCTTCACAATCTTTTGATAAGACTGGTTGTCTGGCTTTTCGGATTATTGCGTAGAAATGACGGCTTTCAAAGGTATGATCTGACAGCCGGAACGCTGTCGCGGCTGCCATTTCCAGAGCTTAACTTGCTTTCCGTGGCACGAAGGAAACTTGATATGATAGAAGGTATCCATTTATTTTTTAACTTGTGGAAATACTCATGGACTTCCTCCACCTGGGGACGCAGAGGGACATATCAGACTCGCTAACCTTGGCAACTGCAACTTAACCTTTTAAATCAATCTGTGGGACTGCTATTAGTTATTTATTATTTAAACACGAGCTTAAAACAGTACGAGGCAACCCTGTAAAATTATGAATGGCGTAGGCGCGGCGCACTCTCATAATTTTGAGCTTATTATCTGTATGCAAACGAGAATATGTTATGCGTACATGCGAGTCAGGATATTCAGGAAACGGATCTAGGCTGTCTTACCTTCAGCAATTTTTTAACAAGCTGTATAATAATAGCCTAGGACTAAGAAGGGTTGACCAGTAAACCGTAAAAGTTAGCCCATTCATTGGTGTATTTTCGAGGCTGCGATTGATGGCATTGACTGTCAAGTCCACATCAGCCAGTAAACATGTCCCTACAACTGCAATTCGGCAACATACAGATGGAAGCTAAAGGTATAATAGTGTTAAAGAATATAGCGAAAAGGAGAGGATTGAGAATGCTACCCTGAGGTACGCTAGCATAGACATTTCACAAATCTGAGAAAATCTCATCTAGGTGGACGCTCTGAGAGTACCCCCGAATATATGAGTCTAACCAGGATAACACAGAGGCAGAAAAAATAAAAGAGTGAAGGATACCAATACCAAGTATAACGTCGAAATGCACTGACTTGAATGCTCAACTAAAGTCTAGAAAACCTAACGATGTGTGTGTGTGATATGTATTGTTCATAGTCGAAGCCAGGAGTGTCAGAAGCCAGATTGTAATGGTTTTTCTTTAGACAGCACTGACATCGGTGATGGAAAACGGGAAAACAATCCATTTGAAGTCTGAAGTCATTTCAGAGGCATAAGGAGGCAGCTTTACTCTGATACCAGAATATGGTGTGTTCGAATCGAGTAGATATGTAGATGGTCTATTGTCTCTTTAATTCACTGATGTGTTGAAGTTGATCCAGCAATGGGGTCAAGCCCTTGTCTGATTTTGGGGTGAAGTGCTTCTATTATCCTATCGATCACTTAATAGGCCTATTACCCGCATCTAGCTATTAATTACATTCATTTGATCATGCGGGCGTGGATAATATAGGTCATATTGTTATAAGGATAAAGATATCAAGTCCTTTCTCAGCGGTGTCTTCAAATCTTCACAGACGTTTATTGTTGGGTGGGATCGAGCTCCTAGCGTTCCACCCCATGTAGCAGCACCGACCGACCTGTATTCTGCGGTGTTGTCTTTTGTGATAGGTCTCACTAGGATCGCCTGTCTCGTGTCTATATTCCATCAATGCACTGGAGTTTACTTCCTTCTCGTTGAGACACCTCGTTGACAGAGGCCAAGAGCAGTTCTGAAGGTCTTAAACAACCTGTAAGCACTATTCCTAAAGATTCTCGTCGTGAATTTCCAGCACACGCCATTAACCAATGATATAAATAAAAAGAGGTAAATATCGCACAAATTGTTGAGGACAAAGTAAGACAATTGTTGCTCTTTGCTATCTGCTATCTCTTTCTATTTTAATACGTTCCGCTTTATCTATCGCTGTCGTAGTTTAAAATTAATATAATAACAGCGCAACGATATCTGAACGCCATTCGGTATGAACATGGCGTATCTTTCTTTATCATATCATTGCCATTAACCATTTTTCCATAATTAATTAAGTGAATTATTCGGAATGTTGATGACTTGTTGTTTTAGAACCGCAACGCTTTTCAGAATTCCAACTGTTGTCGCAAATTAAAATA
Organism: Agrotis segetum; assembly: GCA_036375495.1. Lineage (NCBI taxonomy): Eukaryota > Metazoa > Arthropoda > Insecta > Lepidoptera > Noctuidae > Agrotis > Agrotis segetum. The sequence goes on along the minus strand of JAQSVV010000197.1, from coordinate 603,039 downwards.
AATATCTATACAAAAAGCCTGGTGAAGTCAACCGCTCATTGTTTATGTAAGCGTGGGTTTGAGGTCATTTGTTGAGCTTTGATCCTTATGTTATGTATGCAAAAATATGCGTACATTACTCTCTCTCTCTCTTCATTAAAGGATTGAAAGGAAAGACACACTGTAGATATGTGTGTTAATTGATATTATAAAACACCAGCAGTGAAGTTTTATAATTAACTATTCCACAGCCGCATCGTTTTGGGATAAAAAGTATGCTAAGGTTGTATTGTGTTTGTGTTATCCTTATAATCCTTTCATCCGTCCATTTTCACAAACTTTCGCATTTATTATTGTAGTAAGGCTTTTGAAGTAAGGTCCGCACACATCAGGCAGCGATTTTAGTTTTCTTTGAGATTTTTACATGACTTTGGCGCGTATTAAGGGGCTAGGTCAGTAAAAATACGGTTTTTATTTTTTACTTTTCTTCGTACATATCTGGACTACAGATCTTACAACTTGGATTATAGTTATTGACTATATGATCTAAATTCTCACAAAGTTGAAAACACGATTCAATTAAATTTTTTCGATACAAAAAAAATGCAAAGTTCGGTCTATCTAATTTATTTTTTGGACTTTATGGAATAACTAATATGAGTTATTGAAAGGATGTTGTTTTAAATTGTATAAAATACTAGTGTCTAAATTCTGTAAAGACATTTTTTCAATTAATAACAATTTTAATTCATAAAAAGACGCCGATATGTTTGGGCACATACGCCGTTTTATTCTGAGCACACATCCACTATCGTCCTCTCATCTTTTGCCTTTTAAAAGTAGTGTCATCACTTTCGTTCCTTGACGAATCAGTCAGCCAGCGTGGCTCTTACAGGCTAGACCTGCGACACTTTTTTTCAGATCGCGGCTGTCAGATTTTCGTAATAATAAAATTGGAACGGATAAAAAGATCGAGAAAATAAAGACGAATGATACGTAGGCTTATAGATTATTCAAAACTATGTTCCGCTGTGTTCAATGGGACGTGATTAAACGGACATGACTGTAAATAAGTCACGTAAACTTTCTATTTTAAATAACACATTATTTTGATGAATAAATAAAGAATAAAATAAACCAAACTTACTGAAAATCAACGCAGGAAATTCCTGACGACCCCTACTGAGCAAACAAGGGAAATGTTAGAATACGTATGATTCTATAAATTACAAATTGTTCCTATCAATATAATAAATTACTCACAGTGATATTATATCAATGCTATCGTGATATCGTACTATTGTTGTCGGATGGTTCCTCTGTGTCCATCCTCCTCCCATCTAATCTTTATGCATCTAAATACCATTTCACATGAACTAATGATAAATGCACTGATTTCAACATTTTGAGATAATAATTATGTAACTGAAAACAACTTCTAATCGTATCAAATTGCGATATAGGATAAGAAGCACTTCACTTTTATTATTATTTATTTAGTTTCGTCACAGATTTATAACAATTTCTAAGAAACAGGATTAAAATAAATTAAATGAAAACTGCTGTTGTCATTTTGAATACTTCAAAATTACTTGTCAACTACAAATAAGGCATAGCACCCACCACCCTGTTAAATATCGCCTATGATGAAAAATCGGTGGTCATTGCTGTCTCACCGCGTGTTCGGTACAAGTTGCTTCTCGCTCTATTTATTGCTTTGGAGTAAAAAAAGATCAGTACTGGGTTCATGCTTTTTGAGTCGATAGATAATATCTCTAAGGGTTTCATTTATCCGGGCACGCCGCAATTGCGGCGGTAAGACCTCTCTTTGAGGAGTGGCTGGAGATAAGTCATGGCGTCCTGACCTCCGCTCACCGCTTGACGCAGGTACTCATCGGACACGGAAGTTTCGGGAGGTACCTATGTCTGATGCGAAAGGAGGAAACGCCTGGGTGTCACCACTGCGAAGATCGCCCGGAGGGCACGGTGGAGCATACGGTGCAAGACTGTCCAGCTTGGGCAGAGCACCGACGTGTCCTCACGGTTGCGATAGGCGGAGACCTCTCGCGCACAGAAGAAGGAAGCAGGCCTCCTTCTGCGAAGCAGTAATGCTCGCGAAGGAGGAGGCGGGCCGCGAGCGAGAGAGGACAGTGTCCTCCCTCCGCCCCACCCGCGGTGGTGAAGCCCACGGCGACGGACGTCGCTAGACGATCTCCGGCCACCGTAGGCGCGGGTATGCGGGCAGCGAGTAAAGGGCAACTCGCTGCCCGACCATGGACCATGCCCCGGTCGACGGCGCGTTGTGTCCCACGCGCGCCTCAAAGAACGTCAGCATAATGACGGGGCCCCCCTCTCAGAGGGCCAAATCCTGCCGGGGTCGCGGGATTATTTCCTTACCGTGACCCCGGAACAGAAAGGGCTATTGAAGGACAGCGTCGATTTATCAGAAAAGTGATTATTACAACATTGTCCCAAAAAAATACTGTAGATAAGATAGTATAGAATGAAGATTTAATTATAAAGAGGTGACATCAAATTGTTCTAGTGTTTGTCATTACATCAAAATGCATCAAAAATTAGTACCAACACCAGATGATGGAGGACAGGGTGTCAAGCACTCTTAGCTTTCCACTCTCGAACATATAAAGATATCACGCAACCAGCTTTGTGACCGCACGTTAATAAAAGGAGCGTGTGTTTGGGGCTTTTTTTAGAGTGCTAAAATAATCGAATGAGTCCTCCTACCCAGGGCACGGCGGGAGGGACTGTCAGACTCGGAATACTTACTAAAATCTACGATGTCTTTCAATAGCCCTTTACGTTCTGGGGTCATGGTATTCGCTAGCCCGCGACCCAGGTAGGCCCTCTAAAAGAGAGCCCCGTCATTGCCATTGTGCTGACACTCTTTCAGGCGCGTGTGGAACACAAAACACATGCCCTTGCCCGTGCGCGCGTGTGTTTGGGGCTTAACGATAATGGGTATTGTCACTTTCGTAAGGTATGCCAATTATCATTCATTTTCTACCAAAATAGTAGTTTTGTTCGTAATCTCGGGACATCAAAATGTTATAAAATAAATTTAAGACTGTGAATGATAAAAATATTCACAAAATATTAATCCACATCAATAAAGATTTCTATCATTTTGTTTTAGTAAATGTTTCGATATCCTTATATCAAAATATTTCTTCTAGAGTAATACATGTATTTTGCGTAAGGGGAACACTTTATGAAATGTCGAAGTTGACGAAATGAAATTCATAAAACTTTGGATAGCGTTAATTTTGCGATACTAACGCCTCCTGGTGGCGGCGCGTGGCAACTTTTCCGACTCATCAAACGATGCTTTCGCTTGACCATACGCCGTTAAGAAATTCTCCTATATCGTTTCGTTTACAAATATTAAAACTCTTGAGACATGTGGATACGCCATCTGCTTTGTAAATAACCTTCTACCATTATTTTCTCGTGTTGCTATCTTAAAACTTTTTTTTTGTCTGCCGTTATCATTAAGGCGCTCCCTCACCGGGAGCATTCACGTGTAATATAACATTATAGATTCGACTTTGAGCATTACATTACAATACTACCTCCCTGACTGACGAGCATTCGCGTACATTTAGTATATATTTGATACAAGGTGCGCATTGTGATGCTCGATTGTCTTCACTCACTGATGAAATGTTCGAATCTGTAACGTTACATTACAGGTGAATGCTCGCGGTGAGGGCGCCTTTAAGATTAAAAATGTAACAGTTATTATTTGAGCGACATATTTGTCATTTGGTTGTGGGCGTCCAGAGGTCTAATTTTCTGAACCGAACATGCAATTGATATACAATTTACATAATGTATACGTGTGGGAGGCACCTTGATCTTTTTATTATTGTTAATAGGAAATAGTTATCGGAAGTTGTATTTTATCTGTTTATCGACGATTTAGGAATTAAAATGTACTACTAGTGATATCAAAAGGAGAGGCCTATGTTCAGCAACGGACGTCCAACGGCTGAGATGATGATGATGACTAGTGATATTTCTCCTGTACCGTGGGTTGATTTACAAATATTTAAAATCACGTATACAAATCCAGAACTGGAGCAATTTCATGAATGTCATAGCAATTTTGGTTCATGCGGTAATAGAACCCGCGAGCGAAGCACAGCAAAGATTTTTAATTTTCATCAGGATTTGGATGAAATTTACATGGTGTGGATGGGTACACACATGGTTCTTAACCTGGATTCTCACAAACGTTTTTATCCCAAAATTTATGTTCCCATGGGACAATACAATATTCGAGTTGTAGCTGGCGGAGTCGCTGGCAATAGCTAGTAATCTAATAATTATGAGAATTTATGTCAAAAACGACTGAAAACATCTATTTACAAAAGAAAAATATCATTCCAAGGCCTCTCACCGGAAAATATAATAAAAATCATAGCAACAGTTTTTCCTTCCTTTACAACTTCCGTTAGATAAATATTGTGATACATAATATTGGCGTTTTCTTCGAATTGACGTCAGTCACTGTGATAATGTCTTTGAAAGATAACTTGAACCAACTGACACATGATACTGAGAGTATTTACATAGAGAGAGAATGTTGCTATAAATGGGTAATTATTGTAAGACAAAAATATATCGTGTATAAAGAAAAACATTTTTTTACAATGTAGAGCGTCGATTATCCGAACTAATTGGGGGACATGGGTGTTCGGAAAACCGTTTTTTTCGGATAATCGAACTACCTATATGTTTTTTGTTTAAGATGGGTTTGCTCTTGACTCTAGTCCAGGTTAAAGGGGACAGAGAAAAAGCCTACAATGAACCGAGCTTACCCTGAAGAAACCTGTCCTCTATTACGTTTTTTACGACCCAAGAAGTGAGTTCCAGTACTTTGCTGTGCACATTATGAAGGAAGATTGTAAGCTCATAGTGAAACCTAGCAGTTCGGGTAAGCGGTCGTTCGGTTAACCGAGGTTCGGATAATCGACGCTCTACATTTTACAATTATGTAGAAGGATGTTTGTAATTGCTAAATAATTACAGCCGCACAGACCTCTCCATCTCCCGGGTTGAGCCGCACTTGCCGCAGTTGGTCTGTAGATGAGTGACCATCTGTCATAGCGAGTTTCCTCCGTGCTTCGGAAAGCACGTAAAGCCGTTGGTACCGGCTGTCATTTGTAGATCTTTGACAGAGTAATACTGTTAGTCAGAAGCTCTGAAAGTCTGACAACCAGTCTTACCATAGAGTATCGTATTCCCAAGTTACTGTGTTGTGGAGGTCTGATAGACAGTCGCTCCATGTTAAAATATTCAGCTGCATCTGGTTCGACTGGAAGCCGACCACAATATAGTTGGGAAAAGGCAGGCAGATGAATTTATGAGGAACGTCTGGAATTTTTATGACTGCGAATGATAAGCATATGAAAACATTCTTTGACTTTGATGACTTCCTGATGTTGGCAATAAAAAGTGACGAGACCTAGGTCGTCTAATTATGATAATTTAATGCCTGATGTTCGTGACTAACAGTTACTACATAGTTTTTATGTTAGTAATGAAAAAATTCTCCGATCCGTTGTGACTCACCACTCAACAACTGCTGACATTATACGTATAAAAAAAACGGCCAAGAATCCCGTTTATTGTATAGGTGCCCCCCGTTTTATACTTTATTATGTTTTATTAGTATTTATTGTGAAATCGGCAATATAAATACATCATCTGTTTCAACTGCCAAAAGGTGTGAGTCCACAGGTCGGCATCGCACGTATCGTACGTAACGGATTTTAGTTTGCCTTGTATGAAAACTCATACAACTGCGTCCACTGATCCGCATCGTACAGACGGCATTCATCATCGGCAATGCCTTAATGCGATGCGTACCGATGACGTCATACGGAATGCCGATCAGTGGAAGCGATGAAGGTGGCATCGGCAATCCGATTGCTGATACTCGCGTCGGCAATCCGATCGCTGCCGACACAGAAATCCGTTTGATGCGATGCGTCCGATACGTACGATGCGGACCTGTGGACGCTTACCATTAATATCACGGTTCATAAGTGCGGTGCCTGGTGACAGCGGAGTCTTAGTATTAAAAAAAAAAACCTTTGGTTACCGAACCCTAAAACCTAAGTACTATTGTCCACAGAACCAACAAAAAAAAACTTAGGTAACTGGCTTCAATTGTATAGAAAAATCAGGACGAATGAAAACCCTGAGTGCGTATAACGCCTTTTATGTTGCGTGGTCTAAACCCACTTAATAAGTATAATGAATCGGTCAGTAAGGCAGTTGTCCCACCGTCAGCGATTTAGCAAATAACTGTCGGACTTTTTCTCAGTCAACAGGCGTAGAGGGAGCTCGTTCACGACTTTGGACTTAGCGGTGAGCGGAGCGATTGGCGGCGCGAATAACACAGTATTTTCATAGGAGTACTCGAATTCGCTTCTGGCGGCGGCGCCTTGTGGTGTCTTTTAAACATTACATTTTGATCTTACTGCTTGCCGCTCTGCGCTAAATCACCACACACAGCGGCAAGGTCGTGTATGTTAACGTTACTAGGAGGCACTCGCACACACAGCGTATACACACGCTGTTCGCCAACTCGTGTTCAATCGCTCGCTCTTCTCGCTAATCGCTAGCGACGGGACAACAGCCTGAAAGCTCGCAACAAAACGGTTAACCTCGCGTCAAGTACACAAGGCCTGCTGAATATTTCAGTGGGCCAGTACAGTTGAGTATCTGCCGCATGGTTTAGTATAAGGGACTCTTGTGACTACTTTAACATAAGTATTACTGCGAAAGCATGAAGAAAAGAATGAAAGAGATTTAAGAATGAAATAGCGTTTGCCAGCGAATTTGACAGTCAAAATGGCGATACGTCAGGCCAAAATGACAGGGCACCCTATAAGGGCCCAAAGCCAGTACAAGTCTGACAGTTTCACTCGTCCTGCCCTGCAGGCGTAGCATGGCGCCGTAGAAAGGGGTTTTGTCGACGGAAGAATAGACAAAATGAAAGAACGTAGAAATGTTTTTAGCGTTTTAAGCATGGTAATGTGAAAAATATGGAAAATAAACGTTCTTTTTCTCTTCAATAGTGTACATAAATTGTGTCATATTTGTGCAAAAAAACAGTCGATTTGTGAAGAAATAACGATGAAATAACTTTTTCTTTTCTTGGTAGAATAGAGTTAGAATCGCCATGATACGCGTGCTGGGTGGGAGGACTCATTTCATATATTGTGATTGACTCGCGTACAAAAAAACTACTACCGCACCAATATGCGCACAAAGATAGCAGAAAAAATCTGGTAAAACTGGCCAAGGGCGAGAATCACACGAAGGGTTCCGTACCATTTGTGTATTGGCTGCGTTTCCACTGAGGCGTAGCGGAGAGCGATTCACCAATCACATGGCTTGAAATCCACATCTATTCTCCTCTGAAGCAGTTGTGATTGGTAAATCGCTCTCCGCTCCGCCTCAGTGGAAACGCAGTCTAAAAACAGCAATAAAATGACAGATGGACAGCAAAGTCTTAGCTTTATGGTCTCGTTTTATCTTTTGGGTACGGAACAAGTAAGAAATAACTAGGTTTCCGGAACCACACCTTTTGCTTCCACTATGGACACACACTAAAAAAAAACCTGCAAAAAGAATGAACGGACGCAGCTGCATATTCCTCGCTACCAAGCTGACTGCACTGAAAAATTCAGCAGTTTCATGCCATCCGTGTTAGCAAATACTGGTATTGCCGCACCGTCGAAATTTTTGAGTTCCCACATACCTATAACAGCTATATTATGCGCGTGCATGGCTTTTTTATCTATGTTCAATGTACTAGCACTGGGTTTTTGGGTTGGTAAAATCATTAAAGGAGTCTTGCTTTGGGTGAAACGAAAAGGAGGGACTGTCAATCAAATCAAATCGTTTATTTCAACTAGGCCAATTACAGGCACTTATGAATTGTCAAAAGACAAAATAAAACAATTACAAAAATAGTTATGGTGCTACAGTCCCAGTCACAAGACATAAAAACTTTGAAAGTACCGTAGGTGCTCATTCCAAAGCGTAGATCTCTTGGAGAAGAATGAGCAAGAAACTACATGGACCCTTTCAATCGCCAAAATTATTACAAAAATTTTATTACATCATTCATCATCAGATGAGATGTGAGAACGATGTGGCAAGATAATAGTGTCCATAGTAAAATACAAAAATAGGCTTAATGAACTAAAAATCCATCTTGTTTTTTCAATTGTGCTCGCTTTGAGAGAATGAAGAGATTTTTTGAACGTTGCCCCACACTAAGTTAAGTAAGGAGTTTCTCCTGTGTCGTGTCGTGTGTGCGTTTACAAACATAAACACTCACATACACAAACACCCAGAACAACTATTTCTAAGTCCAACAAATATATGTTCTGTGCGTATATTTGAGGTTTTTCCGGCGGCTTCTATCGCCTCTTCTTTTGCATTCCCCTTTTACTTCTTTTTTTAAGCGTGGTAAAATCCTCAAATACCACCTTACTGTCAGACTTGTACTGACTAAAATCCACGGTGTCTTTCAATAGCCCTTTATGTTCCGGTGTCACGGTAATGAAATAAGTCCCGCGACCTCCCCTTTTACTCTTATCTTATTTCAACAGTTTCTAGATTTCCCTCTGTACTCAAAAATCAATATCGATTCTGCGGTTTAGATGTGAAACCGTAACGAAAAAATTAAGTCACTTTCATATTTTTTTATAGGATTAAGAGAGAGCATTGATTTCCAAGAAAAGCATAAAAAAAAAAAAACAAAAAAATATGAACTCAATAAAAAAGTAAGCGCCATGCCGCCGCCGTCGTCGTAAAAATAGTCTGAACAACCTATATAAAACTATAATGTATTCACAATTAAGTCCAAAGTCCCTTCATTTACAACTGTTAAAGGTCAAAGGGTATTTCCTTCTTAAATTATGTCAATGACAGGAAACCCTTAAATGTGTGCTCAATTTCAACAATTTCGTCAAAAGGAAAATACGCTCTATTCCCTTTCTTGAAAGTGTAATTTCTTTTAACATTAATAGCGAAAGAAATTGACTGAATTTATTTTTCCTTGGAGTTTAGAGGTTTAGAGTGGTTCTTAATTGGTTTATGACTTAGTAACTGTTCGCCGCGGTTTCAAACGCTGATCCTATTGGTGGGAAATGGTCTATTCGACACCATTTTTTTTTCATTCGCACCAGCACGCGTATCATAGCTCCTTAGAAACGGGTTTTGTCGACACGAGAATAGACAAAATGACAGAACGTAAAAGATTTTTACCGATTTATAAGCATGGCAATGTTTAGATAGAAGAGATATGTTTCTATTCTTTAATGGTGTACGAATCGTGTCATACTTGGGCAAAAAACAGTCGATTTGTATAGAAATAACGATGAAATAACTTTATCTTTTCTTGGTAGAATAGAGATAGAATCGCCACGCTACGCGTGCAGTAGTTCACAATGGGCATGACTTGACGCAAAATGTGCACTTTGCGGCACATTTTGCAACAAATGCCAATTATGCGAGTTGCACATTTTGCCGACACAGCCAGAAGAAGAGTATCCAACTGTCCAGAAAATGCTTTACGAAAAGCGATCAAAAACTAACTAAAACTAAAAAAATATTTTCACACATTTTCATCGCACTTCTATTCAAAATTGACGCTCCATTTTTAGCTTTAACCCGTAAATATCTCGTGGGGAGGGTTCAAAAGGTTTTAACCGTACGCCGCTTGAAAGCGTAAACCACGCTCGTTAGGGACCACGTCATCAACGCACTTTTGTTTTGGCTTTTCAAAGAATTTCTTAGTCAGGGCAGTGAGGTATTTTATGTGTGGCATTTGTGCCACTGTGAGCGTTAAGCGACAAGCGAGTAGAGCTAGTAACTTGAAAGGAAGATGCTCTACGGTGTTATTATGAAGTCATTCAGACCTTTTTGGAGATCGTCAGGTTGGTCAGCCACAACTGAATACATGACCTTTTTTTGGGTTGTGAAATCATAAAATGAGTCCTCCCTCACGTTGACTGTCTAAATATAATACCACCTTTTCGAGAGATGCGGGGCACCATCAAAGATCATAATTATTGTGTATTTCTGCCACTTACGCGGAGCTACAAGTTTTTCAACGCTTCTGGAGCGAGATAATAGTTGACAGCAAGTCGCTTTCCGTCGACAGTGGGGCAGATCTTTATGGAAAAAAATTGTATGTGTATTGTAGGGTAGGAATTTATGTTGAATATGTTACTTGGTTATTATGTCATTTTGATCTGGTATTTAGAATAAATATAAGCAACGTTGGATTTATATAAATTGATTAGCTGTTACCAGCCGCTTCACCTGCGTTTCTCGTGACAATTATTAGTCATTACGGTGTCGTTCAATAGCCCTTTACGTTCCGGGGCCACGGTTAGCTTGACAAGACAAGTCCCACAACCCGTTAGAACAACAATAGTAACATCTTAAAGTAAAGATTTTCTTAACGAATAAAATGAAGGAAAAAATATTCTTAAGCCAATTCCCAATGTATTAGGCCCGACGCTACGTTACGCGGATGCACGCGCGGTTCTATACAAAAGTGCTCCGTCGCGGGGACCCGTGCGGGGACCCGCGCGGAGCCACGTGCGGAGACCCGCGCGGACGTCCGTCGCGGGGGCACGCGCGGTGCCACGCACGGGGCCACGCGCGGGGCCACGCGCGGGACCACGCGCGGGGCCACGTGCGGAGCCACGCACGGGGCCACGCGGGGGACCACGGACGTGGACCCGCGACGGTTGCCCGTCGCGGGGACCCGTTTAACGCAGCGTCGGGCCTTATGAAATGGATTCAACTAAGTAATCCATGTCCATGAGGTCGAATAAACGTCCGCCGACCTTAACTTCGCGTTACATCGAAACTCAATTATAACATTGAACGATCCCAGTTTCTTCCATTTGACCTTTCAAACACTTTCAGAACCATACTAATCTACTTTTTCTATTGTTTCAGGCTTTCTCAAAGGACGAAATGGCGCAGCTGAAAATAATACGAACCAAGTGCAAAAACTAAACAAGAATGTCAAGGTCAAAATTTAGAATGACCTGATTACTTATAATTTGTGATAACAAACAGCAAATACATATAGGCCTATTTTACTAATTAGAAAACTAAAAAATCCCGCGTTCCTGTAGCTTTTAGAGTCAATTAGCAAAAACCAAAGTAACTCATTTAGGTCCTACCTCTAAAAAAAAAAAAAAGAAAAAAGTCTATTTTCTCGAACCAAAGCTAGTCTTTTAAGCATGTCAAATCAGATACCTATTTATAGCCAGGTCGTACCAAAATCCCAGTACCGGGCGAAAAATTCTAAAGTCACAAAGACACAGAATTCTCAGAGAAATGACTTCGATCCTTTGAATTTTAACAACGGAGGGAACTTTGCTATGAGCACTCCTGTTGAGGGTAAGGATAAGAAGGAGGAGAAACCGCGGAGGGTGAAGGAGGAATCTGGGAGGAGGAGGGTCCGCAATGAGGCGAGCGAGGGAAAGGTGGAGGCGTACTTGAGGCAGTACCAAGTTAGCATGAGGCAGCAGCAGCATCGACATTCTGCGGTTAGACAGGCTGAACATCGGGTTAATCTCAGGTAAATATAAGGATTCTTCATCATTCAGATTCAGAGTGCAGTTAAGCCCCGCTTGTCGAGGTTGGTCTGTGGATGGGTGACCATCTGTCAAAGCGAGTTTCCTCCGTGCCTCGGAAAGCACGTAAAGCCGTTGGTCCCGGCTGTCATTTGTAGATCTTTGGCAGTCGTTACTGTTAGTCAGAAGCTCTAAAATCTGGTAACCAGTCTTACCATGGAGTATCGTATTACCCAGTTACTGGGTTGTGGAGGTCCGATAGGCAGTCGCTCCTCGTAAAATACTGATATTCAGCTGCATCTGGTTCGACTGGAAGCGGACCACAATATAGTTGGGAAAAGGCTAGGCAGATGATGATGATGTGACATCTACCAACCCGCACTTGGCCCGCGTGGTGGATTATGGTCCACTCTCTCTCACAGAGAGGAAACCTGTGTCCCAGCAGTAGGAACATTATAGGCTGATGATGATGATGTTGATGAATCATCATTCGCTTGTAAGAAGGTTGGCTAGTGGTATTGACCCTTCAGGGATTACAGGCGTGGTATTATCAGGCACGCCGCAATCGCGGCGGTCAGACTCCTCATTGAGGAGTGGCTGGAGAGGTGCCACGGCATCCTAACCTTCTGCCTGATGCAGGTCCTCACTGGACACGGATGTTTCGGGAGATTCCTGTGTCGTATTGGAAAGGAAGAAAGGTCTTGTCGATAAGGACACGGTCGAGCACACGGTGCAAGACTGCCCCGCTTGGGTAGAGCACCACCGAAAAAGAAGGCGTGATGTTATGGATCTAAAAATCCAGCCACATTTCACCAAGTCTCATTTAATATGGGGTTACGTCTATTGCCATCAATTTGGCATAAGTTCAGAGTACGTAGGTTCTTCTACTATTCTTCTATGCGTGTTGATGAAATCAAATTACATCCGACCAATACTTAGCTACCCTCACAGCTCTGTCATTTGCCTCGTTCAAAACCTGCAAGGTGCAGGTGGTTGGGCAGGCTTCTACTATTGAGAAATTCCTATAACATTTTGCCCGAACTGAAAATTGAAACTCGGATTTCATGTAGATTTAGATTTAACCTGGCTTCATCATCATTGTCTTGTAGTATTCCTAATTTGTTTGACGTCAGTCCGGGCTCATCACTTGTCAACTTCCTTGAGATTGTAAGCACCCCGCTTTTTCTAGTCATATAGAAACCCTTGCTTTTAGTAGTATTAGAAAAATCTGATTGCTTTTCTGATCTAGATGTTCTAAACGAAAGAAATCAGAAAAGATTAGGCAGAGGTATGGTAGTTCTTTTCATGTGGAGTCAGGCACAAATTCAGATGTTTAATTCCCCACGTTTTTTAAACGCGCCGGTGCAGCGCGTTTGACGCAATAGAGACGCAATACGCACGCAAGTCAGACGCAGCCTAAAACAAATGACAACAAACTGCTCTGATGAAAACGCGACGTCGACGCGCGTTTCTAAAACGCGTTGCACTGACGCGTTTAAAAAACGTGGTGTGCAACTGTGCATAGGCTCTTAATGGTACCGTTTACAACCATGTGACTAAGAGAGTGATGGGTATGAATGTTGATGGATGGAGAGGAAGCGAACGGCTAGAGAACAGATGGATGGATGGTGTGAGGAATGATATGAATGATTTAAAAGGAGTAAATGATGCTTTGACGTCTGACAGGGCAGAATGGAAGAAGAAAACGTGTTGCAACGACCAAAAGTTAAATGGGATAAGGGCAGGAAGATGATGAAAATGTTAACCGATATTCCTGATTAAAGACCGAATACAACGCAGATGTGAAGTATGGAAAGGAAAGACATATTATGATGGTGACATCCCAGCCTGGAAGGACCCAGAAACGTATGCATCCTACTTTATCCTTACTAATCGAATATTCCAGATCGCTTCCACTGAACGATGTGGCGACTGCTCGCGGCCACGACCGAACGCCGACTGATCGTCATAGAGGCTTCCCTGAAAGAGACAGAGAGGGCTCCAGAGAACACCGCCGTGAGAGGGACAGAGATAGAGAACGAGAGAGGGATCCTTTTGATTTTGATGGTGAGTTTGCTTTTTGAAAATCATTAACTTGGGACGTCTATTTATTTATTTATACTTCATGTACAGATCAATGGTACAGTCGACCAAGTGGAATCATGACCCATTTTGACAATAAATCGTTTGAATCTGTCAAATTGACAAAGATCGAAGTCGTTACCATGGATATGTATGTTTACGCGAATGTGGACCTAATTGTATTTGAAAGTCTCTGGGAAAATAAGCGTATGGTGGGTCATAATTCCACTTGGTCGATTGTACATAGGCGGACTTAATGCCACAAGGCATTTTCTACTAGTCAACCGTCAACGTCTCTTTTTGATTAAGTTTTTAGGTAGAAGCCACAGCGTAAGTAGCACGAGTAATAGGTAGCTCGTCCGATCAAGGACAGGGTCTTCGTGTTCCGCGTGCCTTTGGCTGTGACTGTGACAACGATTTTTGATATAGACAAACACGCTGTAGTAAAAGAAAAAGCTGGCTTTTGTAAATTGATAGCATCTACCCAAAGTTCTCGGCAAGACGAATCTAACGGGTCCAAACTCGATGGGTTTGAGTCAATTCATTACAGAGTTCATGGCCATCTTCCAGCTCCATCATCAGATCAGCTCCAAGTCGTCATAATATTGTATTGTCACGTGATATACATATGCGTGCAAAATTACAGCTCAATCAGAATCCGGGAAGTGTGTCAAATTTAACTTTCAAGATTTGATCACAGACTTACAACGGGACAAGTGAAACTAAATAAAAGCTTGTGTGACTATCGTCATTTTCATGCGCTGGTCGTAGCTCCTTTGTAGATGAGCTATTAGTTATATCTTAGACGGTACGGTTAGCGCAGTGGCTGAGCGATCGACAGCTGCGCATCGTGTCGCGGGTTCGATCCCTGCACGGAACAATTATTTATATGATCTACAAGTAGTTGTTCCGGGTTTGTATGTTTATAGGTCGTGGCTAAATAATTACAGCCGCACAGGTCGATCTTCCGGGTTAAGCCGCGCTTGTCGAGGTTATTCTGTGGATGGGTGACCATCTGTCATAGCGATTTTCTTCCGTGTCTCGGAAAGCACGTAAAGCCGTTGGTCCCGGCTGTCATTTGTAGATCTTTGACAGTCGTTATTATTAGTCAGAAGCTCTAAAGTCTACCAACCAGTCTTATGGGGTATTGTATTACCCGATTACTGGGTTGTGGTGGTCCGATAGGCAGTCGCTCCATGTAAAATACTGATATTCAGCTGATTCCTGTTTGACTGGAAGCCGACCACAATATAGTTGGGAAAGGCTATGCAGATGATGATGAGCTTTGTAAACGCAGCCACGATACAGGAAAACCTTCTACTGAAGGGCAATGTTTATAAAAAAAAAAACGCAAATTAAATCTTCAATCAAAATACGATCCCGAGCGTAGCAAGGACATCAAACAAACCAGTCCCCAAGGCAAACCTCAGCGATGCAAATTTGTTAGACATGCTCGTAATCACATTACAAACTTTCCTGACTTCATGTCTGAACTCCGAACGTAACTGATGCGCTTCCCTGATTCCACTGGGATGCTAGATCGAGTTAGTTGCAAGCTACTCCAATCTCCGATGTAGTTAATCTTTAATCGTTGGGCTAGTTTCACTGGGGAAGTTGGTGCTTAGTTTGTTTGTAGTTGTATGAGGTTTTATTTGATTACTACTTGCTAGCTTTTATTGCTATAATAGTACATTATGCAAACCTTATCTTTATCTTTACATATAATAAAATCGTAGAGCTGTCATTCCTGTACATTGAATATTTTTTTCTTTTTGTATTTTTTTCGAGATAAGGGATCGATTCTGATGCCAGATCAACTTTTATTTTTTTTCGAAATTTTTTATGTTTTTTTGGTTTGATCTATCTCCGAAACTACTGTTAAGTTGTCGATCAAATTTTCCTCAAATATTCCTAATAATATGCTTCTGTTAATGGGCTGTGTATTATTACGCTATTTTCCCTAGGAGATAAGCAATTTTGAATTTTGTTGTTTTAAACTGTTTGTTTGGAATTGGAAGCTAAACCACTGGATATTATTTATTCAATTTTTCCTCAAATATTCCTTAAACTGCTCTTCTATTAATAGGATATGTATAATTACGCTATTCTCCTTGGTGGATTAGCAATGTTATAATATGTTGATTTTCAGTCATTGTTGACATTTGTATAAGAACCGCTATTTGAAAACTACTGTCAGCGTACTAGCCAGTGTGGTTGGTAACATGCTTGACTTTCGTGCAAGGAGTCTCAAGATCAAATCTTGCAATTTTCTTTTTCACTTTTTGTTTCTTTTTAAGTTTTTTTGAACTGCTTCAATTAATCAAAAAAAAAAATGTGCGTACTTTTATTTCAATATCATTCGCAATTTTAATTTATTACCTACGATTTTTTTTCAATAGTTCTCTAGGATATAAATCTACACTGATTTAAATTGTAGGTAGTAAGTTGGATATTTTTTTAAATCGTCATATTGGTTCGAGGTGTAGGAATTTTAAAGATTCGAAAACAATCAGTGTTTCTATTATTTTGTGTTTATTTATGGTTTGAATTCATGCTCAAACCAGTGCATAGATTTTGTTTTATACGACGACAAGTTGTACTCATCCAGTCAAATAACTAGTTATGTTCGTTTCCTATGCAAACTATGTACTAGGTTTATCATTATTCGGGCACGCCGCAATTGCGGCGGTAAGACCCCTCTTTGAGGAGTGGCTGGAGAGAAGTCGTGGCGTCCTGACCTACCGCTTGACGCAGGTCCTCACCGAACACGGACGTTTCGGGAGGTACCTGTGTCTGATGCGAAAGGAGGAGACGCCTGGGTGTCACCACTGCGAAGATCGCCCGGAGGACACGGTGGAGCATACGGTGCAAGACTGCCCAGCTTGGGCAGAGCACCGACGTGTCCTCACGGCTGCGATAGGCGGAGACCTCTCGCGCCCAGCATTGGTCGCGGCCATGCTGCGGGGCGAGACGGAGTGGGAAGCGGTCGCCTCCTTCTGCGAAGCAGTAATGCTCGCGAAGGAGGAGGCGAGGCGGGCCGCGAGCGAGAGAGGACAGAGTCCTCCCTCCGCCCTACCCGCGGTAGTAGACGCCCACGGCGACGGACGTCGCTTGATGATCTCCGGCCACCGTAGGCGCGGGCATGCGGGCAGCGAGTAAAGGGCAACTCGCTGCCCAACCAAGGACCATGCCCGGGTCGACGGCGCGTTGTGTCCCACGCGCGCCTCAAAGAGCGTCAGCATAATGACGGGGCCCCCCTCTCAGAGGGCCAAAGCCTGCCGGGGTCGCGGGATTATTTCCTTCCGTGACCCCGGAACAGAAAGGGCTATTGAAGGACACCGTGGATTTTAGTCAGTAGAAGTCTGACGGTAAGGGGTTGGAGGACGAGAGAGAAAAGTTTATGATTATTGATCTAAACTAATAATAATAAAAAATATAAGTATCTATGTTTGTTTTCCCTGAATCGATCGTCCCAAAATTTAGCATATAGGTACGTTGTCAGGAGTTTAGACACAGATATAGGGTATCGTTCATCCCGAACAGCAGAAGAGAGAGTGTTGCCGCGCAAAACAATGGGGAAGGCAAGTCAAAGCTAATAGTAGATGGCGCCACCATAGCTTAGTCCTAATCCGACCAATGACGTAGTACTATTTTGAAGTACCTTTAAGATTTAAACTGATTTGAACCAATGACGATGCTTGGAACAAGCTTTACTAGCGCCATTAGCTCCCCAGTTGCCATCCCCATTACGTTAATATTCCAGATGGTGCCACTTACACGATCCGTATTGTTTTCCAAATTCTAAATTAACGCAAGCGAAGCCGCGGGCAAACACTAGTAGTGAATAAAGAGCGGATTTAAAGCGAGAGCCATATTTTCATAATTCGAAGACATGTGACATCTACCAACCCGCTCTGGGCCAGCTGCAGCGTGGTAGATTATAGCCCACTCCCTCTCACGAAAAGGAGGCCTGTATCCCAGCAGTGGGAACATTATAGACTGATGATAATGATGACGGATTCATTGATATAAAACACAAAAATAACGTATTTATTATTTTTCAATACTCTGACGGTTTTAACAGATTATCAATGGGGAAGGCCTGTCAAAGCTAATTGTAGATGGCGCCACCATAGCTTATTCTTAATCCGACCAATGAGGTAGTACTATTTTGAAGTACTTATAAGATTTGAACCAATGACGATGCTTGGAACAAGTTATACTAGCGCCATTAGTTCCCCAGTTGCCATCCCCATTGATTTATGCTGTAAACCCCTATTATTGAATATCAATGTATGTTCACAGGCACACCACTCAGTCCCATAGCTCCTCGCGCCCACGACAAAGAAACACGTCCAGTCCGCAAGTCATCATCAGCTCATAGAGTGGCGGAGACCACCATATCCACGGACAAGAGGAGGTTTTTCTGCCGGGAGTGGGCTTTCCAGAAGATAGCCCACTGTCTGGAACAGCGACCTGTCAGTAAGACTTGTGGCGCGTTGATATTGGGTAAGTGTTGCAGCCAAATAATACTTCTTTTGTTGAGTTTGTTTCATCATCTCATCATCTTGAATGGCCTGTTGGTCTAGTGGTTAGTGACCCTGACTGCTATGCCGGAGGTCGTGGGTTCGATTCCCACCCAGGACAAATGTTTGTGTGATGAGCGCGATCATTTGTTCTGTGTCTGGGTGTAATTTATCAATAATATGTATGTATTTAGAAATATACAGGGTGGAATTTTGTAATGCCACCTGGAGGGAAAGTACTCTTAATACTGCAGATAGAAAATTTGACTCAAAGAAAACATTCCTTTATTTTTTATTAGAAAGCAAACTGCATTCAAAGATTTTCGAAAATTCTCTTCTCCCACCCGGGAATCGAACCGGCTAAAATCTGAAAAAAATGATACCCTGTACTTTTATTGCACCGATCGTTAGGGTCAATTATAACGATGAAATCTCTCTAACAAACATGATAAATCAAATGAAAGGAAAACCAGGAAATCTTAAATTAAAGCTCTCGTAACATGTAATACGGTTTTTTGGTTCAATTCCCGGGTGTGGGAGAAGAGAATTTTCGAAAATCTTTGAATGCAGTTTACTTTTTTTTTTAAATAAAGGAATGTTTCCTTTGAGTAAAATTTTCTATCTGCAGTATTAAGGGTGCTTTCCCTCCAGCACGCGTAGCATGGCGATTCTATCTCTATTCTACCAAGAAAAGACAAAGTAATTTTATCGATATTTCTACACAAATCGACTGTTTTTTTTGCACAAATATGACACCATTTATACACTATTGAAGAAAAGAACGTTTATTTTCCATATTTTTCACATTACTAATTGGTTCTGAAACCGATTACTAAGGCTTTCTGTGCCTAACTACGATATGTTCGGTAAATAGAAACAGATTTATGCTGTGTAATAGACATAAGTATGTAATAACGTAATCAAAGCTATACAAAATATAAAAACATGTGAGTAAAGATAACACCTACAATTTTACATAAAACAACTTACGTAATTTACATAAAATTCACTGTTTACTAAATATTACAGCTACAAAGACAAAAAAAAATGCATAAGTAATTATTTTAACTTTTTATGAAAAATCATAATCGCCTTAAGAATAAGCACATATTTTAATACAGTTTCATAACAGATATTAAGTACATATTTACAACAGAGAAATCATAGTAGTAGTGATCATCAATTTGCTTTTAATCACCATTTTCATCATTAAGTTTCTGAAAATTCGGAAAACGAAGATTCTGTGTCTTCAGATTCGAAAACAGTTCGAGGTTGTGTTGCATTTTATCAAAAATGTATTTTATGGTTAATAGTCTTACATCAGAAGGACCTGAAATTAAAAAAAAAAACACGGAAATTGGTCAATGAGTTCAAGTGAATTATAATATATTTGGATATTCACATTTGAAACTATATACCACACTTTAAGGGACCCAATTTTTCCCGTGTTATATAAAAAGTGCTCTCAATTACTCTCTGAAAAGTCTCCAAACTATCAATCGAAGTCCCCTCAAAATCAGTTCAGTTTTTTCAAAGATTAGCCCGGACAAATATAAAAAATCCCTTGTATTTTATGTATTTCTATACTGGTGATATTTCAGGAAATCGGACTAAATCGGAACAGATTTTTATTTTTCTGGAAAATAGTGACATGGGGCTACCAATATACTTTGATAACAGAGCCGGGACGCACCCTGATATACAACTAATCCTCCAATCTTTGTAAAACAATTGTTAAGAATGTATAATAAATTTCTCTTAGCAGTTAAGTGAAAAAAAAATAGCAAAAAACATTGTTGTGACGATAAAAATATTACTAATATATTCTTACATACCTGCTTCTACCATATTCATCACAAAATCTCTCAGAAAACTAACACGAATCATAAAAAATAACTTCGAAAATGTTGAAAAATAACTGTTGCGAATGATACAAGCGCGCACTTAAATAGACGATCCAAAGTCGACGGTCATTATAGGCGGCCACGCGGGTGGAAAAGCACTAATACGCGTTTTTTGTGTGGTCCAGTCATTGTATTTTGTAACACAAGTATTATTTTGTCTGGATTCACTATTTTGGAATTTGATTAATGGCCAGCTAGATCGCTTAAATGCCCCATAGTGGATCGGTGCAATAAAAGTACAGGGTATAATTTTTTCAGATTTTAGCCGGTTCGATTCCCGGGTGGGAGGAGAGAATTTTCGAAAATCTTTGAATGCAGTTTGCTTTCTATTCAAAAATAAAGGAATGTTTCCTTTGAGTAAAATTTTCTATCTGCAGTATTAAGGGTACTTTCCGTCCAGGTGGCATTACAAAATTCCACCCTCTATAAGTATGTTTATCAGTTGTCTAGTACCCATAACACAAGCTCTGCTCAACGGCGGATACAAGGGGGGGGTCATGGGGGTCATGACCCCCCCCCTGGGCGACAGGCTGGGTCAAAGGTGGCCACTGCAATTTTAACTAAGTTTATTATTATTATGCACTAAAAAAAATTGCCCAACGTCACTCATTTTTGTGGACCACTCACACTTGGCCAAAAAAACAAAAACGCCAAAATTATCAACATCAAAAAATAGCTAAAGCTAAAGCTTCCTAAGAAAGTTTTCCTGTAGTGTTCTTATGGAAGCAGATTTCTCCCTTTTGTTTGACCATTTTAAAACAAAAATCCTGTATAGGTTTGGTATAGGTCATTATTATTTATATTTTTTGCCTTGCCACGATCGACTGGACTAAGTCGCGATCGACTTTATCGTGGTAAAATCATCAAATTAATGAGTCCTCCCAAGGCAGGGCAGAAGGGACTGTCAAAATAAAAGGTAGCCCTTTACGTTCCAGGGTCACGGTATTCGGGATGTCTTTCTTTCAAATCTATCTAAACTTAACTACGGAGCTACGGTGTCCGCACGGTAGGGTCTAAGTTTTTTAGACCCTGCCGTAAAGATAGACCTCAGAAATTGACCGAGCAAACCTTAAACCTCACCTAAAAGCAGAGGTTTTAGGCGAGATCGAGAGGTTCTATGGACAGTTATACACATCGGTCGCAAAGCCCGTTGACCGCTTGGTAGGAGATCCAAGAGCCAAGCTGTCCCGACATTATACCGAAGATATCCCGGACATCAGTCTGTACGAGATTAGGATGGCCCTGAAGCAACTTAAGAACAACAAAGCACCGTGTTTTTTTTTTTTTTTTTTTTTTTTTTATAATATTCGAGGACGGAATCACTTCAGAGCTTCTAAAAGCGAGTGGAACACCGGTACTTAAAGTCCTCCAGAAACTCTTTAATTCCGTCCTCTCTGAAGGCAAAACGCCTGAAACGTGGAGTAGAGGTGAGGTGGTGCTGTTCTTCAAAAAAGGTGATAACAGCCTATTGAAGAACTACACACCCATCACGCTTCTAAGTCATGTTTATAAGCTGATTTCAAGGGTTATCACGAACCGTCTCGAACACAGACTTGATGACTTCCAGCCTCCCGAACAAGTCGGTTTCCGAAGAGGCTATAGTACCATAGACCACATCCATACGCTGCGGCAAGTTATACAGAAAACCAAAGAGCCTATAACTTGCCATTATGCTTAGCGTTTGTGGACTATGAGAAAGCCTTCTATTCGGTGGAAACATGGGCGGTACTTGAGTCACTCCAGCGATGCCGTATTGACTATCGGTACATCGAGGTGTTGAAGTGCTTGTATAATAACGCCACCATGTCAGTCCGAGTACAGGATCAGAGCACGAAGGCGATACCATTGAGAAGAAGCGTAAGACAAGGGGATGTTATCTCCCCGAAACTGTTTACTGCCGCAATGGAAAACAAACTTGCAATTGCCTTCAAGCTCCTGGAATGGCAAGGACTTGGCATCAACATCAACGGCGAATACATCACTCACCTTCGGTTTGCCGACGACATCGTAGTCATGGCAAAGTCGATGGAGGAACTCAGCATGATGCTCGATGGCCTCGACCGAGTTTCACAACGGGTGGGCTTGAAAATGAACATGGACAAGACGAAAATTATGTCAAATGCCAATGTTGTGCCCACCCCAGTCTCTGTTGGAAACTCGGTACTCGAAGTTGTTGACTCATATATCTACTTAGGACAAGTAGTCCGGTTATGTAGGTCCAACTTCGAGAAAGAGTTCAACCGCCGAATCCAACTCGGTTGGGCAGCGTTCAGGAAACTACGCAATGTCTTTTCGTCCGACATACCTCAGTGCCTCAAGGCGAAAGTCTTCAACCAATGTGTGTTACCAGTGATGAGTTACGGCACCAAAACGTGGTCTTTCACTATCGGCCTCATCTCAAAGCTCAAAGTCGCTCAACCGCCGTAATAGCCCACCGGATTAGCAAGCTGAAGTGGCAATGGGCAGGCCATATTGCTCGCAGAGCAGATGGCCGATGGGGTCGAAGAGTGCTAAAGTGGAGACCACGGACTAGCAAGCGCAGCGTAGGACGTCCACCAGCAAGGTGGACAGATGATCTTATAAAGGTTGCCGGAAGACGCTGGATGCAGGTCGCCTCCAACCGGTATATGTGGAGATCAAAAGGGGAGGCTTATGTTCAGCAGTGGACGTCCTATGGCTGAGATGATGATGGCCGACATGGTGACCCCCCCTGATATAAAAGCTGGATCCGCCCTTGGCTCTGCTTGGCTTGGGACTAGATGGCGTTGTGTGATAGTTGTGGAATATTATTATTATATTTTTATATCTACTGAGGTATTCTTCATAGGGCACTCTCTGACAATGGCATCTGAGCTACTGGCACCTTATCTATTTTATACTATAAGGCTCCTGTAAATATTATACGCAGGTGCCGGGTGCGTCGCGTGAGGGAGAGGACGTCAGTCTCCCTCTAACCCAGTCGCTGTGGTAGACGCCCACGGCGACAGACGTCGCCAGGCGATCTCCGGCCAGCGTAGGCGCGGGCATGGGGGCGGCGAGTAATGGGCGACTCGTTGTCCGACCATAGACCATGCCCGGGTCGACGACACGTTGTGTTCCACGCGCGCCTCAAAGAGTGTCAGCATTATGAGACACTATAGAGGGCAAAAGCCTGTCGGGGTCGCGGTACTAAAGGGTAACCTTGGGCCAGGAGCGTAAAGCGTTATATATATCGTGGATTTTAGTCAGTACAAGTTTGACAGTCCCTCCTGCCATGCCCTGGGTGGGAGGACTCATTTGATGACTTTGCCACGTAATAAAAATAGCCCGCATTGGTGATTCCTGGTTGGAATTTCCATGGTCTCAGTCAGTCTCGGTCTCTCCAGATATTTGTGGGTCTATTTTTGATGTTCATATCTTATCGTTTTCCAGGTGATGCGGGCAGCGGCAAGACTGCTCTGTGTCAGGAGCTGAGCGAGCCAGGTCAGGGACCACAGGCGAGGCAGCAGCGGGCGCTCAACAGAAGACTACTGGCTAGACATTTTCTGCAGGTCTGTATTTACTCGGTGGAGCATACGGTGCAGGACTGCCCAGCTTGGGCAGTGCACCGACGTGTCCTCACGGCTGCGATAGGCGGAGACCTCCCGCGCCCGGCATTGGTTGCGGCCATGCTGCGGGGCGAGACGGAGTGGGAAGCGGTCAGCTCCTTCTGCGAAGCAGTAATGCTCGCGAAGTAGGAGGCGCGCCGCGAGCGAGAGAGGACAGAGTCCTCCCTCCGCCCCAACCGCGGTGTAGGACGTCCACGGCGACGGACGTCGCGAGACGATCTCCGGCTACCGTAGGCGCGGGCATGCGGGCAGCGAGTAAAGGGCAACTCGCTGCCCGACCTAGGACCATGCCCGGGTCGACGGCGCGTTGTGTCCCACGCGCGCCTCAAAGAGCGTCAGCATAATGACGGGCCCCCCTCTCAGAGGGCCAAAGCCTGCCGGGGTCGCGGGATTATTCCCTTACCGTAACCCCGGAACAAAACAGGCTATGAAGGACACCGTGGATTTTAGTCAGTAGAAGTCTGACAGTCCCTCGCGCCCTGCCTGGGGTGGTAGGACTCAGAGGCGGCCTTACCCATTGCGAGGCCCCGGGCGGCAAGTCTTTGCGAGGCCCCTTGCCCTTTATAAAAAGTATGTGATTCGAAAGTAGGTTTTGTTGTCATGTTTGAGGTTAAGCTAAAGTTGTAATTTGAATTTAAAACATTTTGCAGTTCATACAGGAGCTTCGAACATCCGTGTTTGCGTAAAATGGAGTAGTTCTGATTTTTGCAGACTTTGTTTGCCTTTTTGGCGATTATTACCTTAAAGTCTTAGTTTACTACTTTGATGAAACTTAAGCACGACGTTCTTTTGAAGTAGAATAAAACTGCAATATGAGACTAAAATGGTTTCTGTAGAACCAAAAGCTTCCGAGTTAGCGCTTTTCAAAAGTATCTCAAATCAACGTTTTTTTACAACAAATGTGGAAGAGGCATCATCATCAATAGAACTTAGTTGACGCGTATACGCACTGGCGTTAACCGCGGGCTGTTTTTCAGTAGACCGTCTTGCAGAGCAGAACGCTGGCGCATAATTTCAACCATGTCTTCCACCGAGTCGGAGTTTGTTTTAAACGAACCAGAACATGAATTTATTAGGATGGTCTCTTAAGTTTTTGATAATTAATTTAAAGAAAACTTTCTCAGATATCAGCCCAGTACGTGGATGGATCCAATATTTTCGTTTTTTTTTTTACCATAAAATCCATTTTCAAACTGCGGGTGTGTGCGTCTCAAGCGGTTTCGCGGTGCTAGCGATTAGTTTGTGTATTTATTTTATCACCATTGCTCTTAAAACGACGAAGAAAAACATCGTCAGGCAACCGGTATGTCCTCCCAAAATTTTTAAGACGTGTGACATCACCAACCCGCACGGGGCCTGCGTGGTGGATTATGGTCCCCTCTTACAGAAAGGAAGCCTTTATCCCAGCAGTGGGAACATTATAGGCTGATGAAGATGAAGAGTGAATATAAATACCTCAGTAGACCTAATAGTCTCTGAGATAAACCCTCCCAACATTTTTTCATTTTTTTTCGAAAAAGTCACAAAGTTCTAAGACATCCCAACTCTGATGCTTTGCCTCTTCCACACTTGTTTTTGATTCGAGATACCGCCAGAGTTACTCTAGAGTCTAGTAGTACGACGGATGTCGCGGGACGATCTCCGGCCACCGTAGGCGCGGGCATGCGGGCGGCGAGTAAAGGGCAACTCGCTGCCCGACCATGGACCATGCCCGGGTCGACGGCGCGTTGTGTCCCACGCGCGCCTCAAGGAGCGTCAGCATAGTGACGGGGCCCTCCTATAGAGGGCCACAGTCCTGCCGGGGTTGCGGGACATACGTATACCGCGACTCCAGCACACAAAGGGCTACCGAAGGACACCGTGGATTTTAGTCAGTACAAGTCTGACAGTCCCTCCCGCCCTGCCCGGGGTTGGAGGACTCATTTGATGATTTTACCACGTAAAAAAAAAGAGTCTAGTAGTATCTTAAATATTGCAAGAAATTGCAAAGTTTGCAAAAATATAAATATCGAAAAGCTCAACTCTGAAACTACTGGGTCTACAGCTATAAATCGGTTCTCATAAGCAAGCAAAAGGCATCTTTGAAACCGTTCTGAGAAGTTATTATCAACAACTGGTCCTTTACGGTCATAAACGCAAAATTTTGAAAAAAGATAGAGAGATTAATGAATCTTAAAAGAAAGATTTTTTTACAAAGTAGCGTTCGGTGTTTGAGGTCTCAAACTTTGATTATTCATTGGGCCCAGTGGCGTAGCTAGGCGCGGGCTTAGCGGACCCTAGCTAGCCTCGCACATGATGGGGCCTCGCGCTTAGAGATTTAATAAAATAAAATAAAATTGACAACGGCAATCTCAACTTTGTTACCACTCAGTAAAGCAGTAATTTAACTTCTACTACTATTTCTAACTGAGAACTGATAGACAAAAAGCTGTTGGCGCCGACGATCATATTTAGGGCTAGCAATTCCGCTTCTCGCGCGAGGCCCCGTAGTTGCATGATAACTTGTTTACTTTTTATTGCTAACTGTGAACAGAAAGAGGTAAAGAGGCCTCGCAAAGCGATTTTATCATCAAGTCATCAAAAAAAGGAGGCCTCGCACGTACGCGGTGACCGACGACACACGACGGGCTTTAATAAAATCACAATTTTTCACCCTCCATCAAAGAAAAGGGCCTCGCAGAAGCATCTTGCCCCTCCAACTTCGGTCTCGCTACGTCACTGATCGGGTCAACATCATAAACAAGTCTGATCTACCGGATTTAACCTAAAGTAGCCGTTCGTTCAGGCGACAAAATTATTTTACTAAATAAATATTTACAAAATTAACCAACACTGAGATGATAATTACAATAACTACTCATTATTACATAACTACCTAATTAATTAATTAATCAAAAGTTTTTAATTAATAAAAACTACTAGTTTTTTTCTTTTGCTTGGTTTGTTGCGCGAGGCCCCCTGCAAGCGCGAGGCCCCGGGCGGTTGCCCGGTTCGCCCCCCCCTAAGGCCGCCACTGGTAGGACTCATTTAATGATTTTACCACGCTAAAAAAAAGGGTGTGTGTATTCACATCAGCCTTTTATTGTTTTCCAGAGTCACACGGAGAGTAGTCTTCGTCCTGGTGAGTTCGTACGCACATTGGCGATGCAGATCCTCAGTCATTCCTCCCGGAGGGCGCGGGCAGACAACTGCGACCTCTCGCCGAGGCAGTCAGAAACGCACACTCATAGGTAATCCATTTCAAGCCTTTACTTTGAAACTTAACCCGCTATCCGACTGGTGTTTTACGAATGTCTGCGTCTCTCTAAAGTCTGTGCAGCGTCAGCGTTGCGTAGACGCCACGTTGACGTCGCGTCGTCGCGTCTAGCAAGCGCAGTATCCACCAAAGCGGAGAGTTCTCCTCTCCGCAGATATTGTGTTTGAATAACCAATCAGTACCCTTAGCCCGAATTTTTACTCTTTTACTTTACAGCGTCTTTCCAGCATTTACAGCGTTTTTGTATGAAAAAATGGAACAACGCCTCTGGTGTGCGAAGAAAGAACTAATTTTTTCCTTGAAAATTGTCAATTTGAAATTGTCAAAGTTCCAGTTTATTTTACGTCTCAAATACTGAAAATTCGTGCTAAAGGTCAGCTCAGACCGAGACGTTTAATGTAATAATAATAATATTGGCGATTGAAAAGGAGTGTCCATGGAGTTTCTTGCTCATTCTTCTCCATAGAGATCTACGCTTTGGAATGGGCATCTACGGTACTTTCAGTTGTTATGTCTTGTGACTGTAGGCGGAGACCTCTCGCGCCCGGCATTGGTTTCGGCCATGCTGCGGGGCGAGACGGAGTGGGAAGCGGTCGCCTCCTTCTGCGAAGCAGTAATGCTCGCGAAGGAGGAGGCGCGCCGCGAGCGAGAGAGGACAGAGTTCTCCCTCCGCCCCAACCGCGGTGTAGGACGCCCACGGCGACGGACGTCGCGCGACGATCTCCGGCCACCGTAGGCGCGGGCATGCGGGCAGCGAGTAAAGGGCAACTCGCTGCCCGACCAAGGACCATGCCCGGGTCGACGGCGCGTTGTGTCCCACGCGCGCCTCAAAGAGCGTCAGCATAATGACGGGGCCCCCCTCTCAGAGAGGGCCAAAGCCTGCCGGGGTCGCGGGATTATTCCCTAACCGTAACCCCGGAACGTAACAGGCTATGAAGGACACCGTGGATTTTAGTCAGTAGAAGTCTGACAGTCCCTCCCGCCCTGCCCGGGGTTGGAGGACTCATTTGATGATTTTACCACGCTAAAAAAAAAAAAAAAAAAAAAAAAAAAAATGTCTTGTGACTGGGATTGTAGCACCGTAACTATTTGTGTACTATTTTATGTCTTTTGATAATTCAAAAGTGCCTGTAATGGCCTAATTGAAATAAACGCTTTGATTTGATTGGATTGATTTGATGATGATGACTCATGATGATGACTGTTTTAACATTTAAACTCACATTGTTTCAGACGTAACTCTGAAGAGGAGAGGCTGATCAGCCGGTTCCGTGATCTTGGTGATGATGGTGAAGAGAGCTCCAAGCCACTGCTAGCTGATAGTGAAGGTATGTTCACTGTGTCTCTTATTATTGGTATTGTAAATGGGGTATTTTTACCATGTAAGTAGTATTTGTGTGGGTACGGTGAGTAATGGATGACTTACCGTCCGATCATGGACTATGTGTCTGCAATATGACGGGCCGTTAGAACCCTTTGGGACGCGCGTGGAACACAACACGCCATCGACCCGGGCATGGTCCATGGTCGGACAGCGAGTTGCCCTTTACTCGCCGCCCGCATGCCCGCGCCTACGGTGGATCGTCCTACGGTGGATCGTCCTACGTGGCGGATCGTCATGCGACGTCCGTCGCCGTGGGCGACTATCACTGCGGTTGGGGCGGAAGGAGGAAGTTGTCTTTTCTCTCTCACGGCCCACCTTCTCCTTCGCAAGCATTACTGCTTCGCAGAAGGAGGCGACCGCTTCCCACCCCGTCTCGCCCCGCAGCATGGCCGGGACCAACGACGATATAATACTAGACTCCGCATGCACGATCTAAGGAACAAAAATTATTCTGTCAACTCGCTGAGGTACTACGTAAGCGAGGGGGACGGGGTACTGCGTTGTGATTGGCTAACTCAAGGTCTGTTCTGTCTCAACGTATGTTTACGGCTCACAGGATTGGTCGAAATGAGACGAATATAAGACTTTTTTGCCTAATGTGTTGGCAGACATCGGTCACCTGTTATTGGGAGTCTAGTATTATATCGTCGTTGGCCGCGATCAATGCCGTCCATGCAATATTTTTATGGTATAATATAACTGGACACAGTTGTGTATAATTTATTAATGAATGTTAAAACCGCAGACGACTTGGCGACAAACAATAAACAAAGGCATATCTTAGGTCAGTTATAACAATGATAAATACATAATGTATGAGAATATAAATAAGATATATTTGAGCAGCTGCCAACTTTGTTCTGTTAGCTTAAAATAAAATTACTTATTGAAGAAATAATGGAAAATTAAGATTCAAAAGAGAAAACCGCACAAAAGGAAGACTGGGAGATTATGGGGGAATCCTTTGCCCAACAGTGGGACATTATGGGTTAAAATAAAAAAAAGCGCTCATAAAGGGTTCGCTAGCAGCAAGTGACATAATATAAAAGTTCTTGTAGTTGGTTGTAACTTTGAAGGATAAATTGCGGTTTACGATTTGTGGTGTACCTACTTGATCTCGTTCTAACCAATTTTCAATGGAAGTTAGTTCATTATTTTTTTTTTTAGTTTTGTCAGTCTTTTATTTTAGAAGTTACAGGGGGGGGGCACATTTTATTAAAACTCGTGTAGCGGTTTTGCATAGACTGAACGTTTATTAATTTAAACTTAGGTTGACACATACAATGGCAGGTGGCGCTAGTGTAACAAATTATTTTTATACTACCATAGACTGTGGACCGAATTGGAACAATGTTTAATTCAAAATAACACATTTTACACCTTTAGAAGTCTCTCTCGCGCAAACTGAACTGAACCCGCGACAAACCATGCAGCAGTTGATCGCTCAGTCACAGCGCCAACCGTCAAAGTACATGTGTTGTTTCGTTCCAGACCAGCGCACGGACGACGAGGCGGAGGCCGTTTGTCGTCGCACGCGCACCATCCACCGCATTCATGAGAGGGAAACATACCAGGATCTACACGCAGACGCACCGCTCAGCAATGTTGACGATGTGAGTATTGTATAGTCGTGCGCACATCAAGGGAGCATGGGCATGGGAGCAGTGGTGGCCCAGTGGTATCGGTCCCGACTTACGAGTTGTAGGTCGTGGGTTCGAACCCCGCCAGGCGCATTACTTTGTGTACTATATTTCATCACCACTGCTCTCGAAACGGTGAAGGAAAACATCGTGAGGAAACCGGCATGTCCCAGAAACAAAAATTCAAAGACATGTGACATCTGCCAATCCGCACTGGGCCCGCGTGGTGGATTATGGCCCATTCCCTCTCACAGAGAGGAGGCCTGTGTCCCAGCAGTGGGAACATTATAGGCTGATGATGTCATTATCACGCTGATTGCACATCAAACTATCCAATAATAAATAACCTATATATGTAATATGCCCCAGTATTAAGCGGATGAGGCGGTCGCCTCCTTCTGCGAAGCAGTCATGCTAGTGAAGGAGGAGGCGGGCCGCGTGAGGGAGAGGACTACCTCACAACCCAGCCGCGATGGTCACGCAGTGCCCTCGGCAACGGACGTCGCAAGACGTTCTCCGGCCACTGTAGGCGCGGGCATTCGAGTTGCGAACAATTTGTGACTCGCTGTCCGACCATGCCCGTAAAGGGCTATTGAAGGACACCGTGGATTTTAGTCAGTTCAAGTCTGACAGTCCCTTCCGCCCTGCCCGGGGTGGGAGGATTTGGATAATTTTGCCACGATAAAAAAAAAGTATGAATATTAGACGCTGTAGAAAACAAAAAAAAAAAAAAAAAACAAGAGTCACCTTATGAGCCAATGCACACGTTTTTAACACGCGCCGGTGCATCGCATTTGTAGCGATGTCATCGCAGTTGTATGCTCACGTTGAAAAAAAAACACTTTCTAATAACTATATTGTTCTCCCATTCCCAGTTGCCAGAAATCTTGCCAAGATCATCAGTGAAGCCAACAAATCCGTTCGTGAACGACGAAAAGGACGACCTTCGACTTTACGAGAACCACGAAAATGTATTCCTTCGTAACATTTCTCAACGCCAATCAAAAGAGTTGAGAAACTCTCGCTTGTTAAGACAATCATCTGAACCTCTTTCTGAGAAGAAAGCGAATCTCTTACAGAAGAGTCTGTCGACCGAACAGAAGAATGATAGTTCCGGAGAAGATAGAAAAGTGGAGAATAGTCCGCCTAAGTCTAGGATACCTGTTGCTAATTTCAGGTATGTTTTTTGTGTTTTTACGAATTTTTTTAGTGGTATGTGGGGTTTTCAGAGGCCGTTAATGGTAAGCGTCCACAGGTCCGCATCGTACGTATCGGACGCATCGCATCAAACGGATTTCTGTGTCGGCAGCGATCGGATTGCTGACGCAAGTATCAGCAATCGGATTGCCGATGCCACCTTCATCGCATCCACTGATCGTCATTCCGTATGTCGTCATCGGTACACATCGCATTAAGGCATTGCCGATGAGCCGTCCGTACGATGCGAATCAGTGGACGCAGTTGTATGAGTTTTCATACAAAGGCAAACTAAAATCCGTTACAAACGATACGTGCGATATGTGCGATGCCGACTTGTGGACGCACACCTTAATTCGGACACCAGAAGGTGGCCACACAAGAAAAAAAAAAATATTAGTAATTTTAATGTTTTGCTGTTTTATAAGTATAATTTATGTATCGTGGTTGCGTTAACAATCATTTAAACTTACATAAAGAAACAGCCAATATCGGAACAAATATCTGTAGTTTGTTCCGTGTGGAAATCAAACCCGCGGCACGCGGTACAGCAGTCGAAAACCATTGCTCCAACCGTTCCATCGAATTACTGAACAGCTACTATGACTATTCTTTCATTATTTTTTGTGTCATGGTAAATTAGCAGCCTTCGGATACGTAGGGCTTAGTTCTTGATCACACGGCGAGCTACCGTTACTTGATGCCCGAAATCCTGCGTTGGAAATTGTCTCACGTTATCTGATTTGTCATAGAAGATTAAAACATCTCTAAAAACCTTAGGCTTAGTTCTTGCTCGGACGCCGAGCTATTACTCCCCGTCCACAATCCCTTGCCTACGCAAGTCTGACGTCTGACGCTCTGGGCATCACCCGCAGTTGCGTCTTGAGAAGGAGCATGTCATCTCCTTCACATATACCACATTCTCCTTCACATATACTACCTCCTCCTTCACATATACCGCCTCCTCCTTCACATATACCACATCCTCCTTCACATATACCTCCTCCTTCACTAGCAATATACCCTACAACATTAAATATAGAATACACACGCTACAACCATTTCAGGTACCCGAACAAAAGTGATTTACGATCAGCAGAAAGTTCACCAGCTAAAATAAAACCTGAAAGGCCTCCTTCTCCCAAAGAAGAGCTGCCGGAGTACCAGAATATCCTCAAGCCGGAGGGAGAGGAAGTGGTGGAAAAGGTAGAGAGGAAGAAAGAGGAAGATGTGCCACCTCCGATACCTAGCCTGCCCGTCAGTCCTAGGACTTTGATTGCGAACGCGTATTATGATAAGCTTTTGTCTGAGCCTGAGATACAACAGGTGAGTTTGATAATTTATTTACACTTTATTAGAAAGAACTAGCAAACCCGGTAAACTCCGTTTCGTCACCAGATGACTTCGTTTTTTTCTTTGCTATAAACCTCACGGAGCCCGAGACATTTCCAGCGAATGCATAACCGTGGAAATTGGTTCGTGTGTTCTGGAGTTATAGCGTCAGGAAGAAAAACTCGACATATTTTTATATAGCAGAAGATAGGCCCCGAACTACGGGAACGTTTAAAAAAAAACACCATTTGAAAGCAGGTCTTGGTCCGTTGGATAATTATAAACAGATTTTGAAGAAATTTGGCTCAAAGACAGGTTATATTTTGTATAAATATCATCATATTACATCGGATTCCGTTATCCTTGTAGAATTTTCCATTGGGATAATATTTGAGTCACACGGACGAAGTCGCTGGCAACAGGTAGTATTATGTATATATAAATGCGAAAATGAGTTTTGTGTTACGCTTACGTCAAGGTTTATATTTGCATAAAATATGGGAGGTGAATTTTGTATGTTCATATTCTGTAATTGCATCTTATTCTACAATTCTAGATCAGTGGTGGCCCAGTGGTATCGGCCCCGACTTACGAGTTGTAGGTCGTGGGTTCGAATTCCGGCAGGCGCATTACTTTGTGTAATTTATTTCATCACCACTGCTCTCAAAACGGTGAAGGAAAACATCGTGAGGAAACCGGCATGTCCTAGAACCGAAACTTCGAAGACATGTGACATCCACCAATCCGCACTGGGCCCGCGTGGTGGATTATGGCCCACCCCCTCTCACAGAGAGGAGGCCTGTGTCCCAGCAGTGGGAACATTAATAGGCTAATGATGATTCTGTAATTGAGATTTGCTTTAAACTATGCAAAAGTATTTTGAAGCTGGTTCGTAGTGAGAACTATAACTGGTAGGAATTGAAAAAATATTTTTGTCTGCCGAGCATCAGGTAAATCTGCGGAGAACTGCTAGTATATTAACTTATTAACTATCATTTCTCAGGCACTGCTACCCCAGAATTTAGAGAAGAATCCAGACGAATGCTTCAAGAAGGCGCTGTTATTCCCTCTGCTGGAAATAGATCCTCCCAAGCAATGTCTCTTCTTGCTGGTAGACGCCATCGATGAAGGACTATTGGGTGGTGAGTCACTGTTCTCTTAACTAATATCATAAGGAAATATCTGGTTGACAGAGCTTTGCTCGGTTTAAAAATATCTATATCTTGGGAACCGAGCTTTTCTCGATTCATAAATCGATTCCTTGAGCCGAAAATCCCCTAATCTGTAACTTTCATGAAAATCCTTGGAGCCGTTTCCGAGATCCTGATTAAATATAAATAAATATACAAGAATTGCTCGTTTAAAGATATTAGATAAGGGTTGGATAGGTAGTCAGAAGCTCATAAATCTGACAGCGAGTCTACCATGGTGTATCGTATCGTATTACCCAGTTACTGGGTTGTGGAGGTCCGATAGTCAGTTGCTCCATGTAAAATACTGATATTCAACTGCATCTGGTTCGACTGGAAGCCGACCACAATATAGTTGGGAAAACTCAAGCAGATGATGATGAGTTAGAAATAAGTCTTTAATTCTATCTCTAAAAGAAAAATCGTTAAAAGAAAAAAGAAAGACGGGCACCCATCAGCAGACCAATCTAGGCAAGAACTGTTTAATCTTAAAGATCAAATGTAATTAATAGTAGATTATGCACCGAGGGGCTAAAGTTGTGTCTTATGTCACGGGCGTCATATTGAATCTCGAGCGCGATGAAGGATTCGGGATTTAACTCCCGAGCGTAGCGAGGGAGTTAAGAGTTTAACTCACGAGCGAAGCGAGGGAGTTAATACAAGAATCCTGAATGCAGCGAGGGATTCAAGCTAGCCCAAGGCAAAGACACCTTTAGCCCAGAGGAGGATACTCTACTTTTTACACCTACTGTGAGAAAATAATAGCCATAGTACGAAAAACAAAGTATTTATTAAATAAAAAAACAGTAAGAATAACATTTAGAACTAGTTATATAGACTAACATGGCAACGATATGAAGAAGCAATCGTTATGATTTTTTAGGAAATCGAGAATATCATCCACGCGTAGTAAGGGTTTTGAGAATAGCTTTCCTCTTTCTGGCACACTAAATCAGACTTGGCTGTATGGGCTCGGCTCCCTTTGCCTGCCCCAAAGAGGGACGAAAAGAACCAAAAAAAAAAAAATCTAGGCTGCATGGGCTTTGTTTTCCCAAAAGGGAAAAGAAAATTAAAAAAAAAATCTTTCTGGCACCAAAGGGTGTTTGTTGTTTATAAACATATTCCAAATTCAAATCACATTATTGACCAGCGGGTAATAATGAAATCCAGTACAACATTATTGACCGGCTGTGCCCTCGGCCACTAATGACTCACTTTAGGTTAAGGTTGCTTGACATATAATTAGACATTTTCGAGCAAGTGGTGTGAAAAATAATTTATATATATTTTTGTTTTTTTTCAATGGATAGTTGCACTTGTAGTAAAAGTATCGGGCGTCATTATCCTCAAAATTGGAGAATGGCCCACTTACTATTTTATCCTTCGCTTAGTAAAATATACAAAACCGGGGTCGCGGGACCAACGAGCTACCGTGACTCTGGAACGTAAAGGGCTATTGAAGAATTACAAGTATTAGTAAGTCTTACAGATCCTCCCGTCCTGCCCTGGCGGGACTCATTTGAAGATTTTACCACGATAAAAAGTGGCTAAACAAAAGTATATGACATAAAGTCTCTCGAATGTATATTGTAATTTCTCTATTATTTATTTAGCATTAAGTTATTTTAAATCGTTGTAGACTCAAACTCTAACTGTTGGTTTGCTCTAAACCAAAAATGTAAGCTACGAGCTTGTACTCGTGTGAGCTCGTATTATTGTGCACCATAATTGACAAAAACTGCAGATCAACATATTGTTTGATGCATACTCATGTTTTTGCAAGAAAATTATTGTATTCTATGGTCAAAGAGGAAGATACGCTTTTGTTCAAATTCAACTTAATTATGGCTATATTGATTATCTCCAGGTGTGTGCGAAGATCGTGAAGGTACGGAAGGTTCCACCAGCGTGGCGAGCCTGTTGTCTCGTCACCAGCACCTGTTCCCACAGTGGCTGCTGCTGGTGTGCACCGCCAGGAAGCACTGCAGGAACCTCACCAGGATGTTCACAGGTATACCGTCATATTATCATCAGAGCCTGTAGCTAAACGGCAAGTGACAATCGTTGACGTTCAGCAGTCGCTAATACATTTTCAACTTTATAACCCATTGCATAAAGTTGAAAATCTATCAAAGATTACAGATCGTTTTCGTTTGTTTCGTTTGCTATCGCTCAGCCGTCTTTACTAGATTTTCAACTTTATGCGATGGGGTATAAAGTTGAAAATGTACTAGCGACTGCTTGCCGTCTGGCTACAGGCTCAGATTTGCTACAGCTATACGTATTGCCGAATCGAGTCTCATATAATTATTATATGTGTTGTTCCAGGTTTCCGCAAAATAACCTTGGATGAGCTGCAGCGCGCGCACGTGTCCGCTGACGTGCAGCGGTACGTGCTGGCGAGGCTGGACACTGAGCCGAGATTGAGGTGCGTGCGATAACTTGAATTATTCATTTTTAACACCCGAAGAAATAAGAGGAATGTATAATTTCTGACGCAAAAATACTAAACGAACATAAACAAAAAGACGAATGTAAATTCACATTAAGACTATCGTCTACCGAGCTTTCGTCCATACAAAAAGAGAAAACGTTTTCCTCCCCCTAAATGTTATCCTATCTCAATGATTTTTTACAATGCATGTGACACAGTAAAAAACTAGGTTTATAGGTTTTCTTTTTTTCAAAATTTATTATAGTTTGAAAGTTACAGGCGCCTAAAAGTTACTATTTTTATGACAAAATCTTCATTGAAGTAAAACCTTTGTATTTAAAAAAGAAAGAAGTTTAAGAAAAAAAAACAAAACCTACAAACCTAGAATATAATATGCTGAAACGATTGACACCAGAATCTAAAAGATTGGTCGTGATTTAGTATGTGAAAAACGTTTTCTCCCGAGAGACAAATTTCATATAAAAAATACTTACAATCAGTAGCGAGCTGCAACGCTCTCTATCGCACGATCGGGGTTTTTTTCAACGCGTGAGAGGGACAGTACGAGTTTTTCTAAATACCTATTTTTTGAAATGGCAGCAGCTATTCTTTCCTCTTAAGGCGCGGCCCCACCGCGGTGCACGAAGACGCACGAGTTTCTTCGTGCACCCCGGTGGGGTCGCGCCTTTTAATACAAGCAGCTAAAAGGCGCCGCGTGCCCGAAGTGCACAGATACGCCGCGGTGGGGCCTCACCTTTAAGCACACAGATTGATAACAGATTATGCGGTTACTTAGCAGATGAAAAAAAGGTTTAATACAAAGATTAAAAATCGTTACTTTGAACAAGTTTGCTAATGACGCGATTCGTGCAATTTGCACATTCAACTAACTAAAAATGAAAATCGTCCTTGCTACTACGATATAATGATGCAATTTGACTGACTTACGTCGTCGTGGCGAGCGTGTTTTGTTTTTTCTCGTAGATAACCGCACAATTTATGTCATATGTACGTAAGGGACTCGTGGCTAAATAATCACAGCCGCACAGGCCGATCTTCCGAGTTAAGCCGCGCTTGCCAAGGTTGGTCTGTGGATGGGTGACCATCTGTCATAGCAAGTTTCCTCCGTGCCTCGGAAAGCACGGAAAGCCGTTGGTCCCGGATGTCATGTGTTGTAGATCTTTGACAGTCGGTTACTGTTAGTCAGAAGCTCTAAAGTCTGACAACCAGTCTTACCATGAAGTATCGTATTACCCAGTTACTGTGTTGTGGAGGTCCGATAGGCAGTCGCTCCATGTAAAATACTGATATTCAGCTGCATCTGGTTCGACTGGAAACCGACCACAATATAGTTGGTAAAGGGCAGACAGATGATGATACGATAGTGGTAAGGATGATTTTCACTTGTATTTGAAATTGGTTGGATTGCATCGCATCGCTACATGAGGAAACTCCCTTAATAAACTGAGTGTGTGTGTGCAGAGCGCGTGTGTCGAGTGACTCTGCGGCGGCGGCGGCAGCAGCGGCCGCGCTCGACCATCTGAGGATCAAGAGTGATGGGTGTCTACTGTACTTGGAGAAGGTATCATCATCATAGCTTTTTATTTATACACGAGTTGAGGTCCGGTACGTGCTTCGCTACTTTGACAGCAAAATAGGCTAGTTGCCTAAAAAAATGTAATTAGTCCGTCTTTTAGATTATTCGAAAATAAGGGACACGTATTTTTTTATTTGTAAATAAGACCAAAAATGACAAAGATATAGCCTATTAAAGTTACGTGTGACGTCACGACGCGTGGCTTATTTCGCGCAGAGTTACGTCACAGGTAACTTAAATAGGCTATTATCTTTGTTATTTTTTGTTTAATCGAAAAAAGAAAAAATACGTATCCAATATTTTTTTATAATCTAAAATACGGACTAAATAGAATGTAATTATTTTGACCCTGGAAACTACCCTATTACCATCAACACAATGGTCCGCCTTTTATTGAATTCATTTCAAATGCCAATATTTCGCTTCCATGGGGCACATTATTATATAATACTGGCACTGTTAGATTGGGATCATCCCATTACTGGGCAAAGGTCTCTCCCCATAACTTCCAGTATTCTAAATCCAGGGCCATAGGCTCTTAAGCTGTTCAAAAATCTAATATTTTTAATTTGTTTACAGGTATTAGACGGCGTGGCAGACGGATTCATAGCTCTGCGCGAAATACGGGAGATTCCCGGCACACTCAACGGCCTGTATTTGTGGTTGGCGCAACGACTGTTCCACGGAAGGAGATTTACTAAGGTATAGATATTATATGCCTACCAGAAAGACACAGCGTTAGATTTTGAAGATGCAGTCTATGATTCTGGTTTCTAGGAGCTTAAATATTGAAAAACATACCTGATTCTCTATGGATTTACGTTGTTACCTCTCATATCCGGCAGGGGGCGCCATCTCTGGTTCCGGCGGCCGACCGTTTAGGTTTCATAGCGTTTATGATTTTTGTCGTGTTAGGAGCAAAAGTTTTTCAAAGTCCGAAAAACTGACAAAAATCTTATTAGATTCTAAAAAATCATTGTTTTCGGTGTGAAAATAGTGTTACAGTGATTGTGTACTAATAATAAACACGTATTCAGTGTTTATACAGTGTTCAGTGTTGTGACCTTGACGGCGATTCGGTAAGTACCTACCTACCATTATGAACTCGGAGGATTCCGTCCATGAACCTGAAGCTCAAGTCGCTGCTCCGGATGGAGAGCGAAGAGCTGTGAGCTCAAGCTCATCGCAAAGCAGTTCCTCGTCCTCGGAAGACGAAGAAGGTTTTGCCTCGCCGCCGCCTAATAAAAGGTCTAAACGGCGCAGGTTCAAACAAGTCGGAACTTGTTCGGATCCTCGAATGGACACTCTAATTAATCAAGTTACATATTTATCAGACTGTGTAGCTCAAATGCCGCAGATTTTCACTGCTATTAGTACGAATTTTAACAATAATAAAGAAAATGTCGGCAGCCATTTTAATTCCTTGAACTCTAAAAATTCGATGAGCAATCAGTTTCTGAACAAACCACAAGTTATAAATAAAGCAACTAACAATAACAATATGTGTTTGGGAGAGTTGAAAATAAGTTATGACGAATCTAAGATTGTACCTGTTGCCGATCCCGTTAAATTAGCAGAATTAAATAGTCTTCAACAATTTAACTCACAGGCCTGGAAGGGCATTCGGTATAAAAAGGACTTGCAGGCTCTTATGGCAACACCAGGTTTTATAGGTTTAAAATTGAATGAGGAATTATGTCACCTTAATAAAGGTATAGATTATTTGGCTAGTACGGAGCAATTGTTAGCGGGGTTGTCAAATGCTGTTTTGGAAAATAGACAACTTTTAAAAAATGGTTTGCAGGAGGTTGTAAATTGGGCTGCTAGTTCTGACACAGAGCTCAATGCAAGCACTCTCTATGATAAATTATCTGAAAAATTTGGTCCAGCGTCCCCGTCATATAAAAATATGGAGACTTGTATGCAAGTCATATGTGGCAAGCGAGCTGAATGTATTGAGGTTAGACGTGACCGCATTCTAAAAGAAGTTAATAATGTTAATCTTAAATTGGCTTTACAAAATATTCCACCTAGTGCTGAGTATCTCTTTAACAGAGAAGCGCTCATCCCACTGGTAGATTCTTTAGGAGGTTCGCAGGTATGGCTTAACATGCCAACTTATTTAAAAGATAAAAAGAAGGTCAATAATAATAATCAGAATCACAATAAAAGTTTCAAGCCATCATATAAAACTAATTTCAATAAGAAAACTAAGTTTAACTCGGAGAAAAAATCCAAAAATTACAAAAAGCATTCCTTTCGTCGTACAGGCACCCAAGATACATCCAACGTTAAAGATAAATGACAATCAAAGCAGGATATTCAAAGGGGGTTGCCTAAAATCCCATGTTCAGGCATGGGAACAATTGGGAGCCAGTCAATATATTCTAAAAATAATAGCGAAGAGTCGCATACCATTTTCAACAAAACCTCCTTTACATTACCCTTACAAAAGAATACTAAACAAGTTTGCAACAAAGCCATCCAAGAAGATGAAAGAAATCATACAACAGTTAAAAGATGCAAACATTTTAGAAAAACCAAAAAACATAACACCCGGCTTTCACTCCAAAGTGTTTTTAGTCAGAAAACCAGATGGGGGGATACGCCCTATTTTCAATTTAAAGAGCCTAAATTTACATGTCTCGACTCGACATTTCCAATTAATTTCTCGACAGGATGTAATTCAGTTTCTACAGGACAGGGACTGGTTGACAAAAATAGACCTCCATCAGGCATATTTTCACCTGAACATAAAGGAAACTCACAGGCGTTTTCTGCGCATAATATATGGAGGCGAAATATTACAGTTAACGGCCTTACCTTTCGGTCTCTCATCAGCTCCTCACTCCTTCGCCTCAGTCACCAACTGGATTGCGGAAATCCTTCGGAAACAAGGCATAAGAATAGTAGTTTATCTGGACGATTTTTTAATAGCCAGTCAAAACCAGTCACTACTCGTAGAACACACCAAAATAACCATACAGACTCTGGAAAAGTTGGGTTGGCATGTAAACTTTCAGAA
This sequence comes from Agrotis segetum, assembly GCA_036375495.1. Classification (NCBI taxonomy): domain Eukaryota; kingdom Metazoa; phylum Arthropoda; class Insecta; order Lepidoptera; family Noctuidae; genus Agrotis; species Agrotis segetum. Next base: position 562,261 of record JAQSVV010000197.1, on the reverse strand, counting down.
ATCACTTCTCACCCCAACCCAAGAAATAGAATATTTAGGCATAATATGGAATACAAAAACAAAACTAATTTCACTTCCTGTAAAAAAAGTAGAAAAAATTCTAGAACTGTCAACAAGCCTGTTACAAAAGAAAGAGTCGTGTCTTCGAGTGATGCAAAAATTGCTGGGTATGTTAAATTTTGCAAATTTAGCAACCCCAAACGGTCGCCTCCATTGTCGCCGTACTCAGATTTTTCTAAAATCTTTCAGAGGAGCCAGACCAAGGCAAAAGAGGGAGTTACCACCTCTAGTGACCCAAGAGTTACAATGGTGGGTAAAAAACGTAGGGAAAAGTGCAAGACCAATGCACACCCCCAAGATTACCCACTTTCTCACCACAGACGCGGCGGACGCGGGCTGGGGAGCACACCTGAACAACACCATGTTGTCGGGCAAATGGAATCGCCGCCAGCAAAGGTGGCATTCCAATGTGAAGGAAATGTTTGCCGTGTATGCAGCCTTAGTAAGACAAGGTGCACACATGAAGGACGCACATGTTTTAGTGCAATCGGACAATCGAACCCTCATAGCCTACTTAAGGAACGAGGGGGGAACCCGGTCCTTAGCCCTGTTGGGCCTAACAAGCAAACTCCTTCACCTAACCGAGCAGCTCAACATAACGCTGTCGGCATCATACCTCCCGGGGAGGTTAAACGGGATTGCAGACCGCCTCTCAAGAGGAAAACCGGTCCCCGAATGGCAACTACAACCCCAAGCCATGAATATAATATTCCAAAAATGGGGCGTCCCAGACATAGACCTGTTCGCTTCAAAAGAAACAGCAGTGGTCCCCCAGTACGTAACTTGGGACTCAACAGATGGGTCAGCAATTTTTTGCGACGCCTTCAGTCGAGATTGGGACTTTCAGTTGGGCTGGGTGTTCCCTCCACCCAACTTGATCCCTCGGGTGCTCCATCATCTGAACAGAGCCATAGGGACATACATAGTAATAGCACCACAGTGGGATCAGTGCTTTTGGCAAACCGATCTACAAGCCAGGGCCCTGTCAGACCCAATATCGATAACAGATCTGCGGAAGAACCTGATAGATCGATCGACGGGGCTCTGTCCCCCACAAGTGGACAAGTTGTCCCTCCAGGCTTGGAAAATTGGGGGTGGTCAGATCAAGTAGCAAACTGGAGTAGGGAAGAAATAGAATTATTAAGTAATAGTTGGCGCAAAAGCACTCTAAATACTTACAAAGCCCCTATAAAAAGGTGGCTATCTTTTTGTGCCACAAATAATATTAATAAAAGTAATCCAGACGGCAAAGACGTCGCAAGATTTTTAGCAGATCTGCATTTAAAAAGAAATTTTTCAGTGAACACAATTTTATTACATAAATCAGCTATTTCTACCTTTTGTGCCTCAAATGCAGACAATCTATCAAAAAATTTCTTTGTTCAACAAGTTTTAAAAGCCATAGCATTAGCAAGACCTCCACCTACAAAATCCCCAATATGGGACACAAAATTAATTTTCAATTGGTTAAAAACAGTTCCAAGCACAAATTCACTTTTTGATATCTCAAGAAGAACTGCAATTATTTTATTGTTAGCATCGGGCAGAAGGATACATGACCTCACCTTGTTGGATATTTCTCAAAATAACTTCATAGAAGAAGAAGAAAAAATTATATTATGGCCAAAATTCGGATCAAAAACAGACTCAAGCAAATATAGACAGTCTGGCTGGTCTTTATTAAAACATCCAGATGCAAATATATGTCCCTTGAGACATATTTCACAATTGATTCAGATTTCACAGGGAAGACGACTTAATAGTAATGTTACAAGTCTATTTGTTTCATTGAAAGGCCAAATAAAACCAGCTACAAGAACTATAATAGCAGGTTGGATTAAGTCCATATTTCGAGATTTAAATTTAGAAGCTACTCCAGGAAGCGTTAGAGCAGCTGTAGCATCCAAAGGCTGGTGGGAGAATGTTCCTGTAGATGATATATTAAGTAGAGGGAACTGGAAGAGTGATAAAACCTTCAGAAAGTTTTACTGTAGAGAAATTATTAAAAATACAAATAATGAAGAGGAAGATTTGTTAAGATTAAATTTCCAAAGTTTTAATTAAAATTGTTAAGTTTTATTTTTCCTATTATGTGCCAAAGTTGATTATTTAAGTTGATGTACTTAAAAAAATTGTTAATTTTAAATGATTATGATTATTACCTACTGATTATGATAATAATTGATAATAAATGTTGAATCTGAAGTGAAATTCTTTCATTCTTGAACACATTTATTTAATTCACATAGCGTTTATTATGTTACCTTCACCAGCAGATATCAAACAAGTCTTCAAAATCTAACGCTGTGTCTTTCTGGTAGGCATATAATAGGACTGTTTTACACTAAAATAAAACAGTCATTATGTGCCGAAAGAAAGACACAGCGTTAGCTCAAGGCCCTTGCTGGTATGAAGACACTATGAAACCTAAACGGTCGGCCGCCGGAACCAGAGATGGCGCCCCCTGCCGGATATGAGAGGTAACGACGTAAATCCATAGAGAATCAGGTATGTTTTTCAATATTTAAGCTCCTAGAAACCAGAATCATAGACTGCATCTTCAAAATCTAACGCTGTGTCTTTCTTTCGGCACATAATGACTGTTTTATTTTAGTGTAAAACAGTCCTATTATTCTTCAATCCTACTACACTATTCTTTGCACCACGATGCGCCTGTGCGCCAGAATCAACAGTGGCGATCACCAGAACGACAGGCCTGTTGGTCTAGTGGTTAGTAACCCTGACAGCTATGCCGGAGGTCGTGGGTACGATTCCAATCCAGGACAAATGTTTGTGTAATAAGCACGATCATTTGTTCTGTGTCTGGGTGTAATTTATCTATAGTATTTGCCACTGTTGATTCTGGCTCTCAGCAGTTGCAGTGGTTTGGGATTAGTGTAGTGGGTTTGTCCCAAAAAATCCTTATATTCCTTCTAAACTACTATATTTCTTCTAGAGTCTGGTGGTGTAATTGTTCATGTTACCCGCAGGTCCGTCTCCTGCTAGACGTGCTGTTGGCAGCGCGGTGCGGCGTGACGGAGGAGATGTTGTACAAGTGTCTCCTCACCAAGGAGTACAGCGTCACCAGGGAGGACTTTAACAGGCGACTGCATCTGTTGAGGAGGTCAGTCATGTGGCTAGAGGTTGGCACAGTGCAACGACGATATAATACTAGACTCCGCATGCACGATCTAAAGAACAAAAACTATTCTGTCAACTCGCTGAGGTACTACGTAAGCGAGGGGGACGGGGTACTGCGTTGTAATTGGCTAACTCAAGGTCTGTTCTGTCTCAACGTATGTTTACGACTCACAGGATTGGTCGAAATGAGACGAATATAAGACTTTTTTGCCTAATGTGTTGACAGACATCGGTCGCCTGTTATTACGAGTCTAGTATTATATCGTCGTTGGCTCAGTGGCTGAACGATTGAATGCTGTGTTCAGTGTAGTGGATACTATTCCGACAAGGATTGTTCATAGTTTGAAGGCTTTTATACATCATGTAACGTTAATAGCGCAAAACCTCTAGTGGGGTAACTCAGCCCATGTTACTGAACAATGTTTGTTCTAAGACTTTTGGAAATTCACAAAAAGAAAAATGATTTTTCATACTGATGGGTCCGATCAATTTCTCGTTTTGTATGAAAAACTATATTTTTTTTTGCGAATTTCCAAATGTCTTAGAACAAACATTGTTCAGTAACATGGGCTGAGTTACCTCACGATAGGTTTTGCGCATTTAACGTTACACGTTGTATAGTATATTTATGTGCAATAACATCTGTGTGAGTATCTTTCATTTGGTAGTCGATATCAAATAAAACATTGATTTAGCTGTAATGTTCGACTCATTTCGACTCGACTCATTTTTGAGGGATTGGCCCACACTCGCATTAAATCGCGAGAGATGGAAAGAGGGAAGGGAGGCCTTTGCCCTGCAGTGGGACAACGTAGGCTCATAATAAGAAATATCTGGTTGATAAAATGTCTGTATCTTGGGTACCGAGCTTTTCTATAACCTGTGACTTTGATAAATCGATTCCTTGAGCCGAAAAACCCCTAATCTGTAACTTTAATGAAAATCCTTGGAACCGTTTCCGAGATCCTGATTATATATAAATATACAAGAATTGCTCGTTTAAAGATAAACAAGAATTGCTCGTTTAAAGATAAACAAGAATTGCTCGTTTAAAGATAAACAAGAATTGCTCGTTTAAAGATAAACAAGAATTGCTCGTTTAAAGATAAACAAGAATTGCTCGTTTAAAGATAAACAAGAATTGCTCGTTTAAAGATATTAGATAGATAATAATTAGCTGTAATGTAAGACGTGTTGGTTGAGTCGAGTTCGAGTAACACTCGTAGCTGAATTATTCTTTCGTGAAAAATATTTCGGAAGGAAATGAACAATTGATGCCTTCTCCCCCAGGATCCTGGTGATGGAGCGGTCGACGGGCTACCTGTCCATGTTCCACCACTCGTTCGCCAAGTGGCTGGTGGACGTCAAGCACTGCACGCGGCGCTACCTGTGCTGTCCCACTGATGGACATGCCGCCATCGCCATGTACTACACGCTCGATGCTAAGAGGTGACACCACTTCATTTTTTTTTATAACTGACTTCAAAAAAAGAGGAGGTTCTCAATGGGGGTGGCAACTGGGGAACTAATGGCGCTAGTATAGCTTGTTCCAATCATCGTCATTGGTTCAAATCAGTTCAAATCTTAAAGGTACTTCAAAATAGTACTACGTCATTGGTCGGATTAGGTCTAAGCAGTAGTGGCGCCATCTACAATTAGCTTTGACTTGCCTTCCCCATTCTGTCGGTATTTTTTTTTGTATTTACTATCGACAAAGTTGAATCATGACCCATTTTGACAATAAATCGTTTGAATCCGTCAAATTGACAAAGATCAAAGTCGTTAACATGGATATGTATGTTTACGCGAATGTGGACCTAATTGTATTTGAATGTCTGTTAGAAAATAAGCTTATGGTGGGTCATGATATAACTTTGTCGATTGTACATCGATTACTCCGAGGTTTCTAGTCCGATAAGTGTGATTCTTTTTACTTCAAATGAGTCCTCCCACCCAGGGCAGGGCGGGAAGTAGGGACTCGTACTGACTAAAATCCATGGTGTCCTTCAATAGCCCTTTATGTTCCGGGGTTACGGTAATGAAATAAGTCCCGCGACCGAGACCATTTCACTTTAGAAAAAAGTGACTGTGACATACGGACGAACAGACACACATGACGAATCTATGAGGGTTCCGTTTTTTTGCTTTTTGTCTACGGAACCCTAAAAATACGTGTCAAATAAATTGATGAACTGACGGTCCTATTTGATTTTTATAGTCAAATACCCTATTGGAGCAGCGGGGAAAAGCTAGTTCACTAACAAACAGCGGCCGTATTACAACGTCTTAAAACCAGAGCCTGTAGCCAAATGGCAAGCGACAATCGTTAACGTTCAGCAGTCGCTAATACATTTACAACTTTATATCCCATCGCATAAAGTTGAAAATCTAGTAAAGACTGCTGAGCGATAGCGAACGAAACAAACGAAAACGATCTGTAAACTTTGATAGATTTTCAACTTTATGCAATGGGGTATGAAGTTGAAAATGTATTAGCGACTGCTGAACGTTAGCGATTGTCGCTTGTCGTTTGGCTATAGGGCCTGGCTTGTTACGGCGAGTGAAAGTGACAGAGCTACAAGTCGTCTAATTAAATATTTTTTGTTACAGATTAAGCGCATTGGAAATCCACAACTATGTGTTCCACATGACGAGTTTAGAACAACACATGGCTTCGCAGAAGAAAATTAAAAATACGTGAGTTCCATGATCATTATTTTCTATGCAGTTTTTCGTTGTTGAATTTTTAAACTTTTTTCATTGTCTTTTTCGTTCCAGGATCACGATTATCTTAAAGGCGCTCCCTCATCCCCGTGAGCATTCGCGTGTAATGTAACATTATAGATTCGACATTGAGCATTACATTACAATACTACCTCCCTGACTGACGATCATTCGCGTACATTTAGTATATATTTGATACAAGGTGCGCATTGTGATGCTCGATTGTCTTCACTCACTGATGAAATGTTTGAATCTGTAACGTTACATTACAGGTGAATGCTCGCGGTGAGGGAGCGCATTTACAGACGTTCCCGCGTGTACTTAAAAGCCTACACTACCTCAAATGGCTTAGCAGAAACCTGTGATACGTCGAAAATACTACAGCATTATTTTTTAAATAAATATATGGTAAAGTTGAGGATTAATGTTAGGTCTTATGTTTGGCGAAAACATGATTCCATAAAATTTTCTCTATAGAAAAAAATCCCAAAGTTACCTCTAAATTGAACAATAAAACGCTGGCAATCAGAAAATACTTAAAATTAGATAATGAAACTTTTTATACTAACTGAACTAACTATAAAGCAGGTCGGTTGGTATGTTATTTACTTTTTTGAACTTCCTTTTTTTTCGCCGTAAAATAAATAGATTTGCGTGTAGACAGCTAAAAGAAAGAGCAAGCAATAGTGCGTGGTACGTACAAGTGCGAGCGAGTAAGATTACACTGAACTACTATAGACCCATAATCAGAAGGCTGGCTCAAATCCTGATTTTTCTTCCAACAAGTATACTTTACTCCATAGATAGTGTTTATTGACGACGTATTCCCTTGTTGCAGTGACCAAACAGAAGATGAGCTGGACCTCCACACCCTGATCCTGCTGTGGGTGCTGGACTCTGGCTGTGACGTGGAGTCGGCGCTGCGGAGGGAGAGTGACAGCCACAAGCAGCTGGAACATGATGAGTCACTGGTAACTATACTTTAACACAGGAGTTGCCAAACTGTTCGTCGTAAAGAGTACAAAGGGGCGTCGTGGGACGCGAGGGTCGACCATTCTCCGGATTGATATTGCGTGAAACTAAGTTTCTATAAGCATAAAATATCCTGGGCACGCCGCAATCGTGGCGGTAAGACTCCTCTTTGAGGAGTGGCTGGATAGGAGTCACGGCGTCCTGACCTACAGCATGACGCAGGTCCTCACCGGACACGGAAGTTACGGGAGGTTCCTGTGTCTGATAGGGAGGGAAGAAACGCCTGGGTGTCACGACTGCGACGTTCGATCGTTGTGCATACGGTGTAGGACTGCCTCGCTTGGGCAGTGCACTGACGTGTCCTCACTTCGGCGATAGGTGGAGACCTCTCGCGACCGGCGGAGGTCTTCGCCTACCGAACGGAGTGGGAAACGGTCGCCTCCTTCTGCGAAGTAGTTATACTCGCGAAGGAGGAGGCGGGCCTTGAGAGAGAGAGGACAGCGTCCTCCTTCCGCCCCAGCCGCAGTGGTAGACGCCCACGGCGACGGACGTCGCAAAACGATCTCCGGCCATCATAGGCGTGGGCCTGCGGGCGGCGAATAATGGGCAACTCGCCGCCCGACCATGGACCATGCCCGGCTCGACGGGGCGGGATGGATAAGTCTCATTGATCTCTTTTGCAGCAACAAACCCAAATTCACGTACTTTGTGCCTCAACCATGAGTTGTCATTACGATACTCCATCATACGCATCGACCGCGTTTGTCGCTCTCATTGGTTGAGAGTTCATACAACCTTGGAGCGGGCCAATGAGAGCGCTAAACGCGATCGATATCGATGATCGAGTATCGTAATGACAACTCACGGTATGGGTACTGATTCGTGGAGTTGGGAACCAGGTATTATTGTTTTATTATTCACTACACCTGGTATCAACTAGCTAGGGCGCGGCGTCGCAAAAAAAATATAAACCGGTATTGTAATTATGTTCGTTGGAGCTGAAAAAGTTTGGGAATCCCTACTTTAACGAATTATTACCATTGGGATGTTGACAGTATCAATGGGGATGGGAACTGGGGAACTAATGGCGCTAGTATAGATTGTTCCAAGCATCGTCATTGGTTCAAATCAGTTCAAATCTTATAGGTACTTTAAAATAGTACTACGTCATTGGTCGGATTAGGACTAAGCTATGGTAGCTCCATCTACAATTAGCTTTGACTTGCTTTCCCCATTAATTGAAAATCTTGTTAGTATATTATTTGTAAATTCACCCACGACGCAAAAGAAATTCCTAGTATGGGGTAATAATATGGTGGTGTAATAATGGTGTAATAATATAGAGTGTGATTTATTCCCGAAATCAGCGAGTTCGATTCGTGTACAAGATTATTGATTTTTCTAAAATCTAATGATGCAGTTTTAGTTTTAGAGTCAAAATCGGCTTCGAGACTCCTTTCAACGTTTTTCGATATTCCTCATAGTTTCTGATATAGCCATCTACGACCAGCTGAAAAATTCACGATGTATTCATTTTGTTTCAGAAGCAAGATTCGAAGACAGAAGAGAAAGATGGCGATCCTGAATCTGAAAGCAAGGATTCAGTATCGGGTGAGTGATATTTTTAATTTTTATACGTTTTTTCTGAGGAGCTCGTGGCTACATAATCACAGCCGCACAGGCCGATCTTCCGGGGTAAGCCGCGCTGGCCGAGGATGGTCTGTGGATGGGTGACCATCTGTCATAGCGAGTTTCCTCCGTGCCTCGGAAAGCACGTAAAGCCGTTGGTCCCGGCTGTCATTTGTAGATCTTTGACAGTCGTCACTGTTAGTCAGAAGCTCTAAAGTCTGACAACCAGTCTTACCAAGGGGTATCGTATTACCCAGTTACTGGGTTGTGGAGGTCCGACAGGCAGTCGCTCCATGTAAAATACTGATATTCAGCTGCAACTGGTTCGACTGGAAGCCGACCACAATATAGTTGGGAAAAGGCAGGCAGATGATGATACGTTCTTGAAGTAAAAACTCGTGTCTCGCGGCTAAATAATGGAGATGGCAACTAGGAAACGAATGGCGCTAGTATAGAAAGAAAAACATTTATTTGGTACAGACACCATACATAATAAAATATAAGGAAAAGAAAAATAAACAATAAAATCTCATATCAAAGAAATAGGCAGATAGAGCGCGCAGAACACGCGAGTGAGTCCACCAAAATTAATACAAAAAGGCGTTTCCGAGTTATGAGCTGTCAAACATGTACAAGTAGCTACTTGGTACACTCCACATACAAAAATGTTGAAACCCCTTTGACACACGTTCTGAGCACACGTTAGGACATCAAAATCGGCTAATATTAAAATTTCGAAGACAATTACGAGTATAATACTTCTAATCTTTTAACCCTGAAACCATTTAATTTCCTGTAACATACATATCAATTGAACTCTGACCTAGATTTACAGGAAAATAAAACAAAAAAATATAATAAATAAATTAAAAGTTAAAGTATTTCATTCCTTTGTTTACCTATATTTAATTATAGAATGATAAAACAATAATATTGGATTAAGTTTCCTGGTTTTCATAACCGTGTGTTTTCCTATTCCCAGCGATATTGTTGGAATACGTAGTTTGTGTTAGGTATCCAACGGTATTCATGTTAATTTTAAGTTAAGGCTCAAGGAGGCGGTCGCGGGACTTATTTAAAGCAGCTGGCTGTCATAATATGTAGATCTTAACTGACAGTTGTTACTGTTAGAAGCTTTAAAGTCTGACAACCAGTCGTACCATGGGGTATCGTATTACCCATTTACTGGGTTGTGGAGCGACTGCCTATCGGACCCGATAGACAGTCGCTCCATGTAAAATACTGATATTCAGTTGCATCTGGTTCGACTGGAAGCCGACCACAATATAGTTGGGAAAAGGCAGGCAGATGATGATTCTACATTTTATTAATCTACTATATGTATAAAAATAAGTCGGGTTTTCCTTCCTGACGCTAAAACTCCAGAACGCACGAACCGATTTCCACGGTTTTGCATTCGTTGGAAAGGTCTCGGGCTCCGTGAGGTTTGTGTGGCGTGGTGGTGAAACGGAGTTCGCCGGGTTTGCTAGTTAAATATAATAATATCAGTAGGTAGTACTAAGTTTCCTCGTTTGCAATGTTTTTCCCTATACCGCATACAAGTCATTTTATTGTTAATTCTATCGGTCATTCAATTTAAGGAAATTAACGTCAATTTATTAAGAAAAAAATGTTTTAATTGCGGTTTCGTACCTCAATGGTTAATTATTATTTTTCACTAATACGAGTGATTTAATAAAGAAGCAGGTTTTGATCGTACAGAAAAGTAGTTTCGGGTAGCTGATGCGGGTAAAATAAACCTATGTTATCTTATGCCGAAAACTGATTTCACGACTCATTTGATGATTTTCATCATCATCATCATTAGCCTATAATGTTCCCACTGCTGGGACACATGCCTCCTCTCTGTGAGAGGGAGTAGGCCATAATCCACCACGCAGGCGGGTTGGTAGATGTCACATGTCTTCGATTTTTTGATTTTAGGACATGCCGGTTTCCTCACGATATTTTCCTTCACCGTTTTGAGAGGAGTGGTGAAATATAGTACACAAAATAATGCGCTTGGTGGGGTTCGAAGTTCGAACCCACGACCTACAACTCGTAAGTCGGGACCGATACCACTGGGCCACCACTGCTCTTTGATGATTTTACCACGATAAAAAAAATAACTAAGATAACTCCACTTGCACTGATAACAGAGGGAATACCGCGAAAGTATGATAATGATAGCCGCAGTGTATTTAGTATTCATTTGTTTTCCTATAATTTACTAATAGATAGATTAGATATACAAAGAATCTAATGGCGCATACTTGGTAATTGGTATATAGGGTGTCACTTACCTAGGCTATATGCGGACGGCTTGGAGCAGTCAAATTCTAATAATTTCGTACTAGCAAGTAGACTATTTTACTTACAAGCACTTTTGACCTGTATAAAAAAGACAATAAAAAAAAAAACTGGTGTTACAATCCCAGTCACATCATCATCCGCCTGCCTTTTCCCTACTATATTGTGGTCGGCTTCCATTCATACACTGATCTATTTAAAATAAATTTGAAGCAATTTGAAGCTCTTAAGTCTGACATCCAGGCTTACCATGGGGTATCGTATTGCCCAGTTACTTGGTTGTGGAGGTTCGGTAGTCAGTCGCTTCATGTAAAATACTGATATTCAGCTCCATCTGGTTCGAATGGAAGCTGACCACAATATAGTTGGGAAAAGGCAGACAGATGATGATGTTCCCTGATTTCTCGGTGACGCATAGACTACCCGATGATCAGAAGTTATCGACTTCAGAACGAAAAGTTATTTTACACATTTTTTTACAAGTTGGTTTCTTTTTTATTGACTGGAAGCAGACCCAAATATAGTTAGGAAAAGGCTTGGCATGATGACATCTGACAGTCCCATCCGTCCCGCTTTGGGTAGAAGGACTCATTTGATGGTTTTACCACGATAAAAAAAGTCACGATTGTCTTCATAGACGGTAACGCAACCATCTTAAGTCTTTGCTTTCGGGCTATATTGAAGCCAAAAGCGATACAAAGGTAATTGTTAATGTAACACCCTGTATAAAAGTCATAATAATTTATCAAACGTAATGTAACTGACCTGACTGTTTCCATTGAATAATGATATCATATCCTGTCCGTCCGGTCGGATATACTAGCTATTGTTTGTGGGTTTGCTTGCTTCATATTATAACTAGTCATTGTAAGTGACTTGATCGAGAGGAGCTCGTGGCTAAATAAATACAGCCGCACAGGCCGATCTTCCAGGTTAAGCCGCGCTTGCCATGATTGGTCTGTGGATGGGTGACCATCTGTCATAGCGAGTTTCCTATGTGCCTCGGAAAGCACGTAAAACCGTTGGTCCCGGCTGTCATTTGTAGATCTTTGACAGTCGTTACTGTTAGTCAGAAGCTCTAAAGTCTGACAACCAGTCTTACCATGGGGTATCGTATTACCCAGTAAGTGGGTTGTGGAGGTCCGATAGGCAGTCGCTCCACGTAAAATATTGATATCCAGCTGAATCTGGTTTGACTGGAAGCCGACCCCAATATAGTTGGGAAATGGCAGGCAGATGATTGTAAGTGACTTCACCCTCGTGGATTCCAACTGTCCCAGACGATAATGCTACCACAATAAAACGTTCTGTAAGTGGCAATCCAGATTATTATCTACCTCTGTGCCAAGCCTGCCGGGGTCGCGGGACTGTGTGATGACACAGGTGAAGGATCACCGTGGATTTTAGTCAGTGCAAGTCTGACAGTCACTCCTACTCTGCCCGGGGTGGGAGGACTCGTTTGATGATTTTAGCTCGTAAAAAAAAAATCGGCGTCTTTTGCATGTCTGTCTAGCTACAGTTACAATGATCGACAAACATACATAACAATTAGTAATCATAATATTCATTACAACTTACTGTTTGCATTTTAACCCTTATCAGTGTAAACATAAAGTCCAAATTATGACTAATAACTTACTAGGAAAATAAAACAAAAATGTGTTCAGTAGTTTACTCAGCGTTGTATAGGCAATACCTATATGAGGTTAATTGTAAACTATATTAAATTAAAACATATTTTTTTATTTAAAAAGTTTGAAAAATAATTGCAGTTAATAAATTAGCGATTTTCAAAAAGTGCATTAGAAATACATTACTAAAAAAATCATCTGAAAAAAAGTGATTTTAAAAGTTTTTTTTTATCGGTTCCTAGTGATAATTACATATTTGGAATATTAAATAAATGTTGTAAATATTACAATTAAACTATAACGGAAAATCTGCGTGGACATACTAGTGTGAAAAGTGATTTTTTTAACTTTGCCCCTGACTTATAAATTTATCCTGTCTTGTTATTAGATTAAACTTTTTGTGCAAGCAACATTAACTACAAGATAATTAGCAAATTTGCGTAATTAATATATAGAAACCAATGCCTTTAAGTGATACTTTAAAACTAAATGAGTTCAAAACTTAAATAACTAGTTCCACCTTCTTCTTGGACGCCTAATTAAGAGTTTTCGTATCAGTGTGGTGTATGTTAAAGTGTTGGGTCAGAACAGTCGCTCAATGTAAAATACTGATATTCAGTTGCATGTGGTTCGACTGGAAGCCGACCACAATATAGTTGGGAAAAGGCAGGCAGATGATGATATTAAAGTGTTTATATAGTATATAACGTTTCTTCTGAGTAAGCTTTCTCCATCGTAGGCTTTGTGTGTCACCATTGAGCTAGATTAGAGTTGAGACCAAACTCATCTCAAAATAAAATCGCTTCCCGCTGTCTGTACAGCTTGGCCGGAACGTCTTGAAACGAAACTAATATTTTTGTTTGCTAACAACGTTTTAAAATCTTTGATATTTGATGTAAACAAAGACGCAGGTTTGTTAGATTTATTATTGTCCAAAAAAACTAACGTAATAGTGAAAATAAATAAAATAAAATCATTCAAAGCGCTGGTAGCGAGAGCACAGTGGTGACTTTCGGTTTTCTACTGCTTTTTGCCAAGCTGTACGCTACGATCCTTAAAACTACCCAACGGATTTTAATGCGGTTTACATCAATAGATACAGTGATTAAAAAGGATTATTTGTATGTATAGTACATCTATATTGTACGAGTGTGAAAAAGCAAGGAGCTAGTCTAAAAACGAAGTGTTTGTGAAGTGTTATAGTTCATGTTGAGCGAGATCGATATAATGTATAGTCACATTATGTCTAATGTTGAGAAGATGGAGTTCTTGTATTATTCGCATTATCAAAATTTAGTTGGTAAGTTGAAACATATTTTTATAAAGAACAATGTCTCCTGAGGAAGCGCCGTCTGCTTGCGGACGGCGAGTAATGGGGGACTCGCTGTCCGATCATGGACCTTGCCTAGGTCGACGGCGCGTTGTGTTCCACTCGCGCCTATCGAGCTGTCAGCATAATGACAAGCCTCCTTTAAGAGGGCCAAAGCCTGCTGGAGTCGTGGATCACTATGGATTTTAGTCAGTACAAGTCTGACAGTACCTCCCGTCCCTCCCTGAGTGAAGCAGGAGGGGTGACAAGACTCTTACTGGCTAAAAATCAACGCTGTTCTTTGGGAAACCCTTTGAGTACCAGGGTGATGTCCAGTCCTGTGACCCGGCCAGCGTCTAGTCCCCATCAGTTGGCTGACAGCACCATGAGGCGCTAGTGTAACTATACGCGTGACTCAAGCACGGATCTTGATCGGACGTCAAGCTTCCCATTACTCGCCGTCCGCAAGTCTTATAAAAAGCTCCTAAGCGAAACATAACAGACTGTGTGTCTGTCGGTGAATTACAGGTTCTTTTGGAGTAGGTGTATGAATGAAATACGTACGTCAAACAAATGCTTAGAAATTTATAATTACGTCAATGCAAGCTATTTTGAGCTTAAATGACTATCGTTTCATTACTAATGAGGATGAATTTAATTTTATGTTAGGTAGGGTAGGGTTTATGTTAGGTTATTCATAGCTTAAAAGTCTTCAGGTATTACCAAGCTACTGGGTTCAACTCTTCCTGTACTCTTTATTTTTATTTCAAATTTAAATAAATTATACATAATATACATAATATAGTAGAAATTGCACCCGTGCTTTCGTACGGAGGCGGGTAGGTTCGCTATTAAAAGAAAAACAACTATTCAGTATTACGTAGGTACATGCGTAACGTTATGTCCACTTCATTCTAGATCTTTCCTCAGATCCCACACCTTTGGAAGCTATAATGCCGGAGCTTATAGCCGGAGAGTCGACCACACACTGGCCGAGAGACCGCCGTGTCTTGAGGGCACTCCTGGAGCTCAGTAGAGCAGATTCTGTACCTCCGGAGGCTGAACGGGAGGATATCTTGGTGAGTCTGTCATCATCATCATCATCGTCAGGCTTCTTTTGGGTAAACTCATTCTATCATAGAGCTGTCGAGGCGGGCCGCGTGACTTAGAGGATAGCGTCCTCCCTCCACCTTAGCCGCAGTGTTAGACGCCCACGGCGGCGGACATCGGCAGACGATCTCCGGGCACCGTAGGCGCGGGGATGCGGGCGGCGAGTAATGGGCGACTCGCTGCCCGACCATGGACCAAGCCGGCTTTTTAAAATATGCAAAATGATGCCCCCCCCCCCTTTAACGCCTGCCGGGGTCGCGGGACTTATCAAATTACCGTGACCCTGGAACGTAAAGGACTACTGAAGGACACCGTGGATTTTAGTCAGTATAAGACTGACAGTCCCTCCCGCTCTGCCCTGGGTAGGAGGATTAATTTAATGATTTTACCAGGCCAAAAAAAAAATGGGCCTCAAGCGCCCACTTAAGCAATAATTTTGTTTCCGGGCCCTTTTTAGTCTCCCAGGTCTTACTTGAAACTTACTTACTTGAACGATCTTGTAAAAAGGTGTGATTACTCATTGAAGATATTCTTCGACAGCTTTCATCAGACCAGCCTTTAGAGGGAGAAGACACCAAGGAATTAGCAGAGGAACTGGAAGATGCGGTGCCGTTGGACCCTAACGCAGTGCACGAGTTGGCTAGCAAGGGAGATGATGAGGCGCTCGCTGCTTTACTAAAGGTAGCTTTTCATTATAACTTCTTTCTCTTGTTTTTATTATATATTTTGTAGACATTAGGTATCAATCACTAACCCCATTTTTTAAAGAAAAATCGATACTTCCGATTTTGATTTTTCTCATAAGAATTATCCGCTCTGCGTGGGCACTAAGCTAAACGTTAATAATACTACACTTGCCGACGCATGAAACGGGCAGAGCGCACTCCGCTCACTCCCCCCCCCCCGCTCCGCTAAACCTGAGCGACACATCACAGCGCGGTGTCCAGATTCATCAACTTTTTATAGATAACATTGACGTGATATCTCGATATTTTTGTATTGAGTGATACAAAAAGTAAAACACGTATTCAATGATTTTCGCCAAAAATAAATATATTAAAATTTGGATGGTGACTAAAAATCACCCTGTATAAATAACAGTAGAAAAGGAAGGATTAAAAAAAATGTCAGCCTGCCCTATTGAGTTTCTCCTGTTTCTATTAAAACGGGCGACAGCATCGTTACGAAGTCGCCGTGGGCGAGGGGCCTTAAGGACGTTTTCGCACTACGTCCGATCCGAATCCGATCCGAACCCGTGAAAATACGGTCCGTCGTAGCCGTAGAACTATTTCTATGGTAATTTACGCACTAGATCCGAGCTCCGTTATCCGATTTCTTTCCGTCATCCGAGAATCTCCGTTACGGAGAAAAAATGACGGACTGAAGTAGCCATAGTATTATTTGCATGAACGGTCGCGCAGTGCGTCCGAGTTGAATCCGAGCTGCGGACGAGCTGAGAAAAACGGGGCGGGCGGGGGGTATGCGGCTGGTTGTCAGAGATGGGAGTAGTGCGTAAGCAATTAAATATCCGTATTCTGGCCGTGATTTTTTTTCACGGGTTCGGATCGGATCGGATCGGACGTAGTGCGAAATCACCAACGACGATATAATACTAGACTCCGCATGCACGATCCAAAGAACACAAACTATTCTGCCAAGTTGCTGAGGTACTACGTAAGCGAGGGGGACGGGGTACTGCGTTGTCATTGGCTAACTCAAGGTCTGTGCTGTCTCAACGTATGTTTACGGCTCACAGGATTGGTCGAAATGAGACGAATATAAGACTTTTTTGCCTAATGTGTTGGCAGACATCGGTCGCCTGTTATTAGGAGTCTAGTATTATATCGTCGTTGAAAATCACCCTTAATGTTTATAATAAGTAGTTAAAAAAAACAAAGACAAAAATTATACAAGGGTCTGTTTTGATCCCAAATTGATAGCTAAGTATAAAGTCAGTCATTCAGTAGGCAACCCTTACCGCTACTTTTTTCTGATGAATGTTTGGTATACTTACAGCGCTACCCAGCTCTAGTAGAGTCTCTAGACGCTACAGGCGGCACAGCGCTGCACGGCGCGGCGCGGGGCGGTCGTGCGCACGCGGCGGCCGTGCTACTGAGGGCTGGAGCACGACCTGATGCTGCTGACGCTGATGGATGGAGTCCTCTGAGGGCTGCAGCTTGGGCTGGACATACTGAGGTAAGTGGACACATGATTCTATACAACATTATTTTTTGTTTATGCGAAACCCGATACACCTGTCCAATATTTTTGAGTAAAGAAGCTACGTTTAAAATTTTAAAACCGTATCATGAAAAATCACAAAGTTATAAGCTTGTAAAATACCTGGTTTTCCGTTCAAAAACATGGTCATTTCGCGTTACAACCGCCTAAACGGCGTCTGCTGTGTTATACACTCGTGATAATAGTTTGGCAATAGGTACCTAACCGTATGGTGTTTGTATAGCATAATTTAACTGGATATAAAAAAAAATGTTTTTGAAAAAAAAAAAAAAAATATGGTGTAAAAATTATTGGAATCGAATCAGTTACTGATTCTGAACAAACTATATTCAGGTTTCGCATATACTAAAAATAATGTTGTTGAGCTTTTGGATGTTAAGCTTTTAGATTTATTTAGCCTAGGAAGACCTACCACTGCGTGGCCATGCCGGCGACGAGTCAAAATCAAAAATCAAATCGTTTATTTCAAGTCAGGCCAGTTACAGGCACTTTTGAATTGTCAAAAAACAAAATTAAAATAAAATAGTTACGGTGCTACAGTCCCAGTTACAAGACATAAAAACTGTGAAAGTACTGTAGATCCATTCCAAAGCGTAATGGGCGACTCACTGGGATCATACCCGGGTCGACGGCGCGTTGTGTTCCACGCGCGCCTCTAAGAGCGTCAGCATGATGACGGGGCCTCCCTCTAGAGGACCAAAGCCTGCCGGGGTCGCGGGACTTATCTTATTACATAAAGGACTATTGAAGGACACCGTGGATTTTAGTCAGTACAAGTCTGACAGTCCCTCCCGCCCTACCCTGGGAGGACTTATTTGATGATTTTACCACGCTAAAAAAAAGGAGGACCTACACTGACTTTATTGGTGATTTTTTTCAGGTGGTCGAAGTGTTACTGGAATTTGGATGTGATGTGGACTGCGTGGACGCAGATAATAGGACAGCTTTGAGGTATGTTCTCACAAATTTTTGGAAAGCGGGCATCGTTTTTTTTATCTTCTTCTTCCTGCCCTTATCCCATTCTACTTGGGGTCGGCGCAACATGTTTTCTTCTTCCATTCTCCCCTATCAGACGTCACAGTATCATTTACTCCTTTTTCTTTCATATCATTCTTTAGACAATCCATCCATCTTTTCTTTGGCCTTCCTCTTCCTCTCCATCCGTCAACATTCATACTCATCACTCTCTTCGTCACATGGGTGTCATCCCTCCTCATCACATGTCCATACCAAGACAGACGGTTCCCTTTCATTTTTTCCGTAATAGGCGCCACTTTCAAACTTCCCCTTATAAACTCATTCCTTACTTTATCCATTCTTGTCACTCCACACATCCATCTCAACATCCTCATCTCCGCTACATGCAATCGTTTCTCATCCATCTTTTTCACAGCCCAGCATTCCGATCCATACAATACGACAGGTCTAATCACAGATTTGTATATTTTCCCCTTTAACTTTTCGTCGTTATCGTTTTTTTTATGAATATTAAAAAAAAAACCGTCAAGTCCAGTCCAGAGGGAACAGTACTAAGTATTTCGAAGGAGCCCTACCTAGCGGGGCTCTTTCGAAGAGAAGTTTTGTTTGGATAGAACATGGTTTCCAGGAGTCCCGCCATATATCCGAGAACATTCTCAATTCAATTCAAATGATTTATTGCAATCCATAATGTACATATACAGGTGGTATAATGGTGGATACAATTAGAGAGAAACAATTATGGACCCTGTCGGGCACAGCAAAGTTTTGATATGGTTGGAGAGAGGAAGAGCGTTTTTTATTGGTTGATTGATTTCAATATTGTAGGGGCTCTTATTTGATAAAACAATTAATTATTTCGATGGAAGACAAAATGTACTTGCTGATGTCTTATAAAATAATAATTGCTTATTACCAAGGTGTTTAGAGAAAGGCACGATTCCCACCAACCGGCCGCACCCGGCGGCATTTTACAATGCGGTAAAGAACATTGAAATCTATCAACAGTAAATACAATTCATATTTGCTTGCAAAATTCCCTATCTCCGTCGGTATTCCGCGACACGTAGCGACGTGTCCCGAAGTTGCATGCAAATATGAGCTGTATTCACTGTTGATAGATTTCAATGTTCTTTACCGCATTGTAAAATGCCGCCGAGTCCGGCCGGTTGGTGTGAATCTTACCTAAATCGGCCGAATGTGTACTCAATTATATTTCAATGATATTCACGTTACAATAACTATAAACGCATATTATGATGACGAATTAATAAAATGCTATGTAATCATACAAAATCTTCCGCTGAAACTACAATTTGAATATTTCCCGTCCCAGAGCGGCAGCCTGGTCGGGCCACGAGGCCGTGGTGTCCCGCTTACTGGCTGCGGGCGCGGACCCGGACCGCGCGGACGCGGAGGGCCGCACGCCCCTGATCGCGGCCGCCTACATGGGACACGCCGACATCGTGCGCGCGCTGCTCGACGCAGGCGCAGCCATCGATCATGCTGATGATGACGGTGAGTTCTACGATAAAGGAATAGTTATTTGTTAAGCTAGTTGTTTTTTGGAGCGAGTATACTTCAATTAAAAACTGAGCAAGCGAACTGTTAGAACCGGGAATCTTGTAGAGTTTCTAAAATCAAAATTATCAAAGTCAAAGTATTTATTTCAAGTAGGCCAGTTACAGGCACTTTTGAATTGTCATAGACAAATAACGATAATTTAATCATAAAAAAGTTACGGTACTACAGTCCCACTCAAAAGACATCAAAACTATGAAAGTACTGTAGACGCCCGTTACTAGAAGTAGATCTCTATGGAGAAAAACGGACAAGACACTCCAATGACACTCTTTTTAGATCGCCAGAATATTATACAGAACCTTTGTTGTACATCATTCATTTTGAGGTGGTACACTATGTGAGAACGATGTAGCAAGTTTTTTAATTAAAAGTGTCCATAGTAACAATTAAAACAAAGACAATTCAAAAAACAAAATGATCAATAATTATTAAAATAATAGTACATTACTGCCGCGGCCTATAATGGCTACTTTGCTGGTCGCACTGATGATGGCCGACAGCGCAGCGTAGCGCAGCTCCAGGCCGACACAGCGCGGTCAGCATGCACCACTTGATGGACGAGCTGAGATAAAGGCCGAGGCCGTAGGCCGAGGCCTTTACGGCGAGGACAGCAAGGGCTGCATGATGGCCAAGCTGGAAGGCCTAGAGCGTAGCTAAGCTAGCTGGAGGCAATCATAACGTGACCAGCGAAGCAGACATAGTGGGCCAAGGCTTGTATAGTGCTTTACTCAAAAATGCAAGTACCTAACCTACATAAAACCAGCAAGTGATTTAAATAAAATATATATTAATTAACTAGAAATTTAATTAAAATAACAATTATGAAAAATACAGTTACTAAAATTCAACACCGATTTTCCCGGTTTCATATTACTTATTAATAGTTTGCGATAATTTTAATGCGATGTTTGACTGCATTTCATTTATTACTTCATTTACTTATAGCAAAAAAGTCACTAAATAAAAATAAAAAATTCGCTGAACCGCGCTTTTGTTCCTTCTTTGATTTTTTTTTTTAAATATGGAATGCAATCTTTTTGTGCCTACCTCTTTAAATACAAACAGCTGTGTTTTAAATAAAATCTTTTTGCATTTGTTTTTTTAAAACGTTGAAACGTCAAAATAGCGGCCGGCAATGTATTGCCGGCCTGTAGAGCGGCCAGCAAAAACATTACTGGCCGCTCCTTGAAACAGACCCGCAAAGTCGACTTTGCTCAAACAAGGTTGTCAAAATAATGACCACATTACATGCATTTTTGAGTAAAAAAATGAATGTACCTAGTGTTTGCTGGAAGTAAGTACTATATTAGACGAGACATCTACAAGTGACAAGTACACGGGATGATGGTTAGAAGACGACTGGTGGGCTGGACTAAGGGGAAGATAAGTGAGGAGTGTCGGAATGCTGCGTCAGGATGCAGCGTAGACAGCTGAGTAGGCCAAAAGGGGAACAAAGACGGATGTAACAGAACGCTCACGATTCAATATTTGAACTTAAAATCCTGAGCGTAGCGAACTATTCAAAGGAGACGCAGAATAACTTTGCTGCCGAATGCAAAACACAACTTTTTCCCCCACTTAGGGACTTTACCCATGGTGCGATTCGACTAATTTCAAGCGTAAGTGAAAATCAACCTTGCTACTAAGAAATAATGATGCAATTCGATTGACTTGACGTCGTTGTGGCGATGTGTTTTGTTTTTCATTTACCTGTAGATAACCGTAGATTTTATGTCATATGTCGTTGTGGTAAGGTTGATTTTCATTTGTAGTTGGAATCGACGCCTTTCCAATGGGAATGGGAACTAGCAAACTAATGGCGCTAGTATAGCTTGTTCCAAGCATCGTCATTGGTTCAAATCAGTTGAAATCTTAAAGGTACTTCAAAATAGTACTACCTCATTGGTCGGATTAGGACTAAGCTATGGAGGCGCCATCTACAATATCTTTGCGTTGCCAACCATATTAGGCTATCGCAACACACTCGTAACTTATTTAATTCTCTTGTTTGAACATGTTTCATCTATCGATCAACCTTGCCAAATACGGTTTAACCTCTAAGGTAAGATTCACACCAACCGGCCGGACTCTCGCATTTACAATACGGTAAAGAACATTGAAATCTATCAACAGTAAATACAGTTCATATTTGCTTGCAACTTACGGGCCACGTCGCTACGTGTCATGGAATGCCGCCGGAGATAACTTTGCAAGCAAATATGAACTGTATTCACTCTTGATAGATTTCAATGTTCTTTACCGCATTGTAAAATGGCGCCGGATCCGGCCTGTTGGTGTGAATCTTACCTAAGAATAACCCTTTTACCATTTTTTATTCAAATTCTTTACCATTTTTTTTTTTTAACTATCACACAACGCCGTCTAGTCCCAAGCTAAGCAGAGCTTGTGTTGGTACTAGACAACTGATAAACATACTTATATATTTCTAAATACATACATATTATAGATAAATTACACCCAGACACAGAACAAATGATCGTGCTCATCACACAAACATTTGTCCTGGGTGGGTATCGAACCCACGACCTCCGGCATAGCAGTCAGGGTCACTAATCACTAGACCAACAGGCCAGTCATTTCCGTTCCCTTGTTCCAGGTCGTACTGCCCTCTCCGTGGCGTCGCTGTGTGCTAGTGGCTGCGCGTGTGCCGCTCTGTTGTTGGAGCGCGGAGCTGACGTGTCTCTCGCTGACCGGGATAATGCTACGCCGCTGTTGGTTGCTGCTTTTGAAGGACATACGTGAGTACAACTATTTATATTCATCATCATCATCAGCCGGAAGACGTCCACTGCTGAACATAGGTCTACACCCTACATCTACTAAGTCTTTGTTAAGATAACTTTGTACTGTTAATTTTTTGCATGGAGCACTGTTTTTTACATTTTCGGCGTTATTCGGTTTTTACGTGATGAAAAAAAATAAAAAAAAGTTCTTACTTATTAAAGGTTGGAGTAGACCATTTAAATGCGTAGTCAGGACACACCGCTTGCGTATCGTAGACGTGCACGTGGACGTCTGCGGTGTGTCCTCTCTTATACAGTTCCATACAACTCAGTGGTACGCGCACGTATACGCTTACGTCTACGCATACACATTTGGTCTGCTCCAGTCTTTAAACCTGATCACAATAGTTTTCATCTCACAACGTCAGACGGAAATTGTTATTGGGTTGCCATTAGCAATTTTATAGTAACTTGGAACAGAAATTGTACGCTGTTAGTCTTGTCTGACCTTCTAGACACAAATGGTAAGCGATAAACGCGGCAGGCCCAGAAGGAGATGGCGGGATGAGCTGGATTCACTTTTAAGGGGTTCGCCTACAATAGCACTAGATTGCTAAAAGTGGAAGGAGTGAAGAGATGCCTTTGCCCTGCAGTGGGACGACACGGGCTTATAATAAGGCTTATAATAATTGTAATAAACTTTAGGTTCAATTTAGCTTGTGGGAATTCTTGGTAATTAAAATACGTGCTTGCACTATGCTGATTTATTTTCGACCGTTCCTTTTAGGTCGACACACACATGCATACATAATTGATACACTCTTTTACACATACAATGATCTTACTCAACAATAATAATAACTCTTCCTCTGTTCCCAGCGAGATCTGCGAGCTGCTCCTGGAAGCGGAGGCGGACGTGGAGGCGGTGGACGCGGCGGGTCGCACCGCGCTGTGGGCCGCGGCCGCCGCGGGACACGCGCGCGCGCTGCGTCTGCTGCTGTTCTGGGGGGCTTGTGTGGATAACATGGACGGGGACGGACGGACCGTGCTCAGTGTGGCTGCTGCACAGGGTAACACAACTGATATGTTCCTTAATGGGTATATCCTACTACTATTATAAAGGCGAAAGTTTGTAAGTATGGATGTATGGATGTTTGTTACTCTTTCACGCAAAAACCACTGAACGGTTGGAAATTGAATATGTCAACGGATTTGGCTAAAATTTGGTACACAGATAGTTTATAACTTGGATTAACACATAGGACAGTTTTTATCCCGATTTTATGTTCCCGTGGGATAATTTTCGAGTTGTAGCGGGTGAAGCCGCTGGCAACAGCTAGTATTATAATGAAACGAGTGTCGTCCTTGATTGCTAGTTTATAACTGAGTTAGTGGGGGTTACATCAGTGAATATATAGTAGGATGCGTCCTATGTGTGAGTGCGCATACAGATCAACAACACTAACCCGGTTCAATGAAGAAAGGATTCTTAAATGGCGGCGCTTATCGTGTTTTCTCGCTCGCACACTAGTGCCGTCTATACTCACTCCCGCGCGTAGCGTTAGCTGATAAAAAAATAGTATTGATGTCTTGACGCGCTCAGTAATCTTTTTTAAGAATATTTTGTACTAAAGTTTTCTGTTATTTTTCCGTTGTTACTTCTTGATTATTGTTGTTTTAATCTAAAGACGAGCCAAGCGAAGCGCAAGGGCACTACCTACCTTTTCTCGAAGTGTTTCGTCGTTTTTTGAACCCTCGTAGAGACAGAGAACATACATTTTTACTGATATGTAGAATTTGTGAAGTTAGGATCGATAGAGTTAGGCCGCGTAGATTCAGAAGCTTGGTTCTACATGAGATTTGATATCTTTTTGGTAGGGCAAACCTTGTGCTCGTTTTGGCAACATTTTACATAAAATGTTTTTGGTGGAATTTTGGTTTTATTGTTAGGTTTAAGAGATTATTGTCACCAAGTCTTGTTTTTATTATTTTTAATTTGATAAAATATTAACTTGAAATCTTATACGCTGACTATACTATCTGTCAACGCAAGTACAAGCCGCCATTTTAGAATCCTTTCTTCAATGCTCCGGCTTACGGTCAGTTCACACCGAGACGCGACGCGAAGCGACGTGACGCAACGATACTTCAAAGAATCATGTCCAATAATGACCTGTCAAATATTTTGACAGAAGATTGCGTGTATAGTGATGTTATTTAGCTTATTATTTAAGTAATTTTTTGCTATGCACGAAGTACTAACTTACAACAGAATTAGTAATGTGAAAAAAAAGAAAAGTTAATTTTAAAACACCCACCAAATAGAGCGTTTTTTTTAATATGGAACGCAGCCATTCCAAATGCATTGAAGTACCGTTCCGTTTTAAGTTGATTTTGACATTTGAACGCAGTTGTAGCACTATTATCATTTATTGATTTTGTATTTCGTTCATTTTTTTTGTATAGTTTATTTTATTTAATTATTTATAAGGTTACTTAGTAGTAAATGTATTTCTAGGTTGTCAATCAGAGGTTGTGAAGTTATAACTGTGAAACGAAACGTTTTTCGTGCTGTCAGTGTGACAACCAAACAATAATAATGGTGAACGCACACCTAGCCGCACCGCAGTCTCCGCAGTCCCCGCATTACGAATTCTTTGTATGAAGTTCTATGAAACCTCGCACACTTACCCGTGTAGAAGGGGTATTAGATAATAGGCAATAGTTCTAATCAGATAATAGGTACTAATGTTCGTTTGACAGTTAAGTATTGTACCTACCTAACCTCAAACATTGTTTTCATTATAACATTTTACCTCATTGTCAAATCAAACCAAGTTTTGACGGTGGCTTAGTTATGACTAAATCTATAATTTGATATAATTCACATCACTATACATCATGTGATAAAAAATTTGATTGACAGGTCATCGCATGTATGGAGCGTGGTCATTGTTCTTTGTATCTTTTCTTGTAGTAAACAAAGTCAGATTTTGAATCGCTATCAAAACGCCGCGCTGCGTGTATCTTGTCGTGTAGAAAATAGAGTTACAATTTCAATAACTCTATTGAAATGTGCGCGCAGCGTCACGTCTCGGTCTGAGCTGAGGCCTTATACATAAAATTATATCACGGCTAGATGACGTTGTGGCCTATGCATGTGGTGCACCTTTTACATACATGTGGTCGTAACTTCAAATCCGGGAAATTATTTGTAACGAACATGTGTATATAATCTGTCCGTCCGTTCCGCAGGCAACGTGGAGGTAGTCCGTCAACTACTAGACCGAGGGTTGGACGAACATCACAGAGACAACTCCGGGTGGACACCGCTGCATTATGCTGCTTTTGAAGGTATCTCGCATAGTTTCGAATATAACCCACGCCCACTTGAATAAAGCACCCTTTTTAACCGACTTCAAAAAAAAAGTAGGTTCTCAGTTTGACCTGTATGTATGTATGTATGTTTGTCCGCGATTATTATTACGACTACATGTGGTGACTTGTGCTCATGATAACAAAAAAAAAATATATTATGGGGGCAAAGCCGAAATCGTAAAAAAATATCAGCTGTTCAGTACATTAGGCAACCATAAAATAAATGTACTGAACAGCTGATTTTTTTTTTCGAGTTTTCAGGTTTTTGACATAGTAAAATTTGTTGGTTATCATGAGCACAATCACGTGTTTAAGTATCGTACACTAATTACCAGTCATCCTATATAATATAATGTGTAGTTTCAACTATTTCTATAAATCAAAAATAAAATCTATTTCGACGAATTGAGAACCTCCTCCTTTTTTTTAAGTCGGTTAAAAAAAGCGGAAAAGTGGCAATCCAATCAACATTCATTTTTCTTTAGGTACCTATTAATTTATATTCATAGTTTTCAAATTCATATTATTTTATTGTGGATCACTTTTCATTCTATAATACTTTCCTTGTTTAGTGAAAACCAGTGTTTATTTCGGGTAAATTACTTATTTAGTCCCTCAAACTATTAGCGCCCACACCACATTACGGGCGCCTAACCCCGTCTCGGGACAAAATAAAATCCGTCTAAAACATATCTCTCCTTCTGGCGCACTCGTGTAATAAAATCTTTCTCCTAACTCCCAGGCCACATCGAAGTTTGCGAGGCCCTCCTAGAGGCAGGCGCGAAGGTGGACGAGGCCGACAACGACGGCAAGGGTCCGCTGATGTTGGCCGCGCAGGAGGGACACACGCGGCTGGTGGAGCTGCTGGTGGACTGCTGGGGGGCCCGGGTGGAGCAGCGCGCGCACGACGGGAAGACTGCCTTCAGGTAGGACCGGGAGGATTGAGCGGGCCAGTAGTTAGTTTCAATTTAGGTTCATTTGAAAACCAGCGTCGGGCACCAGTTGTCCGACATTTAGCTGAAATAATAATAATAATATTCCACAACTACCACACAACGCCATCAAGTCCCAAGCTAAGCAGAGCTTGTGTTATGGGTACTAGACAACTGATAAACATACTTATATATTTCTAAATACATACATTTAGATAAATTACACTCAAATGATCGTGCTCATCCAACGAAGATATAATACTAGACTCCTAATAACAGGCTTCCGATGTCTGCCAACACATTAGGCAAAAAAGTCTTATATTCGTCTCATTTCGACCAATCCTGTGAGCCGTAAACATACGTTGAGACAGCACAGACCTTGAGTTAGCCAATCACAACGCAGTACCCCGTCCCCCTCGCTTACGTAGTACCTCAGCGAGTTGACAGAATAGTTTTTGTTCCTTAGATCGTGCATGCGGAGTCTAGTATTATATCGTCGTTGTATTGAGGGATCCGTTTTATGTTGATGACTTTTTTATAGTTAACGCCAATTAAGTGTGGAATAAAATACGTTGACCCCTGTGTGCCCATATTTTTCAATTACAAAACCGTAAAGAAAATGTCGTAGAACGACCTAAAGTAACGTATCGTGGTAAGAGGCGATCTTGTCCTCATATTTTATTTCAAGAAATTCAAACGACCGACGGACGATCAATGACCTTTATTCCAGACTTTAGGAATTTGATAACGAAATCAACATACATACATAATGGACAACGTTCACGACCTTGTCACTGTGAGCGGTGGCTTATTGCGGGGTGGTGTACAGAAATCTTTGAAGCACGCCGCGACACGCCGCTCATAGTGAAAACGCGCGCGGTTTTCTCCGAGGGAATCCGCACCGAGGTCAGGGGTGTTCAGAGCGGTAGAAACTAAAGTCTAAGTGAATGAGTGTGAGTCCGACGGCCCATCGCGCCGCGTCCAGCTTAGACCTAACTTGTGAATGAGCTATAACTGTTGGTCAGTGTTATTGGCGTTATTTTTTATTAAAGGAATCTATTTTTCTCACAGACTCGCAGCCCTGGAGGGTCACGTGGACACAGTAGCAGCTCTGTACTCACGCGGAGCGGACGCGGACGCACTGGACGCAGACCGACGTAGCACACTGTATGTGCTAGCACTCGACAACCGGATGGCCATGGCGCGGTACCTCATCACGCACTGCGGCGCGCAGGTCGACACCACCGACAACGAGGTGCGTATACTGGACGCAGACCGCAGCACGCTGTACGTGAGACAACCGGATGGCCATGGCGCGGTACCTCATCACGCACTGCGGCGCGCAGGTCGACACCACCGACAACGAGGTGCGTATACTGGACGCAGACCGCAGCACGCTGTACGTGAGACAACCGGATGGCCATGGCGCGGTACCTCATCACGCACTGCGGCGCGCAGGTCGACACCACCGACAACGAGGTGCGTATACTGGACGCAGACCGCAGCACGCTGTACGTGAGACAACCGGATGGCCATGGCGCGGTACCTCATCACGCACTGCGGCGCGCAGGTCGACACCACCGACAACGAGGTGCGTATACTGGACGCAGACCGCAGCACGCTGTACGTGAGACAACCGGATGGCCATGGCGCGGTACCTCATCACGCACTGCGGCGCGCAGGTCGACACCACCGACAACGAGGTGCGTATACTGGACGCAGACCGCAGCACGCTGTACGTGAGACAACCGGATGGCCATGGCGCGGTACCTCATCACGCACTGCGGCGCGCAGGTCGACACCACCGACAACGAGGTGCGTATACTGGACGCAGACCGCAGCACGCTGTACGTGAGACAACCGGATGGCCATGGCGCGGTACCTCATCACGCACTGCGGCGCGCAGGTCGACACCACCGACAACGAGGTGCGTATACTGGACGCAGACCGCAGCACGCTGTACGTGAGACAACCGGATGGCCATGGCGCGGTACCTCATCACGCACTGCGGCGCGCAGGTCGACACCACCGACAACGAGGTGCGTATACTGGACGCAGACCGCAGCACGCTGTACGTGAGACAACCGGATGGCCATGGCGCGGTACCTCATCACGCACTGCGGCGCGCAGGTCGACACCACCGACAACGAGGTGCGTATACTGGACGCAGACCGCAGCACGCTGTACGTGAGACAACCGGATGGCCATGGCGCGGTACCTCATCACGCACTGCGGCGCGCAGGTCGACACCACCGACAACGAGGTGCGTATACTGGACGCAGACCGCAGCACTCTGTACGTGAGGGTTAATTAGACCGCTCCTAAGAACCTCACAGACCTTGCCGGGGCTACGTGGCTTTGAACTTATGTCTTTTGCCGATGTCAGTGATGTCCAAGATGAACTTAGAAAGTGCATTGAAAAAGACATTATCATCTGCCTGCCTTTTCCCAACTATATTGTGGTCGGCTTCCAGTCGAACCAGATGCAGCTGAATATCAGTATTTTACATGGAGCGACTGCCTACCGGACCTCCACAATCAGTAGCTGGGTAATACGATACCCCATGGTAAGACTGGTTGTCCAAAAAGACACGATGCTGACTGTATGCGGAAGACAGAAGCCAGGGTGATGTGGCGTAGCCTGGGAGAGGCCAAAGTCTAGCAATATACTGCGATAGGCTGAGTTGATTGATTGATTGACAATGGTAAGGGCTTTTTTAAGAAAAAATTGCTCTAGACCAGGAATTTCTCTTGATTCGTGGGTGCGTTTACAAACGTAAAAACACACATACACAAACACCCAGACCCAGAACAACTACTTGTAGATCATGCCAATATTTTTACCGTGCGGGGATCGAACCAGCCTGCTATTAGATGGCTAAAAGTTGAAGAACTAATATTATAATGTTTGTTTCAGGGTCGAACACCATTACACGTGTCAGCGTGGCAAGGACATACGGATATGGTGAACCTTCTCATCAAAGTTGGTGAGTTTCATTTTTCAGGATTGTAAAGATATGTAAAGTTTAGATGTGTCAAGGGACACCCGGATGGAACGAAGTTACTGTATACACTCAACAAAAATAATCGTCTCGACACCACACTGTTCAATGTGAAATAGGCTGGCTTGCTTTCTATAAAAGAGAGAGATGCAGAGAAACATACGCACGCCGCAATACGACAAGTCACGTGGTGGTGGGGTGAAGTGTACGGGGTGCGGGATGCGGGGCGTGGTAAAGCAAAAAGTGTCGTTACAACTTTTCGTCTTAATTTTTTTGTTCTAGCCCAGGGGGCCAATTCTCGGCTTTAGAGATCGTGTCGAACTCGACAAAAATTTCTAATGACGTCATTTTCTCGACAAATTTTAATAGTTGCTATTCTGGGGATGTCGAATTCGACATTTGTCGAAGGCTAACGTTAGAGTTCATGTCGAGTGCTTCTGAGCAGTAGAGATGTAATGTCGATTGTAGAGATACGTCATTTCTGAGTGAATTTGTTGAGTTTTGGATTGTACACTGTTTTCTTTTCTTTCGTTTTTAAATAAAATACGGATTGGCATGTCATACCTACTGGAAATTCGATTTATACTCTTGATTTTTGCATTTTGTTTTCTTGAAACGACGACCTTCGCACAATTAACAAACTTTGTAATTCGTGTACCCACGATTGCACTAGAAACCACTGAAAGATGGACGAGTTTATTAGCATTTTATCTCGGAGTTGTTGGAAAGTGGAGAGCAACTGGCCAATATACGGCAACAACAGCGCACTTATCCCGCCGTCGATATTTACGATTTGAGCGAAACAAAAGTCACTAAAATAATTCCCTTCCATGATAAAATAAAAAAAAAAACGTGAAATGTAAAACAGCACAGCCCACTAGTGATGTATAAACACAGTCCATGTAAACATAACAAAAGACGCAAATTCTGACACTGACAGACAATCAACTGTCAAACTGATTATTTTTACGTAAAACGTTTCGTTCCATACTAAAATAATTAGATTTAGCCTGCGTTTTAAAACAAAATCATTCATTCACCTATAGTTACCTAAAACGGAACGTGCGTTTCTTCATAATGGTAACATTACGTTCACTCGACTCGACATTTTCGTGACATTTATGTCTATTTTGACTGAGAATACGGATTTCTGCTCAATTCGACATTTTTTGGTAGAGATAGAGATATTTTTGATAGACATAGAGATCGACTTACAATCTAGAACTCGAGAAAAATGGCGAAAATCGAGAATTGGCCTCCAGTTTCGCAAGGCAATGCCCGATAAGGAACTTCTTTATAATTATGTAAACTTTTTTGTATGAAAAACTAATATTCAGTTATTCATTGTTATGTATTGCTACGTACCCGGTTTATACATTGCTGGGGCAGTCCTGTATACTTCTACTATCATCTCCTTTGGCATGATGTCGCCAAAGACGTTATTTTTTAATCGAATTTTTAATAGTTTAGTATTTTATAGGCTGGTTTTAGTGTCACGATAGCAGTCGGCGCTGACAAGCAACTAAGTATGTAGTGTTTTATGCTGATCAGCTGTCAGCGCGAACCATCAGCTTGAGTCTAGAAACAGCCAAGCTCACGATATTTAAGTAATTTTGATCTACTTTGTCCTATAAAGTCGTGGAAATATGCCACTTAAAACGGCAAAAAACGGCCACTATCTTTCTGGCGTATTACGAGCGTCTTCGCAGCATCAACGCTGCGGAGACGCGACGTTAACGTCTCGTCTCAAGCGTTCACCTTGCGACCCCATTTTGATTTTGATTTTGTTCAGCGGACGTTAACGCTTGCCACGCGACGATGCTACGCCTGCGCTTGTAAAACGTCAGTGGGATAGCGGCTTTAAGGCGCCGTAAACGATATTCTCTGCGACATGTTGCATAGTGAAAATAACGCTTGAAATGTTACACAATGCACAATATTAAGTAAATGTTTGTTGTCTTAGGCGGTGCCTGCGTGGACGGTCGCGACCGCTGCCTGCGCACTGCGCTGCACGCGGCGGCGTGGCGCGGGCGCACGGCCGTGCTGCGCACGCTGCTCAAGCACGGCGCGCAGCCCTCCGCCGTCTGCACGCAGGGCGCCACGCCACTCGGTAAGTGTTCTATACACTGCGCTGCACGGTCGCACGGCCGTGCTGCGCACGCTGCTCAAGCACGGCGCGCAGCCCTCCGCCGTCTGCACGCAGGGCGCCACGCCACTCGGTAAGTGTTCTATACACTGCGCTGCACGGTCGCACGGCCGTGCTGCGCACGCTGCTCAAGCACGGCGCGCAGCCCTCCGCCGTCTGCACGCAGGGCGCCACGCCACTCGGTAAGTGTTCTATACACTGCGCTGCACGGTCGCACGGCCGTGCTGCGCACGCTGCTCAAGCACGGCGCGCAGCCCTCCGCCGTCTGCACGCAGGGCGCCACGCCACTCGGTAAGTGTTCTATACACTGCGCTGCACGGTCGCACGGCCGTGCTGCGCACGCTGCTCAAGCACGGCGCGCAGCCCTCCGCCGTCTGCACGCAGGGCGCCACGCCACTCGGTAAGTGTTCTATACACTGCGCTGCACGGTCGCACGGCCGTGCTGCGCACGCTGCTCAAGCACGGCGCGCAGCCCTCCGCCGTCTGCACGCAGGGCGCCACGCCACTCGGTAAGTGTTCTATACACTGCGCTGCACGGTCGCACGGCCGTGCTGCGCACGCTGCTCAAGCACGGCGCGCAGCCCTCCGCCGTCTGCACGCAGGGCGCCACGCCACTCGGTAAGTGTTCTATACACTGCGCTGCACGGTCGCACGGCCGTGCTGCGCACGCTGCTCAAGCACGGCGCGCAGCCCTCCGCCGTCTGCACGCAGGGCGCCACGCCACTCGGTAAGTGTTCTATACACTGCGCTGCACGCGGCGGCGTGGCGCGGGCGCACGGCCGTGCTGCGCACGCTGCTCAAGCACGGCGCGCAGCCCTCCGCCGTCTGCACGCAGGGCGCCACGCCACTCGGTAAGTGTTCTATACACTGCGCTGCACGCGGCGGCGTGGCGCGGGCGCACGGCCGTGCTGCGCACGCTGCTCAAGCACGGCGCGCAGCCCTCCGCCGTCTGCACGCAGGGCGCCACGCCACTCGGTAAGTGTTCTATACACTGCGCTGCACGGTCGCACGGCCGTGCTGCGCACGCTGCTCAAGCACGGCGCGCAGCCCTCCGCCGTCTGCACGCAGGGCGCCACGCCACTCGGTAAGTGTTCTATACACTGCGCTGCACGGTCGCACGGCCGTGCTGCGCACGCTGCTCAAGCACGGCGCGCAGCCCTCCGCCGTCTGCACGCAGGGCGCCACGCCACTCGGTAAGTGTTCTATACACTGCGCTGCACGGTCGCACGGCCGTGCTGCGCACGCTGCTCAAGCACGGCGCGCAGCCCTCCGCCGTCTGCACGCAGGGCGCCACGCCACTCGGTAAGTGTTCTATACACGGAGACCTCCGGATGCGTACCGTCGTATGGTACCAGTTCCAAAACTCTGGTTCCATGGACGGCCGAAGCGGTACAACCGACGCTCTTTCCACCCGAGCTATCGAGGTTCATCTACTGCGTCGAAATTTTCAATGCATTTCTAACGTATCAAGAAGCTTCGTTCGCAGTGGATGCGCGGTTCGAGTTCGTCTTTCCAAAGAAAAGCTTTTTTAAAAGGTTTTTTTTATATGAAACTTGATACACGTACTTCACTCCATTGATATTGATTACATCCATTGATTCACATCTCTATCACATCGCGCGGTGCGATCGATTTGATACTCCACCAACACTGACTTCTCACATAGCATATAAAATCATTAAAGAAATATCGTGGTTGTCTGCAAATATGATCATTAAACAAATATCGTGGTTGTTCTCAGGTATCGCGGCCCAGGAGGGACATGAGGAATGTGTGCTGTGGCTGTTGCAACATGGCGCTGATCCACAGCAAGCTGATCATTGTGGTGAGTGATTAAAACAATTCTTCATCATCATATCGTTCATTGCGGAACATGGCCTCCCCTATAGACTTCCAATAGGACAAGTTGGAAGCGGCGACACCCATGTGACGAAGAGAGTGATGAGTATGAATGTTGGTTGATGGATGGAGAGGAAGAGGAAGGTCAAAGAAAAAATGGATGGATCGTGTGGGAAATGATATTATGAAAGAAAAAGGAGTGAACGATACTGTGACGTATGATAGGGGAGAATGGAAGAAGAAAACGTGTTGAGACGACCACAAGTAAAATGAGATAAGGGTAGGAAGAAGAAGTTGGAAGCGGCTTGCAGTTTCAGTTTTTTTTCTATTTTATTTCTATTTAACGACAGGTTGTTTGTCAACTATCTTTTGTGATGGTAAGCGAAGACGTGGTCGACGATGAAGCACGCTTGTTTAGAAGTAACCTGTTCATTCTTGACTTGAAGACCCCAAGGTCGACTGCGCGTAGTGTTCCATACGCTTCGATGTAAGAGCTCTCAGCAATCTAACGAGGGCTCTTAAGAAAGCTAAAACCTGCCGGGGTACTGTCTCATCAGGTAACCGTGAACCTGGAACGGAAAGGGTTATCGATGGAACACTGTGAATTTTAGTCAGTACAAGTCTGACAGTCCCTTCCGGTCCGCCCTTGGTGGGAGGACTCATGTTTTACCATTACCTAGATAAATAAAATGAGACTACAATATTGACTTCCTTTCCTAGGTCGTACACCAGCCAAGGTAGCGTGGCGCGCTGGTCACGCCAACATCTGCCGTCTTCTAGAGCGCTGGGCCACAGCCGCGCCCGCGGCGCCTGCGCCCACGGCGCCGTCTGCGCCCGCGCAGCACGACCTGCCCACACCCAGGCCTCCTAGTGCTGGTGAGTGGAAAGATATCGAGTTCAATCCTGAGCACAGCGAGGGAGCTTTGAGTTAAATCCTGAGTGGAGCGAGGAAGGTTTGAGTTTAATCATAAGCATAGCTCCTCATTGTAAGCTTTGAGTTGATTCCTGAGTAAATAGAGGAAGGTTTTTGAGTTGACTCTTGAGCAAAACGAGTGAGTGAGCTTTGAGTTAAATACTAAGCAGGGCGAGGGAGCTTTAATTTAACTATTTATTATAACCACTGTGAACTCAGCCAGAAGGTGTTTGAGCCTGGAATTTTTTAAATAAGAATAAGTTCCCTTAAGCGGTTTTCTTTCCACTTTTTTCTGTTTTTTTTTTTTTAATATTTTTGCTGGCAGGCAGATGTCTGCATTTTTCTCTTTTAACCTTTTTTAATTTTTAATGTTAAATCTTTGTGTGCTGCTGTCTGTGCTCGCATCATACATATTTTTTAGTATAATTCTATACGCGAGGACTCGTAATTGGCTGTCTGTTGCCTATAATTACCCCTTTTTGTTATGTTTTTGTTAGCTGTAAGTCCTCCATGTAATAAATAAATAAATATTTGACTTCCAAGTTGAGTAGAGCAAAAGAGATTTAACTTCTGAGCACTGTGAAGTTTGAAATAAATCCTGAGTGGAGCGAGGGAGTTTTTAAGTTAAATCCAGAGCATAGCGAAGGAGCTTGTAGGTAACTCCTGAGCACAGCGAGGGAGCGTTTTTTTAACTCCTGCGCGAAGAAGCTTTGTGAGAGGTTTAGGCTCTACTAAGGTTCAATATATTTCAATACTAATTTTAACTTTATTTCTTTGTATTTCACAGGCTCACCAGAATACAAACGTCGAAGCGTACACAGTTCCAACTCGACCAAGTCGTCTTCAAATATGACTGGTGGGTCTGCGCGCTCACATTCACATCAAGAAACTAATGAGGCTACCGCTGAGAAGGTATGTTTGTCTCTTTCTTACACTTAAAGCTGTCCTAAGGTAGAGTGAGACAGTGCGGTCCTCTCACCCAGGGCAGGGCGGGAGGGATTGTCAGACTTGTACTGACTAAAATCCACATTGTCCTTCATAAGTCCTTTACGTTCCGGAGTCACGGTACTGAGATAAGTCCCGCGACCAGTGCAAGTAGTTTAAAATTGTGTAAAAAGACTCGATCATTTTCTAAGGTTTACTGAAGTTCATCCAAATTTGTTCGGCTGGATCTTTCGATCGAAAATTGCGTACATAAGTATATTTTTTAAATGGTTACTCTTGGTCTTATTTTTTCATTTCAAATGAATTGCTGTTAGCCTCAAACTAGACTCGCTCCTACGGGCATGCAGATGGCGAGTAATAGACGATGCACTGTCCGACCATGGCCCTAAAAAAACCTAAAAGGAAATACAACTCCTGCGCATCGACAGAACACAGTGAAACAAATACGTTGTGTTTCTTATTCTTTTTGTTTATTGACAGCCGAACCGCGCGAACCTATCGCTGTCGTTCGCACAACAAGTGGCTCGCTGCGGTCGTGGTCGGCGAGACATACCGGAGCACAAGGAGATACCCGAACATCAAGTTGTTGAGAAAGACTCCAAACTAAGGTTTGTATTATTTTGTGGACTGATCGTGAATTAGTCACATCATGATTTGTCTAGGCGCGTACGACTACACATTACAATGTGCTTGTGCATTTTTTATCCTCCCACCCAAGGCAGGGCGGGAGGGACCGTCAAACTCGTACTGACTAAAATCCGCGGTGTCCTTCAATAGCCCTTTACGTTCCGGGGTCACGGAAATTCATTAGTCCCGCGATCACGATGTGCTTGAGCATAGCGAAGACACTTTTGTCAACTCCCGAGCACTGCGAGGGAACTTTTTGTTGAATCCTGAGCACAGCGAGGGATCTTTTTGTTGAATCCTGAGCACAGCGAGGGAGCTTTTTGTTTTTGTTGACAAATGCTGTATCTTATGGAACGAGATAGTAAACCAGTTGCAATTTTCACAGATGATGTATTTCTGTTGCCGCTATAACGGCAAATACTATAAATAAATATTTACGGGGCCTTCAACACTGCAGAGATGATTTATTGTCATTTTCATTTTTGATTTATTTCTATTTACCACCAAACAGAGTTTGATCACCCAGTTGTGTGTGTGTGTCACCTCGCAGGTTAACCTAGAGGAGGTTGTACGCTGCTTATCCGGATTTTCCAGTGGATGCCTTAAATAACTCTAAGGCCTCCAGCCAGGCACATAGAACTAAGAAAAATTACAAACTAACCTCGGCTTAGGGCATCACTGAGGGAGGACAGCAAGGGACAGGCTGGATCACAACGATATCATTATTTAGGGGCTTATTTAAAGCTACAGGCTCAGCATCGCGGGCTGGTTCTTGCAAGGGTTGGGATGGGTTTATATGATGTGTTGATAATCACAGTATTTATTATTTCAGGAGTTACCTAGCCAACGAGCGTGACGCGGAGTTAGGCGCGTGGTCCGGCTGGCGCGGTGACACGTCGCCGTTGTACGCGTCGCCGCCACGCACGCCCGTCAGCGACATCTGTAGCCCCACGCAACCTACAAAGCTGCAAGGTATGTATTTACTTGGGTAAAGGGTAGCTCGGTGTCCGATTAAGGACTTGGATCGGCCGTCGCGTAGTGTTCTAAGTGAGTCTTGAAGAGCTGTCAGTAAACTGACGGAATTATTTTTGGTAAAATCATCAAATGAGTTCGGGTTGAATCATTATCGAATAGTAAGGGACTTTACTCATATCGCGATTCGAAAATCAACCTTGCTACTAAGAAATAATGATGCAATGGGGAAAGCAAGTGTCAAAGTGAAAATGACAGTTTGGTCCCCAAAGAACTGTAAAATCAAAGGAATTTTCAGAAAAAAAAAACCATTTATTGATGTAAAATGACTAGATGTTGTGTAATAAGCTGTAAAAATGATGGAATACACTTTTCAAAATAATATCTACTTTTCTTTTGGAGGTTAAGTACCAGTATTGCATCGCTCGAAAATCGAAGAATTATCACCTGGAACGAGTTTTGTAATAGTTGTGGTGTTAAGAAATTAAATATATTGTGATATTTCTCGAATCTAAATAGAAAAAAAGGTTAAAATTACTGACTTAAAACATTATGATATTTTATCAAAATAGAAAGTCAAAACCAGCATTATATTCTTGATAAAGGAGAGGACAGGTAAAACATACCTAAACTCAAAAATTGAAACCTCAACTACAAGTAATTGTGGATTTATTACGGTAAAATCAAATGTATAACCACTCAATTAAATCACTTTTTTCCTCTTGTAGATGCGCCGCGGCGTCTTAATTCTTCTTTTAGTATATAGTACTTGCATGGACGAATAATTTTCCATATTTGTTTTGTATTTATACTCAATTTTTATAACAAATAATCTTGTTTGTTTTTTTGTACAAGGTAGACGTGGGGACCAACTATCGCAGCGCCATCTACGATTAGCTTTGAGTTGCCATCCCCATTTGATTGTCTTGACGTCGTCGTGGCGATCGTGTTTTGTTTTTCACTTACCCGTAGATAACAACGTGTTTTATGCCATATCTCGTAGTGGTAAAGTTGATTTTCACTTGTAGTTGGAATCGGTCGAATTGTAATCATCATCTCCCTTCATAATGTAAAGTTACGCTACTAAAATTAACTTCACCCACATCCCAGCAGGATCTCAACCACCCAGCCTGACGGGCGTCCAGCCAGTGTTGACGGACACCCACTTCAACAGAGACACGCACATGAGGATCATACTCGGACGAGACAGCAAGCCGCAGCAGGACCGGACTGAGAGGTCAGTACTGATAGAGCGAGATACACTATATTTACAGGGTGTCAGTTAGAGCGTGATACACTATATTTACAGGGTGTCAGTTAGAACGAGACAGACTATATTTACAGAGTGTCAGTTAGAGCGAGATAGACTATATTTACAGGGTGTTAATTAGAGCGTGATAGACTATATTTACAGGGTGTCAGATAGAGCGAGATAGACTATATTTACAGGGTGTCAGTTCGAGCAAGATAGACTATATTTACAGGGTGTCAGTTAGAGCGAGATAGACTATATTTACAGGGTGTCAATTAGAGCGAGATACACTATATTTACAGGGTGTCAGTTAGAGAGAGATAGACTATATTTACAAGGTAGTATTGCAGTAGTGTTAGAGCGAGAAATTATCTGCCTAGCCTTTTCCCAACTATGTTGTGGTTGGCTTCCAGTCGAACCAGATGCAACTAAATATCAGACCTCCACAACCCAGTAACTACAGCGCAATACGATACCCCATGGTTAGTGAGAGCGAGATAGAGTATATACAGGGTGTCAAAGCGAGACAGACCATATATTTACAGGGTGTGAGATAGAGCGAGATAGACTTTACACATACATGGTGTCAGAGCGAGACAGAATATGTTTACTGGGTGTCAATTAGACCGAGACAGACTGATACATTTACTGGGTGTCAGAGCAAGACAGACTGTTACATTTACTGGGTGTCAGTCAGAGCAAGACAGACTATACATTTACAAGGTATGAGTTAGATCGAGATAGACTGTAAATATACAGGATGTCAGTTAGAGCGAAATAGATCATACATGTACAGGGTGTCAGACTTTACAGGTAAGAGCGAGTCAGACTTCAGTTTGAATTTTTTGGGGCATTTTAAAATACAAGGCTATTATGCTACGTAATATCAAACTATTTCAAACCAAGCTGACCGTTTATAGCTGTATAAATTGTATTTATTATGTAACTTTGAAATCGAATAAGGGGATTATTTTTTAATAATAAATTGTGTTTGTTAAATAAATGCTTATAAATGTAATTTGTCAGATAATTTCTAACATTATGTTTAATGTTTGAAGAATAATTCGACTTTCGACATTTATATTCCAAAATAATCTTTAAAGATTTTATATTATTTATTGTGGTGCAACTCAAACCTTATAGAGGTTATTTTTTTAGGTTCACCCTTGTTTGGTCGAACAACTTTTGATATAATTTTACTAATTCGAACAACGTTCGAGAAAATAATCAGTTTGTATAATATCGGTTAACTTAATTTTCATTTCATCGAATATTTATTTGCGATAACAACATTTGCGCTATTGATCAAAAGGTATAATATTCATTTGATATAATATTCAGGTGGTATAAAATTTAGTTTATCGAATATTCGATTGGTGTAAAGTAATGCAGAAAGAAACATTGTAAATATTTATGTTCCGTCGATCTACCTTGGTAGGTGGTAACCAGTAACTAAGGATGCAAGAGCGAGCGAAGCGAGTTCGGGACTTGGGGCACCCCGACTCGGACAGGTTAGGTTCGAAGGGGATGGCGGGGTCTGAAAGACCCCGCCATCCTCTTCATGTTAGGTTACTTTAAACCTTGTAAACAGAAATAGGAGCCCCGCGAAGCGGGGCTCCGTCAAGCTACCTCGGTATGTGGTCATCAGTAATATACGCTCGCCCTTGCATCCTTAGTTAAATTGCCGATTACTACCTACCAAGGTAGCTCGACGGAGCCCCGCTTCGCGGGGCTCCTGTTTCTGTTTGCAAGGTTTAAAGTAACCTAACACGAAGGGGATGGCGGGGTCTTTCAGACCCCGCCATCCCCTTCGAACCTAACCTGTCCGAGTCGGGGTGCCCCAGGTTCCGAGCTCGCTTCGCTCGCTCTTGCATCCTTGGTAAAATTGCTGATTACCAAGGTAGCTCGGCGGAGCCCGATTTTTTTATAGACAATGAAAGAAAACGAATAATTAATTAAATGAATATTCGATGCGATATTTCGACTAAATCATTATTAGTCTAGTGAAACATTAGTTTAAATAAAATTAGTGAATTTGAAAATTCGGTCAAATGTAATTATTTCAAAGAAATAAATAGGCTTAATAAAAATATAAAAAATAATTATTCGGTGAAATGAATAATTCGACTAAACGACTTTATAGTAACCAAAATTAGCCGGAGTGATTTTCGACGAAAAGTGGTTCTGCCAAACAAGGGTGAACCATTTTTTTAATGGTCTAACGGTAAATACCGTTAATTTTTCCGATAATAGACCTGAGAATGTTTGTATAAACGTCTATCATCGCGATAACTAACGGGATTTACCATTTTAATAAAAAATAAATATTTAACCGACGACTTGCCATGGCAATGTAACACTTATAACAGTTCTCGAAAGTCGAATTTTCCTCGTCATTTAAGAGCGTATATTCCGAAAGTTGGCAACGTCGCAAATGGTTGTCAAATATTAATAAGTTTTAATTAATTTAGGATTACTTCTGTATGAAAATAAGAAATATGGCTCTGTAGTGCACAAAAAAATTAATAAGGGAATGCAATAATTAATATCCTACCTAACACCGAATATATAGTTTTAGATGTAAAAAAAGCATTTGGAAGCTTTCCAAATGCCTTTTATACACCTGAAACGGTTACAACATCAAATTCAGTGTTTTAATTGCATTCCTATATCATTTTCATAGTGCACTACAGAGCGATATTTCTTGTTTTTATACAGAAAATTTGCCAAATTAATTAAAATTTGTAAATATTTGACAGCTTTTTGCGACGTTGCCAACTTTCAGAATAAGCGGCCTTAAAATATAACAACTACAACAGTAATGTATGTTAGCGAGGTGTGGAAAGCGATGGGTCTCGTTGCGTACGGCAAGCTAATTGGCAGTATCGGCAGGGCCAGAGGGCGGATATTGAAAAAAACGTGAGTTATAACAAACGCGTGTTTTGTGAGGAGTGACTGTGATGTCCTTTTTGGGTTTTATTTGTATAGAAACTATAGAATTTAGAATAGAAACCGTTTTTTAGGAAAACACCGGGTTTTGGGGAAAAACCCGGACCCGGTTTTGAGGGAAAAACCTGGACCCGGTTTTGGGTAAAAACCCGGACCCGGTTTTGGGAAAAAAACCCGTACCCGGTATTAGGGAAAACCCAGGCCCGGATTTGGGGAAAGACCCTGACCCGGTTTTGTGGAATAACCCGGACCCGGTTTCCGGAATAATAAAAGGCCGTATTCGGAGGATTCTGGAAACCGCTATTGGAGGAATACCATTAGCCGGTTTTGGAGAAATACTCCAAAACCCGCTTTGAT
This sequence comes from Agrotis segetum, assembly GCA_036375495.1. Lineage (NCBI taxonomy): Eukaryota > Metazoa > Arthropoda > Insecta > Lepidoptera > Noctuidae > Agrotis > Agrotis segetum. Next base: position 520,516 of record JAQSVV010000197.1, on the reverse strand, counting down.
GTATTTACCGGAAACCTGTTTTAGAGAAAAGTTTAAGTGGATAGACGGTTTTTAGGATTTGAACACGGTTTTAGAGGCCTACATAAGTGGTGGGCAAATGTTGCCAAATTAAAAAAATATTATGATTTTCATGTTTGTTTGGTGCACATTTGAGTTGAGCTATCATACACCCACTAGTTTTGGATTGGTGTGTCGCACATTTTCAATAAGGCATCTAAAAACGTCACTTTAGCAATGTTGCTACCTAATAGATTTCTGATAAAATTTTATTGTTCTCAAATCTTTTTACTGAGCCAACGCATACCGCAAGAACTGCGATGGCTCAGTTGGTAAGAGCATCGAATGTACTGATACTGAATCCGGAGGTCGCAGATCCAAATCCCGCTCGCGGTTCTAATGTTTCATTCCATAGAAAATCTTTAAAATTGTTCTTTATCAATTATCTACTATATTACATTTATTACATGAGTAATATATGACTGGCCTGTTGGTCTAGTAGTTAGTGACCCTGACTGCTATGCCGGAGGTTGTGGGTTCGATTCCCACCCAGGACAAATGTTTGTGTGATGAGCTCGATCATTTAATCGATTTTATCGATCGAAAAATGGTGAAAAATGCTCGCTGCCAAGGTCATTATAGCATCGCTTACCATCATGCGAGATAATGGTCAGAGAGCCAGCCTAAAGTTGCATAGAAAATATAGAAGGACCATCACAGTCACACCTCAGTTACTTCGGCTGGAATTTGCTAATTGGCTGGTGGATATCATCATCATTCATTATCCGTTTCGTCACTTACGCTAGACGTTAATAATGTATCTCAGTCGCAATCTTGATCTTCGTCTGTAATCAATCAACGACCGAAGCAGTTGTTTAAGACGTTTTCTTTGGCTGCTGCTTTTGATTCAGATCAACAACCTATAATGTTCCCACGGCTGGGACACAGGCCTCCTATCTGTGAGAGGGAGTGGGCCATAATCCAACTCACGGGCCCAGTGCCGGTTCGTAGATGTCACATGTCTTCGAATTTGATGGTTCTAGGACATGCCGGTTCCCTCACGATGTTTTCTTACTCTGTTTTGAGAGCAGTGATGATGAAATAAATTACACAAAGTAATGCGCCTGGCGGGGCACTCTTAGGCAGTGTCCTACGTGAGCGACAAATCCTGCGTGGGCGACAAATACGACGCGACGCGACACGAAGAAAATTTTAAAATAGTATTATAATAGCAGTTGAATTAGTTCGAATTGCGTCGCGTCGCATCGTATTCGTCGCCCACGCAGGATACGGCGTTATTTTGGCACTCTTATTACTGCTTCTGATTAGACATCTTTAATTAATTTGTTATTCTTTGATCAGGATTGGGATTGAGATACAATATTAAATAGGAACGTTATCAAATTACGTCTGGGATGTATGTAACTTACACAACAGTGGTCTCTGCAATGTAGACCGTGCGATTATTTTGTTTGCAACAATATCCGTTTTGTTCTTCCGTTCAGATTGGCATTTTGGTGTTCCCTCATCGAAACATTCACCTGTAATGTAACGTTACAGATTCGTACATTTCATCAGTGAGTGAAGACAATCGAGCATCACAATGCGCACCTTGTATCAAATCTATGCTAAATGTACGCGAATGCTCGTCAGTCAGGGAGGTAGTATTGTAATGTAATGTTCAAAGTCGAATCTATAATGTTACATTACACGCGAATGTTCCCGGTGACGGAGCGCCTTAACACGCCAATGTTCGTCAGTCAGGGAGGTAGTATTGTTGTGTAATGTTCAAAGTCGAATCTGTAATGTTACATTACACTAGAATGCTCGTGGTCTGGGAGCACCATAAAGCAACTAATATGCTAATACATACATGTAACCATGGGCTTCGCGGCTATTTACTAAGCACTAACAATGGTGATTGGCTGCACGGATACATACTAACATAAATGAATCATAGGGCACGGTTAGCCGATACAATATGTGAGCAGCACTAAAAAAAAATGGCGAAGACTGAGTAGCATAGGCTGAGACAGCTGTCAAAATGTTTCACTCTCGTCTGAACTCAGCATGGTTTCAGCCGATAATTTAGTCAGCATAGGGTGAATGCTGTTCAGTATTTTCGATTTCTGTCCAGTACCCTTAGCATGAATTTTCAGTATTTGAGACGTAAAGTAAACTGGAACTTTGACAATTTCAAATTGACAATTTTCAAGGGAAAAAAAAGTTCCTTCTTCGCACACCAGAGGCGCTGTTCCATTTTTTCATACAAGAAACCTCAAGAAACGCTGTAAATACTGTAAAGTAAAAGAGTGAAAATTCGTGCTAAGGGTACAGATATTGTATTGGCTAACCGTACACATAGGTTTCAAGTTTATTCATAAGAATACAGTGTAGACGGAATCTTTACGTAACCGTCATCCTACCATTTTGTACAGACGCCAGAACACACAATCTACCCTAATTTGTCACATTTCTTTAGATTTAGAAGATTTTCAACTTTATTACAAAAAGACAAGGTTCATGTTCGATTGAGTTAATCTGATAGAATCTGACAGGTTACGGTAGATTGATGTGTTGTCTGTACATTAAACTTAGTTGTTGTGTGGGGAAATTGGAAGGAGGAGGAGGAAGGAGGATTAGGAGGAGGAAGGAGTGGGAGGAGGAAGGAGTGGGAGGAAGAAGGAGTTTTTTTGTTGTTAAAAATCACGTTTTCCGGTAGAGGTTAACGTAACGCAGCTAAAATATTTCTTAAAGATCCCGCTTCCGATTTCCAAGTAGGATAAAGTGTTATTGGAGTTTTCTATCAGAAAATAGCTAGATAGCTACACCCCTTTGTATTTACGTTTGTTGTTTTTCAACTTTCTTTTTTGTTTTTAGCAAAGGCAAGAGGAATGGAATAGTCACCAATCCGGCGATGCGACTGGTCCATAACGTCAGAAATGGTCTTGGTAAGTAATGAAAGTACCCTCTTTCACTTTCGTCTCGTAATTATTTAGATAATTGACTGGAAAAAATGTATGTCATGCGTCAGTTCATCATCTTCCTGCCCTTATCCCATTTTACTTGTGGTCGTCGCAACACGTTTTTTTCTTCCATTCTCCCCTATCAGACGCCACAGTATCATTTACTCCTTTCTCATTCATATCATTCCTTAGACAATCCATCCATCTTTTCTTTGTCCTTCCTTTTCCTCTCCATCCACCAACATTCAAACTCATCACTCTCTTAGTCACAGGAGTGTCATGCGTCAGTTAAAATATCAAAAAATATCGGACATATAATTTTCCTTTTCTTCCGTAAACCAAAATTAATGAAGATACGACTCTTTCAAAATTGCCGATATGTCAAAAGCAAGTACAGTTTTTAATTGCTTCTGGCGTCAGGAGCCCCCACTCTGATAAATGATATTTATTCAGCAAATTGGTTTTGGCAAACTCTTTTACTTGTCAAAGACACTATTTTCAAACTAGATGAGGCCGTCGTTTCGTAACTGACTACTCTGAGAAGAAACATCCGAAACAAACTCAGAGGTCACAGTCTCTTTTAAAGTCCACACAATTTTGTATTGGTATAGTTATATGAGAACCATGCAGGTGCATGCATATATAATTAATAACAAAAGAAATATGCACATATGCATTGATTTAACAAAAGAAAAAAATATGTGTTCGTTATTTTTCAAAACTGTAGCTGACGGACTAATTACTCGTAGATTTGTAATTTATTGTAATGTAATAAATCACCCATTAAACCTTCGGTGAACTTCCAAAAATTACATTCAAAACAAACATTTTTTGGAGTTTCTTGCACGTTCTTCTCCATAGAGATCTACTCCTTGGAACGGGCATCTACGGTACTTTCACAGTTTTTATGTCTTGTGACTCGAACTGTAACTTTTGTAGTGTTTAATAATATTCCTTTTTTCAAAAGTTCCTGTAACTGGCCTACTTGAAAAATAATTTGATTAGCCAAATCGGTCCAGTCGTTCTCGAGTTTTAGCGAGACTAAAGATTTTATATTATAGCTGTCAACATGCCTATTAAATACACTTATATTTTAATTATTAAATTAAATTATTTATTACAGATAGCGCAGCCGCAAACATACGTCGAACCGGCGTCGCCTTAGCAGCGAGCGCAAGTTCTAACAACCCAGCGGTCAAAACTAATGCTTTTCAATGGCGGAAAGAAACACCTCTATAAGTAATATAGAAGTCCTTCCATGGCTTTGAATAATAGCTATAATAATAATAATAAGGTGGACATCCCTCCGGTACGTACAAAGCGTTTTGCCAATACCTTTATTGTACGCACAGCTAAGGAGTGGAATTCCCTGCTGTATTCTGTATTTCCCGATAGCTATAACCTTGTGGTCTTCAAGTCAAGAGTGAACAGGTTACTTCTAGGCAAGCGTGCTTCATCGTCGACCACATCTTCGCTTACCGTCACAAGAGATAATGGTCAAACGTGAACCTATCTATAATAAAAAAAAAGCGGCTTTGCTCACTACAGCTCGAAAAATATATCTCGGGAAGATAAAATCGTGATAAGCACTATCCTATATGTGTTTCCAGGGCCCCAGTTCTGCTAATTTAGTAATGACTCAATTGAATATCAATTGGATCTCAGTAGCAGTTTTAACTACATTTGGTATTCTGCTACTAATTTAAGACCAATGGTTTTCCAGTGACATTCCATTGAACTGCTATCAGAATATTTGCTAGTCTGCTCTTCAATCGTGTTACAATTGTAAATCGATTGTGGACTTTATCGGTATTCTACTCTCTAATGGCAATACTTATAACTGTTCTACTGACAGTAAATTACAATTATATTACGATTCCATTACGACTCTATTGAGCTAATACAAGTTTTGGCAGAATATCAAATTTGTTCTAATCGTAATGGAGTCGTGATTGAGTCTCAATTGAATATCAATAGCATGTGAGTTAAATAAAATTAGCAGACTTGAGGCCCAGCTCGGAAACTATCTGTGTACCAAATTTTATCCTAATTTGTATTTCCGTTTTGTAGTTTTTGCGCGAAAGCCTCTTGTTATCGTTTGACAGCTGATTATGAGGTCTTAGCTACGATTCTCGGCTTAACTAAAATGTTATTTGTTATTTCCAATCGGAAATATAAATCAATAACAAATGGGTTTGCAACTTTTAGTACGGACCTTGGCATCATTTTTTTTTTCTTTCGCCAGTGATGAAACTTTGGCCATAATTAGACTGCTACCTAAGAAGTCCATAGAAAAAAAAAAGTTTCTAAACCGTAACCAACCAGAGATATGGTGGTTTGTATTTTGTACTACCTACTAAAAATAACTCCAGATTAGAACAAAATAAAGACCGTCATATCTCTGGTTAGTTACGGTTTAGAATTTATTTTTTATTTTTTACGAACTTCTTAGGTTATGGTCTACTAATGACCAAAATTTCATTACTGGCGAAAGAAAAAAAAACATTGATGCCAAGAAGTTGCAAACCCCTTTCTGCCCGTAAGTCAGTCGTAGTAGCAAGGACGATTTTCATTTTTAGTTAGTAGAAATTGCAAAACGCATGAATTTCGTCATGAATAAGCTCCCTTAATTAAAAAAAAGTAAATGATTGGCGCAACATGGATAGTAAAAATCCTTTTAATTATAAACGGTCAACGGCCATATAATTATATACCTAAGAACTGTATATAACGTCACATAATGTATAGTTCAACATTATATGTAGGTGTATAATGGCAATTTTAAAGACAACGTGTATAAAAAATAAATATATATACCTATATAAAAGAAAAAAACGTATATATTTAAAAATAATAATTCTCGGTTATTTTAATTGTTTTTAAGCAAGGTATTTTCAAATGTAGGCCTAAAAAAGAAAAGAAAATAGGCATGCAATATCCATTTTTGAAAATTACGAAAAAAAGTCATAGAATATTTTTTTCATGCATTATTTGCTTACTATGCGATCAAGATAGGAAAGAAGTTGTTACGGCGCCATTCTGTAACGTCATTCGTTTGTTTCTACCACTTGTACGCTCTTAAATACTTAAACTACCGATATTCAGCTACATCTGGTTCGACTGGAAGCTGACCACAATATAGTTGAGAAAAGGCAGGCAGATACGCTCTTAAATCAACAATAATCATATGAAAATACATGAATAATACGAGTATATCATCATCTGCCTAGCCTGTTCTCAACTATATTGTGGTCGGCTTCCAGTTGAACCAGATGCAGCTGAATATCAGTATTTTATATGGAGCGACTGCCTGTCGGACCTCCACAACACAGTAACTAGGTAATACGATACCCCATGGTAAGACTGGTTGTCAGACTTTAGATCTACAAATGACAGCCGGGACCAACGGCTTTAAGTGCTTTCCGAGGCACGGAGGAAACTCACTATGATAGATGGTCATCCATCTACAGGCCAACCTCGGCAAGCGCGGCTTTACCCAGAAAATCGGCGTGTGCGGCTGTAATTAGTTAACCACGAGCTCCTCAATAACGATAAAAGATTAATTTGAAGAAAATATTGTCGCATAGTAGTAAATAATTATTAATTAGACTGCTTATTTACTCATTTAATTAATAACTGGTAAAACGATGCGAAACTATGTTACGTTATTTTTTTATTGAAAAATCAAATAATGGTAACTAAAACTAACCTCTATGGTCTAGTGGTTGCAAACGCTACTATTGAGCTGGAGGCAACGACGATATAATACTAGACTACACGATCTAAGGAACAAAAATTATTCTGTCAACTTGCTGAGGTACTACGTAAGCGAGGGGGACGGGGTACTGTGTTGTGATTGGCTAACTCAAGGTCTGTTCTGTCTCAACGTATGTTTACGGCTCACAGGAGTGGTCGAAATGAGACGAATATAAGACTTTTTTGCCTAATGTGTTGACAGACATCGGTCCCCTGTTATTAGGAGTCTAGTAATATATCGTCGTTGGCTGGAAGTTCTGGGATGGATTCCCAGGTCGGGCAATTTAAAGTGATTTCCATTAGATCATACACGTATTCGGGATGCTTGAATTGAACCCGCGATATGCAGCGCAGCAATCAATCGCCTACCCACTGTGCTAACCATAGCCATAAAAATTGCTAAATTATCTAGTCTTAAAGGTGCTTCTGAGCCATAACAAAGATATAATATAGTTTCGCATCGTTTGCACACGACAAATGCTTTACTTTTATACACTAAACATTTTTTTTTTCAACAAAAAATCGTCAGTATTATTAATACTTTAGTACCTATTAGGAACATGTTTTTTTTTTTTATACAAAAGCAGTACAATTTTGTATAAGGCTTGAAATATGAAGTAAATTGAAATTTGGTGTATTTTTATTACAAAAAGGCGACTTGCCTCCCAACCACCATCTTGAGGTGTCCACAGGTCGGCATCGCACGTATCAGACGTATCGTACGTAACGGATTTTAGTTTGCCTTGTATGAGAACTCATACAACTGCGTCCACTGATCCGCATCGTACGGACAGCTCATCGGGAATGCCTTAATGCGATGCGTACCGATGACGTCATACGGAATGCCGATCAGTGGAAGCGATGAAGGTGGCATCGGCAATCCGATTGCTGATACTCGCGTACTCCGAAATCCGTTTGATGCGTGCGATGCGTCCGATACGTACGATGCCGACCTGTGGACGCTTACCATTGATTTAATTTCACTTCCCCATGGTTGTCAGACTTTAGAGCTTCTGAAGGTCTGACTAAAGGATTTTATCCATTGCAATACGACCGATTCCGATTACAAGTGAAAACCAACCTTACCACTACGACGTATGACATAAAACACGTTGTTATCTATGAGAAAATGAAAAACAAAACACGATCGCCACGACGACGTCAAGTCAATCGAATTGCATCATTATTTCTTAGTAGCAAGGTTGATTTAGAATTGTGTTGTTGTTGGAATCGGTCGCATTGCGACATGGGTAAAGTTCCTAACAGTAACGACTGTCAAAGATCTACAAATGACAGCCGGGACCAACGGCTTTACGTGCTTTCTCCGAGGCACGGAGGAAACTCGCTATGACAGATGGTCACCCATCCATAAACCAAACGCGACAAGTGCGGCTCCAACCGAATGATCGGCCTGAGCGGCTGTAATTATTTAATTAAGAGCTTCTTCGAGATGGAGCAAATTAAAAAATAAAACTTATACAACGTGTAACGTTAATAGCGCAAAACCTCTCGTGGGGTAACTCAGCCCGTGTTACTGAACAATGTTTGATCAAAAGCTTTATGAAAAAAAAAAAAAAAAAAAAGATTAAATGTACTGATGGGCTCGATCAATTTCTCATTTTGTAGGAAAAAATTTTTTTTTTTTCAAAAGTTTTTGATCAAACTTTATTCAGTAACATGGGCTGAGTTACCCCACGAGAGGTTTTACGCTATTAACGTTACACGTTGTATACGTGTCCCATCAGTGGGAACTTGCAATAAAAATACTACCGAATGAACAAAAAAATATCTGATCTCAAAACGAACAATCTTTTTTTTTAATAAAAATATAATGAATTAATTATTGACAACGCATTTAAACATAATTTGAATTTATTTTGTTTATTTACTTTATTTGTGTAGTTATATTAAAGCCATCGCAGTCACACTCAACGAGGTAAAATTCTTCTAACATTCGTAAGGTAAGATTCACACCAACCGGCCGGACTCGGTGGCATTTTACAATGCGGTAGAGGACATTGAAATCTATCAACAGTAAATACAGTTCATGCAACTTACGGGACACGTCGCTACGAGTCGCGGAATGCTGACGGAGACAACTTTGCAAGCAAACATGAACTGTATTTACCGTTGATAGAAAGAGTTGGCGATCAGCGGGAAGCGAGTGTAGTTTCGATAGCTTCGTCGCCGGGCTATAAGCGAGTGTGCAAGTGCGACGAGCGATTACTCGCGCCACTCGCCCGCGGTCGCTCAGTCCTGTACAAACCTGATCAAGCGAGCCTGGCGAGCATAGCTGAGCGAGTTTACTTTTGAAAGCTCGTCGACAAAAGTAGTAAAGTGAGTCGTTGCCGGCAGTGTGAACAGTCAGAGAGCAACTATTAATATATGCATCTCTTTCGTTTACACGGAATGTACATTTACTGTGCGTTTCTTGAAAGAGAAAATCGCCGATAGTTACTCGTATTGTCGCCGCCGGTCGGACCACTGCCTTACGTTATTACTCATCATACCCCTAAAATGTCATAAAAGGTAATTATCGAATGAAAAACAATTGATCAAAGTTTGTACACTCATTCCCTATCTACAACGTGTGCAGACGTACTAAAAACGAACTAAAATGATAATATTTAGTTATTTAACACCAACATTATTTTGACGATTAACCATATGAACAAAAATATTATTATTTGTAAATAATTATCAACTTATTGACTTTTTGCAACCATAACTATAGAAAAACAGAAATATATTCTCGAAAAATCATTTTACTATACCTACTTGTTAATTTTTCTGCCCTCGTCATTGGAATTTCGACTCTATCGGTGTTGGAATGTAGCGTTGAAATTCCAATAGACTGTTTTCCAGTTACAAACATATTGGATACAGTAACTGTGTTCGCCATTTCTGCAACATTTTTTTTTTATTTATCTTGAATATTGTTTTATTTATCATATAGCTTTAAAAATCGTGCAAAAGAAGCATTTTTGTATACCATTTCTTTATTATTAAATTTTGCATGATTTTAAATGTTCAAAATAACGTACTGATGATATAAAACTGCTTTACCGAAAAGTGTGCTGTTTTTAGCGTTAAATAGCTCAGAAAATCGGACAAAACTATTCTATGCAATAATTTGTCATGATGAAACTGTAGATATTATATAGATGTGTAATTGTGTAAAAATATTGAATGTTTTAAGGGAAACGTCGAAGATTTTTGGTTTTATAGGTTATGTTACAATTTGGGTAAAATATTGACTATTGAAGTAAAATAATTAATTATAGAAAAAGACATAGTACTTGTCATTCAGACCGAATTTTAACAATGCTTGAATTCGAAGTCTTGACGCGAAAAAACATGTTGGAAAAGTTATTACATTGAATTATGATTTTGAGGATTTAGCAAGGAAATCTGATAAAATTATCTATCAGTTTAGGTAAAATTAGCAGAATGCTTAAAAATAAAACTTTTGAAAAATACCAAATGATTTAAAAAAAAACCTATCAAGTTTTTTCGCCTGCTTTTGATAATTGAAAACGAATCTCAAACAGTGTAACATAATCTAAAATATCAAAAAAAATAATTTGAAAATACAGTGTTGCCATTTCTAGACGAATTATTTACTAATTTGTCTTTCATCTTAAAATAGTGTACTTACACTTTTTTATTTAATAGTGGCAACACTGCACTCGATTGAAAACGATTGCGACTGTATGTAGAACTTTTAGTTGTATTTATTTTTTGTAAGATTGGAAAATAAATATTGTAACTAAAGAATTATTAGTACTTTAAAAACTTTAAACGAAATGGTTGCTTACTTACTGAAACATAATTTAATTTTGTATGGTTTTTTTTTTAATATATTGGCTCAAATTTATAATTCATTTATTTTCAAATACATGGTAAAATGCTTAATAAAGGCGTTACACTTATTATAACAAATTAACTTTTTGACTGTATTTATTTACCGGGCAGGTAGTCAACCGCATAAATTCGTTTGTTAGTCATTTTCTCTCAAAACGTTTTTTTTTTAAACATGAGTATACCTGGACTTACATAATCAGTATATAAGTCTTGGGGTGCCCCCACATTTATCGACGCGGAATCGCCTTAAGCGGGTCAAAAAATCCTTTATGTCAGCCTAATAAGAACGCTACTAATACGTTGACATAAAGGATTTTTAGACCGGCTTAAGGCGATTCCACGTCGACAAATGTGGGAGCAGTCTCAGAGGTCTGAAGTTATTGCTAAGGACGAGTTTACTAACTTTGCCACCAGAGGGTTGCCATATCCTCAAACCAAAAAATACCGTAAATTATATGTTTTTTTGAAAATGGTAAAGCGAATAACAAATTAAAAATAAAAGATACTTCAGTAACTAAAAGTAAGTGACTATTTCAATATATAAGTTGTAAATTCGGCAGCAATTAGAAGAAAATATAATTATAATTAATAATAACTTAAAAATAAATATAAAAATCTCAATGGTAGTTGTGTTAGTTTTTTTTGGAATTAATAGGTATTGTATTAAAATTAATAAATTAAAATTTATAGAAAAACATGCACTTTTATATTTTTTCAATAAAAAAGTGTATGTTCTTTTATTTATTTCTCTTGTTAGGAATGATTGTATGAGGCTGTCAAAATTATTTTTGTTCCCACATAACTAATTATATTGAAAAAAAAAATATCTTCAGTATATAGAGATCTCGAGAATTATAAGAATTATCTTGAAAAATAACAGTTTGAGATAAAATATAAATAATTATTTTCAATTGTAAAAAAACGTAATTATTGTAATTTGTAATAAAACGTAAAATGTATCTTTGCGTACACCGAAATAGTATTAAAAATATGTGGGAACATTATTTAAAAAAGTAAACGATATAATTTTCGCTGTGTCATAAATTCGAGGCTAAAACGTAACGGTATCTAAATATTTTAGACAAATGTCGCAACTATTGTAATTTTACGGGCGCTCCTTCACCGCGAGCATTCACCTGTAATGTAACGTTACAGATTCGAACATTTCATCATTGAGTGAAGACAATCGAGCATCACAATGCGCACCTTGTATCAAATCTATACTAAATGTATGCGAATGGTCGTCAGTCAGGGAGGTGGTATTGTAATGTAATGCTCAAAGACGAATCTGTAATATTACATTATACGCGGGACATTATAGGGAGCGCCTGGCAACACTTCTAGTTATAATAACCAGTATAACTTGGCCTCGCTTTGTAAGATTTTTGGACACAATGATGGGTCAATTTATACTGGTTTCTAAAAACTTCATGTATTGCCATGTAATAAATTTAAATGAATAACAGTGATAAATATTTGCTTTATGTATATTGTTTTTTTTAATGTAAAACTGATTGCATGTATCTGTAGTTTTTTTATTTAGTTAAGTTCATTGCCTTTAGCTTTCCAGGGCTGCGGGAATATCTTTAGAAGTTACCGCGGCCCTGAAATGCAAAGGGCAATTGAAGGAGCAGTTTGAGTTATTGTCGAGTACAAGTCTGACAGTCCCTTTCAAGACGGGAAGAGTCATTTGACGGTTTCTCAACCAAAAAACTTAAAGTGGGAAATATTCGATTGCGGGAAAGTGACAAAGCTATACAAGTCGTATAGCGCCATCTCGTTCACTCACTCGAATTTTTGAGGTAAATTAAAACCAGATATATGCAATTAGTGATTGATTTATAACGAATAAAAATGAATTCTTGCTAATAATCAAGTCAGTAATATAGTTTTTGTAGCGATAATCTTTTATGGAGAAAGTTTTAATATTCCAATGCAATTTTTTTTACGTAATCAGTTTTGCTCACCGTGTGACGTCTGATAGGGGAGAATGGAAGAAGAAAACATGTTGCGCCGACCCCAAGTAGAATGGGATAAGGGCAGGAAGAAGAAGAAGAGTTTTGCTCACCCGTGGTGGTTAGATTTTAAATATGTTTTTTTCGGAAATTCCAGGAAAGTAGTTTTTAAATGCAAATTGAAAATGTATAGTTTGTTTGAAGATTCCGCTATACCCTACCGATTAAAATTAATATTGTATTTCAAGCTAAATCTTGATCCATGTTCTTTTGACAGCTGCTTCTGGTTCGGTATTCAAGATTACAGACAGAGATACATTATTAATTACCGGCGAAAGTAAGAAATTTAGTGGCAGATAAAGGTTGGGTTAAAGATTGACGTACAACATGTAACGTTAATAGCGTAAAACCTCTCGTGGGGTAACTCAGCCCATGTTACTGAACAATGTTTGTTCTAAGACTTAAGGAAATTCAATCTGTGGAGATCAATTTTTCATATTGTATGAAAAAGCAATTTATTTTTGCGAATTTCCTAAAGTCTTGGAACAAACATTGTTCAGTAACATGGGCTGAGTTACCCCACGAGTGGTTTTGCGCTATTAACGTTACCCGTTGTATACATTTTCAAAGTTAGTATTAAAACCTTCTCCATAAAGTAATAAGCAGCCTAATTAGCGCTTTGTATAAACTTAGCAATACTTATTTATTAGACAGACTGTGTGAGTTCCAAATGTGATCTATAATAAGTGCGTGTGACGTAGAGGACGTGCGTTCGTGGATATATTATGAAATATATATAATTTCTCTTATATGAAGTGTTTTATTATACCTTTATTTTGTCCTAAACCCTCAGATCAAAGAAATAGGCAGATGAGCGCTCAGAACACGCGAGTGTGTCCACCAAAGTTAATACAAAATCAAAATAAATACATAGTCGTGACAGTACCAAGCCTCGCGTCGTACCAAGCTGCGCGTCGTTGTTGTTGTTTGCCAAAATATGCCGTCTCGTGTCTTTAACCATTGTAAAAGTTGTTCTCAAAAACAAAGAAAACATTATGGAATGTAATTCGATTTGATTTTGCGGAGGCACTCGCGTGTTCTAAGCGTTCTATCTGCCTATTTCTTTGATCTGAGCCTAAACCTATCTAAGGAGGAGGCAGGAGGCGTGAGGGAGAGGACAGCGTCCACCTCATGACGTCGCAGGACGATCACCGGTCAATGTAGGCGCGGTCATGCCGACCGCGAGTAGTCCCTCCTACCCTGCCCTGGGTGGGAGGACTCATTTGATTTTACCACGATAAAAAGGACGCAGGGGTGAATCGAGACGAAACTTTAACAGGGTTTTTAATATTGAATTAATATGATAGGTTACCAACAATTACTCAATTTTATTGATTGTATAATACCTACTACATTATATTGAGACCTAGTTGGCAACACACCATCAGAATTTATCGTTAAAATCGCTATCGAAAGTTTTGTCCCGATTCACCCCTGCATCCCTCCTCACCCCGTTTGACTGTATTATCGAGGGTAGTTATCGGTGTAAAAAACTTGCAATTTAGGTCTTGTCTGGTGCGGTCGCACCCCGAAATTTTGGGGGGGTCACTCACTACACTAATAAAAAAATAGGTATCTGGAATAAAATAAACAATATTGCATCAGACCTATTGCATATTGCACAAGATGTCAGCAAACTATAAATTTATCTCCGTTAGGTTAGAAATTTTCTATTATTATTTATCAAAATTTTGAGATTGTTCAATGTGACCTTAGATTTTGGGGGGTGACCCCCCCTTCGGACCGCGCCTGGGTCTTGTATAACTCATTTCTACGAATGCTTAGAAAAAACAATCATACTAGTTAAACATTTCTCCTAACTTCCCTTGGCAATGTCCCGGAAGACCAATTAGTTTTAAAACGACAATTAAAAGTAAAACGCATACAACTGGGTGTCATCTTTCGCGAAGTTAACAGGAGCGCTCTCGATCAAATCTAGCGTGAACATTATAATAGCACGCGCGAACTAGGGGTGGTGAATACGGTAAGCGGTTTTGTGCACGATATTTTTTATTTATTTTGTTAATTTAATTGTGTAATATACAGGACATTTTTATGTGCTTATTGCAGTATTTTTAAATATTATGGGCCGAAAAAAAAAACGTTTTTTTTTTAAATAAGTACTCGTATAATTTTTTTTTACCTGTTTGTTTATTTTTACACATTTCTTCGTTACGGTCCGGTCAGGTCACACATGATATTTGTTTAAAAATAAAATTTAAAAAAAATATAAATTGTTTTTTTTTTTGTTTTTACCTGTATTGTCTCACTACTGGGCAAAGGTCTCACAAATTAAAAATATTTTTTTTTAAGCGAAAATTTCGAGGTGCCTAGTACGAAAAAACCATAATATATTTTTAATGAAAATAATTCCTGAATCAAGACTAATATTTCTGAGTTATTAGATGGGCATAGATTTAAGCATGTTTCTTTTTTTTTTCTTAGCCTGGTCTTTTACACTCTTAGGCAATGCCCCTCACCCTAGTCCTTCCTCTTCGCTCCTACTAGTTCCAACGGAAAAAAATGGAGTTTCTAGGGTTACCTTCCAGCTCAATCATCAGATCAGCTTCATTGTCATCATAACATTTTAGTTCAATCGGCCATCGGGAAGTGTGCCAAAAACTTTCAAGATTTGATAATAGAAAATGGAACAATGGGGAAGGCCGGTCAAAGCTAATGGGCATTGTTCATTTTTTTTAATATGCTGTAATTGAAAAACCATTTCGAGGAACTAGCGTTACTGATCATTATGTACTAATTAAAAATTAAAAATATTCACATTTTCATTGATATTTTTATTAAAATACGTTTGACCTTCCTTGCCCTTCAAATGTTTAACACCTTCTTCAAACATTTGGCTGTACACAGTTTTGTATCTTTGCCTCAGAAAACAGAAAATATAAAAAATATAAAACCGGCCAAGTGCGAGTCGGACTCGCCCATAAAAGGTTCCGTAGCAGCAAGTAAAGTTCTTGTAGTTGGTTGTAAAGTACCTAAATTGCAAGGTACCTAAATTGCAGTTTACGATTTATTAAAAAAAAAAAAACTAATATCTCGATCTCGTTCAAAACAATTTTCAATTGAAGTTTGCATGGTAATGCACATCAATTTTTTTTTTTGTTTTATCATTCTCTTAGTTTAGAAGTTACAGAGGGGGGGGGGTACATTTTACCACTTTGGAAGTAACCTCAATCACAGAATAATAGTATTACCTCAATATACCTAATTTTTCAAGACCTATTCATAGATATCCCACACGAATGGGTAAGGCGAAAAAATATATATTTTGAGTTTCAATTCTAAGTATGGGAGGTACCCCCAAAATGGGTTTTTGTTTTATTTTTGTGTGAAAGTCCTAACGCGGTTCACATAATACATCTACTTCCAAAGTTTCAACTTTTTGTCGAAATTATAAGAGCTATCTCTTATAATTTCGACAAAAGTGGCTGTGACATACGGACGAACAGACAGACAGACATGTCGAATCTAAAGGGTTCCGTTTTATGCCATTGGTTGCGGAACCCTAAAAAATAAGTGACAAGTATTTTACAGGGTTGTCAGGCATAAGTACCAATGACTTGGTATACAAACCAGTTTTCAGTGTCACGTACCATGTACCAAGATTATTACTCGAGAAAAAAAACCAAGATTGGACGTTGACCAACAATACAGAATAAACGACAAATTTTAGGGTGCAATCGAGTATTATTATTATTATAGCCTTTATATAACAATCTAACAAAACAAAAATATTAAAAGTAAGTTTACATTTTTTTTCCTCTTTTTTATATATCTATAATATAATATGTATTATTAGACACCGATATTGAGATTGTCTTTCGATTTCGCAAAGGGCTCCCCTGTAGCTTGCCACTCCTTCCGATTATGGGTCATCCTCCTCCAAGTAGCACCAGCCATCTTTCGAAAGTCGTCTTCCCATCTTAGGCGTTGCCTTCCTTTCTTTCTTTTGTTATATCTTGGACACCATTTGGTTACGTCCTTAGCCTATTTATTATTAGTACTCCTCAACATATGACCTGCCCATCTCCATTTCAATTTCCTTATGCAATATGTGATTTCGTTGATTTTAGTTTGGTTAGTAATGTCTCTAGTTTGATTTTGTCTTTTAACTTGTTGTTGAGCATGCTACGCTCCATGCTATGTTGACAGGGCTCTAGATTTCGCATATTTTGTTTAGTAATGCTCCAAGTTTGAAACCCATACGTCAATATGGGTAAAATGAAGAAATCAAATATTTTCTTAGATTTGGGAGGAACCCGAAGATTTTTGACAACCTTGTGTGACCAATATCTTTTCCACGCTAGCTGTACTCTGTTATCTATTTCTTTAGTTACAATCGAGTATTGCTTACTAAAAAATCTCTTTTTTTTGCCCTCTATTAACAGTAAAAGAAAAAAAAAGATTTTTCATTCGTATTTGATTTTCGACACATTTAAACCGATGATGTACCAATATTTCTTATTGGTACATCACAGTGGCCGTCTGACATCCCTGATGAGAAAATCAGAGATGTCAGACGGCCACTGACAAGTGTCAATTTGTAAATGTCAAAGATGTAAACAAACAAGTTTTTATTTTTTAACTGCAAATTGCTTCATTATCTCGGTTAAATCTGTTGAATCGGCATCGGCAATATAACATAAACTACAAGTAAAATAATATAAAGGAAGTGCTTTGTCCCAGCTTGCAACAATAATACTAATAATAATCCAAACAACATTTTGTTCGCACTAAAGAAGATTTGCCAGAAAAGTGGTGTCGTGATGACGGCGTGGAATGTTGCAAGGTTTATACAATGTACTGTTGCGAAGATCACTTTGATGTTAGTATTTCAGAAGCCTTAGATTCCTTTGTATGTTCATCTAGGAGTAATTTTGTTTTGTAAACAATAACCTAGCGGGATGTAAGTGTCGTTTAGACAGTTGACGTTGTGTTGACAGTTTTTTAATTTTGCTCTAGCAAGGAAACGGCACAACTTTTAGGCCAATGGTGACGTCACCTACCTAAAAAATTAAAATATTAAAAATAAAAAAAGTATTGAGCCAATCATTAAAATATTCAAATTAGTTTCTCAAAATGCTCTATATTTGCAGAAAATGAAATAAAATCGAATGTTTAAAAAATTAAGACAATCCCCATTGTAGATGGCGCGACCATAGCTAAGTCCTAATCCGACCAATGACGTAGTACTATTTTGAAGTACCTATAAGATTTGAACCAATGACGATGCTTGGAACAAGCTATACTAGCGCCATTCGTTTCCCAGTTGCCATCCGCATTGAAACTAAATAAAAACTAAAAATACATTAAATCTTTTTCGTAGCAACCCTATTTTGAAGTAATAGTGGGATAATAAGCGCGGTAAAAATCCCTCTTGTTTGTAACACGAGACCGGCTCACCCCTTGCTAAGCCAACCAGCTTAGATTGAACCCTTACTATGTGGTGTGTTTTTACTTGTTTGTAAAAGAAGAAATAGTCTATTTTACCCAACTATATAGCCGAAATCGTGAAAAATATATCAGCTGATCAGTACATTAAGCAAACATACCTAAATGTACTGAACATCTGATTTTTTTTTTGAGTTTTCAGGTTTGTTCACATAGTAAAAATTGTTGGTTATCATGAACACAATCACGTGTTTAAGTGTCGTACACTAATTACCAGTCACCCCATTAGTCCGAAAGTTACGCGGGACGATTTCCGGCCACCGGCGAGTAATGGGCGACTCGCTGTCCGATGGACAATGGGTCGACGGCGAGTCTTGTTCCACGCGTGCCTCAAAGTCAAATCATTTATGACAATTAGGCCACGGTAATAATATCTATCAGTATTTGATCTCCCTACAAACGGACGAAACGCGAGCTACTCGATGTCGGGGCGCGCTCGGGGCGCAGACAGTCACGGCCGTACCGTAGTGACGAACGGACGGTGTGTTGTTTTTTTAGCAAAATCAGTTAAAGTACCTATTTTAATATGACGAGTAGAAAATATTGTGCTGTTTTTGGGTGTATACATTCAACAATGACGCATCGAGACATAAATTTTTTTTATTTTTATTTAAATTACCTGCAACCTCTGAAATGTAAGTACCTACTGACTATAAAATAATTTTACTTACTAGTAGCTAGTAGGTACCTACATAATGTGTGGCTTTTTAATAGTTATGTATTTTCTTTTATCTCACGAAAAAAAGGGTATTTGGATTAATAAAATACAGTAAATTATATGAATAAAGTAAAGGAGAGTTACTGAGACAAGTGAAATAGGTAAGTTAAAGGCGGTTCTGAATGAATCATGATACGGTAGGTACTTACTCTTGTGCTAAAACTCCGGTGCATGTGTGTTTTGTTAGTTTGTGAAATTCAAAGTAAAGACATGGTGTAACGGCGCGGTGGGATTGTCGGCGGACACGGCAATGTAGCAGTGAGCTTCATTTACCTACGGTACGGTGTACAATCAACGTATATACAGTGTACTACATAAACTATATCACAGTCATGAATATTAATCTAGGAACGTAGATAACAGTAGGTATATCTAGGGCTCGCGCATACATAGTTCGCTCCGTGTTTGAGTGTGCGCACTCGGTTGCATTAGGCCGACTGCCTGCGCGAGCGATGCGCCGCACAGTGGTCGGACAGCCCTAACGCATGTTTACGTACCGCGCGGCTGTAGGTATTTATTTCTATCATGCGGCCGAGATCCACTACTGTAGATATTTATACTGTGATTAGGCCATCAAAGAGGCACTTTTAAATGTCGAATAATTAAAATTAAGGAAATGGGATGGGATTGATTCTACACCCATTCACAAAGGTAGGTTGTATGAAGAAGAGTGAGTAAGAAACTCCATACTTACTCTTTTTCAAAATGTTTTACAATCAAAGATCTGTCAACAATATGACGGGGCCTCCCTTAGAGTGTCAAAGTCTGCTGGGCTCGCGGGAATATCTGTTAAACGTGACCCCAGAACATAAAGGGCTATTGAAGGACACCGTGGATTTTAGTCAGTAGAAGTCTGGCAGTCCCTCCTGTGCTGCCCTGGGCTCCAGGGCTAATTTTGATGATTTTACCACGTACTTAAATAAAAAAAAAAGGATAGTTACAAAGTACCTTTACGTATCTCGCTCACACTGAGAATTGATCACAGGACTTCGAGATCAACGAAGCTGTCTCATAAAAGATCCTCTCAAGGAAGAGACACTTAAAAAAAATCACCACTTTAAAGAAAATTAAGAAACAAAAGACTTCAACTGACTTCCGTTGACTGTCTCAAAACTCTTGAATCCTAAACGGATGACGTCTTTATCCTAAGTACATCTCAACGTCAAAAACGTCCCTTTTAAAAAACAGGAAAGGAAAACAATACGTAGTTTGAGAACTCCCCTCAAGAAATGTGAGGAGCGACACGCGCGCGCCACGCGGCGAGTAGCGGAACTAAGCTCTCAACAATAGCTGACTTTATTAGCAGTTTTGTAAGATTAGAATTTGATTTTGTAAATAATGATCATTTTGTTTTTATTGTGAGTTTTGTGTTTTTATAAAGCGGTGGGAATTATTTTGGAGCTGTAGATATTGTACGTTTTGAGTACTTATAAAGAATTATAATACCTACTTATTGTTTACACAAGATCACGTAGAGTGGACTTCGTGTCTTCAAGAGTACTTTATGCAAATGTAAAAAAAATCTTTGTATAATTTTTTTGTTTAAAAAAAATTTTCCCCACACTGTGAATCTCTCCTGCGTCGTAGGTGCGTTTACAAACATAGAAACTCTCATACACAAACACCCAGACAAGGAAAAACTACTTGCAGGTCATACAAATATTTGTTCCGTGTGAGGACCGAACCCACGACACGCTGCGCAACAGTCTGATCGCTCAGCCACAGCGCTAAACTTGCCATAATATATGCACGTACACACAGACAGATTTTTGTGAAAAATCATCAAATGACTCCCTTGATGAAGCGGAAGGTACTTTCAGATTTAAAATTCACTCTTTTCTTTCACTTGCATTTTGCGTTCTAGATTCACGACTACTTTTACAGACAGTGCCGCGACCCCGGCAGGCGTGTGGCCCTATGGGGGCTCCGCCAGTTTGATATATGAGGGGCGTGTTGGATTGTAGGACCGTCAGTCATCCTGTCTTTGATTAGTCGGCGAGCTACTTATTACTCGTCGTCCGTAAGCCCACGTTGAAAGAGTAACTACCTTATAAAACTTCATGTGCATTTTTTTTATCGTGGTAAAATCAAACATGTCCCCCCGGGCAGTGCGGGAGGGACTGTCAGACTTGTACTGACTAAAATTCACGGTGTCCTTCAATAGCCCTTTACTTTCTGGGGTCACGGAAGCTCGTTGGTCCCGCGACCCCGGGAAAGTATGTGTACAAGGTGAGAATCGAACACGCAACTCGTTGCCTTTAGTTCATACAATCATCCGCTAGGCTATGCACTCTACTACAATTTTTATCGGTAAAAAAAACCCACGCAGAACATTTTATGGGATGAAGCTACAACTTTTATTATGAGCGTCATTTTCATTCTATTCTATTCTATTTTTTAAAATGGCAAGCATAGGCTGGGTCGGCCATTTGCCAATGACTAAGATGAGCTGGACAAGCAGGGAGTGTGTAAGTAGAAAAAAATCACGAATTTAGAACGGTGTAAGTGTCCGATCGATGATACTGTTGAACTAATTGTAGACCTTCTGGTGTTAGTATGGGACTGAAACAAACAAAGAAATAAAATTACATAAATTATAATATAATGGTTAAAACATAAAAATACACACATGTATACCACATCAACACAGATGGAGAATTGAGGGGGAGGGTCAGAGTTTAATATTATTGTGACGGATGAAAATCATCAGCGTCACAAGCAAATCTGGAGAAGAGTGAGTTAAAAGGGAAGGGAAATTGATCGGGAGTGGGATCTTAATTTTAGGGAGACGACTATATAAATCTAGGGAGGGGATATTGTTAGGGCATTCAAAAAATATGTGGTCAAGAGTGCCCTCCTCCAATCCGCATTCACAGATCGAGGAGTCGCGTATATGGATTTTGTTGAGGAATACTGGAGTGCAACAAAAACCTATGCGGATTCTGCATATAACTGAAATAATAGTTTTAGAAGCTTTTTTGTAGTTGTAGAACCATGGTTTTGGCTTTATAGACGGTTGCACTGCATGAAAAAACCGGCCTCTTTTTTGGCTGGAAACATTCCATAGCTCCTGCCAGGACCGGTAAAGATCTACTTTTGGGAGGGACAATAGGTCGTAACCCTGATGGGAGTTGTGTGTGATGTCTGACGTTACAGATGAGCAAGCATTTTTGGCCAAAGCATCAACATATTCGTTGCCCTTGATACCACAATGACCAGGAATCCAAACTAGCTGAACATCCCTTTGATTATTAGCGCAGGAGAATAGGGAATTTTTGATTTTCAGAATAAGAGAACTGTGTAATTTGTTTTTAAATGGGTTTTGGACTAAGGCGAGTAAGCAACTGAGAGAATCTGTGAAGATAGCGGCTTTCGCAATGTTATGGTGTGATTCAATGAAACGACAAGCTTCTAATATAGCCACGCACTCGCCAGTGAACACCGAAGACTCTTTGGGGCATTTAAACTGCAAGATAATTTTGGAGTTTTGGTAGTATACTGCCGCGCCGGTGTGACTGTTTCGATGCATCCGTGAAAAATAACTGGAAATCGCTCCATCGCTCGCCCACCGCCGCATTGAAGGTCGAATTTGCCGACGGGGAATTTTTGGAAATACCAATATTAAGGATGGTTTTTGGAATGTAATTTAAAACTTCGTAGGCAAAATTAAAAAGGGGTAAAGTAGGATATTGGACAATGGGACATTCTAAATTTCGTATAATTCTAAAGGATTTTAAGATTAAGGGGAGTTCTTTGTTTTTCCAGTAATTTGAATTTCTGCATAAGGCGTCTAATTTGTTCAATTTTTCTATTAGAGGATGAGAGGATCTGCATATTATTTTTGATAGAAAACGTGATGCTAGGAATTGCCGTCTCAAGGCAAGGGGGGGTTCGGCGCATTCGACCATGCAACCCGAGATGATCCGAAGGCATTTTGACTGGACTTTGTCCAATCCAGCCAAAGCACCTCTGTTACAAGGAATCAGGTGATATGTTCCATAATCTAACACACTGCGAACTAAGGCATTATAAATTAGTTTCATAGTGTAAGGGTGGGCACCCCACCAAACACCCGCAAGGACTTTTAAAATTGAAATAATTCTTTCACATTTTTGGATTAGAAGGTTTATGTGATGTATACCGGTTAATTTCGAGTCTAAAATAACGCCTAAAAATTTTAGTTTACTAACTAAAGGAATGTTATGGCCTAAAATGTTAACGGAATTTGAGGGATAAGTCTTTTCCGAGAGAAGACGACTGCCGAACTTTTTGGTGCAGATAGTGATAACCCATGACCCAAGAGCCAGTGGTTCAGAGAATCCAAAGAGAGACACAAAGATGACGTAGCGTCAACAATGGAGGGATCTGTCACATATAGAACGATATCATCGGCGTATTGCAATATCTGACAATTGTTATTTAAGCAGGACCCAATATCAGCCGTGTATATGTTATAGAGGATGGGACTGAGGACATACCCCTGTGGGAGACCCCTCCATGTCTGCCTCTTGTCGAATTCCTCGCCTTGGACTCTCAGAACCACCGACCGAGACATTAAGAGTTCACAGATGCATTTTATCATCTTTCCCGGGAGTCTCAGCTTTTGCAATTTTTGCCTGAGAATGGGAAGAAGAACATTGTCGTAAGCAGCGGAGATATCGAGGAAGGCGGCTACCACGGATTCGTTTTTGGAGAACGCTAAGCGGATATCCGTAACTAGTATACCTACACTGTCCATCGTGCTAAGACCTTTTCTGAAACCAAATTGATGGTTCGGCAGTAAATCTCTCGATTCGACTATCCACTCAAGACGGTTTTTAATGAGGTGTTCAAGTAATTTGGCTAGGACTGAAGCCAAAGCAATAGGTCTAAAGCCGTTCGGATCATCTGCATTTTTGCCTGGTTTTAGCAAAGGTATAATAATTTGAAGTTTCCATTGATCAGGGACCCAACCATGATTATAGCAGTAATTTAGAATTTTTAAAAAATATGATTTAGCTGTTTCGCCAGAATGAGTTAAGAAAGAATATGGTACTCCATCAATACCAGGAGCAGAGTCTCTGACATGCTGGAGCACCACATTCAATTCTTCTAGGGTAAATGGGGTATCAAATGGATCCTCAGACGCATTTAATAGGGGGTTGGATTGGAATTCTGATAAGGAGGGAACATAAGGTGGGGCCAATTTGTCAAAGAAATGTTCAGCTGTTTCCCTGGTGATCGGGGAAGAGATTGATGGCGAACATCCGCGTCTGAATCGGTTAATGTTTCTCCAAACAACTGAAACTGGGGTGGAGGGTGAAAGGGATGAGCAGAAATTAACCCAGCCTGAGCGTTTCTTCTTGCGAAGAAAACGTTTGGTTCTGGCATTAATCCGGCAGTACTCCAAGAGGTTTTCAGTGCTCATGTCTACGTTGTAACGTCGCTCAGCATCTTTCCTCTCTTTGATAGCCGACGTGCATTCTGAATCCCACCAGGGAGGAGAAGGGATTTTGTTGCGTGCACAGTTTTTTAATGGGAAGCAGGAGTCTGCGCTGGAGGTAATTGCAGTTATGAAACCATCATAACAGACCTTGGCATGGTGGTGATCAGAAGTCAAATCAAATCAAATCAATCAAATCAAATCGTTTATTTCAAATAGGCCAATTACAGGCACTTATGAATTGTCAAAAGACATAAAATAAAACAAGTATAAAAATAGTTATGGTGCTACGGTCCCAGACACAAGACATAAAAACTGTGAAAGTACCGTAGATGCACGTTCCAAGAAGTAGATCTCTATGGAGAAGAACGTGCAAGAAACTCCATGGACACTCTTTTCAGATCGCCAGAATTATTACAGAACCTTTGTTACATCATTCATTTTGAGGTGGTACACTATGTGAGAACGATGTAGCAAGTTTTTAATTAAAGTGTCCATAGTAACAATTAAACAAAGACAATTCAAAAAACAAAGTGATCAATAATTATTAAAATAAACCGTGGCAGCTAAGAGATGACCAGTCCCAACTGACAGCGCCCGTTCACGAACATGACACATGCATCAGCACCATTCAGCTCAACCATTTTGGAGGGAGCTAAATGATCCGACACACGCGCCACCATCAGCGAGACATTTAAGTGAGCATGACAGACTCTCAGCCGCCAGGGTCATTCAAGTCAACAAGAGACGTAGGTACTCAATGAATGACAGCTCTGAAGTACATAGTACTCACACAATGTCGGCTATGAAACTATATAATACAAAGAAGATTGAATCTATACATTGCAAATACAGTTGTACAGTCTTCAGCAGCTCCAACAATGGTATTAAGACGTATACTTTCACTATCAATTTATTCATACATTCACTGCCTCATGGAGCAGGACCAGCATGGAGCCAAGCATTATCATCAGCGATATAGTCGCTCAGTTTGTAATATGCCTGCTTACACAGTGTGCGTTTAATGCATGTTTTGAATTTAGTTTCATTCAGTTCAAGAACGTTTTGTGGTAGCTTATTATAGCATTTTAAACAGTACCCCATGAAAGAAGAGTCTACTTTGGCGAGTCTGAAGCCCGGCTGAACTAATTGGTTCCTACTTCTAGTATGATAATTATGTCTGTCACCTCTTTTAGAGAAAAGATGCAGATTTTTTCTAACGTACATTATATTTTCATAGATATATTGACAAGGTACCGTCAGGATGTTAATTTCCTTAAACAGTTCTCTTAGAGAATCGCGCCTACGGAGATTATATATGGCTCGAATAGCTCTCTTTTGGAGAATAAAGATAGACTCGATGTCAGCCGCCCGTCCCCACAATAAAATGCCATACGACATTATACTGTGGAAGTAACTGAAATATACAATTCTCGCAGTATCAACGTCTGTGAATTGACGAATCTTCCAAACAGCATATGCTGCTGAACTTAATCGCCCCGCAAGAGTTGTAATATGAGGGCCCCATTGTAGCCTTGAATCAAGTGTTATACCCAAGAAAACCGTTTTATCGACGAATTCTAGTATCTCATCATCCAACACTATGTCATAATTACTATTTTTAACATTTGGTAAGGCAAACCTAATGCATTTAGTCTTGTTTCCATTTAATACTAAATT
This sequence comes from Agrotis segetum, assembly GCA_036375495.1. Lineage (NCBI taxonomy): Eukaryota > Metazoa > Arthropoda > Insecta > Lepidoptera > Noctuidae > Agrotis > Agrotis segetum. Next base: position 494,629 of record JAQSVV010000197.1, on the reverse strand, counting down.
GTTTGCTGTGAACCAATTATGGATCTGACGCAGGGTATTATTGACGTCGTCTAGATTCTGGGCTCGCCTACTTATTTTAAAAATTAGGGAAGTGTCATCAGCAAATAACACCATCTTGTGTAGTTGATTTTTAAGTAAATAGGGTAGATCGTTAATATATACAAGAAAGAGGAAAGGACCCAATATTGAGCCTTGTGGAACTCCCATTTTAACTCTTAAACCCCGTGAATTTACACCATTTATCTGAACTTGTTGTTGTCTGTCACACAAATAAGATTTTACTAAACTAAGAGCAAGTTTACCTAATCCGTAATGTTTAAGTTTCAAAAGTAATGTGTCGTGATTAACGCAATCAAATGCTTTGGAGAGGTCACAGAATATTCCTATGGCGTCTTGTGCCTCTTCCCATGCAGTAAATATGTGCTTCAATAGGGTGACACCGGCGTCAGTTGTACAACGTCTCTTGGTGAAACCATACTGCTGATCGTGTAAGATTTTATAGGTGTTGAAGTGGTCAAGCATCTGATTTAGCATTACTTTCTCAAATATCTTGCTAAAGACTGGCAACACGGATACTGGTCTATAATTGTTAGTATCTTTGGAGTCCCCAGATTTAAAAAGAGGCACGACTTTACTGAACTTCATCAAATCAGGAAAAACTCCTTGATCCACACACAGATTAAAAATTAATGCCAAATATGGCGCTACAGTTTCCACAATGCCTGTACAAACTTTGATAGACAATCCCCATAAATCTTCGGTCACTTTAATTTTAATTTCCCGGAAAGCTTTAGTAACTGTCGTAGGGTTTATATGTTTAAACTTAAAATCAGCCGGGCTGCCAGAAACGTTCGCCTTTAATAAACCTATTGAAATATCAGGTGAGGAATTTAGAGCCTCCGTAGTCCTAACCGGTATATCAGTAAAGAATTTAACAAATTCTTCAGCTACTTCCAGATTTGAGCTTATAGGACCACAAGATGTCTGCAAAGCATAGTTAGTGTTGGGCTTTTTTGAACTTCAATATAACCCAACGATTGAATGCGTGAACCGGCGTAACTACGTAACATTAAGTTATCTGTCTTAATTGCCTACCAGTCTCGTTATTTATAACTTTCCAAACCGTTTTTATTTTATTTTCTGACGATTTGATCTTGTTGCTAATATGCATGGCTTTAGCAGCTTTGCAAGTATTTTTAAAAATTTTTGAATAGGCACCAACATACTTATTAAAAGTTTCAGAGTTAATGATTGGCTTAAGGCCATACAGTTCAAATAGTCTTTCCCTACTTTTCCTAATACCCCTAGTCGCCCAGTCACTAAATACAAATTTGGGGTTAATGTTTTTTGTTTTCTTTTCAAAAGTTTTATTGAATTCAGTATGAACTATTGAAAAGAAATTAGCATAAAATTTATTAACATTCTTATCGTCCATACTCATTACACTTAGCCTGTTTTGTAGGCAATTATTAAAGTTATTTAATTTGGCAGCCGTTATTGGTCTAAATTTAATTTCAAGTTGTTGCTTAGTTGTAATACATCTAAAAGTTACCATTTGGCCGCTATGATCAGATGGCAGACAATTAACAATAGCCTTATCCAAATAATCACAATTACAAAAAACATTATCAATACAAGTAGCAGAAGATGGAGTTACTCTTGTTGGTTCTGCAAAAATATTAGTCAAATCAAATGATTTAAAAAGATTCAATAACCTACTGCTATTTGAATTTTCTTCTAAAATATTGATATTAAAATCGCCACAAATTATTACAGATTTATTCCTGACTACAAGCTTTGCCAGAACATCTTCCATTATAGATTCAAATAGTGAAAAATTTTGATAGTTCGGGGGTCTGTATACACACACTATTACATGCTTATCTAGCTCAACACAAGACAGTTCGATGCAATGTTCAACCGAGAGACCTACTATGTCATTTCGTTGATGAAATTTTAAAGAATTTTTAACTAATATTAGGGAACCTCCACGCAGCAAATTTTTACGATTAAAACAACTCCCCACAGTGTAGTTTTCATAATTAAGTATCATTTGGTAGTCCTTTAACCAGTGTTCGGTAAAGCAGATAGTATCATACATGGTTTTTTCTAAAAACATTTCTATTTCTAATAATTTGGAAGAGATTCCTTGAATGTTCTGATGGAACAATTTCAAGGTATTCTGCTGAGGCCCTTTTTTAAAGCTAGTTTGGTTGCAAGAAGATACATTATTGCTAGTAGATGTTATATGGCTAATGGAATCTTCTGTTGTCCTACTGACTAGTTTAAATGACTATTATCCAGAGTGAACCCCATGCCATCACCAGGCAAAAATAACCTACCACTAGTAGTCTCACCTTGCGATTGAGAATCCTCCATAGTGACACATGGATCCTCCTTCGTACTATTAATACTACAACTTAAGCTACAACTAACACTACAAATACTACTACTATAAATATGTACACAAGACGAAGACATATTACTTATGTCCGAGTAAATATGAAAACTTAATAGACTAGCTATTATATGTCTATATCTAATAGGCAGATAAACCGAATTCTGGGTCGACCTAAGCTTATCAACAAGTGTTGATGTCTAAACATAAAAGCTTGTCGCTATAGTGACTTGCCAAGAAATGTACATGCTTATTCAGCATGTGTATGTACCTATTTTTTCTATCACTCAATTTTTCAAAATATGGAAAGGCACACAAAATAATTTTATTACAATCCAATTTCAACAACTCTGATATACAGTCAGTGATGTCTTGTTTACAAATCTTGGAACTATTACCAATAAATATAGTAATGGTAGTATTGGGAGAATATACATTTTTAGAGACTGATGCCATTATCTGTTTGTAATTTGAACCGGGCATACAATAATTTTGAGTACAATAAGTCATTTTATTACTAATTAAACTACCTAGTCCTTTACCTATACTATCAGAAAACATAACTGACTGACACTCACCACTTTTACAAGAAATAAAACTATCACTATTAATCACAGGCTGTATGTTAATGTTTTGTACAATGTCAGGTATTACTTCCTGGCTGTTGATACAGTCCTGAGCCCTAACAGTTTGGGACGGGTCCTCCATTGGGATCCCATCCTCCAGAGGGAAACTGGACTGGGTTCCCTCTGACAGGAACACCGAGTGTTGCTGAGAGTCAGCAAGTCCACTTTGTCCACCAACTCATTAGTAGCAAGAATATGCTCTTTAATTTGACTTTTAGAGCTATTATATTTATTGGTTAAAGATTTCAGTGAGTGATTCAATACCTGTATTTCAGACTGTAAACGCTGAGTATCTATTTCATAAATATTTATACTATCTTCCAATTTTATCTGATAGTTACTTAACTTATTAACAAGAGAAACACGCTCCTTCCTTAATTGAATATTTTTAGTGAAGTTATTTTGTTGTTTCTTGTATTTTTTGCATTTTTTAATTATTTTATTTAGTCTTGCATATTTCTTAATTTTATTGTGACTAATTTTGTGACAGTAGTTATGTTTCAGTAAAGAGTCCTCTGTAAGGTCTATTGTGACAATGGGGTGAGGATTACAAGATGTGTTTAATAATTCATTGTACAAATGGTTTGTTTCCTTAATCTGAATGCGTTCCTTTTCCGCTTCCAATGATGAAATTTGAATATTAGCATGAATTAATTCATCCTCTAGATCCCTAACTTTGCACAATGCCTCCTCATATAAATGGCTACACGAGTTGAATCCATCTGTGACTTCCCTCAGACGATCCCGTTCATCAACAACAGATAAGTATTGGTGATGAAGGTCAACTAGCTCCCGTTTTAAGCTTGAGTTCTTGCTATTAATGTTATTTACTTCCTCCTCACTCTCTTCTATCTCCTTAAGAAGTTGTTGATATTGGAGTTTTGAGTCTTTGAGTTCTTGGAGGGCCGTTCTCAACTTTAGCTCCAAATCCTGAGCAGTAGCCTTACGGGTCATCACAGGCATGGTTTCAAGACAAAATAACTGAAAATTATAAAAAGAAAAAGTGAGTAAGTACTAGAATAAACTAATAAAGAAAAGTTAAAGGTAATGGGAGAAAGAGAATAAAAAAAATAAAAAAAAGGACAAAATTAGTAATGAACAGGGGAAAGTTAGCTTTATATGCTCTAAATAAATGAGGTAAGTAGACTGCTTGTTAAGCTTAGTGCAAAAGTTTGATATTCACCAATATTTAAACTAATTTTACTGGATATGGGTTTTACTTTTTTTTCTATGTGGGTAGGAGGGCTGCCTACTAGAGTAAAATAAAATAAAAAGACTATTGAAATATCACTACTAATAAACAACAAGAATGCAAAAACCTTCGTTAAATAAATTACTTAATAATGTGAAGATCAAATGGGAAACGGAATCTTCTAAGAGACCTTCACTAAGTTTTACATTGAATCATTCCTTTCTCATCAAAGCAAAAAGAAAATCAGTTTTAAATCATAAAATATACTAGAATATTGGCCTGTTCCAATGACAGAGTTGTTGTTTTAGATTAAGATAAAATTAAAGCAAACAAATACTTCCCCGTATATCCTTTGACAGAACGTCAGCTGTTGATTTTAGGTTACCGGTAACAGTATATTTCCGAGAACTGTGTGAATTAACCTGATAACAATTCTGCAGCGTATTTACACATTAATAATCAGTTTGCATTTATAATTACACCCAAGAAGGATCTGGTAAATTTGAATTTAAATTTGGAAGGGCGTCAATTTTCTCCTCCAATGATGAAACAAATTTCGTCCAATCTGGTTTGGACAGATTGTATTTCAAAAGTGGAGGGGAGGATTTTTCTAGGTAAAACTTATTAAGGAAAGATATGACAATAGGGTAGTGATCGCTACCATGCGATAAGGTAGTGCATTCCCAGTGAGCCGAAGCTGCTAACTCGACAGAACAGAAAGTGAGGTCTACACAGCTCTTTTGTTGACCTGGAAGTGATCGTCGTGTTGAACAGCCGTTATTTAAAATGCAGAGATCTAAATCATCCAGAACTTCCACTAGTGCTACACCGAAGGCATCACAGCGCTCCGAACCCCATCTATAATGATGGCAATTAAAGTCGCCCATGACCAGTATTGGACCATGGACGTTGGACAAAATGTCTTTTAAAATAGATACAAAGTTGAGATGAGGGTGTGCAATATAAATGGAGAACACTGTGATGCCCTCAACCTTCCCTGCAGAAATGCTCATTTCACTTGTGAGTGAAGGAAAAGCAACAGGTAGAAGAGGAACCCGGTTATTGACCAGGAGGGCAGATCCTCCATAGCCATCCGATCGATCGCACCTGAGGATGTTGAAACGTGGCATACGAAAGCTGAGGCTTGGGGTGAGCCAAGTCTCAGCTATAGAGCAAGCTAATGGTTTATACTTATTTAAGAGGAAAATGAGGTCGTGCTTCTTATGCCACACGCTCCTCACGTTCCACTGAAGGAAAACTTGGCGGGACGCCATTTTTAAAATCTAAAAGGAGAGTTATAAGTTGATTGGCAACGTTGGACGGTAATTGAGAACTAGGAGAAGAAGAAGAAGAAATAAGTAGAGGTAAGAGTTTAATAATTATGTCAATAATAGAAGAAATACTATTGTTGGGAGAGATATTATTTTGGTTAAGAGCGCAGCCATTAGGCTGTGAAGGTTGGGGCGAACTAGTTAAAAGATTATGAGCAGATCTGTCATAAGATGGGGAGAGGGGGGCATGAGTCCTTGGCTTTAGGGTAACTGTTTTTCGGTAAGACTGAGAAATTGGGGTCTTGGTGATGTTGGCATAATTGCGGGAAACTACTGGGATAGATTTGCTAGCTTCAACATAGGATACAGATTTCTCAGCCATGACAGTTTTTATGGCTTTCTGCCTACCATGCTCTGGGCATGACCTGCTATCCGCAAAGTGATTCCCCGAACAAAGAATGCAGAAGGCCTCGCCCTCAGAAATGTTGCAACCATCACCTGGGTGATCGTGGCCACATTTGCTGCAGCGTGGTTTAGACCTACACACGTTTGCCACATGTCCAAACCGACAGCATTTGCGACATTGGATGGTGGGGAAAATATATTGTTCCACGGGGAGGGAAGTGTAGCAACAGAAGATTCTTTTAGGTAAAACTTGACCGTCGAATGTGATCACACAGGTTTCAGTGGGTTTCCATTCATAGATTCCATCTTTCTGCACCTTTCTGTTAATACGCCGTACCTTCAGTATTTGTCCACATCCCGTAGGGACAGTTAACAATTCCATTGTTTCCTCTTCTGTAAGGTCAGAAGGGACACCTGTTACTACACCCATCCTTGTGATGTTGAATGTAGGGATGAATGCATTATAACTGTGCTTTGACAACAAGGGATTTATAAGGAAAGCGTTTGCATCTTGTGGAGAAGCAAACTCCACCGAGACACGGTTTCTACCCACCTTTTTTACACCACCGAGAGTTACGTTAGTAATATTATTTTTAATCAAAACCTTTCCTAAATTCACCGGGTGTAGGGTGGCACCGGAATTGGGTTGGGACTCAATTCGGGAGACATGAACAGGAGCCTTATCGATAGCAGAATAACGAAGTCGCCCAATTTGGCTTCGCATTTGTTTGCTTGGGGGGGTAGGCGTTATAATAGTTTCGTCTCCGTGGCGTTTACGGGAAGATTGGTTGAGCTGCGACTGAGATGTATCCATCTCTGAAACAGCACAAACAACCTCCGCGAGTTGGGATAGTGGGTTTTGAGAGAGTGGGAAGAGGGATGATGGAATGTCAGGGGGATCAGGATCGGGGGGTTTGTTTTTGTCCATTTTGGATAAACTTGGATAAAAGTAAAACTATCACAATACAAACCTTTTTACGAGCACAAGGACAACACAATACACAATAAAAACTCACCAAAAAGTATCAACAATCACACAAAATCCGCAAAAAGATTCGAACACACGTGCTAGCCAGAACACCGTCCTATTCTAATCGTCATTTTCATTATATCAACATCAAAGCTCCCTCATCGTTTGACATTCTCAATTTCGCACCCCCAATCAAAAACCATCACAGAAACCAAGTTCATTTAGTAAAATATAACCAGATTACCTTTTCAAATATCGACAATGAAAATTATAGCATTATTTCACTAAATCAAAACCCACCATTTTATATAAATCTCTTTCAAAAGAAAAAAGAAGTATTGTATTTGACAGTTCTCTATGGACGGAGCGCCGCCATGACAGTTCAAGTAAAAATGGCCGCGTTCACTATGGGATAGTGTATCCCCTTGTCAAATTGCGCGGGAAATTAAATTAGAACTGTCAAAATATATTAAGTGAGCGAAAGTGAGGCGTTTATTGGGAGCGCGTGGCTAAAATTATCTTGATTTGAGCGCTTTGTGAATAGTGCGAGGAGAATAAGTAGGTTGTGCTGCGTGTTGCGGGTTTGATAACCGTTCGGAGTAATAAGAAAAAAATAAAAAACTTGAGAGGTGTCAAGGGACACCCGGATGGAACGAAGTTACTGTATACACTCAACAAAAATAATCGTCGCTACTCCACTCTACTCCACTCCATTCTTTGAGCTCTAGCACCCTTTCGCAACGTGCGATAAGGAACTTCGTTCCAAAAACATAATTGGTCAACGCCATGCTGCAGGGCAAGACGGAATGGGAAGCAGTCGCCTCCTTGTGCAAATCAGTCATGTTAGCGTAGGAGGACGCTTAAGGGAGAGGACAGCGTCCTCCTCTCGACCCAGCCGCCGCGGAAGACGCCCAAAGCAACGACATCGCGATGCGATTTCCGGCTCCCCCGGCTCCAGTAGGCTGGCACAAGGCTGGCGCTGATGACGAGTAATGGGTGACAAGTAGTTCGATCATGTGACATGCCCGCGTCAACGGCGCGTCGTGTTCCACCAGCGCCCATGGGCGTAGCCAGTCATGTGCACAGGGTGGGGCAAAATTCTAGATATGGCTCAGGGTGGGGCAAAATTCTAGGTTTTTTTTTGTATCGTCTAATGATTGTCGAGTATGAGGTTTTTATACGGATATTAAGTAGGTATTGTATTAATTAAGTACCTACGTTATTTAATTTTGGTTAAAAGACACCTAACAAGTCGGAGTCAGGGTGGGGCAAGCGCCCCATCCTGCCCCACCGTGGCTACGCCCATGCCAGCGCCTCAAAGTTAATTCGCCAAAAGTAGGTAGGTAGGTATAATAGTAAGTATTGATCTTATATGTTAATATAAAAGTTATGTTCTCCTAGTAAGTACCTACTTTCTGTTCAGATTGCACATTGTGTCCTTGTTTTCGGTAGTTTTATGCTGGATTTTATTAATTAATTGTTCTGCTATCCATGCCGAAAAAAGAAATGGGGCGAACTTACAATAATCAAAATTAAAAAAAGCAAAACCTTTTGCTAATTAACACATACCTACTTGTTTTCGTAGCGAATAAACTTTGTGGCAAAACATTTTTTTACCTACTTTTTTTATTATTTTTAACCCATTTTTTATTATTTTCATTATTCTTATAACCTGCGTAACTTGAACGCGAACTGCGTAATTTGAACTCATTTTGTTTGTGTAACAAAACTGAAAAGCAGTCAACAGAACCCGCGTGACTTATCATCAATCTATGTAGTGCCACTTTGACACTTAATTGGCAGTGGTACCACGCGGAGGGTAGTGAAGTACCACTTACTGCTTGTTCACTTGTGTCCAAATAGCAGATTAATATCTCTTACTATTGAAGTTTATTAGATTTAGAGATTAAAGTTAGTAATTAGAAGACCTTTTTGCCTTTTCATTTCAATTAATATAATAATAATAATTATAATTTTCCAAAACTATCACACAACGCCATCTATTCCCAAGCTAAGCAGATCTTGTGTTATGGGTACTAGACAACTGATAAACATACTTATATATTTCTAAATACATACATATTGTAGATAAATAACACCCAGACACAGAACAAATGATCGTGCTCATCAAACAAACATTTGTCCTGGGTGGGAATCGAACCCACGACCTCCGGCTTAGCAGTCAGGGTCACTAACCACTAGACCAACAGGCCAGTCAACAAGTAACAAGGTAGCTAAGTATGCAAGTGGCGAATTTCCGTTCGGCTTAGCGGTTTGGTGAGGTCTATGTTCAGCAGTGGACGACTTCCGGCTGATGATGATGATGGTGATGAGGTAGCTAAGTGTGGGATCCTCATAGGGCTCAATGTCTTGCCGACAAACAAAGACTTCCAATAAAAACTTTTCATTCAAAGTTATTTTACACTTTTTTGTGTATTTTTCATTGTTTTAAAAATTTTTTTTTTTCATAAAGAACGTTACCCCACTCTCAGCATTTCTCATAAATCGAGGATGCGTTTACAAACGTTTTAAATTCACTACACTACACTTACTAGATAATAAAGTATATCAATAACATTATAGTTTGACTAAAAACCATCTACCAACACGTGTAAAGTCTCGAATTTCGCGACCTTACGCTCCTAATTGCCCAAGGGGTGAGAACTCGGCAAGGTTGCCAAGTGGCCGGGACTCAACGGGATTGTCCGTCCCGGAATGAAAGAAAAGTCCCGAGCCCGAAATTGAGAAAAAAGACCCAATATAATCATACCTTACATTCATGATTCGAAGAATTTTTCAGTCGGTCATCGAAACATTGGGAAATGTTAGTAAATGAAAAAAGGTTCCGACGAATGAAAACTTCCTAATTTTTTAAGAAGTTTAGAAAAATGTATGGGTTGAACCCCCAGTGGGGTCTTTAGTCCGCAAACGAATAATTTGTGAAAATTTTGCTAATCAGATCCGGTGTTTTATCGGGTTTTTAATTAAAAGCATTTTTAATTTCGAAATATCACGCGAAGTTTCAGAACACGAGGTGATTTCATTAAATTTGACAACTGCAATGTAATTAAAAATTGGTAAAAAAAGCAAGTTTTTTGTTTTGTTCCGTATTAATCGTAAATCTGCCAACCCTCGCCTTACGCGCTAATGAGGGGTCGCCTTATCACCACTCTAAGCTATCAGCTCGGCTTTGTTGTCACCATAGCACCACTTGCCACCACTTCGCACCACTTGGCACCACTCGCGTGAATCAACTTTACGTGCCTCTGTCGCAGATTTTATATCTCAAAACTTTTGTTTTTGTACTTTGAGAAAAGGTGTTGTGAAACAAATTAGGTTGCAATTTTTTGTAGCAGTTTCGCATGCGTGTGAGTTCAAAATTAACTTACGGGAATTTTTAAATGAGGGAGCAGTGATGGCCCAGTGGCATCGGCCCCGTCTTACGAGTTGTAGGTCGTGGATTCGAACCCATATTTTAAGTATCTACCTAAGTACTGAGCGGCCGGAGCGCGTGTTCTTTTCAGTAACAATTTGAAGTAAGTATACATTCCTGTTAAGGTGAGTAAGGAGAAAAGGTGCATGTAAGTTAGATTTCGGAGATTTTAACAAATTAGGTACAAATTTTTGTATGTGAGTTGATGGAGCGAATGTTTAGATATTTTTTATATTTAAAATTATATATTGATAAAGTTACACCATGTCACTGGCCTACAAATTGCAAAATACGTAAGAAAAGTTGAATTATGAACGCGGGCTGGTTGGAGCATTGATCATTTTATGCCATTTTGAAAATTAGGCCGTTCGAGAATTAGCCATTTTGAGAATCAGGCATTATGAGAATAGAATAGAATATACTTTATTGTACACCAAAATTAATAAGCAGCATTTTACAATTTTGTTAATAAGGGTACAACGGCGGTCTTATCGCTGACAGCGATATCTTCCAGACAACCTCTGAATGGACTAAAAATATCTTAAAAACAGGGTAATTAGTGTGTTATGAGAATAAAGCTTTTAGAGAATTTGGCATTTTGAAAACTAATCCATTTGTGCCATTTTGCGAATAGGCTTCCTGAACCAAATTGTCACTGAATCCCATAACCCAAAACATTATAATATACTTACCTACAAATTATCAGACGATATCGATGGAAACTTCCTTTCGCTATTATTCGTTCAATGACATTTATTCAGTACTTATAAGTATGTTGTAGGTACTCAAAAATATATGTATAAACTAGGTTTACTTTACATTCCTTAAAATAACTACAACAAGAGAGTCATCAAGAAAATAAACAAAAGAACATTTTAATTAAATAAAATGTCGGCAGACAAACCCGGGTGACGCACAACTAGTCTTTAATAAGTGACGTTAACAAAACGACAAACGTTGAAATGCAACCCCAAATCGGCAAGCTTTTGATCCCTAATTGGCGGTCGCTCATTGGTCGAGACGATACACTTGCGCGCGCTCTACCTCCTGATTGGCCTACAGTAACAAGCTCCGCCCCTATTTGTGGATTAGGGGGGCAGTTCGGGGGTGAAAAGAGGCTTAGCGAGCAAACAGTCTTGATCATAGAGATTAAGATTTTTTTTTATTTGTGACGTATTTTTCTTTTGGTTTTGTAATTAAAAAGGAGAATTTGAATAATGAGAGATTTTCTTTTTGGTGTTTAAAAAAAAAGTAGTTTCCAAGAACTCTATAGATGGCGTTGAACTGACGGCGTTACTCTAGGAAAAAGATGTATGCCTTCATTTTTGCACAAATCCACGAGGCACAGACTTCTCTTCTTTTTCTCTTGGGACGTTTTCTTTCTGGCGTGGAAAACTCATAAATTAAAAAGACTGGTAAATGAATATTTTTTCTTTTTCCTTGTTGGTATTTATTTTCAAAATGCCATTTGTGTGATATGATGTGACTGACAATGACATGAAATGTAGTTTTTGTCAGTTTTTGTTTTACGATCTCAAAATTACATCCAAGTGAAAAAAATCAAAAAATGTCGTGATGTTCCGTTCATTGCACTAACATATAAAGTTCAGCGCCATCTATCTATTGACTAGGGAAAACATAAAAAGAAAATCCCTCATTACATTTGTAGTTAATAGAATTATCTATGTATTATTGGTCTGTATTGGAAATAGAATAATGCTGTTAAAGTATTATTGGAAATTGTAACAAAAACAATAAAATTAAAAGGAATGAATATTGAATTTGTGTTTCACTGAGTAAGTAAATTAAATAATTTTAAATCGTTACTGTTGATGAAGTCCATCACAACCTACAATGAACTCTTAAAGCGTGAGTCTTTAGGCTGTGGGAAAGAGATGGCGCTAGACGACTTGTATAGCTCTGTCTCTTTCCCACAGCCTAAACTGGATCGCGGTAAGAGCTCGTGGTAAGGCCTCTGAAGTCAAACAGTAGATGTGTGAACCAGCTGCTGGGTTGGATGCTCAGTCAAGCAGATTTAATTTATTTTTAGATTGAAAAAAGGCAAAAGTTGCATTTTTGGTGTTTTATTGTACTGTGACGGTTTTACTTCTTGATGCCTGCCATCCAAGCCTGTGTTGCTCCCCTATCCAGGTTAAATTAGTTTTTGCCTTTAATTGTTTTTACGTAATTATTGGTCTTCAGGAAGGCGTTATATAGTATGTCATTTAGTAAGTAAAGTAAAAACCTTTTTGAGAACTAAAAGAATGCTAGAGCGAGCGGAGTCAGCTTGTTTTTTTTTGCATACACAATAAATAAGGTTTTTTTTAGTTTATATATACAAAAAGGGATACAAAGAAACTCTATAAACTTATAAGGCACTAACTAAGCCTGTCATGCAATAACGAGCGCAGCGAGCTCGATGTTTTAAGCGGTCTGTGTCGGATAGTTTAGATCTCTTTATATCTCAAATCTCTATTAAAGATCTATTAAATATTTCGGTTGGTTTGTAATCATATATATTTTCGGTCGGTTTGTAGTGCCTACTTTTTTTTTAAATGTGGTAAAATCAACAAATGTGTCCGACAACGGGCGAAACTACGGGATTCATCCTTATACAGTTATCCTTTTTTTGTAACGTGGTAAAATCATCAAATGAGTCCTCCATCCCGGGCAGGGCGGGAGGGACTGTCAGACTTGTACTGACTAAAATCCACGGTGTCCTTCAATAGCCCTTTATGTTCCGGGGTCACGGTGATGGAATAAGTCCCGCGACCCCTTATAGTGCCCCCTTGTTGCCATAAGCAATTGATTAATTTGATTTTGTGTTAAGTGAAAAACCCAAAAGTATCAAAACTCTTTCGTCGCAGTATCCCATTTTGCATTCTAGGGATGATCCAGCGAGTGGGTTACACCGTCTTACAGCAATTTAGCTGGATATCCATGCTATACAGTCATATACACTGTATGTATACGGCTATACTGGAATGTGTAGGGGTATGGCGGGTGTAAGCAATGTCGACACGAGCGGGATATGACGATGGTTATTTTTTTAACAAATCTGTCCTGTTGTGATTCTAGTTGCTAAGTATCCTGGATTCGATTACCAGTACCCTTAGCACGAATATTCAGTCTTTTACTTTACAGTATTTACAGCGTTTCTTGAATGAAAAAATGGAACAGCGCTTCTAGTGTGCGAAGACGGAACTAATTTTTTCCTTGAAAAATGTCAACTTGAAATTGTCAAAGTTCCAGTTTACTTTACGTCTCAAATACTGAAAATTCGTACTGAGGGTACAGGTCAAGCAAAACGTGCTATTAGGTTTTTTTTTTGTAAGATTTTTTCAGTAGAAGCCTGGGGCTTAGAAGTTGGCGGTATGATATTCCTGTTAGGGGTATGGCGGGTGTAAGCAATGTCGACATTAACGGGATAAGCGATTTTTTTAACAAATCTGTCCTGTTGTGATTCTAGTTGCTAAGCATCCTGGATTCGATTACCAGGTCAAGCTAAATGTGCTATTAGAGTTTTTCGGAAGAAGCCTGGAGTTTAGAAGTTGGCAGATTATTCCCATGTTTTGAAAGCATGTTTTGCCGTTGGTCCTGCGTCTGATAGCTCTGTCCGGTCGTGTCGGACTGCCGTCCCATCGGAACTATGACAGTAAAGGAATAGAGAGTGCACCTGTGTCTGCGCACATTGAACTTCTGCTGAGATTTTTTATTTTTTTTTATTTATTCGGGAAAATAAACAGTTATACATTTCAATATATACTCAATTATTAAGATACAATAACAATGTATACCTACGACATTTTCCACAGCATATCAAAAGTTATATTTAACAGTGCGCTATTTTAAGCGATTTAAACAGACAATTTGTTAGTACAGACAGTGTAAGTATCCAAATCTAAAAGAAAAACAGGCATGCAAACAACAGAGGAAAAGAGAGAGAAGGAGAAAGAATGATCTAGAGTTTATTTAAACTAACTATTTATAATCTATAATTATTTTATATATATTATGGTATTTTTAAATTTTTGAGCAGAGATTGTCCGGCTATGGTCCTAATTGGTCAGGAGGACTATTTACTTTTTTTAAGAAATCGTTGCCACTTGCTATTTTTCCTTTATCACAAAGAGATCGTTCTAAAGATTAAAAATAGAGTGCAGAAATAGTTATTTGATAGGCAAGGCTGCAAAGTTGAATTTGGCGCGAGTATACTTGAATTGAAAACTGAGCGAAACTGAGGCCATAATCCACCACGCGGGCCCATTGCGGATTGGTGGATGTCACAAGTCTTCGAATTTTTGGTGCTAAGACATGCCGGTTTCCTCAAGATTTTCCTTCACCGTTTTGAGAGCAGCGGTGATGAAATAAACTACACAAAGTACCTAAAGCGCCTGGCGGGGTTCGAAACCACGATCTACAAACTCGTAAGTCGTGGCCGATGCCACTGGGCCACCACTGTAATACTGCGAGTTTGCGAGTACTTGCATTTATAATATTAGTTAGATAGATAAGAATGTGGTCTGTCTACACTCCTCCTAATATCGAATTCTTCCATCAATTTACAGCGGAAAATCTCTCGATTTCGTATTCCGCCCTTATCTGTACTTGTAAGCCTCATCTTATTTACCATATTTTGTATCTAATATAAAAATCAATGTCACTTTTCGTTGTAATTTTATAACTCAAGAACGGGCTCACCTATCCAAACCAAATGTTTCGACTTTGTTCGGACTATTTAGTAGATGGTTTATGTGAAGTTTGCACAAAATCGGTCGAGCAGTTCTTCATTTATCACATTTTTTTGTAACAAATAAAGTCAATAAATGGCGGATCATTTTGTTAGTGGGGGTTTTGCTGTCAAATTGAAACTTTTTTCAGTGTTGACAGTACTTGACAAGCATGTTGTATCAATTTGTGTGCAGTAGTTTTATGTACTTATATTGTTTAGAATATGTATTAGTTTATAGTTATTGTTTTATATCTATAATATATGGTTGACCGAACTTCGCTCCGTTTTTAAAATGTCTATATCTTGGGAACCGAGCTTTTCTCGAACCTGGGACCTCGATAAATCGATTCCTTGAGCCGAAAAACCCCTAATCTTTTTCCGAGATCCTGATGATTATATATAAATAAATATACAAGAATTGCTCGTTTAAAGATATTAGATAGATAGATGTGTATTGTGTTTTATGGGCCTTTAGATGCCTGAAATAAAGAATAACATTAAAAAAAATATAAAACATCATTTTGACGTAGCGAAGCAAGTACCGAGCCACTAGTTTACCATATTTGTATCTTCTTTAGTATAAAAATGGATCGCAAAATGTGTTGCTAAGTTCATAACTCGAAAACGGCTGGTCGATTCGGCTAGATACTTCTTTTTTGTTGTGTTTGTAACCATCAGTGCCAGGTTTTAGACGATGAAAATCATTACGTCCACCCGTGAGAAGCTGGGGTGGGCCGCTAGTATTATATACATTTATCTTCGTAAGATTGTGAACTGAGATGACACAGTTGACGCAATGGCTGAGCAATCGACTGCTGCACATTGCACATCGTGTCGCGGGTTCGATTTCCGCACGGAACAAATATTCAAAACGACTCGTAACTTTGACAGCTCTTCCACATTTCTTTCTTTTTTTTTCTGACATCTGCATACATTTGGCATAGGTACTATCCGAAGTTCGTATCCCTCCCATCCGTAGGTAGTAAGCTTTCGGTAAACTAAAATATGAAACGTTAATTATTAGGCACGATTTTGACTTACGTCTCGTAGACAATACTACTATTCGTAAGCAAAACGAATCGTTTCTCATTTATAGGAACCGCGGGCATAAGAATATGATCCTATGGTAGGTAGAGTAAATGGTTTTTGTCAATTTATGCCATAATCACCGGTTTCTTTAGTGGTGTTACCTACTTATTACAACTACTGAGAAAAAAACACCTGAAAATCCTGAAATATTATGGGTCTCATAATAATATCCTGGCTTTATGCTGCCCTTGGCATTCAAAGATTAGTTTTGTTTTTTATTTAATTTTAATTAGTTTTAAGTTTTGATACTAATAAACTCATTTTTCTTTCTTTCAGATATCATTATTATTGATTGATTAATTACAAAGTATTAACTTTTACTTAAGTTAAACAATTAAAACACTCGGTATCTATAAAAACCGCAAAAAATGTCTGTTGCCCGCCCAAAATTTTCCTTTTATGTGTCTATAGTATTGTGGTTAAAGCGGCAACCGAAATACATGATCTGTGAAAACAACTGTCTAACTATCACGGTTCTTGAGACAGCCTGGTGACAGACGAACAGACAGACGGACGGATAGCGAAGTCATAGGGTCTAGTAATAGGGTCTCATTTTACCCTTTGGTTACGTACGGAACCCAAAATGACTACTAAAAATGGTTCTGAAGTCACTATACAGAAAAAAATTGCCTTTACTATCCATTAAAATTTCCGTATCTAAGTCTAAATAATATAAAGCACAATTGCTTCATCATCTGCCTGCCTTTTCCCAACTATGTTGTGGTCGGCTTCCAGTCGAACCAGATGCAGCTGAATATCAGTATTTTACATGGAGCGACTGCCTATCGGACCTCCACAACACAGTAACTGATAATATTATACCCAATGGTAAGACTGGTTGTCAGACTTATGAGGTTTTGACTAATAGTAAAGACTGCCAAAGATCTACAAATGACAGCCGGGACCAACGGCTTTATGAGATATCCGATGCACAGAGAAAATTCGAGATCACACATGGTAAACCATCCACAGACCAACCTGGGCAAGCGTTGCATAACCCGGAAGATCGGCCTGTGCGGCTGTAATTATTTAGCCACGAGCTCCTTCTAGAGCAAAATTAATTAAAACAAATAAAAGAGCCAAAACATGATTAATAAGTAGGTACAGCCTGAATACTAATTGCCATTGACTACCATTTCCGTCCATTAAAAAATAAAAAGTCAAATTCAAAAACAGAAACGGTTCTAAACCGACCAATAAAGACCGAGTTTTTATTAAAAAAAAAATACACAGTAGCAAGAAAAGCATCCCACCCCCTCACGGACGGCTCATCCCCTTACCCCCACCCCATTTCACCCCTATAACGACAGTTTATCGCGGCGTTTCGCCCCATTCGGCCCGTTTCACTCATACGGCACAAAACGACCGATTATTCGAATAATTGTCATCGATTACCGTAATCGGGGAAAAAAGAATCGAACGTGAATTCAAACTTTTGGCGGCAGAGGATTTGAATTTCGAAGTTTTTTTTTTAAATCAGTGTTTGAACTGTTTTTGTGATTGCTAAATTTTATCGGTTTTTAGTGATGATTAAGTGTTTTTGAATAAATGGTATTTTTATAAAACAGTGAGTGTAAGAAAGTGAACAATGTTACTGATTTATACAGCAGTTTAGAAACTTGAAATAAAAAAGAAAACAATTATCTTATCATAGTGCCCTCTGTTCATACTTGACAGACATATTTTAATGTTAGTAAATCAAAAATCGTCCTCACGTAACAAAATACCTACCATAATATGAAATCTTTTCTTTTCAAATGATTAAGAGCAACCAAAATCAATAAAAAAGTGACTAAATAATCAAAAGTAACCTCAATGCCACGAAAATAACAAAAAAATGGATCCAGAAACCCGAAGTGAATCACCAAGTGACACAAATCGCCAAGAACATTCTTCAAAAACATCATTTTTAATCGAAGACATTTTGTATCGGAGCCATGACACCCGCAACTTTAAAACCCCTGAACAAAGAAGGTTTGACTACAACAGAGATCCGAAACCTTTTTTCCCGGTTCCCAACGAGATGAGGCCTCATGTGCCAGGGAGAGAGGGGTCCTATCTTCAAGTCGCTATGGGCGCTTTGGGGGCCTATTTACATACACCTAACACGTACAAAGCTGTTGAGGCACCTTATTTTTTATCACAAGGTAAGTTTTTTAATAATCAGCCTATAATGTTCCCACTGCTGGGACACAAGCCTCCTCTCTGTGAGAGAGAGTGGGCCATAATCCACCACGCGAGCCCAGTGCCTGTAGATGTCACATGCCTTTGAATTTTTGGTTCTAAGATATGCCGGTTTTCTCACGATGTTTTCCTTCACTGTTTTGAGAGCAGTGGTGATGAAATATAGTACACAAAGTAATGCGCCTGGCGGGGTTTGAACCCACGACCTACAACTCGTAAGTCGGGACCGATACCACTGGGCCACCACTGCTCTTTTCTCAAGTTTTTGATAATTATATTATACTAGCTGTTGCCAGCGGCTTCACCCGCTATCAACTCGAAGATTATCCCACGGGAACATAAAATAAAAAACTATCCTATGTGTTAATCCAGGTTATAAACTATCTGTGTACCAAAATTTTAGCCAAATCCGTTCAGTGGTTTTGCGTGAAAGAGTAACAAACATACTTACATACATACATATTATATCCTCAGTTCCTCACAAACTTTCGCATTATAATATTAGTAGGATTTGTCTTTGACAGACGTTAAGGCCTTTACCCACAGAATGCGATCCATTTCAGAGCAAGAACTCGCATCCGAGTTTCACTACATTGCGGTATTTGTTTAATACACTGAATTCGTTGACCTATAAAGTCCGCAATGTAACGCTATTCGCGTGCGAGTTCTTGCATCATCTATATAAATGAGGCCATATATACGAGTAGCTATAAAGTAAAATAGTGAAAACTCGTGATACTGGTACAGATGTATTGTTAGAACTTATGAATTCAAAAGAAACTGTGAGTTGGGTTCAATTAAAAGACCTCTGTTGACGGACTAAGAGAGTAGACCCGTGGTTCTGTAGTAGTAAAATAAATAAATTATATAACAGCCACAAAGACCAACCTTATGTAAAGCCACATAATAATTATATTTGACTAACCCGATCTTTGGATGGGTGAACATCATTACCTGCCTAGTTTCCTCCGAGTCTCGTAAAGCACGTAAAGCCGTTGGTCCTGGCTGTCATTTGTAGATATTTGACAGTCGTTACTATTAGTCAGAAGCTCTAAAGTCTGACTACCAGTCTTACCATGGAGTATCGTGTACCTACCTAGTTACTGGGTTGTGGAGGTCCAATAGGCAGTCGCTCCATGTAAAATACTGATATTTATATGCATCCGGTTCGACTGGAAGCTGACAGCTAGTCATTGATGTAAGGTTTTGATATCTACTTTGTCTATTTGCCTAGGTATTGCTTATCTCTTATCTCATAGGTAGTGATCGGAAGGGTTACGCAGAGGTGTTTCGACGCACCCTTATTCCACCTGTTATTTTTCGTGGTAAAATCATGAAATGAAAGTATTTTCAAAACACTTTGAGAGCATCGTTGCCGAGAAGCACCTTGGCCCTTTTGTTAAGACTCAAGTACACTTTTTTAATCATCATCACACAGGACACAGGCCTCCTCGTTGTGAGAGGGAATAGGGCCATACCAACCCGCACTGGGCCCGCGTGGTGGATCCACGCGGGCCCAGTGCGGGTTGGTAGATGTCGCATGTCCTCGAATGTTTTGGTTCTAGGACATGCCGGTTTACCTGATGAGATATTCCCGCGACCTGTTATGTTTAAGGCTCATTTTTTCTTTTGTGTGAGGGTAATGTTGCCTCCCATTTTTGTCAGAGTTAATTGAGTTGTCTCTGGGCTCTAGACATGCCTCTAATAACACTGCGCAACAAAAAATATGTTTCGGTCTCAAAATTGGACGTAGTTTCTGAAAAACGTTCCAACCCACAATTCGATCAAAATTGAGTTATGAATACCATATGAGTCACATTATTGCTATTTACTAACTGTCAAAATTTGGTGGCTCTACTGTCATTTTATTAATGAAAACCTGATCTAGTAGCCCAACCCACATGTATGGAGAACACAAATAAGTATTAAACTAAAAGAGCCCAAGCTGTGTGGAACAACCCAAATATAAGACAGAGTCATAAACGATTTTCTAAAATGTGATCCAAGCTATCTTAAAATTCCTTAAAAAATCAATCTTTTGATAGTGAGAAACATTGGACAACGATAAAAATGTAATTGAAAAGGACTAAAGTAACTCAAAACCCCCAACTTGACCCAATTGAGTGACATTATATAATCAATGTTGAGTCTAATTCCTGAGAATTGCCTGTCCTTTTACAAAAACCTGCAGGGCATGGAAGGACCCGATTATATTGAAGGTTTTTCTGTTGAACAAGACCTTGATGTTGAAGACGATGCAGCAGAACTAGTCTAGTCTAGTTATTTTTCACAATATATAATACATTATTCTTATTTTTTTTCTGGTTTTATTCATATTTTCTTGTCCTACATGTCGTTTGGAACGTTTTGAATAAATATTTTTTTTTAATGTAAAATGAAAATTGCAATAAATCAAAAACGATCCGCAGCAATATTTTTATGAATATTCAAAAAAGTATAAACATTGGAAGTCTAAAATAGGGTTAAATTAAAACTCGATTATATCATCTGTAGCACACAAAAGTTTATGTAGTAAAAAAATAATAATATCATAAAGAAATACGAGATTGAACTTTAATCGCAATTATCTCAAAATGATAAGTTTGTGGGTTGGAACGTTTTTCTGGAACTACGTCCAATTGGTCCAATCTTATGTATTTTCGTCTACTGAATGAAAAGACGACCATTAAAAGAACCGATTAGCTCTAGTTTTAGAGATACAAGGGATACAAGCTACTTTTTATATTTTATAAATTCTTATTGTTCAATCTGCAAAAATTGTTTTTTTTTGTAATTTTCTACATTTTTAGTTCTCAAAATACGAATAATTTGTCAGTCAGAAGATTAATATGTGTGATACTATTGCTGTAACGGTGAATTTTGTAGTATTTCATGTATTTATCATCTTATTTTGGGGTATTTTTGAGAGAAATCAACATACCACGGAAATGTATAAATTCGATTACCTAATATTTTTTATTACATTTACGGCGAAATAACGTTTGCCTCACATTAACGCAATTTTACACCTCAGAAGACTGCATATCAACATTATTTTATTATGAAGGTAGGCGACCAAATAAGACATGGGCTTGAAAAGGTCACTGCATTCGATTTAATTTTAAAAGGAAAAGAAAAGAAAGCATGGAAAGTTTCAAGGGACATACATGGATTTTTAGGGAACAGAAGAGATGATAACTACCCTTAATTGGTTACAGAAAAATACCAACAACTCGGCTGCAATATCTCCCTAAAAATCCATTTTCTCTTCTCACATCTCGATTTTTTCGATTTTTTTTTTTTCCTAATTGCGCAGATGCCAGTGACGAGCATGATGAACGGTTCCATCAAGACATTTTTGTGATGAAACGGAGATATCATAGCCGCTGGAATGAAGCAATGCTAGTAGATTACTGCTGGTTTAAATATAGAGATGCTCCAGAGGTCACTTACTAGGGGAAAGCTAAAAAATCGAAGGAATCAGTTGATTCTTCCTTGATCTTGACATCTAGCAAGTGTTTTAAAGAATTTTGAATTTAAATATCATTGAAGAAAGTGCAATCACACTTAAAATTTTGTTTTAATAATGTAATCATTCTAACCATTTTCTTTGTATCATCAATTTTCCAGATTAACATATCAAAAAAACTGGAGCTAATTTTTTTTTTCTTTGTCATATTTGTTATTCTTAACCCAAAATTAGTGAGAATTGACTGGTTAAGTAAAAGAAACAATAAACTTTTATTTTTTTGTTGCGCTGTGTAATGTATTATAGCGGGCAAGCCTCAGGCAGTCGTTTTAGGTCCCTGTTCGGGCGCCATGAGGAAGTAGTTTTTGGTCCCTGTTCGGGCGCCATGAGGAAGTAGTTTTTGGTCCCTGTTCGGGCTCCATGAGGAAGTAGTTTTTGGTCCCTGTTCGGGCGCCATGAAGCAGTAGTTTTTGGTCCCTGTTCGGGCGCCATGAGGCAGTTTTTCTTGGTCCCTGTTCGGGTGTCATGAGGTAGTATTAGTTTTGGGTCCTATACGAACGCCGTCGCATAAAATAAAAGATAAAGAAAGATGAGTCTGATCAAATAATACAGTCAGTACAGATCGTTATTTATTTTAATTATTAATCAGTTCCATGGATGTGCTCTATAAATGACAAAAATAGGATAGAGGGACGTAATATTTAGTAAACTCCACTGTTAAAGATATTAACTGTAATACAACTACATGAAAATAAAAATAAATATCTCCGACTCGACATTACGTGGTACTCGGTAGATCACTGACTCGCTGGTTTTGAGAACGGGTCACCGTCCACCGCCCCGCCAACGCCCCGCCTACCTCAAAATTCGAGGCAGTGTCCTAAAACAGCTCCATAGATATGACAATAACTCCAAGACCAAACGTCACTCCACGTCAAACTGATCGTCAAACAATTGATGTATGTTATTCAGTGTTTGAAGTTTCGGCTGTCAATAAACAAGTTCCTCAAACGTCAAAATCTTAGTTACAGGTACACACGACGACACATCAAGCTATACAAAACCAGTTTGTCTTGGACTCGCTTTATATGATCTTTCCGCAGGTTGAACGATCACCTTATACTAGTTTTACATACCTTGATATAATAGCCATGTTTACACTGTCAATACAATATGTCGAAGATGAAAAAAAAGACTATTGGTTTTTCATAGGTATTTATAGTGACGTTTTTTTAAGCTTAAGCTCGTGGCTAAATAATACAGCCACACAGGCCGATCTTCCGTGTTAAACAGCGCTTGCCAAGGTTGGTCTGCGGATGTGTGACCACCTGTCATAGCGAGTTTCCTCCGTGCCTCGGAAAGCACGTAAAGCCGTTGGTCTCGGCTGTCATTTGTAGATCTTTGGCAGTCGTTATAGTTAGTCAGAAGCTCTAAAGTCTGACAACCAGTCTGCCATCTTATTATTGCCCAGTTACTGGGTTGTGGAAGTCCCGCCCCCACGTTTTGAGTGGCCCCTCTCTCAGCCCCGTAGGGTTATTCTCTTATTTTTAGGAAATTTAAAATCTATTAATTACTTCTTATAAGAAACGCTGTAAATACTGGACAGACGTTGTAAAGTAAAAGAGTGAAAACTCGTGCTAAGGGTTTTGGTTGTACTGATATTACCGGCGTGTTTTTATGACTTTTTTATTTATTGACTGGCCTGTTGGTCTAGTGGTGACTCTGACTGCTATGCCGGAGGTCGTGGGTTCGATTCCCACCCAGGACAAATTTCTGTGTGATGAGCACGATCATTTGTTCTGTGTCTGGGTGTAATTTATCTATAACATGAATGTATTTAGAAATATATAAGTATGTTTAACAGTTGTCTAGTACCCATAAAACAAGCTCTGCTTAGCTTGGGACTAGATGGCGTTGTGTGATAGTTGTGGAATATATTATAGTATATTATATTTATGATATGTTAATTATAGCTTTCATATTGTTTCAGGAGTGCCGTACCACGCGCTGTTCACTCCGTCGGAGTTATCATTATCTGCTCTCAAACATTGCCGGCGGCGGAAAGCACGGACCGTGTTCTCCGATCCACAATTAACTGGTTGGTTTTTTGTATGTTTTGAATCTGTACTAACGCTTTCTAACAAGTTTTTATAAGTTGTTAAAAAGTGATGGCATGAAAAAGTGGAAAATCGGTGTGCGGTATAACCAGATGTATGAATGTGGATGATTTAAAAGGAGCATGTAAGCATCTTCATGTCTTTGTCTGCTGGCCTTTTAGAGATACTAAGAGTCACTCAACGAGCAATGGAAAGAGCTATGCTTGGAGTTTCTTTGCGAGATAAAATCCGGAACATGGATAATCGGCGAAGAACCAAAGTCACCGACATAGCTCATAAAATTTGTAAGTTGAAGTGGCAATGGGCAGGCTACATCGCTCATAAAACTGACAACCGATGGGGAAGAAAAGATCTTGAGTGGCGACCACGTACCGGAAGACGCGGCGTAGGCAGGCCTCCCACTAGGTGGACCGACGACATCGTGAAGGTCGCGGGCAGCCGATGGATGCAAGTGGCGAATTGTCGTTCGGCGTGGCGGTCTAAGGGGGAAGCCTATGTCCAGCAGTGGACGTCTTCCGGCTGATGATGATGATGATGATGTAAGCATCGTAGCAGGTAGCGCTCTGTAGTTTCTGCGTACGGCCATGAAAAAAGGGTGTGAGATTATGTAAAAGTTGATATTCTTAAGAGTTCCTCTGTCATAAGGGCGCATAACCAGAAAGTTGGCAACGTTGCTAATAGCTGTCAAATATTAGTTAAAGTTAAAGCTTTCATTGATTTGGCAATACAAACAAATACTGAATGGAAATAAGAAAATATGGCTCTGTCTGTAGTGCACTAGAAAATTGATAGATATAGGAATGCAATTAAAACACTGAATTTGAGGTTGTAACCGTTTTAGATATATAAAAGGCATTTAGTAAGTTTCCAAACGCTTATACGTCTAAAACTATATATTCGGTTTTACGATATTAAATATTGCATTCCCTAATCATTTTTTTAGTGCAGTAGTGTATATTGCTTATTTTCATACAGTTGTAAAATTAATTAAATCTTGTAAATATTTGACAGCCATTTGCGACGTTGCCAACTTTCAGAACAAGCGCTCTTAACCCTTCGAGGATTACAGCCCTAATATCTTTACAGGTCTAGAGAAACGCTTTGAATCCCAGCGGTACCTGTCAACTCCTGAGCGTGTGGAGCTGGCGGGAGCCCTGAACCTCTCGGAGACTCAAGTCAAGACCTGGTTCCAAAACCGACGAATGAAACACAAGAAACAGATGAGGAAACAGCAGCAGCAACGAGGTGAGCATGACTTTTTAAGCTATTGCATAGCTTTTATTGCGAGCTTAGAGCGCGGCGACCAAATCAAGAAATAGGCTAGTTGCCTAAAAAAATGTAATTAGTCCGTCTTTTAGAGTATTCAAAAATAAGGGACACGTATTTTTTTATTTGTAAATTAGACCAAAAATGACAAAGATATAGCCTATTAAAGTTACGTATGACGTCACGATGCGTGGCATTTTTCGCGCAGAGTGACGTCACAGGTAACTTAAATAGGCTATTATCTTTGTTCTTTTTTGTTTAATCGAAAAAATAAAAAATACGTGTCAAATATTTTTTTATAATCTAAACTACGGACTAAATAGAATGTAATTATTTTGACCCTGGAAACTACACTATTCTGTAACGAAAATACCTAACAAAAAAACCTAACACCTCGCATCGTCTTACGTCGTTTCAGTGTGGGTTCGCGTCTTCACTATTTTTCTCGATTTTATGCAAAAGTAGCGCATAGCCCCGGGTAGTATTTCTTTTCAGCGTTTTAAAAATAATCAAATGAGTCCTCCCACCGAGGACAGGGCAGGAGGGACTGTCAGACTTGTACTGACTAAAATATATGGTGTCCTTCAATAGCTCTTTACGTTCCGGGGTCACGGCAGCTCGTTAGTCCCGCGACCCCGGCAGGCTTTGGTTATTTAAGGCCCCGTCATTGCGCTGACAGCTGTCTGAGGCGTAGAAAACGACGCGCCGTCTACCTAGTCCATGGTCTGACAGCGAGTCGCCCATTACTCGCCGTCCGTATGCCCGCGCCTACGGTAGTCGGACATCGTCCTGCGACGTCCATTGACGTGGGCGTTTCCCACTGCGGCTGGGTCGTAAGGTAGACGCTGTCCTCTCCCTCACGAGTCCCACATCCTACTTCGCTAGCATGACTGCTTCGCAGAAGGAGGCAACCACTTCCCACTCCGTTATTAGTAGGTATACTAATATCCATATATTTCCCCTCGCTCACAGTTCAGGCAAAACTTTCCCGTAACACCAAGTTACCGGGGCCAGCATAGTTGGAACTTGGAACTTATCAAGAAATACCTTCTTGGAAACTACCGCAGTGTTTCAAACTTGTCCAATTAATTGCTTGTTCGAGAATTTGACGTAAGTTTCAAAGAGAATAGTTCCATCCGCCATGTATGTACAGTTCAATCCGTTTTTAGGGTTCCGTAGTCAACAAGGAACCCTTATAGTTTCGCCATGTCCGTCCGTCCGTCTGTCCGCAGTTTAGCTCAGAGACGCACAGTACTAGAGAGCTGTAATTTGGTGTATAATATAATATATAATATATAAATATATACGGATTTGTTGTGCCGAAAAAGTGGTAAAATAAAATCTCGTAAAATATTTTTTTAGGGTTCCTCCAGTACTTACACGTAAAGTGAGGATTTTTTTTTTCTCGCGTACCCCTTAGTGTGGGGTATCATTAAATAGGCCTTTAAAAATAATTATAGTTTCCATTAACAGTTTTTTGATAAAAAAATTCGTTTGTGAAATATTAAGCTTTAAAGTGCTAAATTTTGCTCGATTCGAGTGTGCCCCCCCTCTACCAGCTAAACGGTTATGTTTGGGGGTGTGAAAAAATTCACAATAGTAGTATATATAACGAAGTTTAAAAGAAAATTATCATGACTAAGTAGGCTTTACAACTTTACGAGTAATAGTCGACCAACTTATAAAATGTACTTGTATCATATTTTCTTAAACAAAATGTATCGGAGACAACTGCAAATGTAAGTTTGTCAACTTTACTTTTACGGCTTATAAAGGTATGTTTTTTGGGGATAGGTAGGTTTTTATCGTCAACTATTTTTAACTAAATTCAAAAAAAGGAGGAGGTTCTAAATTCGTCGTAATCTTTTTTCTTATGTATTTTCCCCGATTTCTCAAAGACTCCTGGACCGATTTTGAAAATTCTTCTTTTTAAAATTAAATTCAGCGACTCAGTTTAGTTAGTTCGCATAAGTATTTTGATGGGCAACTACGGAACCCTACACTGTGCGTGGCCCGACATGCACTTGGCCGGTTTTTTAATATGACATCGAGGGTATATAATTAACACGTCATACTAAGCGGACGTCATACAAAGCATTTTGTACAAAATAAACAATCTCCTGTTTTTGTTAGTATGTAAGTACATTTTATTTTTAATAGAGAGAGAGAGAGGAAAAATAGAACTAAGTCAATGTCTAATATCTTTAAACGAGCAATTCTTGTATATTTATATACATATAATCAGGATCTCGGAAACAGCTCCAAAAATTTAATGAAAGTTACAGATTAGGGGTTTTTCGGCTCAAGGAATCGATTTATCAGGTCCCAGGTTCGAGAAAAGCTCGGTTCCCAAGATATAGACATTTTAAAAACCGAGCAAAGCTAGGTCAACCAGATATTAATCTAATAATTCATCTATAATTACCCACTGAGACTCAAAAAACCCATGAATGTACCGAACATCGTCGGGTATCACGTGACGCTCTCGAAAACTTTGTCGATGGTGGTTGGTGTTATGAATCACGTCGGTAACTGCATCAACTGGACACAATTTATTAAATCTGGGTCATAATAAACGGCATGTCTGTAAATGCGAAGTCATTATATCCGACTTTGTTTAAAGAATTTTGTATGAAAACCAAACTTATCTTCGTAATACGTCATAATAAGCGGTTGTTCATTATAAGCGGAGTCATAATAAACGGATTCTACTGTACTCGTTTATGTCGTAGGCTGTACGTTAAATTAGCCACATTGATAGGCAGTCACTCTATCCAAAATGTCATAGCGAATTTCCTCGGAAAGCACGTAAAGCCGTTGGTCCTGGTTGCATTTGTATATCTTTGACAGTCGTTACTGTTAGTCAGAAGCTCTAAAGTCTGACAACCAGTCTTACCATGGGGTATCGTATTATTCAGTTACTTGGGTTGTGGAGGTCCGATAGGCAGCTCCATGTAAAATACTGATATTCAGCTGCATCTGGTTCGACTGGAAGCTGACCACAATATAGTTGGGAAAAGGCAGGCAGATGATGAGGTGGCAGCCACTGGAACAACTTATGTTACCAAGATGTCCCTCAACTTGAAGGGAAAAATATACAAATCCGTGATTGTTTTTGAAAAAGATTATAATGATAAAATTAATGCATGCCTGCATGGTTCTCATTTAGCTTGATCAATACAAAATTATCTGGACTTTAAAAGAGACTGTGACCTCTGAGTTTGTTTCGGATGTTTCTTCTCAGAGTAGTCAGGTACGAAACACCGGCCTCTAGTGTAAAAATTATAGTGTCTTTTTGAAGTGTAAAAGAGATTGCCAAAACCAATTTGCTGAATAAATATAATCATTTAATTGTACGTGTGGAAGAATTACATAAAGTAAGGAATGTCTTTATAAGGGGAAGTTTGAAAGTGACGTCTGTTACAGGAAAATGAAAGGGTCTGTCTTGGTATGGACATGTGATGAGGAGGGATGACACTCATGTGACTAAGAGAGTGATGAGTATGAATGTTGATGGATGGAGAGGAAGAGGAAGGCCAAAGAAAAGATGGATGGATTGTCTAAGGAATGATATGAAAGAGAAAGGAGTAAATGATACTGTGACGTCTGATAGGGGAGAATGGAAGAAGAAAAGGTGTTGCGACGACCACAAGTAATATGGGGTAAGGGCAGGAAGATGTTGAGGATTGTACTAAATCTCCACTCCTCTTTATTGGTACAATCCTATTTATTATTAATATTTTTCCATTTCCACGCACCGCAACTCCGCTCCTAAGTCCTAGGGCTCACACACACGGGCCACTGGCCACAACCACAAAACGCCGCCACCGGCATACTTCTTGTAGTTTTCATACATTTTATATGGACTCGCCGCACACGGTTGACGCCGGTGACGGCCACATGATATGATCATCGCTGCTCGCTTCTTGTGGCTCGTACCGGCCACTAAACGCCGCCACAAAAAGCCGCCACACGCCGCCACTCGCGCGATTCCGCACCCCTCTCACCTCAGTGATGCATTGGTTTAAAAAAGTAGCTGCCAGCGACCACAAGTGGCTGTCGCGCTCTGTGGCCGCTTCTAGTTTCTAGTGGCAGCGTTTTGTGGTTGTCAACGACGATATAATACTAGACTCCGCATGCACGATCTAAGGAACAAAATTATTCTGTCAAGTCGCTGAGGTACTACGTAAGCGAGGGGGACGGGGTACTGCGTTGTGATTGGCTAACTCAAGATCTGTTCTGTCTCAACGTATATTTACGGCTCACAGGATTGGTTGAAATGAGACGAATATAAGACTTTTTTGCCTAATGTGTTGACAGACATCGGTCGCCTGTTATTAAGAGTCTAGTATTATATCGTCGTTGGTGGTTGTGCTGTGGCCAGTGGCCCGTGTGCGGCGACTCTTATGGACTGCCAGCCATTTAAAATGACTAGGTATAGGTACCTATAGTAGGTATATTTTAAAACTAAACGGGAATTTGTACAAGCCATGTTCATGCAAGATGTCCGATGTCTAAATATCTTCCCTTCTACAAAATTGCCATCTGAAACCTCAAGACACTTCAATTTAATAATATCTCTCCAACGCCACAACTCAAGACGTTGTCAAATCTAATTACAAGCAATATGGCGTCGTTGCTAGGCAACCAACGTCTTGGAACCACTCACAAGCCATTTCCCAACTTATCTCTTTACTTCTTGGGTTCAAAATCGGTCGATAATGATATTTGGGGGAGGGGTATTAGGTCTGTACGCGAAAATGGGTCTAATTGTGTAGTGTAAGAGGTTGTAATTGTGTGGAGGTAGTAATTTGATTTGGTTTCTTTTCAGTGTACCGTCTTGGCAGTTTAATGATTTTTGTAGTTGCGTATTGTTGGGTTTTTCAAGATGGCGGACAATTTTAAGCGGGAGGATTTGAAAAGTCATTTAAAAGCTGTTTACTTTTCTCTTTTTTGGCTTACTACATACTTATAAGTAAAATGACAAGATGTTAGGATCAGCGGCTAGGCGTGAAAGTGTCATAAACATGAAAGTGAAAGTGTCATGGCTATAATTTTTATTTCGTTGTCTTTTTGCCACCGACTTCGGAAAGAAAAGTTATTTTGTAGGTTATTTTACCCTTTTTTGTGGTTGTTTTTGAAGTCGGTTATTTTTTTTTTAAGTTTTTTATTTTACTCTTTTTAGTTTAAATATTCAACCCAAATTCTTGTCAAATACATCATTTCCTTACAAGTGCACTAGAATTTGTAATCCGTGGCACCGGTATTAACATCGCTCATGTACACATGCTTATAAAATTCCCTATCTCAAAAACCGCTGAACAGATTTTGATGAAACTTGCAGTATTCCCTAAGGTGAACGATCTCTAGTACAACAAAAAAAGAATTTTAAAAATCGGTCCACAATTGGCGGAGTAATCGCGTAACAAACACGCAAAAAGTAATGTCATCCAAGTAGCCGAAATCAATAAAAATGCTCACAAAATAAAAAGTACTGAACCAAATTGGATGAAATTTTTATGGGACCACACTGCAAGATTACTGCATCGAACAAAAAAAGAATGACACTAATCGGACTAGAAACCTCGGAGTAATCGATGTTCATACATAAAAAAAAGAAAAAAAAAATGAGAACCTCCTCCTTTTTTTGAAGTCGGTTAAAATGGCGGCTTGTATTTGCGTTGACAGATAGTACAGTCAGCATATAAGATTTCCAGTTTTTTTTTATTTAATTAAAAATCATAATAACAAGTCAGGATCACAATAATTAAACGGAAAAATAGTAGAAAACTATAGGTATTAAATTTTTTTAAAAAGATCACTAAGCGCGTCAAGACATCAAGACTATTTTTTTTCTGCTTACATTACGCGCGGGAGTAAGTATAGACGGCACTAGTGTGCGAGCGAGAGAAAACGATAAGCGACGTCATTTAAGATTCCTTTCTTCAATGAACTGGGTTAAACTATCTGTATCATTATCATTTCCCTGCATTTTCCCAACAAAGTATGTTTTAACTGCGGGTAACAAATTGGTTTTGATCTACTTTTGATACATAGTTTTTATTTTGTTCACAGGAGCAACAGCAGTAGATTTCACCAATAAACATCCAGCGGCTCATTCTGATAGTCGAAAGGTAATTTATTAAATGTTATAGTCACTGTCTTGTACAACATACAAGACAGTGGCATAGGTACTATCGGCCAATGTAATCTCTTACTACCCTAAAGACTATCCCCTTATGCAGGCGCTGGACCACTATAGAAGCAGTTATGCACTTTAGTCTAATTATGATGCTTTTTTTTAGAGTGCTAAAATCATTTAATGACTGGGAAACCAGGGACTGTCAGACTTGTACTGACTAAAATCCACGGTGTTTTACGTTCCGGAGTCGGTATTCGTTAGTCCCACGACCCAGACAGGCTTAATCATGATGCTGACTCGACTTTTCCTATAGTTGTAATATCCCTTTGTGCTTATTGACCTCGTTTAGTCCTTGTCTACATGTTGACTCAACTTTTTCAAGATACTTGCTTCGTTTTTATCCTGCGGCATTTTAGCACTAGCACCACTAAATAAAAATATCATTGACTAGCACTATCATTTTTAAGACGGCGCGGCTCACTGCATATACGATCCGAATCCGTGAAAGTACGAAAACCTATTAAAAAATCTGATCAAATTCGGATAATATAGCTTTTCACACAGCTTCCGATCCAAATCCGTGAAAATGCTGATATTTATAAAACTCTGACCAAAATCGGATATAGCTTTTCGCACAGGATCCGATTCGAATTGGTGAAAATACGGATCTAATATAAAGAACTAAGCCTTTTGTTAATTTATTTTGCAGTTGTTCGATTATTGATCCTCAAAGCAATTCAAAAGCCATCGTTGGCATATCCTACTAATAATTATAAAATGCGAAAGTTTGTGAGGATGTATAAATGTATGTGTATGTAGGCATGTTTGTTACTCTTTCACGCAAAAACCACTGAACGGATTTGGCTA
Source organism: Agrotis segetum (assembly GCA_036375495.1). Lineage (NCBI taxonomy): Eukaryota > Metazoa > Arthropoda > Insecta > Lepidoptera > Noctuidae > Agrotis > Agrotis segetum. Next base: position 462,468 of record JAQSVV010000197.1, on the reverse strand, counting down.
AAATTTGGTATACAGATAGTTTATAATCTGGATTAACACATACGATAGTTCTTATCGAGATTTTATGTACCCGTGGGATCATTTTCGAGTTGTAGCGGGTGAAGTCGCTGGCAACATCTAGTTCGATCATAAAACAATAATGAATAATATTGTTATAAATTCTGACAATATTTTGTTCCCGACTTCATATATGATAGAGAGAATAAGCCAGATGACGGAATTCGGATACAGTGCGTGTACTTTCATACAATTACTGCTTTGTCTAATTCGGAACGTGATTTCATGGATTTGGATCGGATGCAGTGCGTAACCGCTTGTAGGTAGGAAAAAGCGCCGTTTTATTTTGTCGGCACGGTGCCTGAGTTTTTGACTGGTGCGCTGTGTATTGCGGTTTTGATTTCAGTTGGAAAAACTTTTTTTTTAAAGGCTCAAATTTAAAAGTCTTTTATTCAAATAAGGCTGATTTATCAGCACTTTTTGAAGGTCAATTTTTACATAAGACAGTCCCCCAAAGCGCCCCCCCTTCGACACTTCCTAGTGTTTTGGCTGGGAAGAAGGGGCGGAACAAACTCCCCAGCAACACATCTGTCTGTACGGTTAGAAGCACCAAGATTTATACAATATAATATAACATTCAAATTATACATCAATCCGAAATTACATTTCAATCGTGACTAGAAGGCAGAATAAGATAAACTAGGACCATCGCAGTAAATAATAATTTAAAAAGAAAAATAAATAAATTAAGGGTTTCACACACAGCAGCTTTAATAAATAAGTAATCTTTATTACATCTTACCATAGAAATCGTCAGGAGACCACACACGACAGCTATAATATACATATATTTTTACATCTTCGAATCTCTATAGAAAGATGTAATGAGATGTATCGTGCTATAATGAACATCTTTACATTATAGCTGCTGTGTGTGAAGCCCTTTACATATAACAAAACCAAAGGTCAGTAAGTCGACCAGTCACCAGCAAGGAATTAATAGTAATAAAATAATAATAGGAACAACTCTATTTCAAACTGTTTAAACTAACATTTGCTATTACTTATTTCTAGGCGGAAAACTCAAGAATATCGACAGACTCTGACACAGAGCACAGCGACAGCGATATCGACATCGTCGGCGAATCGAACTACGCACAACACTACTCCGCAAATAACACGTAAAATATCGAATGTTACCTGTCGATATATCGACTGTTATGTTCTATCGATAATTACAACGACGATATAATACTATACTCCGCATGCACGATCGAAGGAACAAAAATTATTCTGTCAACTCGCTGAGGTACTACGTAAGCGAGGGTGACGGGGTACTGCGTTGTGATTGGCTAACTCAAGGTCTGTTCTGTCTCAACGTATGTTTACGGCTCACAGGATTGGTCGAAATGAGACGGATATAAGACTTTTTTGCCTAATGTGTTGACACACATCGGTCACCTGTTATTATACGAGTCTAGTATTATATCGTCGTTGGATTATTATTTAGATTGTATAGTAAATTTAGAACTCGCTTTAGGCTGTGTTTCCACAGGATCGGATCGATATCCAATAGGTTTCCGCAGAATCTCCGCTCCTATTTAGTGATGTTCTTTCTTTTGCGTGTCGATGGACTCAAATAATATACCAATACTTAACCGCACAGTTGACTACCATTAACTCTTAAAGCGTGAGTCTTTAGGCTGTGGGAAAGAGATGGCGCTAGACGACTTGTATAGCTCTGTCACTTTCCCACACCTTAAACTGGATCGCGTTAAGTGCTCGTGGTAAGGACTCTGTACTTGTTTTGTGACGTTTTGCCAATTTTAAAAATGTCGTATCTTAGTCATTTTTTTGTTTACGTAACAAAAGAGGAAATACGTGTCAAATGTTTTTTGTTAATATAACTGACGGTTTCATTTTTTTGGCGGTTCCACATTAGTGCCGTGAATCTCCGTGAATAGGCGCGAACAAGAATGTGGATGGTTTTCGCGGGGTTCACGCGCGTCCGCGCCCGTTCCCCGATCAGTGCCGAGAATTCACGGCGAGAATTCGCGGCGTGAATTCACGGCACTAATGTGAAACCGCCATTTTAGTCAAATACACTATTCTTTAAAAAAATAGTATTTTTGAAAATATTTTTAATTTAAAACAATCAATGAATCGAAATGATAAAAAAGAGGTTTAATAAAAACAAAAATCTCAATTAGAAAAACTAAGTAGTTATTTAAATTTAGAAAAACAATAATAAATAATTAAAGTAAAAAATAATAATTGTTGATCTAATAAGAAAACTAGTCAACTTATAGTTATTACAATTAAGTGCAATAATAGTTTTATTATTTTGTATTATAAATAAAAAAACATGATTGCCGATTTGAGTGTCTGTGTTTGGTCTAGTTATGACTAGTATACATAAAAATACTTATTTCAATAATAAGTTTTTATTTATAAAATATGTATATCTATTTAGTTAGTATAGTTTAAGATTACAAAGTGTTTTGCAAACTGATGAATCTGTCAAAGTTAGTAAATATAAACTTGCTAGATTTTGTCAAAAATGTGAGTACACACAGCAAAATGATTAAGTATGCAGGTAATTTTCTACGCGTTATGAAAATGGAAAGACCGTAAAGGCAAAAGAAGATTGTATATTTAAGCCTATTTTTATTTAATTTAATTTTTAACTGACTTCAAAAAGCAAGGTTTACAATTTGGTAGGTATTTTTTTTTCATTTTTTATGTATGACCGATTACTGCTCTAGTCCGATTTCTCTGTTTATTTTTTTTTTCAATTCTGTATACCTGCCGTTTAGTCCCATAAAAGTTCCATACAGTTTGGTTCAGTGGTTTTTATTTTATGATAATTTTTAGCTTATTGTTTACTTTTGGACGATGTTATTACCGGTGCAGCGGATTACAAAATTCTAGTGCGACATGTAAGAAAATTATGTATTACACAAGAATTTGTGTTCAATATTTGAACTCAAAAGGATATAGGTAATAAAAAAATTATAAAAAAAAAACCGGCCAAGTGCATGTCGGGCCACGCACAGTGTAGGGTTCCGTAGTTGCCCATCAAAATACTTATGCGAACTAACTAAACTGATTCGCTGAATTTAATTTTAAAAAGAAGAATTTTCAAAATCGGTCCAGGTCTTTGAGAAATCGGGGATATAATACATAAAAAAAAGATAACGACGAATTTAGAACCTCCTCCTTTTTTTGAAGTTAGTTAAAAATAGTTGACGATAAAAACCTACCTATGCCCAAAAAACATACCTTTAAAAGCTGTAAAAATAAAGTTGACAAACTTACATTTGCAGTTGACGAGCATGTTCTCCGATACATTTTGTTTAAGAAAATATGATATCCAAATACATTTTATAAGTTGGACGACTATTACTCGTAAAGTTGTAAAGCCTACTTAGTCATGATAATTTTCTTTTAAATTTCGTTATATATACTACTATTGTGAATTTTTTCACACCCCCAAACATAACCGTTTAGCTGGTAAAGGGGGGGGGACACTCGAATCGAGCAAAATTTAGCACTTTAAAGCTTAATATTTCACAAACGAATTTTTTTATCAAAAAACTGTTAATGAAAACTATCATTATTTTTTAAAGGCCTATTTAATGATACCCCACACTAAGGAGTACGCGAGAAAAAAAAATCCTCACTTTACGTGTAAGTACAGGAGGTACCCTAAAAAAAAAAATTTTACGAGATTTTATTTTACCACTTTTTCGGCACATCAAATCCGTATATTTACACCAAATTACAGCTCTCTAGTACTGTGCGTCTCTGAGCTAAACTGCGGACAGACGGACGGACGGACGGACGGACGGACGGACATGGCGAAACTATAAGGGTTCCTCGTTGACTACGGAACCCTAAAAATCTGTTATCAAGAAAATCAACATCACCAATTGACATAAAAAACGTATGTAATAAAGGTTTTCTCTATAGTCTTAATTTAAAAGAATCACTCTATTTAATTAATTTCTTAATAATTAAAGCTTTCTATATTTTCTCCTGCTTACTTACTTATTTTGTTGAGTGTACCCATTATAAGTTAACAAGAATTGAATGATAATAAACTAGATTTAACTCAGTCATAGAAACATAGTTTTAGATAAAAATAAGATTGTAAATAATTATAGTTAGTATAGGAAAGCTCAAACTATAGTTATAAATAATAATGAGAAATAGATTGTTACACAATAATAATAAAAAACAAGTTTCTTAGCAATAGCAAAAGTTATATTTTAGTGCCTCAGATCAAAGAAATAGGCAGATAGAGCGCTCAAAACACGCTCAAAATCAAAATCGAATACAAAGTCGCGACAGTACCAAGCTACGCGTCGTACCAAGCTGCGCGTCGTTGTTGTTTTTTGCCAAAATATCTCGTATCTTTAACTATCGTAAAAGTTGCTCTCAAAAACAAAGAAAACATTATGGAATGTAATTCTATTTGATTTTCTATTAACATTGGTGGAAACACTCGCGTGTTCTAAGCGTTCTCTCTGCCTATTTCTTTGACCTGACTTAGTGCGTTATTTTCATGAAACGCTATGTGCGTGTGAATACATTATTTCGGGATATAAAGTGGCCTGCCAAGCGAGAGTAATGCCACTGTGTGAAAGGGACAGAACTATACAACTCGTCTATCGCCATCTCGTTCCCACACTGGAAAATAACTCGATCTTGTTTAAATTGTCTTCGGTTTTGCAAAATAGAAAAAAAAACAAAGAATTACTGTTAATATTATACATTTGTTTGTGATCTAGTTGCTAAGTTATTTAAATAAAAATAATCAAAATGATGTGTTTGTTTTATTTTTTTGTATGATCCCACTTGAAAATAATTACATAAGTAATTGCAAGGCTTTGGAACGCAAAGGACAAATTGAAGGAACAGATTGGTGGTAATAAGACAATATTTTTTAAATGAGATAATACGCATAAAAACATAGCTACCAAGACGTAACTAAAGTGTCGTTAGGCCGAGACTCCACCAAAGCTGTATCGAGCTGTGCGGGGTCTATACTGAAAACTTCGACATTTGATTTTAACTTTTTTCTCACTTATGCGATCGACGGGAGTTTTTAGTAAAAATTAAAAGTTAGTTTGGTTATTTAATAAGTACCTTTGTTATTTCTAGGGCTTCACCTTTTTCTTTTTTTTTTTTTAGCTTGGTAAAATCATCAAATGAGTCCTCCAACCCCGGGCAGGGCGGGAGGGACTGTCAGACTTCTACTGACTAAAATCCACGGTGTCCTTCATAGCCTGTTAAGTTCCGGGGTTACGGTAAGGGAATAATTCCGCGACCCCGGCAGGCTTTGGCCCTCTGAGAGGGGGGCCCCGTCATTATGCTGACGCTCTTTGAGGCGCGCGTGGGACACAACGCGCCGTCGACCCGGGCATGGTCCTTGGTCGGGCAGCGAGTTGCCCTTTACTCGCTGCCCGCATGCCCGCGCCTACGGTGGCCGGAGATCATCTAGCGACGTCCGTCGCCGTGGGCGCCTACCACTGCGGCTGGGGCGGAGGGAGGACGCTGTCCTCTCTCGCTCGCGGCCTGCCTCCTCCTTTACGAGCATTACTGCCTCGCAGAAGGAGCTGACCGCTTCCCACTCCGTCTCGCCCCGCAGCATGGCCGCAACCAATGCCGGGCGCGAGAGGTCTCCGCCTATCGCAGCCGTGAGGACACGTCGGTGCTCCGCCCAAGCTGGGCAGTCTTGCACCGTATGCTCCACCGTGTCCTCCGGGCGATCTTCGCAGTGGTGACACCCAGGCGTCTCCTCCTTTCGCATCAGACACAGGTACCTCCCGAAACTTCCGTGTCCGGTGAGGACCTGCGTCAAGCGGTAGGTCAGGACGCCATGACTTCTCTCCAGCCACTCCTCAAAGAGGGGTCTTACCACCCCGGGCAGGGCGGGAGGGACTGTCAGACTTGTTCTGACTAAAATCTACGGTGTCCTTCAATAGCCCTTTATGTTCTGGGGTCACGGTAACGGTATAAATCCCGCGACCCCGGATCTAAGCTCTCTACCAAAATTTACCTGATTCGGAGTTTCTATTAAAATTTACGTCGATGGAAAATTTTAACTTGAATCTAAATAATTTGTTTACGAAACCATAACAAGCAATCAAAATACCCTCTTTACAATAGACACAATATTAATTCACACAATTTTCTCATATTCACAAAATAATAACAAGTATTTACAAACAATAACTTTGTAAGGGGTACACACAATACAGAAATTAGTGTCAAATTGTGCGTGAGATTCTACTGAACCTCGTAACAAGGTTACGTCGGACGGTAACTTTATTAAATGCAGGCGCCGACAGGGGAATGGCTAGTGTGTGATTTCCTTTGAGTATTATTTGATTCGAGTTTTGAAATTGACTGCTGCGTTGTGTTAGAAAAAATAATATTTCATAGCGAATGGAGATGGCAACTAGGAAACGAATGGCGCTAGTATAGCTTGTTCCAAGCATCGTCATTGGTTCAAATCTTATAGGTACTTCAAAATAGTACTACCTCCACTCAAGGACACGTCTACCCCAGCGGTTGTCTGTCTTGCGAAAGATATGGCCAGCCCACTGCCACTTCAGGGTACTAATTCTTTCTGCTATGTCGGCAACTTTGGTATTCTGACGGATTACTTAATTCCGGATTTTATTCGTCAAAGTTTCTCCGATTTTAACTCGTTCCGTTGCTCGCTGAGCGACTTTAAAAAGGGTTAGCTATATAATATTGAGGGGTTGTTTATTGCATATCAAAGTGGCATAAGGTGTAATCACTATACAATTTTACAAAACAAATCTCCCGTCGCTACTATCTATCAGAACGGCACGCGTGGAATATGACGCGCCATCGACCCAGAGGTCCGTGATCGGACGTCGAGTCATCCATTACTCACCGGCACAGCTTACGCTAGTGATCACAAACTTTTTGTGATGTGTGTATTTGGGAAAAGGCAGGTAGATAATGATTAAATTTTTAAATAATGTTGTAGGTACCTACTACCTTCATATCTATCAAAATTCATAATGGCATGTCAATGTTCTAGTCGCGGATATATTGAAATAATAAAACTGGTTCCCTTCACAATACAGACACCCCCGCTATAATAAAATCATGTCGATATTGAACCTTCTGCTCTCGAATTAAAAGAGTTGTTCTCAATCGCACCCCTCGCCACCGTTGAGGAAGATAACAGTAGATCAAGTGAGGAGTATTTGTAATTCACACTTTTCTAGTTCTTATTTTTTTAAACGAATGAACTGATTTCAATGAAAATTTGAAGCAGAACATTTTCATTGTTACAGATATTGATTGATTTTATTAATTTGACCGGTTTAAAAACAGAGATTTCCGGTCAGTTCACACCGAGACGCGACGCGAAGGGACGTGACGACGCAAGTATCTTTTCTTGTAGTGAATAAAGTCAGATTTTGAATCGCTATTAAAACTTGCGAAAGGTTGCGAAAGGTGTATCTTTTCGTGTAGAAAATAGAGTTATATTTTGAATAACTCTATTGAAATTTGCGCGCAGCGTCACGTCTCGGTCTGAGCTGACCCCTTTTTTTTTAGCCTGGTAAAATCATCAAATGAGTCCTCCAACCCCTCACTGTCAGACTTTTACTGACTAAAATCCACGGTGTCCTTCAATAGCCCTTTCTGTTCCGGGGTCACGGTAAGGAAATAATCCCGCGACCCCGTGAGCTGACCCTTAGAATTACTTTTTGTTTTTTTTTTGTTTCATGACAACATTTTTTAATTTCTTTTTTTTTCTTTCTTGGTCGATGACGGCAAAATGACTCGTGAAGTATGACTTTGATTTGGATAGAAATTGCTGCGCAGAAAAATTAAAGCCTCATTGAGGCGATGCAAGAACTCGCACGCGAGTTACATTACATTGCGGACTTTATAGGTAAGTACAAATACATTAAACTATATACGAACAATAGACGAGACATTTCGAAGAAAGTTGTGATCCAAAGCTATTTACCAATAGGTAAAAAGTCGCTCAGTCTAATAGTCGCGTTGCTAAGCAACGCTAGTGCTACTGACGCACGGCATCAACAATTTTGTGTGAAAAATTTCCTAATGCCCGGTCTATAGGTTCTTTTTAATCTCTTTTGGGTAAGTACAATGAATTCAGTTGATCAAACAAACACCGCAATGTAGTGAAACTCGCATGCGAGTTCTTGCTCCATCTATTGGTGGCTTATCCCTCGATATAGGATATTATGTTTTCATTTGCCTACCTATTAGGTTCTTAAGGGATAAATCTCGACTTAACTCGGACGACGCCGCACGCCACTGTCAAAAGTTAGTAGGTATTTAATAAACTTCTGCCTATTTCTGTACTATCTCAAACAATCTGCGATATTATGAAACGCTCGTCTCACCAATTTTTACCGTCCAACATGATCTATTACCAAAATAAACCTTAACACTGTTACCCAAAGCACAAAATCCCCCGCCGAACGGAAAATTAACTTGGCATCCAGTAATTTGCAGTTATTACAAGCCGGAATGCGCCGCTTTGATCCAGTTAGAACTGGATTGAACCGGTTTTAGGGGAAGGTGCGATCGACAAAGGTAGAGTAAAATGGGTTATGTTCAGTAAATATGATTATTCTTTGTTTGATGATAGGGAATTAGGGAACTAATAAATTCAATAATGCGATTTAGATAAGACTTTATTGCTTAAAGTGGATGAATAGAGGGTGGCTGTGATTTGTAGTGTTTTGATTTTAATAAAGTATGACGCGTCTTTTGTGTAACGTCAAAGGGCATTTTATGAGTTCATACAAACTTTGAAATAGTAGTTATACAACGTGTAACGTTAATAGCGCAGTTCCCAGCCCATGTTACTGAACCTGAACAATGTTTGTTCTGACTTTCGGAAGTTCGCTTAAAAAAAAAAGATTTTTCATAGGTACATACTGATGGGCCCGATCAATTTCTGATTTTGTATGAAAAAGCAAATATTTTTTTTTACTGCACTTTACCGAAAGTATTGTAACAAACATTGTTCAGTAACATGGGCTAAGTTACCCCACGAAAGATTTTGCGCTATTAACGTTACACGTTGTATAATATTTTTTAGAAACTTTGAAATAAGTTTAAGACATTTTGGAAATGTTATTTGGAAACTTTTTACGCCTAATAGGTAGGCCCGTGTAAAATCTCCATAATTATGAAGAATTCATTTTTCCGCTAGCACTAACTTTGTGCTCCGGGGTCGCGGGATTATTCCCTTACCGTGACCCCGGAACATAACAGGCTATGAAGGACACCGTGGATTTTAGTCAGTAGAAGTCTGACAGTCCCTCCCGCCCTGCCCGGGGTTGGAGGACACATTTGATGATATTATAACCACGCTAAAAAAAAAAAAGCACTAACTTTGTACCAACGTCGTAATAAAAAAAATTGCGCGCCATAAAAAGGTTAAACATTCCTTAGGGGCGCGACATTTTGATAAAATCGCCGTTACAAAGACATGTCACCCCTTTTTAATGCATTAGGGTGATATGTCAACAGATTGAACATGTTTTAATATGGTACCTTGTGCCCTTTCATCCTCTAGGGGGGATTAAGGGTAATTTATCTGTTAAAAGGTGGTAATTTGGCAAATATAGAGCAAGTCAACTTTTTTTTTTGTTTTTTTAGGTGGTAAAATCATCAAATGAGTCCTCCCGCCCTGGGTGGGGCGGAAGGGACTGTCAGACTCTTACTGACTAAAATCCACCCGTGTTCCTTCCTATGCCCTTTACGTTCCGGGGCCACGGTAACCTGGGTTAAGAAAAAACCCGCGACCCCAGCAGGCCACCGACCCGGGCTTGGTCCTTGGTCGGACGGCGAGCTACCCATCACTCACCGTCCGCAAGCCCGCTCCGCCGCTGTGCCCTCTGCTGGTCAGAGGGACACGCGTTGGAGCATCCACACGACAGGCTATTCGCATACGGGCAAAGAGACCACTTAGGAAGAGAGCAAGTCAACTTGATGGAAAGAATTTGGAATGCAATTTAGTAAATTACAAAATAAAAGTAGGAATCGAAGTTATGATTATTTTTTAAATTACTTATCTATTCTGTATATCTATACATAATACCTACATAAAGGTAAATAAAATTGGACTGTCTGTTTGTAATATTGAAATAACCGTTTTTTACTACATGCCTACGAATAATATGGGTATTGTACCTACTCGTACATACACCAAAATGACATTTATATATTTCAATTTTTGTCTGTCTGTCTGTTTGTAATGGCTAATCTCTGAAATGGCTGGGCCAGTTTTGATCAATGAGGACTAACTTTGACTACTTTTATTTTAGAAAACACCAATGGTTTAAAAAAAAAATAAGATAAGATACCGCTAAACATTCAAAAATATTACCTAACTAGTGTTTGCCCGCGGCTTCGCTTGCGTTATTTTAGAATTTGAGAAACAATACGGATCGTGTGGCGCCATCTGGAATATGAACGTAATTGTTTTCTCGGTAACAGCTCTCTTCTGTTATTCGGGATGTAAGATACCTTATATCCGTGTCTATACTCTTGACAACGTATATGCTAAATTTTGGGACGATCGATTCAGTAGGTAGTAATGCGTGAAAAGGTAAAAAACAAACATACTTGCATTTTTATTATTAGTTTAGATCAATAATGTTATATCTAGGTACATAGTTTGCATAGGAAACGTCCTTATTTGAGCGACATTAATTTCAAAGAACCGTGTTTATTTTAAACATTAGACTATCATTTTTGGGTTGATTTACAGTATCGCTGCAAATTGAACGTACGATAGCATTGCTCTTCTCCCTTGCATTCCGCGTGATACCTAAAAAATAACTAATTATCTGACTCGATGAGTACAACTTGTCGTCGTTTAAAACAGAATCTATGCACTGGTTTGAACACCAATTCAGAACATAAATAAACACAATTTTTTCTAATCTTTAAAATTCCACACCTCGAAACAATTACAATTTAAAAAAATATCCAACTTACTACCTACAATTTAAATCAGTGTAGATTTATATCCTAGAAAACTATTGAAAAAAAAATAGTAATAATTTAAAATCGCGAATAATATTGAAATAAAAGTATACACATTTTTTTTAATTATTTGAAACTTTGAAACTCTCAGGACAAATATAAGAAAACTCAAAAAGTGAAAAAAAGAAACAGCGAGATTTGATCCAGAGACCCCTTGCACGAAAGTCAAGCAGGATACCAACCAGACTGGCTAGTACGCTGACAGTGTTTTCAAATAGCGGTTCTTATACAAATGTCAACAATGACTGAAAATCAACATAATATAAAATTGCTAATCCCCCAAAGGGAATAGCGTAATTATACATATCCTATTAATAGAAGAGCAGTTTAAGGAATATTTGGGGAAAAATTGACTAAATAATATCCAGTGGTTTAGCTTCCAACTAAAAACAAACAGATAAAAACAACAAAATTTAAAATTGCTTATCTCCCAGGAAAAATAGCGTAATGATACATAGCCTATCAACAGAAGCATATTATTAGGAATATTTGAGGAAAATTTGATCGACAACTTTACAGTAGTTTAAGAGATAGATCAAATCAAAAAAACATAAAAAATTTCGAAAGAAAAAAAAAGTTGATTTGGCATCAGAATCGATCCCTTATCTCGAAAAAAATACAAAAAGAAAAAAATATTCAATGTACAGGAATGACAGCTCTACGATTTTATTATATGTAAAGATAAGTAAGTTATTTAATATTGTTCGTTGTTTTCATAAATATGATTATTGTGTATTTACATGCGTGCAATTAATTAGACAAATCAATTAAATAGATATTCAACTTTATCAGAATAACAAAAGATTCCTATTCGATTGGGAAATTTTAAAATAACAATTGGTGTAGATTGAATTGCTAGAGAATGTTCATAAAAAAAATATCACTTGGTTTGCCGTTTCTATGCGTTGAGTTAATAAAAAAAAAAATGCAATTTTTAAGATGAAGCTCAACAAATCTACATCTATTATTAAAATCAATTAATATTTAATACATCTCCGATCAGCTTTACGCGAATTACCCGCCATTTTGCCATCAACAGGCGCTTACTGTCAATTATCAAGTGATTACGCTACTCGCCACTAGATGGCGCGCATCGGATTACTGTCCATTGGGACTTGTTAGTGTGTACAAAAGCCAATTTATATTGACCTGTATCTTTACGTAATGTTGTAGAATCTTAGTTCTTTTAATATTGGTTAGAAAAAGAATTTTCGCATTGGAAAAACAGACTTGTTTAGAAGTGATAGGGTTGATATTGTAATGGTATGTTGTGTTAATTAGGTTTGGTTTAGCAATTGTTATCTACTTATCTTTGTTATCATATTGATTGAGGGCACAGCGAGGTTTACAAGTGAAGAGATATTTTTATTGTTGCTACTTAGAATTTTATCAGTGTGACGTCATCTGCCTAGCCTTTTTACCCGACTGCGCGACGCAAAGGAGGGTAATGTGTTTATCAGTCTATGTATGTATGTATGTATGTATGTTTGTTTCTATGTGGCGTTCTAGAGACCAAACGCGTGGGCCGATTTTGATAATTCTTACGTCAATCGATTCGTCTTAACCTTGCGAGTGTCACTAAAGACATGACAGTAATCAATATTCACCACAGCGACAACCAGACGCCATATTGTCAAAATGAAAAACAAAAAAAGTCGATGAACTATGTCATGTGGGGTATAGTTGAATAGGTATTTTAAAATCATTTTTAGGTTTCCTTAATCGTTTTTCATTTTAAATAATAGTTTAGGATATATGACGATTTAAAGTTTTAACAGAACAATAATTTTCGCTCATTTTCTTACTGATTGATTTAAGTTTTTATTTCTAGTACTCGTAAATAAACGGTTTTCCAACCAAAAAAGAAACGTAGTGAATAAGCATGACGAACAAATATTTTTGGTAAAAATAATCTAAGTATACACAAGCACCAAGAAACTACTTTGGACCGAGCTGTGGCTGACTTAAGTTCACGCATTTTTGCTAAAGGTCTCTAGAGAGACTAATTCACACTATATAATATTATAAACTAAAAAGTATGAAATAAAAAAAATAATTTAACGAAAAACAAAAAACCCGACTGCGTTAAAAATACACTAAAAAGAAAGAAACAAGCCCAGTAGTTTAGAATTCACTCATTCACACTCACAGTCGGGGCCCATTCAAATTATACTAATCAAATCTTCCCAAGGGGCCCCTACTGTGAGTGTGAATGAGTGAATTCTAAACTACTGGGCTTGTTTCTTTCTTTTTAGTGTATTTTTAACGCAGTCGGGTTTTTTGTTTTTCGTTAAATTATTTTTCCAATATTTTTCACAACAGGCTCGCGTTTCACCGATATTTCGCCCGATGGAAAGTGAAGATGTGGTCGACGATGAAGCACGCTTGTCTAGAAGTAACCTGTTCACTCTTGGCTTGAAGACCCCAAGGTTATAGCTGTCGGGAAATACAGATGTAGGGAATTTCATTCCTTAGCTGTAGGTACAATAAAAGTATTCCAGTCTAACAAAAAACAGTATTTCAAAAACTAGCAAGCTGAAGAGGCACAAAGTGGGAAGCGGTCACCTCCTACTGCGAAGCAGTCAAGGAGGAGGCGGGCTGCGTGAGGGAGAGGATAGCGTCTTCCCTCCACCGCAGCCGCAGTGGTAGACACCCACGGCGTCGGACGTCGGCAGACGATCTTCGGTCACGGTAGGCATAGGGCATGCGGGCGGCGAGTAATGGGCGACTCGCTGTCCGACCATGGACTATCAGAACCGACGAAAGGTGGAGTAACAAGGTTCTCGAATGGAGACCACGTGTAGGTAAGCGTAGGGTGGGACGCCCCCCGGCAAGATGGACCGATGACCTGAAGAAGGTAGCTGGCAGTGGCTGGATGAAAAAAGCAGGAGATCATGCGCTATGGCGCTCCCTGGGAGAGGCCTATGTCCAGCAGTTCCCGGCCTGGCTGGAACGGAAGGGCGTTCCAGCCAGGCCGGGAGAAGTCATTTGATGATTATTGTACCGTCCAAAATAAGGGTCCAACCGATGGTCCTTACACACAATCGACAAAGTTGAATTATGACCCAACCATAAGCTTATTTTCTTGCAGGCATTCAAATACAATTAAGTCCAAATTCGCGTAAATACACTTAAACATGGACCGACGACATCGTGAGGGTCGCGGGCAGCCGATGGATGCAAGTGCCGAATTGTCGTTCGGCGTGGCGGTCTAAGGGGGAGGCCTATGTTCAGCAGTGGACGTCCTCCGGCTGTTGATGATGATGATGATGATGATTGTCAAATTGGGTCATCATCAGCATCATCAGCCTATGATGTTCCCACTGCTGGGACACAGGCCTCCTCTCTGTGAGAGGGTGTGGGCCATAATCCACCACGCGGGCCCAGTGCGTGTTGGTTGATGTCACATGTCTTCGAATTATTGGTTCTTAGACATGCCGTTTTCCTCACGATGTTTTCCTTCACCGTTTTGAGAGCAGTGGCGTTGAAATAATTTACACAAAGTAATGCGCCTGACGGGGTTCGAACCCACGACCTACAAAGTCGCGACCGATACCACTGGGCCACCAATGGGTCATCATGATTCAACTTTGTCGATTGTACAAATCAAAGGTACAAATGGACAAGTCAAAAACCGAAGTTTACAGGAAAGCGTTTTTAATGTTCACATCGCTCCAGAAATCATTCTACGTGTAGTACACAAAATTATTTCTAGAACTATTTTTTCAACATTAAAACGCTTTCCTGTAAACCTTGGTTGTTTTTGACATGTCCGTTTGTACGTATGTACGGACCATCGCAATAGTTTAAAGAAGGCCCATAACAATTAGTTCGTGTTCTACTTTCATAATGTTAGTTTGCAAACTATAAAGATAAGATAGGTACCTAACCGGATTACGGAAGTGTGACGATTTTGTCAATACTTACTTCTTTTGAATTGACTCAACAAACAATAATTCTAAGAAAGGAAACTCTTTAACGATGAATAATGTGTTTTTTGTGAATATAGAGTTAACGATTATTCAATATTCCATAATATTATCTACACAAATAAATAAAATTGTCCGTTTGTGTTCCATCAAAATGTCAGCTTGTACCTACTTATAATCGTTTGTCTGTCTATTGTAGGCTGTATATCTCCGAAACTTCCGGACCGATGTTGATGGGACTTTCACATAAGTAGGTATAGTTGATGTCATTGAATAAGTATAAATAGTAGAAACAGAAGCTTAGTTTTTCAAAGCATACCACTTGCTATTTAATGAAAAAATACCATAGGTAGTCAAGTCTGGTTGTTAACGAATACCGTGACCCCGGAACGTAAAGGGCTATTGAAGGTCGCCGTGGATTTTAGACATCATTGGGCTAAAAAAATATGACATTTGACTGCTTGACATGGAGGGAAGTGGAAACATATTTTTCCTACTCCTCCACTATTCTTTTCTGATTAATTTCGTTGCAGGATCCAAGACAGGTAAATTCATTCTCCGGGACACGTCGAGCTTCATTGTCTCGGCGCTTTTCTGATGGTTGCCACTGTTGATTCTGGCTTTCAGGAGTTGCAGTGGTAAGGAAATAGTGTGGTAGGTTAGTCCCAAAAAACAGGTGACAAATAAATATGCTATTCTCAATAATCGTGTAGGACACTTCGTGAGTCATTTTAACACCTTTGTTATCAATTGATAACAGTGATAAGATATAATATGAGGCAGACATTTTGTTTCAGTCCTTAAAACGTACTCGGGCTAACATATTGCGTGTTTTAACAACGTTTTATCAAGAAGTGTTCATGTGTTTGTGATCTTTGGGTGAAAACTCGGGTAAATATCGATTTTTCTTTAAGTTTTTAGATATAAAAAGAATGCTAGCATATGAAATAGTGGGAGAGGTTTAAAAAATTAAGTATGGTGTTCTCTTGTAGTACTACAATCATGTTTAAGTGGTTCTCTTGTATGTTTTCTTAACTTTGTTTGTATTTGTGTATGTGTGTATCAGGTAACTACTACCTACTACAGAATATTTGTTCAAAACGGAAAAGAATGCGCGCAATACACCGCAAGATTGCCCGGCCACACTTAAGGTTAAACTAACTTGTATGCGGCTTTTTCAGAGTGGTAGTTGAAAATTATACCACGGTAAAGTCATTCTATTATTACGACTATTATAATCTCAGTGTCTTTAATTATTTCTTATAAAACATTGCCCCTCACTAGGAATTTCATTGATGTAACAAAGATTCTGTCAGAATTTTGGCGATTGAAAAAGAGTGTCCATGCAGTTTCTTGCCCGTTCTTCTCCATAGAGATCTACGCTTTGGAATGAGCACCTACGGTACTTTCATAGAACTATTATTTTGTAGTGTTTAATAATATTTCTTGTCTTTTGACAATAATTTTTATTAAAGGTGTCTTTCACTGGTCTACTTGGAATAAAATGCTTTGATTTTGATTAGGATACTTCATGAAGTGTTAGGTACATAGGCGGACTTAATGCCATAAGGCATTCTCTACCAGTCAATCACCCAGTTCTAGAAATACTACATGTCTTGTAGCTCATACAAACATTTGTTCCGTACGGAAATTGAACCCACTACACGCAACGTAACAGAGAGTCGTTCAGCCACTGCACACGGAACTTAATTTATCCGAATTTGACCACCATTGCCATACGTTACGCTTAGAAATAACTCATAAAGTTATTTCCAACGAATCTGATAAAATTCCTGATAATAATAATATTATCATAAAGATAGTCGAGTACAATGTATGTGGACTATGGCATTTGGTGCCTTGTTGACCAATGCAAATTATGCGGCACTGCGTGTCGCGGTTTCGATTCCCGCACAGAACAAATATTCCTATGATTTACCAGTAGTTGTTTCGGGTCTGGGTGAGTTAATATGTTTATAACCGCACCCAAGATACGGGAAAAAAAATGTAGTGTGGGGAAAAGTTAAAAAAAAGCGCTACTGGTGGCCCTTCGTGGAGTGTTTCAAACATTTCTATAGGTATCAAATTATTTTGATCTCGCCGCCCCGCGTTTCGTCATCGCTCACAGCGGCAACGGGCCGCTGATGTCTTTTTTTTTATCGTGTTGTAGAACATTATAATCTAGTTAAAAGAAGTGTAAAGCGTGTTGGAATTAGGTTAAGAATTAACACTACAAGAGCGAGTGATTTTCCGATTAAAATATTAAAAGTTTTAGATTATCTTTTACCGTATTCCATGTTGCTTGCTTATTGTATTTTCTTATCTTTTCGATTGTATGATACAATATCAGTAAAGTATAACAGTATGTCATTGATATTTTTATTGTTTTTCACAGGAAAATGGGTGGGCGCGTATTAACGTGTGTCATTCTTGCATTTTTGGCAGTCGGGGTCAACTGCAGAAATGGTATGTAGCGACATCTATTGGTGAATTACATCAACTAACAAGACTTTTTTTTAAAACTACTAAATTTGTAACTGTATAATTAAACAGTCACTATTCACAAGTAGTACAATTATTTACGTAATGTGCAAATACCAATACTTAGTAAACACAAAGACAATAATATTGTATTATATAAAATTATTCAACCCATACTAAAACTTGATTAAGCGCCACCTAGTATCGAGTAGCATTACTAACAACACTATTTTTTGTAGAAACAGCCGACAATGATAGCAAGTCTTCCACTGATTGGAAAAACTCTAACATCTGCAAGCTTTGCAAATGTGAAGATAGCAAAGTAGACTGTTTCGATCAGAGTTTGTCCACTTTCTTCACAGTCCAGGAATGGTCAGGTACGTTTGGTTTTTATTACTCATTTGTTTTGGCAGACTGTTTCTCTAGTCGATTGGTGATAATGTGTCAACAAAAAAGACAACTAGCGACACCTAGCGAACAAAAGAAGAACTAAAATCAATGGTTGTTTGGCAATAAGACGAAACACCCGCTAGCTCTGGCGTTACCTCCTTTTACATTGGGCATGAACTTTTCACTCTGCTCCACGCTCTCTTACCTCAGTTTAAAGACATAAGTTAAAAAAGTAACAGCAAGTGTCGACCACCGGCCACAAATGGCTGTCGCGCTTTTCAGCTTTCTTTGTAGCTGCGTTTAGCTTCTCGTGGGCCCGTTTGTAGCTGTCGCAAGTGGCTCGTGTGCGGTGACACAAATCTAAGACATACAGCGTTTCGCATGTGTTCGATCATAAAATTATATTTATACAGAGATGTTTGTTAAACCACATTCCCTAATTCCAGCTATCGAAGACTTCAACGCAAAAGAAGTGGATCTAAGCGAAAACCGCTTCACAAATGTGACTTTCATGGCTAATCTTACAGTTGAAGTCTTAAACCTATCTCGCTGCAGCATTGAATTTATTGACAAAGCCAGTTTCCAAGGTCTACAGGATATGAAAGTTCTGGATCTGAGTCATAACCAGCTGACGACGGAAAATTTGGGTCCCCACGTTTTTGAGGTACCTTGGTCTACTGTATTAGTGTTTTTGGCTTGTTACATTAAATTTTTGTGCTATTTGAGGGCCGAAGGTTATTTTTTGTTTTTATTTTTTACCTTTTTTATGGTTCTATTCGTCTGAATAGAAAAGCAAGAACACTTATAGTGTTGTCCGTCTATTGATCCGACACAGTAAATTTTCTCTGAATCTATTAGATTGAATAAGTTGATGATACACACATCACACATATCGATTTCTGTGACACAAAAGTAAAGGTGTGACGTGAGTAGACGAAATCTGGCTATGGGGGTCAAATTATAGTAGGTATAGAGGAAAGACAGTGAATTATAGACATGAAATATATAAAAAACAGGATGGACATTACATTACATTTTGCTTTGACCCCAAGTCGATATAGGCACCCAATATAATAACCTTGACTCTGCTATATAAAGGGCTATAAGGGCTATTGAAGGAACACCGTAAATTTTACTCAGTACGAGTACTACACCATCAAGGACTCATTTAATGATTTTGCCACACAAAAAAACTTGAGAGGTGTCAAGGGACACCCGGATGGAACGAAGTTACTTTATACACCACACTGTTCAATGCGAAATAGAAAGACGAAACGCGGCCGCCCAACCTCAGCAAAAAGTGTTGTTACAACTTTTCGTCTTAATTTTTCCCGTCTAGCCCCCTTTTCGCAACGCGCGATAAGGAACTTCGTTCCAAAAGGTGATAGTCCACGATAAACCTACGTGGTGGATTACGACTAACAGAGAAAGCCAGAGAGATCCGTCTACAGAATCCAATCAATCTTTGTAGCATAATTCAAAAATTGGTTTAGCAGTAAATCGTATCAAACAAACCCACTTTGTATTTACGATATTACTGGCATTAGTATGAACTATTTAGAAATTGATTTTGTAACTTTCATGAACTAGAATTATTCATTTTCAGGGTCGCTTTTCGCCAGAAGAGTACGAGCCTTTAGCATCGTTGAGAACCCTCAACTTGGCCTACAATGATCTCCACTCCTTACACCAGGATTTATTCGAGCATATGCCTGAATTATCAGAGCTGGACCTAAGTGGAAACCCACTGTCAATTCTTGATCAAGTCACTATTATTGCGATCTCCAGTTTACCAATGTTGAAGGTTAGTGACATCTAGTGTAGAGTAGCAGTAACTCTGAAACTTTTTTTAACAATTACTCAATATTTTTTGGCTAAGAAAAGTCTAAATAAGTTAGAAAAATATTCTTTTGAATATTAACAATATATTAATAATTATACTATAATTTTCTTACGATTTTACATTGTTTTATTATTTATAAAATACTATTATGAAAAAGTAATACCGCTACTACACAACAGATGGCGCTTTTACCAACTATCAACATAAACTTTTCAGGTTCTAAGAATGCGTTCTTGCCAGTTGAAAACGATACCAGATAAGTTCCTGCACACACCTAAATACCTGGAACACCTGGACATCAGCGACAACCTTCTGACCTCTGTCCCTCAGGAGATAGAAGAAGCCAAAGACCTGGTCTACTTGAACTTGAATCAGAACCCTATTGTTGAACTGGATTTGACTTCTGAAGACTATCCGTGAGTTTATTTGTTTATATGTATTTGATTGAAAAACATCTAATAAGTCCGTCAGATTGTCAAAAAATATTTGGTACGCAATTTTTATTTTGTTACGTAAATTCAAAATTGATGAAGATACGACATTTTTAAAATTGCCAATTCTCGTACGTCACTAGAAAGTACAATTTAATTTTTTATAATTCCGTCAATAGGTAACTCAGGAGCTGACTTACGAATTTTGATGCCTTACATCTTTGTAAATAAGAATTGATTTCATAAAAAAACTATGTAGATAAAATTATCCATTCTTTTTTTTTCGAAATAGCGTGGGTCGAAATAACGTCATTCGTTTCATATTTTATCACTCCCGTTTCTATTAGGTACTTATTGTCATTTTACACAACGCTGTGACTGTAAGTAAATAGAAATTGTTTTAAAAAAGTCAAAAAACAATTGCAGCTGTCAATTTAAAGCAATTTTACTAGGTATATATCACTTTTCCCTAGGGCTCCAAAGTATAACTTTCAACCCGTTCTTCAGGCATGTTTTTGCTTATTAACAGAGTACGACTAATAAAAAATCCATTTTCATTTCCAGTGGATTCCCTCGTCTTCGCAAGCTGCAAGAACTCCACATGTGTAATATGAAAAAACTGAGACGTATCGGCGCTGGTGCCCTGTCTGGACTGGAAAACGTTCAGAAACTGCACATTAGTTTCAATCCAGCTTTGACCTTCATAGACCCGAAGGCTCTCGCCAGGGCTGATGATATTGGAGAGACTTACGACTGGCCACTCGTGAAGGAGGTAGGTTGTAGGTTTTTATGGATTTTATCCTACTACTATTATAAAGGCGAAAGTTTGTAAGTATGGATGTATGGATGTTTGTTACTCTTTCACGCAAAAACCACTGAACGGATTTGGCTAAAATTTGGTACACAGATAGTTTATAACCTGGATTAACACATAGGATAGCTTTTATCCCGATTTTATGTTCCCGTGGGATAATTTTCGAGTTGTAGCGGGTGAAGCCGCTGGCAACAGCTAGTAATATACCTATAATAATAAAATTCCACAACTATCACTGTGGCAGGAAGACGTTACCTGCCCATTTGGGGGCAGCCTGGCTAAAGATCGAATGGGCTGCAACGCTCAAGAAGTCCGCCACCAAAGAAAGAAACTCTTACCTTTAGCCACGAACGTCTTGTCCAGGAGGTATTTTGCTGGTGTACCTGGGAGCTCCCACGCTGCGTCTCGTTTGGTGTTAAGTCGCGCGCTAGGTTGGAAACAAGTTGGAAATAGTTCTTGTCCTGGGCTTTGAGAATCACAAATATTGTTCAGAACACGTTCACACACGCAAATATTGAGAAAGTTCCTTAAAATCGATTTTTTGTTACGATCGCACGTTTTTCGTGCGCCGGTGAATCTTAAACACAGCCACGCGCCATTGGAGGGCGCTGGGAGCGCGGCCAAAAAGGCCTGTGATTGGACGGGACGTTTGAGCGCTTGCATAACGCTCTGCTATTGGTTCAAGCTTCCACACCGGAAACGAAAGACTCGATTTTTAAATTATTTTTAATAATTTTTAAATTTCATTCGATCTTTCTGGCTAGATATTAGAATAGAGTAGAAAACGATGTTGTTTGAATTTAAATATGAATTCGAATTTAATGGTTACGAAACAATCACACAACGCCATCTAATCCCAAGCTTAGCAGAGCTTGTATTATGGACAACTGATAAACATACTTGAATATTTCTAAATACATACATATTATAGATAAATTACACCCAGACACAGAACAAAATGATCGTGCTCATCACACAAATATTTTGTCCTGGGTGGGAATCGAACCCACGATCTCCGGCATAGCAGTCAGGGTCACTAACCACTAGACCAACAGGCCAGTCAAGTCAGGTTTTTATGGAGTATGCTGTCTTTGGCGGATTATAGACCAACCTTTCATAATCAACACATGCTCTTGAGGAGATGAGTAAATACGTCAACAAACAGGTGTTCGCTTCGGGTTGGTAGTTTCATCACCTTCCTGCCTTTTCCCAACTACACTCTTTTGCAAAAAAAACGGGCACCTAAGGAAATTTACGTTCTAATGTCGATTTGAGTTAATTAAATGACATTTATTTATTTGACGTAGTCTGTATACTTATAATCGTGTAAATTAAAGCGCGTGAAGTGAATTCGGGCAATTAAAAGAAAAAAAAACGATGGATTCTCTAAAACCGATGTGTACACGCCCAAACAATAAGAAGTGGTCGGAAATAAAGACAAGATTTTTTTTTTACTTTTTTAATTAAATAAAGTTAAAATGTAAAAACTTAATAACGAGTGTGACCTCCTCTTGCCGAAATCACAGCTTGAATCCTTCTGGGCATGCTTTCCACGATGTTTTTAATAACGTTTTGAGGAATACGTTCCCACTCTTCTGCAATGACTCTTTTTAGCTCCCTGATGTTTTGTGGAGCAGGTTGCACTGATCTTACCCGTCTCTTTAGAACATCCCACACATGCTCAATTGGATTGAGGTCGGGACTTCGAGCTGGCCAATCTAAACGACGGATTCCAACTTCTTGCATGTACGCTTCCACGTCGCCAGAACGGTGCGGGCGAGCATTGTCGTCCATAAAAATGGAATCTTCCCCAAGTGCAGTCAATGTGGGTTGTGCATATGGAATTAGGACTTCCATTATGTACCGGGGTGCATTTAATGTTCCATTTTCTATGAAAACTAACTCCGTACGCTCCGTCGAATTAATTGCTGCCCAAAACATAACGGAGCCTCCGCCATAAGGAGTGATTTCTTCGAAACACACTTCCGCATAGCGTTCCCGTGGTCTTCGCAGCACTCGTCGGCGTCGATCCTCTCCGCACAAAGAGATTCTAGCTTCATCAGAAAACAAAACTTTATTCCAGTCCTCCAGAGTCCATGAAGCACAGTTCCGAGCAAACTGAAGTCGAGCAACACGGTGCTCACGGAGTAATTTAGGGCCCCGAGCTGGGCGGTAACTCCTGATATTGGCAGCCAAAAGCCTCCTCCTGACCGTCCACAAGCTAACTTCTACTCCTCTTACTTCTTCAAGGCTCTTCTTCAGGTCCACACTTGACGCCTTACGATTTCGCAACGCCTGACTCACCAAAAAGCGGTCATCTCTTGGGTCTGTGCATCGTTTCCTTCCCGAACCGGGTCTTCTTTTGACCGAACCGGTCTCTTGATACCGTTGCCAAGTTCTCTGGACAGTTGAACGACTAACATTTAGCCGCTGAGACACGTAAGTTTGCGAACAACCTTCTTCCAGTAGGGCTATAATTTTACCGGCCCTTATCGCTTTATCACTCATATCAAAAAGTGTTATTTAATGTAAAAAGAAAGATTAAATTGTTTAATTTGCAGAAAATATCCAAAAAGTTATAAAATATCGTAATCAGTTAAAAATCGTTTCAGCAATTCGCGCCATTAGGGGCTGCCTCCACGAGCGAGAGAATCGCGGCGATATTATCGCCGTGCCACGTTTTTCTATACACTCTCTATGGAACCGTCTCCACACGGCGATACTATCGCCGCGATGCGACGAGTGGCAACGAGCGCGCAAAACGTCATTACATCGTCGCTAGCCCGCCGCGACTAGCAACGCGACCGCCGCGCGCTCGCGGCGCTCTCGCGACGAGCGCGCGGCGGGCGCGCTGTTAACCCGGCGTCATTGTGGTAGGAAATAGGTACATGGGCGTTGAGGTGGGTCAATATTACCCGTATATTAAAATCGAAATATTTCCATAGTTATTGAGTGTATTCGTAAACTGTGTTATTATACAATTATTAGAGTATTTATTTGTTGAAAATGAAAAAGATAAACTTATTTCAGAAATATTTAATTAGGGTTAATAAAATGTAACATAAACTTATAAAAAAAGTAACGAAACAGGAATATCTTGTGCTTTTAGGATATTGCCATTATAGTAATCAGTATATTTGTATACTAATGGCATTTTTCTAACCTGTAGGATTATGTCTTTTAGAAAAAAATAAAAACACTAATTACACTCATCGTTAGAGACGCAGTGACTACAAAAAGATATGAGGTGTTCAGGACAAATATATTTGAGGCCTGCTTGATATGTGTGCTTTGTTTTGCGGTCCCTTTTAGCAGGACACACTTGAAACTGTTTGCGGACAAAGCGTAATTTTCCACGAGACTTTTCTGATAATTCACCAACAAATCCTTCCCCAAATGGTATCCTCAGTCATACTCGCTAACGAGGAGGCGGCAGTGTGCGTGAGGGAGAGGACAGCGCCCACCTTTCACGCCAGCCGCAGTGGTAGACGCGCCCACGACGACAGACGTCGCTAGATGAGCCCCGGCCACTGTAGGTGCGGGCATGCGGACTGGGAGTAATGGGCGACTCGCTGTCCGACCATGAACCATGCCCGGGTCGACGACGTGTTGTGTTCCACGTGCGCAAATTATTCCAAATAGTGTCAGGAAATGTCGGGGCTCATTTAGAGGGCAAAATATGCCGGGGTCGCGGGTCTTACGAATTACCGTGACCCCGGAACGTAAAGGGCTATTGAAGAACACCGTGGATTTTAGTCAGTACGAGTCTGACAGTCCTTCTCGCTCTGCCCTGGGTAGGAAGACTGAAGAGAAGCTTATTTGATGATTGACATTATAAAAAAAAATGTGCGTAGGAGATTATACTGAAAATATGTAAATATTAGAGGAATCTGTTTTTCATAAATCGATGAAAGTGAGTAGAAAAAAAATCGAAAAGCGAAAAGAAAAAACCGTTAACATACACACCAAAAATCAATAAACAATGATAAAAATTGATTACTTGGTAATGGCACAAAATGGTAACGTCAATTGTGAGGATGGGTCAAAATTACCTTTTTGAAAATTAAACGCGTGTAGCTTCCAGCTCGGTGGCTGCCACATTGATTTCTCGTCAGAAACGTTTAGAACACACTATTGGCTCCAGCTACTGAACAGAAGGGCAGTGTCGTACGCACACTTTCAAAAATATTCCAAATTCAAAACCAGCCGGGTCATTTTGACCCAACCTCAATGACGCCGGGTTAAACGCAGCGTCATTTCAGCATTGCCTCTCGTAGCGAAGACGTCTTTGGCAACGTGACGTCAAGGAAACGCGGCGATACCGTTACGAGTCGCCGCGGAATCGCCGCGATACCGTAACGACTCGCGACGATACGCGGCGGAATTATCGCTCGTTCGTGGAGATTATCCGACGATATAAGGGCGGACTCGTCGCGATTCTCTCGCTCGTGGAGGCAGCCCCTTAGTCAAGCAATTTTAGAATATAATCCACAATAATCAACATTTTTCTTTTATTAATTTCAAATTTTAAATTTGGAACGTAAAGAATCATGCCAGGATGCTTCAAATAACATGCCTGATACATCGTCAAACTAATAAAACCTATTTCTTGTTCTTCATCATTGAAGTAGGTAGAGCAAAAAATCTAAGTGCCCGTTTTTTTTGCAAAAGAGTTTATATTGTGGTCTGCTTCCAGTCGAACCAGATGCAGCTGAATATCAGTATTTTACATGGAGCGACTGCCTGTCGGACCTCCACAACCCTTAACTGGGTCATCAGCCTACATTTTTCCCACTGCTGGTGCTGGGACACAGGCCTCCTCTCTGTGAGAGGGAGTGGGCCATAATCCACCATGCGGGCCCAGTGTGGATTGGTGGATGTCACATGTCTTCGATTTTTTGGTTCTAGGACATGCCGGATACCTCACGATGTTTTCCTTCACCGTTTTGAGGGCAGTGGTGATGAATTAAGTTACACAAAGTATTGCGCATGGCGGGGTTCGAACCCACGACCCCTGCTCCCCACTGCACTCTTAACAGGGTGGGAGGACTCATTGATGATTTTGCCTAGATACATTTTTTTTTATCATCTTGACGGTACGCAGTACTTAGCTGAACTATCGACTGTTACTCTGCGTGTCGTGGGTTCGATACCCGTATGGAGAAAATTTTCGTATGATCTATAAGTAGTTGTTCCGGGTCTGGGTGTTTGTGTATGTGAGTTTATATGTTTGTAAACGCACCCACGATACAGGAGATACTCCTAAGCCTGTAGCCAAATGGCAAGCGACATTCGCTAACGTTCAGCAGTCGCTAATTACATTTTCAACTTTATACCCAGTCGCATAAAATTGAATATCTAGTAAAGACTGCTGAGCGATAGCGAACGAAACAAACGAAAACGATCTGTAAATTTTGATAGATTTTCAACTTTATGCAATGGGGTATAAAGTTGAAAATGTATTAGCGACTGCTGAACGTGCCATTTGGCTATAGGGCCTGGTGTGGTACCGTTTTAAAAGAAAAGTTTCGTTTCCCAGCTGTACCTTCAATCCAACAACTTGTCCGAGGTGGACACGCGGCTGCTGTCTCGCTGGGACCTGCTGGAGAAGGTGGACGTGTCAGACAACCCCTTCCTTTGCGACTGCTCCACACAATGGATGGTGGATATCCTCGCGCCAACCGTCGACAAACGTGGTGGAAACTCTTCTTTGATGGTGTAAGTAATCTTGTGGGTGAATCTTGAGAGGCTCATTTTACGTTGTCCGAAGAAAAAAACTACCCGTAGTATTCAAAGACAAAGACAAAGACATTTATTCGTTGAATATGGTAAATACAAAGATGTTACAATTATTTTGATCAGCATATCCACCGCACAAAGCGGCATACGAATATTTACAAGTTAAGTACATAGTTGTACATGGTATAATTATAATTATACCTATTATTATACCTATATTAAGTTTTCACTTCGAGAACTTAATAAGAAACCAAAACATTTTTTTATGCTACTATATTGTATGATATTGTTGCACGATAGTTTTTGTGTCTAATTTGGAACTAAATAGTCGAAAAAAAATCCAAAAGGCCTGAAAATTGATACCCCTGGCGCGTCCGCAGCACCTTTTGCAAACAAAATACCAACAAAACTCATACTTACGAACGTAAACAAAATAAACAGTGCGATCTAATAGCTAGCAAGATTGTTGTAGATATATTTAAAAAAGATACATCACATTTTATACATATTTATGTTAGTTTTTTTTTTTTAAATTACAATATAAATTTTGTCCGAGACTAAACAGTGATTCCCCTGGCGCGTCAGAAATCTTCGTATATCTTAGTAGAATTTTATAGAAGATTGTCTCCATGCCGTCGCATGTGCGCTGCTTGGACAGCTTCGTACGTCTTTGTGAAAAATACATGAATTGTTACAGATGCCAAGAACCCATAGAGATGCGAGGCTACACGATGAAGCACCTCCACGACATCCACCGTACCATGCGCTGTGTGGACAAATACGGACATCGGCCTGAGAAGGATGGTGCTATTCTGCTTGGAACCCTTATCGGTAAGAGCCAGCCATCATCATCACCATGATATCACCCGTAGGACGTCCACATCACAGCTGTACACGTACAGAGGCCATATAGGTACAGGGTGAATTTTTCAACTGGGCCTTTATGGCTATATCCGAAACTATACACACAGAACCAATAAAAGTGATAAATGAAGAACCGCTCCACCGAATTTGTGCAAACTTCACATAAACCTACTAAATAGTCCGAACAAAGCCTAAACATTTGGTTTGGATAGGTGAGCCCGTTCTTGAGTTATAAAATTACAACGAAAAGTGGCATTGATTTTTATGTTTATAGATGTCGAAAAACGTTGATTGGAGTCTCGAGGCCGATTTTAACGAAATTTAAAACTGTATCATTGGATTTTAGAAAATTCAGTAATCCTGGCCAGGAATCGAACTCTGTGATTTTGGAAAAAAAATCACACCCTATGTAATTACATCATTCAATAGTGTTGCTAATAAGGATAAAATTCTGGGAAGAAACCATTTTTTCATCACTATCATCTACCTAGCCTTTTCCCAACTATATTGGGGTCGGTTTCCAGTCAAACCAGATGCAGCTGAATATCAGTATTTTACATGGAGCGACTGCCTATCGGACCTCCACAACCCAGTAAGGCTAACACGATACTCCATAGTAAGACTGGTTGTCAGACTTTAGAGCTTCTGAATACCAGTAACGGCTGTCAAAGAGCTACAAATGACAGCCGGGACCAACGGCTTTACGTGCTCTCCGAGGCACGGAGGAAACTCGCAATGACAGATGGTCACCCATCCACAGACCAACCTCGGCAAGCGCGGCTTAACCCGGAAGATCGGCCTGTGTGGCTGTAATTATTTAGCCACGAGCTCCTCTAAGAAACAATTTCTCATAACTTTTTTTTAAAATTCCAGGTGTTCTCCTAGCTGTGCCTATCATGTTGAGCCTGATGCTGCTCTGGCGTCGAGGCTACTTCTCGTGCATAGGCCTGCGCCCCCCTGTAGACGTCTCTCGCGCCTTCTACAAGAGAGCCCCAGCAGACGAAGGGATTATGTATTAGTTTCTAAGATTATTCTGATTGACTAACTAGTATTTTTAAAGAGAGGACGCATTTACACCAGGCGAGATACGGCGGGTCGCGTGACTGTACAAAACGGGTAGACTTATAGGACACCTTTTGAATTCCGGAATTGGGTTTCGGTATTCAGTATTTCAAATCCGGAATTACGGAACTGATCATTGTGTATTTTTGTATCTGTACCGTAAGCACGAATTTTCACTCTTTGACTTTACAGCGTCTTTCCAGTATTTACAACGTTTTTGTATGAAAAAATGGAACAGCGCCTCTGGTGTGCGAAGAAAGAACTAATTTTTTCCTTGAAAATTATCAATTTGAAATTGTCAAAGTTCCAGTTTACTTTACGTCTCAAATACTGAAAATTCGTATTCGTGATCTTGATAGTTTAAAATGGAATTGGAAATTATCGGAATTCCGGAATTTGACCAATTCCGGATTTCAGAAACTTAATTTCCAACCGTGACCCTGAAACGTAAAATTGTATTTTCTCCGTGGTTTTACCTCCGCTGTTCGGCTTCTATAGTCATACCGTGATGTTTAATAGCCTATAGCCGTCCTCAATAAATGATTTATCCAACAGAAAAAAGATATTTTCAATTCGAACCAGTTGTTTCTGAGATAAGCGCATTCAACCCAACAAACAAAGCCAGTTAGTCAGTCAGTTAATCAGCAGAAACTCTCGTCTCGTGATGAGTCCAGTTAACTAGTTTCTTTATATTTCTGTAATTTTAAGTTTTAGTTTTAAGATTTATTTTAATAAAGTATTTTTAAAATACGTACAAGTCTTGTATTATTTTTTTTCGTACTAGGAGTCTAGGATCTGAGATTTGAGTCCCATTGGGTTCCACCACAATAGGCATAAAAAATAAAAAGTGACATTTTTCGTTTCACAATTTTTGGTTGTTCAATTCGGGAGGGAACAAAATCATTTATTTCTGTGCAAACATGGGTAATAGAAATAACATCTATGTACCTAGAGATATGATAATGTTATTGGAACGAATTGGAACGAAGTTCCTTATCGCGCGTTGTGAAAGGGGGCTAGACGGAAAAAATTCTTACGAAAAGTTGTCACGACACTTTTTGGAACGAAGTTCCTTATAGCGCGTTGCGAAAGGGTGCTAGAGCTCAAAGAGTGGAGTGGAGTGTAGTGGAGCGGAGCGGAGCGGAGTGGAGTCACGAAGATTATTTTTTTTGAGTGTATTCAGTAACTTCGTTCCATCCGGGTGTCCCTTGACACCTCTCAAGTTTTTTATCTATAATTAAGTTTGTGAGGGAGGGATTCTAATCTCTTCGAACGAAACACCTCACATAATTATGATCGAACTTCAAGACTGTATCAAAAAATACTTAATGGCAAATCTAAAGACCTATGAACACCACGTTATTTAAACGCGCCGTTGACGCGTGTTTGCAGCGATTCAAACGCGATACGCACGCAAGTCAGACGCAGCCGGTAGACCTTTGCACATCTGTATAAATTCAAATATCGAAAAATCGATTCGGACGCGCGTGTGTAGCGATAAAGACTCGATGCAATCGCGCGTGTGTAGCGACTAGCGATACAAACAACATCAAACTGCTCTGTTTGACGGTCAATGCGCGATTCTAAAACACGCGTTGACGGCGCGTTTAATTTTTTATTGATGTCGTCAAATTGCCTTTCGAATGGGAACTTAAAATTGCATCATCGTTCACCAAGAAAAAAAATCTTATTTATAGTCAACTCGGTGAAGACCGTCTGGCGAGTAGGACCGTACAATAAGCAATAAACAAAGTCTGAATAACCACAGAAATTAAATGTAATAATAGTTCACTTAAACTGTTAAAACTTACTTTTTTGTTGTTCGGGTTGTCTTGCTGTGGTTATTCAGACCTTATTGTATTGCTCATTATACGGTCCTACCCGCCAGACGGTCTTCGCAGAGTTGATCTTACTTACATTAATTTATTATGAGTAGTGACACCACCATGGGTTAAACCAGAAGCACCTCCTTCTGAAGCTAGCCAGAACCAGTAATGCTAACAAAAGGAGGAGGCGTGACGCGTGAAGGAGGGAATATCTCACGACCAAGCCACCGCAGGAGAGACGTTGCTAAGCGATTTTCAGCCACACCGCGCGCGCTTTGTTGATTTCTTAGCATCTGACGGGCACTCATAGTCGGGGTGGCAGGACTGTCTCATCGGATAACCGTGACCCTGGAACGTAAAGAGCTATTAAAGGATCACCGTGGATTTTAGTCAGTACAAGTTAACAGTCTCTCCCACCCAGGACAGGACGTGAGGGACTCATTTTCATCACCAGCTTTTAGAGGCGCGTGTGGACACGAAACGTCGTCGACCGTCGACATGCGGGACATGGTCCATGATTGGTCGGCGAGTCGCCCGAGCTTCAATCTGCCTATGACCAAGAATGATTCATAATAAATTATAGGAAAAAGTATTTAAACAATTAGTTAACAAATTAATAGATTAGATTAGGTTTTAATACAGGAACCGGAAATAAGTACTTATAAAGGTACACAGATTTCTTGAGAAATTGAATCATTAACTTCCTTTACCAGCCGGAGTCGCGGGAGTGTCTCATCAGGCAACCGTAATCCTGGAACGTAAAGGGCTATTGAAGGATCACCGTGAATAAAGTCAGTATACACGCTGTTTTTTTGCATTTTCGTCAAACTTCAGGTGGTTGTCACAAAAGTCATAAATGGGCATTTCTACGAAGAGGGCATTTTTTCTGTCCTTTTAAAAAAAACATGGTTAGAAGTTACATACATATCCCAAATTTTTAAGCGTACGTCCCAATCTATATCCTAACTGGAGAGCATAACATAAATTCCGTGCTACTTCTTAATTTTCCTAAAAAAAAATCTGAAGTGAAAAAACGGGGGTAATTTCACTGATTTTGACCTGTCCCTTTTCCGAAATCGAGTGTAAAATATTTTATATTTTTTAATGGAGCTGAATCTCAAGCAAACTTTTGATATTCTTGGGTATATGGATAGCTAACCAAGAGACATTGACAATAAATAAACCTGTAATTGCTTATTTTGTTATGTTTGTGGATGCGTAAAGATTTGTCCCAGTCTAATGAGTCTTTTCCGTGTCATACAAAAAACACTTGATTACGATACTAAATACCCGTGAACTGGACACCACCATCCGATTCTTGAAAATTGCCAGGTGCTCCCGAGCAGGCCATGTGAGTGCATGTGTGGTGTGCTGCTGTTTTTTTCGATTTTCGAAGGTGAGAACCTGTTTCCATGTCTTTAGTTCGGTGTCTTTTCTCAATACCGTGTCAAAGATATCTTCTGAATGTTTTATTTTTAAACATGTTTTGTTTCCCTAGATTGAAGTTTAACTAGACACCAGCATGGTTGTTTCATTTAATTTGTTTGAAGTCGTAACAGTAACAAGTTATTTTGTTTAGTACGATATTTTTTCAATTCCGTGGCCCTCAATTTTGTGTCCTGGTGACCACGGAATTGAGAACGATGGTTTACCCATGTAACTAATCTCGGTTTATATGAGGTTCAAAGTCATTTGCTTCACAATTTGTCATGGCAAAGTAGTTAACGCAATATATTATGTGTCTATAATGTTGTATAAAAGGTTTAAAGTATCTAGAGTCGACGTTGCAATTGCAAGATCTGATTTTAGCTAATACTACCGCGACTAGCTACTCCAGCCTCGGAAGATCGTATAATGATAGCCTATATTTTATTCTGATGTATAAACTATATTGCTGCAAAGTTTCATTAAAATACATTCAGTAATTTTTGAGTAAAAAAATGACCTGACTAATATACACCCGAAAACTTCGATTATGTCTGTTACTTTCTGCGGTTTGATAAATAAAACTCACTTGACGTCTATACTTCATGTCTCTTGTTTGTAATTTAAAGGTTTAACGAAAATGCTTAATCGAAATACATTTTACCATATAAGTTTAATAAAAATGCTCATTTAAATGATTAGACTAAAAGTTAGTTAACTAAGCATGATAACTCAAGGAATCTCTCTCAAGGCAGACTCAACATAAACTTACATAACATAAATACAAAAAACTGCTAAAATATGTTCCTGAATGTTTTTTTTAAGTGAATTTGTGTTTCCCGGTTACGTAGAATATGTGTAATTCTAAATTTTGTGGTCACATTTCTCAATTCCATGGCACTCAAAATTTATTTCACAAACTACTGGAGCAATTACTGGCAAATTAGCACCATTTTGTTTAAAAAAATATGCATTTCATTTTAGTGATATACAATTAGTCATAATGTGCAAAAAAAAAATTGCCCGCGGAATTGAGCAAAAATTACCGTGTCCGTAGAAATGCCCAAATAATCAATTGAAAGTACAGTACCGGGCAAAACTAATAAGGGCTGCTTTTTTTTTGTTGTTGAAATTTTACAGTATTTCAGAATTAAACCCTTAATTCAATACAAATGAATGAGAATCACCCGACTACACAGTCCGCGCGTACGCACACAGCGATGAGCAGCTGGTGTGCGTGAATTGAATCTACTACTCTTGAAGAAACTAGTTCTCACTTACGGATTTCAGAAAAAGGAAAAATAAAATAAAAAAAATATCTACCTATTTTATTGTTGATTTGGGTCGAGAATCATGAGTATAATCACGTCCTTGAATTTGACTAGGTTGCAGATCAACACATTGTATACAATTCTGACTGTTGCCATGGGTTGAGGAGTCTTTTAAATACCTATTTCAAGTTATTTATTGTATTTTTTTTTTAATTTTTTCCCACACTAGTAGGGTTTCGTGTGTCGTGGATGCGTTCAATTACCAACACAGAAACTCACATACACAATCAGACCTGGAACGACAATGGAGGTTCCCATATGTGGAGTGGAAAGGACTGTGAAAATCTTACTGTCAAATATCTACTGGCCTGTTGGTCTAGTGGTTAGTGAACCTGACTGCTATGCCAGGGGTCGTGGGTTCGATTCCCACCCAGGACAAATGTTTGTGTGATGAGCACGATCATTTATTTTGTTCTGTGTCTGGGTATAATTTATCTATAGGTAATATGTATGTATTTAGAAATATATAACTTTGTTTATCAGTTGTCTAGTACCCATAAGGCCATAACACAAGCTCTGCTTAGCTTGGGACTAAATAGCGATGTGTGATAGTTGTGGAATAATATTATTATTATTATATAGGGCTGCGGTAGCTGTAGAAATAGCCACTACCAAATTCTGCGGTCTTTACATTATGTAATAAGCTCAGTCATACTGCAGTACTAATTCGTTAAAATCAACAAGATTAGTGTAATCAATCATTTTTTGTTAGATATTATAGGCTGTTGCCAGCGGATTCACCCGCTATAACTCGAAAATTACCCCACGGGAACATAAAATCGGGATAACAACTATCCCATGTGTTAATCCAGCTTATAAAATATCTGTGTATCAAATTTTAGACCAATCCGTTCAGTGGTTTTTACGTGAAAGAGTAACAAACATACCTACCCATACATACACACATACATCCTCACAAACTTTCGAATTTATAATATTATTAGGATAAAACCTATGTTTTGTCGGTCAGTCCGTCATATTATAGATCTACACAAACAATTTCAGATCTTTTATCAATGAAATACCTAAGAATTGGAATTTATCATAATTTACTGATTTTTATAAAAAACGCCCGTTTATCTCAAGATAAACTATCGCTTGCGCAAAGATTATGTGGACGTGCAGAAGGGTTTATTATTTGACATTAGTAGTACCTATATACTTGTTACCTATGCAAGCATTTGCTTAGTTTTCAACAAACAAGCTCTAAAGAACATCGCCCTGCGTCTGCGCCAAAAGTTTAATATCTAACAGACTTGAAAATATCAGTAGAAATATTTACTGATTAAAATAAAAACAAAAATAATCGTCGCAACACCACACTGTTCAATGCGAAATAGAAAGACGAAACGAAAATATCTGGCTTGCTTTCTATTAGAGAGAGAGACAGAGAAACATGTGCACGCCGCAATACGACAAGAGTCACGAGAACCGGGGGTTGAGTGAGGGGTGCAGGCGCGAGGTGCGGGGCGAGGCAAAAAAGTGTCGTGCCAACTTTTCGTAAGAATTTTTTCCGTCTAGCCCCCTTTCACAACGCGCGATAAGGAACTTCGTTCCAAAAAACATGGCTACAGCTTGAATTATTCAATGGAGTTTGGATGGTCAAAGAAACTTCGAAGAGAAAATACAGATTTTTAATGAATACAAAATTGAATTGGAATAAAAAAACAAAACAATATTGCTGCCTAAAAATCTTGTGATATGCTACCAACCCGCCTTGGGCCCGCGTGGTGGATTACGACCCACTCCCTCTCACAGTTAGGAGGCTATGTCCCAGCAGTGGGATCATTATAGGCTGATGATGATGATTTGCTCAATAATGAGTACATTGATATTTTTTCGCCCAACCAAAAATCGTCAAATGAGTCCTCCGGTGGGAGGACTACGAACGGACGGACTCTCATATGCACACTTGACTTTTATATTACCACTACAAGGATTTCAGTTATACATTAGGCAAGAAGCACGCCTTTTCACTTTCTAGGTATGTTTTGTAAGGGATAAAATTTAAATGCAGATCAATAATTCTTTTTTTATATCAATTATACTGAATGTGCACCAAATCTAAAACTCGCTTTAGTAAGATTTCAGGGACACCCCGAAGTTCGGTTTGGTTAGGTTCCTATAAACCTTGTTATTACACCTCGTTATGAACATTATTTTGGTGCACATTCAGTATATTTGGTGGAACACAGGCAAAATTAGGTAAATGAAATGGGAATAATAATAATAATTAAATTTATTTAGAAGTACTTTTAAATAAATTGAAGTACTTTTAAATACCATCCTTTAAAGATTACCCTTTCTATATTTTGCAAAAATTATATACTCTATGACCAGTAATAGCCAATCTTTAAGGACATGGCTACGATTTTTTTTCGTAATCTTTTATCAGACTTCTTTATCAAGTTTTTAGTTATATTTGCTGTGAAATAGTGCGTGGACGCATTCAAAACATGATTGGAAATAAGTTAGTGTGTTTTAGTGTAGTTTTATTATTTTTATTGACTTTTAAGTTAAGTGTAACACAGGTTGATGTTGGTGAGTTTTTCTTTCTTATTTTAATCTTCTCCTATATAAAATAAGTCGGGTTTTCCTTTCTGACGCTATAACTCCAGAACGCACGAACTGATTTCCACGGTTTTGCATTCGTTGGAAAGGTCTCGGGCTCCGGGAGGTTTATAGCAAAGAAAACGAAGCCATCTGGTGGCGAAACGGAGTTCGCCGGGTTTGCTAGTTAAGTATAAGAAGCTGAAAAGTTTTTTGGTTGAACACACTTATCTTAGGAATTACTGGTTCGAATTGGAAAATTCTTTTTGTGTTTGATTGTCTATTTATCGAGGAAGCCTTTTCAAATGAGTCCTCCCACCGTGTGGGGCGTAAGGGACTGTCAGACTCTTACTGACTAAAATCCACCCGTGTTCCTTCCTATGCCCCTTACGTTCCGGGGCCACGGTACCCTGGGTTAAGAAAAAACCCGCGACCCCAGCAGTCAGTCGGCGAGCTACCTATTACTCACCTACCGCAAGCCCGCTCCGCCGCTGTGACCTCTGCTGATCAGAGGGACACGCGTTGCAGCGTCCACACGACAGGCTATTCGCATACGGGCAAAGAGACCTCTTAGGCACGCAGCCTGCCTAAGGAAGAGTTTTTGCCCGCATCCCAGGGTGCACCGGCCCGAAAACTGGTCTTACCCCCGGGCGTATCCGAGAGGGAACTCCAGTCCACGGGCGCACGTGGAAGCTTCCTGTCATAACACCCCATCGAGGAAGCCTATAGACTATATAATATCACGCTATGGCCAATAGGAGAAGAGCAGCGGGTTTGAAACGGCAGGAATAGCCATTTAATAAAAACACTAGCAAAAGTCGCTTTTGTGTGTCTATTCGCGTATATCTACTGAATGACTACATTAAATTGGATCATTCTTTTTTCATTATGTTCTTTATTGTTTGGACAATATTTTTATGTCGTAAAGTTTTCAGAAAATCAACCAGGACGGTTAGTGAACCCGTGCGAAGCCGCGAGACGATAGTTTTTTGGTAATATTTGAGTGTGTAGGTTAAGGGCGCATTACCAGAAAATTTGGCAACGTCGCTAATAGCTGTCAAATGTTTACAAGTTTTAATTAATTTTTCAGTGTTACTTAAGGAAATAAGAAATATGGCTCAGTAGTGCACTAGAAAACTGATATAGGAATGCAATTAAAACACGAATTTGATGTTGTAACGGTTTCAGGTGTATAAACGGCATTTGGAATGTTTCCAAATGCTTTTCTCACTTCTAAAACTATGTCCAGAGTCACCGACATAGCTCATAAAATTTGCAAGTTGAAGTGGCAATGGGCAGGCTACATCGCTCGTAGAACTGACAACCGATGGGGAAGAAAAGTTCTCGAGTGGCGACCACGGACCGGAAAACGCAGCGTAGGCAGGCCTCCCACTAGGTGGACCGACGACATCGTGAGGGTCGCGGGCAGCCGATGGATGCAAGTGGCGAATTGTCGTACGGCGTGGCGGTCTAAGGGGGAGGCCTATGTTCAGCAGTGAACGTCCTTCGGCTGATGATGATAAAAACTTTTTCCACCGCCCCAAAACCGCCTTCAAAAACAACCACAAAAAAGTGTA
This sequence comes from Agrotis segetum, assembly GCA_036375495.1. Classification (NCBI taxonomy): domain Eukaryota; kingdom Metazoa; phylum Arthropoda; class Insecta; order Lepidoptera; family Noctuidae; genus Agrotis; species Agrotis segetum. Next base: position 425,124 of record JAQSVV010000197.1, on the reverse strand, counting down.
AAATAACCTAAAAAACTTTTCTTTCGGAAGTCGGTGACTTTTTTATTCATTTAATTTTCTCATTTGCCACCGACTTCCGAAAGAAAAGTTTTTTAGGTTATTTTACACTTTTTTGTGGTTGTTTTTGAAGGCGGTCACATTTCTTTGGAAAAAGTTTTTATTTTACTCTTTTTAGTTTAAATATTCAACCAGAATTCTTGTCAAATACATCATTTTCTTACATGAGCACTAGAATTTTGTAATCCGTAGCACCGGTAATAACATCGTTAACATCTCTTTCATTCCCTATCTCAAAAGCCAAATTTGATGAAACTTGCAGTATTCCCTAAGTTGAACGATACCCAGTACAACAAAAAAAGAATTACTTAACCACTCTGCACGACAATATTTTGACACATGACACATCAGCTGAGTCGACCGGGTGATTCGAAATTTGAGCTATTACACAATTTTTTTGTCAACTTTCAGCATCCAATTTTTGATCAAAAATATGTTACTACAGCTATTTCATGCGATAAGTTTGTGAACAATATCTCTAAGAACATGTTGAGGTCAATAAAACTGCCTCATTCTGTTGTAAAATGTGTGTAACATACAAAATGCTACATCGTTCCAAAAACTAGGTAATTTAGATGTGTTGAAAAATATGTACATAAAGAAGCTTGTCACATGATAATAATGGTTAAACAGTGAAATAAACAAAATAACTTACTATATACATTACTAGATTTGCCAGTGTTCATACATAATTTCATAAATAATAACGATCAAAGTCTGGATAAAAATTTGCAAAAACTATGTTGCAACATGACTCTTTTTAGTGCTGACCGTAAACCCAATATTCACAAAACGATTAAAAACCTTCATTCAGCCTAATCGATACTCGCAACATAATCGAACATGAAAAAAAAAAGTAAAACAAGACATAGAGCATGGACTGATTTATCTGCTTTTTGACTATAGAAAGCTCAGTCCATGCAATAAGTCTATGAATCTAAATCTGAATCATTTTATAATATTTCAAATGTTCAAGTATTATTTCGTTTACGCAATAATTTATTTATCGGTGTTTCATTGGAGGCTAAACATACCTATGTGTCTTCTAAACTTAAATTCAATCATATGGTTTTACTTATACCCATTTTGTGTTTTCGTTAATTAATTTCAATTTATCTTTTTAAAACGTGAAAAGACAAACACCGGGTTCGGATCTAATGCTGAGAGATGGGAGTATGTACTTCTAAATGATTCCTTGCAGTAACAAACAATTAGAATTTCCGTAGGAAATTCGGGCGTGTTTGGCTTTCATTTTTAACTATGAGGAATAGCGAAAAATCCTTAAGGAAGTCTCGAGGCCGATTTGATAAAAATTAAATAACAACATAAAAATTAAATTTTTGAAATATAAATTCAGCAATCAAACTATCAATATTCTGTGAAGTAGAAACATGCGACAAACTTGAGGTATAAGGATTTTTTTCCAATAAATAATGTTTCGCTACATGTTCACAACATAGTGTTCTTATTTCAAATTTTTATTATCACTTCGTGGTGTAAATCCATTAACGATTTTTTTGAAGTTCGAACTTTAAGTGAGTTTGCTCGAATTTTGATTTTATTCTGCTGTACAATGACTAAATTATTGTTTGTATATTAGTTCATATTTTACCAAGTTACGACATCGAATAGTGTAAAAAAATTTAATACCTAGCATTTTCTTTTTTTATTTCAAAAGCTCGATTTCTGACGTGTAATACTTACATGACCAAACCAATCTCACGAAACAAATTTGTACAATAAAATAATTAATTTGGCTATCTTTTGTTTGGAGCCGCGAGAGGGAGAGGACAGCGTCCTCCCTCCGCCCCAACCTTAGTGGTAGGCGCCCGCAGCGTCGGAAGTCGGCAGACGATCTCCGGCCACCGTAGGCACGGGCATGCGGACAGCGAGTAAAGGGCAACTCGCTGTCCGACCATGGACCATGCCCGGGTCGACAGTGCGTCGTGTTCCACGTGCGCCTCAAAGAGCGTCAGCATAATGAGAACATAGAGGGCCAAAGCCTACCGGGGTCGCGGGAGTTATTTCATGACCCCGGAACATAAAGGGCTATTGAAGGACACCGTGGATTTTAGTCAGTACAAGTCTGACAGTCCCGCCCTGCCCGGGGTGGAAGGACTCATTTGATGATTTTTCCACGATAAAAGAAAAAAAACTTTTATTTGGTAGGAAACAAACTCATTTATAATAAGCCTATCAAAATCCAAGGCATTCTATATTCATTCAACATTAAAAATTATATGATTGTACAAAATAAAATGTACAACAAAAATTAGCTAATAAATTAAAAGTTATTACATATTTTGATTATCGAGTACCTACCACAGCGAGTGCATTCCTAATTCAAAATTTTTGAATTAAATAATTGCCGCGCATTCAAACATTTATTATCTGACATTGTTCCTTTGTCTATTATTGTTTTTTGGGAATGACAATGTACGTAATATTATTATAAAAGCTTTAAACTATATTATAATAGATAATAATTGTATTCTAAGCATAAAACAAATTTATTTTAATTTTTGTTAATTGATTTCCTAATTTCCTAATTTTTTTCACTCGAGTTGACAAAAAAATCAATTATGGAATCGATTATAATACTCGCTTTCACACATCATTACGATTAAAAAAAATAACATGGTTGTCGATTACGAATACAAATTGAGTAGTGGTAATGAAAAATACGTGTTATTGGCCCTGTATTAGAGAATTACGCCAATATCTGGTCTTTTTTACGTTATTTATAATATTTGGCATGATATTTATCTTTATTATTATGGAGTTAAAGCTCGCGTGTGTGATCCAAGTGCAAAATAAAAATGTAAACAAACAAAAGTGGCGCGAAATTTCGAGTTCAGATATCAAATTTTTCATTACCACTGCTAATTTATGTTGAAATACGTATGAATTCGTTACAATACTAAATGACGAGTTATTCATTCCTCCTATAATGATCCGTTGGATGTCCGAAAACCACGTTTTTTATGATTTTTAGCCCCACCCAGTACTGCCATCAAAATGGCGAAGATCGTATTTACATTTTTGGATTTTGTTACGGTAAATTATGAAAATAGGCGCTAAATGTAGAAGTTTTAATTTCGTGAATAAATCAGATTTTTATTTAACATTCTTAATTAATGCGCACTCATAGGATTTTACGCAGATAATATTATATTTTTTTTATTTAAAATGAGGATGTCGTATGACTACAACGTCTGCCCCTTTTGGACCCACTATTGAGCCAGCGTAGGTTTACTTGTCGCGCCCCTTTCGGGGGCGCTACCGAACTATACGGTTAAATCGGACTTGTAGTTCCGGAGATATGCGAAGGCAAACAAAATTTTCTTACTTGAGGAGTTGTACCTTCCATCATCAGCTCAGCTACATGAGATGATGATTTCCAGACGCAAGTACTTGAATTACTTCATAAGATTTGCGAAAAACTATGTGTCAGCCAATAAAATTTGAGGGTTGCCCTCGATTTATCCAAGATCCAATCATCAGATCTTGAAATGGTGACAATGGAACCACACGGGAAGCACCAGCTTTCGAATAAAAAAAGAATCATGAAAATCGGTTCACCCAGTCGCAAGTTATGAGGTAACAAACATAAAAAAAAAAACAGTCGAATTGATAACCTCCTCCTTTTTTTGAAGTCGGTTAAAAACTATGTATAGTCGGTGTTACGATATTAATTATTGCATTCCTTAATACATTTTTAGTGCGCTACAGAGCCACATTTCTTATTTTCAGTAAATTTGTAAAATTAATGAAAACTTGAAAATATTTGACAGCCATTTGCGATGTTGCCAACTTTCAGAACAAGCGCTCTTAAGGTCAATGGCTCTTGTTGTTTCTGGTAAAATCATGAAACTGTGCAGTTACATCGCACAAGCACCGAACTGAAACTGACATTATATTTTATCTTCTGTAATTTTCAGGGACGGACACAACAGAACCGGTCGCAGTAGTTTCAAGCACGATATGTACAGTATGCGCGTGCGCCGACAGAGTGGTCAACTGCGCAAACCTCAACATTTCCACTTTCTTTGAGCTGGCCGATTGGTATGGTATGTATGTCTTTATTAGAAGGAACTAGTTTTTGCACGCCACTTTACACGTCCACCCCCATTTCTAGTTTGATGCAAAAAAAGTCAAAGTGTCGTCCACCAGGAGCAGTTAAAAAAAAAAAAATTACACCTTGAATTATAAGCTAGTCCTCCGCCCGCGACTTCCCATCACAACACATCGAATGAGTCCTCCCACCCCGGGCAGGGCGGGAGGGACTGTCGGACTCGTACTGACTAAAATCCACGGTGTCCTTCAATAGCATGTTCCGGGGTCACGGTAATGAGATAAGTCCCGGGACCCCCCTAGAGGGGGGCCCCGTCATTATGCCGACGCTCTTTGAGGCGCGCGTGGAACACAACGCGCTGTTGATCCGGGTATGGTCCATGGTCAGACAGCGAGTTGCCCTTTACTCGCCGCCCGCATGCCCGCGCCTACGGTGGCCGGAGATCGTCTTGCGACGTCCGACGCCGTGGGCGTCTATCACTGCGGTTGGGGCGGAGGGAGGACGCTATGCTCTCTCTCTCTCACGGCCCGCCTTCTCCCTCCTCCTTCGCGAGCATGACTGCTTCGCAGAAGGAGGCGACCACTTCCCACTCCGTCTCGCCCCGTAGCATGGCCGCGACCAATGCCGGGCGCGAGAGGTATTGGCGCTTGCGCTACGTTAGTATTGTGTTAAGTTAGCCTTAAGTGTGTGATTTCCCATCATACCCCGCGTCCGTCTTATACATACTATTCTTCCCTTAATAATTATGTTCGAATTGAAGTTTGGTTTGTTGTCTAATTAAGAATGAAAGCGGATTGTGTTACGTAGTTACGTCTGGCAAAGACTGTACGAATCCCTGGGGAGTGGGCCACTATGTCCTTGCGTCTTTTTTTTTTCGGTGTTAAAATCATCAAATGAGTCCTCTCGCCCTGGGTGGGGTGGAAGGGACTGTCAGACTCTTACCGACTAAAATCCACCCGTTGTCCCTTCCTATGCCCTTTACGTTCCGGGGCCACGGTATCCTGGGCTAAGAAACAACCCGCGACCCCAGCAGGCATTTGGCGCGAAACACGACGCGCCACCGACCCGGGCTTGGTCTTTGGTCGGACGGCGAGCTACCCATCACTCACCGACCGCAAGCCCGCTCCGCCGCTGTGCCCTCTGCTAATCAGAGGGACACGCGTTGGAGCGTCCACACGACGGGCTATTCGCATACGGGCAAAGAGACCCCTAAGGCACACAGTGCCTAAGGAAGAGTTTTTGTCCATATCCCAGGGTGCACCTCCCCGAAAAACTTGTCTTGGCCCCGGATGTATCCGAGAGGGAACTCTAGTCCACGGGCGCACATGGAGGTTTCCTGTCTAGCACCCCATGTCTTTTCGTCTTACGTAATTTTGAGGTCACATTATAAAATGTATGATTTGCAAACTTTAACCACACAGCTCTTCTAATTAAAATTCATCCAATTTCAGGTCTTAGAGACTTGAACCCGATCAAAGTGAATTTAACTCAGAACGCAATAACAGCGATCACGAAAATAGGCAAGCTTCCCATACAAGATCTGAATCTATCCAATTGTGACATCCAGTCCTTTGAAGACGGCAGTTTCAATAATCTCGAAGATCTGATGAGTTTGGATTTGTCCGGCAATAAGATTTCTACTACAGCTATTAGTAGAAAAGTTTTTATTGTAAGTATAAATTTAATTACAGCGCTTAGCCAGGCTGGTCTGTGGATGGGTGGTGACTGTCTTATCGAGTTTTCTCCGTGAATCGGAAAGCACGTAAAGCCCTTGTTCCGGGCTGTCATTTGTAGAACTTTGACAGTCATTACTATTAAGCCGGAAACACATTATTAACACCCGACGCCACCCGATGAAACGTGATGCGTGTTGGGTCAAATCAAATGTATCGTTTTCTATGACCAGAATCACACTATGAACACCCGACGCGACGACACGCGCTCACTGCACATCGGGTGTCGACACGTTGCGTCGCGTGGCGTGTTAAATAATGTGTTTCCGGCTTTACTATTAGTCAAAAGCTTTTAAAGACTGACGACCAGTCTTATCATGGGGTCATACGCGGTTACTGGGTTGTAGAGTCGCCCAAGATACAGAATTCATTAAAATGGTGTGTGTCGGCAAAAAACAGACCATGCAGTGTCTTTGTCTATAATCATCATCATCTTCTTCCTGTCCTTATCTCATTTTACTTGTGGTCGTCGCAACACGTTTTCTTCTTCCATTCTCCCCTATCAGACGCCACAGTATCATTTCCACCCTTTTCTTTCATATCATTCCTCACACAATCCATCCATCTTGCGGCAATTGCGGAAACATATTTCTCCTACTCCTCCACTATTCTTTTCTGATTAATTTCGTTGCAGGATCCAAGACAGGTAAATTCATTCTCCGGGACACGTCGAGCTTCATTGTCTCGACGCTTTTCAAGTTGTCACTGTTGATTCTGACTTTCAGGAGTTGCAGTGGTTTGGGAATAGTATGGTGGAATTGTTCCGAAAAAAATCCATTCATCTTTCTCTTCCTCTCCATCCACCAATAAGCTGTAACTCTATTTATCTTCTTTCCAGGGTCCCATAGGCTTGGAAGGACCAGGGGATTTCAAGAAAATGCAGTTCCTGAGTTTAGCCAACAATGATTTACATACACTACCTCAAGATATCTTCCTCTTCATGCCTACTCTTCTTACGCTAGATCTCAGTGGAAACCCCCTGGCTTATATAGACCAGATCACAATGGGAGCTATCTCCGATTTGAAGAATTTGAGGGTAAGTAAGTGCAATATTGACTCGTAATAGGCTAGTTGCCCTAAAAAATGTAATTAGTCCGTTTTTTAGATTATTCAAAAATAAGGGACACGTATTTTTTTATTTGTAAATTAGAATAAAGATGACAAAGATATAGCCTATTAAAGTTACGTGTGACGTCACGATGCGTGGCATTTTTTCGCGCAGAATGACGTAACACGTAACTTTAATAGGCTATATCTTTGTGATTTTTTGTTCAATCGAAAAAAGAAAAAATACGTGTCCAACATTTTTTTATAATCTAAAATACGGACTAATTAGAATGGAATTATTTTGACCCTGGAAACTACCCTATTCGTATTGGCAAAACCCTTTGTACGTAAGTGTGAGATGTCCATAGGTCACAGGACTGTCAATCTTACCGTGACGCTGGAACGTAAAGGACTATTGAAGGAACACCATGGATTTTAGTCAGTACGAGTCTGACAGTCCCTTTAACTCTATCAGAGGCGGGAAGACTAATTTGGTGTACCACTCAAAAATATGGGTCTAAAAATATATTTTTGAGTTTATTATAGTAGTTTATGTAACTGGTACATAATGAGGGGTATTATACACGAGTGTGAGTTTATAAAACGAGCGAAGCGAGTTTTATAATAGTATCACACGAGTGGTATAATACCTAGTTATGTACAGTTTCATACACTACTTTATCTACTCTCATTGAACACGAACTAAACAAATAAAAGATAAAAATTAATAAACACTAATAATCATCCACCATGTCATCCACCGAAACACAAACGTCAAAATCCCAACATTCCCTTAGAAAGCGCGCGCAGCCACAGATAAAAAAGTAAAAAAATGTATCTATGATCAGTAATCTGTATCATAATGAAAAAAAATTAAATTATAACATTGTTTTGTTAGACAAACAGTGTTATAATTTAATTTTTTAATTTCATTACGATACTCTATGGTATAAAGTATGTCATTATAAACTCGTTTTGAGTTTTGTATTTCGAAGTTTACGATATGAGAGTAGATAAAATCCATTATACTCGTATGTATTGCGAATATATTCGTAAAATGAAATAATTTTATCACAATTGGTATTACTACTGGCCTGTTGGTCTAGTGGTTAGTGACCCTGACTGCTATGCCGGAGGTCGTGGGTTCGATTCCCACCCAGGACAAATGTTTGTGTGATGAGCACGATCATTTGTTCTGTGTCTGGGTGTAGTTTATCTATGATATGTATGTATTTAGAAATATATAAGTATGTTTATCAGTTATCTGGCACTCATAACACAAGCTCTGCTTAGCTTGGGATTAGATGGCGTTGTGTGATAGTTGTAAAAAAAAAATGGCCTTTTTAAAGCCTCAATAATTCTATCTCCACAGGATTTGAGGCTAAGTAACTGTGACCTGGATTCCTTGCCAGACGGTCTCCTGCGGAGACACAGGAAGCTGCGACGTTTGGACCTCAGCAACAACCGGTTCACCACCATACCTTCTGTTCTGAGGGAGGCTCCTAGCTTGACTCATTTGAACTTTGAGAAGAATTCCTTGCAGTCTTTGGATGCTACTACGTAAGTATTAATATGGACTAACCTCTATTATTTTTTTTGGCATTGTATTCCTCCAGTCAGGAGTTTAGAAGTTGGCGGTATGATACTCCCGTGTCTCGGTGAGCACGTTAAGCCGTCAGTCCTGGTGCAGGACTGCCCCGCTTGAGCAAAGCACCGCCGTGTACTCACGGAGGCTATAGGCGGCGACCTCTCGCGCCCGTCACTGGTCGAGGCCATGCTGCGGGGCGAGTCGGAGTGGGAAGCGGTTGCCTCCTTCTGCGAAGCAGTCATGCTAGCAAAGAAGGAGGCGGGATGCGTGAAGGAGAGGACAGCGTCCACCTCACGACCCAGCCGCCGCGGGAACGTACGTACGGCAACGGATGCCGCTAGACGATCTCCGACCACCGTAGGCGAGGGCATGCGGGCGGCAAGTTACGAGCGCCTTAGTATAAGATAAGAAGTAATTGATATTTTAAAATTATGTGTAAAGAAATTGAATAAAGACTAATACTGATTTCTATTTCCACTTCTCAGCCCTCTAGCCAACAACATGACGAAATTGCAAGAGCTAAACTTGAGTAGGATGAGTAGACTTCAGAACATATCAGCTGGAGCATTATCTGGACTGTCAGATCTGGTCATCCTGAGGTTGAACTACAATCCAAGGTTGACCAACTTGGATCCGGACTTCTTGATGTGGAGAAATGATGACGAGGAAGAGCTGTGGCCGGATTTGAAAGAGGTGAGCTGGTCTTTTCAGATTATTTACTGTTCTTTTGCTTTGCAAGGAGTTTCGAATGTTTTTAGTTTAAAAAAATGTTGCCCCAAATTGGGAATGTAGCCTGTGTCGTGGGTGAATTTTATCAAGGTCCCAGGTTCGAGAAAAGCTCAGTTCCCAAGATATAGACATTTTAAAAACTGAGCGAAGCTCGGTCAACCAGATATTTAAATGTTGTGAGAAATTAGTTTTTCACACCACCTGCTCGAAAATGTCTAATTATATGTCAAGCAACCTTAACCTAAAGTGAGTCATTAGTGGCCGAGGGCACAGCCGGTCAATAATGTTGTACTGGATTTCATTATTACCCGCTGGTCAATAATGTGATTTGAATTTGGAATATGTTTATAAACAACAAACACCCTTTGGTACCAGAAAGATTTTTTTTTTTAATTTTCTTTTCCCTTTTGGGAAGACAAAGGAATCTATCTAGCCCATGCAGCCTAGATTTTTTTTTTTTGGTCCCTCTTTGGGGCAGGCAAAGGGAGCTGAGCCCCAGCCAAGTCTGATTTAGTGTGCCAGAAAGAGGAAAGCTATTCTCGAAACCCTTACTACGCGTGGATGATATTCTCGATTTCCTAAAAAATCATAACGATTGCTTCTTCATATCGTTGCCATGTTAGTCTATATAACTAGTTCTAAATGTCATTCTTACTGTTTTTTTATTTAATAAATACTTTGTTTTTCGTACTATGGCTATTATTTTCTCACAGTAGGTGTAAAAAGTAGAGTATCCTCCTCTGGGCTAAAGGTGTCTTTGCCTTGGGCTAGCTTGAATCACTCGCTGCATTCAGGATTCTTTTAACTCCCTCGCTACGCTCGGGAGTTAAATCCCGAATCCTTCATTGCGCTCGAGATTCAATATGACGCCCGTGACATAAGACACAACTTTAGCCCCTCGGTGCATAATCTACTATTAAACATATTATTAAAAACGCGAAAATACCAGGCTTAGATGCTGGAGGGCTATATCTTGCATCCAAGACTTGATTTTTGTCACAGAATTAAAATCAAATATCTGTGTGCTATTGTGCACATAGATAAAAATCAATGACACTTTGTATATGTAGCTATAACTCAAGAACGGGCTCACATATCCAAACCAAATGTTTAGGCTTTGTTCGGACTATTTAGTAGATGGTTTATGTGAAGTTTGCACAAAATCGGTCGAGCGGTTCTTCATTTATCACATTTTTTGTAACAAACTTTATACGTAGCAAAGCACGTACCGGGCCGCTTGTTTTTATAATATTTATCGTTTTTTTTAATTTATTTCAGCTGTACCTGAACAATAATAACCTGTCAGTGCTGGACTACGGCATCATCGATGGCTGGAATGAGCTGGAGGCTGCTGACTTCTCGAATAACCCATACAATTGTGACTGCAACAACCAATGGGTCGTGGATGGATTGGTTCCATTCCTGGCTTCCATTCCTGCTAATACCACTATCAGTAATATGATGTAAGAATACCGGTTTTAAAAGACTAGCTTATGGCCGAGGCTTCACTCGAATTTAGCAATCAATTCGGCAAACGTCTAAAGCTGAGGAGATTGTTTATTTGAACGCACTAATCTCAGGAACTATTGGTTCGAATTTAAAAATTCTTTTAGTGTTGGATAGTCAGTTTATCGAGGAAGTCTTTGGTCTATAAAACATCACGCTAATAAGGGCCGAGCAGCGGGTAATACCTATGAAACAGCGGGGAACAGTAGTTCTCGTAGTAGAGCTTTTTTTCGAAAATAAAATATAAATAATACTTATAATATAATATTCCACAACTATCACACAACGCCATCTACTCCCAAGCTAAGCAGAGCTTGTGTTATGGGTACTAGACAACTGATAAACATACTTATATATTTCTTAATACATACATATTATAGATAAATTACACCCAGACACAGAACAAATGATCGTGCTCATCACACAAACGTTTGTCCTGGGTGGGAATCGAACCCACGACCTCCGGCATAGCAGTCAGGGTCACTAACCACTAGACCAACAGGCCAGTCATAAAAGCTTAGGACCAATTTTGAGGTTTCAACACAGAATTTCGGTGTGTCCATCAGCCCAGCAAGAAAATGTCTTCTACAAGGAATTGAGTTTTGCCATTAATTAGTGCGTAATAAGCTGTAAATGTGCGTCACATTAAAAAAATTGTGCGTGCCATGTTTTAGGAATACATTCGAAAAAACGATTCTTGCTGGAATAATGTATTTTATTTACAGCGCACTTGAAGTATTTACAGTGTTTATTGTATGAAAAATTGAAAAAGCTCCTCTAGTGTACGAAATTGTTCCCATTAACTTTACGTCAGTAAAACGTTTAAAGTCGTGCTAGGCTTCTGTCTAGATAAGTGCGTGTAGAGAGCTTTTATTATTGAATTAATATGATAGGTTACCAACAACAACTACACAATTTTATCAATTGAATAACACTTTATTATTTTGAGACCTTGTTGCCAACATACCATTGTAATTTATAGTTAAAATCCCTTACAAAGTTTGTCCCAATTCACCCCTGCGTCTCATTTCAACCATTGCCTTTGACCCTGCACAACTTGACCAGAACGTCTTGAAACGGAACTAATCTTTTTGTTTGCTGACAACAAAGAACGCAGGTTTGTTAGATTTATTATTGTGCCATAACTAACGTAATAAGTGAAAAAAAAAAACAACAAAGTGCTGGTAGCGAGAGCACAGTGGCGACTTCCGGTTTTCTACTCTTATTTGCCAAGCTGTATCTGGATTGTGGTTAAGAGGAACTAGTTCTATCTACTACTTCATGATTCCCTAATATTATGTATATTATTTCTTTCAGATGCAAGAGACCTGCAGATCTTCGGGGTCTGACGTTCGCCCAGCTCTACAACTCGTCCAAGGTCTTGGTCTGCCCAGAATCTGAGAGTATATCTGAGCTGCCCGTATCGAATTTGGCCATCATACTTGGAATAATGATAGGTAAGCTACTACCTTATGAATATCTCTTATTTGGTAGTGCCAGATTAACCATAGAAGAGGGACCTATAGCAAATCTATTGCGAGACCCTTTTTTTAGAATCTGCTAATATAATAATAATAATAATGTAATCCCCGGGACCGGACGGACTGCACAACTTTTGGCTAAAATGGTTGAATAGTTCACACACTTGTTTGGCATCTCAATTCCAGTCATCCTTAGGGTCTGGGTCGCTACCACAGTTTCTGACAACTGGGGTTACCCACCTTCTCTATAAAACCGGTAGTACTGCGGAACCCAAGAATTATAGACCGATTACATGTTTGTCGACGGTCTATAAACTTCTTACATCCATTTTGAGAGCAAAAATTAGTACACACATAGATAATAATTCCATTATGTCTGCCTCTCAAAATGGATGTAGGAACGGGTCCCGTGGTACGAAGGAGTTACTCCTCATTGACATGGCCATTAGCCAACAGGTTCGTCGATCTCGCAGGGATCTGTCCACATGCTGGATAGATTATAAGAAGGCCTATGACTCGGTGCCACATACATGGCTCATGAGGGTGTTGGAGTTGTACAAGATAGATGCAACTCTACGCACCTTTCTTGAGTCGTGTATGGGGCAATGGAGAACGGTCCTTCGCTATCCAGGGTGCCGACAGATCCAGGCGAACGATGAACCTGTATGGATCAAGCGGGGAATATTCCAGGGCGACAGTTTGAGTCCACTTTGGTTCTGCTTAGCCCTGAATCCTCTAAGCACATTGCTGGAGGACTCAGGTCTAGGCTATCGGTTGAGGAGAGGTGGTCAGGTCATATCTCACCTTCTTTACATGGATGATCTGAAACTCTTTGCCCTCAGCAAATTGCAACTAATGGAGCTACTGAAAGTAACTGAAACTTTTAGTAGTGCCATCAGGATGGAATTTGGTGTGGACAAATGTGCAGTCATGCATGTGAAGGAAGGGGGGATTATGGAATCTGAAGGGATTCAGCTTTCAGATTCCATACACCTCAGATCACTCTCCTCATCCGAAACCTACAAGTATTTGGGTATGTCGGAAGCACTAGGCATTAATGTACCGGACGTGAAACAATCGTTGAGGGAGCGCTTCTTTGGACGCCTGAAAAAGGTTTTAAATAGCCTTCTTTCAGGCGGAAACAAGGTGCGCGCCTTCAACGGTTGGGTCATGCCGGTTTTAATGTACTCTTTCGGCATACTCAAATGGACTCAAACTGAACTTGACGCCTTGGATAGACGAGTCCGTACGCTGTTGACCGCAAATCGGATGCATCACCCACGATCATCGGTGATGAGGCTGTACATCCCGCGGAAGTGCGGGGGTCGAGGCTTTTTGAATGCTAAGACCCTCCACAACCGCGAGGTGTACAATCTCAGAGAATATTTTTTGAAAATGGAAGTGGGTATGCACCGAGATGTGGTCACAGTGGACAAAGGACTCACTCCGCTGTCCATGGCTAAAGAGAACTGGCGCAAACCTGTGGTACTCAGTACCGAAGACCGCAGGGAGGTATGGAAAGGCAAGGAGCTTCACGGACGCTTCTACCGGGCTCTTCATGGGCCCGATGTAGATTTTCTAGCGTCCGTGTCCTGGCTGCGTTTCGGTGACCTCTTCGGGGAAACTGAAGGTTTTGTCTGTGCGATTATGGACGAAGTTATCTTGACGAACGACTACCGGAGACATATTATAAAGGATGGGACGATTGACGTGTGTCGGGCATGCCATCGTCCAGGTGAATCCATCCGACATATTATCTCTGGTTGTTCTCGTCTTGCTAACGGCGAGTACTTGCACAGGCACAACCTCGTAGCCAGAATCATCCACCAGCAACTTGCGTTGAAATACAAACTTGTGGAATCTGAAGTACCGTATTACAGGTATGTGCCCGACCCAGTTCTCGAGAAAGACCATGTCACGTTGTACTGGGATCTGCCTATCATTACTGACAGGACTATTGTCGCCAATAAGCCTGACATAGTAGTGATAGACAGATCAGCGCGCCGCGCAATGATAATCGATGTTACCATCCCGCATGACGAGAACCTCGTGAAGGCAGAGAAAGATAAACAAATCAAGTATCTCGATCTGGCACGCGAGGTTGTCGACATGTGGAATGTGAGCTCGGCTATCATTGTGCCGATTGTCGTTACGGCCAATGGCCTGATGGCAAAGAGCCTCGACGAACACCTTTCGAGGCTCTCTCTTGGGGGTTGGATCAAGGGCCTGATTCAGAAGGCAGTACTCCTCGATACGGCTCGTATTGTGAGGAGGTTCCTGTCTCTGGAGCCCTAACCACCGGTAGCTTGGACCCTGCTCCCACACCGGCGGACCTCTATTTTTGTATTTTTAAATGTTTTTTTTTTTTGTATCCCTTCTTTAAAAATATTTAAAAATGTAAAAATATGTATATTTAAATGAATAAACGAAATAATAATGTTACAAAATAAAACAAAATAGGGGAACAGTGTATAATGGGGACACACACACTTGAGACATACTTACACAACACTAAAGGCGTGTCCAGACATGTATAGCTGGGTACTCACTTAGCAGCGTAGCACGTAACGTATCAGATACGGTATCAACCTGCAAGTGGGTACGGCTCGTCCGAGCACACTGCGAGCCGCCTTTGTGTTTGTATAGCTGGGTACTCACTTAGCAGCGTAGCACGGAACGTATCAGATACGGTATCAACCTGCAAGTGGGTACGGCTCGTCCGAGCACACTGCGAGCCGCCTTTGTGTTTGTATGACTCGCCGAGAGGCGGTATCACTGCGAACTTACAGCGAGCGGTTCGCAGCGGGCTCGTGCCTACGTACTCACTTGATACCGTATCTGATACGTTACGTGCTACGCTGCTAAGTGAGTACCCTACCCAGCTTATTATTTGCCCGATCCGATCCCCGTACCCGTATTGTCGACGCGTATCATGATCGCATATGTGGACGGGTAATGATACGCGTATCATGATACGGGATCTAGATACTCCGTTAAGATACGGCCCGTCCGATGTCGTGTCGGTTTTTTGTCTGATCATCAAAGTTGATACAGAATTGAGAAGATACGGTACGGAGCAAATCGGAGGCGTCCACAACTTGATATGGGGCTTGATACAATACGTAGATACGGATACGGTGATCAGATACGGTGATGGAATCGGTCAAAAGATCATGTCTGGACCCGGCTTAACGTAGCGCAAGCGCCATCAGGACGTCATTTGCAAGCGGACATTAACAAATGGCGTCCTGTTGGCGCTTGCTCTACGTTAATATCGTGTTAAGTTTGCCTTAAGTGTGTGATTTCCCATCATACCCCGCGTTCCGCCTTATACCTACACTGTTCCCTTACATCGTCTGTAAAATTTGCAAGTTGAGTTGGCAATGGGCAGGCCACATCGCTCGTAAAACTGATAACCAATAGGGAAGAAAAGTTCTCGAGTGGCGACCACGGGCCGGAAGATGCAGCGTAGGTCCACTAGGTGAATAGACGACATCGTGAGGGTCGCGGGCAACCGATGGATGCAAGTGGCGAATTGTCGTTCGGCGTGACGGTCTAAGGGGGAGGCCTAAGTTCAGCAGTGGACGTCTTCCGACTGATGATGATATATAATATAGGCTTTTGTATATTACTCGGTTTTAAAACCTTATTTTACATTTCAGGTATCGTAGTAACCTTCCCAATAGTGCTAGTCTTAGTACTATTATGGAGAAGAGGATTCTTCTCCAAGTTACGAACGCGTAAGAACTATGATTCCGACGAAGAACGAGAAGATTTATAGTATTTCTGGGATAGGTAACTATTTTTGTGTTACGATCCCGTATTTTAATATAAATAGTTATAAGTAGTTATTTTTGTATGTAAGTGACACTTCATCTTACCACAAAAAAATAAACATAATCCGTGGTACCACAAAAAATTTTAAGCGTCTATTGAACACTTGTCTAAAAAAATGACAGATTATGACGTTGAAATAAGGTCCGTTTTGCAGTCACACTTTTTTAAGACAAGTGTTCAACAGTTGTTTATTTTTTTTTTGTGGTAGTGCGGGATATGTTGAAAACTTGTCAAAAAAAAAATGTCAACCTTCAAATGACATTTTGACGTTGATATAAGGATCGTTATGCAGTTACACTTTTTTTAGACAAGTGTTTAACGGTGTTTAACATTTTTACTTTGTGGTAAGGCGGTAAATGTGTGTAATTTAATTCGATAGAAATGTAACGTCAAAAGTCCCCAAAATGTGAAAACTCGTGATAAAGTCCCAAGGCTGTCAAAGATGAAAAAGTGTAAAAGAAACAAAATAAATTCTAAGAAAAAAGTTGTGTTATTTTATTAAGAATAGTGACATAATATTTTATTTTCTAATTTTTCAGTCTAATTACAAAATGAGTATATAATTCGTTTTCTTTAAGAAATTTGCAGGCTGATCCCCCATGTCGTTCGGCGTGGTGGTCTGGGAGATCACTCAACTAGTATTTTGGTGTCTATTATGGCATCAAATAATTTACATTATTAAAGTAAAGAATGAGTTTATAAGGGGCAGTTTGAAAGTGGCGCCTGTTACAGAAGAAATGAAAGGGAATCGTCTATCTTGGTATGGACATGTGACGAGGAGGGATGACAATCATGTGACTAAGAGAGTGATGAGTATGAATGTTGATGGATGGAGAGGAAGAGGAAGGCCAAAGAAGAGATGGATGGATTGTCTAAGGAATGATATTATGAAAGAAAAAGGAGTAGATGATACTATGACGTGTGATAGGGGAGAATGGAAGAAAAAAACGTGTTGCGCCGACTCCAAGTAAAATGGGATAAGGGCAGGAAGATGGCATCAAATAATTTATTCATCTATCCATCTGCTGTTCAGCAGTGGACGTCTTCCGGCTGATAATGTTGCAAGGGTCTGCTGTCCCCTGAAGTAAGTTGGTGCCACTCCACTGTGCTACTAAAGCCCTGATCTACATTTCAAGTCATTTAATCTGATTGTAGTAGTTAATGCTTGCGTTTTGATAGACCACGATTTTTGGCAAGCCGCCGAAAGCTTTATTGCTGGAGCTTTACCTATGAAAAAGGGAAAAATAAGTAAGTATGGAAGAATTGAAAACCAACCCCCCTAGACAAGTCGCAAACGATAATCGTTAACGCTCGGTTCTCCCCAATAGATTTTCAACCTTATTCCTTCGAGTCTTTAGTTGAAAATCTATTTAGGATTTCTAAGCGTTAGCGACTGGAACGAACGACAACGCCATGAAATCTTCAATAGATTTTTAACTAAAGACTCGAAGGAATAAGGTTGAAAATCTATTGGGGAGAACCGAGCGTTAACGATTGTGACTTGTCTAGGGGGCAGATGTTTTTTTTATCGAAACTTTGCCTCAAACTAGTGTGTCTCGTCTGTATATTTACTAGTTCGATTTTTGCGTTCGACTCCACTACCATTGTCACTAGTCTCACTCACAACACGATATTGTTCCTGACACACAAAACTCCCTGTATCTGCTCGTGAATTATTTACCATGTTTTTTCGGTTTTTACACAATAGGGTAGGGTCAAAATAATTACATTCTATTTAGTCCGTATTTTATATTATAAAAAAATATTGGACACGTATTTTTTCTTTTTCCGATTAAACAAAAAAGAACAAAGAGCCTATAATTAAGTTACCTGTGACGTCACTCTGCGCGAAAAATGCCACGCATCGTGACGTCACACGTAACTTTAATAGGCTATATCTTTGTCATTTTTGGTCTAATTTACAAGTAAAGAAAAACGTGTCCCTTATTTTTGAATAATCTAAAAGACGGACTTATTACATTTTTTAAGCAACTAGCCTATTGGACCACTGGGTTCCAGGCCCTCGACGGTTGAAACCCATCCTCACGATTGAAATTTTTATATTTCGTGATTTCGATCGCTTCTCGAACCAATCTCAAAACATTTAAACTCACATACACAAACACACAGACCCGGAACAAAGAAGCACAAATAGATACTTACAACTTGTGAGAATATTTCTTACGAATTGTGGTGCTAGGAACTTTTTAACTTTGCCTCTAAAGACAGCCAACCTGAAAAAAAAAGAACTTGTAAAGGGGTTTGCAACTTCTTGGCATCAATGTTTTTTTTCTTTCGCCAGTAATGAAATTTTGGTCATTAGTAGACCATAACCTAAGAAGTTCTTAAAAAAATAAAAAAATATAAACCGTAACTAACCAGAGATATGACGGTCTTTATTTTATTCTAATCTGGAGTTATTTTTAGTAGGTAGTACAAAATACAAACCACCATATCTCTGGTTGGTTACGGTTTAGAAACTTTATTTTTCTATGGACTTCTTAGGTAGTAGTCTAATTATGGGCCAAAGTTTCATCACTGGCGAAAGAAAAAAAAATGATGCCAAGGTCCGTACTAAAAGTTGCAAACTCCTTTATATGGAAACGCATGATACATATTTTTTTTGGCGTGGTAAAATTATCAAATGAGTCCTTCCACCCCGGGCAGGGCGGGAGGGACTGTCAGACTTCTACTGGTTAAAATCCACGGTGTCCTTCGGTAGCTCTTTGTATACCGGAGTCGCGGTATCGTATGTCCCGCAACCAGCATGATACATCATCATCGTCATAACTGTAGATAACACACACAACAATTAGACATGTATGTTTTTTTTATCTATACATATGAACTTGTATTATTGTGTATTTTTCTTTTTTGTTTTGTTTACCCTGTGACATGTACCTATGATTTTTTTTTATTTATACAAACTGACATTTACAATTATTTTTATATACATTTTGACATGACGTAATGTTCTTGACATGAATGTTTCCTTTTAAAGGTTTTGTTTTTATTTCTTGAATATTACTTTTAATTCTGTTTGTTGTGAATGTGAGGATCTATATTGTGATCGGCTTCCAGTCGAACCAGATGCAGCTGAATATCAGTATTTTACATGGAGCGACTGCTTCTCAGACCTCCACAACCCAGTAAAATTACCCAGGTAATACGATACTCCATGGTAAGACTGGTTGTCAGACTTTAGAGCTTCTGACTAACAGTAACGACTGTCAAGGATCTACAAACGACAGCCGGGACCAACAGCTTTACGTGCTTTCCGAGGCACTGAGGAAAATCGCTATGACAGATGGTCACCCATCCACAGACTAAACTCAGCAAGCGCGGCTTAACTCGAAAGATCGGCCTGTGCGGCTGTAATTATTTAGCCACGAGCTCCTCTCTACCACCACTCTTTCTGACCTAGACTAGAAGCAAATAACAGTAGTCAGTACTCACTCGCTGGAAGTCGGGCCTGCTAATTTCATCACCTGTGCTCTCATACAACGGTAACTGTGAGAATTCCTGAAGTGTTTGCATCTGAAACATTACAATAATTTCATGTTACAAAATTAAAAATACATCTACCACGACAGAGCTACATTTACAATGAGAACCGCTTTTTTTCCATAGGTAAATAATGTTCCCACTGCTGGGACACACAGGCCTCCTCTCTGTGAGAGGGAGTGGGCCATAATCCACTACGAGAGCCTAAGGCGCATTGGTGGATGTCACATGTCTTCGATTTTTTGGTCACTGCTCTCGTTGTAACTATATAAACTAAAATACCTCTCGAATTGAGAACCTACTCTTTCGAAGTTGTTTAAAAAATATGGTTCTACTTACCTTGCACCATAAGAGCAACAGCAAAAATTTGAGTCCCTGAAACAATTTCAGTACATTATTTCATAATTTCTGAAACAATGAACGATGGAAATAAAAAAAGAATTTGCGGAGTGTTGAGACTTTCTACTTTATTCCTAATAGTTTTTTTCTAAAGTAACTATTATGTAAGCAGTTTTGAAACCTTTACCTTGAAACTTTAGCCCCCAAGCTAACCCTGGAAAAAAAAACATAATACTTAACATGACAGTAAATCAGACGACATCATAAAAAGTTGATAATTTTTTCGTTCATACAATTTGTATGAAAAAATATTTTTTCGTTCTCCCGATTTTTTTCTTCCATTACAATGAAATGATCCTTACATGAAACAGAACAGCATTAAAAAAAATGGTCAGTTTCACTCATTTTTGCGGACAACTCTTGACCAAAATAATAAAAACGCCAAAGTGGTCAACATCAAAAAAGAGATAAAGGTTCCTAAGAAAGTTTTCCCGTATCTTTTATGGATGCGGATTTCTTCCTTTTGGCCAATTTAAAAGAAACACTCTGTATAACAAAAAATCGTATGAAAAAAAAAGTAAAGCTCGAAAAGTTAGTTTTTGTGGTTATTTTTTAACTCGGTAAGTATTTTTTTAGATTAAGGTGTTAAAAAAAGGTTCAGAATAGATAGAAAAAAAGAGGAAAAAACAACCTTACCATCCCAGTTTATAAGGCCTGTTTCTTCGATTAATAGTGGAATATAATCTCTTGATACCGTGAGCTGAAAACAAGACAATATATTGAGTTTTACGTGAATAAAGGCATATCATTTAACTAAAATTGTGTCCCGAGACACCACTTGCGGAGGTGGCGCCCAGCAAGCCACTCCTGCGTCAGAATCAATAGTGGCCACCACCAGAATAGAAAAAAAAGAAAGACGCACGATAAAAACCCGGAGCATCGCTCTACTCGGGATTTTGGGCATCGCTGTACTCGGGCTCTAATTTTTTTTGGTTACTTGTTCAAATACGCCCACCTGCGTAGCTACTTGCATACCTATAGTTACGCCACTGTTTGATTGGATGAAAATTTCCGTGTCAAAAGAGAAAAAGGATCCGTTAAAATTTAATCTAATAATATACCTTGATGCTCCACAACTTCTTCACGTAATAACCGTTTTATTTCACGGATTATATGTCTGAAATGACAAGAAACTATCGTTATTCGGTTACATATCTTAAAATGGAATCTAGATACTCGTATTATAAGGCCCCTAACACACGGTGTATTTTAAAAGCGCGTTATTCGGTTAAGTATCTAAATATGGAATCTAGATATTAGGCCCCTAACACACGATGTATTTTAGAAGGCAATTTTACACATTTTTGTGAACCCACTTTTAGCCAAAAATAAATAGGTATGCCAAAAATGTTATCATGAATAAAAAATCTAAAATTCCCACGTTTTAAATGTACTAAAAATTAAAAAATATTCCTATGGGGCTGAGAGAGGGGCCCTCAACCCGTGGTGGCTATATTATTACAAGAAGTGACCATGGGTGTAACTTGCAAAGATACGCCCTGTAAAAAGCGCTTCTGGACTGCCATTTTAAATGTTTTTTTTTTTAATTTCTTATTTGTAAATACTCAAAAATGTAACGAATAAGTTAAAAAATGAATAAAGAGAAGAAAATAATATTTTAATTTGATCAACTTACATGCTTCTTTCATTTTCTGAGCTCACCAAAACACTGACGAGGGAACTGCGATCCAAAATATTTTTTTTGACTGAAACAAAAAGTATTAAATACTTAACAATGTGAAATTCAGTTTGTTTGTGTCTTTCTTGTACGTTCCTGCTTAAATTGCTGTACTGATTTTAATAGAGATAGGGCCTATAACAATCTCTGTACCGAAATCATTTTTTTCTGTGATTATCAAATCATCAAGTGTATGTGAGAAAAATTCCTAGTGTGAGGCAACGTTTTTTTTAATTAAAAATGCGTTATCATAACAACTGTTGTTTCTATTCCCAACCTAACTCTCTTTTGCTGACTGTATTTTTTTACACTTTTCCCAAACTACTGCAGCTCCTGAAAGCCAGAATCAACAGTGGCAACCACCAGAAAAGCACCGAGACAATGAAGCTCGACGTGTCCCGGAGAATGTATTTACCTGTCTTATTGGATCCTGCAACGAAATTAATTAAAAAGAATAGTGGATGATTATGGAAATAAAATACCTATAAAAAGGATTAATGACTTCATCATCATTATCATCTCAGCCATAGGACGTCCACTGCTGAACATAGGCCTCCCCTTTAGATCTCCACATATACCGGTTGGAAGAGACCTGCATCCAGCGTCTTCCGGCGACCTTTTTAAGGTCGTCTGTCCATCTTGCTGGTGGACGTCCTACGCTGCGCTTGCTAGTCCGTGGTCTCCACTCTAGTAATTTTCGACCCCATCGGCCATCTGCTCTGCGAGCAATATGGCCTGCCCATTGCCACTTCAGCTTGCTAATCCGGTGGGTTATATCGGTGACTTTAGTTCGTCTACGGATCTCCTCATTTCGGATTCGATCACGTAGAGAAACACCGAGCATAGCCCTCTCCATAGCTCGTTGAGCGACTTTGAGCTTTGAGATGAAGCCGATAGTGAAAGAACATTAATCACTTACATAGTTTTAATGGCAATTTAAGTATGCTTCCAAGACGACGATCCATAAGGCTACCATCAGTACTGAAAGAAACAAAAATACAATGTTTTATTTACTCATTTCACTTTTTTTTTAAACTGTACCTTTTTTTTTAGGTTGTAAAATCATCAAATGAGTCCTCCCGCCCTGGGTGGGGCGGAAGGGACTGTCAGAATTCTACTGACTAAAATCCACGGTGTCCTTCAATAGCCTGTTATGTGCCGGGGTCACGGTAAGGGAATAATCCCGCGACCCCGGCAGGCTTTGGCCCTCTGAGAGGGGGCCCCGTCATTATGCTGACGCTCTTTGAGGCGCGCGTGGGGCACAACGCGCCTAATACTGTACCTTAGCACGAATTTTCACTATTTTACTTTACAGCGTTTTTCCAGTATTTACAGCGTTTTTGTATGAAAAAATGGAACAGCGCCTCTGGTGTGCGAAGAAAGAACTAATTTTTTCCTTGAAAATTGTCAATTTACAATTTCAAATTCCAGTTTACTTTACGTCTCAAATACTGAAAATTCGTGCTAAGGATACGGTTCCTTAGGAAAACAGTAATAAGGATCTTAGATACTAGACGGGGGGCCACGCATTCAATACGAGTGTGTGTCAAATTCTAAAATAACGAGAGCGAAACCGTGGGTATAAACAAGTAAATTATAAATTAAAAAAAAAGCTTTTAGAAAAAGAAGTGTAAAATAACCTTTCTGGTATTTTTTCTTTATTTACTTTTTTTTCGAAATTCAGTTTGTTTTTTTCTTGTTTTATTGACTTTTCTTTCGAAAGTCGGTCTTTTTTCCCTTTATTGACTTTTTTTTTCTCTAATATGGAGGTGTACTTACGAGGTTTCAGATTCGTCAATGGTACTGTAGGCGGAATCTGTAAAGTCTCTGCCTGCATCAGATTTATCTGCAAAATTACGTGCTTGATAAAAGAATTATTAAAAAAAACCGACTTCTAGAAAACACTAAAAATGTAAAATAGCTTTTGAACGAAAAGTTATTATTGAAAGTCGATGACTTCAGTTTTTATTTTTGCCACCGACTTCCAATAATAATTAAAAAAAATTTGAAAAAAAGACGAATCGAGAATTGGGTTATCTCTCAAGCTCAGTTTTTCGAAGTCGGTTAATAAATTTAATTGAATGTATAATTTTGCGTCTGGCAAGGTGTAATGACCAATTAAATTATCTGGTTCATTAATTTTCCTTGTCTTTATATATTCAATTTTAAAGGTATAAAGGGGTCGATAATAGTTATTTGAACAAGAATGCAAAGTTGCTTTTTATCCGCGTGCTCAATTTTGATGACGAGTAAGCAAAGGATTCTAAAATTGAATCACGAGAGCACGAGTGATTCGAAAATTAGAACCTGAGCGGTAGCGACGGAATCAAAAGAGCACAAGGTGAAAAATCTTTGCACTCTAGCGCAACACGTAACTTTTCATCCCACCTCAGCGAAAAAAGGAACTAAAACAAATAAAATCTATTTTTGATATTTGATGTGGTACAACAACCTTCGAACGTCAAATGTGCACCAGTGCAAGCGATCAGCTGTTGCGGTCACCGGCCGCCATTACTGCTACAACTCTTTAGTGTCTGTATTGCATACGATGTTCTAAATTCAATTTACTTTATCCTCAAGAGGATAAAAAACCGGCCAAGTGCGTGTCGGGCCACGCACAATGTAGGGTTCCGTAGTTGCCCATCAAAATACTTATGCGAACTAACTAAACTGATTCGCTGAATTTAATTTAAAAAAGAAGAACTTTCAAAATCGGTCCAGGAGTCTTTGAGAAATCGGGGAAATTACATAAGAAAAAAGATTACAACGAATATAAAACCTCCTCCTTTTAAAATAGTTTTTTTAAAATAGAGTTTTTCAAAATAGTTGACGATAAAAACCTACCTATCCCCAAAAAACATACCTATAAAAGCTGTAAAAATAAAGTTTACAAACTTTCATTTGCAGTTGTCTCCGATACATTTTGTTTAAGAAAATATGATATCAAGTACATTTTATAAGTTGGTCGACTATTACTCGTAAAGTTGTAAAGCCTACTTAGTCATGATAATTTTCTTTTAAACTTCGTTATATATACTACTATTGTGAATTTTTTCACACCCCCAAACGTAACCGTTTAGCTGGTAGAGGGGGGGGACACTCGAATCGAGCAAAATTTAGCACTTTAAAGCTTAATATTTCACAAACGAATTTTTTTTTCAAAAAATTGTTAATGGAAACTATCATTATTTTTTAAAGGCCTATTTAATGATACCCCACACTAAGGGGTACGCGAGAAAAAAAAAAATCGTCACTTTACGTGTAAGTACTGGAGGTACCCTAAAAAAAAATATTTTGCGAGATTTTATTTTACCACTTTTTCGGCACAACAAATTCGTATATTTACACCAAATTACAGCTCTCTAGTACTGTGCGTCTCTGAGCTAAACTGCGGACAGACGGACGGACGGACGGACGGACGGACATGGCGAAACTATAAGGGTTCCTTGTTGACTACGGAACCCTAAAAACGGCCTTTGCGCTCAGATATCGAAGAGCAAAAATACTCTTTCCGAGATGGGGGGATGAAAAACATTTTTTCTTGGGATCAAAACAATTGCATCTATAAATATGTCTAGCTTCGTTCAAAAACAGTTTCTCTCAGCTTGGGGGTGGAAAGTGACAGAGATATACAAGTTGACTAGCGCCATCTCGTTCACTCACTGGAACAAGCCTGATTTTATGACGTTGTAATACCCCCCCAGGTCTGCATTCTGAGTTTAGGGATCACTGAAGAAATACTCGTATTGAACAAGTTTTTAACGTATCTCAGAGACTTTCGCAAAAATTCACCAGGTTCTCGTAATTATTTGGCAGGAGTATAAAAACTTCTTAATGATATAGTTCACTCACCTAACTTGATATTAACTAA
Source organism: Agrotis segetum (assembly GCA_036375495.1). Lineage (NCBI taxonomy): Eukaryota > Metazoa > Arthropoda > Insecta > Lepidoptera > Noctuidae > Agrotis > Agrotis segetum. The sequence continues at coordinate 399,619 of JAQSVV010000197.1, read as the reverse complement.
TGAAACAGTGTACGAAGTGCGTCTTTTCAACTTTGTGCTGAAAAAGAAAATAACAGTCGTGGTAATTAATTGTTGACCATTATTGACAGACCACGATATTTTTCGATTTTGTCGTAGCCATTTAAAAAAATCTGTCGTAAAAGGAAGGGCACATTTATCGAAGGGGTATGGTATACTTGAAAAATTGTTTTGTTTAAATAAAATTAAAAACAATTCAATCGTAATGTTGTTAAAAACGCAAATTTTCTAGGAAAAGACATATTTTAGATAACATTTCACAAAATCCCAACTTATATTTTCGTGTGAAACTAAGTTGAGGTTCGCCCTCGACCTGAGTAAGTTGGGTCACTCCATTTTCCAAACACCCTATTTTCATGAAGACCATTTGATTTCGTGGTCAAATTGCTCAACAATTTTCGTTGCTTTACATTAAATATCGTCACGAGAAAAGATCTTCTTTCTCGCTCTACTATTGGTGTTTCTGAATGACAGAAAGGGACTTACGGGGAAAAACTGATATTTAAAAAAAATATTCGAAGAGGACAGAGAGATATTCAGAAAAATATTTCTTTAGTGGTAACACACTGCGCGTAAGCCACACTAACGGGAAATGCCGTTAATTTTCTTACAACAAAATAGTTAAACATCTGTTGAACACTTGCCTAAAAAGATCGTCAACTGTAAAAAGATCGTCAACTGTAAAACGACATTTGACGTCGACTTAAGGGCCGTTTTGCGGTTATTACTTTTTTTAAACAAGTGTTGATCAGATATTTAAATTGTAATAAAACGGTAAACGACTTTTAAACGTAACATTAATAATTAACGTCATTTTCCGTTAGTTTGAACCCAGCATTAAACACTTGTAAGAGAACTTACTTAGAGCGAACGGTGACTGGAAATTCAGAATTCTTGCGCAACGCCATGTTGGCTATCTCCGTAGACATACCGAGCTCTGGGAAAAGATTATAAAATCTTTAATATTTAAACGTTTCTTCGTTTGCGTGGCTAGCTGACTGACTGAAAAATCTACCGTTTTTTATGCCATAAAGTTGATTAGCAAGCATACGACGAGGGTCGACGGCGCCTCAAAGAGTGTCAGCAAGATGACGGGGTCTCCCTCTAGAGGGCCAAAGCCTGCCGGGGTCGCAGGACTTATTTCCTTACCGTGACCCCGGAACATAAAGGGCTGTTGAAGGACACCGTGGATTTTAGTCAGTACAAGGCTGACACATTCGATGATTATTCCACGCTAAAAAAAAAAGTGCCAAAGTCAGTCCTAAACGTGAATTTAAGCACCAGTTTCGTATATAGACTGTATATACTTTAGTATTTACTTTCGATGATGACATTTGTCTCGGCCTTAATATTAGTCAAGATTTTGGAAATTGGAAACCCTTTATTGAAAATTAGAAGGGTAAAGTGTCAAAAGGAAATCAGTATGTACTCACCCGCTATTCTAAGATCACAGCAGGTTGGCTGTAAAAAGAATTTGTATTATTTATACTCCTGTAGGTTGTTTGTTTAAACGTGCTAATTACGGGCGAGCGGTAAGATCTTTAGAAATGTTTGGCACACGCTACGTGACGCCGCCCATAGCGAATTCGCGAACTTAAAAAGTAACTATATTGTCTTATTCGCGCAGCGACAACGGACGCGTCGCGCCCGTCGTTAGGCTTTGTTGAACGTCTTTTTAAGCGCTTCTAATGTATATGGTGACTGGTAATTAGTGTACGACACTTTAAACACGTGATTGTGCTCGTAATAACAAACAACTTTTACTATGGGAACAAACCTGAAAACGCGAAAAAAATCAGCTGTTCAGTACATTTATGTTTGCTTGAACAGCTGATATTTTTTTCACTTGTAGATGTAATACTAACAACAGGTTCGTATATGTCCTGCCGTTTTCTGGCATGTCTACGACGTGGTGGAACTACAGGAGGAGGAAGAGGTAAAGGTGGAGCGCTGGCTTTGACACTGAAAATAAATAAAACAGACACTAACATGACAACAAGTTGAAACATGGGTTGAACAATTGTCTAAAAAAAGTGTAACATCGATAAATGGTGGACATCCCTCCGGTCAAAGCGTTTTGCCAATACCTTTATTGTACGCACAGCTAAGGAGTGGAATTTCCTGCCGCCATCTGTATTTCCCGACAGCTATAACCTTGGGGTCTTCAAGCCAAGAGTGAACAGGTTACTTCTAGACAAGCGTGCTTCATCGTCGACCACATCATCGCTTACCATCAGGCGAGATAGTAGTCAAACGCGAACCTATCTTTAAGAAAAAAAAACTACAAAAAAGGGATTTGACGTTGATATAAGGGTCATTTTCCAGTTACACTTTATTTAGACAGGTGTTCAATAGATGTTTAACTCTTTGTAGTAAGACAGAAAATGTCGTTAAAACTTCCCTTAGGTTATTATCAATCCCAAAGAAGTAAGATATTTACGGACTTAAAAATTGATTTTATTACCTAGAACTGTAATTAAACTCACTTGTATTTTGAATGTAAACTAGTGATTTTGTTCAGTAACTCTTGCGTCACAACTGTAGTTATTCCGATTTCTGAAATGAGACGTTTTGTTATCAGTATCGAATTCATTTTTGCTATAAATTGTTGTTTAATTAAAATAGAATAAAGAAGAAAAACATTTACAGCTTGGCCAGAACGTCTTGAAATGGAACTAATATTTTTGTTTGCTGACAACGTATAAAATATTTGATATTTAATGTAAACAAAGAACGCAGGTTCGTTAGATTTATTATTGTGCCATAAAACTTAAGTAATAAATGAAAAAAAAAACATTCACAGTGCTGGTAGCGAGAGCACAATATAATATTTCTTTTTAGCAAAGACTAAAAAGAAATATTATATTTCGGCAACAGCCAGCGTTTTCACTCGCTAAAACTATAAAATTATCCCATGGGTACATTAAAATCTCGACGGACGATCTCCGGCCACTGTAGGCGCGGGCATGCGGGCGGCGAGCAGTGATCGACTCGCTGTCAGACCATGGACCATGCCCGGGTCGACGGCGCATTGTGTTTCATGCCGCCTCAGCATAATGACGGGGCCTCCCTTAAGAGGGCCAAAGCCTGCCGGGGTCACGTGACTCACGAATTACCGTGACCCCGGAACGACCCAGTAATGGGTTATTGAAGGACACCGTGGATTTTAGTCAGTACAAGTCTGACAGTCCCTCCCAGTCCTCCCACCCTGCCCTGGGTTGGAGGACACATTAGATAATTTTACCACACCAAAAAAAAAACGTTTAATATCTGGAATTCTGGATGTAAACTATCAAAAAAAAAACTTATATTTTGTAATAAGAAGGTAGGATATTATATTTTGTAATAAGAAGGTAGGATATTAGGATTTACCTGGGTAATCCTTTTTGCTATTGCCCACAGTCTGGAAATAAAAGCAGTTCTAAAACCAAAAACAGAAAGCAAGTAAAAACCTGATTAGAAAAAAGGAAAAACTCAGCACACTACACGGGCAAACCCAGGAGTTAATACGAGTATGACTTGAGAAGTTACTTATACTACTTATTAAGTATTGACTCGAGAGTAGTGGAGGCCCAGTGGTATCGGTCCCGACTTACGAGTTGTAGGTCGTGGGTTCGAACCTCGTCAGGCGCATTACTTTGTGTAATTTATTATTTTCATCACCACTCTCACAAAACGGTGAAGGAAAACATCGTGAGGAAACCGGCATGACCTAGAACCAAAAATTCGAAGACATGTGACATCTGCAAATCCGCAATGGGCCCGCGTGGTGGATTATAGCCCACTCTGTCCCACTGAGAGGAGGCCTGTGTCCCAGCAGTGGGAACATTAATGCTGATGATGATGATTGACTTGCACTGTGTGAACCACACATAACAGTCGCGACATTTCAGTTTAGCATAAAGACGTAATTCAAGCATGTCTCTTTTAGCACATTGAACTTGTTTATTTTCCTAAAAACACACATATTTCACAACATAATAATTATGTAAATGTTAAAAAATTAAGTCCCTAAACACTTACTTCTACGTGTTGATTTCTTGTGCCTTGCACGGACGAATTAAGAGGCAACGTTTGATCGGATACCGCCACTTTGCTGAAAAAAAATGGTAGAAGGAGTATCAATCGAGGAGCTCGTGACTAAATAATTACAGCCACACAGGCCGATCTTCCGGGTTAAGCCGCGTTTGCCGAGGTTGGTCTGTGGATGGGTGACCATCTATCATAGCGAGCTTACTCCGTGCCTCGGAAAGCACGTAAAGCCGTTGTTGTCGGCTGTCATTTGTAGATCTTTGATAGTCGTTACTGTTAGAAGCTCATAAGTGGGATATCGTTTTGCCCCGTTACTGTTGTGGAAGTCCGATAGGCAGTCGCTCCATGTAAAATACTGATATTCAGCTGCATCTGGTTCAACTGAAGGCCGACCACAATAGTGTTGGGAAAAGGCAGGCAGATGATGAAGATGATTACTGGTCAGTCCGAGCAGTCCGTCTTAATGGAGACGTTGCAAGAAAACATGTAATGCCATAAGGTGAGAAAGTGGTCAAACGCGAACCTATCATTACATAAAAAACATGCTGTGCCGACCACAAATGAAATGGCATAATATAAGCACAGTCTAATAATCATATGATTTTTATACTGTGATATAAGCCTGCCTTTCTCCTGCTGCCATTTTTTTTTGGGACAAACCCACCACACTATTCCCAAACCACTGCAACTCCTGAAAGCCAGTATCAACAGTGGCAACCACCAGAAAAGCGCCGAGACAATGAAGCTCGACGTGTCCCAAGGAAAATGAATTTGTCTGTCGTGGATCCTGCATTGAAATTTATCAGAAAAGAATAGTGGAGGAGTAGGAAAATTAAGTTTCCACTTCCCTCCATGTAAGCAGGAGACAGAACTAAACAAGGCCAATAGGCACAAAGGGACATTACAACTGGGAGAAGCCTAGTTGCCTAGCACCACGGGTAAAAATGACTCCTAATATGAATGGGCCCTAAATTGTGAGCTACTATATTTGATTCCTGCCATCTCTAGTTTCCTGCCCCTGAGATTGGAGATTAATACCTACTAGACAAATCACTACAAACCCTCACCTGGGCTTCTTATCTTTCTGTTCCTGCAAATCCTCGATGTCTGAATTGGATCCAACGAGTCTGGCCCGTTCGATGATTCCATCTCGACTACCATCGAGTCTTCTTTCATATGCTTTCATTCGTTCCCGCTCCCGTCTGGTGAAGATACAAATATTTGTCATTTCCCTTTTTTATGGATCAGAATTAGAACAAAATTCCTCATAGCCTCATAGTTTTACAGCAGTGGTAGCCCAGTGGTGTTTGGCCCCGGCTCACAAGTTGTAGGCCGTGGGTTCGAACCCAGACTGGTGCATTTCTTTGTGCAATTAATTTCATCACCACTACTTCCAAAATGGTAAAGGAAAACAGGACCAAAAAATTCGAAGGCACGTGACATCTTCCAACCCGCACTCCGGTGCACAGTCGCCACTCGAGAACTTTTCTTCCCCATCGATTATTATATTGCCTCACTGCTGGGCAAAAGCCTCTATCTAAATCGTCTAACGGCTACGTCCAGTTCATGCCGGCATTTAATTCGAGGTCTACCATCAGTCCCATTGCTATTATTTTAAGGAAACGAGAAAAACCTGCATTTTAAATAAATAATATTTTTTCTGGCCATGGCTAAACGATGATAGTACCTGTGAGACTTCGACCTGGTCCTTCTTGCTCTGCTGGAATACTTTGTCTTGGTTTTGCGAGCCGTGTAACACCCCTGGAATATCCTCTGGGCACAGATGGAGCAAAATATGACCCCTTTGAAAACTTCTGCGTTTGCAAGATTGGTTTCGCTGCAAACATCTACACACAAAACATTATGATAAGAGTATTAACGTAGCACCTCCACCCTTCAGAGGTGGACAGACGATCTAATGAAGACCACAGGAGCACGCTGGATGTGAGCTGCTTCTAATCGGTCCTATTAGTTTAAAAGGAGGTGTATGCGCTGCTGAGTGTGGCGCACAGAACTTGAGATTTAGATAGGAAGAAATCACTGATAGTCAAAGAATATCCGTTTATTATATACTTCGCTACCAAGTAACTAATGCTATCTATTATGATGTGGTGAGTACCGATGTATATGAGTGCTGAACGTGTACTGTCGCTTTATAGAGCGATTTGAGTAAAGCGATGTAAAAGTGCTGATGTGAATGCGCGCGTGCCCTGTACGATACGTGTCTCGTACATATTCCCGGGCGAGAGAGATGTGAGTGGGTGATGATCATGAGTTTACAAAAAATGCTTATATGCTAAACTTATAAATTTCACTCAAGTTACAATGTATAACTTAAATCTATGCTTAAACATAAAATGAATCAGTCACTGTCTGTAGCCACTGGTTTGGTGAACACTGGAGGTGCCTTCTTGTACCGCTTTATGCTGCTGAGTATGCTATTGAAATTCCTTAATTCAACGGTCTCTTCTCGCGACTGATGATTTGCGTCTCTCGAGTGTGGCGTCGGACCTCCGACGGGGGTGGCTGGCACTCTGCGCGCAGCTACCGTAGGAGGCTGCATCTCGGAGTCCGACTGTAAGTTGGCGCTCCTCTGCCGACGACGATAAAACCACCGACCAAAAAGAACTAGTACTGTTAATACAGCCCCCAAAACCAACACGTAGATTACTGAATATTGATGTATGTCGTGGCTTGATATTTCAGTATCCAAAGCCCTTTCTGACTTCATCTGCTCAATCTGTTCTTTAATTTGCCGAAATGAGGCTTGGTGATCGGTGATGTTGATTTCAACTTCTGGCACAGAAATGTTGATGATGTGATTGATCGGTGCTATTTGGTGTGATTCAAAGTCCGTCGCAGTTTTAACTTCCGAGTGTAGCAGCTTGTGTGAAAAAACGGTAAAGTCTTCGCCTTTAATTACGCAATCAGAATCCAGTGTAATGACCCCAGCCTTAGCGACTTGTATTGCAGTAATCTGATGCTCACATATGACGCGCAGTGCATATTGCCCGCAACAATAATAAAGGTAAGTATTTGTTCTACTCAACTCCATCCAATTATTGCGGCATGCTGCAGTATTTGTAAGACACCTGTTGGCGCCCTTATCTTTGATGCACATGCTGTCTTCTGACTTAAATTGAAAAATGGGTTTTCGAGAGTGACAGAGACGAGTTAAGTCATCGTACCGAACACATTGTTGTATGTCTCTTGCCGTCATAGCTAAGTAAGTATCTTTGCGTAAATTTATTGCAATGTAATTTGATACCGGCACGACGGCGACTGTGGTGTTTCCATGTTGTTGTGGTATTGATATCAATTGATATAAGTCATAACTCTCTCTGCTGACAAGTGGTATTCTGATTTCAAATATGAGGTATTGCTGTGTTACCCTTGTTTTGACCTTCAGAAGATGATAAATTTTGGGTAGTTCAGTCTGTATGTTTTCTATCGGTAAGGATAGCTCTCGCGATAACTGTCCGGAAATAATGCTGAGTTGTTCTCTTAGTTGCTTCGGCGAAAGTAAATGCACGCTGAACATTCCATGATGGATATCTGTTATCGTGTCGATTATTGTATCTTGTATCGACTTTAGCTTCGCAAGCATATTTGTAGCTATGATTGTGGAGAGTGCTAGCTCGTTCATAACTTCTTGTTCCTGCAGATTTTTGTTCAAACTGTTGGTAGCCTTCGTTAAATTGTTTAAATGTTGATTAATGACTTTGTGTTGCCGATTGATAGATTCCTCAGTTCTTTTGAGTAAATTATATTCTGCTTCTACCACTGAGGTCTGATTTTTCCACAGAAGTGCTAAGTGTTCCTCATTTCTTTTTATAAGAGAAATGTCTTGCTTGTATTGATCGGCGAAACGTTGATCCAAAACTCCAAATAAACTGTTAGCAACATAGCCCACACCGTCGATGAGGCCTCGCCGCTTCCGTGTGCGTTCTTCGACATGCTGATTCATTAACATTTCATTATAGTATTTTAGTTCGTCATGAGCGTGACGTAGTTGCAGTACGATGATGTCACATAGTGCCTTGTTTGTCTCTCTTTCGCACACGTTGGTTATTTGTTGAAGGTATTTTTCGAAGGTTGCTGAACCGTCCCAATACGGGCTCATGTCGTGATACACGATGAGTTTCCATTCATCTCGTATAAATTGCATGCTCGAGATACGGTCAAAGTATAACGCTTTGTTTACCGTTGTCAAACTATATGGAGATGTTGTTTGCTGCTGGCCAAAAGCTGACGTCATGAAGAGGAATATTGTAAATAGTGTTGCTATCGAATTGAATGCCGTTCCAGGTCGATATTTTGATTGATCATCCTTCTTCTTGTTTGTTTGTTTGTCTGATATTTTCCCTGTCTGATCGGTTGCTTTCGGGTCAGATACCATCACTGATAGCTTAATCACTGGGCGCTTGATGTACCCATTCTTTGTTTTCAGGGTAACTACCCGGACCAGTCCATCGGAGCCGGGATGTAGCTCAGTGACTCTGCCTAGAGCCCATCTTCCTGCGGGAAGGTTAGGCTCATGAATGATGACAACATCATCAACTCGTACATTTTCATGAGGCCTTTGCCATTTGCTTCTCGCTGAGAGTTGAGCAAGATATTCGGTTTGCCACCTCTTCCAAATATCTTCAAAAATTTTCTGAGTTCTCTTCCATCTGGTTCTTTCATCTTCTTCGGTATCCAGGATGGTCAATATGGGGCCGCTACTTAGAAAATGTGAGGGCGTCAGATAATTCAAGTCATCTGGGTCTTCTGTAATGTTGCACAGCGGCCGACTGTTGAGGCATGCTTCGAGTTGGGCCAGTAATGTACTATATTCCTCAAACGTGAGTTTTTGTTCGCCAACCACACGTCGAAGGTGATGCTTTAGGATTTTAACAGCTGCTTCCCATAGTCCTCCCGCACTCGGCCAAGCGGGGGCGTTAAAATGCCACTGAATGCCCATCTCACTGATCTCTGCATAGAACCCGTCGTTAAACGTTTTGCGTAGTTCTGCTTGTTCTTGCAGCAGTGCCTTATTGGCACCAACAAAATTGGTGCCATTATCACTGTAAATATGATGAGGCTTGCCCCGTCGTGAAGACATGCGTTTTAGGGCAGCCAAAAATGCTGTCGAGCTTAGGTCTGACACGAGCTCGAGGTGCACAGCTTTTGTTACCATGCACACAAATACTGCTATGTATCCCTTGCTTGTTTTAACTCCTCGCCCTTTATTGAGTTTCACGTCAACGTATCCTGTGTAGTCTATGCCAGTATGGTGAAAAGGACGCGAAGGATTGCTTCGAGGTTCAGGTAAGTCCCCCATCATTTGCTTTTGCTTAATCGCCTTATGCTTCTTACACGTAATGCATGTAAGCAAACGCTTCCTCACAGCTCTGTTTCCGCCTAATATCCAATAGCTCTGTCTGATGTGGGCGAGCGTCATCCGAGCCCCCGCATGAAACGTGCGGCGGTGGGCTTGGTCGATAATAAGGTCAGTAATGTGACTGCTGTGTGGTATGATCAGTGGATGTTTCATTTCTTCGTCAATATTTGCGTGCTTCAGTCTGCCTCCTACTCTCAATAAGCCGTTCTTATCCAAGAACGGGTTTAGGCATAAAGTTTTACTTTTGCGATTTATTGGCTCCTGTTTTCGTAGACTATTAATTTCTTCAGTAAATTCTATTTCTTGAACGTATTTAATAATCATATGTTTTGCCGTGTCCAATTCTTTCGCTTGCAAGTAAACAGAGTGATTGCGCTGACGTCGCGTGATACGTAACACCCAAGCAAGTATCCGTTCGGCGCGTGACATATTGCTGTTTCTATGCAATATGTATTGAATGACGTCGTCGCTATGAGGTTGAACTATGACATTGCTCTGTTTTATTTTTCGCTCCTCTTGATCCGTGACGTAGACGGACTTCTCTGCTACAGATGACTCATCGAATTCAGGCAGGAATTGAGGGCCGTTCCACCACAGGTGATGTTGCTTCAATTGTGCTGTTGTTATGCCACGGCTGGCGCAATCGGCTGGGTTGTCAGCTGATTTTATGTAATACCAATTGTCTGATTCTATGACGTCTTTGATTTTCTTGACTCTGTTCGCCACAAACGGTGTCCAACGGTTGATATTGCCTTGAATCCAGCCAAGAACTGCAGTTGAGTCCCTCCAGCCATATACTTTGATCTCGCGTCCGTGGAGGGCTTGCACTATTTTTTGCATCAGTGATGATAGTAGATGCGCTCCACACAGTTCTAGACGCGGTAAAGTTAGCTTCTTATTTTCTGGCACCAGTCTTGTTTTTGCAGCAACGAGTGTAACGTAGGTATCAATTTTACAGTACACGACACATGCATATGCCTTTATTGAAGCATCGCAAAAGCCGTGCAATTGAATAGTGTCTTGCTCCCCAATCTTGTACCACCTTTGGATTCTGAATTCACTTATGTTTTGTAAATCTGTGTTCATCTTTTCCCACTCGGTGCTTATTTTAACCGGAAGCTGGTCGTCCCATTGAATGTTAGAGAGCCATACTTGTTCGAATAAAAGTTTCAATGTTGTTGTAATCGGAGCTAGCCAACCGAGTGGATCAAATATCTTTAAAATATCTGATAGTAGTGAATGTTTTGTGTGTTTTTCTGTCTTCGATGGTGCGCCTATTTTTAGCTCGAACGAGAATGTATCTTCATTGGGATTCCATTTCAGGCCGAGAGTCTTTGTTGATTCGCCTTGCTTGAAGTCGAATGATGCTTGATTTGACGACGCTCTGTTGACGTTTTGAAGTAATTCCTCGTTGTTAGATGACCATTTTCGTAAGTTGAAACCTCCCGACCGTAGCAAGTGGATTAAATCTTCCTGCAGTTGTTTGGCGGCTGACAATGTAAAGCTTCCGCTCACGAGGTCATCCATGTAGAATTCTTCTTGCAACGCTTCAGTTGCTCTGCTGTTCTGATACTTGTATCCTTCATCAGCTGCCAACTGTTTCAAAGTCATCATGGCCAAGAAAGGGGCTGCTTTCATGCCGTAAGTGACTGTTGTAAGCTGATATTCTCGTAACTGTTGATCAGGAGAGCTCCTCCAGAGTATCTTCTGATAATTTTGATGTTCAATGCTGCAATGTATCTGTCGATACATTTTCTCTATGTCCGCAGTGTAAGCGAACTCATATTGCCTCCATCGCAAGATTAATGACATGAGATCTTGCTGTAAGTTGGGGCCACGCTTCATGAGGTCATTCAACGTATGGCCCGTGGATGTCTTCGCCGATGCATTGAATACTACTCTTAATGCAGTAGTTGTAGAATCAGCGCGCTGAACACAATGATGAGGCAAGTAGCAGGCCGGTGTTATGTTACTGGTACACTCGATCATATGATTCATTGCTTGATATTCATGAATAAACTGTTTGTATGATTCTGCTAATTGTGGTTGTTTGTTGAATTTCCTCTCAAGTTGCCGAAATTGTGCCAAAGCCATTGGTTTTGAAGCTCCCAATTTTTCTTGGAAGTTTTGTTCGAATGGCAGTTCAACAATGTAGCGACCGTCTTCGTTTCGAGTTGTTGTGTTCTTATAGTGCTGTAAGCAATCCAGATCATCCTGTGACATCCCAGCGTTTTCAGCTATGTCTTCGACTGACCAAAATTGACGAATTTCATCTATGTTATTTATCACAACGTTGCACTGGAATGTTGTTTGCACGGTCCCGCACAAAATCCAGCCCAAGCGTGTTTGTTGTGCGACCGGTTGTGATTTTTCGTGCTTGATGATACCTTCTTGAATTATGTTCGAGTATATATCGGCCCCAAGTAAAATGTCTACAGGGCGACTTTCATTAAAATCTGGATCAGCCAACGTGATATGCTCTAAAAACTTCCATGACTTTGGCTTTGTAAATGATTTATTCGGCAAATTGTTAACCAAATTGCGCATAATGAAAACATCGGTGTCAAATGTATAATCACTATGAATGGCACTGCATGTTATTCGTATGACACCTTTGCAATTATTTTCTTTAGCTCCGACACCGAATATGACCCCTTTGCAGCGGCCACGCGGTATCCGTAGCCTTTGCGCCGCTTTTTCCGTTATCAGGGATGTTTGTGAACCCTGATCAAGGAGCGCTCGCAAAGTTATCAGGGACCCATCTTTTGCTTGCACGTTGACTAATGCTGTGGTAAGCAGAGTTTCTGATAAATCTTCTTGAGACACATGATTGGTGCTGTTGCCGGTAGTTTTCTTGCTATCGGCGACCGTTGTGTTTTGTTGAACTGATCTGTTGTTTGATGTCTGTCCACCCCATTTGCCGTAAGCGTCGTGAAGAAGTGTATTATGATCTGAATTGCAGACGCGGCATCTTTTTCTTGACAAACATCCGTTGCTTTGCGTATGCACAATTAGACAATTTTTGCATAAATTGTATTTCGCAACCGCCTTCCGTTTTGCGTCCGGCTGTAACTCGAGAAATTCTTTGCACGAAAACAATTTATGTGCTTGATTGCAATGTGGGCATTTTGATGCACCTTCGTTTTCCTTTGTCAGTGAATTAGACTTATAATCGTCGTTTCTATGTTGTTTTGCACTGAATGCTTTGTATGAATGAAATTTCTTTTTCATGTGTGTAGATTCAGACTGGGATGCTTTTGATGTTTCAGGCTTGCGACGAGATGATTCCCATGATACGAACTTTCCTTCCAAAAAATTGAGAAAATCTGCTAGGTTGGGTAGCTCACGTGGCTCTACTAGTGACTCTAAGTAGTCGTTGTGAGTCTCTGCGTCCAACTTTTGAGAAAGTAAGTGTACCAATATTGGGTCCCACGATGACGTATCCACACCGAGATTCTTTATCGCATTTATACATTCTTGCGTAGTGTCGTGGAGCTTTTTGACTGACGCTGCTGATAAATGTTGAGTGTTGGGTACACCGAGCAAGGAATTGAGATGTGACGAGAAGATCAGTTTCTTGTTGTTGTATCTGCGATTGAGGATCTCCCAGGCAGTCTCATAATTTTCCGAGCTGATCGATAGATGCTGAATGAGTTTTTCAGCTTCTCCTTTCACTTTGCTTTTGAGAAATTGCATTCTCTGTGCCTTAGAAAGCGATGGATTGGAATGAATGGTCTCAACAAATAAATCCTTGAATGCAGTCCAGTGTTCGTAGCTGCCCCTAAATGCTGAAATTTCGATCTTCGGTGTTGATTTTTCTCGGTGAGATACTGACCACATTTTGGCGTTGATATTTTCTTTCATTTGGTTGTAAACGAGCTCACATGCGTTGTAAGACATTTCATATTGCACTTCAGCCTCATTGGATAAACTGTCAAGGTCCCAATAAAGTGAATCAACTGCTTTCCACCTTGATTCCAACAGCTTTAAGGCGTCTTCAAACTGCCAATTTTCTTTGAGGAGGTCGACGTTGATATGGGAAACTGTTCTTTGGAACGCTTTGATATTGCTCCTTTGTTTGCGTAACATCTCGTCCATTTTGCTGTCACCCGCGGTCTCCGCTACCTCAGGCACCGATATAGAAAAGGGTACCTGGTTACTGCGTTCAACTGCACTTGCACCTTGCTCTTGAGTGAATTTTTGCTCCGATAACTTTGAGGTTGACGGTGACGGTTCGAATGTGAAGGTTGGCGGCTTCAATACGGGTGAAACTGGGTTTTGTTCTTGAGTTAAATACTTGACAAAAAATTCCCTAGTGCTGTTGTAAAATTGTCTTGTTTGCTCAAAGGAATCTTGCACAAAGTATTGATGAGAGGGATCTTCGCGCTCGCGAATCTTCTCGTGATTGCTGTGAAATTCTGCCCAATACTTGTCGAGGAGGTCGATTTTCTTCTGCACGTAGGTTGGTGTCTTACGGCTCGATCCGTCCTTTTTGAAATTGGTCACAATTTGGTTCATGGCTTGCATGATTTGGTACTGAGTTTCAATAGCTCCCTCCATGTTGAAAAATGAGTGATGAAAACTTCGAGTCACTGAAAATGCTTCTGAAAATGTTGCTGATGTGCTTCAGTTAACTCTTGAATTCTTTACCGGTGGATGATGATCTCAGGATCAGAAAGTATTTCTACTACGATATGTGCGCCTTCTCAATCTGACTGGGGCGATCCGCTTGTGGAAGACCAGCCAAACCGATTCGCTATCATAGATAGAAGCACTTCGTACCTGAGGTGACTTGCAGGTCTGTAGTTCCAAATCCGGCTCGAAGGACCATAAAGATGTATGCGCTGCTGAGTGTGGCGCACACAACTTGAGATTTAGATAGGAAGAAATCACTGATAGTCAAAGAATATCCGTTTATTATATACTTCGCTACCAAGTAACTAATGCTATCTATTATGATCTGGTGAGTACCGATGTATATGAGTGCTGAACGTGTACTGTCGCTTTATAGAGCGATTTGAGTAAAGCGATGTAAAAGTGCTGATGTGAATGCGCGCGTGCCCTGTACGATACGTGTCTCGTACAGGAGGCTTGTTTGACAGTGGACATCCTACGCTGTCAGGATGTCGGAGTGAGGGTAGCTACCCTGAAGTGGAGGTGAGCAGGACACGTGATGGAGTAGGTGGCCGACTAGGTGGACCGACGACATCGTCAGGGTCGCGGGCAGCCAATGGATGCAAGTGGCGAATTGTCGTTCGGCGTGTTGGTCTAAGGCGGAGGCCTATGTTCAGCAGTGGACGTCTTCCGGCTGATGATGGTGATGGAATAGAGCCCTCACTGAATGGGTACTGAGATGTTGTAGATGAAGAGTTGGCATACCAACGACCAGGTGGGTGGACTAAATCTAGAAGATCGAGGGTCAAACTTGGATTAGACATGTGCAGCTCAGGGAAGCATGTCCTAAACAGGGCCTCCCTCTATACCATCTAAAGGCTGCGACCACGGTGTCCTTCAATAGCCCTTTACGTTCCTGAGTCACGGCTACCTGACAAGATAGTCCTGCGACCCTGGCTGGCTTTGGCTCTTTAAGGGGCGCCCCGTCATATTTCTGACAGCTCTTTGAAGCGCGCATGGAACACGACGAGCCGGGCATGCCGGGGAGGGCCCATGATCGGACAGCGAGCCGGCGATTACTCGGCGTCCACAAAGACTAAATAATTGATGGAATACTTACAACACTTGTGACATGCCTTGTGATAGCTATAACCTTCGTTGATCGTAACCTTATCATTCCTGGAGATTGGAATCTGGCAGTGCTCACATAACTCGCAACTACAAGGTTATGAGTTTTTGAATTGACATGGTCATTCAATGATATTATAAAGTCATAGATGCGTTATACACGTACAAAACGACGGAAAAAACTGTGCCGCGCCGAGCGGCAACACAGATACACACTTTTTTATTCACACATTACATTTCACTACAAGTAAAAAGGATAGCTTGATACAACGCAATAAGAAAAAAAGTGACAGCTAGATAAACAAACAGCGCCACGCGTCATCAATCCCCCGCACGTCAGCATCTCCTCTCACTCGCACCCGTGCTCGCACTCTTTCTTTTACGACGCCATTTATAGAAACGTAATGTTTTATTTGTGAAAATATTAAAGATAAATAGTATATTTACGAATGTTATGTGATTCTTTGACTTTTAGAGGTCTTGCATGTTTAATTTGTACAATATCTCATCACACACGACAGCATTTTCGGTAGTTTTGAGTCACTTTTACTTTTAATTCAGTCTGTGGTACGTGAAGTGCCGCTGGCAACGTCGCACTGAGATCAAGATGTGACGAACCAGCCTCATTTGAGCGCATACGTTATTGAGCGCGTATGACGTAACTACACCTTTTTACTTATAATATCATTGTGGTCATTACACTTATCTGAATTTAAAAGGGAGTTTTTACCATATTTATTAGCTGTTTCAAATATATCTTTATTGTGCCCACTGCTGGGACACAGGCCTCGTCTCTGTAAGAGGGTGTGGCAGAGCGAGCTTAAAATTCTAAACAAAAAATGTACTTACGCCATAATTTTACAATTTTTTTTGTTACAACTTTACATTTTTTGTATAAAAATATTTGTTTACAGATTTTTTTTTTGGTTTTGCACCTAAAATTTTGACATTTTATGTTAAACTGACAGAATGTCACAACTGACAGAAGTTGGTAGAGTATTTGGAAAAAAGAAAAATTTTGCTTGCAATTAAAGAGTTTGTATTTATTTTCTTGGGCACAGGTCGGCCCGCCAGCAGCGGGCGGGCGAAGCGAAAGAAAGAAACTATCAAACTACGCGTTATTGGCGCGATAAACTATGTTTCACACCGAACACTACGGACAGACGGGCGAGCGAGCGGGCGGAAATGGAGCGAGAGTGAGGAGAGAACGAGTAGATAGCGTTCTGTCCATTGTCACTCTCTAAGCTAAGCTAGCGAAGAAAGCGGGCGAGCAAAACTAGCGAAGCGGGCGGGCGAGTGAAACTTCGCTGGAATCGTTGGATATTTCGTAAGCTTCCGTCGTATCGCTGACGTACAGCTTGGCAAATTCGAATAGAAAACCGGAAGTCGCCACTGTGTTCTCGCCTACCAGCACTTTGAATGATTTTTTTTCACTTATTAAGTACATTCGTTTTTTGGCACAATAATAAATCTAATAAACCTGCGTTCTTTGTTTACATCAAATGTCAAAGATTTTAAGCTCGCGGTGTGAACCGAAGTATGTAAAAAGGTGACACAATGTTTTTTTTTTTTTTTAAGAAACGAAAAATTCTGTTGCCTGCAGGGTTCGATCCTGCGTCTTCTGGATAGGTACTCCAGACGCCTTAACCACTAGGCCAACGCAACCACTACTCACAACGCTGAATTTCTCGTTCCCTTGTTTTTCTAACGCTGTTTTGCTGTTTTGTTGTGTTCGTTTCTTTAAAAAAATATCTTTGCGAAGACGCGACGCAGACGTTATTGCGTTTAAAAATATGACACAATGTTTGTCCGCCTAGCTCGCTCACTCGCCCGCTGGCAGTGTGGCCTGTGCTTTATCCTTTTAAGGAATAAAAAACATTTTACTTTTCACAATTTTATTAAGTTTAAAACAAGACCTTTAGAATAAATATAATTTATAAAATATAGAACCTTGTTCCAGCACCATAAGGTTTAAATTCGAAGTGAGAGCGGTGGCATAATACAGGGTGTAGATTTCAACTTACAAAAAATACTTAATTATTATAAAATAATATACATAATCATGTTTAGAACAGTAACACCGCTCGCTATTTAGCTTTTATTTCAATACAAATAATGTAACGTACAAAATAATATTATACATACATTAAGAAACACATAGTTTTACCAGAAGAAAGATAAACATCTTCGTCGTTAAACACTTGTCTAAGAAAACTATCAATGTCAAAACGACATTACACGTTGATGGGCGGTTACACTTTTTTTAGACAAGTGTCCAATAGAAGTTTTTTTTTTTGTGGCAGGTAAGGCAGTGTGTTTTTTAAGCATAAAATAATATTACACTGAGCAATTTACTCTTTTAAAACAATAAGTTGTAAGCAGATCTTTTAAACCTTCATCATCATCATCATCATCATATCAGCTGTAGGACATCCACTGCTGACCATAGGCCTCTCCTAGAGATTTCCAATAGGACCGGTTGGACGTAGCTTGCATCCAGTGAGATCCTGTGGTCTTCACCAAATCGTCTGTCCACGTTCTAGGTGGACGTCCTAAGTTGCGTTTGCCGCTTGATATTGAACCTTATTTATTTACACATTTATTTTGTTAGTATGATGATAGATCTGATCACAGTCGCTTGTACAAAAATGCACACTAATTACACACGAATTAAGTTTATTTTAGAATTAAGCGCGACTTAGCTGAGTTACTTTTACATATTATGTAAACTGTGGTGTTCAATTTTTGTGAATTTTCTAAAGAGTTCGACTACTTGCGAGTATTATTGACTCTTGTAGAACTTAATAATGCAGTTTGACTTTAATTAAAATCAACTTTGCGACTCCTTTCAGTATTTTTTGCTATTCCTCATCGTTTTGGATTTGGCCATCCATGCCCCGTTGAAAAATTCACCTGTTTTATTTTAAAATCTTGTGCGTGCAGTCACTAAAATACATATAGGTATTTAAAGTGTTACATATTACAAAAGGAGAACTTAAATCTATAAAAAGTAAAGTACAAAAAATTCAAATCTTAAGTCTAATAAATTTATATTTAATTATTGATAATAAAGTTTGCATTTACGTTTACTGGCCGTCAAAATGCGTGGTTTAAATTATGATAATAGTTTAAATGAAGAAATATTTCGGTATATTTTACACTGTGATTTATGACTATTTTTCATATACGGGTAGATTTGTTAGACGCGGACTGTACTCAAAAGTAAGATGAGTTTTTCTCAAAGGAAAAAAAACAGCTTGCCACTACATCTTTGTGAATTATTTTCCTGTTCTTTAACGAAATTTCATTTCATTTTGTTTTTGTTTTGAAAAACCGTGACATAAAAATATTATATTTTCATGAGTACTGTACGTGTACGCCTCAAAAGTATTATCCGCGTTTAAAAAATCACCCTGTGGTTCCCAAAAGTTAAAACTGAATAAATAGGCATTTGAGATTTATTTCTAAGTCAATATTAATTTACAGAAAAACTAATAGTTAGTTTATTGTTTTTGAGATCAAATTCACATAAAACGATTAGAGAGAGGAATACCAATTGAGATCATAATTTAATATAGAAAGGTACAAAAATGTTTGCTTAATCTAAAAATATTTAGATTATTTATAAGGAATTTCTGTTCACAAAAATCACAGGACTTTTACAAAATATTCTTAATTATATATTACTTTCTTATCTATTATATAATGTTACTAAGTTATATATAATACCTATATAATTTCTGGAATACTGGCCCCGAAATATTATTGCTTATTTTCATACTAAATCTATTGTAATTAACCTCAAAATTTAATTATATTATGTCTTATAATTACTTAAGTACATAAACATTTGAAACAAAACAAAATAGTTTTTATAAAATCTAAGTACTTATGAGAAAAAAATATGAAAAATAATATAATAATTATTTAATATAAAAATAGGATATTTTTTCAATTAATACTAATATTGCCACTAATGCCCTGTATATTTTAATATATTTTTTTACATTTAACGGAACTATTTTTTGAGCATTATAACATATAATATAACGTTAATAAAATAACACGCCTCTCAAAGGGTTTACAATGTATTTGAAACTCTTATCATGATTTCAGATCAGCAGTGGTGGCCCAGTGGTATCGGCCCCGACTTACGAGTTGTAGGTCGTGGATTCACCCAGCCTAGCGCATTACTTTGTGTAATTTGTTTCATCACCACTGCTCTCAAAACGGTAAAGGAAAATATCGTGAGGAAACCGGCATGTCCTAGAACCATCAAATTCGAAGACATGTGACATCCACCAACCCGCACTGGGCCCGCGTGGTGGATTATGGCCCACTCCCTCTCACAGAGGAGGCTTGTGTCCCAGCAGTGGGAACATTATAGGCTGATTATGATGACCCTGAACATTTATAAAGTAATATTTACCGGAAATGAAAAATAAAGACATCATTATCATACAAAATGTAGGAATCAGTTACCAATTTTGTAGGGAAAGACAATTTCTACAATTCAAAATCTTGCTCATTCAAAATATTATTACTTATTTATTTAAGTACACTATACAATAAAAATTAAAATATACTATATTTCCTAAAAATAAACTTAAAATAATAAATGTATAATATTACTGGCCTTAATTGTTTAAGGATAATGCCACTTTACATGTCATGGTAGTCATAATACAAAGGGTTGGTAATTATTAGGAATTTTGTTTAAAATATATTAAAATAATATTTCACAACGCCATCTAACCCCAAGCTAAGCAGAGCTTGTGTTATGGGTAATAGACAACTGATAAACATACTTATATATTTTAAATACATACATATTATAGATAAATTACACCCAGACACAGAACAAATGATCATGCTCATCACACAAACATTTGTCCTGGGTGGGAACCGAGCCCACGACCTCCGGCTTAGCAGTCAGGGTCACTAACCACTAGACCAACAGGCCAGTCATAAATAAATACAAGATGAAAAATAACTGAAATTCCTAATGATTACCACCACAATTTGAGAAAATCCCTCTGTATCAAACTTTATGTGCTAAATACTCTCTAAAATATGTGAAATTACAACAAAATATACTGTAACATAATTGTCACATCGTTTGAGCAAAAGATCACATTTTTAATGCCCTTAAGTACTTAATTGTCTTCGTAATTGCAAAGATAGGGTATAAAGGTCAGTACACCCAAGACCACGACGCGACGCGAAGCGACGATACTGAAAATTTGTATCTTATTGTGTGGTAAATAAAGTAAGATTTCGAGTTACATCTTGGCGATCTAGGAGTGTAGTGTGTAGTGTCTCGACGCTGCTAATTAAAGTGGTCACAAATTGTGATATTTTGTGTAGTTTTACCCACTAATTTTATTTTATATGTACAAGAAATAAGTGAATGTTAACATATTATTCACAATTTAGAACTCTAAACGTTTTCTGTATTATTATCTAATATCTTTAAACAAGCAATTCTTGTATATTTATATATAATCAGGATCTCGGAAACGGCTCCAAGGATTTTCATGAAAGTTACAGATTAGGGGTTTTTCGGCTCAAGGAATCGATTTATCAAGGTCCCAGGTTCGAGAAAAGCTCGGTTCCCAAGATATAGACATTTTAAAAGCCGAGCGAAGCTCGGTCAACCAGATATTAATGTTTAAATGAGACTATTATTATGAGTTATTGTTGTGAAATACTTTTGTAGGCGCCTATTTAGCCTGATAAAGTGTAGTGTATGAAGATGTTCAACATAAATATTTTGTAAGTACGCTGTATTTGTGATTGTTTATGATATCATTAAATAAAGGATTTTTTTTAAACTAAAAAAAAAAACTAAAAGGAGTGTAGGTAAATCAAGTGTCGAAGTGGTAAGAATTTTTACTTTTAGTTGGAATCTGTAGAATTGCGTCGCATCGCAACATTAGTAAGCTCCCTAAGGGACTTTACTCCAATTCCAACTACAAATGAAAATCAACCTTGCCACTAAGAAATAAAGATGCAATTCGATTGACTTGACGTTATCATGGCCATCGTGTTTTGTTTTTCATCTACCCATAGATAACAACGTGTTTTATGTCTTATGTTATAGTGGTAAGGTTGATTTTCCCTTGTAGTTGGAATTCGTTAAAATCCCGTCGTATTGCGCCATTAGTAAAGTCTCTAAGTCTATAGTTTGCGGGGCCTTTGGCCCAGGGCTTCAATGGGGATGGCAACTGGGGAACTAATGGCGCTAGTATAGCTTGTTCCAAGCATCGTCATTGGTCCAAATCAGTTCAAATCTTAAAGGTACTTCAAAATAGTACTACGTCATTGGTCGGAATAGGACTAAGCTATGGTGGCGCCATCTACAATTAGCTTTGACTTGCCTTCCCCATTGAAGGCTCTGGTATTCAGTGCCTCCTCATATGTAGTCCAAGATGGTCAGACCTGGCAAAGGAGCGTCTACACAGTGGACAGGTAAACGGGCGGTGACCGGTGTGTTTCCTAGTATGTCGTGTCAGTTCGTCAGATCTCGCGAAACGCCATTCGCAGCCCGCCCAGCCGCATGAATAGGGTTTTTCTCCTGTAATTTTAAAAAGAGTAAATTAAATATGAGACGCCAAGGAAGATCTGGAGAATGCTGGCTTGGCATTAGAAATTACAGCTAAGTACAAACATAGTTGAGGTTGATAAGGGAAGGACTTCTTTGGGACAAACCCACCACCCTATTTCCAAACCAATGCAACTCCTGAAAGCCAGAATCAACAGTGGCAACCACCAGAAAAGCGCCGAGACAATGAAGCTCGACGTGTCCCGGAGATGAATTTACCTGTCTTGGATCCTGCAACGAATTTAATCAGAATAGTGGATTTGTAGGAAAAATATGTTTCCACTTCCCTCCATGTCAAGCATCTTATTTTTTGATAATCTTAATTGGATTTCTTCAGTCAAACAGTCAAATATTGAAAGAAAAACAAAAGTAAAGGTACTAATACATGTATGCTTTAATCTAGCATGCTAAAGCACGAGAGCACGCTACTGTTAATCAAATGCTACTTAGTAGCATGTGTATCGAAACCACAAACAGATCGAAACCATTTGCTAATAATGAGCATGCTAATTTCGAGCATGCTCAAATAGTTTACATTTAGCAAACGCTAGCAAATGTAAACTATTCATAAGCATGCTCGAATGAAGCATGCTCATAAGCATGCTCTTTTAGCATGCTAATTTAAGGCCGAGACTCCACCAAAGCTGTATCGAGCTGTGCGGGGTCGAGATGTGTTTTGAACAACCAATAGAATTGCGTTATTGACACAGCTCCACTCCGCAACGCAATTCTATTGGTTTTTCAAAACACTTCTCGACTTGCACAGCTTTGGTGTAGTCTCGGCCTAAAGCATGTGTATCTGTGTACCTTTAACCAAAACTCACCAGTATGAGTCCTTTTATGCGCCTTTAGATGCGAACTCTTCGTATAAACCTTATGACAGCCTGCCACGTCACATTTATGAAGCCGTCTCCTTGGTCCATCGTCATTACTATTCGCAAACTCCTCGCCGCCATCTTTCTTATGAGCTGTCACTTTGACAGCTCTCTGTTGTGTCAAATGATGTAGGGAGTCTGACAGGGCGTTTTGTAAAGCTGTGTTTAGTAGAAAGGACTTAATTTGAGCATCGGTGGTAGGTTTGTGAGATGGTAGATAAGGTAGGAGTGGTAGATATGGTTTTGTTAGCTCTAGAGTCGGTATGGTGGTTTGTGTGTGTGTTTGGGGTTTTAGTCTGAAAAAGAATATAGAGTACAATTAAGAATAATAATAAGAAATAAATAGGGATTGGCCTTAATGACATATCTTGTAGTTTTCTTCAAAACTCACTTGTTCTATACTATTAAACGAGCAACATTTGTTTAATTATACAATAGTATATATTTTCTGGTTCTCGAAAATGGATCTTACGACTTCGGAGATTTACAAACAGTCCATCCAACAAAAAGATTGTAGAGTGCGTGAGCAAGGTCCTAAGCAATTACTTCAGAAACTTGTTCAGGGTGCTTAGAGAGTTAACATACTAAAAGTCCTGACATGTAGGGGGTGAGTCGGGGTGAGGGGAGGGGGTTAAAGTTTCCATTTTTCAGTTTTTCGCTAATATCTTTTAAACTGTGCGTCATGGAGATAAGGAGTATTCTACGCAATGAAAGCTTATTAAATTATGTACAACTTTTATCTTATACACTTTTTCACATTCCTACCTATTTTCGAACTACACATTCCGGAAAAGTGAAAATTGATCCGGCCGAGGGAAAACCAAAACAGTTGCACTATACATATCAATATCTTTATCTTTATCTTTACATATAATAAAATCGTAGAGATGTCATTCCTGTACATTGAATATTTTTTTCTTTTTGTATTTTTTTCGAGATAAGGGATCGATTCTGATGCCAGATCAACTTTTATTTTTTTTCGAATTTTTTTATGTTTTTTTGATTTGATCTATCTCCGAAACTACTGTAAAGTTGTCGATCAAATTTTCCTCAAATATTCCTAATAATATGCTTCTGTTAATATGCTATGTATTATTACGCTATTTTTCCTGGGAGATAAGCAATTTTGAATTTTGTTGTTTTTAGATGTTTGTTGATAGTTGGAAGCTAAACCACTGGATTTTATTTAGTCAATTTTTCCTCAAATATTCCTTAAACTGCTCTTCAATTAATAGGATATGTATAATTACGCTATTCCCCTTGGGGGATTAGCAATTTTATAATATGTTGATTTTCAGTCATTGTTGACATTTGTACAAGAACCGCTATTTGCAAATCACTGTAAGCGTACTAGCCAGTCCGGTCGGTAACCTGCTTGACTTTCGTGCAAGGGGTCTCTGGGTCAAATCTTGCAGTTTTTTTTTTCTCTTTTTGAGTTTTTTTTTATTTGTCCTGAGAGTTTTAAATAATTTAAAAAAAAATGTGCATACTTTTGTTTCAATATTATTCGCGATTTTAAATAATTACAATTTTTTTCAATACTTCTCTAGGATATAAATCTATACCGATTTAAATTGTAATTTTTAATTGTAATTGTTTCGAGGTGTGGAATTTTAAAGATTAGAAAAAAATCAGGGTTTCTATAATTTGTGTTTATTTATGTTTTGAATTGGTGCTCAAACCAGTGCATAGATTCTGTTTTAAAACGACGACAAGTTGTACTCATCGAGTCAGATAATTAGTTATTTTTTAGGTATCACGCGGTATGCTAAAGGGAGAAGAGCAATGCTATCGTACGTTCAATTTGCAGCGATATTGTAAATCGACCCAAAAATGATAGTCTAATGTTTAAAATAAACACGGTTCTTTGAAATTAATGTCGCTCAAATAAGGACGTTTCCTATGCAAACTATGTACCTAGATATAACATTATTGATCTAAACTAATAATAAAAATGCAAGCATGTTTGTTTTTTACCTTTTCACGCATTACTATCTACTGAATCGATCGTCTCAAAATTTAGCATAGGTATAGGTTGTCAGGAGTATAGACACGGATATAAGGTATCTTACATCCCGAATAACAGAAGAGAGCTGTTTCCGAGAAAACAATGGGGAAGGTAAGTGTCAAAGTGACAAGTGACAGTTTGGTCCCCAAAGTACTGTCAAATCAAAGGAATTTTCAGAAAAAAATCGATTTATTGATGTAAAATGACTAGATGTTGTGGAATAAGCTGTAAAAATGATGGAACATACAAATTTCCAACAATTCACACTATCAAGAAATAATGGGTAGCTGCTGTGATTGCTGTGAGAACAAAAATTGTATTAATACTAAGAAAAAGCTATATAATAAACAAATATCCAGCCTTGCGAAGCCGAGACAGGCCGTTAGTTGAGTTAATTAATGAAATTCTATGATTATACCATAACTAAACAATCGAATACACTTTTCAAAATAATATCTACTTTTCTTTTGGAGGTTAAGTACCAGTATTGCATCGCTCCATAAATCATGAAATGGTTCGTCTGGCAGAAGAATTATCACCTGGAACGAGTTTTGTAATAGTTGTGGTGTTAAGAAATTAAATATATTGTGATATTTCCCGAATCTAAATAGAAAAAAAGGTTAAAATTACTGACTTGAACATTATGATATTTTATCAAAATAGAAAGTCAGAAGCAGCATTATATTCTTGAAAAAGGAGAGGACAGGTAAAACATACCTAAACTCAAAAATTGAAACCTCAACTACAAGTAATTGTGGATTTGTTACGGTAAAATCAAATGTATAACCACTCAATTAATTAAATCACTTTTTTCCTCTTGTAGATGCACCGCGGCGTCTTAATTCTTCTTTTAGTATATTATGTACTTGCATGTACGAATAATTTTCCATATTTGTTTTGTATTTATACTCAATTTTTATAACAAATAATCTTGTTTGTTTTTTTGTACAAGGTAGACGTGGGGACCAACTATCGCAGCGCCATCTACGATTAGCTTTGAGTTGCCATCCCCATTACGTTCATATTCCAGATGGCGCCACACGATCCGTATTGTTTCTCAAATTCTAAAATAACGCAAGCGAAGCCGCGGGCAAACACTAGTTACGAAATAAATATACATTAATCTAAATAGCCATTTCTTGTAGTCTTTATAAAAGTATACAATAATATAAACTTACTTGTTCATAAGTTGTTTCGGCCTCCTGGCGCTTCTGAGATCAGGACCCATCTTAATTTTAGGCAATTGGTGACTTGAGCTGCAAATTAAAGTAATTCTTAAAATATAACCAGTATGGTGGCACTGGTGACACTTAAAACTGTATAGACTTTTAGTTATTACGGGACTGACGGTCCCCTCCGCTCCACCCAGGATAATACCCTCATTTGATGATAACGCCCATTCGACGCAAGTCTCCGATACGATGACTTTGGTATCCAGGGGACTATAGCAATACAAGTCTTTATAGAGGTTCGTAAATAAGCATGCGTCAATGGATCCCAAAGTCGTAAGGTATCCCGGCATTGGTCGAGGCCATGCTGCGGGGCGAGATGGAGTGGGAATCGGTCGCCTCCTTCTGCGAAGCAGTCATGCTCGCGAAGGAGGAGGCGGGTAGCGTGAGGGAGAGGATAGCGTCCACCCTCT
Organism: Agrotis segetum; assembly: GCA_036375495.1. NCBI lineage: Eukaryota > Metazoa > Arthropoda > Insecta > Lepidoptera > Noctuidae > Agrotis > Agrotis segetum. The sequence continues at coordinate 373,315 of JAQSVV010000197.1, read as the reverse complement.
ACCCCAGCCGCAGTGGTAGACGACCACGGCGTAGGACGTCAGCAGACGATCTCCGGCCACCGTAGGCGCGGGCATGCGATCGGTGAGTAATGGGCGACTCGCTGGCCGATCATGGACCATGCCCGGGTTTATTACTTAAAATTATATTAAATTGCTCAAAACGTTTTGCATTATAATATTAGTAGTTTGGTTTATTACTTAATTTATTTATTATAGTCTTTATTCTTTCAAGAAAATAATATACTCACTCAAATATCAGTTCCGTGGATGTGGTTTCATCTTCCCTGATGATCTTGGATGAGGTGGGCGCGGTACCACCTGCAGACAAAGGAAATAATCTTCAATTAGATCAGTCAATAAACACATACATCAAAATCATAACAATCTATTTTACTGCGGGGAATTTACTGGATAAAAATGCCCGCGGACACTTTGTACGGGTAGGTACTATTATATATTCTGTGGTACGGGCAAGTTCGCCACAATACACTACAGACTCATCACTTTGTTGCTAGAAGCCAACTTCTGGGGGCGATAAAATCTTATGCTTGATTGCTTGCTAGTCAAAATCATGATTTTTGATGATTTTGATTTGATGCAATTCGACTTACGTCGTCGTGGCGAGCGTGTTTTGTTTTTCATCTAGCCGTAGAAAACCGCATGTTTTATATCATAATTATGTCGTAGTGGTAAGGATGATTTTCACTTGTAGTTGAAATCGATCGAATTGCATCGCATCGTGTCATCAACAAGCTTAACCTAAGTGTGATCGAAAATTGGTGTTGGAACCTTAAAAAAGCTACTTGTTCAGAAACCTCGCTGTCGTGGCTTTTTATATGTTAACTTTATTTAGAAAGGTTTACCTCAGTCAGGACTATTTGCCAACAAAAAAGGCTTCTCCTCAAACCATATAAGTCTACAACCTTTAACACAAATTACCCGCCATTTTTTCAACATTCACACCAATGAGCGAAATTACTGCGTTTTTATATCACCGGCGATCGATCAGAAAACGCACGTTCATTATGAAGGTGAATGTAGAAGGTTCATTAAAAAAAAACAATATTTTTAATCTTTTATATTTTTACGTTCACCTGTCCCGTTGTTTATAATCAAATCTTGCAAATTTTTGATCAACTTTTTTGATCCATTTCAATTGAGCTGAAATTTTGCACGTACTTACATGTAATATCGCGTGGAAATGCAATATTACATATGATGACAAGGAGCTCATCTGGTGATGGAGCTCCTCCTTTGCTAGCATGACTGCTTCCTAAAAAGAGGTGGCGGCTTCCCACTCTATCTCGCCACGCAACATGGCCTCGTCCAACGCCGGGCGCGATAAATCGCCGCCTATCACCATGCATCGTGAAAACACAGCGGTGTTTTGCCCAAGCGGGGGCAGTCCTGCACCGAATGCTCCACTATCCGATCCTCGCAGTGGTGACACCCAGGCTTTTCCTCCTTCCATATTCGACACAGGTACCTCCCAAAACTTCCGTGTCCGGAGAAGACCAGCGTCAAACGGAAGGCTAGGATGCCGTGACGCCTATCCAAACTCCTGAAAGAGGGATCTTACAGTGGCAATTTCAGCGTGCCAGAGTCTCGTTACCTTGGCAGGAGTTTGACCCTTGATGGGGCCCCAGTCCGATTGCTGACAGGTTGACCAGTGCCGTATTATCCATAAGGCACTTTAGGCCAGTGCCTAGGGGCCCACTATGACCAGGAGCCCAGTACTCCCGATAAAAAAAAAAGAAAAAAAGGGATTGTGTGGTTTTATTATGAAACCACGGTAAAAGTGAAACTTTTTTCACATTATTAGGTAAAAACCCCCATTATTGACACTATAAGAGTGACGGTGAATGTCTGAATTTTAATTGTATTGAATTTTGTTGTATAATTTAATTTTTGTAATTAAATAATCGCTTATTAAAATGACAGATATATTAATTTGAAATCAGCAACTCGAGTGTGGGTATTATTGACAGGGCAAAATGGTATCAGGTCTAGTATTGACAAATTGCGTTGTTGTGGTATGAAAAGGGGAGGGCCCGAAACCAGCTGTGCCCCCGAGATGTTTAATCCGGCCCTGAGGTCGACCTCGGCACGGTCCATAATCGGACAGCGAGTCACTCATTACTCGCAGCCGTATGTTCGTAACTATGAACGGCCAGCTTCGTTCTGAGTAGATCTTTTGTATGAACATTATCATTGGCGTATTTTTTGTTGCGGGACCATTTAGCTATGTCGGCGTACTGCGACAAAGGGAACTACGTTTTTCTTTGAACATACCGTTTGAAGTAAATGGTTAGGTTAGGGCTTTGGGTTAGCGATTTAGATTTATTTATTGTCTTTACTAACATTATAAATAAAAAAGTGAGTATGTGTAAAAATCTTTTTTGCCGGTGTATTTCTAAAATAGCTGTCAGGCTTTTGATTCACTGTCAAAGATGTTCAGATGGCAGCCGGGTTAAAAGATCAACGTGCTTTCCGAGAAAAGCACGTTGAGATGAGGTTCGGTATGGATTCATCCATCCACTAACTAGCCTTGACAAGCACGATTTAACCTTGAAGCAGTCATGCTAGCGAAGAGCCTCCTTAGCGGCCCAAAAACTGCCGGGATCGCGGAACTGTCTTTTCAGGTTACAATGACCCTGGAACGTAAAGGGCATTTGAAGGACACCGTGAATTTTAGTCAGTACGAGTCTGACAGCATTTGATTCAACTCAGTATATTAAAAGGTGTTAAAAGCGTTAACAATAATTAGTAAAATAATTGATTTCTGTACCGTATTTGTACGTTTATTACAGAAAATGTGGAGTATTACGTGTAATTATTATAACACCTTATTAATAGGTGGAAATAGCCACGTCCGCTGCAAGTAAAAACTAAGTGTTATCGTTGGTACGTAGGTATTTACTGTAAAAATCTCAGTTTTTGTGCATTTAATAATAACATTCACACCTCACACGCTCGGAAAGATTCTATTTCTCATTCAAAATCTGAGCGCAAAACTCCATTTTGTGCTCTAGAGCACAAAGTGTTGTTCAAAATTCGAACACATCTTGTATTCAATTATTTTCTACACTGACAGGCGAGCCGCCCCCACTACATTTCCTCGCTGTGTGAGGTGAAAAGTTGTGTGTTGCCGAGTGCACTTCTTTTTTCTGCGTCCCGTACCTTTGAAAACTTCGCATCGCTCATATTGGAGCAAGATACTTATGATTCTCTTGGTTGTTGGTCTGTCAAAGGATGCTGCCAGGGTTTCGAGGCTATAACGAATTATCTCAATAGTGAATCAAATGTGTTGGCAGTTTCTTTGATTTACAAAAAGCCTTCGACACTGTGTCGATTCCTATCCTATTGAGTAGATTGGAAAACATTGGCTTAAGGGGCATACCCCAGAAGTGGTTTTCAAGCTACCTTACTGGCCGATATCAAAGAGTTCGCATTGATGGGCATTTCAGTGACGAAGCTCAATGCATCAACGGCGTTCCTCAGGGAAGCACTTTAGGTCCTACACTGTTCCTAGTGTACATTAACCCGAGATGAGATCTTTCAATCTGTCAAGCCGAAATAACAATGTTTTCTGATGGTGCTCCTTTTCCATAACAACTCCTGGGATAGTTAAGCCCGGGTTAGCGATAGTAGATATCCTCAAAGAGGCAACCCTATCGAGTCTAAAATGTAACGTTCATTAGCAAAATTGAGGATCTAAGCCTATTAACCGACTTACACAAACAACTGTCAAATTATATTATAGGTTACAATGTAAACCGGATGTTTAAAATTGTTAAATCAATATGTACATAATTTTAATGGTTGACGATACCAAATAATATACGTTTAAGTGAAAATTTGACCTTATTGAAGAGAAAAAAACCGGTCAAGTTCGAGTCGATCGTTTCCGTACCAATTTAAAGTTAAAAAAAAAAAAAGTTAAAAGTTGACAAAATTAAAAAATAAATATAATCAAAAAACAAAAACCCGACTGCGTAAAAAACTAAAAAGAAATAAACAAGCCCAGTAGTTTAGAATTTACTCATTCAAACTCACAGTCGGCGCCCCTTGGGAAGATTTGATTGGTATAATTTGAATGGGCCCCGACTGTGAGTGTGAATGAGTGAATTCTTAACTACTGGGCTTGTTTCTTTCTTTTCAGTTTTTTACGCAGTCGGGTTTTTTTTAAATATTTATTTTATTCTACTATGTTTAGTTTTTGTTAGTATTTATCAGTCCAAATTAAATTGAAACATATAAGTTATGTATATTTTGGTAAACCATTTTTAAAATCCTTTAATTTAATACCCCATTTGATAGGATATGAGAGATTAAAAAAGAAAATACTTTGGTACCTTTTGCACACGAGTTCGACTCGCACTTGGCCAGTTTTATGTACCCAGTGACACTCTCACGTTTAAGACGAATCTAACGACACCTCTCATGTTAAAATCCATCAAAGCCGTTTAGGCTGCAGAGCAACACACAGGAGCAACATACATAAATACATACATACACTCGAAAAACATAACCCTCCTGGCGCAGTCGGGTAAAAAAGGGCGTATCATTTGGAATTGCTGAAGTTACTTTTGAAATATTAGTTTTTTATAAGCGGTGATCACTTTTATATTTTCAATAAAATGCGCCAAAACACAAAAGTTGCGATTGATTTCGACTTATCTGCTCATGGAACCGGGTAGAACCGGGTTACCCGGTTCCGAGCGCCTCCAGAACCGGGTACCCACATTCTAGAACCGGTCCCGGTTCTGCATGTCCTATATGGAACCCTAAAAAAATAATAGTAGCAAATAACTAGTATTAATATTGATGAGGATATGAAATACGTATCGCTAAACGTTTTGGACACGTCAATCTGATATAATTGGCTTAGCACTTTGTCTATTGACCAACATAACATACACACACACAGCCATGATGGTAGCCAGCTATGTGCACAAGATGGGGCAACATTTTTGATATGAGTTCAGGGTGGGGCAAAATTCTAGATATTTTTTGTGTCGTCTGACGATTGTCGAGTGTGAGGTTTCTTACGGATATGAAGTATGTATTGTATTAGGTAATTACCTACATTATTTTATTTTTGTTAAAAGACACCTAACAAGTTGGAGCCAGGGTGGGGCAAGCACCCCACCCTGCCCCACCGTGGCTACGCCCATGCACACAGCGACCAATCAAAGCTTATCGTTGATTGGGAGCTACCGTTTTTACTCACCAGTCGGCGCCATTGTTGAATAAGGTCCCGAATAAGGGTAACCGATTACAAAAAAAAAAAAAAAATGGTCCTCAGTTCAACCTGTATGTACCTATGTGTGTTAGTCCGCGTTTATCTTGCGTTTGGCTGAACCAATTCTGATATGGTTTTTAGAGAGCTGTTCGTTACATTCTGAAGAAATTCTTGGTTTGTATTTACTCGTACTTAACACTAATGGATATTTCGTGACGTTGCCCGCATGGATCCGTTTTTTTACTTACATGGATTGTAGATTTACAATTTTTTTTGTTGAATAATATATAATAATATCTGTAGCAAGACGAGTGTACAGTATTTGAAACGTAAAGTAAACTCTTCAAATCGACAATTTTCAAGGAAAAAATTAGTTCCTTCTTCACACACCAGAAGCGCTATTCTATTTTTCATACAAGAAACGCTGTAAGTACTGGAAAGACGCTGTAAAGTAAGAGTGAAAACTCGTGCTAAGGGTACTAAACTAAAAAGAGTAAAATAACTTTTCTTGCGGAAGTAGATAGCAATAGTCAATGAAATAAAAAACAAAGCCACCGACTTGACTATTGTAACGTTCTATTACAAATTTTCTCTAACACAAACTGATACTCTACTTTCAACTTGGTTACAGTCTCATGTTGCAACACCGATGGTCATAATTCAGAGGCGTAAGGCCGGCCCTATTCCCACGCTTTACATACAAGTGGCCACTGAAGATCTCGCGAAATAACTGTTATGGACGCTGATAGGCGCGATTTAGGACTTGTGAACCAAATACATTCACCAAATACGAAAACGAGAGCAGTTTCGCATTATTTGTAGAAGCTTGGTTTTGTTGCGGTTTCACTCGAGTATTAGCTGTGTGCGAATTTAGTGGTGAGGACTTTAAATCAAAATGAAATGATTTTTATTTTTGCAAATTGGTTTAAACCAAAGACGTTAAATTATATACGAGCAGTAGACGGGACATCACGAAGTTTGTGATCCAAATTTTTTTTACCAATAGGTAAGGATGTGACTGATATATTAATATTAGTTAAGAGATTAGTAATATTCTATGGATTCACATATTAGTAATCCGACGAACTCCCATATGCTAATATTTAATATTCACATAATCTGGGATTCATTTCGCTTGCTCATAACTTCATTAGTACCTAACAGCTAAAACAATTTAACATTCATAATCCACCTAAATACCGAGATGATACAGTCTATTGAACACTAATACTTAATACGGCAGTGATACGTATTACCAGCTAAAACAATTTAACATTCATAATCCACCTAGTACCTAATAATAAATACCGAGATGATACAGTCTATGGAACAATAATACTTAATACGGCAGTGATACGTATTACCAGCAAAAACAATTTAACATTCATAATCCACCTAGTACCTAATAATAAATACCGAGATGATACAGTCTATGGAACAATAATACTTAATACGGCAGTGATACGTATTACCAGCTAAAACAATTTAACATTCATAATCCACCTAGCAATAATAAATACCAATATGATACATTCTATTAAACACTAATATTTAATACGGCAGTAATAAGTATTATTAGGTCTTACTCGTAGTTACATAAATATCACTGATCTCAAATATTAGTTTAGGTATTATAATATTACTAGACGAATATATTCGTATTAGCTAATACGTAGAAATATCGGTATTAACCCAACTCTACCAATAGGTAAAAAGTCCCTCAGTCTAGTAGTCGCGTTGCTATGCAACGCTTAGATAGTGCTATTGACGCACGGCATCAACAATTTTGTATGACAATTTTCCCAATGCCCGCTCTATAGGTTCTTTTAAATCTCTTTGGTTTAAACACTTTTTCATATCGCCGTCATCGAGAAATCGAGAAACAAACATAGAAACAAAAAAACATACAGACGAAATGAAGAAACTCCTGCTTTTTTGGAGTCGGTTGAAACGGTCTGCCCTTCTGTCATTTTTAGACAAAGAGATTTAAAAGAACCTATAGAGCGGGCATTGGGAAAATTGTCACAGAAATTGTTGATGCCGTGCGTCAGTAGCATTATCCAGCGTTGCATAGCAACGCGACTACTAGACTGAGCGACTTTTTACCTAGTGGTAAAAAGTTTTGGATCACAACTTTCTTCGTGATGTCCGTCTATTGCTCGTATATAGTTTAATGTCTTTGTTTATAGCACAGTGCCGAAATATAAATATCCCAGTTTAGCTTAAGGCTCCATAGTACTTCAATACAGTGTGTCCGGGCACGAGTTAGCGATATTTGAAGGGGATATTCTAGGCTCATTTTCATCGACAAAAATGTATTAAAAAAAATTCTTACTCCAAAACTTCGCGAATGGCAGCCATTTCAAATTTTTGATCTGTCGAACTGGGGTGTGTACAATAAAATGCAAATATCTTTGAATCCAAGAGATCTAGATTCATGCAAATGACTTTACTGTAAAGTTAAATGTTGAGGCTTATCAAAAACTAGTTAGCGATATTTGAAGAGGATACTCTTCAAATATCGCTAACTCGTGCCCGGACACACTGTATAATCTTACTTGCTCGTACTTGCACGTACGACGCACTATCGCTTGCCCTTTCTTTTAGCTGTCTACACGCAAATCTATTTATTTTACGGCGAAAAATAAGAAAATTAATAAAAAAAATAACATAAGACCTGCTTTATAGGTAAAAAAAGTTTCATAATCTAATTTTAAGTATCTTATGATTGCTAGCGGTTTATTGTTCAATTCAGAGGTAACTTTGGGATTTTTTTCTATAGAGATTTTTTTTTATGGAATCATGTTTTCGCCAAACATTAATCCTCAACTTTACCATATATTTATTTCAAAATTAATGCTGCAGTATTTTCGACGTATCACAGGATTCTGCTAAGCCATTTGAGGTTATGGGCTCTTAAGGCTGTGCGATGTAAAAGCGAAGGCTAAGACCGCTTCCCGACAGTCGCACAAACCACGCTCATCCGCAGTGAAGGGCGCTAGCCACTGTCCAGTGTCCAGTCCACTCACCGCCTTTCTAATAGCCATAATGTGACCAAAGATTATATCTGTACTGGATATGGCTCGGGATTCTGTGTGCAATTTACCTTTTTGGTACTTTATGGACGATTGTATTTCTTAGTTTGCCGATGGAAATCTAAATGGGGATGGCAACTGGGGAACTAATGGCGCTAGTATAGCTTGTTCTAATAAGCATCGTCATTGGTTCAAATATTAAAAGTACTTCAAAGTAGTACTATCTCATTGGTTGGATTAGGACTTAGCTATGGTGGCGCCATCTACAATGAGCTTTGACCAGCCTTCGCCATTGATTGTGAATTTATTAAGTTTGGTAGTGATTTACACGTGTAATTTTTCACGGCTAGGACGCTCAATGAAAATTGATAATCTAAGCGAGCTTGCATGCGGGCGGCGAGTAATGGACGACTCACTGTCCGACCATAAACCATGCCCGGGTCGACGGCGCGTTGTGTTTCACGCGTCCCTAAAAGAGCTTCAGCACAATGACGGGGCCCCTTTTAGAGGGCCAAAGCCTGCCGTGGTCGCATGATTAACGAATTACTGTGACCCCGGAAAGTGAAGAGCTATTGAAGGACACAGTGAACCTTAGTCAGTACAAGTCTGACCGTCCTGCCCTGGGTGGCAGGCAGGACTCAATAAAATGGATGATTTTACCACGCTAAAGAAAGGGCTATAATCCCTCAATTGCCCTTTACGTTACAGGATCAATGTTACCTGATAAGACAGTCCCGCGACCCCGGCAGACTTTGGCACAACAAAAAATACCCTACCTACTTATTACATATTTCTTTACTTCCGGCCGTGTGAAAGGCCAGGTTTTTACCAACGCTCATCCAGTCATTCATTGGTGATAGATCTGTGTTCCGCATGTTGACATACTCAGCATAATATGGGTTTGTGGTGCATACCGTTTTGTAAACGTCCAGGTAGATCGGTCGTGTGTGTGCGCGCGCATGTAATAATATAGATCCATAGACTTAAAGCATGGACTGAGACTTCCATACCCAATTGTCAATTACAGCTGTTTTAGTCTCTAGAAAGTCTATCTGTGAGAAACTTGTGGCTAAATAATGACAGCCCCACAGGCCGATCTTCCGGGTTAAGCTACGCTTGCCGAGGTTGGTCTGATAATAACACCACAAAAACAATAAGGTGAAAGAATTTTGGAAATCATTTAATGAGTAGGTAGGCATTTTTGTAACTGACTCATCATCAAATGAGTCTTCCCATCCAGGGCGGGTCGGGAGGGACTGTCAGACTTGTACTGACTAAAATCCACGGTGTCTTGAAAAATTGTTTAGTTTTAAGTTCATTTTCTTTGTTTTCTTTTAGTGATACTGTGTGCATTTGTGGCATGTGCGAATCAACGATTTTTCTTTCATTCTTCTTTCCTGAAGGAACGTTACGGGCTTTTAAAATAGCCCTTTGCGTTCAGTACCACAGTTACACTAACTATTACATTAGTCATCGACGTTCAAAAGTGCCTCATTGATGGAGTAATTGATTTGACTTTGACTTTACATTACCTACCCCGGGACGCTTACACGCTTTAGCTTTAGAGCCCCGTCATATTGCAGACAGCTTTTTGAGGCGCACGTGGACCGCGACGCGCCGTCGACTTGAGCCTGGTCCGTGACCAGACAGCGAGACATCCATTAAGCCTCATTTAGACGATGCAAGAACTCGAACGCGAGTTGCGTTACATTGCGGAATTTATAGGTAGAACAAATTCAGTTAATCTATCTAATATCTTTAAACGAGCAATTCTTATATATTTACTAGCTGACTCGGCCACGCGTTGCTGTGGCTAAAGTTTTTGTGCGACTATAATTTGAGATTTAAACTATCCTATCTCTCAAGTTGGATCAAACTGCACATGGTGTGCGAATTTTATTATAATCGGTTAAGTAGTTTAGGAGTCCATTGAGGACAAACATTGTGACACGAGATTTATATATTTATAGATATATAATCAGGATCTCGGAAACGGCTCCAAGGATTTTCATGAAAGTTACAGATTAGTGGGTTTTCGGCTCAAGGAATCGATTTATCAAAGTCCCAGGTTTGAGAAAAGCTTGGTTTCCAAGATATTGAAATTTTAAAAACCGAGCGAAGCTCGGTCAACCAGATATTGAAACAAATGCCGCAATGTAGTGAAACTCGCATACGAGTTATTGCTCCGTCTAAATGGCGCTTTACTCGCCGTCCACAATGCCAATAAGTAGTCATAGAGTTCAAAATAGCTTGAGCAGCCTTGCTGTAAACGATAGTTTTACATCCGGGAACTGGGAATTTCATCCATTCTAATTTACACTGTAACTGTTAACACACTTTCACTGCTCGACTAAGATGCAGATCTTAGCAGTTTTCAGTTTAACATTTATGGTACGAGATAGGGCCACGAAATCAGCGTTCACAGATCTAAATGTGTAGTACTAAGTAGATAATTCAAGTAGCAAGATCTCGGGCATGCGGACGGCGAGTAATTGGTGAATCTCGCAGTTCGATCATGGACTATGCCCGGGTTGACGGTGCGTCGTGACCTACGTGCCCCTAATTTGTCAGTTATCTACCGAGCGCGGTCCTTCGAGGGCCAAAGCCTGCCGGGATCGCGGGACTATCTTGTCAGGTAACCTTGACCCCGGAACGTGAAGGGCTATTGACGGACACCGTGAATATTATCGTGGTATTAAACTAAGACGGCCAACCCGCAGAAGGACCGCTGGTGGATTACGGGCCACTTCTCTCAGAAAGGAGGCTTGTGTCCCAGCAGTGGGAACATTTAGGCCCGGTATCCACCAAAGCGGAGAGGAGAGGAGATGTGTTTGAATAACCAATCAGATGTCCACGTCTCCTCTCCACTTAGCTTCAGTTGACATCTGATTGGTTATTCAAACACATCTCCCCTCCTGTTTGGTGGATACCGGGCCTTATAGGCTGATGATGATGATGAGACTACGAGGAAGATTAACCATTCTATTCCCGCTTATTTCGTGGCTTCAATACCATAGAGTATCGCACTCCCGTTACGGAGTTAAGTCGATAGATGGCGACAGCCGATTTGATTAGTTCGGCTGGACCATAGACTTGAAATCTATTACGTTCGGCTCCACAATCGGATGCAAGTAAGGAGCAGAGAGAGGTATGAACTCAATAACAAAACTGACATAAAGTGAATTACTGAATGAATGAACGAAACTACACTATCGAGCAAAAGTATAGAATCATTTACTTGGAATTGATCCGGGATTGCTCCCTAAATAATGGCGTGATTAAGGTGATTGCGTCGATGTAGCCCGCGAAATTCAATTTTTTTCCGTTTTTGCAATTTGCAAGCCAGTGACATGTTGTAACTTTATCAAAATATGAATTGCGGTAATAACAAGTATAATTTTAAATATAAAAATTATCAAAAAATTCGCTCCATCAGCTCTCACATAGAAAAGGTGCATCGTAGTTAAATTTCGGAGATTTTAACATGACGCTGCACAGCAGTCGATCGTTCAACTACTGCGCCAACTGCGCCGTCAAAGTGAAAAGTTCACAGCGTATAACCGAAGAATTTGAAGAAATCAAATCCATAAAAGTAAGGTTTTCACATAAATTCGCAATAGTGGCGCCAATGGCGGCCGTGTCGTCAAACTTTCTAAGCTCATCAAACGACGCCTTTGCACTACCGTAGGCTATAGGTATATCGTATACCGAAAGTCAGTGAAGACCAACACCCGCTACCGCTTATAGCTCATACCACACACGTGAACAGACTCTCACAGTGTGTTACGCGCGAATTTATTCGCTCGCTAGAAATTGTTACGGGTTGTTGCGAAATTAAGCTTTGCTGTATGTATGTAGCGAGGCGATGCTATAAATATGATCATAATGATCAAGATTACATAACAAAAGGTGTAGGTAATGGTACTCCACATTGCCAGTAAAGTGTCATGTAATTAATGGCGACCCTTTAGATTTCCAGTCGGCTAAATGAGAACAGTACCCTTAACACGAATTTTTGAAACGTAAAGTAAACTGGAACTTTGACAATTTCAAATTTAATATTTTCAAGGAAAAAATTAGTTCCTTTTTCGCACACCAGAGGCGCTGTTCCATTTTCTCATGCGAGAAACGCTGTAAATACTGGAAAGACGCTGTAAAGTAAAAGAGGGCCACAGTCCTACCGGGGTTGCGGGACATACGCATACCGCGACTCCGGCACACAAAGGGCTACCGAAGGACACCGTGGATTTTAGTCTTTCCAAGTCTGACAGTAAGGGGTGGGAGGACTCATTTGATGATATTGCCACGTAAAGGGGCCCGGGTCGAAGGCGCATTGTGTTAAACGCGCGCCTCAAAAAGTGTCAGCATAATAACGGAAAAAAGGGGCGTGCTTATTGCCATTAACTGAAGAAAGAAATTGCTGTAACCCCAAAAAAATTCTATAACCTGACTTTCTTTAAGAAAAATGGTTCAATGGTCATTTGGACCAAAGCTCACTGCATGGGAAGACGGCAGATATGGTCCCATTTAGATTAAGATCACTATCAATTTACACATGCGGTCTTCAAGAACATTGAGATAATATCTAGCACACTAGATGTGTATCGCTATATTTTATAGCTTATAGCTTGCGGTATCTCTCGGCCGATCTTTGGACGAAAATGGTTGTTAAAGAAAGCTTTCTGTTGACTTTCAGCTCGCTTTGAAAGCATGGTGAACTGGGAATCTGCTAAATAAAAACTTAGTGCACTTGAGTTTTGTGAGCACCGTCGAGATTCGGAGAAATGTCTCATCTACCAACCCGCACTGGGCCAACGTGGTGGATTATGGCTCACTCCCTATCACAGTGAGGAGGCCTGGGTTCAGAGCAGTGGAAACATTAAAGGCTGATGATGATGATGATGAAATGCTTCACCACAAAATCCTGGTATTTAACGATTGATTGCGTCTGCGCATGAAACTAATGGACATGTAACTCACAAAATTATCGACAGCAAGAAATCGACAACGTTCGTGAGTTATGTATCATTGAAGTTTTTCGGTGATCACTGATTGCTATTGTTACGGAATATTAAAAGAAAGGAGATGGCTAAGTTGAAGTATGGACTGCAATTCAGCCGGCTATAGACATGGGACCTAGCACAGTATAACGCTGAATAGCTCAATATTAATATTTCACATAAAAAAAGTTCCAACAACTTGTCAAAAGATAGATATTTAAAGATATTTTAATTTTTTTATTTCACATAATAAATCATAGTCTTATAGGGTAATTACGACGTGACGGACTGTGTTTAGTGTCATTTTATTTACGTGATGGAAATCTGGGTATGATGTTGTAAAATTCTTCAACTTTGAATTGTTTCTGTTTACTGCATGGCGTTGTAAACTTCTCACTGAACAGCCAAGTTATGCACCCCATTGCATGACCGAATTTTAACATACGAACTTCACAAGTTGCTCCTGAATTCAGCAGTTCATGACAAGAATGACAAATGTTGGTATTCCCTGGAACCTAGAAAAAACGTAATTACTTTAGTAACTACATGAATTAACTTTACTGTTTACCTACACATCTGAATATTATGCCATCTAAGGCAACCAGTCATTTGGGAAACACAATCGCGGCCGCAGCATCCTCATCTTCCGCCTGACGTTACGGATTGGGTGGAAAATAAAACCGTGATGCCACTGCGAGGACACGGTGTGGAGATTGGGTTTGGGCCGAGCATCGCTGTGACCATCTGAAAATATCTTACCTCTATTGCTAACCATCGTGATACGATGGTGAGTAGAACAGTTTATATTTATTCCATGATTAATTGAATGCAAGTCCGTGTCGAGTGGCGATAGTTCGGTAGGTAAGCAAGCAGAAAGTCCAATAAATAAGAGCACGGGTTGAAGAAAAAGCCAAAATAAAGAATTACATCGAACATAAAACCTTTTAAAAAAAAATCAAACCGACGAAAGATCGAACTGAAAAGCAAAAAATAAATTTTGAGGCGGCGCCAAACAAACAATCATAGTTCTTTAAGTTAACTATTTGAAGAGCAGAAAAGCTCGTTGTATAGCTTGTCGTGGTTGAATAGCTCGTCGTAGCTAATTCGTTGATTGTTTCTTTGGCGCCGCCTCAAAATTTATTTTTTGCTTTTCAGTTCGATCTTTCGTCGGTTTGATTTTTTTTTAAAAGGTTTTATTTTTTACTTTTGAGTTTCCTACCTCGTGTCTGTAACTAAAAAAAAAATCAAGATTATTTTTTTTATACAACATGTAACATAATTAACGCACATCCTGAAATTAGTTTGTTCAGAATCGTTTACTGAATCGATTTCTATCATTTTTAATATAGGTAATTTTTTTTTTTTCAAAAATTATTAAATCTACGGAAATTCTCCCTACACCTCTGTACAGTCAAAACAAACTAAGATAGACCGTAAATCAAGGCAACAAGACTTAAAAGTGCAATTTTATTTGTATTTATACAATTTCCGTCATTCAATACAAAATTAAAGAAAAATAAACTTTTCTGCAAAATAACTAATTTAGTTGATAACAATGCATTTACATGTTAAATTAAAAATTCAATATATGTATTATGATTATAACATAATATTCTAATTGGGGTGTCTGAGGGTGTGCGTTAATTACGTTACATGTTGTATATATATTTTTTTTGTTGACTATTGACGACTTCCTACACCCTCTCTGCCTTCATTCTCAAACTCTCAAAGATTGTCATACCCCAGCTACGTCTAAAGTTCTCATCAAGATGAGTGAAATGAGCCCAAATACAATATAGTTGCTGTTAACTGTTAAGGATCTCTGTCACCATCCTCAAACCCTCGATGACAATTATACCCCAGCTAGGTATAAAGTTTTCATCAAGACTAGTGAAATGAGCCCAAACACGATAAAGGTGCTGTTAACTGTTAAGGAATTACTCTTGGGACTGACTTCACAAAATAACAGGGATCTGGGAATGGATCTGATGATGGACGCCATCATGTCGACATCTCTACTATATAATAATGTCCTCAGAACTAAAATTGTTAACTTTATTTCAACAGAATCGGTTCATAATTGAAAATTCTGTAGGAAGATTGACAATTAATTCCTTTTTTTTACCCTTAGAGGCCGATTTTAGTTTTGAAATTTAAATGGGACCAACTTTGAAATATACTCTTTCCAACAAAAAAAGAATTTTTGAAATCGGACCACGTCATGAAAAGTTATGCGTGGTCATACATAGAAAAAAAAAAAACAAATATACATGTCGAATTGAGAACCTCCTCCTTTTTTTTTTCGTCGGTTAAAAACTGCAGAGCGTTCAAATGACATCTGACGTTTGTGTTTTTTTTTCTTAAAGTGGGGACCGAACTAAGTTCGCAGAATCGATAAAAGAATCGATTGGTTAGAAACTACATAGTTTAGGTTGATCACACTTCAGTTAATATTATTCGACACAAAATATAAACTAAGATTAAACGAAGTAGCATATTCAGAAGATTTTAAAGAAAAAAAAAACTTAGCTAGAGCTTAGTGGACGAATCACTTTTTATTTCCGTTGTAAAATCGTCAAATGAGTCCTCCCTCCCACACAGGGTAAGGCAGGAGGGTCTGTCGGACTTGTACTGACTAAAAACTACGGTGTCTTTCATGTTCCGGGGTCACTGTAATTCATTTTCCGAATCAAAACGTATAACATAATATAATATATATAATATAATATTCCACAACTATCACACAACGCCATCTAGTCCCAAGCTAAGCAGAGCTTGCGTTATGGGTACTAGACAACTGATAAACATACTTATATATTTCTAAATACATACATAATATAGATAAATTACACCCAGACACCGAACAAATGATCGTGCTCATCACACAAACATTTGTCCTGGGTGGGAATCGAACCCACGACCTCCGGCTTAGCAGTCAGGGTCACTAACCACTAGACCAACAGGCCAGTCTAGTCTATAATAACAAAAACCTAAATAGGCCACTAAATTGAACTCTTTCGATTCCCGCCAAAAACTTTCATTTTCAACGCCATTCCCTAATTTCAGAAAAAAATCGTTCTTAATGCCTTTAGTGAAAATCGATAAAGTACAGTTGCGTTTTGACAATCTGGAAAAGCTCTACGACCCTTCCCTAGTTTACATTATTTCATTGCGACTTTGTCATGTCAATAAAAAATGCACAAAAAGCAATTCAGATACTTTTTTTTATGTTAAACAGTATATATAAGTATTAGGAAATTATTAAACACTCAACAATTCATTAATGAATTTTTAAATACTACGAGTTAGTGTGAAAGTCATATAGACGACTGGGGCACTCATATAGCCATCTCCTTGTGATGGCTCCATACGAGCATCACCTACTATACTATAGCTACAAAAAGGAGGAGCTCGTGGCTAAATAATTACAGACGCTCAGATCGATTTTCCAGGTTAAGCTGCACTTGCTGAGGTTGGTCTGCGTATAGGTGACCATCTATCATAGCGAGTTTCCTCCGTGCCTCGGAAAGCACGTAAAGCCGTTGGTCGCAACTGTCATTTGTAGATCTTTGACAGTCGTTACTGTTAGTCAGAAGCTCTAAAGTCTGACAACCAGTCTTACCGTGGGATATCGTATTATCCAGATACTGCATTGTGGAGGTCCGATAGGCAGTCGCTCCATGTAAAATACTGATATTCAGCTGCATCTGGTTCGACTGGAAGCCGACCACAATATAGTTGGAAAAAGGCAGGTAGATGATGAATGACTATAGCTTCACAAGAAGATGTCAACACACCCCAGGGCCATTCCTGTGTTTCACGAAGCGTAATCTAGACGCATGGCAAATTACCATCCTTACCTTATTGCTATACCACCAATTCGCACTAAGCATTTCCAAACGTCTTTTATAGAGCGGACAGCGAAGGAGTGGAACTCTGCCTGCATCTTTGTTTCCGAACACATACAACCGTAATCTCTTCCAAGTTATAGTGAACAGGCTTCTTCTGGGTAAGCTCGCTCCATCGTTAACCTTGTCTTAGTCAGTCCCTGACCTAGGCTAAGGTCAAGAGCAAACCCATCTCATATAAAAAAAAATGTAATGTGTTACACAGCAAGGGTTCGTGCAAACAATATGGGGAAACAAGGTGCTCGCAATGGTCAACAAGAGACTGCAACCATGGAGTCTCTGAAGAATTAAAGCAACTACCCAAAAACACTTTGCCTGATCCGGGAATCGTAACCAACACGCCTTGCTCAGCAGTCACACTTGCGACCAATAAACCAAAAAAAAATAGTTATGCTCGCTGAACATAGCATTTTCACCTGAAGCTGCTAAAAACGTACGTCTTATGTACCTAAGTACGTAACGATTGGGTTTAATTAAAAGTTTTCTTGCGCGATTTACTAGAATTTTTTAATTGTTTTTTACTTGATTACACAATAGAAAACTGCACTTATGATTTCAATTAACAGCCGCGCCTTCTATTACGAGCTTAAGCATAACTAAGCCTGTAGCCAAACGGTAAGCGACAATCGCAAACGTTCAGACGTCGCTTATACACTTTCAACTTTATACCACATTGCATAAAGTTTAAAATCTATCAAAATTTACAGATCGTTTTCGCTTGTTTCGTTCGCTATCGCTCAGCGGTCTTTACTAGATTTTCAACTTTATGCGATGGGGTATAAAGTTGAAAATGTATTAGCGACTGCTGAACGTTAACGATTGTCGCTTGCCGTTTGGCTACAGGCTCTGAAGTAACTTCGATGCCGGGCACGCCGCGATTGTGGCGGTCAGACCCCTCTTTGAGGACTGGCTGGAGAGCCGTCACGGCGTCCTCACCTTCCACTTGACACAGCTCCTTACCGGTCATGGATGTTTCAGGAGGTTCCTATGTCGTTTTGGAAAGCAAGAAACGCCTGGCTGTCACCACTGCGAGGATCGCCCGGAAGACATGGTGGAGCATACGGTGCAAGACTGCCCCGCTTGGGCAGGGCCCCGCCGTGTCCTCACGACGGCGATAGGCGGAGACCTCTCGCGCCCGGTATTGGTCGAGACCAAGCTGCGGGGCGAGACGGAATTGGAAGCGATCGCCTCTTTCTACGAAGCAGTCACGCTCGCCAAGAAGGAGGCGGGCCGCGTGAGAGAGAAAACAGCGTCCACCTCAATCGCAGTGGAAGACGGCCACGCCGTCGAACGTCGGCAGACGATCTCCGGCCACCGTAGGCGCGGGCATGCGGACGGTGAGTAAATGGGTGACTCGCCGTTCGATCATGGACCATGCCGGTCGACGGCGCGTTGTGTTCCACGCGCGACTCAAAGAGCTGTCGGTAATCTGACGGGGCCCCCTAACAAGGCCAAAGCCTGCCGGGGTCGCGGGACTATCGGGTTACTGAAGGATTATTGAGAAAGGGCTATTGAAGGATACCGTGGATTTTAGTCAGTCCAATCTGACAGTACCCCTGCTCTGCCCTGGATGGGAGGACTCATTGGATAATTTTACCACGTACAAAAAGTCCTCCATTTCATACCACTCTCTCCTGGTGGTGAGAATCTCAACCAGGTCTTAATACCTTGAATTATTTCCACCAATAAATGCGCAAAAACATAATTCTGTCGTCGTATCAGTTAATTATTATAAATTATAATTTATGTGCTCCTAATAAGGTTATGAGCTAAAAGGAGGTGTTGGAGCGGACATAGTCATAAGCATTAGCGGGCTGGATTTGAAGGAGCTCGTGGTCTAAATAAAAGCTATGTAGGTCAATCTTAAAAGATAAGCTGCGCTTGCCAAGGTTGGTCTGTAGATGGGTGACTATCTATTAATTTAAAAAAAATATGAAATCAGGCGTTACTTTGCGGAAATAGGGTGGGATTGCATCCTGCAACAAGCCTGCATTTTTGTCGTGGAATTAAAAATAGATATTTTTCATAACATTTAATATCTATTAATTATAATTTATCTAACTCAAAACCATCGCAGAGGCCTGTGGGGTTCCCAGAGGTAGATTAATTAACTCGGACAACATAAGATGGCTGGAACTACATTTCTTTTTTTATTATTTGGTAAAATCATCAAATGAATTCATCCTGGGTGGACCGAAAAGTACTGTCAGAGTCGTTCTGACTAAAATACACAGTGTTCCTTCAATTGGCTTTTATGTTCCAGGGCCACAGTTACCTGATAACACAGTCCCGCGACCCCGGAAAGCTTTTGCTTTCTAAGGGGGGCGTCAGATTGCTGACTGCACTTTGAGGAGCGCGTGGAACTCGACGCGCCGTAGACCCGGGCTAGTCCATGATCGGACAGCGAGTCGCCCATGACTCGCCGTCAAAGTTTAGTACCTGACGTTGTATTAACAAAGGCTAGTAAGTTATATTTCGGAACTCGCTCCGCTCGCGCTCCTCTAAGCACGCTACCTCTAAGCTCGAGATTAAGTTATAAATAAGTATCACGGTGACTGTAATAGCCTCGTAAGTTATATTTAAGTTAAATAAGCATTAGTGATGTCACTTAGTGCCCTGTACGGTTACTGTTACTATTAGCCAATACTCCAATAGGTACGTTAGTGGAGCAAAAGTATAATAATAATATTCCACAACTATCACACAGCGCCATCTAGTCCCAAGCTATGCAGAGCTTGTGTTATGGGTACTAGACAACTGATAAACATACTTATATATTTCTAAATACATACATATTATAGATAAATTACACCCAGACAGAATAATTGCTCGTGCTCATCACACAAACATTTGTCCTGGGTGGGAATCGAACCCCTGGGTGGGAATGGCATCATAATTATCTTACTCCGATATACCTAAATGATAATGATAAATGGTACCAATTTAAAGGTTTAAATCATCACCTGCCTATACCCTGCCTGCCTTTTCCCAACTATATTGTGGTCGGCTTCCAGTCGAACCAGATGGAGCTGAATATCAGTATTTTACACGGAGCGACTGCCTATCGGACCTCCACAACTCAGTGACTGGGATCGACACCCCATGGTAAGACTGGTTGTCAGACTTTACAACTTCTGACTAACAATAACGACTGTCAAAGATCTACAAATGACAGCCGGGAACAACGGCTTAACGTGCTTTCCGAATCACAGAGGAAACTCGCTATGACAGACGGTCACCCATCCACAGACCAACCTCGGCATACACGGCTTAACCTCGACGATCGACCTGATGACCATTACTTAGCCACGAGCTAGTACCAACTTTATATAGTTCGCAATTGATATATGTAGTAATAGCTATATTCAAAATATACCTACACCTGTTCTGAGAGTACCTAAGATCTTCAATTTTTTTGCGGGAGTATCCTACTACTATTATAAAGGCGAAAGTTTGTAATCCTACTACTATTATAAAGGCGAAAGTTTGTAAGTATGGATGTATGGATGTTTGTTACTCTTTCACACAAAAACCACTGAACGGATTTGGCTAAAATTTGGTACACAGATAGTTTATAACCTGGATTAACACATAGGATAGCTTTTATCCCGATTTTATGTTCCCGTGGGATAATTTTCGAGTTGTAGCGGGTGAAGCCGCTGGCAACAGCTAGTCATGAATAAATAAGATGCATCTAAATAAGCAGTTGTTGAGGTAACGCCGCTTGCATCTAGGACAAGATGCTGCACCTAATGGTTACTGCTAGTGATGGGAAAGTATCGATACTTTTCAATTTATCGATAAGCCGTAAGTCATTATTTCATAAAAAATACTTTTATTGTATAGATTCGATTCAAGATACGAAGTTATACGAGTATTTTTATACGCAATAACATCAGCATTGCGTCTTCGCAAATATATTTTGAGAAAAAAACAAGGGAATGAGAAATTCAGTTTCGAGGGTAGTGGTTTCGATGGCCTAATTGGTAAGGCGTCTGGAGTACCTATTCAGAAGAAGGTTCTAACCCTGCTCGCAGCTAAGTTTTTCGGTCCTCAAAATATCTTTGTAGATAAGAAGTAATCAGGCCAACTTAGCTTGAGTGAAGCTACTAATTTATTCGTAATTTAATTACCATAGCCATTTGAGGAGTTCGTGGCTAAATAATTACAGCCGCACAGACCGATCTTCCGGGTTAAGCCGCGTTTGCCGAGGTTGGCCTGTGGATGGGTGACCATCTGTCATAGCGAGTTTCCTCCGTGCCTCGGAAAGCACGTACAGCCGTTGGTCCCGGCTGTCATTTGTAGATCTTTGACAGTCGTTACTGCTTTTTGTCAATGTTCAACATCTGACTGTGAATATGAACAATCAGCACATCATATTCTTTGGGAGTGTAGTCTTTGGCAGAACGAACGCAATATTATGTTGGATACTGTACAGACTACATCTGGAGTCATTTACTATACGGACCTTGTGGAAAGTCGAACAAATTTCCGTGCGTTCAAGCGTTTTTGCCATACCTATTATTGGAATCAAATATAGCAGCTCACAATTTAGGACCCATTAATATTAGTAGTCATTTTTTACCCGTGGTGCTAGGCAACTGGGCTTCTCCCAGTTGTAATGTCCCTTTGTGCCTGATGGCCTTGTTTTGTTCTGTCTCCTGCTTGCATGGAGGGAAGTGGAAACAATTTTTTTCCTACTCCTCCACTATTCTTCTCTGATTAATTTCGTGCAGGATCCAAGACAGGTAAATTCATTCTCCGGGACACGTCGAGCTTCATTGTTTCGGCGCTTTTCTGGTGGTTGCCACTGTTGATTCTGGCTTTCAGGAGTTGCAGTGGTTTGGGAATAGTGTGGTGGGTTTGTAAAGTCGTTGCTGTGAGTCAGAAGCTCTAAAAGTCTGACAGCCAGTCTTACTATGGAGTATCGTATTACCCAGTTCAGGGTTGTGGAGGTCCGACAGGCAGTCGCTCCATGTAAAATACTGATATTCAGCTGCATGTGGTTCGACTGGAAGCCGACCACAATATAGTTGGGAAAAGACAACCAGATGATGATGAATTACCATAGCCCGGAGTAGGATTAGATAGATTGATTTTATGTACTTGTATCACGAACTGTCATAGAAATCATAAAATAGATAAGACTTTTACCCGAGATTTCATTTCAGTGCTTATGGGATTGAATTGACATGCACGCGGCCGAACAATAAGTCTTCATCCTACATAATTCCAAACAATTTCAAAATTCGGGATAAATCTTTTTAAAATCCCGGAATCTCGAAGGCATGTCCATATTAATTGAATTATACGTTTTAGGTTATTGATCCTAAATCAATCTACCTACTCCTTGGTAATACAAGTAATTTGCACAACCATGAAACGGAGACTTTTTTCGCACGACAATTGAATTAATCGTCAACACTTGGCAAATTACATCACAATTAAAATATTTATAGAATCGGCCATAACTCGTGTCCATCAGAGCATTAACATCAAAAGTAACTTGTAATTACTGAAAATGACAGACATTGCATGCCGCAAACTTATTATCTGATGGAATCGACAAATCATTGGCTTTATTTAAGGTTTAACACAAATGCGCAATCTGCGGGCGGTAAGTAATGGGTAGCTCCACGCTGCATACTGCGGGGCGAAACGGAATGGGAAGCAGTCACCTCCTTCTGCGAAGCAGTCATGCTAGCAAAGGAGCCCACGGCGACGGATGTTGCCAGGCGATTTCCACCCACTCTTGAGTCTGATGCGTTTTGTTTTGCCAATATTTATTTTTATTTTAAAAAATAAACAAATACTACGTGATCATGGTTTTTCAATACTTGTTTCCTCTGACGGACTAAATGATTTGCAATTATTTTCGGTAGGTGAAAACTAGCATAATTTCCAAAGAGTCTTTTTTTTATTAGCGTGGTAATATCATCTTAAGAGTCCTCCCACCCACAAGGCAGGGTGCCCCCCCCGCCCCGCCTTGTGGGTCTCTCAGACTGTCCTTCAATAGCCGTTCCGGGGTCACGGTATTTGGAAGTCCTGCCGATCCGGCAGCTCTGGCCCTCTAAGGGGGACCCCGTCATCGTGCTGATACTCTTTGGGGCGCGCGTGGAACACAACGCGCCGTCGACCCGAGCATGGCTCATGGTAGGACAGCGAGTCGCCCATTACTCGCCGCCCATGCCCGCGCCTACGGTGGCCGGAGATCGTCTGCCGACGTCCGTCGCCGTAGGCGTCTACCACTGCGGCTGGGCTGTGAGGTGGACGCTATCTATTCCCTCACGCGTCCCACCCTCTCCTTTCCATTGGATCTTACTAAATAAAAATGGATAAACCTTATAATAACACTACTTGCCTAGAGAATCCACCCTGGGACCTCATGTACAGTCGTAGCTACTATAAAATTACTTTTTATATTAATTGACTGGCCTGTTGGTCTAGTGGTTAGTTCCCCTGACTGCTATGTCGGAGGAGGGTTCGATTCCCACCCAGGACAAATGTTTGTGTGATGAGCACGATCATTTCTTTTATGTCTGGGTGTAATTTATCTATAATATGTATGTATTTACAAATATATAAGTATGTTTATCAGTTGTCTAGTACCCATAACACAAGCTCTGCTTAGCATGGGACTAGATGGCGTTGTGTGATAGTTGTGGAGTATTAAAAAAATATACGAAGTACACACATCAAAAGTGTCTAGGGATCAACATATATTTTTGCAATAACTTTTCTCCTGATTGATATTAATTAAAATGTTCTTTAAGGATTCATCAAATAAAGTGTTATCGTTTGTCACAGTAACGATAAACCAAGTCACCTTTGCATTCATAAAGAAATTTGCCATTTTCCTAATAAAGGGATTTTTGACATTTGAACCACTAACATTAAAGTTCGAAAAAAAGACTGAAATAACAGTTTTCTTTAAAATTTTATTGGGTAACTTAAACAATTAATAATCCGTGTTTCTACCGCGAACACTAACAACACAAGAACATCGGTTTGGCATACTCAAAATGAGTTCATCCAAACCACGCTGTGGAATGGCCGCCCATGTTCATTGCAACAACAAAAAAAGGTCTTCTTGCGACTGGATACCCTCCATATTCGGCAGAGCTCTTCTCTGTAGCATATCCCATGCATGCTCAATCGGGTTCAAGTCTGGCGACTGAGCAGGCCAGGGCAGGACATTGATGTTAGCTGCGGCGAGAGTCTGTCTTACAACTCTTGCGGTGTGCGGTCGTGCATTATCATGCATTAACTGAAATAAGGGACCGATTTGCACTTGTAGAGGAACGATGACGTCTGATACAATCGTCTCAGCATAAATTTGAGCGTTGAGGTTGCCTCTGATCCAAATCAACTCAGTTCTTCCGCCGATCTAAATACCCGCCCATACCATGATGGTTCCACCACTATAAGGATGGACTTCCTGGCAGGATTTTAATCGCTGTTGGCGTCCAGGGGTTCTCCAGTGTCGTATACGTCTTGTATCCGGTCTCATACCAAAACGAGACTCATCAGAAAAGCACACGAAACGCCATTGTTCTTCTGCCCAATTTCTGTGTTCAAGAGCCCATTGATATCGAATCCTACGATTGTGATAGGTGGTACCCGTAGCGGTCTTCGGGAATGAAGGTTCACTTCATGCAAGCGGTTTCTGACTGTTTGGTCGCTAATTAAGTTCCCTGAAGAGTGATGAAGCCTCACGGCTAACATCATGGCGGTTATTGTTGGAACTCTTCGAGTTAAGATTTGAATGTATCGGTCTTGTCTCCGTGTGGTGCAGCGATACCGTCCTCCATGGCGCTCAGCCTCGGTACCAGTGCTTCGGTAACGTGTCCAAAGTCGACTGATAACACTCTGACTTGTATTCAGAGCTAAAGCCACAGTACGTTGCCGGGAACCAGCTTCTATCATTCCCACGGCTCTGAGCATTTCTTCCCTGCTTAAATGACGTCGCCGCTCCATAATAACGTTGGTTTTAATCAGTAGTAGGGAAACAGTAGCACTAATAATGTCTTCAATGCGTTGTATGTTTTTATAGGGAAAATATTGACAGCTGATTTTCATCTTTTACTCGAATTTGATTTACAGTTCCTGATTCAAATTATGAAATGCACCAAAAAGGATCCATATAAATTTATAAAATCATAAATTTATTACAAAGCCACATCTCAATCTCAAGAAATCCGCATAAAAATGCTTGATCCCTAGACACTTTTGATGTGTGTATAATATTAATATACAAGCAATCAAGCTGATATCGTTACCAATGGAAAAAATAACCTATACATAGATTTAAAGACATAAAAAAACACAATAAATCAAAGAAGCGTATTATTTATAACTGTTTGCCTTGAATACCATTTAGGTCGCTGAAGACAATCTAAATGATTATCACGACATTTTTCATTCATTTTTCTTGTAAACACGCAAAACCAGTATAAATATTGTCTTGTTTTATTGAAAAAATAGTTTTTGGCATCATGCAACCTTTTCAGACGTATAACAAATGAAGCAAAAGATGAATTAAAGATCTCGTTATGAGAAATAGTTTTTTGTAGTTATTGCCTTTTTCAAAAAAGTTTTTTTTAAATAAAAATAAATAAAGAGAATAATAATAATATTTCACAACTATCACACAACGCCATCTAGTCCCAAGCTAAGCAGAGCTTGTGTTATGGGTACTAGACAACTGACATACATACTTATATATTTCTAAATACATACATATTATAGATAAATTACACCCAGACACAGAACAAATGATCGTGCTCATCACACAAACATTTGTCCTGGGTGGGAATCGAACCCACGACCTCCAGCATAGCAGTCAGGGTCACTAACCACTAGACCAACAGGCCAGTCAAATGAAGTTTATATTAAGGTTATTATTATGTTATATTTTTTTTCGCTTTATACACGTATTTTATGTATTTAAAATATTTTTATAAACACATAAGAAAAATATTTAAGAGTCTAGAACCAAATTTTTTTCCTTACCAAATACCCTTACTTTAGTATATTCCGCAATGTAGGCAATTTCTCGCAGCGTGTAAATAGAGCTTTATTATTTTTATCGATATCGATATTACTACACAATCGGTGCATGTCCCATCACTACTCGCAATTCAAAGAACGGTAACATCACGGGGCGCGGCAGATGGACTGCGCTTGCGCATCGATACATGTTTACGAGATACGAGACACACACACATATACATATTTATATGCAGTTTGTAGGTTAAAGTTTTGCTTTTAAACATGAAAGGCTTCACACCTTTAAATCTAATAAGGATAGGTAGGAATGTAGATAATGAATTAAAGATGAGGCGTTTTTATTTTGGTGGTGTAGTATCTATTAAAGTACCTTCATACATTTTATTCATTAATATGCAACGGTTACGATAAAACCCCTTCTACACGATCAGACCTGACCGCCTGACAGAGGTGACCTTGGTCCGGTGGGAATGAAAATCTACCGTGTAGACGTTGGTCGTGCGACCAAATATGGGCGGAGTCAATCGACCTTTGGATAACCTTGGTCGGGAGCGCATCCGTCCCGACAGGCTGCGTCCGCGGTCGACCCGACCGTCAGCCGACAATGTTCCAGACGGTCGGGTACTGTTGACTCGACCGAGGTCACCTCTGTCAGCGGTCGGGTCTGATCGTGTAGAAGGGGTGTATGGCAGCATGTTATTTTTTTTTTTTTATAAATTTTCTCTTATTTTGTTTAAATGTTATTACCTTTTTTATTTTTCTATATGTGATAAAATCATCAAAGTGACACCAGTTACAGAAAAAATGAAAGGGAATCGTCTATCTTAGTATGGACATGTGATGAGGAGGGATGACATTCATGTGACTAAGTGAGTGATGAGTATGAATTTTGATGGATGGAGAGGAAGAGGAAGGACAAAGAAGAGATGGATTGTTTGATATGAATATGATATGAAAGAAAAAGGAGTAGATGATACTATGACGTGTGATAGAGTTTGGGCTAGGTTTGTGCTTTCCACTAAGTTTTTTTATTTTGATTGCAATTATTAGTGTAGTGTTTATCTCGGCCTTAATCGAGCTCAGAAGCAAAATGAGATCTAAAATGGAACGAAAACATCCCGATTAATTTTACTACCTCAACGACCTTTGACAAAAGTAATATACTTAATTGTAAATATAATAAAAATTAACATGCGCCCAAGAATTTTAATTTTAACGCAGTAAGTGTTTAAAACAATTTGTATGGAAAAATGCTATTTTTAAGTACTGTGCTTACCGTATTATTATAATTAAAAATTCAACGGGTGCAGGTAAATGCGTTTTTAATTTAAGTAGGTTTTTAAAATACCATACTTAATTATATTTTTAGTATAAGTATCATTTAATAACGAACCGGAAGTCGCAGCTTACGCAGGCCTCCCACTAGGTCAGGGTAGGCGAACCTTTATGCATCAACGTGCCATTTTTTCAAAAAAAAAGTTTAATGGGGTCATTCGCGTGCCATCAAATAATTTTGACTTTCTGATTATTGGCAAAATAATAATTATAAATATGTACTATCAAAACTCCTTATTAAATAAAGTAAGCAAAAGAGGTACATTTTGGTATGTTTATATTAAATTTCAGTAAAATTAGTGTGACTTCTGTTGCTGCAGGTTAGATGACAAATAATTTATGTTAGGGTTGTAAGATGTTACTTTTAGCAAAATGCATGCTGAACTAGATTCATCTGTCAAACGGTTTCTAACCGAGTTTTTAATGTTATTCATCTCTGAAAATAATGACTCGCAGGCATAATATGTAGATGAAAACATGGTTAAAATAGCATGAGCCAGCTTCTTCAAACAGTTAAATGTGTCTGGTAACGCATTCCATGTTTCCAGAAGTTTTATTATTAGCATTTTTACTTAAATTACTTGTGGATCTTTCAGTTTCAATTAATTCCAATTACGGGCCCGCGCACCGAACACTCCGCAGCGTAGGAGCATCGCGTTCGATCATCTTAAAATACCTAATTCTGCGACGTGCCCAAAATATTGTGTCGCGTGCCATCAATGGCACGCGTGCCATTGGTTCGCCAACCCTGCACTAGGTGGACCGACGACATCGTGACGTGAGAGTCGCAGGCAACCGATGGAGTGGCGAATTGTCGTTCGGCGTGGCGGTCTAAGCCTCTTCATAAGCAAGGCGAAGGAAGTCTTCGACACCATACAACTTTGACATTGGGGCGTACCATTTTTGAAAAACGATTTTTTAAGAAAAAAAAGGTTAGTTTATGTTTTGACGAATTTGTATACCTTTGTGAGTAAGACACAAAAGTGTCCAACGTAATTTTTTAACCAGTGTTATTCTCAAACCATGGTAAGCAAGTGTTTGTTACAAAAACACATAACGTAGAGATGCTAACGCCTTTATAATATTGTACAAATGGCGAATTTGTTCAATGTACAGTCGTAACTGTATAATAATTTTCGGTACATTTCACATTTAATTGAAAATTATGATAAACGGAAGAGACTGTAAAACTCGTCGGTTTTGGAAACTATTATATTTATCACTCCTTTAAGAAAAATAAAATTTTATAAAAAATATATTTTTTAGAAAAACACTTGATTCTTTCTGAAAAAAAAATGTTATCTATGGGTAGTACTAGTGATTTTGAGCAATAGTTACTTACTATGGCGCAAAAGTTGTAGAATTGCACTCGACCAATGGGGATGGCAACTGGGGAACTAATGGCGATAGTATAGCTTGTTGCAAGCATCGTCATTGGTTCAAATCAGTTCAAATCTTAAAGGTACATACTTCGATATAGTACTACGTCATTGGTCGGATTAGGACTGAGCTATGGTGGCGCCATCTACAATTACTTTTGACTTGTCTTCCCTATTTACGCAAGTTCCAAGATTCATAATTTTCATACATTTGTTGATTTTTGGAAGTACATACAAAGAAACACAAAATAATGATAAGGTTGCTAAAACTATCGACCTCAATCAATTAACATCACGCATTATTTTGTAATTTTCATCGTTTCGAATTGGCTGGGGTGTACATTTTGTAATTTTTAAAGAAAGAGTTTTGGACGTATGATTAATTTCTAAGCAAAATACAAATCCCACCAAAACATTTCATGTAAAATGTTGCCAAGACGACCACATACGGTTTGCACTGTGAAAAAGATATCAAATAAACCATGTAGAACCAAGCTTCTGAATCTACACGCTCTAACTCTACCGACCCTAACTTCACAAATTCTACATATCAGTAAAAATGTATGGCTTCGCCATTTTGCTACCGTCGTGGAGGCAAGGCGAATAATATTTAGTTTCTGAAGTAAGTAACGAAACAAAAAAACGACGAAATACTTCGAGAAAAGGTAGGTACCCTTGCGCTTCGCTTGGCTCGTCGTTGGCGGGGCCACTACCGTGGCTCCAGATAATTCTCCCGAACCCATCATCATCATCAGCCGGAAGACGTCCACTGCTGAACATAGGCCTCCCCCTTAGACCGCCACGCCGAACGACAATTCGCCACTTGCATTCATCGGCTCCCCGGAACCCATTTGAACTATATTATGTGTGTAATGATGTTGCATATTTCTGAGGTCCGTACACATAACTGCTTGTTTGACAGTACATTGGCAAAAAGTTTAGGTACAAAAACTATTTATAGAAGCTTTTGACTTGAACAAAAAATACGGATAACCCCAAAGCACAAAATACTTAGAGATCATTTCGTGATAACTGGTCGGACTTTTTTAATACGAATTTCATGTGAACTGAATGCTCATCCGATTTGATGCTAAACCGTTAATGTTTAAAAGTATTGCAATATGAAGTTATAATGGGTTAAGATTTAAATGCTCATATCAGTCTGTTCCGACTTTCAGCACCTCGGATCGCTTGTCCAAGGAGACGGCGATGTAGACCGGGACATAACTCACCGGATCAACTCGGGATGGATGAAATAGCAACAGGTCACTGGAACAACTTGCGACCCACGGATAAAGGGGAAAATAAACAAATTCGTGATTAGACCTGTCGTATTGTATGAATCGGAATGCTGGGCTGTGAAAAAGGTGGATGAGAAACGATTGCATCTAGCGGAGATGAGGATGTTGAGATGGATGTGTGGAGTGACAAGAATGGATGAAGTAAGGAATGAGTTTATATGGGGAAGTTTGAAAGTGGCATCTGTTAGAGAAACAAATGAAGGTAACCGTTTGTCTTGGTATGGACATGTGATGAGGAGGGATGAGACTCATGTGACTAAGACAGTGATGAGTATGAATGTTGATGGATGGAGAGGAAGAGGAAGGACAAAGAAAAGATGGTTGGACTGTGTAAGAAATGATATAAAAGAAAAAGGAGTAAATGATACTGTGACGTCTGATAGGGGAAAATGGAAGAAGAAAACGGGTTGCGACGATCACAAGTAAAATGGAATATGGGCAGGAAGATGTTTGCAATCTGGAGTTTTAAAGTTACATACACGGAGAGTACCGGGCCCTATGGACTTTTTTGGGTCAAACCCACCACATTATTCCCAAACCACTGCAACTCCTGAAGCCAGAATCAGCAGTGGCAACCACTAGAAAAGCGCCGAGACAATGAAGCTCGACGTGAATGAATTTACCTGTCTTAGGCGCAATGGACTGTCAGACTGACTAAAATCCACGGTGTTCTTTCATTAGCCCTTTCCGTTGCAAGATCAGAGTTACATGATGAGACATCGTCGCGACTCCGGCAGTCTTTGGCCCTCTAAGGAGGACCCCGTTGCATTACTGACAGCTTTTTGAGGCACGCGTGAAACACGACGCGCTGTAGAGTCGTAGACCTAAGCATGGTCCATCATTGGACAGTAAGTCCGATTACTAGCCTGTCGGGCTCGGAAATCACCGTGCCGTCAATCTCAGGTTAAATTTTACGTTTCTTTGATTATATCCGTCACCGTCACCCATTTCTTTTGTAGACACCGCGCCTACGGCCCATTGTCCACGTAACCACATGTCACACGGACGCTTTCGTCAATTGACGATTGCAAGACGAATGCTTGCATCTTGCGTAGAAACAATGAAGTGACAACGTCGCGTCAGCCGCTCGTGTTGCGTTCGTCATGCAGTTTTATAACAAATGACGTCCTTTCTCGATGCTAGTTGAAAGAAAACTGCATAGAGTACATTAAAATTTGTATATAGGGAACTGAGACCTTTTGTAGCGTGACTGACTATTGCATGAAGCAAAATATCTTTATTTATAGTTTACATGCATCCTACGAAAGACGACGTGTGGGCAGTAGGCCTAAGTTTCAAAGGCCTATAATATAAACTCCAAATTCTCACCAAAGCGTTCAGTATTGAACAGGTTTTATACCATAGCCCTGTTCCCTTTCACTATAACTTGTTAATTACCGCGCAGTACCATGTTCTGTTAGGGAAAGGATTACACAACGAGATAACACCACACTTTATGTAAATACTAACGTTTACTTTCAAAATGTACGCCGAACTATATTTTGTAAGAAAGGAACTTTACTTGAGGAGCTCGTGGCTAAATAATTACAGCCACACAGGCCGATCTTCCGGGTTAAAGCCACGTTGGTCTTTGGATGAGTGACTATCTGTCATAGCGAGTTTCCTCCGTGCCTCGTAAAGCACGTAAAACCAGGTCCCGGCTGTTATTTGCAGATCTTTGTCAGTCGTTACTGTTATTTAGAAGCTGAAAGTCTGACATCATGAGTATCAGTATTTCACATGATAAGACTGCCTATCTGCCTTCCATAACTGGGTACTACGATACGCCATGGTAAGACTTGTTGTCAGACTTTAGAACTTCTGAATAACAGTAACTTACTGTCAAAGCTCTACAAATGACAGCCAGGACCAACTGCTTTACGTGGTTTCCGAGGCACGGAGGAAAATCGCTATGACAGATGGTCCCATCCACAGACCATTTTATGTAGCATTTATCGATGAAGACTATAGGGTATATAACATCACCGGAGCCGAGCACCGAGGGGTGAATCCGCGAAACACAGCTAGTTTCTTAAATAAATGGGCTACTAGTCTTTGACCGAGACTCCCCCAAAGCTGTGCTAGTCGAGACGTGTTTTGAACAACCAATAGAATTGCGTTGCGGAGTGGAGCTGTGTCAATAACGCAATTCTATTGGTTGGATTGTTCAAAACACGTCTCGACCCCGCACAGCTCGATACGGCTTTGGTGGAGTCTCGGCCTTAGTATACGTATGAAGCGTTCTACAGTCGTGCTTCTGAATAATTCATCAAAATAGGCGGAAATGTCACCTTCAGTTATATAACGAAGTTAAAATTAAAACGTTCGTTTACATTATGTTTTCGAGGTCGACAGGATTGAACGGATGTATTCCCGGATCTTGTAATGCTAGCTTCTCACGGGCTTACGGCGCGTTGTGGCGTGAGCCGCGCGATCTCCACGAAACCGATGCCGATGGTCGTATAGCCAAACTGCAAGCGTTAATCGTAAACGCTCAGGAGTCTTACGGCAGTATTATGACGTCTTAAAACCAAGCTTGTTGCAGTGAGTGAAAGGGACAGAGCTACACAAGTCGTCTAGCACCATCTTGTTCGGGCACGCCGCAATTGCGGCGGCGGCGGTAAGACCCCTCTTTGAGGAGTGGCTGGAGAGACGTCACGGCGTCCTGACCTATCGGATGACGCAGGTCCTCACCGGACACGGCAGTTTCGGGAGGTTCCTGTGTTTGATGGGGAAGGAGGAAGCGCCCGGGTGTCACCACTGCGAAGATCGCCCGAAGGACAAAAAAGCGCCATCTTGTTCACTCACTGGAAGATGTCTAGTTTTAAGATGTTGTTATACGGCCCCTGTTGACTACTGTTGGCGTATAATATGGCTGAGGCCGAGAGCTATGACGTATGGTAACAGCGGCCACTCTTCCGTGTAGTTCCAAGCAGTAATGAATGCTTTTGAATGGCGCGGCGGGGCGTTTTGTCAATTTGGGTCTTTCACCTACTCTTTTCTGGAGTCCATCTAATTCATAATATCACGCACCGTCGGAAGCGGGCATTATATGGCTTGATGGTATAATTAATTCCTACCCGCTATTACGCCCAGGTATATTTACGTACTTAACGTTTTTACTGAAGCCACTATTTTATAAACGTGTGAATGATCGCCACGCGCACTTTTAAATGTTGGAGATTAACATCTCCTTGATTTACGTAGGAATCGAACGACGGGGATAATTTTTCTACCGTCCTTTTTGCTTCAATTCTCAGGTCGTTACTAGGAATCTGTAAATTCTACAACGTGTAACGTTATTAGGGCAAAACCTCTCGTGAGGTAACTCAGCCCATGTTACTGAACAATGTTTGTTCTAAGACTATTGGAAATTCGCAAAAAGAAAAGGTTTTTCACACTGATGGGCCCGATCAATTTCTTATTTTGTATTTCCAAAAGTCTTGGAACAAACATTGTTCAGTAGCATGAGCTGAGTTACCCCACAGGAGGTTTTGCGCTATTAACGTTACACGTTGTATAATCTAAGTTGGCAACCCTAAGTGAGGGTGAAATCCGGCATCGCACATCCGTGTCGTCTTGTTGACCTCGGTCATTGAATTCACGATTGGTAATTAAAAAGGGAAGGTACCAGTGTTTGAACAACAGACAAGATTGAGGGAGTGGGCCATAATCCACCACGCGGGCCCAGTGCGGATTGGTAGATAGTCACATGTCTGCGATTTTTGGTTCTAGGACATGCCGGTTTCCTCACGATGTTTTCCTTCACCGTTTTGAGAGCAGTGATGGTGCTAGGCAACTGGGCTTCTCCCAGTTGTAATGTCCCTTTGTGCCGATTGGCCTTGTTTTGTTCTGTCTCCTGCTTGCATGGAGGGAAGTGGAAACAAATTTTTTCCTACTCCTCTATACTATTATTTTCTGATTAATTTCGTTGCAGGATCTAAGACAGGTAAATTCATTCTCCGGGACACGTCGAGCTTCATTGTCTCGGCGATTTTCTACAGGCGTAGCATGGCGCCGTAGAAAGGGGTTTTGTCAACGCAAGAATAGACAAAATGACAGAACGTTGAAATATTTTTAGCGTTTTAAGCATGGTAATGTAAAAAACATGGAATAAACGTTCTTTTCTTCAAAAGTGTACGAATGGTGTCATATTTGTGCAAAAAAACAGTAGTTTTGTGTAGAAATAACGATGAAATAAGTTTGTCTTTTCTTGGTACTCGTAGAATAGAGATAGAATCGCCATGCTACACGTGCTGGTGGTTGCCATTATTGATTCTGGCTTTCAGGAGTTGCATTGGTTTGGGAATAGTGTGGTGGGTTTGTCCCAAAAAAAAAAAGTGGTGATGATAATGAAATAAAATACACAAAGTAATAATGAGCCAGGCTGACTAATAAGTCGAGGCCGTTACAACTGGGCCACCATTTTTCACCATTTGAAGGTTGTTCAAAAACATTATAATCTAAATATATATAACTCAAAGGTGACTGACTGACATAGTGATCCATCAACGCACAGCCCAAACCACTGGACGGATCGGGCTGAAATTTGGCATGCAGGTAGATGTTATGACGTAGGCATCCGCTAAAGAAGGATTTTGATCAATTCTACCCCCAAGGGGGTAAAATAGGGGATGAAAGTTTGTATGAAACTGTGAATTTGATAAAAAATACGTTGTTAAGTTCTGACCTCCACGCGAATGAAGTCGCGGGCACAGCTAGTTCATGGTGTAACTATAAACCCAGTAGTTAGCTTAACGATCGCCATCAAATAGTCGAAAGTGTAAGCAAATGACCGAAACTGTTTGAGTACCTCTTGCGTGTGCGCAAATATCTGAGAGGCGCAGTTACTGAGTACACCACTAATGGGACTGTTTGTTACATAAGACGATGAGAACTTCCTGCGAATATTTTGGTAAAAATATATTACACTAGCAACCCGTCCCGGCTTGACTGTGTGGACATTTTTTTTTGACGCGATAACATCTTCTATTTCGATGGCCAGCTGCTCGCAGTCTCGCACGAAAAAAGATGACGTCATGCGGCGTTACCTTGATCTGTAGCGTTCCATAGCAACGGCGTGTCAATTGTTTTTTATAGCAACGTAAGTGCAGTATTTTCTTATGACGTTGTCACGTTCAACTATCGTCAGTAAACCGACTAAACAGACAATCGATTTTTTTTTTCAGAAACTTTACCCCACACTTAGAATGCACTTGATTCGCTGTTCGAAATTCGAATGGGCAACTACTCGTCACCGGCGACATCTTTTGTTTTGCTTGCAGCGCCTTTATGTCGTAGTACTCGTAGTAGTAAGGTGGATTTTTGTAGTTCACGGTGCCTCCCTTAAAATATGCTAAAACCGACTTACCGACAGTTCGAGCCCGTCTTCTGGGAGTGGGTGGTCTTTTGAGGCTCAGGTCTACCGGTTCCAGCTGTATTGGAGGCCCACAAGCCTGCAACAATAAAGGCAACGTGAATAGAAATGCGTAATGTAGAGCAGTGGTGGCCCAGTGGTATCGGTCCCGACTTACGAGTTGTAGGTCGTGGGTTCGAACCCCGCCAGGCGCAATTACTTTGTGTAATTTATTTCATCACCACTGCTTGAGAGCAGGTGAAGGAAAACATCGTGAGGAAACCGGCCTAGAACCAAAAATTCGAAGACATGCGACATCTACCAAGACCAACCCGCACTGGGCCCGCGTGGTGGGTTATGGCCCATTCCCTCTCACAACGAGGAGGCCTGTGTCCCAGCAGTGGGAACATTATAGGCTGATGATGATGAAAAGAAATGCTGGCAACAGTAATAAATTGCAACGTCAGCTAGTTTTTTTTTACGTGGTAAAATCATCAAATGAGTCCTGACACCCCGGGCAGGGCGGGAGGGACTGTCAGACTCGTACTGACTAAAATCCACGGTGTCCTTCAATAGCCCTTTATGTTTCGGGGACGTTAATGAGATAAGTCCCGCAACCCCCGCAGGCTTTGGCCCTCTAGAGGGGGCCCCGTCATCATGCTGACGCTCTTTGAGGCGCGCGTGGAACACAACGCGCCGTCGACCCAGGCATGTTCTATGGTCGGACAGCGAGTTGCCCTTTAGTCACCCCACACATGCCCGCGCCTACGGTGGCCGGGTCAGCTGGGTGAGACGGATCATCAAATGACCCATCTCACCCAGGGCAGGGCGGGAGGGACTGTCAGACTCGTACTGACTAAAATCCACGGTGTCCTTCAATAGCCCTTTAGGTTCACGGGTCACAGTAATTCGGTAAGTCCCGCGACCCCGGCAGGCACCTTCCTTTATTTTCGTCGTCGAATCAAGGCAAAGGATACATGATAGATACCAAATGCATTGTGCAACCACCGTGTTGCCAAATGTGAAAATTCGATCGATTGCTTTAAAAACGGCAACACCGTAATTAGGGTTGTCAGTTAATCAGCGTTTCAATTGGCTATTTTGCTGAAGAAAAAGTTTAATTTCAAAAAAAGTAACCGAATCCAAAAGCAACCACAAAAAAAGAATAAAATAACCTACATATAATTTTTCTTTCGGAAGTCTGTGGCTTTGTTTTTTTTTTTTCATTAATTTTTGGTAGACTTTGTGCTACCTGAGCTGAAGCCCTTTGGCATACAAACATTCGTTTTGTTTTTTTATTTAGTTTTAAGTTTTGATCCTAATAAAATCAATTTCCTTTCTTTCTAATATTATGTTAATTAAAAAATATTTGACCCGTACTTTATCTTTTCTGCCGTAAACCAAAATTGTCGAAGATACAAAGTGTCGCAATCGGTATAATTTTACTTACAGGCTTTTTGATGTCACAATCCGCAGTAGAATTTGTAAGTGTTTTATCTTTGTAATTTTCATTATAAAAGAAAACTAATGAATTAAATAGTAATTTTTCAATACTCGTTGCTGACGGATATTTATGCTGTAAAATTACACTATTTTAATGGGCCTTTTCATTGTGGCTTCCACCAATTCACTCTTCAGAGGGGTCTTACCGCTGCGATTGCGGCGTTCCCAGTGGACTGAGACCCATTAATGGGGGCTTATATGATCTGCCAATTTGCTCAATTTTGGGCGGGAGGAATCACTTGTTGATTTTGCCACAATAAAAAAGTAGGACTCTTTTTTTTGGCTATGGTGAGCCACTTCAATCAAGTGAAAAGTCAAGAAAAACAAACACCGTGCCGTCTGTCGAACTGAAACGTTTTGAATTTTCGTTTTTTTTAGTTTCGTTGAATTTTCGTTAGGTAGGTACGGAATTTCTTGATTTAGTCGCCGTGCTCAGGGCCGGCGATATGCTTAAAAATACTTGCTTCCAGAATTTTCTAATAAAAAAAATGTTTTAGTTTTTCAGTTGGCAACCCTATGGTTAACGGAGTAGATATTATAACAGGTGTTTAAACGGTTAGGTTTTTTATTAGAATCGGAAATACCTGTTTTTGTTCACTAATTGCATTCGGTTGTATTTAATTTAAATTTTATAAGTATACCTGGTTGAAAAAAACATGATGACTACGAGTATTAAAGAGTATTGAAGTGCAGATCAGGCTAATATTACTATGAATGCGAAAGTTTGGGAAAATGGATGGATGTATATTTGTTACTTACGCATACTACATAACGGATTTGGGTTATATTAGGCACACAGTTAGTTTACAATCTGGATTTACACATTATTTTTTAGCGTGGTAAAATCATCAAATGAGTCCTCACACCCCGGGCATAACGGGAGGGACTGTCAGATTCGTACTGACTAAAATCCACGGTGTCTTTTAATAGCCATTTACATTCCGGGATCACGGTAATTCGTAAGTCCCAGCAGGCTCTGGCCCTCTTAAGGGGGCCCCGTCATCATGCAGACACGTTGAGATGAGCGTGGAACACATCGCGCCGTCGCACGGTGGGTCGAAAATCGGCTTTCATAGACTTAGGCATTTTATTTTGCAAGTGCCAGTTTTTATGCCGGATATCGCTTCTATTAGTAATAACAATATACAAAAATGACACCAGAATTGATTCTGCACAAAAACGAAGGAATTATAATTTTTTTACGAAAATTTTGTATGGAGCTAGTATGAAAAATCGAAATATCTCTAAAACGGCAGAGATAACCGTAATATCCTTATAGGGGGTTATAGTACTAATTATTTATGATTTTTTGACATACGTTACATAATGGTTGGAGATGCCGTTTTTTTTTTAAAAATCGTCAAAATATTTTTATTTATTTTTACATATGAAACGTTCCTTTTAGTGTTTAAGTTGAAGAATTCAGAGCTTTAACAACTCTAAACATAAAATAGCATCACCCCTAAAGACCTGAGGGACTAGACAGAGGTGTGTAGTATCCTCTTGATCTTGTAAAATTTCCAACAATACCAAAAAGTTGAATACTCTTGACTAAATAATCACAGCCGCACAGGCCGATCTTCCGGTTTAAGCCGCGCTTGCCGTGGTTGGTCTGTGGATGGGTGACCATCTGTCATAGCGAGTTTCCTCCGTGCCCCGGAAAGCATGTAAAGCCGTTGGTTCCGGTTGTCATTTGTAGATCTTTGACAGTCGTTTCTGTTAGTCAGAAGCTCTAAAGTCTGGCAATCAGTCTTACCATGGGGTATCGTATTACTCCGACAGGCAGTCGTTCCATGTAAAATACTGATGTCCAGCTGAATCTAGTTCGACTGGAAGCCGACCCCAATATATTTGGGAAAAGGCTAGGCAGATGATGATGACCAAATAGCTGAATATCAGTGTCAAAGTGCCCATGCCGCTTCTTTTTGAAAGATAGGGGAATGAAATTGTTAAATGATCATACCCTAAAAGTATGATTACAACATAACCGGCCATATAATAATATCGACACAAAAGGAATTTAAAAACTTCAGAATTTTAAAAAGGAGCTCGATCTGTTGGTTTATATAGTGAAACAAGGCTCGGGAACTACCAATGACGTGAATACCGCAATAAAGTTTTTCGAGTTTCCCAATAAAACTGCAGCTATTACTGAGTTGGATCAAAACCTGATAAATGATTTGCTGTTATTTTGCAAGCAATAACATCTGGTGAGAAGATCGATGTCATCAAATTTAAAGATTTTGCTCGCAAAACAGCAGAAAAGTACGTGAAATTATATGACTGGTATTACATGTCATCAACCGTACATAAACTATTAATACACGGAGCTGACATAATCGAAAAAAAAAAATGTCCCGATTGGGACTCTCTCGGAAGAAGCCTCAGAGTCTCGAAACAAACATTTTAGGAGGTTCTGGGAACATCATTCGCGGAAAAGAAACAGGCAATTAGATTCTAATCAAGATATCCTAAATATGCTTGTTGTTTCTTCGGATCCTTTTATAAGTGCACAAAGGCCGAAGTTAGGTGCCAAAAGGAAGACAACATTTTTTGCTGAAACTCTCGACCTAATACAATTTCCGGAAACTGAGTTCAAGTTTGTAGGTACATATATCCAATCAGGACTCTGAATCGGAAATGGAGTCCGACAACAAAAGTTGTAAAAAAATTGAAAAATTGAATTATTTTTCTTTATGTTCTTTTGTTATTTATGTTAATTTATTGTACCAATATGTTTAGTTAGTAATTTCATAAATTATTGTATCAAATATTTTTTAAACTTGAATTTATAGCACATAGATATTATTTTTGTGACTTGTGTTTTATATAAATTACCTATCAATAAACAGTATAAATATACAGTCTATTTTTTCACATATCCTTAATATTTAGGGAAAAACCATGCTTTCTAACGATGTTCTTAACTTTGACACAGTTCATGGATCGTTTTGAACAGTTTATTATGTAAAAATAAATAATATTAGTACTATAACCCCCTATATGAATATTATTGTGTCCGGTTATGTTGTAATTATACGGATATGATCAATTAACAATTTCATTCCCCTATCTTTCAAAAAGAAGCGACAGCATGGGCACTTTGACACTGATATTCAACTATTTAGTATTGTTGGAAAATTTTACAAGATCAAGAGGATACTACACACCTCTGTCTAGTCCCTCAGGTCTTTAGGGGTGATGCTATTTTATGTTTAGAGTTGTTAAAGCTCTGAATTCTTCAACTTAAACACTAAAAGGAACGTTTCATATGTAAAAATAAATAAAAATATTTTGACGATTTTTAAAAAAAAAACGGCATCTCCAACCATTATGTAACGTATGTCAAAAAATCATAAATAATTAGTACTATAACCCCCTATAAGGATATTACGGTTATCTCTGCCGTTTTAGAGATATTTCGATTTTTCATACTAGCTCCATACAAAATTTTCGTAAAAAAATTATAATTCCTTCGTTTTTGTGCAGAATCAATTCTGGTGTCATTTTTGTATATTGTTTTTATTAATAGAAGCGATATCCGGCATAAAAACTGGCACTTGCAAAATAAAATGCCTAAGTCTATGAAAGCCGATTTTCGGCCCACCGTGCGTCGACACGGTAGGTCAGACATCGAGTCGCCCTTACTCGCCGCCCGCATGCCCACAAAGTCAAAGTCAAAGTCAAAGTCAAATCATTTATTTTAAATAGGCCATCAGTGAGGCACTTTTAAACGTCGAATATTAAAATTAAGGAAAGGGATGGGATGGGATTGATTCTACACCCATTCGCTAAGGTAGGTTGCATGGAGAAGAATGGGCAAGAAACTCCATACTTACTCTTTTTCAAAAATGTTTAACAATGTTATGAAATAACAATTTAAAGAATAAATAAATGTGAAAGCGATGTACTCAAGTCAAGACTATTAAATCATTAAAAGGATAAAAAAAAAACAATAATTATACAGCTAAAAGGTACACGGTGTTCACACTTTCACAAAATAATGCAATTACAACTTAAAAAAAAATACAATAAAGGCAGTGTGTGAGCATTAAAATTTCAACCAAGTTTGATTCTGCTCAAGCCCTACATTGTACTATGGAGCAGGACCGGCATGTTTCCAGACATTTTTATCTTGGATATAATCTTCTAATTTATAATATGCTTGTTTACTAAGTGTATTTTTTATGTGACTTTTAAACTTTCTTTCATTTAGAGTTAAAATTTCGCTAGGTATTTTATTATAACATTTAACACAGAAACCCGTAAAAGATTTTTGGACTTTGGACAATCTATAATAAGGTTGATCAATTTTATCTTTATTTCTAGTATTAAAATTATGTCTATCGCTTATTTTATTAAAAAGATGAAGATTTTTCCTAACATACATTATATTTTCATAAATAAATTGACAAGGCACTGTCATTATGTTAATCTTTTTAAATAGTTCCCTAAGAGATTCGCGACGACGTAGTTTGTAAATTGCTCTGACAGCTCTCTTTTGCAAAACAAAAATGGATTCAACGTCAGCTGCCCGGCCCCACAGTAGAATACCATAAGACATAATGCTGTGAAAGTAGCTGAAGTAAACCAAACGCGCAGTTTCACAAACCCAGATTTACACATAAGATAGTTTTTATCCCCATTCTTTGTTCCCCTGGGACTATTTTCGAGCGGGGCGAAGCCGCTGGTAACAGATAGTTCGAAGATATGATATTTAAAGTAGATTTTTAACACCATCTGCGTATCCTTTTCCCAACTATATTGTGGTCGGCTTCCAGTCGAACCAGATGCAGCTGAATATCAGTATTTTACATGGAGCGACTGCCTATCGGACCTCCACAACCCCAGTAACTGGGTAATACGAAACACCTTGTTCAGACTGGTTGTCAGACTTTCGAGCTTCTGATTTACAGTAACGACTGTTAAAGTTCTACAAATGGCAGCCGGGACCAACGGCTTTACATGCTTTCCGAGGCACGGAGGAAACTCGCTATGACAGATGGTCACCCATCGACAGACCAACTTCAGCAAACACGGCTTAACCTGGAAGATCGGCCTGAGCGGCTGTAATTATTTAGCCACGACCTCCTATATAATATGACCTGAATTTAATGCCTAATATAATTCATAGAATTACAGATCGGCATTGGTCGTGCATCTTCGTGTATCTTCGTGTGAGGTCGCCGCTTGCGCATGCAGTGTTGCAAAAAGGGTGGAGTTTTAGTGTTAGCGGTTACTTGATTGGTGCAGGAAATCAAAACCGCTACTGCTAGGGTGGAGGGACTTAAGGACTTCTAACCAACTTTCCCCATAGGTGAATGTGGTGGGTCGCGGGACTTATCTCACTACCGTGACCCCGGAACATAAAGGGCTATTGAAGGGCACCGTGGATTTTAGTCAGTACGAGTCTGACAGTCCCTCCGCCCTATCCCGGGTGGGAGGACTCATTTGAGATAACTGTCGAAATAGGAGGTTATTTTAACTCTTTAGGGATTACTGGTTTTTTTTGGTTTCTTGAATGGGACAAACAACACTATTCGCAAACCACTGAAAGCCAGAATCAACAGTGGCATCCACCAGAAAAGCGCCGAGACATTGAATCTCGACGTGTCCCGGAGAATGAATTTATCTGTCTTGGATTCTGCAACGAAATTAATAAGAAAAGAATAGTTGAGGAGTAGGAAAATTATATTTCTACTTCCCTCCATGCAAGCAGGAGACAGAACAAAACAAGGTCAATAGGCACAAAGGGATATTACAACATGGGAGAAGCCCAGTTGCCTAGCACTACGTAAAACTGACTACTAATATTAATGGGTCCTAAATTGAGAGCTGCTATATTTGATTCCAATAATGGATTACAGGTACAGATTGGCTGAACGTCTTGAAACGAAACTAATCTTTTTCTTTGCTGACAACGTTTTAAAATCTTTGATATGTGATGTAAACAAAGACGCAGGTTTGTTACATTTATTATTGTGCCATAAAACTAAAGTAATAAGTGAAAATAAATAAAATTCAATCATTCAAATTGCTGGTAGCGAGAGCAAAGTGGCGCCTTCCGGTTTTCTGCTGTTTTTTGCCAAGCTGTATGTTGAATAATTTCCCGCTATTACTGTGACCGCAGTAAGTCACACGGTTGCGCAGTAAAGTTGTGCATACGCAGCGCGTCGACACGCCCCTTCACACTTGTGTAACGTCACGATTTTTATCAATCACTACTTGAGTGCAGGCCTAATTATGTGTTGATTACACTGTCGTGAGATTTATGGGCAGTATATGTATAGGCACATAACTAAAATCATAAATGCAAAGTGAGTCTGTTCATTTGTTTGCTACGCTTTTACGACGAAATAGTAAACACGATTTTGAAAAATTTTGATCTCAAATGTGGCCCTAGAAATTTTTTAAGGCTACTTTTGGAAGGGGTACAATCGACGGAAAACCAAGTTAATGTATAAAAATATAACTTGCCAAAAAAAAAACGCTCTACCCGCTTCCCGCTAATCGCTAGCAGTAGAGCAGCTACTTAATGATGGCGCTAACATCCGCTTATGAAATGAGCCGCACCCTAACACGCTACACGCCACTATATTATGCCCGTTCTAAGGATATTATTGAGTTTTATGTTTATGGTGTTATCATTTAATCATTTATTTGCTAAAAATGTAGGTATACAAATAAGGTGTTAAATACTGATTTTCTTTGAAAGACTAAGGGAGCTGGAACTGGGGTTCTATGACAGGAAACCTCCACGTGCGCCCGTGGACTGGAGTTCTCTCTCGGATACGTCAGGGGGGGAGACCAGTTATTCGGGACGGTGCACCCTGGGATGCGGACAAAAACTGTTCTCTTTGATCTCTTTGCCTGTATGCGAATAGCCTGTCGTGTGGAAGCTCCAACGCGTGTTCCTCTGATTAGCAGACGGCACAGCGGCGGAGCGGGCTTGCGGACGGTGAGTAAAGGGTAGCTCGCCGTCCGACCAAGGACCAAGCCCGGGTCGGTGGCGCGTCGTGTTTCGCGCCAAATAGGCCTAATGGGATCGCGGGTGTTTTCTTAACCCAGGATACCGTGGCCCCGGAACGTAAAGAGCATTGGAAGGAACACGGGTGGATGTTAGTCAGTAAGAGTCTGACAGTCCCTTCCGCCCCACCCAGGGCGGGAGGACTCATTTCATGATTTTACCACCTAAAAGAAAAAAAGCATATCTTTCTACAAACCAGTTTCATGCATTTCGAGGGCCTCGCGTTTCATAAATTACCATTTTCCTCTTCAAATACTAGTAAGTATATGATAATTTGTTTAGGAAAAACGTCGTTTCCTTCACTTGGAGCGCTGGGCGTGGCAACTGGGCGCGTCTGGTTTCATAATCGGATGTTTGCTACATCCTTTCGATAATCACGCGTTAGAATACTAGTTTAAAATCCGTAGGTAGTTCTTCAAGGTGGAAGTGCGCTTGCCGAGGTTGGTCTGTGGATGGGTGAGCATCTATTAAGTTCCCTTCGTGGCCAGGAAAGCACGTAAAGCCGTTGGTAACACTTGTTATTTTAGACAACAAATAAATTATTTCTATTCTATTCTATTC
Organism: Agrotis segetum; assembly: GCA_036375495.1. Taxonomy (NCBI): domain Eukaryota; kingdom Metazoa; phylum Arthropoda; class Insecta; order Lepidoptera; family Noctuidae; genus Agrotis; species Agrotis segetum. The sequence continues at coordinate 328,656 of JAQSVV010000197.1, read as the reverse complement.
TAGATCTTTAAGAGCGCTTATTCTGAAAGTTGGCAACGTCGCAAATGGCTATCAAATACAAGATTTAATTAATTTTACAACTGTATGAAAATAAGAAATATGGCTCTGTAGTGCACTAAAAATTTAAAAGGCAATGCAATAGTTAATATCGTAACACCGAATATATAGTTTTAGACGTAAAAAAAGCATTAGGGAACTTTCTAAATGCCTTTTATACACCTGAAACAGTTTCAACATCAAGTTCAGTGTTTTAATGGCATCCCTATATCATATTTCTAGTACACTGCAGAGCTTTTCCATACAGTAACATTTCCAAAATAATTAAAACTTGTAAATATTTGACAGCTATCAGCGACGTTGCCAACTTTCAGTTTATGCGGCCTTAAGTCTGCTTTTCCAAAAGAAATGTGCTATGATACGTTGCTATAGATGCGTTTGATATCCACCAACCATAATTATTCATAAGTTTACATAGCACATCACTGGTGAGAACGGATTCAACTAAGATGTGTTTTTAATAGCCCAGCCAGGGTGGGACGGGACCGTCAGACTTGTATATTCCAACTAAAATCCACAGTAATCAATATCCCTTTACGTCCCCGGGTCACGGTTACCTAACGAGACAATTCCGCGACCCTGGTGATACTACCAGTAGTTCCCACGACTGACGTAGAACATCGTTTCACCTAGTTCGGACGACGTTACGCAATTTGTGAGGATGTTACTTGCTGCCGACATACAGTATTAAGAAATCGACCGCGCCTTACTGCGCCGGCGCCGTTCTAAAGCACTAGCACGATGCGTCGTGGAAATGCCTTTATTTCGACATTTTATTAGTGCGTCTACGACTATTAAAAGACTATCATCTGCCTAGCCTTTACACAACTAAGTTGTAAATAAATTTTCATATTCAAGGGCACTCTGCAAATGTCTCTGAAGCGGAAGTTAATGGACATAATTATGTGTATTCTCCCCATCCTGACCTACGGTGCACAGACTTGGTTTTTGACAAACATCCAACAGTCAAAACTCAAGGGTTGCCAACGTGGAATGGAGCGCAGTATCTTATAGGTGTTAAATTTTTGGCGCAATTTGTTGCTCTATTGTCTTCGAATGTTCGAATCTGTGACGTCACATTATAGGTGAATGCTCGCGTTGAGGGATCGCCTTTATTTTTTTTCTTAGAAAGACCCAACTGCCAGATTCAGTAGGTACATGCGACGGTCTTTCCCACCAAGCTAGCGAGATTGTTACCTACTGCATCGGTTTCTTCAATCCTTTTCTTAACGACTCAAGGTGACGTTTCGCGCCATCTATTCATCCATCATCAGAGAATTTTAACTACTACACCAACATGTTGACATTACCATGGTAAAATCGTCCAATGAGTCCTCCCACCCAGGGCGGGACGAGAGGGATTGTTAGATTTGTTAGGTCCCGCATGCGGGATGCGATAGATTTCTGGAACGCATGCCACAGGGCCCGCATTCGGGGAACCGTTTTCATTAATCGATAGGGACCGCATGCCAGTTGCGAGAGATTTCTGCCCGCATTCCCGCGGGACACCGTTTTCATAAGTCAATAGCCCGCATGCGGGGTGTAGGAAAACCTCGATGATCGTCGCCATATTGGCACAAGAGAGGCAGACCCGCAAGCTACCTATATATCGACCGATGAATATCATTGGTTGATATTACGGTCGGTATAAAGCATGCGAGGAATTACCGCAGACGGTATAACGAACACGTATCGACTTGTGACTTTCATTGGTTGTAATCTCGCATGCGAGGACTCCCCGTATACTATATACAGAACGAGTTAACGACCAACGAAAATGCGCCATCATACTGACTAGGAGCAGTGGTGGCCCAGTGTTATCGGCCCCGACTTACGAGTTGTAGATCGTGGGTTCGAATCCAGGCAGGAGCATTACTTTGTGTCAATAGTTCATCACCACTGCTCTCAAAACGGTGAAGGAAAACATCGTGAGGAAACCGGCATGTCCTAGAACCAAAAATTCGAAGACATGTGACATCTACCAACCCGCACTGGGCCCGCGGCCCCCTACTAAAATCTACGACTTCCTTCAATAGCCCACATCTAATATTATTTGCCCTAGCATTATTTACCATAGAGAAAAAAAAATATTAGGCTGCGTTCCCACTGAGGCGGAGCGGAGAGCGATTCACCAATCCCATGGCCTGAAATCCACATCTCTTCGTCACTCAAGCCGTGTGATTGTTGAATCGCTCTCCACTCTGCTCCACTCCGCCTCAGTGGACATGCAGCCTTAAGCTAAACGCCATACTTTACTTTTAAAAGGTATCCTTACCTAATATTGAAAGTAAATTGATTAACAAGTACATACCAAGGTACACCATTCCCACTTACAAATAGCATAACAGAAAGGCATTTGTAATACAAATCTTGCTTACATTACCTCATATTTCACGGCTTCGATTGCCTTAATTCAATTAATACGAACATAAACCAACTACCCACTCGTAACTCGCCATAAAACCCGAACTTTCCCGAGCGGGAGCCGAATGGAAAACATTTCGCAATCGCCCAATCCCGTCGCACAATCAGATAACTGACAAATCAATAGATCAATTACGATTGGTCTGTTCTAACGTTCCATATTCAAATCGATGTATCGCATTGGTCCATTTAAATTTAGAATTTATTTGGAGTGAATTTTGCAACGGTTGCATTTAGCTGTCTGTTGGAGATTCCTGGTTTCGATTGGATATGAATTAGATTACTTATCTTCAATTCTATTACATTGTGATGCATACAAGGCCTTTATCTTTAGAAGTATCTTCCATACCTTTTCCATGCATAATATAATAATATATTATGTACGTTTTAAAACATTTACAGCCTTACTACAAACTTATAAATATTGGTTAGGATAACCCTACTTTGGAAGACCATTAGCACATTAGTTAGACTAAAAAGTACTCACAGATAAACATCTGTTGAACACTTGTCAAAAATAACTGTCAAAGTTCAAAACGACGAAGTCGGTGGCAAGAAGACAACGAAATAAAAAAACAAAGCCACCGACTTCCTAAAGAAAAATTTTTCTGGTTTGCTTTTGAAGGCGGTTAAGTCGTTATTATTTTTAAAGTTTTTTTTTAGACAAGCGTTCAAATGTTTATATTTTTGTAGTAAGGCTTTCTTTTTTTTAGTGTGGCAAAATCATCAAATGAGTCTTCCCACCATGCCCTGGGTGGGAGGACTCATTTGATGATTTTGATGGATTGTCCGTCTTGTACTGACTAAAATCCACGGTGTCCTTCAATAGCCTCGTTACGTACTCATAATCACTCACTATAAATAGCTCATTAGCCCCGCGGCCCCGGCTTTCTTTGGCCCTCAAAGGGGGCCTGTTGGATATGATCATAGCCTACGATTTTTCAGACTATTTCAAAGGGCAGGGGGAAAGAAGCCGACCAACTAGGAATTACTAGACAAGTAAGCAAAACTACAAAATGCCTTAGAAATTTATAAATGCGAAAGTTTGTGAAGATGTATGTATGTGTATGTAGATATGTTTGTCACCCTTTCACGCAAAAACCACTGAACGGATTTCGATAAAATTTGGTACACATATAGTTTATAACCTGGATTAACACAAAGGATAGTTTTTATGCCGATTTTGTGTTCCCGTGGGATAATTTTCGAGTTGTAGCGGGTGAAGCCGCTGGAAACAGCTAATTATTACTTATACGCGCTCAAACTATATTAGGACACGCCCAATGACCCTCTAACGCTCGTAAAGTCACTGGTTGACCCTTAAAACTACCTTCGCTTACTTCTTCATCCTAGAATTGTAATATTACAATATGATAATCGTAAAAACAAACTGTTTTACACAATTGTGTGATAATTAGAATAAATAATTTGTAATTGTTACAAAATTTGCATGCCGAATGGAGTTGGCGGAATATGAAGAGCTATCTATGTTTTTATAAAATCTGTAAAATACCATATTTCAGGCAAATAAATGATTCTGATTCTGATTTAATAAAATATCCAAGCATGTGTCAGTTATCAGTTATCAGTACCTATACTCATAACACGAGGCTCAAACTAATAATATTATAATGGGAATGTGAGTTTGTTTGTTCCGTATCTTCTCCTAATCAGCAGCTTTACAGTATCAATTAATTTCAAATTACATCAGTCCATCACTTAATTTTGGAAAATAACTAGAGTCGTATCAAGGAGTACTGCCTTCGGAATCAGGTCCTTTATCCAACCAACTGGCAGAGCCTTAGAAAGGTGTTCGTCGAGGGACAAAGAAAAGATTACCAATGTACTGAGTTCCACGTTCAACCCTCAAGGGTTGAATGTGGAAACGTTTAAGGGTCGAACGCGGAAGAGGGTAGAAAATCTTAGAGGTGGACCGCGGAACAAACCGCTATCAGGCTATTGGCTGACAACAGATTTTGTGTTTTTTTTCGATAATTACTTTTAATTACGTACCTCCATTGTAGAGGGCAGCACGGCGCCTCCGCGACGCCCCGCGCCCTCCCTATCATCCTGAAACAATACAAAAATACATTACATTATACAGACTGATTTATTTTAAATTGGTCAACAAAGGGGAAATCCGAATTCTTTTGAGCTTGAAAACTCTCTGAGGATTTTCCGATAACAAATAAAGCCTCCTGCAGACAGACGCGATTATCCGCGCGTGGCGATTGTTGGAAAAACCTACCTAGTCCATTTTCTATGAAAACACCCATATCTATTCACACTGAAGCGGCGCGGCGTATCGCGTTTCTAATATTATTATTGCGACGGCTCGCGCCGCGCGGCGCGCGCCTCTTGTCGCGCGGCGCGTCTGTCTTGCCGTGCCGCGTCGTGTCCTTAATGTAATACATTTAGAGTTTATATTTCTTTGGCAATTTGTCGCGGCGGGAGACGCCGCGTTCCGCGCGCGCTGGCCCTGGTTGCCAATGTAATTTCCACTCTAAATGTACTACGATTGGGTTCACTTCTCTTTGCAGGGCGTGGCTCTGCGGTGCCGCGCGGCGCTCGTCTTGTCGCGCGGCGCGCGCGCCTTGCCGCGCCGCGTCGTCGTGTCCTTAATGTAATACATTTAGAGTTTATATTTCTTTGGCAATTTGTCGCGGCGGGAGAAGCCGCGTTCCGCGCGCGCTGGCCCTGGTTGCCAATGTAATTTCCACTCTAAATGTACTACGATTGGGTTCACTTCTCTTTGCAGGGCGTGGCTCTGCGGTGCCGCGCTGCGTGCCGCGCGGAGAGCGAGTCTGGCCGTTCCGCGTCGTGTCCTTACTGTAGTACATTTAGAGTTTATATTTCTGTGGCAATTTGTCGCCCGGGAGACGCCGCGTTCCACGCGCGCTGGCGCTGGTTGCCAATGTAATTTCCACTCTAAATGTACTGCGATTGGGTTCACTTCTCTTGGCAGGGCTTGGCTCTGCAGTGCCGCGCCGCGTCATGTTATAATCGTGTCCCGTCGTGTCGCCGCGTAGCGCGCTCTTATGTGAACAACAATGCGGCAAGGAAACGCGCGCGGTATCGGTGATGTCGCCACGCGCGGATAATCGCGTCTGTCTGCAGGAGGCTTAAGGGTTCGGATTTTCAAAACTCTTTTTTATGTATACAATTATGGTATATTATTTTTCTTTCGATATGTGAAATGCACAAAAAGAATAGTAAAACAGGCCCATTTTTTAAATACGTGTAAGAATTATAACATTAAATTGAAAAAAAAAATGTTTTAATTTCACATAGGCCCATGAGAACCCCCTCATGGGCCTTTGTGAAATGGGGGAAATGGGACAACAACCCCATGAAGGCACTTATTTTTATAAGTCGTCGACAGCAAGTGCTCGGTTCGGGTTGGTAGATTCTATAGAGAAGAACCGGCGAGCGAGAAACTCCATGGTTAGGAACTCTTTTAAATGATAAAAAACTTAGTACAACAAATCAAATAATTTAGTTACCTTTAAGACATAGACGTTCTATTTTTTGAACTACCTTTTGTTTTTGAAGTCGGTTAAAAATGAATTAAGAAACCCAATAAAACTTTATGACATAGTATCAATAAAGACGTAAACAAGACATAAGACAGAAGCCTTTCGAACTAACAGTAATTCAGTAGTTTCGTCAAGTCGTTTCGATGTCTGACGTCGAGTGAAAGCGCAAATGTTAAGTTCCCACGCTACACTTGTTAGGTCGAAGTCGATGTGTTCTGTGCGCACACTGGGCTTTGGTCATTGAGCTAGTCTTTTTTAGGCTTTCGTACCAAAAGGCGAAAAAATAGGTTAAAAATAACTAAAAGCCGACTACGACAAAACCGGCCAAGTGCGTGTCGGGCACGCACAGTGTAGGGTTCCGTAGTTGCCCATCAAAATACTTATGCGAACTAACTAAACTGATTCGCTGAATGTAATTTTAAAAAGAAGAATTTTCATTATCGGTCCAGGAGTCTTTGAGAAATCAGGGAAAATACATAAGAAAAAAGATTACGACGAATTTAGAACCTCCTCCTTTTTTTGAAGTTAGTTAAATAGTTGACGATAAAAACCTACCTATCCCCAAAAACACATACCGTAAAAACATACCTATAAAAGCTGTAAAAATATAGTTGACAAACTTACATTTGCAGTTGATTTATTATTTCTCCGATACATTTTGTTAAAGAAAACATATTACCCAAGTACATTTTATAAGTTGGTCGACTATTACTCGTAAAGTTGTAAAGCCTACTTAGTCATGATAATTTTCTTTTAAACTTTGTTATATATACCACTATTGTGAATTTTTTCACACCCCCAAACATAACCTTTTAACTGGTAGAGGGGGGGGACACTCGAATCGAGCAAAATTTAGCACTTTAAAGCTTAATATTTCATAAACGATTTTTTTTTATCAAAAAACTGTTAATGGAAACTCACATTATTTTTTAAAGACCTATTTAATGATACCCCACACTAAGGGGTACGCGAGAAAAAAAAAATCTTCACTTTACGTGTAAGTACAGGAGGTACCCTAAAAAAAAATATTTTACGAGATTTTACTTTACCACTTTTTCGGCACAACAAATCCGTATATTCACACCAAATTACAGCTCTCTAGTACTGTGCGTCTCTGAGCTAAACTGCGGACGGACGGACGGACGGACGGACGGACATGGCGAAACTATAAGGGTTCCTTGTTGACTACGGAACCCTAAAAACGTGCACTGAAAAGTATAAAACAAGAACAATATCGGTCAAATTTCTATTAAAAAAAAAATCGGTTACGACTTTACATAACCTAGAGGGCGCCATATTGGATTTGGTGACACGTCACCTACCCTATAACCAGCCGACAACTGAGACGCTTCTAACGACACCTCATTTGTCATGTAATGATACGTAGTTTAGAAGATATGAGGGAACATACAAACATACATACATACCGGTCAAAATCATAACTTTCCTTTTGGCTTTGCCGTAGTCGGGTAAAAAGGATCGCTATTACTAAGATCGAGATAAATATGTAGCTAAGCAAAAGTCAAGCCAAAGTCAGGGCTTAGCGAAGTTCTAAGCAGGGACCGAAACCGGTATGATCAATACGGGTATTTTTTCGGTAACAACCTTTTTTTCTTTTACAGGTAATTTTAAAGATTACCTTTATTATTAAAGTGAATACATAACCAGTATTAATACCTGTTACCGAAATAAAAATTACCCCTATCTTGCACACTTCACACGTGCCGTCGGCAATAGTGACAGGGCGCGCATCGCCTGTGTGTGTGACAAAGAGTCGTCATCTTTAGGTAACCGGTATTAAAACGGGAACCTGAATAGAGGTTACATTTTTCTTCGGTCTGGTTACCCAGATAGCGGTAAATTAAGTCTGAAAAATAACCAAAATTCTTCAATACCTGTACCGTAATTAATAAAGGTTTTCGGTCCCTGGTTATAAGCATCCATTTCGCATAAATAGACAGTTCTTTAGTATTCGCATTCGATGAAAGCCAACCTACTACTTTGCCCGTAATAAGACAACCAATACCCCGTCATTGTGCTGTCAGGTCTTTTAGACGCGTGTGGAATACGCCGGGCATCGACGAGGGCATGATCCATGATCGAACTGCAAGTCGCCCATAACTCGCCGTCCGAACGCCCGCGCCTATGCTGGCCGGAGATCGTCTTGCGACGTCTGTTGCCGTGGGCGTCTCCCGAACCCCTCTAGGGCTACATTGCACCAGGGCGAATTATTTCATTATTATCAGTGGTATCGGTCCCGACTTACGAGTTGTAGGTCGTGGGTTCGAACCCCGCCAGGCACATTACTTTGTGTAATTTATTTCATCACCACTGCTCTCAAAACGGTGAAGGAAAACATCTTGAGGAAACCTGGCATGTCCTAGAACCAAAAATTGTGACATCCACCAATCCGCACTGGGCCCGCGTGGTGGATTATGGCCCACTCCCTCTCGCAGAGAGGAGGCCTGTGTCCCAGCCGTGGGAACATTATAGGCTGATGATGATCTACATAAAAACCGTTGTTTTTATTCCAGAGCATACTATAATTTTAGAACTCCACGCGGTCGAAACCGCGAAAAAAAAAACAAAAACAAATCAAGTGCAAAAGTACAAGAGATGTGCGCAGGCGCAGCGTGGCGCCGCCATTTTGTGCGGCCTTCACCTAGTGACACGACTCATCATAAACGAGTCAGCCTTACCTGCCGCTACTACTAATAAGTGCAGCTGAACAAACAACAATCCTAATTATAATTTATAATAAATAAAGAGATAATTATTGTGAGTTAGTTAAAGCTAAGGTGATTGCGTCGATGTAGCCCGCGAAATTCAAATTTTCTTACGTTTTTTGCAATTTGCAAGCCAGTGACACGTTGTAACTTTATCAAAATGGCAAAGCAAAATGACAATGGGGTTGTGTCGGAAAAACGAATTTATAGACATATGTACCAGAATAGGCCCAGGTGCAAAACAAACAAAATCTGCCTGCCTTTTCCCAACTATATTAGGAGGCTTCCAGTCAAACCAGATTCAGCTGGATGTCAGTATTTTACATGGACCGACTGCCTGTCGGACCTCCACAACCCAGTAACTGGGTAATACGATACCCCATGGTAAGACTGGTTGCCAGACTAGAGCTTCTGACTAACAGTAACGACTGTCAAAGATCTACAAATGACAGCCGGGACCAACGGCTTTACGTGCTTTCCGAGACCCATCCACAGACCAACCTCGGCCAGCGCGGCTTAACCCGGAAGATCGGCCTGTGCGGCTGTGATTATTTAGCCAAAAGTGATCGTTAATGCACATAATATTATGCTCAGAAGATGTTATTTTACTCATCAAAAGCTGTTCAAATCTAAAAGGAAGAGGACTACTGACCTCGGGACCAGTAAGTGCGACCTACAGTTATATAGAAGGTCAATAAAGAGGCCAAATCGTGTCCGGTTGTACATCAGCGCGTGAGTCGCGACACGATACTAACTTATAACTTACACTAGCGAGCAAAATTATGGATTCAATATCTTGGGATTGATGCAGGATAGGCCCTTAAATTGAGTATTGTGAAAAGAAAAACTACATGACGGTAAGTATTCAAACCTCTATCGGACGGACAATTTTTTTTTCAAAACGTTGCGCTCACTAGGAATTTCTCCTATGTCGTGGGTACGTTTACAAACATATAAACTCACATACACAAACGCCCAGACCCGGAATACATACTTATAAATCATACAATTAAATTTTTATAGCGGCCCGTCCCGGCTTCTCACGGATTGACATGATGATTTTCGGCCTCTAAAACCTGGCGCTGATGGTTACAAAAACAACAAAGAAAGAAGTAGCCGAATCGATCCAGCCGTTTTCGAGTTATGAGGTAGCAACACATTTTGCGATCCATTTTTGAATTATAGATACCTAGATATAGAAGAAGATAAATAGATAGATATGGAAGATAGAAGAAGAAGATTTATAGATGTTGCCAATATGCATATGCGAGTACACGCTTAATGTTACGTTATGAATGGATAAAATTTAAATGCGCATCAATAATTATTTTTGTATACCAAATATACTGAATGTGCACCAAATCTAAAACTCGCTTTAGCAAGATTTCAGGGACACCCCGAAGTTCGGTTTGGTTAGGTTTCTTTAAACGTTGTACACAGAAATCGAAGTCGACCCTGCTTAGGTAGATTTTTTTTATTACACCTCGTTATGACACATTTTAATGAACATATTTTGGTGCACATTCAGTATATTTGGTGGAACACAGGCAAAATGGGAATAAATTGAAGTACTTTTAAATACCATCCGTTATGAATCAATCGCTTAACTTCAAAATGAGTTGATAGGAAGCAAGAACACATTCAAAGCAAGTAAAGTAAGGTCGGTAAGAAGGTACATTCGCGTCCGAATGTACATCATTTGGTGTGTTGCAACATGACAAGATAGATGCGCTCGCTTCTCATAAGGCGAAGAACTCACTGATTGAATACATCTGCCTATGTTTTGTAGAGCACATTTGCATTCCGACGATCCTGAAATTACATAGCCCCGGACACTATCCCTATTCCTGTCTTAGCCCGACAGGAAATCTCCACGTGCGCCCGTGGACTGGAGTTCCCTCTCGGATACGTCCGGGGGGAAGACCAGTTTTTCGGGCCGGTGCACCCTGGGATGCGGGCAAAAACTCTTCCTTCGGCACTGTGTGCCTAAGGGGTCTGTTTGCCCGTATACGAATAACTTGGGGTCGCGGAATTTTCTTAATCCAAGATACCGTGGCCCCTGAACGTAAAGGGCATACGAAGGAACACGGGTGGATTTTAATCAGTAAGAGACTGACAGTCCCTTCCACCCCACCCAGGGCGGAAGGATTCATTTGATGATTTTGCCACTCAAAAAAAAAGAAAGACACGTGTAATGCTTCTTCAAGTTCTATTGCCACATCTTTGCGTCGCCATGTCGAGCATAACCAATCAGGCGTCTGTCAATAAGCGGAGAGGAGGTGTGGACATCTGATTGGTTATTCAAACACATCTCCTTAACACATCCCTTACCTATTTAGATAGGCCTGCAACCCAAACAGGCATTTGGCCCTCTCCGAGGGCCTCGTCATATTGTTAACAGCTTATTGAGTAAGTTTTTTTTTTTAAAGCTAATCGGATCTTCGGGCCTTTAAAGTGTATTTTAGTGCACTCAGTCGTGCCCGATAAACAGGAGCGGTCACAGAAATGAACCCTGCGGGACACCACACGAAACTTCTCGTGGGTTCCACTTTCTTTGGTGACCGGGGTAAATAATGGCTCTACCGTCAAATTGACCTCGACTACTCGACGGAGGTAGGTCAGCACCCGGCGATACCAGAGTGCCTCCCTAATGGAACTCCGTGGTAGGGTGTTGAAAGCTTTGGCGTTGTTAAGAGACACCGCCAAGACAACCTTACCCAGGGATACCGCATCCCCGTCGTGATGGCATAATAACTATGGGTGTTTAGCGTACTGGCAGAAGTCAACACCTGGCTTCTCATGCAAAAGGTTGTTAGTTCAAACCCGGCCAAATTACAACGTGTCTTTTTCAATGCATATAGTAGTTTATCTTGGACATTACTGACATTGCTGAAAGAAAAACTCGTAAGATTTGGAAGTCCAAAATCACTCCAAAAAAGACTGTGGTATTCCGAGAAATGACATAGTTAATTCTTACAATAGAAAAAAAGAAACTGGCTAGCCTCTCTCCAAGATAGAAATCGGCTTAGTGTAATCCGAATTTAGTGTGTAGATAATAGTTTTACCGATTTGACAAATAATTAATGTTTCCTAATTATTGTTTCAATAGTTCAACAGTTGATCTACCTACAATATTGTTAGTTGTATGTGTTAGTGTTTAGGCCATTAAATAAATAAATAAGAATTAAACAGAGCTGCCCCTTAACCGAGTAGTTCATGTCACGATGTCTGAGATAGCAAGGTCGACCCATCACCGCTCTATTTTGCGATAGCTTGCCACACCTACTCGATGTACTCGTTAAAGAGCTCATTACGGTCATGGGAACTGCGGTGGCCTTTTTTTACTACCTTGGTAAAATCATCAATGAGCTAAGGGTGGAGCAGAAGGGTTTGTCAGACTCGTACTGACTAAAATCCACGGTGTTCTATTACACGGTAATTTATTTCATCACCACTGCTCTCAAAACGGTGAAGGAAAACATCGTGAGGAAACGCTCTTAGAACCATCAGATTCAAAGGCAAGTGACATCCACTTATCCGCACTGGGCCCGCGTGGTTGATTGTGGCCGACTCCCTCTCAGAGAGAGGAGGCTTATGTCCCAGCAATGGGAACATTATAGGATGAGATGATGATGATTGAATTTTCTAAAATCTAATGATGCAGTTTTAGTTTTCGTCGAAATCGGCCTCGAGACTCCTTTCAACGTTTTTCGATATTCCTCCTAATTTCGGATATAGCTATCTACGCCCAGTTCAAAAAAATACCCTGTATAAACGATAGCGAACAAAGCAACGAAAACGCTCTGTAATCTTTTATAGATTTTCAACTTTATATGCTGGGGTATAAAGTTGAAAATATAATAGCGACTGCTGAGCGTTAACGATTATCGCTTGCCGTATGGCAAAAGGCCCCTTCTACATCTACATACATCGTTCTCACATAATGCACCATCTCAAAATGAATGATGTAACAAAGGATTTGTAATTATTTTGGCGATCTAAAAAGAGTGTCCATGGAGTTTCTTGCACGTTCTTCTCCATAGAGATCTACTTCTTGGAATGGGCATCTACGGTATTTTCACAGTTATTATGTCTTGTGACTGGGACTGTAGCACCATAATTTTGTAGTATTTAATTATATTTTGTATATCTTTGACAATTCAAAAGTGTCTGTAACTGGACTATCTATCTATTTATATAGATGAATTGTTGTTCGTTAGTCTGATTAAAACTCGAGAACGGCTGGGCCGATTTGGCTGATTTTGGTTTTGAATTATTTTGGAAAGTCCAGGGAAGGTTTAAAAGGTTTTTTTTTTTAATCGTTTCTCAGGCGGTACGGAGTTCGCCGGGTCAGCTAGTTTGAAATAAATGCTTTTGCGATTTCATTGATTTGATTTGATTTGATTCTTTCTAGCCTTATCTTGGAAATGTATGAAAATAATGTGAATTTGAATGACTTACCATATAAACCATTAAGCGCCTTTTGTTGGTTCTTCACTTCATATGCCGCTGGTTTGAGCTGTTGGACAAAATTAAATAAGTTAATTTATTAATCGAAGCAATAGAAAATCCCAATGTGGACCAATTTAGGCAAAGAAAGCCTAAGGGTTCGCTCAGACCGAGACGTGACGCTGCGCGCAAATTCCAATAGAGTTATTCAAAGTGTAACTCTATTTTCTACACGAAAAGATACACCTTTCGCAACGCAGCGCGACGTAGCGCGGCGGCGGCGCCGCGCTGCGTTTTAATAGCGATTCAAAATCTGACTTTGTTTACTACAAGAAAATATACAAATTTGAAGTATCGTTGCATCACTTCGCTTCGCGTCGCGTCTCGGTATGAACTGACCGTAAGGCGCGGGCCACATAGAAAAGACGTTAGACGCATACGGGGCGGAGACATGTCTTTTCGGCTCTTTCATACAAAATGTATAGAAGCGTCGTGACGTAGAACACACAGAATAGACGGGCCACGGACGCGACTCTCATACATTTTCGCCCGACCGCGACGCGTCCTAGTCTTACGTCTTTTTCTATGTGGCCCGCGCCTTATAGGCATTTTGACAGCATTTTTAAATTGGAAATCCAATTAGTCCGTCAAATGTACCCACTAATAAATGTTCCCACTGTTGGGACACAGGCCTCCTCTTTGTGAGAGTGAGAGGGCCATAATTCACCACGCGGGGCCAGTGCGGGTTGTTAGATGTCATCGAATTTTTGGTTCTAGGACACGCCGGTTTCCTCACGATTTTTTCCTTCACCGTTTTGAGAGCACTTGTGATTAAGTATATTACAGAAAGTAATGGACTTGGTTGGGTTCGAACCCACGACCTACTACTCATAAGTCGAGGGTCGAGGCCGATACCACTGGGCCACCACTGCTCTCTTGTACAGTCGACAAAGTTGATTCATGACCCATTTTGACAAAAAATCGTTTGAATACATCACATTGACAAAGATCAAAGACGTTACCATGGATATGTATGTTTACGCGAATTTGGATCTAATTGTGTTTGAATGTCTGTAGGAAAATAAGCTTAAGGTGGGTCATGATTCAACTTTGTCGATTGTACATAATATTAGCTAAATAAATAACTAAAAATATACTTACAAAATAATAATCGAGCATACTCCATGGCAGAATCATAACTATGAATTAAATTCCTATTAAATTATTTTAATTACTGGCCTTTACTAAGTACAAAGGTTTGAGTTATCACATAATTAATAATTAAAACTTTAATTATTATTTAAAATAATACTGGCCTAATAAACAGTCATTTTTTCACATTTTTTTGAGCAATATTTTTATTAATATTTTTTTAATAAAACGGTTCCTTTTATTGTAGTCTATGGTCATTCTTGGAGTTTCCGAATCTGAAACAAAAGAAAAAATAATACAATTTCATGAATCCTGAAACCTTACAACTTTGCTATGTGGAATAGTTACAGTGGTACCATTAGCTCAAGTGTCATTTCAGCGGGTGCCCAATGGTAAGCGTCCACAGGTCCGCATCGTACGTATCGGACGCATCGCATCAAACGGATTTCTGTATCGGCAGCGATCGGATTGCCGACGCGAGTATCAGCAATCGGATTGCCGATGCCACCTTCATCGCTTCCACGGCATTGCTGATGAGCCGTCCGTACGATGCGGATCAGTGGACGCAGTTGTATGAGTTTTCATACAAGGCAAAAGGCTTTCTAAAATGCGTTACGTACGATACGTCCGATGCAGACCTGTGGACGCACACCTCAAAGTGGACATCCACTGATTGCCTCGGTAAGTGTTGCTTTACCTCTTATTGATCCTATGCGGCTTATATGTACAGTAAAGAGGATCAAAAGCGCCTAGTAACTATACAACTACGCCTTTTAGCACGATTGGTCCAATTTACGGTTGGTCCAATTTGCGATTCAATTCGCTGTTGGTCTGATTCCAAATTGATCCAGCATACTGCGCCTAAAGGATATGTTAATTATAAACCTGAGAATATCCAGTTCATTATCAGCCTATAATGTTCCCACTCCTGGGACATAGGCCTCCGCTCTGAGAGAGGGAGTGGGCCATAATTCACCACGCGGGCCCAGTGCGGATTGATGGATGTCACATGTCTTCGAATTGTTAGTTTTAGGACATTCCGGTTTCCTCACGATGTTTTCCTTCGCTGTTTTGAGAATAACCAGTTCTTTAATCCAAACTTAAACCGGATTTCTTGTGGAATAGAGACGTAATGGTCATATTATGTCTTAAGGGCTTAAAGCAAAGAGATTTAAAAGAACCTATAGAGCGGGCTTTGGGAAAATTGTCATACAAAATTGTTGATGCCGTGCGTCAGTAGCACTATCTAGCGTTGTATAGCAACGCGATTACTAGACGAGCGACTTTTTACCTATTGGTAAAAAGTTTTGGATCACAACTTTCTTCGTGATGTCCCGTCTATTCCTCATATATTATCATCATCATCAGCCTATTAATGTTCCCACTGCTGGGACACAGGCCTCCTCTCTGTGAGAGGGGGTGGGCCATAATCCACCACGCGGGCCCAGTGCGGATTGGTGGATGTCACATGTCTTCGAATTTTTGGTTCTAGGACATGCCGGTTTCCTCACGATGTTTTCCTTCACCGTTTTGAGAGCAGTGATGATGAAATAAATTACACAAAGTAATGTGCCTGCCGGGATTCGAACCCACAACCTACAACTCGTAAGTCGGGGCCGATACCACTGGGCCACCACTGCCACTAAACTGCCACGGATTGGACCAATCGCAGCTAAACCGAAGTACTTACATCATAAAATCGTCAGTAAAGGATTGTTGTTTATTTATGTATGTATGTATTAAACAAGGTGTGGTTACAGTTCAGTGCAGCAATGGCCTAAATTCATATTAAAAAACACGCAGGCCACACCTAAAAGTTAGCACGGCAAAACTGCCAAATTAAAATTCCTACAATAGTAGGCTCCTCGCCCACGGCAACTTACGCATAGCTCACTTTACCCATGGCGCGACGCGATTACAATAGACCGTGGAAGCTATGACGTCACATTTTGACATTTGGGTAAAAACAAACACAGGAACGTATTGCATTTTGAGATAATTTACATTTTGAATACATTATCTAGTGTTTACAAGGTATAAAATACCTTATTGTTTTGCTCCCGGTTGCAACCATGTCTCTGGAAGAGAAACCTGCAGGGTTTTTTAGATTTTCTGCTAGTGAAAAAATCTTTAAAAAATGGAAAACACTCTGCCGGTACGTTACTGCTGATTAATTATTATTCTAGTCTGAGGACTCGTTGTATTGACTTGTATTGCTGACTTACTCATTATTTTCAATTTCAGTCGTAAGGATAGAGACCCTACTCGTGAAGACTGTCTTTGTAGTTGTAATTTTGCTGATGAAAAGGATGTTGTTCCATCAATTTTTGCACACAATAGTAACAAGAAGTTCGACGCAGACATTATTATTAATTACAAAAAAGATAAAATAACAAAAATCCCACGTCGAAACCTGTTTGTTTTTACCCAAATGTCATCTTTTTACGTCACACTTCCACGGTCTATGGGGATAGAGAAGACAAGTCAAAGCTAATTATAGATGGCGCCACCATAGACTAGTCCTAATCCGACCAATGACGTAGTACTATTTTGAAGTACCTTTAAGATTTGAACTGATTTGAAGCAATGACGATGCTTGGAACAAGCTATACTAGCGCCATTAGTTCCCCAGTTGCCATCCCCGACGGGGCCCTCCTCTCAGAGGGCCAAAGCCTGCCGGGGTCGCGGGATTATCCCCTTACCGTGACCCCGGAACATAACAGGCTATGAAGGACACCGTGATTTTAGTCAGTAGAAGTCTGACAGTCCCTCCCCTGGCCGGGGTTGGAGGACTCATTTGATGACATTACCACGCTAAAAAAAAAAGTTGCCATCCCCATTTGACCGATTCCAACTACAAGTGAGTGTAAATCAACCTCACCACTACGACATGTGACATAAATGCGCTGTTGTATACGGGTAGATGAAAAACAAAACACGATCGCCACGACGCGACGATGTCAAGTCAATCGAATTTCATCATTATTTCTTAGTGTCATGGTTGATTGTTGACTAACGAATTATCATGACCCCGTAACGTACGGGGTTATCGAAGGACACCGTGGATTTTAGTCAGTACGAGTCTGACAGTCCCTCCCGCCCTGCCCTGGGTGGAAGGACTCATTTAATGATTTCACTACAATAAAAAATAAATAATGCTTTATTATCAGAGGTTGGAATTAGGTAGTTTTTTTAGTACTTGCATGAAATGTTGATATTAATACGGATCTTCCCAGGATTTTTAATAGACAATTCTGTGAGCACTACACCCTTATTACAAATAAATAATAATAAAAACCTCAGAGCTAGATTAGACAAATAAGACAAAGATAATTAACATGCATTTTATTTTCAGTAAGAATTTTGAGCAGTGGTGGCCCAGTGGTATCGGGCCCGACTTACAAGTTGTAGGTCGTGGGTTTGAACCCCAGGCGCATTATTTTGTGTAATTTATTTCATTAGCACTGCTCTCGAAACGGTGAAGGAAAACATCGTGAGGAAACCGGCATGTCCTTTTTTTTTACGTGGCAAAATCATCAAATGAGTCCTCCAACCCCGGGCAGGGCGGGAGGGACTGTCAGACTTGTACTGACTAAAATCCACGGTGTCCTTCGGTCGCCCTTTGTGTGCCGGAGTCGCGGTATACGTATGTCCCGCAACCCCGGCAGAACCGGCATGTCCTAGAACCAAAAATTCGAAGACATGTGACATCTACCAACCCGCACTGGGCTCACGTAGTGGATTATGGCCCACCCCCTCTCACAAGAGTGGAGGCCTGTGTCCCAGCAGTGGGAACATTATAGGCTGAGATGATGAAGTATTTCATTCACAATACAAAGTTTAAGTAAGTTGGGACATCCGATGTTGTTGATGTAAAGGCAACACGCATGTGTAGTGCTTTAACAGATGTAAAATTAAATAAATTTTTTATTTGATAAATCACAGGATTTTTCTGATCTTTAAAAGTAATCCTGGGATTTAGGGCTTATCCACTTTATTCTTTCTCTTTATGACATCAGTGTAAGTACATGAATGACACTACCTCATTCTATAATAATAATAATGAAATAAATGAATAAACGAAATAATAATAATAATATTCCACAAGTTCTACCACACAACGCCATCTAGTCCCAACAGAGCTTGTGTTATGGGTAATAGACAACTGATAAACATAATTATACATTTCTAAATACATACATATTATAGATAAATTACACCCAGATACAGAACAAATGATCGTGCTCATCTCACAAACATTTGTCCTGGGTGGGAATCAAACCCACGACCTTCGGCATAGCAGTCAGGGTCACTACCCACTAGACCAACAGGCCTGTCAATTCTGGCCTTTGAATATTATCCACCTTTTGCCCTCTGCTTAGTTCTAATAAGGAAATTTAATGCAGGAAAAATATCACCTACTTTAAATATAAAGTACTTGTTCATTACCTACGCCCAATTTAGATTTATTATTGAGTTCACACTTCACAGTTCAGATTTACATCTTCAGAAACAAATGATGCAAAGAAATATGGACATGGGCAAGAAGAAAGAGTTATTAAAAGGAAATGAGAGGAATCTGACGACACAGCTGGCGCAATGACTGAACGATCAACTGCTGTGCAGGGTTCGATATCCGCACGGAACAAATATTTGTGTGGTCTGAAAGTTGTTTTTCCAGGTCTGTGTGCTTGTATATAAGTATGTTTTTATGTTCTTTTTAGGGAATACTAATTATACCATTAAATTCTATAACTGTTTTGTTTTTTAATGATTATTTAATTCATCTTCGTTGGATTTATGGGCTGCTACAAGGGAAACTTGGCACTTGACTTCGCGTCAATATTTTTTGTTAAAATAATAAAATAAAAACCTTGTTAGCGAAAGTATAATAGTTTTTACTCAAAAATGCATGTAATGTGGTCATTATTTTGACAACCTTGTTTGAGCAAAGTCGCCTTTGCCGGAGTGTTTCAAGGAGCGGCCAGTAATGTTTTTGCTGGCCGCTCTACAGGTCGGTAATACATTGCCGGCCGCTATTTTGACGTTTCAACGTTTTAAAAAAACAAATGCAAAAAGATTTTATTTAAAACACAGCTGTTTGTATATAAAGAGGTAGGCACAAAAAGATTGTATTCCATATTAAAAAAAAAATACAAAGAAGTAACAAAAGCGCGGTTCAGCGAAATTTTAATTTTTATTTAGTGACTTTTTTTTTGCTTTAAGTAAGTGAAGAAAATATACCTAACAGTCAAACACCGCATTAAAATTATCGCAAACTATTAGTAAGTAATATGAAACCCGGAAACCCGGTGTTGAATTTTAGTAACTGTACTTTTCATATTGTTATTTTAATTAATTTTCTAGTTAATACCTATATGTATTTTATTTAAATCACTTGCTGGTTTTATTTAGGTTAGGTACTTGCATTTTTGAGTAAAGCACTATACAAGCCTTGGCCCATTATGACTCTTCGCTGGTCACGCTATGATTGCCTCGAGCTAGCCTAGCTACGCTCTAGGCCTTCCAGCTTGGCCATCATGCAGCCCTTGCTGTCCTCACTGTAAAGGCCTCGGCCTCCGGCCTCGGCCTTTATCTCAGCTCGTCCATCAAGTGGTGCATGCTGACCGCGCTGTGTCGGCCTGGAGCTGCGCTAGGCTGCGCTGTCGGCCATCATCAGCGCGACCAGCAAAGTAGCCATTATAGGCCGCGGCAGTAATGTACTATACTATTTTTGTCTTAATTTTTGTTTTCATTTCTAATAAATATAGTTCATGCGATGATTGATGAGAGCAGTGGTGGCCCAGTGGTATCGCTCCCGACTTACGAGTTGTAGGTCGTGGGTTCGAATCCCGGCAGGCGCATTACTTTGTGTAATTTATTTCATCACCACTGCTCTCAAAACGGTGAAGGAAAACATCGTGAGGAAACCGGCATGTCCTAGAACCAAAAATTCGAAGACATGTGACATCCACCAATCCGCACTGGGCCCGCGTGGTGGATTATGGCCCACCCCCTCTCACAGAGAGGAGGCCTGTGTCCCAGCAGTGGGAACATTAATAGGCTTATGATGATGCGATGATTGGGCAAGGTGTCAGTAAATTGTAAATTTTATATTATTTTCCTTTACATTTAAGAATGTCCATATTTCTAATAGGCTATTAAGAATTGAAACGGAAGAAAAATTAGCCTCATTGTTCGATTCCTACGTAAAACAAGTGAACCACTTTAAGGTGTGTGGGGCGCTCACTCACACTTTAAAGAAACTAGCTTCACTGAAAACATTATAAGAAGAATAATTATAATAAGGACACTGTGGATTTTAGGCAGTACGAGTCTAACAGTCCGTCCTGCCCAGCTCTGAGTAAGCAGACAAATGTATTTTTCCTTAATATTAGCCCAATTCATTTGAAGAATTAAAGTTTATTTATCTAATTGGTACTCACATACACATAACAGATAGATTAGGTAATTAATTAGTTCAAGAATCAAATCATTAAATTTTTTGTAACTTTTTTAGCATATTGTGTCTGTATTTTTTTAAGGATAGTATTGCTATTTTTTTTTGTCTTTGGTCTATAATTAAGTCTCCAAAATGATTTAGTTGTGAACACCACATTTTAGAATAATCTCTCAGACTCTTTATAGAAGATTTGTTTTAAAGGTTATTGACAAATTAATCTTTACAAAAAAACAAATAGTTTTCAGAAGACATTAATTAAGTTTTTAACTAAAATCGCTGTAATTTTAAGCAATGTAAAAAAAAATAATTACAAACCATGAAATTGCAATCCAAAAGTTTATAATTACGACACATATCCACACACTCACAACACGAATTAAATACTTTTATAGAACATTTTAAATTCACTAATTATTAAAGTTTTCCAAAAAACTCGAACTATCAAAAAAAGTTATTACTAAACGTCACGTCAGTAAATATTTTCATTGAACTGTCAAAATTATATTACCCGAACGAAAAAATAGAACACGGATACGGAACTCGCGTTTATATAAACGCGGCATTATGATTTAGTCGGGTAATAAATGAAAAAAATGGCGCAAAAAAAAAGACTGCGTTTTGTTTTACTAGAGCATTTGCGAGGATATTTAAGTTTTGTGTCGAAATTATTACGCGGCGTGAAGACTGCTGTTCGGTTGCAGCGGCCTTCTAATACTGTTCAAGAATTAACGTGTGATCGGTGTGATAGCATTCGCATTTGCCGTTCGCCGTCCGCGGCCGGTTTACGCACAAGCAATATAAGTATAGCTACAATGCCACAACAATTACGGGGACAAGACAATTACTGCACAAAATGGTCCCGCTACTGTTTGAGGCTGTTCGCGTGCTTTTTAATAGTCGAGTGGCTCAATGGCCTTATTTTAATAATGAGATGATCATGGTTATGGCGCTTGGAGTCGTTAGTTTTAAAAAAAAAGTTGAAAAGCGATCGTGGAGCACTTTAATTTATGACGTAGAGCTTTTTTTTTAGCGTGGTAAAATCATCAAATGAGGCCTCCCACCCCGGGCAGGGCGGGAGGGACTGTCAGACATGTACTGACTAAAATCCACTGTGTCCTTCAGTAGCCCTTTATGTTACTCCTGGAGGTATTTCGAGTCCGATACATTGAGTGAACCACTTTTGTAAGACTGTTGGACCGCACTTTATTAGCGCGGGCATGCGAGCGGAGAGTAATGAGCGACTCGCTGTCCGACCATGGACCATGCCCGGGTCGACGCGGACGGCGCGTTGAATTATGACGGGGGCTACCTTTAGAAGACTAAAGCCTGGGTCGCGGGACTCACGAATTACCGTGACCCCGGAACGTAAAGGGCTATTGAAGTACACCGTGGATTTTGACAGTCCCTCCTACTCTGCCCTGGGTGGGAGAACTCATTTGATGATAAGCAAAGGTGTTGTTGTAAAGGGTCATCATCATCATCATCACCCGGAAGACGTCCACTGCTGAACATAGGCCTCCGCCTTAGACCGCCACGCTCACACAATCCTCCACTTGCACCGCAGGGTGTCCCGCGGCCCTCTCTCTGTCTGTGGTCCACCTAGTGGGAGGCCTACGCTGCGTCTTCCGGTCCGTGGTCGCCACTCGAGAACTTTTCTTCCCCATCTGTTGTCAGTTCTACGAGCGCTGTGGCCTGCCCATTGCCACTTCAACTTTCAAATTTTATGAACTATGTCGGTGACTCTGGTTCTTCGCCGAATATCTATATTCCGAATTTGTTGTAAAGGGTATTGAAGTAAAATAAAAACGATAAATTTAATAACAAGTCAATAAAAATATATTTATTTTCAGTTCATTTCATATCGTTTATTTCATGTTGGTTCATATCTTCATTTGGATCAATAAATTTTCTTTTTTTCTTGCTGTAGTGTTCCAGTTTCTCTTCCAAACTCGCTGTAACAAATAAATACAGTAATATAATTATGAAATAAGAGTTTAATTCGTCTGAAGCTGGTCGTAGATGGCTATATCCGAAACTATGAGGAATATCAAAAACGTTGAAAGGAGTCTCGAGACCGATTTTGACGAAAAATAAAACTGCGTCATTGGATTTTAGAAAAATAAATAATCTTGGCCAGAACAAAGAGCAGTGGTGGCCCAGTGAGCAGTGGTGGCCCAGTGGTATCGGCCCCGACTTACGAGTTGTAGGTCTTGGGTTCGAATCCAGCCCCTGCAGTCTCGACATTAGATAGCGACAAAAATCGGTCGCAAAGTCATATCGTTGTCGAATTCCTTTAATAGACTTTAAACTTTATTTCGAAAGCAAAAGGTTGAAAATATATTAAAGAAAGGAGATGTTTCATTTTCGGCCATCAGATGTACATAAATCAAAAAAGAGGAAAAAATAACACAAATTCGGGAAAAATATTCTCTGGTGGATTTGAGCCTTATTTGTTGTGCACAACAAAAAAATAGTTTTTCAATAATTGCCATGTTTTATTCAACATGGCGTCGCGTTTGCTAGCATAATTCATTCGTTCTGAAATTATGTCTCATCAAACTTATGTTAAGTTGAAAATAAATAAAAAAATGTGCGTGTTCTTGACGTGTTAAAAATAAACTATTATTCTATTGTACATATTTTTGAGTAAACATAATTAAAAACCACGATTTAATCGTTGCAAAAATCTTTAGTTTGAATTATTTTTAACGTGTTTCTGAACGAGTTCAAAGTGACTTAGTAAATGTCATCTCTACAACGTGTCATGGCTGTCTTACCTCTTAGAACAAACGTCAAACATGTTTTTATTTTTATCTTGTGCATAAAATCTATTTATTATTATGAAAAAAATGTGATTTTATTCTATTCAGGGGTAATTTTCCCAGCTTTGGTAAAATGTACATGTTATGGCCGGAGCGCCATATAAAAATGAAACGTCTCCTTTGCGATTTTTGTCGTTATATTTGTCGAGACTGCAGGACCAGGCAGGCGCATTACTTTGTGTAATTTATTTCATCACAACTGCTCTCAAAACGGTGAAGGAAAACATCGTGAGGAAACCGGCATGTCCTAGAACCAAAAATTCGAAGACATGTGACATCCACCAATCCGCACTGGGCCCGCGTGGTGGATTATGGCCCACTCTCTCTCACAGAGAGAAGGCCTGTGTCCCAGCAGTGGGAACATTAATAGGCTGATAATGATGACAGAACAAACGATCATGCTCATCACACAAACATTTGTCCCGGGTGGGAATCGAACCTACGACCTCCGGCATAGCAGTCAGGGGCACTAACCACTAGACCAACAGGCCAGTCAACATCTATCTTGGTAATACCGATAAAATGATTTTTAACTTTGTACCAAGTTGGTATAAAGTTAAAAATCGATTAAATTATATGGAGAGGGTCTGTACACTTACAGCATGTTACTCTTTTCAGCAATGGCGTATACACTTTAGCTTTAACACCCTGTAGAAGGCAATCTGTATAGGCTGTTACCCTGTCTGTGTCTAATATCTCTGCACTGCATAGCTTTAAATAGCGCGATTCTAGTTCGTTGATAACCTCTTTTATCATTGTTGTCCTGAAAAAAATACAATAATGCTGTTTAAAAAGGCCTCAAAAACATTGTCTCACCTTTTAATTGAAAGACCACCCAGAAAGTAGACCTTTCCATATAAAAAAAATATATCCAAATCGGTGAAGGCGTCTTTAAGAAATAGGGGAACAAACTACTACTACGAAGTACTTTTTCTATGGACGATTGAATAAGGGTGCTCCCACATCTATCGACGCGGAATCGGATTTTTCGTCGCCCTTTCTCTTTCTGTCGCTTAGAACTGCCATTCGATTCGACGCGGCCGCGTGTTATCGCATTGTCTCGGTCTAGCAAATGGCAGTTCTAAGCGACAGAAAGAGAAAGGGCAACGGAAAAATCCGATACCGCGTCGATAGATGTGCGAGCACCCTAACACAATGGCGATTTTTATATGTTTAATTTTTACCAGTAAGAATCACGATAACCAGTTATTATTTTATTACACTTTACTATTGATCATTTGATATACAACTCGTTTCTGCCGGAGCTGGGTTTTTTTTGAGCACCCTCCTTTGCCATGCAGCAGTGGCGGATTAACGTATAAGCACTACAAGCACGTGCTTGGGGCCCCTGTTCTCCAGGGGCCTCCATCCTCAGTTGGTGTTTCATTTTTTAACTACATTTTATCGAGATTCATCTACATTACCGAAATCACACAAGGCGAAAGCGGTCCGGGAGTGACCCTTCATACACCCTTGCAGGGCCCTGCGGCTGCCCCCTGAGCGTTTGCTCTGAATAAGGCAAGGAAAAAAATGTTTTAAGTTTTAAATTATACCTACTACACTTTCTATTTTGATGAAACTTTCATTTTATACTTTCTGCCTTCCCAATTTAAGCAATAGAGGGCCTTCACAGGCTCTGTGCTTAGGGCCTCGAAAACTCTTAATCCGCCACTGGCATGCAGGCAGATGTTATGACGTAGGCATCCGCTAAGAAAGAATTTTGATCAATTCTACTCCCAAGGGGATAAAATAGGGGATGAAAGTTAGTATTAAACTTTGTTAATTTGTTAAAAAATACATTGATAAGTTCCGACATCCACGCGAACGAAGTCTCGGGCACAGCTAGTTTAAATATAAGATACAAACTTGATATTCTGAAGTGTCCATTGCCCTTGTAATTGTACCAAGATTTCAGCCAGATGTTGCTTGTCGTACCTCCACACAGTCCCTGGTAAGTCATATGAACAATGGAACAAATTCAGGGGCACATCCAACGCCATATTATACTGCGGTTTTCTGCAAACATAAATAAAGAACCCATTTATTTGACTCACACAGGACAAAACAAATGTCATCATCATCAGTCTTTAATGTTCCCCACTGCTGAGACACAGGCATCCGTTCTGTGAGAGGGGCCATAATACACCACGCGGGCCCAGTGCGGGTTGGTAGATGTCACATGTCTTCGAATGTTTGGTTCTAGGACATGCCGGTTTCCTCACGATGTTTTCCTTCACCGTTTTGAGAGCAGTGGTGATGAAATAAATTACACAAAGTGATGCGTGGAGTTCGAACCCACGACCTACAAATCGTAAGTCGGGACCGATACCACCGGGCCACCACTGCTCTCAGTCTTATACTGACTAAAATCCAGTGTCCTTCAATGATGTTTCGGAACCGCATGCCTGATAAGGCAGTCGCGACCCCGGCAGGCTTTGTCCCTCTAAGGGTGCTCCCACATCTATCGACGCGGAATCGGCTTTTCCCGTCGCCCTTTCTCTTTCTGTCGCTTAGAAATCTTAGAATTGCCATTTGCTAGACCTAGTTCTAAGCGACAGAAAGAGAAAGGGGCGACGGAAAAAGCTGATTCCGCGTCGATAGATGTGGGAGCACCCTAAGGGGACCCCGTTATAATGCTGACAGCTCTTTCAGGCACGCGTAGAACATAACGCGCCGTCGACCCGGGCATGGCTCATGATCGGACAGCGAGTCGCTCAAGTTATCTTACCTAGGATAATTCTGCACATTTAATAAGTGACTTATAACTTCAGGAGTCTCTTTCCTCTCCCCAATGAGGAGCAGTACTCCCATGATGCAGCGGATCTGATGCCAGAGGAAGGCGTTACCCTCGATTAGAAGGTAATACATGGAAGTTGCTGGAAAAAAAGTAATCAAAGCATTTGCAGCTTGGCAAATAAGAGTAGAAAACCGGAAGTCGCCACTGTGCTCTCGCTACCAGCACTTTGAATGTTTTTTTTTTCACTTATTACTTTAGTGTTATGGTGAACGCACATCTAGCCGCACCGCAGTCTCCGCAGTCTGTTTTCTTACCGAATTCTTTGTATGAAGTTCTATGAAACCTCGCACACCGCATCGCAGTAGCCGCAGAATCGGTAAGCGAACAGGCTGCGGAGACTGCGGTGCGGATAGATGTGCGTTCACCATTATGGCACAATAATAAATCTAACAAACCTGTGCGTTCTTCGTTTACATCAAATGTCAAAGATTTTAAAATGTTGTCAGGAAACAAAAACATTAGTTTCGTTTCAAGACGTTCTGGCCTGTTGGTTGACTGGTCTTTTGGTCTAGTGGTTAGTGACCCTGACTGCTATGCCGGAGGTCGTGGGTTCGATTCCCACTCAGGACAAATGTTTGTGTGATGGGCACGATCATTTGTTCTGTGTCTGGGTGAAATTTATCTATAATATGTATGTATTTAGAAATATATAAGTATGTTTATCAGTTGTCTAGTACCCATAACACAAGCTCTGCTTAGCTTGGGACTAGATGGCGTTGTGCGATAGTTGTGGAATATTATATGTATTACGAGCTGACCCGCCAAACGTTGTTTTGCCATATAAATTATTTCTAGTTTTCCTTATTTGCTCACCGTTTAGACCTACCCTGGACTACGACAAACATTTTAAAACCAAAAACAGCTCAATCTGCCCAGCCGTTCTCGAGTTTTAATCAGACTAACGAACAACAATTCATTTTTATTTATATATATATATATATATATATATACTAGCTGACCCGGCGAACTCCGTACCGCCTGAGTAACGATTAAAAAAAAAACCTTTTGAACCTTCCCTGGACTTTCCAAAATTATTCAAAACCAAAATCAGCCAAATCGGTCCAGCCGTTCTCGAGTTTTAATCAGACTAACAAACAACAATTAATTTTTATTTATATATATAGATAGTTGTGGAATATTATTAGTTTAAAATGGACTTACGTAGTTCCGTATCCGTACAATCGAGCGGTAACACATCAGCACTGAGTATTTCTCGACGAAACTTTACTACTCCATTACCAACATCCATTTTGCATAGATTACGGAAATCATGTGAGCCAACAAGACTAGCGCAGGCTGAACGCATCGCTTGTATGTCCAACGATGAGCGTGGGAAGTAATACTTGTATGTTCGCTTTTTACAGTCGAATCTGAAAAAAATGTGAGGAGGCAAAATGAAGGCAAGTTTAAAAAAAATACTATGCTTTAATTTTAGTTTTACGTGGATAAATAATCAAATGAGTCCTCCCACCCAGGGCAGGGAAGGAGGGACTGTCTGAATTGTACTGATTAAAATCCACGGTCCTACTTCAATAGCCCTTTAGCCTTTACGTTCCGGGGTCATGATAGCTTCTTAGTCTGGGACCCCCAGCAGGCTTTGGCCATATAAAGGGGCCCCGTCAGTGGGCTGACACTCTTTGAAGCACGCGTGGAACACAACGCGCCGTCGACCAGGTCATGGTCTATTACTCGGCGCCTCGTCTTGCGACGTCCGTCGTCCTCGGGCTGTGAGGTGGACGCTGTCCTGTCCCTCACGCGTCCCACCTCCTCCTTCGTAGCACGGCTGCTCTGCAGAAGGAGGCGACCGCTGCCCACACCGTCTCGCCCTGCAGCATGGCCTCGGCCAGTGCCGTGCGCGAGAGGTCTCCGCCTATCGCCGTCGTGAGGACACGGTGGTGCTCTGCCCAAGTGGGGCAGTTCTGCACCGTATGCTCGTCTGTGTCCTCCGGGCGTTCTTCGCAGTCGTGACACCCAGGCGTTTCTTACTTCCTCATCAGACACAGGTACCTCCCGAAACTTTCGTGTCCGGTGAGGACGCCGTGACTCCTATCCAGCCAGTCCTCAAAGAGGGGTCTTACCGCCGCAATTGCGGCGTTCCCGGCCGTCGGTCGCGACAGTCGTTCCCTCCATACTGCCCTAAGATCGCGCCGGAGCTCTTCCCACCGCACCTCGACTTGTCGGGGCAGCGGGATGCTATTTTACGCTTAGATTTTAAAATGTTCCAGATTCCATGTTCAAAAAAAGGACCGTTTTTCAAGGAGGCACTTTTTTAATTGAAAATAAAATGGTCATACCTTGCGCTGTACTCTGTTTTCTCTTCAGGAATAGGGGCCCAGGCAACAGCTTTGATGTCCGTAGGCAGCAACCTATTCAATATTTTACAATACGGCATCTCATTTTCAATGGCTTGCTGAGAGTCCTGCTGAGACACTGGGAATTTACTGCGTAAAGATATGGAAATCACCTGTGAACGTAATCAGTTTTTAAAGTTACTTACGTCTAAGACAGCGTTTCCCAACCTTTTTCGGTCACGGACCCCTAGGAAATCAAGCACAGTTTTCACGGACCCCCTCAATAAAATAATAATTTAACTGTAATCTCAAATCAGACTTGTAATCTGATTCTGTATTTGTTTTCTGTATATACGCACGCACTTATTTCACTCACATCATTTATTCCGTCTCGCTCACCGCCGTGCTAACTAAGCGTAGCGATTACGAGACATTAGCATTTATATGTATATGGTCCAGAGATGACACCGCGGACCCCCATACATATACTCGCGGACCCCCAGGGGTCCGCGGACCACAGGTTGGGAAACACTGGTCTAAGATATAGTGTAGGTATTATGAAACTAGTCAATAAAGAATGGATTTAAAGCATGGGCCATATATGAATCACGAAACAAGCGAAGGATTTTAATGACTGAATCACAACGAAGAAAGAAAAAAAGGAGAAATGTATTTTTTTTAAGATTAATTTCTCTTATATCGTGGGTCGTTCAGAAACAGAAACAGTTTTTTGTTGTTGCAACTGTTATAATTGACTAACCTGACCGAAAGAGCTGACGCCTTTGTCAGTTCGTCCACACCGATGGTAATTTGAAGTCTCCCTACTTTGTATCAAGCACGATTTGGTCAATGCATGGAAAAGATGATGCTCAATAGTTTGATTTGTGTCTTCTTGAACCGCAAGGCCGTTGTAGTCCCAACCGAAGTAAAGGATACGGAGTAAGACTCTACGGAAATGACATCTGGAAAACAAATGACGTTATAATGTATTATATGATAATTTTATTTAAGTAAGTAAATAGTTTTACTAATATTATAAAGCTGAGTTTGTTTAGTTGAACTATAGCTCATTCAGAATTTTGTGGTTTGATTTGAATTTTTTTTGTGTTCGATACTCAGTTAGTCAGTCAAGTGACGACCAATACAAGCATCGGTGTGAAAACACAAGCTAGTAGTTCTATAAAAAGTAGTAGCAGCTTGTAGTTCAGGTGTAGACTACTGGACTGAATTTGATGAATTGTTATAAGGGCATAGAAGCATTGTTGGGACCCTTGTTTGATGTGGTAAAATCAACAAATGGATACTCCTACCGAGCGCGGGACGGTAGGGACTGTCAGACTTATACTAACTAAAATTCACGGTGATCACGTTCATGAGCAATTCATAAACAGCAAAAGTAAAGGTATCGGGTAACTTACTTGCTAAAATCCAATTCATTTTTTACTTCTTTCGAGTCTTTATTACTAGAAGTTTCTGATAAATTCTTACTTATAATATTCTTCAGTTGTAAATTATGAGCTTCCAGTTGAGTAATTCTGGCAATAAGATCCTGTAAATTTATAAACATTGTGAAATACAAATCAAAGAGGTTATGTAAACGTTACGGCATTTTTAGACGTTTATTTACCTCTCTATGTAACTGAGACAGTTCTTCTTTAGGTGTAATACCGGGATTTTTCTTTTTCGGAGGCATTTCCGTCACTAAACTAGTAAAATTAGGAAAAGAAATACCTACTTCTTACACGTACCGTAGCAACAACAACAAAGTACTGTTGACATTTGACATTGAAATGACATGACAGTGACAGGACTTCTAGATGACATTAAAATCTTTATTTTATTATTTACCATGATTACAAACTGGTCCTTTTAACCACAAATGTGGAACCTAGTTAGTAGTTACCTATCACAGGACGAGGTGATAAAATAAAAAAAAATCCTCTATTGAATGTATAGAACAACAAAGCTACTTGAGTTCCAACAGAACGGAAAGGGCGTTGGGTTTAGGGCTTATACTTACAGTTTAGTCCTTTAGGGTCGTGTTGTACATGGCCGTATCTATAAATATATTTTCTAGGGGGCCTGGCCCCACCCAGGCCGGGAGAACTCATTTGATGATTTTACCACATAAAAAAAGGGGGGCCTGGCCACTGGCTCCAAATAAGATACCTAGCAAGACTTTAATGAATGTTTGTATAAGTAGTTACCTACAGGTGTTTAAAATTTTCTACCGTATTTCATGATCGCCTCCTGAGGACACGTTGGTGATCTGCCCAAGTGGGGTAGACCTGCACCGTATGCTCCACCTTGTTATCCCAATCAGATACTTATAGGAACCTCCCAAAACATTGTTACAGGTTGTAAAGTGGTGTTTATCGACATCTTTGTTTTCTTTGGACGAGCTCTGCTGCCTTGAAAGGTACGCAAATTTTTCGGACCGTACATTTTTATCGAAGCTTAGAAATCGAATCGCTTTCATTATTCCAAATACCTAGGTAGCGGAGAACATTATGATGGGGCCCCTTAGAGAACCAAGTCCTGCCGCGGGATCGAGGGACTAACAAATACCGTGACCCCGGAATTGAAAGATTGAAAAACACCTTGGATCAGGACAAGTCTGACACGTCGCTCCTGCACTGCCTCGAATGGGAGGACTCATTTGATGATTTTATTACTTAGGTAGCGGGCAACTTAAGGCGGCGCTAGTCGCGAGCTCGAACTCACTGGCAGCCATGGTCAAAAACCATGATATTTCACCGGAAATCGAGCCATATTGTTCTTGTGTGCGCGAGCGTCATCCCCCCGTGGAGAAAACAGGGGAAAACTTATTCAGTGAGATGCACGATCATTCAGAGTAAAAGGCGCGCGTAAAAAAATACGAAAAAGCCTTTGGCTGTTGGGGTTTTATGAAAAGACCACTGCACCAATTAATTTCAAATAAAATGTATTAAATTCTTCGATAAACTTGCTGTGTCGGTACGGACTTCGTTTTGGAAATTTGATGCTTCTTTAGCTTTTTTTTTTTTTTTTTTAGGTGGTAAAATCATCAAATGAGTCCTCCCGCCCTGGATGGGGCGGAAGGGACTGTCAGACTCTTACTGACTAAAATCCACCCGTGTTCCTTCCTATGCCCTTTACGTTCCGGGGCCACGGTAACCTGGGTTAAGAAAAAACCCGCGACCCCAGCAGGCATTTGGCGCGAAACACGACGCGCCACCGACCCGGGCTTGGTCCTTGGTCGGACGGCGAGCTACCCATCACTCACCGTCCGCAAGCCCGCTCCGCCGCTGTGCCCTCTGCTGATCAGAGGGACACGCGTTGGAGCATCCACACGACAGGCTATTCGCATACGGGCAAAGAGACCACTTAGGCACACAGTGCCTAAGGAAGAGTTTTTGCCCGCATCCCAGGGTGCACCGGCCCGGAAAACTGGTCTTCCCCCTGGACGTATCCAAGAGGGAACTCCAGTCCACGGGCGCACGTGGAGGTTTCCTGTCATAGCACCCCATGCTTCTTTAGCTTCTAATTTACACCTAAAGTTGTGTTAAAATTAGCAAAAAAAACGAATCTTTAGAAACTCGTAATTTTTTAATAACTTCATATTTTACAATTCTGCTTCCGTACAGACAAAATTAATAATGAAACAAAACGATACCATGTTTAATTTTGGATGTACTTTGTCAATTAATGGAGTAAAACCCCAACGAAGTTTCTATGGAAAAAATGTTGACTTGTTTGCTCTTAAGCTCCAAAGATGGTCGATTTTCTATAGGTGCTAAGATCATAATCGGTCGAAAGACATGAAAATATTGAACAAATAACAAAAACTTCAGTACTAAAAACACCAGTAGGCAAAGTCACCCTCCATCCCACCAGTCGTCACCATCCCTTTTCTCCTTCAAAGACGGAATCACCACACCAGAAACAAAATCTGATCTAAAAAAACTCGCTCACCCACTTAAAATGGTAAACCGAGTTTTCATTTTTTTTTTCATAAATGTTTATTGTAACATCTCAACTACCTTACTGTATGCTTACATACTATGTAATTTAAAATTATAAAAAAAATACATCTATATCTAATATCTTTAAATATAATAATATCTTCATACGAGCAATTCTTGTATATTTATTTATATATAATCAGGATCTCGGAAACGGCTCCAAGGATTATCATGAAATTTACAGATTAGGGGTTCTTCGGCTCAAGAAATCGATTTATCAAGGTCCCAGGTTCGAGAAAAGCTCGGTTCCCAAGATATAGACATTTTAATTTTTTATTGAAGTGAAAACTTCTTTAGCGGCGTTGTACACTTTTTCTGTAATGGGTAAAAAATTTAAAACTCGCGTCAGGGTCACGTGACCCTGATCGAAAATGAGTAAGACGTCATTCAAATTAAAAATAAAACATAGTAACAAAAAAGTTTTCACTTCTACCGGCACTCCTGGAGTGCAACCTTTTTTTTTTTTTTATTTTTTACGTCGTAGCATAGACTGTGCTACGTCTTAGCATAGACTAAGCTACGTCGTAGCATAGACTGAGCTACGTCGTAGCATAGACTGAGCTACGTCGTAGCATAGACTGAGCTACGTCGTAGCATAGAATGAGCTACGTCGTAGCATAGACTGAGCTACGTCGTAGAAAAAACTGAGCTACGTCGTAGAAAAAAAACTGAGCTAATTCGTAAACTGAGTTACCTACGTCGTAGCATAGATTGAGTTACGTCATAGCATATACAGCTACGTAGTAACATAGACTGAGCTACGTCGTAGAATAAAGTGAGCTACGTTGTAGCATAGATTGAGTTACGTCGCAGCATATACAGCTATGTAGTAACATAGAGTGAGCTACGTCGCGTCGTAACATACACTGAGCTACGTCGTAGAACAAACTGAGCTACGTCGTAACAAAGGAAATCAAAAACACATAAAGATAAATACGAAAAACAAATACAATGAAGAGTACTACATTATTTCTTCATAGTGCGCCTCTTCTCGAGCCTGAATTTCTAAATCGCATTGCCCCCGGAGCACCACATTTTCATAATACTGCGTATAAGGAACCGGCTGAAAAAAATTAATGGATAAAACAATATGTCGCATTTTTTAAATATGTTTCCAAGTCTACGAAAAAATATGTTCATTTTGTATTGTTACGAGAACCTCATCTGTATGAAAAGGGGCATTATAGGAATAGGCCATAAATAAAAGATAATACATAAAAAACATATAACATTTAAACAAATGTGGCAATGATATGCAAAAAATCATAAATTTAATTACCCATTTTAAAGTTACTTTTATGCAGTGGTCTCGAACCTACCGAATTTTCGGTATTTATACCGATATGGGCTCTGTTCTACCGAAATACCGAAATGTAACTATATTTCTACGATTTCAGAGACATGAAAATTCCCCCGAATTTTCTACCGATTTTACCTTTTTATAATGGCAATCTTTTGCACATATATTTAACTTTACGGGGAAGTCCTCAATAGTTAGTAGTTATGGATGAACCTAGGGTAGAATGTTCCATAGGTTCATTTGAAAACCAGCGTCGGGCACCTTTAGTTGTCCGACATTATGCTGAAATGGGCCTATTTGGCGCAGCCGTGAGTCACACAGTGTAACTACATGTTTTTTTGTTTTTTTTTTTGGCTTCATCTTATTGTTTAGGTTTAAGTTATCTTTGGTTTGTGTCTTTCCATAATACTGTGTGTACTTGTGGCATGTGCCAATAAACGTTTTTTCTTTCTTTCTTTCTTTCATTTATTTCGGGAATTTACTTGTCTAGTATGACCACTCTACACGACAACATGTTGACACATGACACATCAGCTGATTCTAAAGGTTGATTGGAATTATGAGATAATATATTATTCAAGATTTTTATTTTTGATACCTATTAGATGAATTTTATAAAATCTATCATTTTTTCTTGTCAATTACTGCTTTTAGGTTTTTATATACCGATTTTAGCTCGCAACTCTACCGAACTCGCTCAGTGATGTTCGAGACTACTGTTTTTATGTTAACATTATAGTTAAGATTATAGTATTGAGTGGTCAACTCCATACTAATCTTTTTTTTTTCGGTGTACTCCTCGTGGAAAACTAATTATAGGTACTATTAAATTCTATAATTGTTTTCCTTTTTAATGATAGTTCATCCTAGTTAGGTTTATGGGCCGAGGTTTCAAGGGAAACTTGGCAATACTTTTTCTTAAGAACCGGTCCGTCGACGTGGTTGAAAAAAGTTTAACAAGATTTGAAACAAAAAAATTTAAACGCTAACTGAAAATTTTTAAAATGAGTCCTAACCTGTATCGGTTGCTGAGGAATTGGTGGTAGAGGTCTTTCTGAACGATCATTTTTCTTCCAACAACGAGTCTTGATTGCAAAAATGACTACAACGACCGCCACCACTGATAATATCGACGGTATTACTGTGATCACGTAATAAGTAGTACTCGTATTTGTATCTGAAACATTTTATATACATTCAAATTAAAATAATAACCAAACAGTAATTAAAACATTAGCTACATGGACATGCTATCCGTGGTAGGCGCCCACGGCGACAGACGTCGCTCGATGATCTCCGGCCACCGTAGGCGCGGGCATGCGGGCAGCGAGTAAAGGGCATCTCGCTGCCCGACCAAGGACCATGCCCGGGTCGACGGCGCGTTGTGTCCCACGCGCGCCTCAAAGAGCGTCAGCATAATGACGGGGCCCCCCTCTCAGAGGGCCAATGCCTGCCGGGGTCGCGGGATTATTCCCTTACCGTAACCCCGGAACTTAACAGGCTATGAAGGACACCGTGGATTTTAGTCAGTAGAAGTCTGATAGTATGGGGTTGGAGGACTCATTTGATGATTTTACCACGCTAAAAAAAAAAAAAGCTACACGATAACTGACAAATGCTTGCACCGACTGGACAGGTCCACTCGAATTTGTGTGGTTCTTTCCTCATCGACACAAATATGATGTCTGGTCTTTTAAAAGAGACCTCTGAGTTTGTTTGGATGTTTCTTCTCAGAGTAGTCAGGTACGAAACACCGACCCTTCCTAGTTTTATGTAAATACGTGTAAACGTTGATGGTTGCGCGGGTTAGCGAAAGACTAATTGGCTATGACGAAAAAAAAACGGGAATTTGTTGTTCTGCCGGGAACACAGGAATAAATACAGAACGCAACTAGGTAAGGATTGCACAGTACCTTATTCTCCGGAGATGGTGTTGGTGAGCGGATTCAGCGGCTTCGACTGGTGCAGCACGTGGTGACAACCGTCTTGCAGTTTGATAGCTAAGAAGCGGGCCACTAGCGGCGGATCCCTTTATAATCGCACAGCTCTCTCTTACGCGGCGAGTACCGTGCGGGAAAGGGATGCAAGGATAGGACGTCACAGCCAATCGGATTAGTCGTTCAATGATTACGAAGTGTGAAACAGATTTAATCGTTATGTCTCACAGCGTAACCAGTTGATTTAACCTACTTACATAAATAAACATTATTTCATTTCATAATCATCACGGTTGCAATCAAAATAAAATTACGCTCCTGAAGGGACCGACAAAGGCCTTTTAATAATTATAATAAGACGACTGACTCTGAACTACCTGAGACATTTTACTGATGAAAGATACATATTAATGCTTTGCACGATATGGAAATGGAATCCATGGTGTGCTCAGCACACGGTGCAGCATACGGTGCAGGACTGCCCCGCTTGGGTAGAGCATCGCCGTGTCCTCACGACGGCGACAGGTGGCGACCTCTCGGGCCCGGCATTGGTCGAGGCCATGCTGCGGGGCGAGATGGAGTGGGAAGCCTCCTTCTGCGAAGCAGTCATGCTAGCGAAGGAGGAGGTGGGACGCATGAGGGATAGGACAGGGTCCACCTTGACCCAGCCCCAGTGGGAGACGCGCACGGCAATGGACGTCGCAAGACGATCTCCGACCACCATAGACGCAGACGGCGAGTAATGGCTGACTTTCTGTCCGATCATGTGCCCGGATCATCGAAGTGAAATGATTTCATACAAAATCCAATCAAAATAGAGTATTTGTTGCACAGAAAAATACATATGGCTGTCTGCCAAAGGTTTTTATAGACTCAAAGAGATCCTGGAGCATAAAATCGGATGATGAAAGTTGTGTACTATTACTGTTTTTGCATGCTTAGACCTAAAAAGCAAAATATGTATGTTCTAAAACTGTTTCCATCATCTTCAAGTATACTATGTTTTATGCAAATAATGAATTTGAATGATAACAACACTGTTGCAAAGTATTGGAGAATGTCCGGAAAAAGCGGCATTTCGGAATCATCCATATTTGTTAGTAACAATGCAAATCTTAAAAAATAATGTTAGTACTACATAATATTTAGCGTGAGGCACACCAACCCTGTACTGTACTGTACCTGTTTTAACATCATTTAACAAATCTACTTCTATCACACACCACCGTCGTCCTAGACAAATGTCGTTATCTGTAAAAAATACAATATTAATATAATAGGCAGGAATAGGGCATTTCACAGCATCAAAAATAATTAGTCTGATTACTTATAGTGAGTGGAGTGCCGTAAGGTTTGTACCTCGGAATCCAGGACCAGTCAATGGAGATTCATACTTGAAATGTGTTTTCAACAACATTTATAGAGAAATGTTAAAAAACGCCCGATCTCAATTTTTAGGGTTCCGTAGTCAACAAGGAACCCTTATAGTTTCGCTATGTCCGTCCGTCCGTCCGTCCGTCCGTCTGTCCGCAGTTTAGCTCAGAGACGCACAGTACTAGAGAGCTGTAATTTGGTGTAAATATACGGATTTGTTGTGCCGAAAAAATGGTAAAATAAAATCTCGTAATTTTTTTTTTTTGGGGCTGTCCTTACACGTATAGTGAGGATTTTTTTTTCTCGCGTACCCCTTTGTGTGGGGTATCATTAAATAGGCCTTTAAAAAATAATGATAGTTTCTATTAACAGTTTTTTGATAAAAAAATTCGTTTGTGAAATATTAAGCTTTAAAGTGCAAAATTTTGCTCGATTCGAGTGTCCCCCCCCCCTCTACCAGCTAAACGGTTATGTTTGGGGGTGTGAAAAAATTCACAATAGTAGTATTAACGAAGTTTAAAAGAAAATTATCATGACTAAGTAGGCTTTACAACTTTACGAGTAATAGTCGACCAACTTATAAAATGTACTAGGATAATATGTTTTCTTAAACAAAATGTATCGGAGAACATGGTCTTCAACTGCAAATGTAAGTTTGTCAACTTTATTTTTACAGTTTTAATAGGTATGTTTTTTGGGGATAGGTAGGTTTTTATCGTCAACAATTTTTAACTAACTTCAAAAAAGACGTCCTCCGGCTGGTGATGATGATGATGATGTACGTAAAAATTTAGTTAGATGTAGTTAGTAGTTAATGAAATGATGCGTACATGAAACAGAGTCGAATGGCATTAAAAAAAAATTGCCGGTTTCACTCACTTTTGTGGACAACCCACACTTGACCAAAAAAACATAAACGCCACAATTGTCAACATCAAAAAATAGTTAAAGGTTCCCAAAAATGATTTCTCGTATCTCTTATGGATCCTGATTTCTCCCTTTTCGCCAAATTAAAAGAGAGTCTCTGTATAATTCATTATTTATTTTAATAATAAAAACCGGCCAAATGCGTGTCGGGCCAAACACAATGTAGGGTTCCGTAGTTGCCCATCAAAATACATAGGCGAGCTAACTAAACTAATTCGCTGAATTTAATTTGAAAAAGAAGAATTTTCAGAATCGGTCCACGCGTCTTTGAGAAATCGGTTTAAATAAGATTATTACGAATTGAGAACCTCCTCTTTTTTTTTGAAGTTAGTTAAAATAGTTGACAATAAAAACCTAGATATCCCTAAAACATACCCACCTATTATAGCTATAAAATAAAGTTGACAAACTTGCATTTACAGTTGATGAACATGTTCTCCGATACATTTTGTTTAGGAAAATATGTTATCCAAGTACGTTTTATAAGTTGGTAGACTATTACTCGTAAACTTGTAAAGCCTACTTAGTCGTGATAATTTTCTTTTAAACTTCATAATATATACTACTATTGTGATTTTTTTCACACCCCCAAACATAACCGTTTAGCTGGTAGAGGGGGAGGACACTCGAGCCGAGCAAAAATTAGCACTTTAAAGCTTATTATTTCACAAACGAATCTTTTTATCAAAAAATTGTTAAAGGAAACTGTCAATACAATAAAGTGGGAACATATATTTTTTCCTACTCCTCCACTATTCTTTTCTGATTAATTTCGTTGCAGGATCCAAGACAGGTAAATTCATTCTCCGGGACACGTCGAGCTTAATTGTCTCGGCGCTTTTCTGGTGGTTGCCACTGTTGATTCTGGCTCTCAGGAGTTGCAGTGGTTGGGAATAGTGTGGTGGGTTTGTCCCATAAAAAAAAAAAAAAAAATAAAAAAAAAAAAACTGTCAATACATTTTAAAGACCTATTTAATGATACCCCGCACTAAGGGGTACGTGAGAAAAAAAAAACATCTCTGAGCTAAGCTGCGGACAGACGGACGGACATGGCGAAACTATAAGGGTTCCTTGTTGACTACGGAACCCTAAAAATCTATTGGTTTTTGTTTTATTTTTGAGTGAAAATCCTAATGTTGTTCACATAATACATCTACTTACCAAGTTTCAACAGAATAGCTCTTATACTTTCGTCAAAAAGTGGCTGTGACATACGGACGGACAGACAGACAGACATACAGATAGACAGACAGACATGACGAATCTGTTTACGTTTTCTGCCATTTGGCTACGGAACCTTACAAAATTGAGATCGGGCAATATTTTTTTAACGTTTTTCGATATGCTGTTAACAACACGTTTAAAATAATTATGAAGATTCATTGACTGGCCTTGGATTCAGAGGTTTTACTATTTTTACGCCTAACGGCACTCGTCCGTCAGCTAAAGTTTTGAAAAATAACGGTCAATTATTGTTTCTTTGTTGAATTAATGCTTATTTATAAAGACATAAAAAAATTGAGATTGGCTCGTGACAGAAACTAGTAAAGACTGTACTTTCTTGGGACGTATTGTCAATTTTAAAAGTCTCGTGTCTTCGTCAATTGTGTCGCTTAACTTCAAAGTCGGATAAATCCAATTTACCCCGAGATATTCAACGAGATATTCAAAAAAAAGTGATAAAAGTGTTATTTTCATGAATTAAAACACAGTATTTTTTTAATAATGGCAACATTATTGAAGGAAACGATCCTGTTTAGCCAATTCAGTATTTAAATCACTCATCCTTTCAAAAATTCAATATTTAGATTGGATTTACCTTCATTTGGTAGAATGGAATGCGATTTAACTATCTTTGAAAAAAATCAGCGTGTGAATGTATATATTCATTTGTTTTCTTATCGCACACACACATAATGAGTATGATTGGTGGATATCAAACGCATCCTTAGCAACGTAGCATAGCGCATCTCTGCTGGAAAAGCAGCCTTACTGTCGCAGAGTTACATTGACTGACGGCCATGTTGAAAAAATGCAATTACCTGATTGGCTCTCATGGACTTAACTACATTTGAAAAAACTGTCTCATGGAGGGTGCGTCTCATTTCATATAAAGTTATTTGATGTATTTTCATTTCAATAACGTTCACATGATATAATCAACGTGAGATATACCAACGGTTGATATAATGTCTCTAGTTCTCTACACATAACGTTTGTGTTACTCTAAAACTCATTTCATATAATTTTATTTGATATGGGATATTTGTTGGTCTAGTGGTTAGCGACCCTGACTGCTAAGCCGGAGGTCGTGGGTTCGATTCCCACCCAGGACAAATGTTTGTGTGATGAGTAATTTATCTATAATATGTATGTATTTAGAAATATATAAGTATGTTTATCAGTTGTCTAGTACCCATAACACAAGCTCTGCTTAGCTTGGGACTAGATGACGTTGTGTGATAGTTGTGGAATATTATTATTCAAGCGAAAATCATTACATATAACGTGAAACATATAATTTAACGTTTAAACTATTTTCTTTGATGACTTTGGCTTATCCTTTGAACTTTGATTGTTTGCCTTAACGATTGCTATTGTTATTAGAAAAAAATTGTATCCAAGAGCGAGCTCGTGACTTGGGACACCCCGACACGGACAGGTTAGGTTCGTTCGTGTTAGGTTACTTTAAACCTTGCACCCAGAAATAGGAGCCCCGCGAAGCGGGGCTCTGTTGAGCCAGCATGACAGGTAGTAATCAGTTATTTGAAATAGGATGCAAGAGCGAGCTCGGGAATTGGGGCACCCCGACCGTTACTTTAAACCCTGTACGCAGAAATAGGAGCCCCGCGTAGCGGGGCTCCGTCGGAGATTCACGGAAGGTGGTACTATTACTAGGTGCACATCAGTGTTAGATTACTTGCCAAAAAAAAAAAAAAAAATAGAGCAAATAAGTTTTGTCTTTTGATCGGTATACAAAACGATTTTATATTCATTGATTGTTATGCTTATAGAAATTAGTCATTATAAAATTATGTAAATCGTTTATTATATTAACAGATCGTTATATCAAATAAAAATATATATTCAGTTGTTATATCTCTTGTAAGTTTTAGAGATTTTGTAGTTATATCATTTATATTACTTACCCTCTCATGGATCTATTTGACAAAATTTTATAACTTTGACGGTTTATTTCTTAAGAACCATGCGGATTTATACAGACCTGATAAAAAAGAACAATAACATTTCTTTTTCCCTTTCGTTTGACACCAAAATCTTAAAAAATCTCTGAATTGGATTTATCCGAGATTGAAGTTAAGCGACACAATTTTGGTTTACGCAACAAAAGAAAAAATACGTGTCAAATATTATTTATTCACATAATTATGCTATAAGCCACATCGTGCTATCTGGGGGCACGGCAGTGCCCCAGCCAAGTCTCGTGCCTAGGTGTTAGGCTACGTGGTACGCCAGCAATTCATGAGAGTACTGAGTTTTCCAGAATTTGCCATTTAGATAATCAGGCTTTTTGAGAATTTGCCATTATGAGCAATAGGCTTTTAGATAATTTGCCATTTTTAAGCCTGTGTTGTTACGACGCGGTTGGAATTTTGCAAATTAGGATTTTCTGCGCCTAAATAGTTTTATTAATAAAATTCAACTCACAGGGAAATTCATTTGTTTCGTTCGCTAGTCCTGTCACATCCACCGCTCTTACTATTTGATTTCTTGTTAAAACTCCAGTTGTTGTATTAGATTGTAATTCAATGACTATTTCACTGTCGCTCAATAAACGCCGGAACTCATAATACCGCTCGTCTGGAGTAGAAACCTTTGGCGTAAGTTTCAACAGACTGGCCATCACACCTGTAAAGTATCATAGGAAAGCGTTTATGATCACATTGGGTCTTAACCGAGGTTCCGGCACGCCGCACTCGTCTAACTCGGCACACGCCGATCAACGATCGACGTTGCGGGTCGACTGCTCATCGTGTTCCACGCGCGCCTGTAAGAGTGGTCAGCAATCGTAAGGGGGACCCCGTCAGGGTCCCCCTTACGAGACCAAAGCCTGCAGGCCCCTGAAGTCTTAAGAGGAAACACCACGGCCGTTTTTCCATACAAACGTAGTCCCCTGTTTTCTCCCTGGATAATGCCAGTAAAGCTATTGCTCTACTTACATATACACATATGTATGACCACTATTGGCATGTCTCTATGTTTTTCTTTTTTCCATAAATTAATTAATAAAAGAGATTTGGATATTCAAAATCCTAAAAAAATGGCCAGATTTTCCGCTGTGTTGAAATATCCAGAAAACAAATTTGACGGGATTATATAAAAAAAGAAAAACATAGGAACACGGTTAATGCCTTTCTTAATTTTTTAAGGGAAAAAGTAGTGAAATCGGTTAAGTTTTGGAGGAGTAATCAGGGGACTACGAATTGTTGATTTCGTGCCATTTAATAAGGTATTTTCGGTCCAAGCTGTAGTTGTCTCTATCGCGCTCTGTAAGGGTGCTCCCAAACTTATCGACACGGAACCGGCTTAAGCCGAGTGCGTATCACCACACTACTCGGCTTACCGCCGATCAGCTGCCGGATTTTCGCATGCTATCGGAAGTCGATTACTCCGAACGGCCGTCGCGACGGCTGTTCGCATCTGTTCGGCGCCGCGCCTGTGGCCACAAGCCCTGTGCACAATGTTTTATGAAGACTATTTTTCGGACATTGATTCCACGCAATTGGGATGAGGTATTTTTTTGGTGCGCAAGGAAAATGAAGGGCATAATTTCAGTTTCACAAATACGACGGAACATCAAAGAAAAAAAATAAAGACTAAAAACCTCGTATAAGTCTGAATCTACTGAGTACTAAAATATGCAGCATTTAAAACTCCGTCGATTTTTGTAAGGTCATTATTATTTTACGTAGCATAATTATTTAGTTTCAAATTTTTTTTTTCTAAATAGCTTGTTGAAAACAGTCGATTTAAAAAAAAAAACATCTCAAAAACTAGACATGCTAGTAAAATGGGGATACAAAGTAACTCACTTAAATAACTTAAACTATCAGATTTTCACATAAAAAAAGCTATGTCCGAAAAATGGTCTTCGTAAAACACTGTGCTATGCCACCATCATTGGAGTACCAATCTCCCCATCT
Organism: Agrotis segetum; assembly: GCA_036375495.1. Lineage (NCBI taxonomy): Eukaryota > Metazoa > Arthropoda > Insecta > Lepidoptera > Noctuidae > Agrotis > Agrotis segetum. Next base: position 285,232 of record JAQSVV010000197.1, on the reverse strand, counting down.
CCGGCGCCGTTCGGCTGCCGTCGGAGATGAAGGCACATGCGTTCGGCCATCTTCGGCGCTGTTCGGAAGCAGTTCGACGCCGTACGCAGCCGTACGGATGCGATCAGCTACCGTCGGAGATGAAGGCATGCGTTCGACCGTCTTCGGTGCGGTTCGGAAGCAGTTCGACGCCGCACGCAGCCGTACGGATGCGATCAGCTAATCTACAAACGACTCGTTCCGCCGTCGGCGGAATTCGCGTCGCGTCGTCCGAGCCGAGCCGGTGCGAATGGCATTAGTAACACTCTTATTACGTTGACATAAAGGATTTTTTGACCGGCTTAAGCCGATTCCGCGTCGATAGATGTGGGAGCACCCTAACTCTGTTGTGGGCACTGCGCGACAGCAATAGATTTTAAAAATACCTATTTTTCAATTCTTCAGCCCTTGGTGTGTCCTCTTAAGCCTCTTAGGAATGTCTTATCTAGGCTGCTCGCTCTGTGTGGACGCACCTATTGATAATAGTTTGGCAACAGGTACGTAACCGTACGGTGATTGTATTGTAATTAGTTGTTGACAAAACTTCATTATTATTTTTTTAAACAAAATGTAAATGGTGTAGGTATAAGTTACTGATTCTGAACAAACTGTGTTCAGGTTTCGAATATACCTACATTACCTACTTACTTAAATTTGTGTTTTATGTGAGTCGTTTGCAAATGTTTATACTCCACCAAAACTTACCTGGTGGGTACTGAACATACAAGTCAGTAGACTTATACACACTTTTATTAAAACTTAAATATATTTGTATGGATAAAGTTTCATTCCTGTGATAGCCAAATATGAATGAATCTCTTGGCTCTGGTTTAGTTCTCTTCACGTTGTTATCTGAAAATAATATACAGATAAATAAATTATAAGATAATTATATAATCAGAATATTGAAAACTGAAGTACTAGATTGTAATAATTACATGTTACAAAACAACGTATAATTTAATGCTCCCGATGAGGGACCTTATATAAAACTGAATAGACAATGGCGGCTTTTCTGTCACTTTGGACTGTGGGTGCGGTTATAAACAAGGGCTGGATTCATTATTAATTTTTAAATGCACAGTTTAAAAAAAAACAAAGAACGTTGCCCCATACAAGGAATTTCTCCCGTGTCGTGTGTGCGTTTACAAACATATAAACTCACATACACAAACACCCATACCCGGAACAACTACTTACAGTTCATACAAATATTTGTTCCTTGCGGGAATCGAACCCGGGACACGACGCGCACCAGTCGATCACTCAGCAACTGCGCCAATCAGGATCAGTCGATTCTCGCATGCTACGAGTCCATTATATTTGTGTGGTTGTTTGAACATAGATAATAATGAGATTGACCCATTAAACAGGCAGTATTAAGCTTAATATCTGGTTGACCGACCTCGCTCGGTTTTTAAAATGTCTATATCTTGGGAACCGAGCTTTTCTCGAACCAGGGCCCTTGATAATTCGAATCCTTGAGCTGAAAAACCCCTAATCTGTAACTTTCGTGAAAATCCTTGGAGCCATTTCCGAGATCCTGATTATATATAAATATACAAGAATTGCTCGTTTAAAGGTATTAGATTAGATTAGATAATTATCTTGGGGAACAGTGTTATTCAGAAGCTCTAAAGTCTGACAACCAGTCTTATCATGGAGTATCGTATTACCTAAAATAGTTACTGAGTTGGGGAGGTCCGAGAGGCAGTCGCTCCATGTAAAATACTGATATTCAGCTCCATCTAGTTTGACTGGAAGCCGACCTCAGTATAGTTGGGAAAAGGCAGGCAGATAGCTGTTGCCACGGGAACATAAAATTGAAATAAAAACTATCCTATGTGTTAATCCAAGTTATAAACTATCTTAGACCCGACTAGCAAACCCGGCGAACTCCGTTTCGTCACCAGATGTTTTTATAAACCTCACGGAGCCCGAGACCTTTCCAACGAATGCAAAACCGTGGAAATCGGTTCGTGATTCTGGAGTTATAGCGTCAGGAAGGAAAACCCGACTTATTTTTATTTAGTAGATTAATTACCCATCCCAATCCGTTCGGTGGGTTTTGCGCGAAGAAGTAACAAACATCGTTCTAAACAAACTTTAACGTTTGTAATATTAATTGCTACTAAGCAGAATGTATGTAGAAAAATGTAAATATCCATAAAAAAAGGGAAGTATGTACTCACGAAATTCGTAACCATGAAAAACATACACTTTCACGTCAGTCTCTACAATAATAGTTAATACTAAAATGAAAAAAAATATGAGAACCAACTTCATATTTCACATTCAAACACTGTGAATAAATCTGAAATACGTATGACAATAAAGCACAGTAACAATATTATGACGTTAAAAATAGAACTGTTATTAAGGGTGCTCCCACATCTATCGACGCGGAATCGGCTTATGCCGGTCAAAATCCTATACATGTCAACGTAATAAGGATGTTACTATGCCATTCGCACCGCCTCGGCTCGGATGACGCGACGCGACGTCGGCCGATGGCGGAACGAGTCATTTGTAGATTAGCTGATCGCATCCGTACGGCTGCGTACGGCGTCGAACTGCTTCTGAACAGCGCTGATGACGGTCTAACGCATGCCTTCATCTCCGACGGTAGCCGAACGACGCCGGAGACGGCCGATCGGCATGCGGTAGCAGTGGAATGATCCGCTCGCATGCCTGCATCTCCGACGGCAGCTGAACAGCGCCGGAGACTGCCGACGGCCGTCTTTTTATGAAGACCATTTTTCGGACATTGCTTTTTATGTAAAAATCTAATAGTTTAAGTTATTTAAATGTAAAATAACTTTGTATCCCCATTTTACTAGCATGTCTAGGTTTCGAGATTTTTGTTGAAAATCAACATTTTTCAACGAGCTATTTAGAAAAAAAAACTTTGAAACTTAATAGTTCAATACGCAAAATAATTATGTCCATAAAAAATCGACGGAGTTTTATATGCTGCATATTTTAGGTACTCAGGAACTTCGATAGATTCAGACTTATAGCTCTAAGAACGAGGTTTTTAGTCTTCATTTTTTTATTTGTTGTTCCGTCGTATTTGTTATACTGAAATTATGCCCTTCATTTTCCTTGCGCATCACAAAAATACTCAATCATTGCGTGGAATCAATGTCCGGTGGTTTTCATAAAACACTGTGCACAGGGCTTGTGGCCGCAGGCGCCGCCGCCGCGCCGAATATATGCAAACATCGGTTGCGACAGCCGTTCGGAGGAGTCAACAGCCGAACGTAAGTGAACAGTCGTCGCAACGGCCGTTCGGAATAATCGACTGCCGATAGTATGCAAACCTCCGTCACGGCAGCCGATCGGCGGTAAGCCAATTAGTGTGGTGACAGGTACGCACTCGGCTTAAGTCGATTCCGCGTCGATAAATTTGGAAGCACCCTATGTTGTCAATGGTAATAATTAAAATGATGTACAATCGACATAGTTGAATCATGACCCACCATTAGCTTATTTTCCTTCAGACATTCAAATACAATTAGGTCCACATTCGCGTAAACATATGTATTCATGGTGACAAGTGTTGTGCATCTTTTCAAATTAATAATATAGTTTAAAGTGAAAAACATGACTACAGATTCTTTGTAATGTATATTTGTATAAATATATTTTGTTTAATTAATTATTTAGGTACGAATATGATACACTACAGAAGGAAAAAACACAGTTTTATTATTAACTAGTTTTCGACCGCAACTTCGTTCGTGTCATTACTCAATATTATTGAGTGCCAATGTCACTAGACTACTGCAGTTTTATACAGGGTGACTTTTTTACCACCGTCCAAAATTTTTCTAGGCATTAGGTATCAATCACTAACCCCATTTTTGAAAAAAAATCGATATGTCAAAGTGTCAAATAAAATCATTTTCGCATCCCCTCTATGGTCACTTGTCGACGCATGAAACGGGCAGAGCGCACCCCGCTGACCCCTCGCCCCGCCCCGCTACACCTGAGCGACACATCACAGCGCGGTGTCCAGATTCAACAACTTTTTATAGATAACATTGAGACGTCATATCTCGATTTTTTTGTATTGAGTGACAAAAAGAAAAAACACGTATTCAATATTTTTCGCCAAAGATTAACATATTTAAATTTGGATGGTGACTAAAAAATCACCCTGTATATACATCTATCACATATAAATAAATTTGGAAAGTCTGTTTGTAATATTAAAGCCATGTATTCACTGAGCAACAGTGTTTCGGATACACAGTTTCTGAAACATCACGTAAAGTGTTCTCCGCCGCAAGTGGGGAGCACCGAAACATACCGATAAACACGTAAGTGTTTACAGAATCAAAACTATATGTTTCTGAAACAAAATGATTTGTTTCAGAAACACGTAGATTTTGTTTCTGAAACAGAGTTTATAAACAATTGTTGCTCAGTGAATACGTGGCTTAAAATAAGAGTTTTTTACTAGATGCATACGAATATGATATACGGTACATACAAAAAAATATAAATTTTTGTCTGTCTGTCTGTCTGTTTGTAATAGTTAATCTCTGAAATGGCTGGGCCGATTTTGACGCGACGTCTATTGGCAGGTAGCTGGTGTAATAAAGAGTAGCTTAGTTTACTTTGGCTATTATTTTAGAAAAAATCCTTTGTTTAAAACCAAAAATTGTTGCGTTCCGACATTCACAGGAACGTAATCGCGCAGCGCGATGTAGCGCAGCGTTGAGCCACACAAAGATGCGTTAATATTCATTGATTTAAAAAAAAATGCGTGTACTTGTGTTGTGTCTATTCAATATGTATACCTGCAGGGAGAAAAAGCCACGTATTTATTAGTAAACATTTGTTGAAAAAATGTTTATGACTACTGTACAAGTTTACAATAAACACAGTCATGTTTCTGAAACTTGGCCGTCCACACTTTTCAGTTGTTCACAGGATGTCGCCCGAAGAAGTAGCGATGCTCTCTGCTGCTTATATAATAATTCACAAGAGCATTAATCGAAAAGAAAAGATGGGGGACTCGAAACTATTTGTTGAATAGAAGCTATGTATATAATGACCTCCGCGGATTTGATGGGTCATTTCAGAACTTCACCAGAATGCCAGCACCTGATTTTGAAATGTTAATTATTAAGATTGATAGAAAAAAAAAAAATAACCGAAATTTCGCCATCCTATACACTTCTTTTGGCGATACATATATGCAATTCTGCAGCAATGTCGGTCCAAGCATATTTTTTTAAATTTATCTTTATAGTCTTTATTTTATTTAAGGCGTCCCAAAGAATACTATGTTGGTGATAAAACTCTATGAGCAATTGAGCATCGTTTGGTCGTTGGACCACACTACCTCCATGTTTATACACTCGCGCAAAACACGTCCACATCTGTTGAATTTTGTTTATAAACTAGATGATTCGTCTTGCTCTCCACTCGTAGTGGGGAGCACGGCAACATGTATCATACTGTTTACAACTGTTTACAGAGATGATGAAACATTATGCAACATTGTTTAGGAACAGTTTATAAACAGTGTTTATTAACAAATACGTGGCTAAAGATAAAAAAGTTGTTTCTCCAAGGTTCAGTTAACACCCCGCTGCCTCGAGAAGTCGAGGCGCGGCGGGAAGAGCTCCGGCGGCGGCGCGATCTCAGGGCAGTATGGAAGGAACGACTGTCGCGACCGACGGCCGGGCACGCCGCAATTGCGGCGTTAAGACCCCTCTTTGAGGAGTGCAGTGGCTGGAGAGAAGACATGGCGTCCTGACCTACCGCTTCACGCAGGTCCTCACCGGACACGGGAGTTTCGGGAGGTACCTGTGTCTGATGCGAAAGGAGGAGACGCCTGGGTGTCACCACTGCGAAGATCGCCCGGAGGACACGGTGGAATACGGTGCAATCTGCCCAGCTTGGGCGGAGCACCGACGTGTCCTCACGGCTGCGTTAGGTGGAGACCTCTCGCATCACGACTTGTATTTCAGCGAATAACTTTGATATCTGACGCCTTAGGGTATTACGTCGTTAATAATAATTATATTTTGTTTGACTAATGGTAACCGTCCACAGGTCCGCATCGTACGTATCGGACGCATTGCATCAAACGGATTTCTGTATCGGCAGCGATCGGATTGCCAACGCGAGTATCAGCAATCGGATTGCCGATGCCACCTTCATCGCTTCCACTGATCGGCATTCGGTATGACGTCATCGGTACGCATCGCATTGCCGATGAGCCCTCCGTACGATGCGGATTAGTGGACGCAGTTGTATGAGTTTTCATACAAGGCAAACTAAAATCCTATACGTACGATACGTCCGATACGTGTGATGCCGACCTGTGGACGCACACCTTTAGTGTCCTCTATCTAAAATTCTTAATAAATAAGTTTCGTTGCGCACCGCCATTCTGAAAAAAATAATAACATGGCGGGCGATCGATATGGCCAAAACCTTCAAAGTCCTTTTTAAGTGAAACTAACCTTATTACATTAATCGATACCGCACATAAATTGGTTAAGCTGTTTTTAAGATTAGCGCGTACAAACACACAAATGCACAGACAGACGAAAAACTTAAAATTCAGTGATATTTTTATTAATATCGCAATAATAACACAATACACGTATTATTTTTATATCGATTTATTGATGGTCTTTCCTCTAAATATTTGTCTGTCATCAGAGTCAACAAGGTAGTTCACTGCATTATATAAATTAAAAATATGTTTAGTACGTTACATAGAGTATTGAAAAATAAAGCACAAGTATTTAATCTTTTTTTTTAATCAATCAAAATTGACAAAGATAAAACGCTTCGAAATTCGGGAGTAAGGGCTATGACGTCATTATAACGCCTGTTGAACGCTTCGAAACTCGGGAGTGAGGGCTATGACGTCATCATAACGCCTGTTGAACGCTTCGAAACTCGGGAGTGAGGGCTATGACGTCATCATAACGCCTGTTGAACGCTTCGAAACTCGGGAGTGAGGTGGTGAGGGCTATATTCGGGACTGACGTCATAACGCCTGTAAAATTATACCGACCGTGTGACGTTTTGGGATTTTTAAAAACGTATCTTCGTCAATTTTGGTTTACGTAACAAAAGAAAAAAATGTTTTTAGTAAATTAAACGGAACATTTTCTTTTTAGTAAATTAGCCTTTTGGCCTAAACGTTAAAGAACAAAGTGATAAAGTGTACTTAGACTTTAAAGTATGTAATGTAAGAATGTATTCAATGACATATAGTGTCGTATACATGCTGGCTATGATCCTAAGTCATGTCTCCAATACTCTTGTGTTAGCTTTTCTTTGTAAACCGAATCTTGTTGATAAGGTACAGAGTATTTTGTAGGAAAATGTTTTGTTATTAATTTAATTATTTGAGATTATTTACAACCAACTTCCGGTCGACCAGAGCAATGATGTCCGGAAGTTGCTTGTAACGCCATCTATTTGAATACTTAATATTAATTCCGGAAGTTGCTAGCAGCGCCACCTATTTGTATTTTTGTTTGAATATTTAATATTCCTACCGGAAGTTGCTCGCAACGCCACCTATTTGTATCTTTAGTTTAAATGTTTAATATTAATTCCGGAAGTTGCTAGCAGCGCCACCTATTTGTATTTTTAGTTTAAATGTTTAATATTAATTCCGGAAGTTGCTAGCAGCGCCACCTATTTGTATTTTTGTTTGAATATTTAATATTATTTCCGGAAGTTGCTCGCAACGCCACCTATTTGTAGTTTTTGATGAAAGTAAGGTTTATAAATCGACGTCTGTGCATATTAAAGTTAGTTCTGTGAAGAATAAAGAGTTTAAACGTACGTTGCTCGTTTTCATGTGCCTGTCCCTGCTGATTTCGTATATCAGAAGTGGGATGATACCGTGAGTGCTAAATTTTTTTTTTAATACCGTCTCTTTTATAAGTATTTAGACATTGTTGCAAACAGTGCTTTTGTGGTGAACTGTGAGGTGTGTATTTGTGCTCATCATGCCTAAACGCAATCGTGGTGCCAGTAGTGACTCTTCATCAAGTGAAACAAGTGAATATTCATCCAGTGAAAGACATTCGAGACGACGAAAGGATAAATCACATTCAAATTGTAATAGTCGCAAACATACCCACAAAAGGAAAAAGAAATCCAGAAGAACACGCCGCTCGAGGGAAACCAGCAGGTTGTGTGAAACTCCAATACGACGACCTAGACGCGAGGTTGCTTCGGCAGCGGTTGAAGATTGCTATGGTGTTCCTCAACCAGGAGCCGCAGAAGAAAATAGGGGCTCAGCGGTAGAAGCTGAACGAGAGGCAGTGCCAGGATCTTCGGGGACAGTTCCAGATGGAGGTTTGGAAAACAACCCACTTAATTTAAATTTACCTGTCAATTTGCATGATTTAGTGAGCTTTATTTCTTCTCGTGTGAAACCTGATCATTCTTTTAATTCGGCATTAAAATGTGATAAAAACATAATACCTGAATTTGACCCGTCCATTAAAAATCAAAGAATTGATACCTGGTTATCTAAAGTCGACGAATGTGCTCATATTTATGGTTGGTCGGATCAGCAAACGACCCATTTTGCTTTGCCACGTTTGGTAGGTCATGTCAAAAAATGGTATGAGGGACTTAAAACTATAAAATTCACATGGTTAGAGTGGCAAAACAATTTAAAACGTGCGTTTCCTTCTGACACTAATTACGGTGCTTTGTTATTTGAAATGCTAGAAAAGAAATATAAAATAGGTGATTCTCTCGATGACTACTATTATGATAAAATGATTTTATTGAATGCGTGTGACATATCAGGCAAGAAAGCGGTTGATTGTATAGTTTACGGTCTTGAAGACCGCACTATTAGAGCAGGAGCATCTTCAGCTCGTTTTGTTGAGCCTGAAGATTTGTTAAAATATCTTAAAGATATGTGTCGTGATCAAAGAGAGCCTAAAAATAAAGTGCCAAATAATTCCACCATAACTTGTAATATTTGTAATAAAAGTGGTCATCGTGCAAATCAGTGTAGGCAGGCAAACAATACACCTTCAGTATGCTTCAATTGTAAACAATCTGGTCATAGAGTTTCACAGTGTTCAAAACCCATTATTAAGTGCGAAACTTGTAAAAAGTTTGGGCATAAAACTGAGGACTGTTTTTCAAATAAAAGTAAAGAACAAACTAATAATCAACTTAAGCGGGTTCTAATGACTACAACTATAGATAGGGACAATTCACAGAAAAAATATTACAAAAATGCTTCAATTAATAATAATCCTAATCAAGTTCAATGTTTTATAGACTTCGGAAGCCAGTGCACACTTATTAGAGACCTATTAGCTTATCAGTATAATTTAATAATAAGCGAGACTTCTTTACCTATCATTAAAGGGGTAGGGGAAACCAACATTGTACCTATTGGTAAAGCTGAAATATTATTGGCTATAGATGGAGTTGAAGCTACAGTAACTGCTTACGTAGTTGCATCCAACCAGTTGCATATACCCTTATTAGTTGGACAAAATTTTACAGAACTACCAGATATTTTAGTTATAAAGACTAATAATAGTCTAGACATTATTAAACGAGACAATTTTTGTCGTGAATTGCCTGGTATTGAACATGAAAATAATAGTAATATCAAACTATATGTTTGCAAGGACTACATTGTCACGAGCACTAATTCAATTAAATGTTACGCCCCTGCAGTGGAGGATCTTGTGGTATTTGTCTTGGGCAGCTACCGCAACCACAATAATTGTCAGTATTGGGTTAAAGAAGGTGTTTATAAGATAGAGGAGAACTGCTGTGAAATTCCTTTAATTATTTTAAATGATACAACGTTGAATTTAAAAAAGGATATGCTACTGGTTAGAGCGTATAAAGTTGGTTATGATAAAAATATCAAAGAATTAAATTGTTATACAGTACAGACAGATTATAGTCCAATTGAAGCTAGTGATATTAACGTCAATACGGAATTAACAAAAGAAGAAATTGCTAAAGTGAAAAGGTTAATATCAAAATATAGAACAAGTTTTGCACAAAATCTTTCAGAATTGGGTTGCACTAATGTAGCAGAAATGGAAATTAAATTAACTGATGACACCCCTGTTGTTTATAGGCCATATAGGTTAAGTTTTAAAGAAAGGGAGATAGTACGAGAAATGGTTAGGGAGCTGTTAGTACACGATATTATCGAGGAGTCTTCATCAAATTACGCTAGTCCTATCATACTCGTGTCAAAGAAAACTGGGGGACATCGCTTGTGTGTGGATTACAGAACTTTGAATGGTCGAACTGTTAAGGACCACTTTCCATTACCTTTAATAGAGGATCAGTTGGACCAGTTGAGTGGCTGTAAGTTCTTTACAACTCTCGATTTAATGAGTGGGTATTATCAGGTTCCTATAAAAGGGGAAAGCAGGCATATCACTGCGTTTGTTACGCCAGATGGTTTGTATCAATTTAAGAGGATGCCTTTTGGATTGGCTAATGCTCCCTCTGTTTTCCAGAGGACTATGAATCAGGCCCTTGGATTAAATTTTACTCAAGCTACTACTAAAATTGTGCCTGATAAACCTGCAATTGCTTATATGGATGACCTAATAATACCCTCTAGAAGTTTCGAAGAAGGCATTCAAAAATTAGAGAGAACTTTTCAGCTGCTTAGTGAAGCCAATTTAACTTTAAATATACAGAAATGTTATTTCTTTCCAACTTCGATTGATTACTTGGGGTACGAAATAACAAACGAAGGGGTCAAACCAGGTAGAATTAAAATTGAAGCTGTGGAAAACTTTCCCACACCGCGAAACGTACATGAAGTCAGACAATTTATCGGATTGGCTAGTTATTTCCGGAAATTCATTGAAAAGTTTTCAATTATAGCGAGGCCACTAACCGATCTTACAAGAAAAAACTGTCCATGGAGATGGGACGATGATCAGATTTTGGCTTTTCAGTCTCTTAAAGATAAATTAATAAAACGCCCATTATTAGCTTTATATAATCCAAATTATGTCACTGAATTGCACACTGATGCGAGTAAGATAGGACTGGCAGGCATACTCTTGCAGAAAGAAGACAGTCATACTCCTTTTAGGCCAGTTGCCTACTTTAGTCGAAAAACTACTATTGATGAACAAAAGTTTCACGCGTATGATTTAGAAACATTAGCAGTAGTTACTTCACTTCAACGTTTTCGTGTGTATTTACTAGGATTGAAATTCACAATTGTCACAGACTGTAATGCCTTAAGATCAACTTTTTCCAAACGGGATATTCTTCCAAGAATAGCGAGATGGTGGTTGGCTTTGCAGGAATATGACTGTGACATCATTTATCGCCCCAACCATAGTATGACTCACGTGGACGCGTTGAGTAGAAACCCCCATGAAAGTCATGAAATAAATAATGAAGTAGATTCGTTAAGAGTTCTGAATATTACACAAGACGATTGGTTACTTAGTGTTCAATTAACAGATCCTAAAATCGCTTTTATTAAAGATATATTAAATGATCCAAAGTACGAAGAGATTATTGATATCAAACAAAATTTTGTTATTCAGCGCAACCGGCTATTTAGAAAAGTAAATGAGGAATTAAAATGGGTAGTTCCAAGGGGGGCCAGATGGCAAATATGTAAGCAGAATCATGACGAAATCGGTCATTTTTCAGTTGATAAAACTTTATCTAAAATACGGAAAGATTTCTGGTTCCCAAAGATGAAAAAGTTTATTACAAAATATGTTAGATCTTGTTTACACTGTGCCTATGGTAAATTGCCCGCGGGAAAAAAGGAAGGCTTTTTACATCCAATAACAAAAAATGAAGTTCCCTTTGAGACAGTTCATATAGATCATCTGGGCCCCTTTGTGAAAAGTTCGAGGGGTAATGCCTATTTACTTGTAATTGTTGACGGGTTTACCAAATTCTGTATTTTAAAACCACTACGTAACCTAAGATCCAGTCTAACCATTAGAGCATTGGACGATGTTTTTACAACATTTGGCTACCCAAAGCGTTTAATTTCCGATCAAGGCACTTCCTTTACCTCCGATGAGTTCCAAAAGTTTTGCGAGAAAAATCACATTAAGCACGTTATAAACGCTGTCGCTTCACCTCGAGCCAATGGCCAGGTGGAGCGCTATAATCGAACTGTGTTAGGCGCGTTAACTGCATATACCGACAAATTAGGCGAGACCAAATGGGATTCAGAGCTAGGCAATATTCAGTGGGGGCTAAATAATACCCTAAATAAAGGTATAGGAAAAACGCCATCAGAAGCTCTGTTTGGTCGCAATTTAAGACATAGTAGTGAAAATATTATGAATGAACTATTTAAAGACACAAGACCGGTGGATAAGGATATGAATGAAATAAGAACTGAAATTAGCGATCACATAGCAAAAGATCAATGCAAACAGAAAGATAGATTTGATAAGACGCGTAAAGAAGCAAAAGTGTATGCAATAGGGGATTTAGTAAAAATTCAAAAACAGATAGGCCATAACGAAGGTCAAAGTAAAAAGCTATTGCCTGTGTACTCGGGTCCTTACAGAGTCTCAAAAGTTTTAGATAACGATAGGTATGAAGTTTCAAGCATACCAGGTTCTAATATTGGCAAAAAGCGGTATTGTAATGTTTGGGCGGTTGATCAGATACAGCCATGGATTAGCACAAGTATTAACGAAATAAGTTCGGGATCTGATTCTGAAAAGGAATGATCAAGTTGTTTGCTAAGTGATAAGTGAAAGACACATTTTGTTATTAAGTATGTAATTGGCAATAAATTGAATTACTAGAAATTGTAAAAAAAAAAAAACATTAAGGACGACAGCGCTCCACGATTTAAATTTCTTCATAAGTATTGTTGAACTGAAAAAAAAAATGTAAATTAATAATTTCAAGACTGATTGAAAATAAAGGGGAATGCAAATTAAATAATTATGATGTGAATTGTGAGTAGAAAATATAAGATGAATACAGATAGATAATAATAAAGTTTAAAAAGAAATAGTAAAATGTTAAACTTACCATAGAATTGTTGATTACGAGATGGAAGTCGTGGGGTGGCTGGCTGGACAAATGAAGTGGTCCAGGACCAGTGAAGTCTCACGATGCATCTCCCACTTACAAGCGTTGCCATTTATTGGAAGTCGTACAGTGGCTAACAAGTGAGAGAGCTTGTCCAGTGAAGCTTACGGTGCAATGTATGGTATGCGCAGATTGTGATGTCAATCATTGGAAGTCGTACAGTGACTGGAAAGTGAGAGAGCTGACCAGTGAAGCTTGCGGTGCAATGTGTGGCATGTGCAGAATATGATTTTAAATATTATTATATTATTATTGTTGTACCCTATTATGAATCGCCCATTGGAAGTCGTATAGCGGCTGAGAAGTGAGAGAGCTTGCCCAGTGACGCTTGCGGTGCAATGTGTGGCATAAATACAGAAAGTGATATGAGTTGCTCATTGGAAGTCGTACGGTGGCTGACAGGTGAGAGTACTTGATCAGTGAAGCCGACGATGCAATGACACGGACGTAATTTATTTTGAAAAATTATAAATAAGAAAATGTGATTATGTAAAGTGGCCCCGATATAATTATTGTATCATTTATTTTAAGAATATTGTTATTTGATGCTTTATTTAGATATGTATACCGTAATTTCGATTGAACACGCAGGTACCAAAATATTTATTGTATAATTTATAGTTTGAGGACAAACTAGATGTCAGGAAGGCCGAATGTTAGCTTTTCTTTGTAAACCGAATCTTGTTGATAAGGTACAGAGTATTTTGTAGGAAAATGTTTTGTTATTAATTTAATTATTTGAGATTATTTACAACCAACTTCCGGTCGACCAGAGCAATGATGTCCGGAAGTTGCTTGTAACGCCATCTATTTGAATACTTAATATTAATTCCGGAAGTTGCTAGCAGCGCCACCTATTTGTATTTTTGTTTGAATATTTAATATTCCTACCGGAAGTTGCTCGCAACGCCACCTATTTGTATCTTTAGTTTAAATGTTTAATATTAATTCCGGAAGTTGCTAGCAGCGCCACCTATTTGTATTTTTAGTTTAAATGTTTAATATTAATTCCGGAAGTTGCTAGCAGCGCCACCTATTTGTATTTTTGTTTGAATATTTAATATTATTTCCGGAAGTTGCTCGCAACGCCACCTATTTGTAGTTTTTGATGAAAGTAAGGTTTATAAATCGACGTCTGTGCATATTAAAGTTAGTTCTGTGAAGAATAAAGAGTTTAAACGTACGTTGCTCGTTTTCATGTGCCTGTCCCTGCTGATTTCGTATACTTGTTATGGGTAAGTTTATAATTTATATAAAATTCATTGCATAAGTGGAAACATCACGGCCGTTTTTCCATACAAACGTAGTCCCCTGTTTTCTCCCTGAATAATGCCAGTAGAGCAATACTTTTTTTACGAAATATCTATGACCACTATTGGCATGTCTCTATGTTTTCCTTTTTTACATAAATTAATTATTAAAAGAGATATGAACATTCAAAATCCTAAAAAAATGGGCAGATTTTCCGCTATGTTCAAATATCCAGAAAACAAATAAGACGAGATTATATAAAAAAAGGAAAACATAGGAACACGGTCAATGCCTTTTTTTATTTTTTAAAGAAAAAAGTAGTGAAATCGGTTAAGTTTTGGAGGAGTAATCAGGGGACTACGAATCGTTGATTTTGTGCCATTTAATAAGGTATTTTCGGTCCAAGCTGCTGTTGTCTCTATCGCGCTCTGTAACTCTGTTGTGGGCACTGCGCGACAGCAATAGATTTTACAAATACCTATATTTCAATTCTCCAGCCCTTGGTGTTTCCTCTTAAGGGGGAAGCTCCAACCAGCCCTCGAAATTCAAATTTTATTACGTTTTTTGCAATTTGCAGGCCAGTGACTGTAACTTTATCAAAATATGAATTGCGGTAATAACAACGACGCTTGAAAGGCAAAAGTTACCAAGCGACATGTAGCCAACTTTACAGGAGAGCATTTTAAAGTTTTTATTTTTGGAAAAAAAATCGTATAAAATCACCTATTAGTCATAACTACGTAATTCCAACGAATTTTAAATACATTTTACAGGCTTAATAATCTGGCATTTAAAGATTATGGATTTTCTCATTAGTTTATGAAATAGTGTCGGTTGGTAATAATTTTGTACAAAATCACAAACAGGCAAAAGTTACTTACCGACACCAAAATTTAATGATAAAACAACTAAAATTAACTAAACCCGATTATTTTATTATTGTATTTGAAGCAAGATGACGTATCCTGGATTGGTGCATGTTTGACTTACAGGTAAAATGATCTATATAGAAAACAAATATATTTTTCTATAAGCCAATTTTAACCATGTTACAAATTAAATGAGGTTAGTGTAGGTTTTTTTTTAATAAGTAGCAATAAATTTAGGTTTTAACACACAAAATTAAAAACTTTTGGTTAAAGCTTTTCGTCACCATCATCACAATTTTCAACGTTTCACTGAATTTGACACGTGTCAACTATCGCACTGTATTTAGGTACACGAAATTACTGAGTTGAAAAAAAAAAACATTATTTCAAAGAGGAAACGGTTAAGTTGTTTCGAATACAGTCATTGCCTTGAAGATTTAATATCACTTTTAAAAAAATTAGATGTTGTCCAGCAGTTTGCCGTATATGAATACTTCCCAGAATTTAATCCTTATTAGCAACACTATCGAATGGTGTAATAGTACAGGGTGCAATTTTTTTCCAAAAACAGCGGGTTCGATTCCTTGCCAGAATTATTGAATTTTCTAAAAGCCAATCAGGCAGTTTTAGTTTTAGTCAAAATCGGCCTCGAGACTCCTTTCAACGTTTTTCGATATTCGTCATAGTTTTGTATACGGCAATCAACGCACAGTTCAAAAATTCATCTTGTTTATCGTAATGAAATTCATCATCATCATATCAGCCGTAGAATGTCCACTGCTGTACATAAGTCTCCCTCATAGATTTCCAATAGGTCCGGTTGGAAGCTGCTTGCAGTCAGTGCGATCCTGTGATTTTCATCAGATCGTCTGTCCACCTAGCAGCGTTGCCTTAGGGCGTGGTCTCCATTCGAGAACCTTGCGGCCTCATCGGCCATCGTTCTGCGTGCTATGAAGTCTGCCTACTGCCAGTTGAACTTGCTGGTTTTCTGGGCTATGTCTGCAACTTTAGTTCAGCTACTAATCTTTTCATTTCTGATTCGATCAGGCAGAGGGACTTCGGCATAGCCCACACCATAGCTCGTTGGGCTACCTTGAGCATACTAATGAGGCCTGTAGTAAGAGACCACGTTTCGGTGCCATAAGTTGTCACACATTTGCCGAAAACTATGAGGCACTGAGGTATTCTGGACGAGGAAACGTTACGCAGTTTCCCAAACGCTACCCGACCGTGTTAAATTCGGCGGTTGATCTCTTTTTTAAAGTTCAACCTGCCTGGGTTTATTCCAAGTAGATATACGAGTCGACAACTTATCACGTCTGTATGATATCACGTTTCCCTGCCTTACGCTTTTTTTTCAAAGGAATCGCCTTCCAACTCTGCACCTGTACTCGGGCCGACATAGTGGTATTGTTTAAGCATCTAATCAATTCGTTATACCGATAGTCAATACGACATCGTTGGAGAGATTCAAGAACTGCCCAGTTGCCCACATCTCCACCGATTTAAAGTCTTTCTCATAGTCCACAAACGCCAAACATAAGGGCAAGTTATACTCTCCGGTGTTCTGTATAACTTTCCGCAGCGTGTGTGTGTGGTCTATGATCACCTTTTCGGAAACTGGCTTGTTGTGTCATCAAACCTGCGGTCGAGACGGTTCGAGATGATGTTCCTTCGAAAAAAACTTATAAACGTGGCTCAAGAGCGAGTTATTTCTTATTAAGGTGTTGTCATCCTTCTTAAAGAAAAGAACCACCAATTTCCACCCACTTTCAAAAGCTCTGAAATGACTCCATCTTCACTCGGCGCCTTATTATTTTCAGCTGATTAGGGGCCATCCTAATTTCGTAAAGGCTAATGCCCACGATGTCTTCAATGTGGTGTCTGGTTAGATTGGCCCTTGGATCTGTGGCCACGCTGCTAACAGGTTTGGGGACCGAAGCTTATAGCTGCGCATAAAGGTTTTCGACCTCCTTCAATACCTCTGCTTTCTTTGCATCTTCTCGTTTCAGCTTTGTCAGCTGGCTTTGCCCAATAGATACATCTCTTGCAAACATTTTCTTAGTCGTCGTTCGTCGTCTCTTTAATGTGGTTAGTATTAAAGAGATCACCGTGCCGCAAGGATTTTGAATTTGTCTATTGATCTGCCTATATGACTCGGCGTCACCGAAAGTCCGTAGTCTTAATAAGCGTCGTTCAGTCATGAGGTTGAGAGTGATGTTGGAAAGTTTCTGAGGTCTATTTGCACGGCGGGGTATAAAAGACTTAGAGCAGTTTCTTTTCAGTTACATACCGTTTCCAGTTTCTACGATTGAACTGTTATTAATCTCGTCACCTAAAAATTTTCGTAAATTAATTTCATGTGCTCGAATTGCCATAACAATTTAACTGTAATTTAACTTATTAGACTTATTTTATATTGCATGAACAGAAAACCAGTTCCATGGAACTACTTGGATAAAAAAAAACCAGTAGTTCCATAATGGAACAAGAAAAAGAAACTGCTGGGATACGGCGAAAAGTTTTACGTGAAATGAAATTCGGTTAAATATTTTTCGAACTTATGATAGGCAAGACGAGTAGGTGATACATCAATATTTCGAGCTACGCGACGTACTACGTGCGATGCGCGCGATCACGCGGTTTGCCTTAGCGACAGTTGAGTGAAGAATATTCGAAATTATTTGACCAACAGCCATTCATGATCTGATTTGCAACGCGTTCATGCGACAAAACAAAATAGGTGCAACGGGAATAAACTGATTTTTGTACAAATTTCATATCGGAAATAGTTATCTAAGTGACAAAAACAGTAAAAAAAACGGCAGGTAAAATATTACCAAACGACAAAATTTATTTATTTTAGGCAGGTAAAATAGTACTATATTACGTTTTAAAGTACACTGTATTTAGGAAGAAAATACTAAATGAAAATGAATACATCATTAAGGTGTGTTAAAAAGTCTTAAATGAAGAAAAATATAAAATAATAATCAGGTAAAATTTCTTAAGCAATGCTCACACAACAGATACCGTAAAGTAAAAAATACTAAATGTTAAATCGCATTAATTCAAGTCAAGGCAAAAGTTACTAAGTGTTAAAACTTGAAATCAAATATCTACCAAGTGAAGTTTATTCATAAATCAGTAAAATTTTGGTCGCTTAGTCGCCGAAATTAATGAAAATTTGTACTTTTTTAAGTTACCAAGCGACAGCAAAAGTCTTCCTAGCGGTACGAGAGTAGGATCAATCGACGCAGAAAAATTTTCTGATTTCAATGATATATATAACTCAATATCGCCCAAAATGTCGCTTGGTAACTTTTGCCTTTCAAGCGTCGACAAGTATAATTTTAAATATAAAAATTATCAAAACATTCGCTCCATCAGCTCTCACATAGAAAAGCTGCATCTAAGTTAGATTTCCGATGCAGCTTTTCTATGTAAGAGCTGATGGAGCGAATGATTTGATAATTTTCCACTTAACACACTGAATTGTCCACATGGACAATTCAGTAAACTAAGCGTATGTCTTTAAAGTCCAAAATAACTTGCCACATCGTTCTTACGTATGATTTATTTAATGTAATAGGTATCTCAAGATGAATGATGTGACAAAGATTCTGTAGGTAATATTTTTTTATCGAAAATGTCTGTCCATGGAGTTTCATACCCATTCTTCTCCATAGATATGTACGCTTTGGAATGTTCACCTATAGTACTTTCAGAGTTACTTAATATGTATCTTGTGACTGGGACTGTAGCACCATATTTTTAGGGTTCTGTAGTCAACAAGGAACCAGGTCCGTCCGTCCGTCCGTCCGTCTGTCTGCAGTTTAGCTCAGAGACGCACAGTACTATAGAGAGCTGTAATTTGGTGTAAATATACGGATTTGTTGTGCCGAAAAAGTGGTAAAATAAAATCTCGGAAAATATTTTTTTTAGGGTACCTCCTACACGTAAAGTGGGGATGTTTTTTTTTCTCGCATACCCCTTATTGTGGGGTATCATTAAATAGGTCTTTAAAAAATATTGATAGTTTCCATTAACAATTTTTTGATAAAAAAAATGTGAAATATTAAGCTTTAAAGTGCTAAATTTCATTTTGGAATAATAGGCTAGTTGCCTAAAAAAATGTAATTAGTCCGTCTTTTAGAATATTCAAAAATAAGGGACACGTATTTTTTTATTTGTAAATTAGACCAAAAATGACAAAGATATAGCCTATTAAAGTTACTTGTGACGTCACGATGCGTGGCATTTTTCGCGCAGAATGACGTCACAGGTAACTTAAATAGGCTATTATCTTTGTTCTTTTTTGTTTAATCGAAAAAAGAAAAAATACGTGTCCAATATTTTTTTATAATCTAAAATAAGGACTAAATAAAATGTAATTATTTTGACCCTGGAAACTATCCTATTCGAAAGAAATTTCTTTAAGTTATCCTCTTCGCTAGCGTTTCTGTTTCGGGGAAGGGAGCTTACCATTCGCTTCGTAAGATGACCAGGAGCCTTACCACGAACTGTCTCTCGCTCTTAACGCGATCCAGTTTAGGCTGTGGGAAAGAGACAGAGCTATACAAGTCGGCTATCGCCATCTCTTTCCCACAGCCTGAACTGGATCGCGTTAAGACTTTATGGTCGGCCATCTGAACCAGGAATAGGTGTGGACGGACACCGCCGTTTATCGCCTCCGTGAGGACACGGTGGTGATCAAGCTGGGGAGATCTCTAACGTTATGTTTCTCCGTATTTTCCAGGCTGTAATGCACGCCATGGTGAAATCCAACGAAATCTCGCGAATCACACACGAGAACCTTACGAAACAGCCGTGTCCGGGAGGCCTCATAACAAGGAAGTTTTAGGAGAAAAACGTGGTGACAGCCGGCCGTTTCCCCCGGCGAATCCGACAAAAGAAACTTACGTAACAACTGTGTACGGGAAGCGACGTAATATGGAAGTCACAGGTGAAATAAATTTTCCACTTTTGATAAAAAAAAATGGGATCTTTCATAATATCAAAAATGTACAGTCGAATTCGAAAATCCTGTGTCAATTTCTCAACGCAATAGCCTGACGCTTCGCTGTGACTTACGTCCTTTTGTTATAAGTTGTTTTAATACTATACAAATCAAATCAACTTATGGTATACTTCATAATTTCAACCAGTGTCCTACAAGTAATGTTGGCACAGTGGTAAACTATACCGCTCAGTGCGTTAACAGACGAGCTGTGGCGTGAGTTCAAATCACCTACTTAGTGTTTTTTTTTTTACCATTCATAATTTCATTTTCTTAATTTTTAATCGTTACTTTATACTTTTTGTTATTTTTAATACACTTTTAAAAGGATTTTGTTAGTTAAAATTCGTTTTTTTTTTATAATTACTAATATTAGTTCGATCGTCATTAGTGTTGTGTGTATAGTTTGTTATGTTCTCATTAATAAAGTTTTGTCGGTAGATCTCAGAAAACAAAAGTAAATTATTTGTAGGGTAGACACAAATATGTTAGTTCGTTTCGAATCACCTTTATTAGAACGTTGACTTGTTGATTCCTGGTTATTGTGTGTGACGAGTGTTTGAATCTCCGATTACACTTGTTATAATTACCGATTTGCAGTGAAATATAAACAATGGAATTTTTACATATAAAGATTGGGGGCGAATATTATAGCCCTACATAAATGTGAATGAAACATAACACAAATGTCAAATGAAACCGGACTAAGTGTGAGTATTAACATTTAAATTTTAATTATTTCACATGTTAATGTTCTTATTATTATAAGATTCCGTATTAAAAAGTGTTAAAATCGGTTTGTTTAAAAGTAAAAAAATCTGATTGATACTTAGTATGTGTATAGATTTTTCTTAAAATAAATCAACAGCTGTATTTTCCATAAAGATATTACTTGTTTTGTTCTAGTGTTGAAATACTGTGAGTCTGTGGGATATGAGAAGAAAAAACAAAGCTTGAAGAGAGCGAAGTGGAACACTTGTTATGGATACGGATTGTTGTAAAGGATATGCATGGACGTCAAAATATGGTAAACGAAAACGAAGGATAAGGTTTCCTTCAATGAGTAACTTAAATTAATAACCGTTCACCGTGCACTGAAGGCTTATATCATCGAACATCAGCTAAAAACCGTTTACGTTTTACAGGAAAAAAAACGTTTAAGATTTTCTCAAGAATATTTTATATTATTACGTTTTTTTATTTATTTATTGTAAATAGACTGGAAACGTTAACATAGTTTTATTAACACTTATATTTTATTTTAGGATTAAGATTCGAGGTTATTGAGCTTCAATCCTCTTTTCGTAATGAAACAGATATTTAAGCTAATAGTAACCTCGCTATCCTATACAGGGTATTTTTTATGAAGTGCGTAGTTAACTTTATTTTTGCTAAATCGCACTTGGTGAAGCCGAAGAAACTTGATGTGGTCAAAGCAAGACCTTTTTTGGCACCGCGACCTGGGAACGCAAAGATCGACTGGCTCTTTGCGTTCCAGGGTCACGGTGCTAAAACACTTATATTGACACCGTAAAAGGGCATCGCCGCCCGGCAAAGCAAAGGAAAATGAGCTTTTTGCGTTCTAAGGTCTTACCTAACCTAACCTGTGCGAGTCAGGGTGACCCAAGTCCCCAGCTCACTTCGCTCGCTCTTACTGCCCTGGATCGCAAAGGGCAAATAGTCTATTAAATTTCAGGGTCGCGGCGTCATGTTACTGTTTCAAAATAATCAACTTTAATAATGATAACTTAAATATTTCTTTTGGTAAAGTAATTATACGATTTTATTCATTTTCTTAAAAGATAATAATTAAAATAAAATGTCCGCACTATATGTATAAAAAATACGCTGTATTTATTTAGTTGTTAAAATATAATAAAACATTAGTAAGGGTTAGTACAGTCATTTTTTTACTTTTATTTCGATTTGTTGAATTTTCTTATTTATTGTTTAATAGCTTCGAAAGTCCATTGAATCATTTCATAATTTTGTTAAAATAATAAAAAAAAATATCTACGAATTTGTAATACTTAAATATTATTATATTATCATTAAACAACAAAAATATAATTATTGTTATATCATAATTATCACGCATTTTTTTTTTATTCTAAACCCTTTATTAAACTATCATCATTATCAGAGCCTTTAGTAAGAAATTGAAAACGAAAAAATCAGGCGCACAATTTTGTGCGCTACAACCGTGTTTTACAAAAGTGGAAACCGGTTCTTAACATTCTTTTGCATTCATTCTCATTGATCTAACATATGCTGATAACCAACTGATAACTGTTTCTGTTGGGCTAAGTGGATTCACGATCAATAGATGGATCTGAGTTCGAATCTCAGTAAAGACGTTTGCAGTTTTTGTTTCTTTGATGTCATCACAATATTTAAATAAATAACTTAGTTATTGGTTATTTAATTGAGTAGACGAACAATTGAGTAAAACCTACAAAAAGATTATCATTTCGTGAGGTTTGAACTCGCGTCTTTTTGATCACAGTAATTTTGTTGTCTTAACGCTTAACCACTAAGTCAACTGGACACGCTTTACAATGTTGAAATTATGAATCCTATGCAATCAGTAGTTGATGATACATGTGTCTCTCGAAAGTAGAAGGTCATAAGTCAAACTAGATGTTAAGCTATTGCCTTGTAAGTGCGGCCAACCAATTTTGAGCGTCGACTGTACATCAACAAAACATTTTGTTAATATTGTTCCAGAGAAGCAAGTACCTACTTACAACGATTTTAAGTGTAACAAAAATGAATCAAATTATCATTGTGAGTTTACATCGCATGAAAATCAAAGCGTTGTGATATTTCAAATCGCTGAAGATTGTAAGTAAGGGTAAATAATAAGTAACGCTTTAGGTATACTGACGTATACCATTTTTTTTAGCGTGGATTAAATGAGTCCTCCCACCCAGGGCAGGCCGGGAGCTGTCGGACTCCTACTGACTAAAATCCACGGTAACCAGTTGCCGAATATGTCGCGTCCATTTTAAAACTTTGTGGGCATTCGAATCCCCAACCGGGTTTCAACCCCAAACGGCTCAAATATACGTACATAGCTAAATCAACCCATTTTATTCACGCCGTTTGAGGTTTTCTGCACTAACAGAAGCCGCAGCAGATCAGCACGCCGTACCATAAGATGAGATGGCGCAAGGGTGGGCACATGTTGCATCTCACACCAAAGGTCTAACCCAATTGGCTTTATGGTCATTCCATTTGGTCGCTTCCCATCGTCGCGTGCCAAACCCTTGCCACTGGGTTCTAAAACGGCTGGCACCTCGGCGGTGACAAGAGCACGACGGATTATGTCATTTATGCTAGCGTACTATGCTAGCCGACCTGCAGTCTTGCTACAGGAAAGGCCATGATGCCCGAGGCAGTCGATTCCTTAGGGTCAACTCACACCAAAAGAGCGGCGAAGGGGAGCGCAGTTTCAGTGTCATATGAATTTAAACTTTATTTACATTACTATAATACTTATTATCGCTGAAACTCGAACTAGTCGCGCGGAAGCCTGCGGCGCCGCGGGAATTCCGGCTAATTCCATAAACGGAGCCGTGCGACTCCGCGCTTTCGATAATGACACTGAAACTGCGCTCCGCTTCGTCACCCTTCGCCGCTCTTTTGGTGTGAGTTGAGCCTTATTACGTGCGTCCACATGGAGCGCGCAGGCTCGCGAGGCATTTGCCGCGCGAAGCAGCTTGGAGTGTGCGTATCTCGGCCAAGGAAAGTGCGCGCGCTGCCGCTGGCGAGCAACCGAGCGCCCGAGCCATCCAGTGTCGGCTTTTGTTTTGCTCGCGTATAGCCGGTGGTATACGGTGATCGGATCGGGCAAATGATACATGTCTGGACCCGCCTTATATGTTTAGTTTCGTGCCTCAGTCGAGCAAGTAGTTTCGCGAGGCTGCTCCCTCTATGTGGACGCACCTACCTATTTATTATACTGTCAAAAAGGCAATTTGACAATCGGCAGCTCGGTTGTTAAGAGCATTGGATGTACTGATTCCAGAAGTTCCGGGTTCAAATTCTGTTCGCGGTTCGAATTTTTCTTTCCACAGGAAATCTTATTAATGTTTTTATTTGGGTGCGTCTCATTTCATATAAAGTTATTTGATATATTTTCATTTCAATAACGTTCACATGATATAATCAACATGAGATATACCAACGTTTGATATAATTTCTCTACATATAATGTTTGTGTTACTCTAAAACTCATTTCATATAATTTTATTTGATATAACGTTTTATTAAGCGAAAATCATTACATATAACATTCGAAACGTATAATTTAACGTTTAAACTATTTTCTTTGATGACTTTGGCTTATCCTTTGAACTTTGATTGTTCGCCTTCACGATTGCTATCGTTATTAGAAAAATGTAGTATCCAAGAGCGAGCGAAGCGAGCTCGTGACTTGGGACACCCCGACACGGACAGGATAGGTTCGAAGGGGATGGCGGGGTCTGAAAGACCCCGCCATCCCCTTCGTGTTAGGTTACTTTAAACCTTGCACCCAGAAATAGGAGCCCCGCGAAGCGGGGCTCCGTTGTGCCAGCATGACAGGTAGTAATCAGTTATTTGACCTACGATGCAAAAGCGAGCGAAGCGAGCTCGGGACTTGGGGCACCCCGACACGGACAGGTTAGGTTCGAAGGGGATGGCGGGGTCTTTCAGACCCCGCCATCTCCTTCATGTTAGGTTAATTTAAACCCTGTACGCAGAAATAGGAGCCCCGCGAAGCGGGGCTCCGTCGAAGATTCACGGCAGGTGGTTCTATTACTAGGTACATCAATGTTAGATAACTTGCCAGGAAGAAAAAAAAAATTAGACCAAATAAGTTTTATGTCTTTTGAGCGGTATACAAAACGATTTTATATTCATTGATTGTTATGCTTATAGAAATTAGTCATTATAAAATTATGTCAATCGTTTATTATATTAACAGATCGTTATATCAAATAAAATTATATGTTCAGTTGTTATCTCTTGTAAGTTTTAGAGATTTTGTAGTTATATCATATATTACTTACCCTTTTTATTTACAGTAGATACTATTATTACGTACAAGATTAAAGAAGAAGAAACTTTACAACTGAATTTTAATTTTGAATTATTTGATAATAATACCTCATTAAAGATAAAGATTAAAAGTTTACAAAAGTCTCAAATAATATGGTCATACAAAATTATCGGAAATGCGAAGGATATACGTGAGTACCTACGACCTACGATTTTAGAAATATTTTGATTCATACTGTGAGAAGAGTGAAAAATAAAACTTACAAATATTTTCTTTCGGAAGTCGGTTCGGCATTGTTTTTCATTTTATTACACTGAGTTTGACCATTGACTTCCGAAAGGAAAAAATCAGGGGTTTCTTTTAAAAAATAAATGAGGTTCCATACTCAAAGATTCGATTTTTTTTTCGCCAGTAAAGTGTTTGAGGCATTTTAAATACTTAAACATTGACTTAAACCATTAAAATTGAATACTTATTTATAGAGCCAGATCATTTAGTTGGGATTTTAATCTCGCCAAGCGCAAAAATATGCAAAAAATTCAATTTCCTACAATAATCTTCATGGCAAACTGCCGCTCGTGTGTTAGACTAGTAAACAAATAGTAACTGGTAAGCGCTAAACGCTAAGCGAAGCGCCTTTGTGAATACATCATATATATTGTAGTAGGGGAGGCCAAGATGCTAAATTTGCAGTTCTGAGCGTTTTGAGCGCGAAAGATTTTAAACAGAGAAAAAGTTTATTGCAAAATTTCTAGTTAGTGCGAGAGAGCGTGCAAACAATTTTAAAAATGTAAAACAAAATAGTTGTATAAAAGTACTCCAGCGCGTCAGCCATGTACTACAGTGTAAACTATAACAAAATATTTACTATTTATTATGTACCCAGAATAAGAGCAATATTTGTTTAAAGTGCAGTTTAATAAGTGGCCTTTATTTTGTTTTGACGAGTATATAATTATCTGATATACACTCGAGTCACTTCAAAAATCCCTTCTTGGCCGCCCCTACTATTATACGTTTAGCTTCGTTCAAAACCAGTTTCTCTCAGCCAAGTCTGCATTTCGGTGGATAGTTGAAGAAGTATTGAGCAAGTTTTCAAAAAGCCTCAAGCACTTTTCCAAAATTTTCAGTAGCTAAGTCATTTGATGCCCGCATGGAACAAAATGTTTGTATGACCTACTAGTCGTTGTTCCGGGTCTGGGTGATTGTGCATGAGTGTTTCTCAATATTATTGACAAGACTTTCTCTCATGTGTTTCAGGTGAGGCCAGTCGCGATTTGAAAATATTGAACTACACGGAAAACACAAGTTTTAAGTTCAGCTGCAAACCGTATAATACACATAGTGGTAAGTACAGCTGTGGAATGTTTATTATATAGGATACTAGCAAACCCGGCGAACTCCGTTTCGCCACCGGATGGCTTTGTTTTCTTTGCTATAAACCTCACGGAGCCCGAGACCTATCCAACGAATGCAAAACCGTGGAAATCGGTTCGTGCATTCTGGAGTTATATCGTCAGGAAGGAAAACCCGACTTATTTTTATATACGTAGTGTATTCTGCTATTATGCCGGTGCGGACTGATGATATCAGCGGGCTATTGGATACTGTGTAGTGCAGGCGCTAGAGGTAGTTGAGTATGCAAAATCCGAGTCGGCATGACCGGTACCGGACCGGATTCTTATAGGATTTTCGCAAATCAAAAATGTACCATTAGAACAAACTATAAATTATTAGGACGGGGTGTAAATATCAACGGTCAGTACATCTCACACCTCCGATTTGTGGATGATATAATCATAATAGCAGAGTCTCTACAGGAGCTGGAAGAAATGCTGAACGGCCTGAGCGATTCTTCAAGGTGTGTGGGTCTCAGGACAAAAATCCAAATTCATGTTTAATGGTCATGTCAGCACGGGACCTGTAATCTTGAATGGTACTGCCTACAAGGTTGTGCAAGAATACATTTATCTAGGACAACTGTACAACTGGGCTGGCACAACTTTGAGAAGGAGGCAGCTAGAAGAATACGCTTGGGCTGGGCGGCATTCGGGAAGCTGCGTCATATCTTCGAATCATCGATCCCACAATACCTTAAAACCAGGCTTTATAACACAGTCTGTCCTACACTTAATGACTTACGGAGTCTGGTCTACAAATTCAGGGTTGCCCAGCGTGCAAGGGAGAGAGCAATGCTCGGGGTTTCTCTAGTGATCGGTGGTGGTGGCAGCTACCGCACAAAGGGACGGCAGGTCAAGAGATCATGCCGTCGTGGCATGATCCCCTGACCTGCCGTCCCTTTGCACTTGTGCTTTCCATTTATGCACCCTGCTTGCACTGTCTCTTCCGCGATCGTAATGTTAGCGGATCCACTCATTTGCTGTGAGGGTCAATCAGTTTTTAAATGTGGCGGATTAAGAGTTTCCGAGGCCCTAAGCACAGAGCCTGTGTAGGCCCTCTATTGCTTACATTGGGAAGGTAGAAAGAGTAAAATGAAAGTTTTATCAAAATAGAAAGTGTAGTGGGTATAATTTAAAACATAAAACATTTTTTCCCCGCTTTATTCAGAGGAAACGCTCAGGGGGCAGCCGTAGGGCCCTGCGGGGGTGTATGAAGGGTCACTCCCGGACCGCTTTCGCCTTGTGATTTCGGAAATGTAGATGAATCTCGATAAAATGTAGGTAAAAAATGAAACGCCAGCAGAGGATGGAGGCCCCTGGAGAACAGGGGCCCCAAGCACGTGCTTGTAGTGCTTATACGTTAATCCGCCACTGATCTTATAGACTGACTCTAAAGAAATTTAACTTATTATTTGCAGATTCACTAAGAGTTGGTGTTATGAATATAACAGACAATAAGATAAAGACACATAATACAACATTTGTAGAAAAAAATCAACTCAATAAGGGGGATAATGGGACTATGATGTGGTGTATGGACTACATATCCACGTGGGTAAAACCTAAGCGAGAAATGATCGTAACACGTTTTGTTTACAATAAGACATTACTTATATACCAGTCACACAGATCGACTACAACCCATGTACCAGGTAAGATTAAGCTTTTCAACTATCTCCACTCAGTCTTTGAGTCTCTCTGCCAGTATTGTTGGGCTGCGCACTGCAAGAATTTCCGTTCCTCATTCATCATCCGCAGAAATCGTAATAGTAATTTAATAATACCTATTCAAGATCCACTGAGAATTGAAGCCAAATGTCGTTTGATTCCTACGTAAAACAAGTGAACAACTCCAAGGAAAACATTTGAATGTGTGCGTGGAGCTCACACACACATTTATAAAAAATCGACTTCACTAAAAACGTTACGTTATATTTCGAACACGAAATCTGGATATTTTATAAATTTTTGGTCTTTTGATAATTCAAAAGTGTCTACTTGAAATAAATGTTTTGTTTTTAATTTTGATTTTATGAGATTTTTTCAGCTATCTTTTAACCATTCCTAAACGAATTTATACCTTGTCACGGCAATGCTAGCTAGGGTATGTAAATACGCTTTCGTGTAACTTTTTCAAGAATTAAAGAATTAACTTTTTCAACAAACGGCATGTTAGCATGTTAGTAGCTACACTTTCTATATTAAAGTTTAATTCTCTACATTTTATACATTTCATTCATGTATATGTAAATCCATAATAATTTACTTCACTGTGACAAAGATAACCTTAAATCTAAACATTGTCCGACTGACTACAAAAAATTAAACATCTATTGAACACTTGTGTCAAAAAAAAAACGTGCAACTATAAAAGGACCCTTATATCAATGTAAAACGCCGTCTTGCAGTTGACAATTTAAAAAAAAATATTTATCGAAACTTACAGATGGACAGATACACAAGCATAAACAATAACAACACTAAACCTACCTTATTAAACCTTTAATTTTAACTTTTTTGTAATTTTTGAAGCTATCTTACTATAAAAAGTTAAACATAATAATTATAATGTTACATACACTTAAAAAAGTGTAAATGCAAAAATATCCTTATATCAACGTCAAATGTTTGGTTATGACTTTAATTTGAATGTTGATAAAATGTTTCAGATAAAAATACGAGTACTACTTATTACGTGATCACAGTAATACCGTCGATATTATCAGTGGTGGCGGTCGTTGTAGTCATTTTTGCAATCAAGACTCGTTGTTGGAAGAAATATGATCGTTCAGAAAGACCTCTACCACCAATTCTTCTGCAAACTATAAAGGTTAGGACTGATTTTTAAAATTTTTATTTAGCGTTTAAATTTTTTTGTTTCAAATCTTGTTAAACCTTTTTTAACCACGTCGACGCGTCGACGTGGTTAAAAAAGGACCGATTCTTAAGAAAAGGTATTGCCATGTTTCCCTTGAAGCCTCGGCCCATAAACCTAACTAAGATGAACTATCATTAAAACCGGCCAAGTGCGTGTCGGGCCACGCACAGTGTAGGGTTCCGTAGTTGCCCATCAAAATACTTAGGCAAACTGATTCGCTGAATTTAATTTAAAAAAGAAGAATTTTCAAAATCGGTCCAGGAGTCTTTGAGAAATCGGGGAAAATACATTAAAAAAAAGATTATGACGAATTTAGAACCTCCTCCTTTTTTTGAATTTAGTTAAAAGTTGTTGACGATAAAAACCTACCTATCCCCAAAAAACATACATAAAAAAGCTGTAAAAATAAAGTTGACAAACTTACATTTGCAGTTGTCTCCGATACATTTTGTTTAAGAAAATATGATATCAAGTACATTTTATAAGTTGGTCGACGATTACTCGTAAAGTTGTAAAGCCTACTTAGTCATGATAATTTTCTTTTAAATTTCGTTATATATACTACTATTGTGAATTTTTTCACACCCCCAAACATAACCGTTTAGCTGGTAGAGGGGGGGGGACACTCAAATCGAGCAAAATTTAGCACTTTAAAGCTTAATATTTCACAAACGAATTTTTTTATCAAAAAATTGTTAATGGAAACTACCATTATTTTTTAAAGGCCTATTTAATGATAAGTAAGGGGTACGCGAGAAAAAAAAAATCCTCACTTTACGTGTAAGTACTGGAGGTACCCTAAAAAAAAATATTTTACTAGATTTTATTTTACCACTTTTTCGGCACAACAAATCTGTATATTTACACCAAATTACAGCTCTCTAGTACTGTGCGTCTCTGAGCTAAACTGCGGACAGACGGACAGACGGACGGACGGACGGACGGACGGACGGACGGACATGGCGAAACTATAAGGGTTCCTTGTTGACTACGGAACCCTAAAAAGGAAAAAAAATAGGTATAGAATTTAATAGTAACTTTAATTAGTTTTCCACGAGGAGTACACCGAAAAAAAAAAGATTAGTATATGGAGTTGACCACTCAATACTATTATGTTAAGGTGATTGCGTCTATGTAGCCCGCGAAATTCATTTTTTTTACGTTTTTTGCAATTTGCAGGCCAGAGACATGTTGTAACTTTATAAATATATGAGTTGCGGTAATAACAAGTATAATTTTAAATATAAAAATTATCAAAAAATTCGCTCCATCAGCTCTCACATAGAAAAGGTGTATCGTAGTTAGATTTCGGAGATTTTAACATGATGCACCTTTTTCTATGTGTGTTCTATAAATACCGAAAATTGGGTAGAGTCGACACCACTGCATAAAAGAAAGTATGAAATAATAATACTATTTAAATGTTCGTTATTTTTAATTTATGGCCGATTCCTATCATGCCCCTTTTCATACAAATGAGGTTCTCGTAACAATACAAAATGAACATATTTTTTCGTAGACTTGGAAACTTAATTTTAAAATGCGACATAATATTATTTTATCCATTTTTTTTTTCAGCCCGTTCCTTATACACAGTATTATGAAAATGTGGTGCTCCGGGGGCAATGCGATTTAGAAATTCAGGCTCGAGAAGAAGCTCACTATGAAGAAATAATGTAGTACACTTCTTTGTATTTGTTTTTCGTATTAATCTTTATGTATTTTTGATTTCCTTTGTTACGACGTAGCTCAGTCTATGCTACGACGTAGCTCAGTTTATTCTACGACGTAGCGCATACAGAATTGATAACTTATAAAATTAATGAAACTTCAATTCTCTAGTGTTATTTCTATTTAATTTAATAAAAATTACTTAATAAAAGCAATATTATGTTAAAAAAAAAGTAAAAAAAAAACGTCAAATTTAAAAATTAAGGATTTAAAATTTTTACCGCATTATTTTCGCATGAAGAAATACTCCTATTTAATTTTATATCATTAAATGATCTTATTTTATTCAAATGTATTTTTTATTTATTTACATACTTATATGTAAGTACACAGTAAGGTAGTTGAGATGTTATAAAATATTTATTTAAAAAAAAAAATGAAAACTCAGTTTACCGTTATTTTAAGTGGGTGAGCGAGTTTTTTTAATCAGATTTTGTTTCTGGTGATTCCGTCTTTGAAGGAGAAAGTTGGGATCGAGGGGGACTTTGCTACTTTATTCCTACTGGTGTTTTTAGTACTGAAGTTTTGAACAACTGTGGAGTGGTGAACAACCGAGGCATCAAGGTCAAAGCCAGACTTCTGCTGGATAATGGTAGCACAGCTAATTTTATTACGCAGAAACTAAGTGATAAGCTAGGACTTCCTCGACGTAGCGCGAGCTCCACGGTGACAGGTATAAACAGTCATACTACATTAAGTACATAGTCTTGCAACCTAACAAATGCTCCTTCGAGCCGGATCTCCACCGACGGCACGTGCGCGCATTACTTAGTTCCCAATATTGAGTTATTGTAAACAATTTGGATTATCTATCTAATATCTTTAAAAGAGCAATTCTTGTATATTTATATATAATCAGGATCTCGGAAACGGCTCCAAGGATTTTCATGAAAGTTACAGATTAGGGGTTTTTCGGCTCAAGGAATCGTTTTATCAAGGTCCCAGGTTCGAGAAAAGCTTGGTTCTCAAGATATAGACATTTTAAAAACCGAGCGAAGCTCGGTCAACCAGATATTAATTAATTATTGTAACTACAGTCCACTATTTTATTCCAAGCCCTAGATATGTCCCTAACAAGGACCTACTTACCAAATATGAGAGATGTAAAATATATTTCGAAAAAACGTTCGCTGACGTGTGAACAGAAAATATGTACAGACGCCAGCACATCAAGCTATCACAATCTGTCAGATTTCTTTAATAGAATCTCAACCTTATCATCAGAGTGGAAGGTTAATGTTTGAATAATAAAATCTGACAGATTCGGGTAGGTTGACCTGGTGTCTGTACATTGAAATGCGTTTGTTTTTAATGGCGTCTTTTTTACGCCGCTCAGGAAAAAAACGCTTGTGCAAATGGGGCTAAGGCTGCGTGAGTGAGAGTGTGTAGTGATTAATTAAATATTTAGATTTAATAATGATAAATAAGAAAAAAAACACTGAAAAACACCGTCTAGTGTAAGTCATCTAATGCTAGGTAGGACAGTGTAAGTAACTGCGTTTCCACTGAGGCAGAGCGGAGAGAAATTCACCAATCACATGGCTTGAGTGGAGATGAGATGTGGATTTCAAGCTATGTGATTGGTGAATTTCTCCCCGCTCTGCTCCGGTCCACCTCAGTGGAAACGCAACCTAAAGCTTAGTACACGCTGAACTAATTATGTACACTGTAGCACCAACTGAGGTTGCTTGTACACGGCGCATGTAACCCGCGTTACATACGCCGTGTACAAGCACCCTGAGTTACGTTGTATAGCCGCGTACAGACATCGCGAGGCATGCGACACGAATGGTTCGTCTCGCATGCCTCGGGCTGTGTGGACGTGTGTGCTCACAGTGAGCATTCGCGCCATACGATCGTTGCGAACGCCGCCTCAGTACGAGCCGTGCGCTCCGGACAGGTGTTGTTTGCTTGCTCAGCTTGAGCATGTTTCGTTCGGGACGCACGTATAAATGTACCATCGTATGCCTCAGGTTGAGGCATGCGAGACGAACCATTCGTGTCGCACGCCTCGCGATGTCTGTACGCGGCTTTTCATGTACGACGTAGCTCATTATTTGCTACAACGTAGCACACATCCGCTACGGCGTAGCACACATCTGCTACGTCGTAGCACAGCGGGTGCTACGACGTAGCAGATGTTTTAGCAAATGCTAGAAACAAAATCTTCCTCTTAGGCTGACCGCAGACTTGAGTCAAAACAGTTTTAAGACAGACTATTGCTTTACAAAAACCAAGAAGATGCGCGCACTTAAAACAATACGTCTCATATACAATATTGTCTAATAGACACAAGAACTGCACAGCGACAAGTCTGACACTGAACAGTTTTGTTTCAGGTGAGCGGCGTGTCGTAGACAAAACAGTTTTGTTTATGTTTTAAGACAGACTTGTCTATGTGAGACAAGACTGTCTTAAAACAGTTGTGACTCAAGTTTGCGGTCAGCCTTAATGAATTTGGTTTCCTCTGTACAGGTTGTGTTGGACGTATATTAAAATACTCGTTTTTTTATCGTTTCAAAATTATCAAATACGTCCTCCCAGGGTGGGACAGGAGAGACTGTCAGACTCGTACTTATTAAAATCCATGGCATCCTTCAATAGCCTTTTACGTTCCAGGATTACCCGGTCCCGCAATCGTGGAGCCATTCTTGGAGGCAGTTTTGAGGTCTAAACTTTGAGTAATTTTGTAGCTATTTTCAAGGTAGGTATGTTTGACATCCTTATTATAATTATGTGTAATTATATTATCTGTGGTGTAGTGTATGTCACGTTAATTATATAGTAAATGACATCATGCGCTAGTAGCGCCATCTGAGACGAGCTTTGTGTGAAACCTTCCATTGACGAAGATACGAACACTTTTAAAATTGCTGATACGTCACAAGCAAGTACAGTTTTTACTTGTTTCTTACGTCACGACCACTCTCGAATCAATTTTTGAACAAAAGCCTAACTGACGAACAATTTTTTTTAACTTTGCCCCAAACTAGCAATTTCGCCTGTATCGTGGGTGCGTTTACAAACAGAAACTCACATACACAAACACCCAGACCCGGAAAAACTATCTGCCCTGTATTCCCTTTGTCCCCGTAGACCATTGGCCCGGTTAAAGTAGAGAAAGGGAATTCAATACTTCTTTTACTTCTTTTGAATATGAAAACATTATGTGGGTTACATTTCATTCTACTTTTTTACCCGACTGCGCGACGCAAAGGAGGGTAATGTGTTTATCAGTCTATGTATGTATGTATGTATGTATGTAAGTATGTATGTATGTATGTATGTTTGTTTCTATGTGGCGTTCTAGAGACCAAACGCGTGGGCCGATTTTGATAATTCTTACGTCAATCGATTCGTCTTAACCTTGCGAGTGTCACTAAAGACATGACAGTAATCAATATTCACCACAGCGACAACCAGACGCCATATTGTCAAAATGAAAAAAAAAAAAGTCGATGAACTATGTCATGTGGGGTATCGTTGAATAGGTATTTTAAAATCATCTTTAGGTTCCCTTAATCGTTTTTCATTTTAAATAATAGTTTAGGATATATGATGATTTAAAGTTTTAACAAAACAATAATTTTCGCTCATTTTCTTACTTATTGATTTAAGTTTTTATTTTTAGTACTCGTAAGTAAACGGTTTTCCAACCAAAAAAGAAACATTGAATAAGCATGACGAACAAATATTTTTGGTAAAAATAATCTAAGTATACACAAACACCAAGGAACTACTTGGGACCGAGCTGTGGTTGACTTAAGTTCACGCATTTTTGCTAAAGGTCAAGCATAATTATGTAGCTTTGAGCCGAGTTAGGTCTCTAGAGAGACTAATTCACACTAATATTATAAACTAAAAAGTATGAAATAAACAAATTATTTAACGAAAAACAAAAAACCCGACTGCGTTAAAAATACACTAAAAAGAAAGAAACAAGCCCAGTAGTTTAGAATTCACTCATTCACACTCACAGTCGGGGCCCATTCAAATTATACCAATCAAATCTTCCCAAGGGGCCCCGACTGTGAGTGTGAATGAGTGAATTCTAAACTACTGGGCTTGTTTCTTTCTTTTTAGTGTATTTTTAACGCAGTCGGGTTTTTTGTTTTTTTTTTTTTCTTGCGATTAATTTTATTGTCTGAAAGTTTGAACTACATATTTATGCGGCCTACCCAAATGTCCTTTCTTTGGTATTGTTCGTTGTTTCGTTGAGCTCCTTGTGTTTTGAGTTGAGCTACACGGTAACTGACACACGCTTGCACTGACTGGACAGGTCCACTCAAATCTGTGTGGTTCTTTCTTCAAAAGACCACCTCAGACACCCGCATGATTCTCATATAGGTAACTTGATCAATACAAAATTGTCTGGACTTTAAAAGAGACTGTGACCTCTGAGTTTGTTTCGGATGTAACGTTTCTTCTTAGAGTAGTCAGGTACGAAACACCGGCCTCATATAGTGTAAAATAGTGTCTTTTTGAGGTGTAAAAGAGTTTGCCAAAAACAAATTACTGAATAAATACCTATCATTTATCAATAAAATAATTGGAATTACTGCATGCCGGTTATCTCCGTTGAGTCAACAAATGCTTTTACCATGTTGGTAATCGCTTGTCATTTTTCCTGATGACTCTGACGTTGTTGTAAGGATAATATAATATTAATTTACTTTAAATAACTATCGGTTGCGTACGAATTCCAATGTACGACATCGCTGCGATAAATTAAATAAACCCTAATTTTCAAAATGTCAATTTGATTTGCGTCATGCGGTATTAGGTCAGGATGCCGTGACGCCTATCCAGCCAAGAGGGGTCTTACCGCTGCCATTGCGGCGTGTTTGTGATATACATATACTCATATTTTTTCATCATCATCAGCCGGAAGACTTCCACTGCTGAATATAGGCCTCCCATTTAGACCGACAATAATCCACTTGTATCCATCGGTTGCCCGCGACCCTCACGATGTCGTCGGTCCACCTAGTGGGAGGCCTGCCTACGCTGCGTCTTCCGGCCCGTGTTTGCTATTCGAGAACTTTTCTTCCGTCTTTTCCGTTCAACATTTTGCGAATTAGTGTTTTTGCGTCAAAACCAGTTCGACTTTATTTTATTGCAGGGATGACTTACAGTCACGAGCAATAACATGTAAACACTTAACAAAATTCAAAAGCAAATTCCTCGGGAAATACTGATTTAAACTTTGAAATAAGACCTGGTTTGTAATAGTATGGCTTCCAAAATAGAAGTCTAATTAAAAGACAAAAGTTTAATCAATATGGTAGCAGAACATTGCTTTTGAATACTGCTTAGTGAATACATACTATTGGGTAAGATTCCCACCAACCGGCCGAAATCGGCGGCATTTTACAATGCGGTAAAGAACATTGAAATCTATCAACAGTAAATGCAGTTCAGCAAGCAATACATATAAAGGTCACGTCGCTACGTGTCGCGGAATGCCGACGGAGATAACTTTGCAAGCAAACATGAACTTTATTTACTGTTGATAGATTTCAATGTTCTTTACCGAATTGTAAAATACCGGCGATTCCGGCCGGTTGGTGGGAATATTACCTTGCTCATGACTACGCAACCCGATAGCTAGATCGTATTTTAAGTATATTTTAAATTAATATAACATAATCCTTGCAATAACACGTCAAAGTCAACAGGAAAAATAACAAGCGAATTTACGTTTACCATATTAGTACATGGTAAAAACATTTGTCATTTACATAACAGTAATAAACCTTTTCAAACTGCTGCACTGCGAGTCGTACCCCAAGTAACACATCAAAGCATTATATCGGCAGTCTTACAGCATTTCTGTAGCGTTAAAGCATTTTGAAGGTAGCCCTATATTAGCCCTACAAACGTATATGCGGCTGATATAACTCTTATTTGGGCACAAATTTTACGGCTTTAGATCCTAAATGGGTTCACATAGTTGTTTAATTGCATCATAAGCGCATTATATTAGCATTATTGTGGTCAATGAAGATGCCAATCGCATTATAAAAGCATTATTACGGTCAATGAAGATGCCAATCGCATTATAAAAGCATTATTACGGTCAATGAAAATGCCAATCGCATTATAAAAGCATTATACTAGCATTATTATTAATAGTGAAGATGTTAATAGCATTACTAATGCATTAGAGGAGCATAAAAGTGAAGTAAAAGCATGATTGTAGCCATTGAAGTGTTCACAGTTAGAACTTGAATAAATCCCACATCATTGCAAAAACGTCTCTATTACCACGGTATAAATTTTATAATAGAATTATCGTTGTAACTTGACTACTACTTTGCTTTTTTTATATGGACAAACCGTAACTGATGACACCATATTTATTTGCATTAAATAAAATTTTTAGTTTAGACTCTCTGAAATTGCTTTCTGCCTCCAAATATTACTGCGCAGTCTTGTTTACTGTAAGTATCTATATATGTTTTATGGATATTTTTCACGCGCCTTCGATATTTGGTGATTTAGATTTAAAAAAATATTTATAGATACGTGTGAAATAATAAAAACAATAATGTGTTTCTAATATAGAACAAATTTTGCATAATAAACATATTAGTATAGTTTGGGCAGTACTAAATGAAGTCGTATTACTACTATAAAGGCTTATTTCTTTTATAAATAGGTCCAAATAATAATATTTTTAGGTTAGAAAATATTTACAAAATGGTGTCCGTCTATAGCGGCCCGGTGAACCTTTAAAAAAGCGAAATAATGCCGCCAGCTGTATTAATACTCACACATGAACAATCATCAACCCAGAGGCCAGACTAAAGACTTTAGGTGAACCTCTGTAATGCCATGGTCTATAAAGTAGTTTTATTAGGGTTCACCGATACACTGGTAGACTTGATGTGAAATGAAAATCGCTGTTATTATGTTAATAAAACGTGCTTTTCCCCAATATGGCCGATAAATGGTTTTACGAAAACAGTAATATGAATGTTTATACAGCTTTACGCGTTACAATAACTCACGCGAGAGCTGCTAGCCATACAACAGAACTCAGTTGATCTATAAAAATGCAGGCATTACAATGAGTCAGGTTGGCGCCCTACATTGGCCCTAGGCTTTTATTAAGCATTTAAAAATGCCATTGTAGACCCTAAGGCACTTTAAATAGCCAAAAGCTGTATAGCGGATTTGACTGGCATTATAATGGTTCATGTCTGTGCTATAAAAAAGCCTAAGGCCTTTATTTACTTCACGAAATGCCGTTATAGACCCTAAGGTACTAAAAACAGCCAAAAGCTGTATAGCGGATTTGACTGGCATTATAATGGTTCACGTTAATGCTATTAAACAGCATTAGGCATAAATTTACCTCTTAAAATGCTATTGTACATCCAAAAGCACTAACAACACCTGAAAGCTGTACAGCTTCTTTGTGACTTGCTGCACTAAAACTTCAGGTTTTATAACAGGACTGTGATATGCCAATATACAACCGTTATACAGAGTAAAGCATTATAATAATTTTAAAATGCCAATATAATGCGTCAAGACGCTCGGTGAACTTATATACGAGTCTTTATGGATCTTAGGTTCTACATAAGTTTAATATTCGTTTGTTATAATGCTTTTTGTGTTACTTGGCGGTTCAATTCCCGCAAAATGCAAATATTTTTTTACTACATAATGTAATATGAACATTATTTATTTTTATATTTGTTGTTTAAAATGACTCATTTTGTTGGTTTAATGAAATGAGTCGGTTTTAATGATCGTAAGACACTAAAAGATATATTCACCACGCTATGACCAAAATTCCCAAGTTAAGCAGAGCTTGTGTTATGGGTACTAGACAACTGATAAACATACTTAAATATATTTCTAAATAGGTACATACATATACATAGATTAATTACACCCAGACACAGAACAAATGATCGTGCTCATCACACAAACATTTGTTTTAAGTGGGAATCGAACCCACGACCTCCGGCATAGCAGTCAGAGTCACTAACCACTAGACTAACAGGCCTGTCAAGAAGAATCATCAATACGTCTGAAAAAAAATACGTCTCCAACACCAACTGAACACAAAGCCTTCAGCCAGTTTTACATTGCTTCATAATATTTTATCGCTACCGCTTAGCATTCACTGTGTTGTTACTTATATTAGGAGGAAATCACAAGTACGTAACTAATAATACTTGAAACCCAATAAAAGGTATGTAATAAATTGTTATTATTCGCCAATGTCGCACGTTTTAAATGCATTCGGAGATTTAATGTGTTTAATATATTAAATATGAAGTCAGTCCTCATCCTTTTTTTTGTGTTAATATTAACTATTAGTGTAGTAACAGATGTAAAAGTGTATCTTTATAATGGACATGAATTTCGTGAGTATTTTCTAACCTATTTTGACGGATATATTCATCCTACTAATATTATAAATGCGAAAGTTTGCGAGGATGTATGTGTATGTAGGTATGTTTGTTACTCTTTCACGCAAAAACCACTGAACGGATTTTGATGAAATTTTGGGATTCTGAAACATACTCCGACAAACGTTTCTGCTAGCCGACTATGATTCATTCCTGGACGGTTCGACGAGAGAACCTTTCCACGACGAACGTTTCGCCGAAAGAACGATTAAGTCATGAACATTGTATTTCACGAAGTATTGTATAAATGAAGCCATTTGTGGCTGGCGTGGCTTCTGTCTGTGTTCAGGGTTTAAAGGAACCTAACTAACCGAACCTCGGGATGCCCCTGATGTCGGATTTAGTTACTAGTATTATTATGTTAAACCATGTCTTTGTCGACGAATCATTCTTCGGTCAAAGATTTTGTCGTTGAATAATGATAGTTTTCAATATTTCTGTATATTATTTTCAGATAACAAAGTGAACAGAACTAAACCAGAGCCAAGAGATTCATTCATGTTTGGCTATCACAGGAATGAAACTTTATCAATGCAAATATATTTAAGTTTTAACAATAATGTGTTTATGTCTACTGACTTGTATTTTCAGTACCCACCAGGTAAGTTTTGGTGGAGTATAAACATTTGCAAACGACTCACTTAGGGTGCTCCCACATTTAACGACGCGGATTCGGATTTTTCCGTCGCCCTTTCTCTTTCTGTCGCTTAGAAATGCCATTTGCTAGAGCGAGACAATGCGATAGCATGCGGCCGCCTTGAAGATTCCGTCGCATGCGATCGCATCATGCTTTCTGTCTCGGTCTAGCAAATGGCAGTTCTAAGCGACAGAAAGAGAAAGGGCGAGGGAAAAATCCGAATCCGCGTCGTTAGATGTGGGAGCACCCTTAAAACACTATTTTTTATTATATTACTGTAAAATTTGCATGCTTCTAAAAAGCAAAATATGTATGTTCTAAAATTGTTTCCACCATCTTGTATACCATGTTTTATGCGAATAAATGGATTTGATTTGATTTGATTTGAATCCTGAATATAGTTTGTTCAAAATCAGTAACTGAATAGATTCTAAATTTTTTTACACCATGTTATATTTTGTTGTAAAATATTTAAATTACATTTTATTCCCAATCAATTACAATACAATCACCGTACAGTTAGGTACCTGTTGCCAAACCGTTATCAATAGATGTGTCCACACAGAGAGCGCATGCTCGCGAGGCAGCTTGCTGTGTGGACGCCTGTATTGTTTCTCGACCGAGCCACGAAAAAATATACGCGAGCAAAACAAAATGTCGACAGTGGATGGCTCGGGCGCTCGGCAGCGCGCGAACTGTCACGGAGTTTTAAATTTTTTACCCATTACAAAAAAGTGTACACGCCACTAAAGAAGTTTTCACTTAAAAAATTAGTACCACAAGTTTTCCGCAGGATATGAGTGGCACGGACTCTAAGGTAAGATTCCCACCAACCGGCCGGATCCGGCGGCATTTTACAATGCGGTAAAGAACATTGAAATGTATCACTACTAAATACAGTTCATATTTGCTTGCAAAGTTATCTCCGTCGGCATTCCGCGACACGTAGCGACGTGTCCCGTAAGTTAAATGCAAATATGAACTGTATTTACAGTTGATAGATTTCAATGTTCTTTACCGCATTTGTAAAATGCCGCCGGGTCCGGCCGGTTGGTGTGAATCTTACCTAAGAAGCTTTCCGTTAAATCGTATTATAATTCTTAGTTCAGGTTTGATGTCACGAGTTTCGTACTTAGAAATTAGACCCCCAAACCTAAATGACTGGCCTGTTGGTGTAGTGGTTAGTGACCCTGACTGCTATGCCGGAGGTCGTGGGTTCGATTCCCACCCAGGACAAATGTTTGTGTGATGAGCACGATTATTTGTTCTGTGTCTGGGTGTAATTTATCTATAATATGTATGTATTTAGAAATATATAAGTATATTTATCAGTTGTCTAGTACCCATAACACAAGCTCTGCTTAGCTTGGGACTAGATGGCGTTGTGTGATAGTTGTGGAATATTATTATTATATTATTGTTATAAATGCTTTCCTTTAATTACATTACAGGTGTGTTCGACAGGCAGTTTAAACTCCCGTCGAAGATATCTTCGCCTGGCAAACAGTACTATGAGATCCGACGTTTATTGAGGGACAGCGAAATAGTCATTGAATTACAATCTAATACAACAACTGGAGTTTTTACAAGAAATCAAATAGTAAGAGCGGTGGATGTGACAG
Source organism: Agrotis segetum (assembly GCA_036375495.1). Lineage (NCBI taxonomy): Eukaryota > Metazoa > Arthropoda > Insecta > Lepidoptera > Noctuidae > Agrotis > Agrotis segetum. The sequence goes on along the minus strand of JAQSVV010000197.1, from coordinate 243,238 downwards.
GACTGCCGAACGAAACAAATGAATTTCCTTGTAAGTTGAATTTTATTACTATACAGCCTCAGATCAAAGAAATAGGCAGATAAAGCGCTCAGAACACACTCGCGTGTTCTGAGCGTTCTATCTGCCTATTTCTTTGATCTTTGAGTATACAGGGTTGTCAACCAAGTTTTCCCCGTAAAGGTCATAGCACATTATACCCGCACCGCAACTGCACAGCTGCAGCACGACGTCACCTTGAATTTAGGCAACGGCTAGCCGTTAGCGCGCTAACTGCGCGTTGTCCACGAGGTGTAAGCTCACAGTTCGCGCGCCGTCTGCGAGGTGCAGCCTGCTGTCACCGTGAACATAATTGTTATAAGGCATTTGTTTCGCTAGCAACTCGAAGTCGGCCCACCGCGCCGTAAGCGCGCCGTCTGTTCGCTTGCAGCGTACGGACTGCGAGGCGAGTTGTATGTTAGCGGTAAGCGCGCTGACTTCCCGCCGTTGGCCTTTTCAAATTGACATTATGAAATATATTATATGACACATGATCTAAGGCTCTTATTTGAATGACAGGGTAACTGCTGGGTTGTAGCCGTGCCGTTGCCGTGCCGGTATAGTGTGCCATGACCTTAAGTTTCTCCCCAAAACTTGCTTTGGGTCCTTCTAATATAAGTTTATAGTTTTGCAGAATAAAGACAATAGCACCCTGGATCGTGTAACTAATTTAAATGCTATTAACTGATGTCACTAAGAGAATTTTGAAGTACGAGTAATAGATAGGTGCCTGCTGGCAATGCTTCTAATTATTTATTATCTATGTTTTTTTTTCGGTCCGGTCATGTGACGTATTTTTTTTACACCCCTCTTTTTAAAAAGGGGTTAAAAATACATTTGACATGGATTTCTTCTTTATATGTATGTAAAAGAAAATTGTCGAAATTACGCGGTGAACAAAGGACACCAAAGTTGTCCACTTTGTTCACCCAGGTAAACAAAGTGGACAACTTTGGTGTCCTTTCCTGTCAAATGCCCTATTCTTCAATCGACCCGGAAAAGTGTAGTTTGTTAATTTAATATTGTATTTTTTACAGATAACGACATTTGTGTAAAACAACCGTGGTGTGTGATAGAAGTGGATTTGTTTGATTATGAAAAAACAGGTACAGTACAACCAAAAACATGGTACGCTTCGATTACCTTCGCTTTTCAAATTAACACAAATTTCGCATTTGTCCGTACCAAGTACGTTCCCAATACTTTGCAACAGTAATAAAATCACTGCCCGTTTCTACGAAATTTTCCTTTAAGTGGGTTCGAACCCAAGATGCCTGTTTTTTTTATTTTGTTATGCTTGAAACGTGGGCGATAAAAGCCCACAAGATCGTAGAAGAAAACTCGCCTTTGTTCACCCATGTTCATGTAACTTACTTCACTATCAAAACTGACGTTCTAACTAATGGCCACCTAACCAGTGCTTGGAGTTCGTTAAGGAGGTCATTGCAATGGCGCGCCGACAATTATTATTGGCTTGTGTTAATACACCATCCAAAAAAGTACCTATTTTACTAATAAAAAAATTCTAAACTGTTACCAAAATGGACAAATGGTCACCAAATAACGTTTCCTAAGTAATAAAGAAATAAACCTATTATGTGTAATAATAAAAGATCTACCTAAGCAGGGTCGACGAAGCCCCGCTTCGCGGAGCTTCTATTTCTGTGTACAAGGTTTAAAGGAACCTAACCAAACCGAACTTCGGGGTGTCCCCGAAATCGTGCTAAAGCGAATTTTAGATTTGGTGACCATTTATCCATTTTGGTACCTATACGAAAAGAATTATTTATACGCATTTAAATTTTAACCATTATTATTTAATCATTTAATACCATTTTTTTTCATTTTGCTTCCAGAAAGTGCGGCTTCCACTAACAGTATGATACTGTACGTGCTACCCGTAACAGTGGGTTTAATAATATTATTACTAGTCATTTATTTAATTCTTAAAAAATATTGTCATCGAAACTTATTTGGACAGAAAATATCAAAACAAGAAGACACCATGGAACTTAATACTTACGTAAGTGTTAAAGATAAAAATGTTCTTTATGTTTTTAAAATAAGATTTAATCTCACACTAGGAATTTCTCCTGTACTGTGGGTGCGTTTTACAACCATACAAACTCACACACAAACACCCAGCCAGACCCGGAACAACTACTTGTAGATCATACAAATATTTGTGACATAGGTAACCATTTTTAAGTTGAACACGGATCATAATTATATAATAAAAGTACTCTGTGCACGGATCTTTGAAATTAATGTCGCACAAACAAGGACGTTTCCTATGCAAACTATGTAGGTACCTACGTGTAACATTATTGATCTAAACTAATCTTATATTATTAATGCAAGTACCTTTGTTTGTTTTTTTACCTTTTCACGCAAACTACCGACTGAATCGATCTTCCCAACAATTACGTTCATATTCCAGATGGCGCCACTTACACGATCCGTATTGTTTCTCAAATTCTAAATTAATAACGCAAGCGAAGCCGCGGGCAAACACTAGTCTAAAATAAAATTAAAATAAGCATAATAAACACAAACTTTTTTTGATATGTGTAATGTGTACGCCCCGTTTCTTTCAATGAAGTGACAGTGGCTGACCATGGGAAAGTCAAGAGTAAGACGCCATGACAATAATATAGATTACCAAACTTGTCAAAATCAACTGAATAAGAAATCAATGAGAAACCAATTTTTGACACTATTGTAATAGCCAGACTTTGTGTGATTCTTTCTTCAAAAGACCATGTCAGATATTAACCTTCTTTGAAAGATCATCTCATACATGGCCCTCATATGACTACCAATTTAATAAGAGACAGTGAGTGACCTCTGAGTTTGTTTCTGCTGTTTCTTCTCAGAGTAGTCAGGTACGAAACATCGGCCTCATCTAGTTTGTAAAAAGACGACGTGTAAAAGTATAAGTTAACCTACTTGCAAAAATAATATCATTTCATCATGACACCCTGGTGTACAGTCACGAGCAATAGTAAGTAAACACTAAGCAGTATTCAAAAGCGATTTTCTGCTACTATACTGTTTAAACTTTTGCCTTTTCATTAGACTTATATTTTGTTAGCCATACTATTACGAAATAGGTCTTACTTGAAAGTGAAAACCGGTATTTCACGAGTAATTTGCGTTTGAATTTTGTTAACTGTATACATGTTATTGCTCGTGACTGTACTGTTACATAAACTTATAACGTCTGTATGTTTTCCAGGTTTCTGCAAATGAAATTCTATACGCGGATCTCAGCTTTGCGTCTGGAGACAGTCAACCACCAAGATATAGTGATGAAGCATCGCCTTATGCACACATAATTGGTGTTTTAAATCCTCAATGAAATGTGGAAATGTACACGGGAACAGAGGAAACCGTTACTCACCAGGATGCCTAGCTTTACCAATTTTATCTTGAAAGACTTTATTTTCGCCGCACACGAGCCACTTGCGCTTGGGCAGAGCACCGACGTGTCCTCACGGCGGCCATAGGCGGAGACCTCTCGCGCCCGGCATTGGTTGCGGCCATGCTGCGGGGCGAGACGGATTCGGAAGCGGGCGCCTCCTTCTGCGAAGCAGTAATGCTCGTGAAGGAGGAAGCGGGCCGCGAGAGGGAGAGGACAGCGTCCTCCTTCCGCCCCAACCGCAGTGATAGACGCCCGCGGCGTCGGACGTCGGCAGACGATCTCCGGCCACCGTAGGCGCGGGCATGCGGGCAGCGAGTAAAGGGCAACTCGTTTCCCGACTATGGACAATGCCCGGGTCGACGGCGCGTTGTGTTCCACGCCGCCTCAGCATAATGACGGGGAAGCAGTCATGCTCGTGAAGGAGGAGGCGGGCCGCGAGAGGGAGAGGACAGCGTACTCCTTCCGCCCCAACCGCAGCTTATATTGAAATGACAAATAAAAATACAATTGAGCTGAACTTTTTTTATATTTATCCTTCAACTACTTCCTTAATTATAATTTTGATCGCAGTTGTATAGATAATGACTGTATTTATTAATGATTAAAATATACAGGGTGAAATCGAAATCATGGGCAATATTTTAAACTAAGGCTCTATTCACGATGCTGATTGCATTATGGCTAATAAATAGCAAATCATTAATATTATTAATGCAACTATGGACACCTTCAAAAATGTAGTATGTCATACACATGACATAGCAAAGGCTTATTATTGCAAATAAGCAGGCACTATAAGTTATAAAAAATAAATCATTAACCCCAAAAGTCAAAATTTTAAAGCGCATTACACCGCGCGTGGAACGAAAAGAAAACAAGCATCAAATAATATTAAACGAAGATACTTGCATTAATAATGTTTTTGAGTTCCGTAACTATTAGTATCGTTATTAATGCACAAGTTTAAAATAATTGCTCATTAATAAAATTTCACCCTGTATAAAGAACTTACTACTAACTAAAACTTAAAATATTAAAAACTAACTTAAACATGTATTTACAAAAGAGACTATACTAAATATAAAATTAAATAAATTAAGTAGATTGCAATAAATTACGATACCTGAATAGGTATAGTTTGTTCAGAATCAGTAACTCAATTGATTACAATATTTTTTACACCATGTTGTATTTTTTCCAATATTCTTTTTTAATAACATTCAGCACCATTTGATTACAATACAATCACCGTACGGCTTGCCAAACTATATCGATGAGTGTACGACACAGGAGATGCGGTTAGAGCGGAGTGGAGCGGAGGTACCGCGAAATGATCATATTTTTGAACGGACAACCAGGGTGTCGAGTCTGCTAATTATTAGTCAGAATGGCGCCACAATGGCGTTTCAATGTAGTGCTTATTCGAACCATTTTTTACTGCTGAGTTAAAAATTCTTCGAAAATTGAAACGCCATTGTGGCGCCATTCTGACTAATAATTAGCAGACTCAACACCCTGGTAACATAACAAGCTTGTAACTTTCTGATTTTTCATGATACTGTTTTGTACTTATTTCTTTACACAAATATAACTGATACAGGTGCACCAGGTTTCGCATAAAAAAATAGTACATTTTTATCCGAGAGGTGAAAGCTACTTATTTCAGTCCCGAGACGGAGTTTGGCGCCCGTAATAACGTAGTGAGAGCGCTAGTTCGAGGGACTAAATAAGTAATTTACCCGAGGTAAACACTGTCTTTCATTACGAATACGTGCGAAAGTAAAAATAAAAACATAAATCCGATCAAAACTATTTTTTTCTTGAGTACTTCTTACCTATGTACTCGTATTAGCTCGAGAAAAATGAGTATTGATCGGATTGACGCCATCCCGCTTATTTTGTTTTTTTTTTTCTTATTTTTGTCTGTGGTCGTCAATACAGCCAGTATTTTTATATTCGTCATTAAAAAAAATGGCAAAGATTTTGCCGTAAGCTATCTTATTTTAGAAAAACAGTTGAAACTAAATTTTATTTAATTTTAAATCGCGCTGTATTCAGTTGCTATATAAAAAGTTACAACATAGTTCAACAGAAATGTCAAAATAGAACTAGTTTTTGTTATTTTTATTTGCCACCTGTCAGTTGAAAGCGATTCTCCCTAGGCCTGCAATGGATTACTTTCAAACAGCTTTGAATCAGGCATGTAATGACCTACTTTCAGAGTACCTATGTGTAATAAAAAATGTATATATAGGGTGACTGGTAATTAGTGCACGATACTTAAACACGTGATTGTGCTCATGATAACAAACAACTTTTACAATGGGAACAAACCTGAAAACGCGGAAAAAATATCAGCTGATATTTTTTTCACGATTTCGGCTTTGCTCAAATAAGAAAAGTTGTTCGTTATCATGAGCACAATCACGTGTTTAAGTATCGTGCACTAATTACCAGTCACCCTATATTTTCGACTATTTTTGTTTGGCATCAGGTCTCATCACTCCAATTATTTGAGCATATGGAGATTCCTCATCACGTCTGGGTGGTAGAGCGCTTCTTTGTGCCAACCCAAGATCTGCATATACGACGTCATTTGCAGTAACCTGGAAAAGAAAGATTTTTCGTCATTAAAATCTGGTAAGGTACTCAAAGGGCAACTCGCTGTCCGACCATGGACCATGCCCGGGTCGACGGCACCTTGTGTTCCACGCGCGCCTCAAAGAGCGTCAGCATGATGACGGGGGCCAAAGCCTGCCGTGGTCGCGGGTCATATCTCATTACCGTGACCCCGGAACATAAAGGGCTATTGAAGGACACCGTGGATTTTAGTCAGTACGAGTCTGACAGTCCCTCCCGCCCTGCCCGAGGTGGGAGGACTCATTTGATTTTGCCATGTAAAAAAAAAGCACAAATAATTAAAATTTAAAATCTGTTAAGCAATTCAGTTAGAGTATTACTTGTTTCCTGTGGAAATCGAATCCACGATACGCAGTGCAGCATAGTCAATCACTTGACCACTGAGCCATTAATAATTAAATGTGCAGTCGGCAAAAGAGTGCCTAACAGTACTTACATAAGTGTCCAATTCCAAAGTTTTCACTGGCTGCTGCTTTTTTCGATGGCAGTATTTTTTTGTACATAATATACAAGTCACAAATAGTACAACGCATAACCCTATGATGGATACTATAACGTATATGTACGTTTGAGAGAACCACTGTTCGCCGGTACCGTCTGAAAAAAAAACTTTATTTATAATAACCACTCAATAAAGATATCACACAGCAGTTTTTTCAGACAAATGAGTCCTCTCCACCCAGGATAGGACGTGAGGGACTGTCAGACTTGTACTGACTAAAATCCACGATGTCCTCCAACAACCCTTTACGTTCCGGGGCCACGGTTACCTGTAAGTGTGTTATATGGGGTGTCTGGTTGATTTACGTTCAAAAGTTAAAGTTTACGTTCAAAGAAAAAAATATTTCATGCCGTGGGGTAATCGAATCACCCCAATGTATTTTCCGCGATTTTTAAATAGTTTTCGAGTAATTTAAGTTTTTGTGAATTTTCAGCAAGAAGTAAAGTCCTCTCAAAGGCGTTCGATTGCTTAAACCATTAAGTTCTTTTACTAAAACTGGAATATTTTGAAATTAAAAATACAGCTCAAAATCTACTAAGTTCATATTATCTAAGTCATTGACGATTTAAAGTTCAGGTAACCGGTATAAACTCATTATAGTCTAAAATGACAATGGGCGTACCTCAAGGTTCTATTTTGGGTCCGTTTCTTTTTTAGTAATCTTGCAGATGATACGTCGTTAATTTTTAAAGTAGACGTTCACAAATCTAGACAAAGTTAATGATTGTATTGATCTGGTTAACTTTGAACAATTTATCACTCAATTAAAACAAAAATAAAATATATGAGATTCACTTTATCAAATGTTAATATAGTGAGTCAGGCATATTACTGAACGAGGAAAACAGAAATCTATTACTCAAAAAGTTTTCCTATAATCACCGATCAATTACAATGAGGCATAGCACATATTACCCATAGCATCTCTTTTGGAGCGACTAAGCTCATAGCCGCTTATTCTGTTAGAACTAAGATAAGTCGTCAAAATTGCTTAATTACACCAGATTATAGTTTGGAACAACATTTGCCTCTTGTAAAAGCCGCAAATGAATTTGAATATTATCTTAATAGTTCAAAATAAAAACCGTTTGCTTACAAATTTTTTGCACAAGATAAGCACGATTAAAATCATGCTGGACGCGCACCTCGAAGAACTGTCAGCTTTAGTGAAAGACAATTGGCCCTATCGAGAGCTAAGTCTGCGGCCAACTTTCCTTTCCACTCCACAGAGAACACAAGGACAAATTTGGTAATTTTCCGAGCCCAAAAAAAAGCATGGGGTGCTATGACAGGAAACCTCCACGTGCGCCCGTGGACTGGAGTTCCCTCTCGGATACGTCCGGGGGAAAGACCAGTTTTTCGGGCCGGTGCGCCCTGGGATGCGGGCAAAAACTCTTCCTTAGGCACTGTGTGCCTAAGTGGTCTCATTGCCCGTATGCGAATAGAGTGTCGTGTGGACGCTCCAACGCGTGTCCCTCTGTCTAGCAGAGGGCACAGCGGCAGAGCGGGCTTGCGGAGGGTGAGTGATGGGTAGCTCGCCGTTCGACCAAGGACCAAGCCCGGGTCGGTGGCGCGTCGTGTTTCGCGCCAAATGCCTGCTGGGGTCGCGGGTTTTTTCTTAACCAAGGTTACCGTGGCCCCGGAACGTAAAGGGCATGGGAAGGAACACGGGTGGATTTTAGTCAGTAAGAGTCTGACAGTCCCTTCCGCCCCACCCAGGGCGGGAGGACTCATTTGATGATTTTACCACCGAAAAAACAAAACCAACAAAAAACCTAATATAATTATTATGATAATAAATAAATGTAATCTACGATACTTACTTGTATCGTTTATAGTTTGTTCTGAAGTTCTCCCATTGTTTTCATAGAGTTTTTTTGTTTTCACATTGTCTCCGTAGTCTGGCGATGTTGTCACACTCTTTTCATGTTGTGGTGTTGTTGTTGCAATATTTCCATGTTTTGGTGAAGTTGTCACATTGTTTCCAGAGTGTGGTGTAGTTATTGGCTTGTTCCCATAGTGTGGTGTAGTTGTTGCAATGTTTCCATGTTTTGGTGCAGTTATCACATTGTTTCCATAGTGTGTTGTAGTTGGCACATTTTTTCCAGAGTGTGGGGTAGTTATTGACTTGATTCCATAGTGTGGTGTAGTTGGCACATTTTTTCCAGACTGTGGGGTAGTTATTGGCTTGATTCCATAGTGTGGTGTAGTTGGCACATTGCTTCCAGAGTGTGGGGTAGTTATTGCCTTTTTTCCATAGTTGGGTGTAGTTATTGGCTTTTTTCCATAGTTTGGTGTATTTATTGGCTTGATCTCATAGTGTGGTGTAGTTGCCACATTGTTTCCAGAGTGTGGTGTAGTTGTCACATTGCTTCCAGAGTGTGGGGTAGTTATTGCATTGTTTACATAGTTTGGTGTATTTATTGGCTTGTATCCATAGCGTGGTGTAGTTATTGGTTTGTACTCATAGCGTGGTGTAGTTTTTGCACTGTTTCCATAGTGTGGTGGACTTTTCACATTGGTTCCAGAGTTTGGTGATGTTTTGAAATTTGACTCAAACTCACTATAACTCAAATCAGTGGGATGTTTACTAGTTTCCGTTGCCCGTGTGTTTGGTATCAAATTACGCGTAGATTGGGCAGTATTTACATCTGTAATACAACTTTTTATTAATTTTAGTGGCTTAAATTCTTCATTAAATCTGTCTGTTCTTAAGTTAGGGAAGGCTTCCAGTTTAATTTATTACGTGGAGCGACTGCTTATCTGTCCTATCATCATCATCATCATCATCAACTGTAACTGTAATATGTTACTCTCTGTTAAGAGTACAACCACTGTCAAAGATATTTAAGTGCCAGCTTGATAAGTGCATATAGTCGGCGTCCTTATAAACTCGTGGACAGTCACGTATTACCATACATGATGTGATTATGTCGTCATAATTCAATATGCTTATCTACAGGGAGCAAAAACAAAAAAAAAGTTGCTTCTCCAAGGTTCAGTTTACAACTTATATTTCGGCAAATAACTCTGAAACCTGACTCTGTGACATGCATGCCCATACTATTTTTTAACTTCGAAGTGCCTTCACCTTTTTTATTAGTATTTCGTTTCCTCAGAATTTCTCATGTGTCGTGGGTGCGTTTACAAACATAGAAACTCACATACACAATACACCCAGACCTACCACAACTACCTTTAGGCAATAGAAATATTTATTTGCCCCGTGCAGGAATCGAACCCGCGACACGCAGCGCAGCAATCCAATCGCTTAGCCACTGTGTTAAATTAAATAAATAGCGATTATGAAAAAAAAAATCTTTAACCCCTTTAGTATTACGAATTTTCCGCAGATCTTCAGTCGTGTCGCGGACTCTAAGTACTAATGGAATGGTCTCTCATGGTCGTAGAACTGTCTAAATAGATAACCGTGACCCTGGAACGTAAACGGCTATTGAAAAAATGTCAATTTGAGTCAGAGAATCCCATCCGCTCTACCAAGAACGGGAGGCCTCATTTGATGAATACGTTACAAGGGTAAACCAGGTTAAAAAAGGGATGGTCTCCCATCCACAAACTAAACTAGGTAAGAGCGGCTTAACTTTGAAAATCGACACAATGTTGATGTACCTGTGTGTCTTAATGCTTTTCTGAATTAGTAACGGTCCTATTGCTCTCCCTTGTAGAACTCCATTGTAGTTGAACACAATGCAGCTTAAATTTCATTACTATTGTTTTTTTTTTATAGTACTGGAGTTGTTATGATAATTTGCGGATACCGTTTAATATTTTTAAGTAATATATTTTGGTTTTAAATATATTTTTAGGTCAGGTTATTCTAGATGATATCAAAAGCATTACCGGGATTTGTACGGTCCAAGTCCAATTCTATGATGCAGGGTTCAACGTTGTATAAACACACATCATTATCTGTAAAAACAATTATTTTAATTACACCTATTAGAAAAAAATTAATCAACAGATGATTACTCAGTGTTTTTACTGATTACGTGCTTAAGAATTGGGCGACGTGTCCACATTGTATGGCAACATTCATCTTCTGGCCAGTCTTTAGGTATCGGGAAACGTCAGCATTTGGAAGTCTCTTTAAACGTGCTTTGGGCACTCCTACTACCCCACCAACGGCCCTGTGGCTCTCTCATAATCTTCGAGTTATATTCAAAAATATGGTTTCCGCCCTTTCAGATTCATTGTAGTGGAAACGATGTCTAATATAATTATTGAAACCTAAAATACATCAATGTGGAAAGAAAAATTCTATTGCGAGCAAGACGTGAAACCTTCTGATTCAGTGAACGCCTTACCAACTCAGCCATCGTTATCCTGCTCGGCAAGACTACAAGTTGGAGTTTTTATTTCTTTCTGAACGTGCTGTGGCATTTGTCTTGTTTGTAATTGATTTTTTCTTTCCACACGAAGTGTATAAAATATTAAAACAAACTTACTATCAAATCTTTGATCAGCTATTTTGCCATCGGATTGATCCTCAATTTTCCCTTCAAGAACTGTTATGTTCCTATAATATAATGATCTTTCTTGGCTGAACAGTTCAATGGAAACTTGTGTTTCTTGGCACCATAACCGTGATTCTAATGTAAAGAAATCTCTTCCTTTATTAATATCATAGTGGAAAATTGAAGAACACCCTAAAAAGCAAACTTAAGTCAATCACTTGAAGGCACTTTTGAATTGTCAAAAGACGTAAAATAAAACTAGTACAAGTTATGGTGCTACAGTCCCAGTCACAAGATATAAAAACCGTGAAAGTACCGTTGGTGCTCATTCCAAAGCTCGTATGGAGAAGAATGAGCAAGAAAATCCATGGACACTCTTTTTCAACAGCCAAAGTTATTACAAAACTTTTGTTACACCATTCATCATCAGACGGTACATTATGTGAGAACGATGTGGCAAGTTAATAGTGTCCATAGTAGTAAAATAAAAAGACAATTTAAAATAAAGTAATTAAAATTAAAAGCATATTAAAACCAACTGTAGCCTTGTAGTCGCGGGACTAATGAATACTGTAATCCCAGAACGGAAAGGGCTATTGAAGGACACCGTGGATTTTAGTCAGTACAAGTCTGACAGTCCCTCCCGCCCTGCCCCGGATGGGAGAACTCATTCGATGATTTCAAAACGCTAAAAAACAAAAATGGTGTAGCCTTGTGACAATAACTTACATGTACGAATCCTAAAGTCTATACCCATCGGCACATTTTTTAAATTAACTTTCACGTTTAATAAAGCCCCGTTTTCGTAATAAAAATAAAATGGCGCATTCAGTATTTCTCCTCGTGATTCATCTGAAAGCAAACAATCGCACATTACCTATTTACGCATTACTTTAGTTGTTGACTACATGGGCCGATTAGCCCGGGGACCAATGACAGATTTATCTGATCAAAATCCAAACGATTTTTGGTAGAATGCATCAGGCCAGGGTTGGCATAATTAAAACAAGTTGTTTTAAAACACCTGTTTAAAACAGTGTTTTAAACAGTTTGAATTTAAACAGTGTTTTTTATTACCCGTTTCAACTACTTTTCAAGGCAGATGAATGCACATAAAATGAAAATAAATTATTATTCAGGAGTCTAAATAATTTGAAATAAAACCTTTTCGGCTTTATTACAAAACGTGGTTTAACTTAGACCAAGCTTTAAACTAAAAACTTTAAAATAAATTTTTAACCGACTTCAAAAACAACCACAAAAAAGGGTAAAATAACCTACAAAATAACTTTTCTTTCGTTGTCTTTTTGCCACCGACTTCCGAAAGAAAAGTTATTTTGTAGGTTATTTTACCCTTTTTTGTGGTTGTTTTTGAAGTCGGTTTAATTTTTTTTTTAAGTTTTTTATTTTACTCTTTTTAGTTTAAAATTCAACCCAAATTCTTGTCAAATACATCATTTCCTTACAAGTGCACTAGAATTTGTAATCCGTGGCACCGGTATTAACATCGCTTATGTACACATGCTAGTAAAATTCCCTATCTCAAAAACTGCTAAACAGATTTTGATGAAACTTGCAATATACCCTAAGGTGAACGATCCCTAGTACAACAAAAAAAAATTTTGAAAATCGGTCCACAATTGGCGGAGTAATCGCGTAACAAACACGCAAAAAGTCATGTCATCCAAGTACCTAGCCGAAATCAATAAAAATGCTCACAAAATAAAAAGTACTGTACTAACCAAATTGGATGAAATTTTTATGGGACCGAGAATAGAGAATGACACTAATCGGACTAGAAATCTCGGAGCAATCGATGTTACATACATAAAAACAAAAAAAAAAACAGACCGACCGAATTGAGAACCTACTCCTTTTTTTGAAGTCGGTTAAAAATGATTTTTTGAATTTCGAACTTTATTTCTACTGTCGTAAAGTTATAATTATTAACCCATTAGAGGTCACCGTACTTGATTGAGTACAGCCATATCCCTAAGCGTAAATTACAAATCTCGTAAAGTTAATGAAGGTATTTGTGTTATTTTACTTCATCATAACACTGCTCAAGTATATTGATAAATAATACGCGGTTAGTGTAATTTTTTTCTGATAAAAGTGTCAGTTGAAGTTTTGTTACCGAAACACTGTGGAGGTAAGTGCATGAATTTTGATTTTATAAAATAATGATTGCTAAGAAGTTGTTCTTTTTATTTTGCTTGTATAAAATACATGTCAGAGTAAGTGATAAAGAACGATATAATTGATTATGTATTACTAAAATAAAACTAAGATAATTTAAATTTTACTGTACTCGGCTGAGTACAATGACAACATACGTAAGTAAAAAAAAAGGTTTTTTTCTTTCAGATTCTTTGCAATAAAGAAGTAGCGCGCGTAAAACACAATGCACCGTCGACCCAGGCGTGGTTCATGATCGGACAGCGAGTCGGGCACCACTCGCCGCCCGCATGCCCGCACTTATGGTGGCCGTAGATCGTCATGTGAGGTCGGTCACCGTGGGCGTCTACCACATAGAGTGGGTCGTGACGTGGATGCTGTCCTCTTCCTCACGCGTCCCACCTCCTCCTACGCTAGCATGACTGCTTCACAGACGGAGGCGACCGCTGCCCATTCCGGCTTGCCCCTGGAGATGGCCTCAGCCAATGCCGGGCGCAAGAGGTCATCGCCTATCGCCGTTGTGAGGACAGGGCGGTGCTTTGCCCAAGCCCCCGCAGTCCTGCATCATATGCTCGGTGAGGACTTGCGTCAGGCGGTAGGTCAAGACCCCGTGACTCCAATCCAGCAACTCCTCACCTTCATCTTGTAGACAAGCGATCCCGACAGGCTTTGGTCCTCTAAGTAAGCCCCGTCATTTTGCTGACAGCTCTTTGAGGCTTGCGTATACGCGACTAACCTTGACCCTGGCTTGGTCCATGATTGGACAGCGAGTCACCCATTACTCGCCGTCCGTATGTCCGCGCCTACGGTGACCTGAAATCGTCCTACGACGTCCGTTGCCGTGGGCGTCTCACACTGCGGATGGGTCGTGAGGTGGAATAAAAATTTAGAAACAGCTGCGATGTGCCTTTTGTCATTCAAGAGTGCGTTGGCAATATAAAAAATGCTTAAAAACATTTTTTATCCGAAAAAGCTTGTTTGGAATTTTTTATACTAAAGCGGTCAGTGTACTCAGTTAAGTACACCCCTGTAACTTCATGAAAACTGTAATTTTGTTCAATTTTCTTGTTTTGTGTATTATTTTAATGTTATTTAAGTGCGAAAATAAAGAAAATTTAAAAAATATTTTGGTACTTTTTGTTTGACCTCTAATGGGTTAATACAAAAACCGAGTTTAGATCCCGGTCTAAGTTGTCAATGTGCATTTTAGAATTTTATAGCAGCAGCAGTTGGAATAAAGTTCGAAATTCAAAAATTGATTTTTGATTTAAAGCTTAGTCTAAGTTAAACCACGTTTTGTAATAAAGCCGTTTGAGTCTAATGCCATTGTTATGTCATATTTTTAACTTTTTTGGCATTGTAATGAAATAATACTTAAAAATACTAGAAAAAAAACCTCCCATGTTTCTAGACTCTAAAGTCTAAGGTAAGATTCCCACCAACCGTTGTTGTGTGTTTGCTTGCAAAGTTATCTCCGTCAGCATTCCGCGACACGTAGCGACGTGTCCCGTAAGTTGCTTGCAAATATGAACTGTATTTACTGTTGATAGATTTCAATGTTCTTTACCGCATTGTAAAATGCCGCCGATTCCGACCGGTTGGTGGGAATTTTACCTAAAATCCGGGGTTCACGCGTCTTGTCTTAGTTTCCAAACTTTAGAGATGGCAACCCTAATCACTTGTTTCATAAATATTTGTGAACATCAGCTGGGGTGCCAGTTGTGCATTTGCCTTAAGGCAAAGTGCCCAAGGCGGCATAATTATCTTGTCAAAAAGCACTGATAATATCTCAAATGCAAAGTATCTTAATATATAGGGTGACTGGTAATTAGTGTACGATACTTAAACACGTGATTTTTCTCATGAAAACCAACAACTTTTACTATGGGAACAAACCCGAAAACTCGAAAAAAAATCAGTACATTTATTTTTGCTTAATGTACTGAACAGCTGATATTTTTTTCACGATTTCGGCTTTGCTCCCATGGTAAAAATTGTTTGTTATCATGAACAAAATCACGTGGTTAAGTATCGTACACTAATTACCAGTCACCCTATATGTTACTCGTAAAGGCTCGCGTACCTTTATTTCCTAAATCACTATTGCGGATTTCGTACATACAAGCAGCGCAGGTGGCTGTGGGGTGTGTCCTACTCCTTACCAACGGTTAATATCGACTGGCCTGTTGGTCTAGTGACCCTGACTGCTATGCCGGAGATCGTGGGTTCGATTCCCACCCAGGACAAATGTTTGTGTGATGAGCACGATCATTTGTTCTGTGTCTGGGTGTAATTTATCTATAATATGTATGTATTTAGAAATATATAAATATTTTTATCAGTTGTCTAGTACCCATAACACAAGCTCTGCTTAGCTTGTGACTAGATGGCGTTGTGTGATAGTTGTGGAATATTATTATTATAATTATATTATTATATTATATTATATTTTATAATTTCTTTGCACATAACATTTGTGTTACTAAACTCATTTAATGGGCAGGTTATGTTCGTGTTAGGTTACTTTAATTTAAGCCTTCCAGGCAGAAATAGGAGTTCTGTGAAACGGGGCAGGTTGGTAGGTTTTAATCTGTTATTTGACCTAGGATGCAAGAGCCAGCGAAGTGAACTCGGGACTTGAGGCACCCCGACACGGCCAGGATAGGTTCCGTTCGTGTTACTTAAAACCTTGCAAGCAGAAATAGGAGCCCTGCACAACCTACCCAAGACGATAACTTACGCCATGCTGGAAAGAAAAGCTATTCACTAAGCTAATGACAGCGACGCTGTGTCAGTTACACATCGTAGAGTTCAGCGATAAGATTTCTTATAGATACCTCATATCATAGCCGTAAGAAACATATCGCCCCGACTCGCTGGGGTTCGCATCACCGCAGCAGATAGAGGTCTCATCCAGGAGTCTGATATAAGTATCAAGAAGATGATTGCATCACGATAACAAAAGTATAATGCCTCATGCTCTTGGCATTCATATTTTGTATCCTCCATAATATTGCAACATTGCCCTACTCTTAAGGGCTTCACACACAGCAGCTATAATGTAAAGATGTACATTATAGCACGATTCATTTTATTACATCTTTCTATAGAAATCGTCAGGACACTGCAGCTATATGTATGTTTTTACATCTTCGATGTTCTATGGAAAGATGTAATGAGATGTATCGTGCTATAATGTACATCTTTACATTATAGCTGCTGTGTGTCATGTGTGTGAAGCCTTTTAGTCATAAGCTGGCCACGCCCTTGTTACCAAAAAAGGGGAGAGATCTAGCGGATATAATTAAATAAAATATAAATAAAGAAATAACTTACGCGACAAATTAATAGCCAGAAAAGCCGAAATTACGCAGATGACTAAATACTTCATTTTAACTATTTAATAAAATTCACATATTTATGAATATTGTTTGTTTAAACACAATTCTACACTTTTTTCTACAACTCTGCACTGTGTTCACGGTTTGAGCCGACGAACTGAATTGATAATTATTATTATAAATAATTGAGTCATTATTTACCACATGATACCTTTTCCTTCTACCTAAAATATTATTATGAAGTTTATTTAACTATTTATTTCCCTTGGTTTTGCCTCCGCTACTCAGCTGATATTGGTCTCATACGTTATACCCTATAGCCTTCATTGATAAATGGACTATTAATATATAGGGTGACTGGTAATTAATGTACGATACTTAAACACGTGATTGTGCTCAAGATAACAAACAACTTTTACTATGGGAGCAAACCTGAAAATGCGGGAAAAAAAAATCAGCTGTTCAGTACATTTATGTTTGTTTAATGTACTGAACAGCTGATATTTTTTTCACGATTTCGGCTTTGCTCCCATAATAAAAGTTGTTCGTTATCATGAGCACAATCACGTGTTTAAGTATCGTACACTAATTACCAGTCACCCTATATAAACTTCGATCATTAATATCGAAGAATAAAACACAAAAAGTTATTTTCAATTCGAACCATTCGTTTCTGAGATCAGCAGGTTCAAACCAACAAACAAACTCTTTTCTTTTATAATCATAAATGTTATTTGATATTCGAGCACAACATATTTTAAGGAAAAACTGATATAATATTAAAACAATAAACATAATATTTATTGTGGCCTATACGATGAAAGTTTTAAGTACCTACATTTTTATAACAATATTAGGAAAAATCACTTTTAGAAAATGACATCATCATCATCAGCCTATAATGTTCACACTGCTGGAACACAGGCCTCCTCTCTGTGAGAGGGAGTGGGCCATAATCCACCACGCTGGCCCAGTGCGTGTTGGTTTGGTAGATGTCACATGTCTTCAAATTTTTGGTTCTAGGACATGCCGGTTTCCTCACGATGTTTTCCTTCACCGTTTTGAGAGCAGTGGTGATGAAATAAATTACACAAAGTAATGCGCCTGGCGGGATTCGAACTCACGACCTACAATTGTAAATCGGGACCGATACCACTGGGCCACCACTGCTCTCAAAAAAAAAAGATATGATATTCAACCATTAAAAAGCAAAATCAAAAATTAATGAAACAAACAAAACAAGAATAAATGTAATGAAAAAAATAAAATGTACCTAATAACGAATGTAAGTAAGGTAATGCGTGTAGTAACTACTTATTGTAAACATTCGTAAATAGTTACGGTAAAAGCCCGAAGTACGGATTTTCCGGTAATCGGTATGTGTTGGTAAACGTCCGAATTTTAAAAATAGATATTACCTATTTTGAGTTTTTACCAGCAGAGCTTGCAAAATGCTAAGAGTTACCAATGCTGGGTGTCGAGTCTGCTAATTATATTAGTTAGAATGGCGCCACAATGGCGTTTCAATTGTAGTGCTTATTCGAACCATTTTTTACTGCTGAGTAAAAAATGGTTCGAAAATTGAAACGCCATTGTGGCGCCATTCTGACTAATAATTAGTAGACTCGACACCCTGAAGGTTGGTAAATGGTAAATATTGATTTAAGGATTAAAACAACGAGTAATTTCTTAATTTTTTTATTTAGAATTCACTGGACGTGGTTCACAGGTATACGGCTATTTCCGAGTTTAAAATTAAAGGAACCTAAATAAACCGAACTTCGGGGTGACACTGACGTATACTTTCAAGGGCACCAACAACTCTTGGGCATCCCCGAGGTTCGGTTTGGTTAGGTTTCTGTAAACTTTGCACGTGGAAATAGGAGCCCGGGCAGCGGGGCTCCGTCTACTTGGACCACGTCATGATTTTTTTCAACATTTACACATTACCGTGCCTTTAAGAGCGTATATTCCGAAAGCTGGCAACGTCGCAAATGGTTGTCAAATATTAACAAGTTTTAATTAATTTAGCATTGTTACTGTATGGAAATAAGAAATATGGCTCTGTAGTGCACTCAAAATTTATAAGGGAATGCAATAATTAATATCGTAACAACGAAAATATAGTTTTAGATGTAAAAAAAAACACTTGGAAGGTTTCCAAATGCCTTTTATACACCTGAAACGGTTACAACATCAAATTCAGTGTTTTAATTGCATTCATATATCACTTTTTTAGTGCACTACAGAGCGATATTTCTTGTTTTCATACAGAAAAATTGCCAAATTAATTAAAACTTGTAAATACTTGGCAGCTGTTTGCGACGTTGACAACTTTCAGAATATGCAGCCTTAATGTTAATCCTAAGATTTATAGAGAACGGCGGTAAAAGTTTGAATTGTAAATCTTTTTGGCCATTTACCAACTCACGTCGGTAAATCTTAGAATTTACCGGAAAATTTTGATATTTACAATACTTCGGGCTTTTACAGTACCTACCTAACAGACACATAATAAAATACAAATACCCACAACGCATCACGGCTACATTACATGACTATATGTACTGCTTTTACCTAAAAATACAACTTATGATGACAATATCAATACATTTAAAATCAGTCCGCCATTCAAAAATAATGGATACGTATTTTTTTTTTTAAGCAGTTGGCCGTGAATTCAAGCCAGTTTCAGAAGCAATATCAGTTTTCAAAATGTGTGACGTAAATTACTACGTGTGAATTGCCAAGCTGCTTTCGCCACGAATATAATTCCCCAAGAAAAAAGTATGCATGTAAAACTTTTGACTGGCCTGTTGGTCTAGTGGTTAGTGACCCTGACTGCTATGCCGGAGGTCGTGGGTTCGATTCCCACCCAGGACAAATGTTTGTGTGATGAGCACGATCATTTGTTCTGTGTCTGGGTGTAATTTATCTATAATATGTATGTATTTAGAAATATTTATGTATGTTTATCAGTTGTCTAGTACCCATAACACAAGCTCTGCTTAGCTTGGGACTAGATGGCGTTGTGTGATAGTTGTGGAATATTATATTAAAACTAGCTTAAGGTTTTATTTTTATTTTGAATAGGAAGAATTTTTATTTAATTGTACATTCGACGCATTTTATTCCGCATCCGTGTGGAAAAATGCGTCGAACTTGTGCTTGCGTATTAGGTACTTTTGCCGTTTATATTTATTTATATTATTGAATAGAGATTTAATTAAAAATATACGATTTTGCCCCTAACTATTTAATAGAAGACATCTGGCACGTTCTACTAAATTGGTCCGGGTGAATATACCCATGCACATTTTAAAAAGGGGACATGACCTGGCTTGTGGGCCAGTTTTATTGGGGACGAGATGTCCCGTATCCCCCTGTTTGACAGCTCAGTACTCGGAAACTTGATGGTTTACGAGGTTTTGCCTCGTACATTTTATGTTTGTATTGATGTGATCTATCGATTTATCAATGTTTCATTCGTGTACGCCGTTTTGAAAAAAAAAAACAAAATGACTTATGGCACCTAGTACACGGCCTATACAAAAAAGTTCAAACCCCTTTCTCCTTAATGACGGGGCCCCCCTCTCAGAGGGCCAAAGCCTGCCGGGGTCGCGGGATTATTCCCTTACCGTAACCCCGGAACATAACAGGCTATGAAGGACACCGTGGATTTTAGTCAGTAGAAGTCTGACAGTCCCTCCCGCCCTGCCCGGGGTTGGAGGACTCATTTGATGATTTTACCACGCAAAAAAAAAAACCCCTTTCTCCTACATCTATAGATACTAAATCGCTTGGAAGTACAACGGACATCGCATTTTTTTTATCAATGAATTTTGCCAAATATAAAAGGCTTCGAAATTCGAGAGTGGGGGGCTAGTGAAGTCAAAACGCTTGTAAAATTATACCGATCGACTGAACTTATGTGAATTTTAGAAGCGTTGAATTTTTGTCAATTTAGGTTTCATAATTTCATCTTCATTTCAGCCTATTGCAGTCCACTGCTGGACATAGGCCTCTCCCAGGGAGCGCCACAGCGCACGATCTCCCGCTTTTTTCATCCAGTAGGTTTAAGGTTTAGGACAACACAATAAAAAATAATTACTGGTCAAAATTATTTGTATAATTTATATTTCGGACGTGTGTTATTATTATTATTATTTTTCAGAAAAATAGCCAATTGATACTACTAGTAGTACAACTTTTGATAAAAGACAATAAAAGGCTTCACACACAGCAGCTATAATGTAAAGACATTATAGCTGCTGTGTGTGAAGCCCTTTATTGATACAATATTTTAATGGCATAGCATTAACTGCGGTTTCACTAATAATATTATGAGGAAACTTTAGTATGATAACTGGCAAAGTTCCATTTTATTATTACAGTAACTGACTTGTATTTATAGATGTACTAGCTGTTGCCAGCGGCTTCACCCGCTACAACACGTAAATACCACGGGAACATAAAATCGGGATAAAAACTATCCTATGTGTTAAAACAGGTTATAAAATATATGTACCAAATAGATAAATCCGTTCAGTGGTTTTTGAGTGAAAGAGTAACAAACATACCTACATACAGCTTGCCAAAAAACTGTAGAAAACAGGAAGTCGCCAATGTCTTCGCGCTACCAGCACTTTTAATTTTTTTTCACTTTTTACGTTAGTTTTATGGCACAATAATAAATCTAACAAACCTGCGGTCTTTGTTTACATCAAATATCAAAGATTTTAAAACGTTGTCAGAAACAAAAAGATTAGTTCCGTTTCAATCCGTTCTGGCCAAGCTGTACACACGGACACCTCACCTACTCACACCTCACAAACTTTCGCGTTTATAATATTAGTAGTAGGACATATATTATTAGGTATATGATTCATTGTCAACATGATGAATATTGAACTAAAATTTTTCATCAGTTATTTATTTTGAAGAGTACATTTAAGCTGTGTCCAGTGATGTCGTCCCAGTGTAATTCAAATAGGGATATATATAAACGGGAATAAATATAATCCTTTGTGTTATTAAAGATTTTAAGTTGCTTCTGAGCGAAATATTATGTGTGATTGGTTGAGTAACAAAACAATCATCTATACAAAATTTAACTATTGTAATAGTAGTGAAGGTACCTACACAGTGTATTATAATCGTCAATATGCAAATGATTATTTATTTAGTGATGATGTTTACTGTAACTTTAGCAAGGGACTTGGACATTTATGTTTATAATGAGGGTGGCAAGCGTAAGTTCATAAATGTATTAACAGTCATTGGAATGAGAAGTTTTCTTTTCAGAGTTTAAAAAAAAAGAAGTTTCCAAGAACTCTATAGATGGCGTTGAACTGACGGCGTTACTCTAGGAAACAGATGTATGCCTTCATTTTTGCACAAATCCACGAGGCACAGACTACTCTTCTTTTTTCTCTTGGGACATTTTCTTTCTGGCGTGGAAAACTCATAAATTATAAAAACTTGTAAATGTATATTTTAATCTTTTTCTTTGTTGTTATTTATTTTCAAAATGCCATTTGTGTGATGTGATGTGACTGACAATGACATGACATGTACTTTTTGTTTTAAGATCTCAAGGGTAGTTCTTCGAAATTTGATTCTTTGACTGATTCATATGGTCAAATTTTAATTTCACTTTCAGCTCAGTAATACATGTTCATATGAAAATAGATATTCCAAATAACATTTATTTGTTTGAGGGACTTCTTTTTACAAAGTAGTTTTTAAGATATCGACGTTTAAAAATTTTGTGCCCAGATGAATCAGATTTTTTTACAGATGTAAATCAAAATGGGCTTTGTAATAAGAAAATAATCATAATATTATAACAACAATATTATTTTTTTATAAAACAATTAATTTATTAACAGTGATCATATTATCAAGGAAAAAAACTGGTCAATTCAACAATAAAATTCTTATTTTTAAACTAACAATTACAGAAATAAATACTTACAGAAAAGCGAGAATTTTGTTATAAATAGATACTAGATAGTTATTTTAATGATACGTTATAATATTCTCTCTGTTTACTTTTGTTTTTCTCTCTATTTTTTCAAATATAATTCTTTCATTTCTAATTTCCACGCAGCATACTTGCCTGGAACTTTTCTTATTTTCCATCTTAGAAAGATGAAAAATTCGTACGTTCTGTGAGTCTCTTTTTCTCATAGTATATTTTGTTCCATCTTTTCTACTATTGATAGTGGCATTGTTGTAAACAGCAATATAAAATAAAATAGATAGAGTTTGACTTATTAATGAATAAAAACCGAAGAATAATGTCAAAATTATGTCACACACACTCTACTGACATGAAAAAGTAAAACAACGTAACAAAAGTGCTCATTTCTGGCTGGAAAAGAGGAAAACTAATTTATTTTCAGATTCGTATGGGTTTTTGAACATATAAATCAGGCACAGATGAATCATGATTTTGCCTTAAATCATGCTTAACTCATCATTCATACAGACTTCAGTATTATCATTTTTCTACACGAATCTGTAACCCAAAAGCATCACACGAAACTCAGATTAAAGTCTTAAAACAGCAAAATAAAATGAATAAATTAGGCATTGTAATCAGCAAGGTACCTAAACCAAGCACAGATGAATCAGACATTTACCAGTGTTTCACCAGGTTCTAAGCCAACCAGCCTCATGTCCGCCTTCTAGCACGTCCGTTGTACGACAGGTTTCCCCCCACGTGGGATCCCTGACTCTCATCATTATGTCTCGACCAAGTACAGTCAAGCAAAGCTTACTCCACATGAATCAGTATTATGCGCCGGACACTTCTTATTTACTTAATTAAAATTACACTAACGCAGTTATATCTAATATGTATTTTTTTTGTAAGAGGTCAATTAATTACCTTTCGATATAAGTATAATTTATATTGAAGAATCAAAAGGAAAATGCGACATCGGCCATTTTGTTCCGGAAAATGGGAAACGGACGCCCTATATGAATCAGGAGAACAGACTTCAAAATTTTTTATTTTGTGTCTAGATAGCTACTATTAAAAAAATAGAATTTGTCCCAGGTAGAGCTAAAGCTAAACTGTACAGAAAAAAATATTACATGCCGTTTTGTTAGTTGGTTACAGAAATATACCCACAGACATCGAAAATTTTGTCTCTGAAGAACTACCCTCAAATATACATCCAAATGAAAAAAATGACGTGACGTTCCGTTCATGGCAATAACATATCAAGTTCAGCGCCATCTATCCATTGACGAGGGAAAACATAAAAAGAAAATCCCTCATTAGCTGAATAAATTAGAAACACTAGTGAGAAAAAATATGGAATCACAATTCATAAACTTGGAATTGATCCGGGAAAACTGCTTAGCTAAATAATGGTGATTTGAATAAATTTGCCATCAATTTAAATTTAACAGTGTTGAAACTTAAAATTGTACCAGTTGATTATTCTTAATTAGTTTTTAAGTACTCAATCGGAATCGGAGTTAGTGATTTTATATTTTTGCTCGCGAGTGTACCTATTTATAAGTGTTAACAACGACTTTAAAAAAAGGAGTATGTATGTATGTTTGTCCGCGAATATCTCGAGTTTGACTGAACCGACTTTGATGCGGTTTTCATAAAAGTATTCGTTAAATTCTGGAGAAGGTTTTCGTATATAACACTAATGGATATCCCGTGACGTTGCCCGCAAGGATCCGTTTTTGCTTTCTTCGATTGTAGATTTCAAAGTCTAATGTATGTTTGTCCTCAATTATCTCGAGTTTGGCTTAACCGATTTTGATGCGGTTTTCAGAAAAGTGTTTGTCATATTCTGGAGTTTTAAGTAATAACAATATACTAATGGATATCTTGTGACGTTCCTACCATAGATTGAATAATATTTAAACTAAAACTGGTGAAAAACAAATTTTGAAAAAAAAGTTTGTGAAACATAATTTTTCTTCCAGAAGTGTGTATGTCTTTTAGTGGCTTTGCTTTTTTACATTTTTTTTTGTTTCGTTTTGACGTCGGTTCCTTTTCTTTCTTTTTAGTTGACAAGAAATCCACTAGGAGTAAAACTGAACAAGTATTGTTCAAATTTGAGTATCATGACGGTGACATGTTAAAAATGATTATAAATTTAGTTAATGAACCACAGCATGTGAATACGACCGTGTATTTAAGAACAGACGAACGAGCGGGTAAGTTCTCTCTTCTCTTGTTGTTGTGTATAGTAAAACCCGTGGTAAAACAGTAAGACGGGGATGCGGGGTATGATGGGAAATACACAATACTAACTTGGCGCAAGCGCCAACAGACGAAATGACGTCCTGATGGCGCTTGCGCTACGTTCGTGTCCCGATTACACCTCACGTCCACACCCCGTCAAAACTTGTCAAGTTAAATACGCAACACAACCTTTTTGGCAGCTCCACATTAGTACCGTGAATGGCGTGAATTCACGCCGCGAATCGAGAATTCGCGGCACAATACCGACACTGATCGGGGAACAGGCGCGAACGCGCGTGAACCCCACGAAAACTATACACAATCTCGTTCGCGCCTGTTCACGGGGGTTCACGGCGGCGCTAGTGTGGAGCCGGCATTTCAGGTATTTTTTTAAATGCCCTGTATAACGCCATGTTGAACTTATGCCATATCATTTATTACAGATTCCAGAACTAGGAAGAAAATCACGGAATGCAATAATAATCTAAAAACATCAAAGTCTTGTAAGATCAATCATCGTTTAGATGAAGAACTACTGATCATACAACTTGAATTCTCTTCGAAGACTGGCTATTGTCCCAATAGAAAAATAGTGAAAGGGAATCGTGTAGGATAATTAAAGACAAAGAGTAATAACACCCCATGTAAGTAAAACTGGCACATAACGCGCAATTCAACTTTTTTATCTTTTTATTTAAGGATTTTTTTATACATAGTACATGTCAATTCCATCGTAACTAAACTACAGCTTGGCAATAAACAGTAGGAAACCGTAAGTCGCCACTGTGCTCTCGCTACCAGCACTTTGAATGATTTTATTTTTTTTCACTTATTACGTTAGTTTTATGGCACAATAATAAATCTAACAAACCTGCGGTCTTTGTTTACATCAAATATCAAAGATTTTAAAACGCTGTCAGCAATAAAAAAATTAGTTCCGTTTCAACCCGTTCTGGCCAAGCTGTAAGGTAAAACAAGTCAACATTTTTTCCATAGAAACTTTGTTGGGGTTTTACTCCACTATTTGACAAGGTATATCCAAAGTTAAACATGGTATCGTTTTGTCTCATTATGAATTTTGTCTGTACGGAAGCAGAATTGTAAAATATGAAGCTATTAAAAAGTTACGAGCTTCTAAAGATTCGTTTTTTTGCTAATTTTAACACAACTTTGGGTGTAAATTAGAAGCTAAAGAAGCATCAAATTTCCAAAACGAAGTCCACAGCTTTATCGAAAAATTTAATAAATTTTATTTGAAATTAATTGATGCAGTGGATTTTTCATAAAACCCCTTCTTCCAAAGTCTTTTTCATATTTTTTACGCGTGCCTTTTACTCTGAATGATCGTGCATCTCACTGAATAACGTTTTCCCCTGTTTTCTCCACGGGGGGATGACGCTCGCGCACACATGAACAATATGGCTCGATTTCAGGTGAAATATCATGGTTTTTGACCATACCTGCCAGTGAGTTCGAGCTCGCGAGTAGCGCCACCTTAACACACAATTAATAAATTCAACTTTTTTTTTCTTTTTATTTAAGGATTTTTTATACATAGTACATGTCAATTCCATCGTAACTGCAAAGTTCAACTTGCAGTGTATTTTACACACGTGCTTTTTCTTTATTTCACTTTTGCTTTAAACTCCAAATCGTTTCGATGAATGGCTTTACACACAGCAGCTATAATGTAAAGATGTACATTATAGCACGATACATCTCATTACATCTCCTGTTCTGCTGTGACCTTGTTTTTGACCTTGGACACCTTGATGATTTCCGAACGTTAAAAAAATGCTAATACACTTCTCATCAAAAAAATCGAAACACTTTCGTTTTTATTGTTTTTGTCCTAATTTTTTACAAAAGAGAATTAATTCCATGAAAAAAAAACATTACTGTGTAGCTGGCAGTTTGGTCATTACAGTAAATAAATCAAAATTCGAAATAATTTCATTTGTTTATCCTATAAATGAAATTAATCACTGTTTTGAGACAAATGTGTATTTATGGTTGGAGTACGTTTCTCGTTTAAAAACTAAAAATTAGCGCTTGTCTTTAAACTTTCTGTTTCTTATTTCATTTACTGTGACTTTGGGACGTCTGAAAAAACTTTTTTTTCTAAAACATATGGATACTGCGCCCGCAGAAGCCGCCCAAGTGGTGGCATTGCTGGATTCTGGACTTAGTCAGCGTGTTGTGGCTGCAAGATTGCATCTAAGCTTATCATCTGTTCATAGAGTCTACAAACGCTATCGGGAGACTGGTTCGTTCACGCGCCGTTCAGGATCTGGCAGGAATCGGGTCACTTCTGAGCGAGATGATCGATTTATTGTAACAACTTCTTTACGAAATCGACGCCTTAACGCTTTTCAACTGCAGCAGCAGCTTCGCGTTGTACGAAGAGTAGCTGTAAGTGACTCTACAATAAGAAGAAGGTTGAAGGAACGCGGATTGGCACCGCATAAGCCAGCGAATGGGCCGAAATTAACTGCAGACCATCGAAGAGCGCGCCTTAACTTTGCACGCGAGCACCTAACTTGGTCATACCTTGAGTGGAGCAAAGTACTGTTTTCTGATGAGTGTAAAATTATGCTGTATGGTAACGACGGAAGGAACAAGGTCTACAGAAGAGATGGAGAACGCTTTGCACAATGCTGCATTGAAGAAAAGGTCAGCTATGGTGGCGGTTCGTGGACGGTTTGGGGAGGAATCAGCGCCGACGGTAAGACAGAACTTGCCTTTGTGTCTGGGCCACGGCTGCCTGCACTAAACTCTCATCGGTACATCGAACAGTGTCTTGAACCTCATGTGATGCCCTATGCACATTTTATTGGCAACGACTTCATATTCATGCACGACAATGCTAGAGCTCACACCGCGGGCGTCGTACGAGATTATCTTACCGAAGTCGGTATCTCCATTATGGTATGGCCAGCAAGAAGCCCGGACATGAATCCCATTGAACATCTATGGGATGAATTAAAGAGACGAATTCGAGCAAGAGATCCAGCCCCAGAAACACTTAGCCAGCTGCAAAATGCAATCCAAGAGGAATGGGATAATATACCACAACATGTGATCGTGACTCTCATCCGATCGATGAAGAACCGTATGGAAGCAGTAATAAGAGCTCGCGGAGGGAACACAAGTTATTAAATAAACGTTTCTTACATTTTTTTTTCATTTACGCGTGTTGTTTTACCCATTTCCTTCATATTCCATACAGGGTAAAAATTACTCATTATACAAAATACGAAACCTATGAAGACTTAATTTGAATTTAGAACATTAACATTAGGATTTAAAAACCTCATACTACTCACTATTAAATGACATTTTACATTTATTCCTAAATATACACATTTTTCTGATAATCCTTATCAAATCATAAACTGCGAGGTGTTTCGATTTTTTTGATGAGAAGTGTATTTCACATAAAAGCATCTGCTACGCTACTTACAACTAAGTAGCTTGTTTATGAATTTATTATTATGAATCTTTAAGTTCATTAAACCGATAATATGAACGTCATTAAATTCTATTTAATTATTGTTTTATTTTATTATTACAGTTAGCGACATGTGCTTAACAAATGACCCGTGTACAGTTAAAGTGGATTTGGCAAACATTTGTAAGAATAAAGGTACGTCTGTCAATGTGCTAGATACTATAATATACATAATAAACCAAGGAGTTTAAAAAATAAGGAGCGCGAGTTCTTATTAGGTACTATAAAAACGATCCCAAATCCTTGGAAACGATCCATCCTTGAAAGAAATGAAAGGGACTGACACAGCATTCTGTTTCTTTCTAATAGAGTGTTCATGATACTACATTTTAAGGATAATATTATTTTTAAACTGAAAGTTCTTAAGGTATTACAAACGCAGCAGCGGCGCAGGGTGTAGAGTCTGCTAATTATTAGTCAGAATGGCGCCACAATGGCGTTTCAATTTTCGAACCATTTTTAACGCAGCAGTAAAAAATGGTTCGAATAAGCACTACAATTAAAACGCCATTGTGGCGCCATTCTGACTAATAATTAGCAGACTCGACACCCAGGCGTGGCGCGGGCGTGCGTTGTATAAAATATCAAAGAAGTGGCGTCGCAGCCGCATCACGCCCGCGCCTCGCCGCGGCCGCCGCCGCCGCCAGTCACCACTTCTATTTGTCCTGCGCCTAAAACACGATTGGTGTGCATAGGTCCTAAAAGAGATGGATCAAAGTAACTAAAATTGTTGTAAATTTAAACATCTGTTTAACACTTTGTTTAAAAAGTGTTTAACAGATGTTTAACCTTTTGTAGTGAGACTGAAAATGTTTATTTTATTGTAGACGAATCTACAGCCAGTAATTTAGATCTTGCTACAGATCTTGCTAATCGAAAGTCGCCTGAAGATTTAAATGAAAAAACAACTCACAAGAATGCTGAAAATTATGACGGTGAGTTTAAGAGGATCGTCTACCGAGCGCTCGTACATACTAAAAGAGAAAACGTTTTTCTGCCCCTTAATGTTATCCTATCTCAATGTTTTATTAGAATGCTTCTGACACAGTAAAAAACCAGGTTTGTAGATTTTCTTTTTTTCAAAATTTATATTAGTTTGAAAGTTACAGGCGCCTAAAAGTTACTATTTTTACGACAAAATCTTCATTGAAATAATACCTTTGTATTTTAAAAACAAAGAAGTTTTAGAAAAAAAACAAAACCTACAATACCTAGAATATAATATCTGAAATGATTGACGCCAGAATCTAATTTAATAGATTGGTCGTGATTTAGTGTGTGTCTGTGTGAAAAACGTTTTCTCCCGGGAGACAAATTTCATATAAAAAATACTTAGAGTCAGTCGCGAACTGCAACGCTCTCTATCGCACGATCGGGGGTTTTTCAACGCGCGAGAGGGACAGCACGAGTTTTTCTAATTATCAGACTTTACGGCACGGTTGGTGCAGTGGCTGAACGATCAACTACTACGCAGCGTGTCGTGGGTTCGATATTACGAATGTTAGTCTGACATCCAGTCTTACCATGGGGTATCGTTTTGCCCAGTAGCTGGGTTGTGGAGATCCGATAGGCAGTCGCTCCATGTAAAATCCTGATGTCCGCTGCATCTGGTTCAACTGGAAGCCGACCACAATATATGTAGTTGGGAAAAGGCAGGCAGATGATGATACGAATATTTGTCACATCAGTCACCACTTCTATTTGTCCCGCGCCTAAAACACGATTGGTGTGCATAAGTCCTAAAAGAGATGGATCATAATTAAAATTGTTGTAAATTAAAATTAAAAATTTAAACATCTGTTTAACACTTCGTCTAAAAAGGTGTTTAACAGATGTTCAACTTTTTGTAGTGAGACTAAAAATGTTTTATTTTATTGTAGACGAATCTACAGCCAGTAATTTTGATGTTGCTACAGATCTTGCTAATCGAAAGTTGCCTGAAGATTTAAAAGAAAAAACGACGCACAAGAATGCTGAAAATTATGACGGTGAGTTAAAAAACAGTTTTTACATAAAAGAGATGGATCAAAGTAACTAAAAATTGTTGTAAATTGAAATTAAAACTATAAAAATCTCTGTTTAACACTTTGTCTAAAAAAGTGTTTAACAGATGGTTTAACTCTTTGCAGTAAGACCTAAACGGCTTTATTACAAAACGTGGTATAACTTAGACTAAGCTTTAAACCAAAAATGATTTTTTGAATTTCGAACTTTATTTCTACTGTCGTAAAGTTATAAATACAAAACCCGAGTTTAGATCCCGGTGTGAGTTGTCAATGTGCATTTTAGAATTTTATAGCAGTTGGAATAAAGTTCGAAATTCAAAAATTGATTTTTGATTTAAAGCTTGGTCTAAGTTAAACCACGTTTTGTAATAAAGCCATATATGTTTATTTTATTGTAGACGAATCTACAGCCAGTGATTTTGATCTTGCTACAGATCTCGCAAATCGAAAGCCACTTGAAGATTTAAATGAAAAAAAAACTCACAAGAATGCTGAAAACTATAACGGTGAGTTTAAAAGCTGTTTAAACATAGCCTTATTAGTCGGCTTTACGGCACCGTTGGTGCAGTGGCTGAGCTATCAACTGCTACGCAACGTGTCGTGGGTTCGATATTAAGAATCAATCAAATCAAATCGTTTATTTCAACTAGGCCAATTACAGGCACTTATGAATTGTCAAAAGACATTTAAAATAAAACAAGTACAAAAATTGTTATGGTGCTACAGTCCCAGTCACAAGACATAAAAACTGTGAAAGTACCGTAGGTGCTCATTCCAAAGCGTAGATCTCTATGGAGAAGAATGAGCAAGAAACTCCATGGACATTCTTTTTCAATCGCCAAAATTATTACAGATCTTTTGTTACATCATTCATCATCAGATGGTAGATTATGTGAGAAAGAATGTTAGTCTGACAACCAGTCTTACCATGGGGTATCATAATGCCCAGTAACTGGGTTGTAGAGGTCCGATAGTCAGTCGCTACATGTAAAATACTGATATTCAGCTGCGTCTCATTCGACTGGAAGCAGACCACAATATAGTTGGGAAAAGGCAGGCAGATGATGATACGAATATTTGTCACAGTCACCACTTCTATTTGTCCCGCGCCTAAAACACGATTGGTGTGCATAAATCCTAAAAGAGATGGATCAAAGTAACTAAAATTGTTGTAAATTAAAAATTTAAACATCTGTTTAACACTTCGTCTAAAAAGGTGTTTAACAGATGTTCAACTTTTTGTAGTGAGACTAAAAATGTTTTATTTTATAGTAGACGAATCTACAGCGAGTAATTTTGATCTTACTACAGATCTTGCTAATCGAAAGCCACCTGAAGATTTAAATGAAAAAACGATTCACAAGAATGCTGAAAATTATGACGGTGAGTTAAAAAACAGTTTTTACATAAAAGAGATGGATCAAAGTAACTAAAAATTGTTGTAAATTGAAATTAAAACTATAAAAATCTCTGTTTAACACTTTGTCTAAAAAAGTGTTTAACAGATGGTTTAACTCTTTGCAGTAAGACTTAAACGGCTTTATTACAAAACGTGGTTTAACTTAGACCAAGCTTTAAACCAAAAATGATTTTTTGAATTTCGAACTTTATTTCTACTGTCGTAAAGTTATAAATACAAAACCCGAGTTTAGATCCCGGTGTAAGTTGTCAATGTGCATTTTAGAATTTTATAGCAGTTGGAATAAAGTTCGAAATTCAAAAATTGATTTTTGTTTTGAAGCTTGGTCTTAAGGGGGATGCTCCAACCAGCCCGCGAAATTCAAATATTTTTACGTTTTTTGCAATTTGCAGGCCAGTGACATGTTGTAACTTTATAAATATATGTGTTGCGGTAATAACAAGTATAATTTTAAATATAAAAATTATCAAAAAAATCGCTCCATCAGCTCTCACATAGAAAAGCTGCATCTTGTAAAAATCTCCGAAATCTAACTTCGATGCACCTTTTCTATGTGAGAGCTGATGGAGCGAATTTTTTGATAATTTTTATATTTAAAATTATACTTGTTATTACCGCAACACATCTATACTAATATTATAAAGAGGTAAAATTTGTTTGTAAGTTTGTAAGTTTGTAGGTTTGTAAGTTTGTAAGTTTGTATGTAGGGGGTAATCTCCGGAAGTAATGAACCGATTTTAAAATTTTTTTCACTGGTAGAAAGCTACATTATCCGTGAGTGCTATAGGCTATAAATTATAACGATATCATGCATATTAGCCGAAATATCTCAATTTTTGTCTAGCCGGGCGGAAAAAAATTGCTCTTCCAACACAGTTATTAGCATGCGCTGCCTTAACAGTTGTATATAATTGAAAACAATGTATGGAAAAAATGTCCGCTTGGAATAGTTCTACAATAAAGTCCGCGACACCATATTTTTATCTTTTATATTTTAGCAGATATAGTAGCTTTTATGAGTTAAAAAAGTTATTTTCGACGTACTTGCTTTTGGACGATTTTTTACACAACAAAATATTAAACCTTATCAAAAAAAAATATTATTATGATCACAAGAACATCATAGAGACACGATTTGCCCCAAATAGTATGTCAATTGGTTAAATAGTTTCGAAGATAACATAAAATTACTAAATCGCAAAATGCCGCCGTCCATTCACGAATCGCATTAGAACATGCTTTGTACGGACGTTTTATCCATTTACGTATAGATGGCGTTGTGAAATTACGAGTTGGTCTTTAAAATTGTTTTGGTTGCTCGGTTTCTTAAAGCACAAATAGGTACTACTTCGTTCTCATTCTTCGAGTTCGAAGCTGTGGTATTTCTGTTTTTGGGATATCTGAAAGTTTCAACGATTGTTTATCATGCCAAAAAGGAAATCACAACATTCCCGTCAGACATCCCAGACAAGAGCAGATCCTGCCGGGGTTGCGAGACAGACATATACCGCGACTCCGGCACACAAAGGGCTACCGAAGGACACCGTGTGTTTTAGTCAGTACAAGACTGACAGTCCCGCCCTGCCCGGGGTGGGAGGACTCATTTGATGATTTTGCCACTTAACAAAAAAGAAAAAAAGACAAGAGCAGATCGAGTACGCCGTACGGAAGAGTCTGCTCTTGAAAATCATCAGCGCCTCTAGAGGAATAGAGAAAATATTTCGCATGCACACGCTGGGGAATCTAGCTCCGAGCGTTTACAGCGGCTAGCTAACCAAAGCTGGAGAACATCGCAGGTGGTCGAGGATCTAGCGCTGAATGTGCGCAGTGTCTCAGTGATTTAAGGCAGCATGTCTCTGCAACAAGGGATAGGGAGTCTAGCGCTGAGCGCTCGCAGAGGCTCGCTAGCGAAAGCGCGAGAACATCGCAGGCCCGCACTCCGGAATCTAACACTGACCGTGCGCAGCGTATCAGTGATTTAAGGCAGCATGTCTCTGCATCAAGGGATGGGAAGTCTAGCGCTAAGCGCTCGCGGCGGCTCGCTAACCAAAGACTATGAACATCGCAGGCCCGAGCTAGGGAATCTAGCGCTGAACATGCGCAGCGCCTAACAACAAAAAGACAGTGGGCAGTTACAGCATAGTCAGTACAACATACAATAAAAACAAAACCCTCCTTTTGGCAGTCAGGTCAAATAAATTATAGCAGAAGTACTAAACGAACCACACTCATAATTTCATCACACGTTAAAATATTGACTGCCCAACGAAGTGGGCACGGGTCAGCTAGTATATTTATAAAGTTACAACATGTCACTGGCCTGCAAATTGCAAAAAACGTAAAAAAATTTGAATTTCGCGGGCTACATCGAAGCAATCACCTTAAGTTAAACCACGTTTTGTAATAAAGCCATAAATGTTTATTTTATTGTAGACGAATCTACAGCCAGTAATTTTGATCTTGCTACAGATTTTGCTAATCGAAAGCCACCTGAAGATTTAAATGAAAAAACAACTCACAAGAATGCTGAAAATTATAACGGTGAGTTTAAAAACAGTTTAAACATAGCCATAAGAGTGGTCGGCTTAACGGCACCGTTGGTGCAGGGGCTGAGCTACCAACTGCTATGCAACGTGACGTGGGTTCGTTATTTAGAATCAATCAAATCAAATCAAATCGTTTATTTCATATGAATTGTCAAAAGACATAAAATAAAACAAGTGTAAAATAGTTATGGTGCTACAGTCCCAGTCACAAGACATAAAAACTGTGAAAGTACCGTATATAGGTGCTCATTCCAAAGCGTAGATCTCTATGGAGAAGGATGAGCAAGAAACTCCATGGACACTCTTTTTCAATCGCCAAAATTATTACAAAACTTTTGTTACATCATTCATCATCAGATGGTACCTACATTGTGTGAGAATGAATGTTAGTCTGACAACCAGTCTTACCATGGGGTATCGTAATGCCCAGTTACTGGGTTGTAGAGGTCCGATAGGCAGTCGCTCCATGTAAAATACTGATATCCAGCTGCATCTGGTTCGACTGGAAGCCGACCACAATATAGTTGGGAAAAGGCTAGGCAGATTATGATACGATTGTTTCCGTGTCCTAGAAGGTGAAGGTTATTCCGCGACCCTTTGGCTACCCCTGGATTTGACCCAGAACTTAGTGCATGAAAGATAAGGACCTGTTTCAGTACTAACCAAAGTTTTTTTTTTCCAGAAAATGTTGAAGAACAGAAGTCTTCAAACAAGTTGATATACATTATATTACCCGTGATAGGCGCGAGTCTTATTATATTGGTGATATTTTTCTTTAAAAAATATAGGAATTCGCAACTTGTCCACTCAACGGAATTGAATACTTATGTAAGTACTACTCCTTTCCGTCCCTACTCCTCCACTATTCTTTTCTGATTAATTTCGTTGCAGGATCCAAGACAGGTAAATTCATTCTCCGGGACACGTCGAGCTTCATTGTCTCGGCGCTTTTCTGGTGGTTGCCACTGTTGATTCTGGCTTTCCGGAGTTGCAGTGGTTTGGGAATAGTTCGGTGGATTTGTCACATATACAAAAATAAGTACATACTAGCTTTTACCCGCAACTAAGCTCGCATCAATTAGAATTACACATTCAATTCGCAACGTACCGGCACGCCGCAATCACGGCGGTAAGACTCTCCTTTGAGGCGCAATCACGGCGGTAAAGAAAGAAGAAAGAAAGAAAAAACGTTTTTTAGGTAACCGCGGTGGTACACACAATATAAACAAATAAATGAAAAAAGAGAGAAAAAAAAAAACAAGAGTGTAAAACATTAGGCATACAACGAAATATACCTACATAAAATTATAACATTGTGTGTCCCACGGCTACGTCAAATGGGTCCAGTTCAGCGAAATATCGAGTAGCTAGTACTCGACGCTGGTTTTCAACTGGACCTGGAGTGCCTGGAGAAGCGCAAGGGCGTCCACACCTTCCACCTGACGCAGATCCTCCAGTTTTCCGTGTCTGACTGGAAAAGAGGGATCGCCCAGAGGACACGGTGGAGCATACGATGCAAGTTTCTCTCACTTCGGCAGAGCATCACCGTGTCCTCACGACGGCGATAGGCGGCGACCTCTCGCGCCCGGCATTGGTCAAGGCTACACTGTGGGGAGAGACGGGCTAGGAAGCAGTCACCTCCTTCTGCAAAGCAGTCATGCTAGCGAAGGTGGACCCAGTTGCCGCGGGAGACGTCCACGCCTATATGGAAAATATTTACCTATTATTAGCCTATTATGGCAATCGCTATCGGATGCATGGATCATCGAAAGCGCGTCGTTTTCGACACGCGGTTCGAAGAGCTGTCAGCAAGATTTTTAAACATAAAATAATAATAATAGGTATATTATATTCCACAACTATCACACAACGCCATCTAGTCCCAAACTAAGCAGAGTTTGTGTTATGGGTAATACACAACTGATAAACATACTTATATCTAAATAAATCAATAATAAAGATAAAATACACCAAGACACAGAAAAAATGATCGTGCTCATCACACAAACATTTGTCTTGGGTGGAAATCAAACCCGCAACCTCCGGCATAGTAGTCAGGGTCACTAACCACTAGACCAACAGGCCTGTCATATTGTTCATTGTGCTCTTTTCCAGGCCACGGCAAATGAAGTTTTATATGCAGATCTCAGCTTGGTACAAGGGACCACTGACCCACCGAGACGGGAGGAGGAATCACCATATGCTGAAATAATTGGAGTGATGAGACCCGACGGAAACATGAAAAAGTAGTACCAAGACGAATCATAAATGCCTGTCTGGGCATGTACCCAGGTCCGGGTCCCCTTAAACCTTCGCATCCTGACTTCCTGTAAATATCATTAAATAAAAAACATCATTTTTTTTTAAGTCTATATTTGTATAAACAATCAGTTAATGTAAAACATAACGTTTCCTGGCGGTATGCTTTATAGTGAATAAATTAAACTTGGCTTGTTTTTGCATTCTTCATGAAGCTCATAGTCAAACAGTGTCAAGGACCTCCAATAGATAAAAGGTGAACCTGATAACTCAGTCTATGCTGCGATGTAGCTCAGTCTATGTTTCGACGTAGCTCAGTATATGTTACGATGTAGCTCAGTCTATGTTTCGATGGAGCTCAGTCTTTATTACGATGTAGCTCAGTCTATGATACGTACGTACGTAGTTCAGTCTATGCTGCGATGTAACTCAGTACCTATAAAATATGTTTCGGCGTAGCTCAGTCTATATTACAACGTAGCGTAGGTAAATAATAAATATATAATATAATAATTAAATTGTTTATTTAATAAAAAGGGACATAATTTACAATAATGGTATCTTAACAATTACAATAGAGCACAGTTGCTTATTTGCCTGAACTAAGTAGAACTTGTGCTTCAGACAAAACAGTACAGTATTTTTTTTTTTTATAAAGTAATAGGTAAATAAATTAACAATATATAGCACTAAAATAAAACTTACATAACATAAAAGTAAAAGGTAAAACAGAGTGTTGGCAGATTATTTGTCGACCAACAGTAAATCTTCAGTCTGTGCATATGCAATATTACGCAAGAATGCAATAACAGTTTGTTTACAATTAAAATAATTCAATTTATAGACGCTTAGAATTCTATTTACCCTGTTGTACAAAAATGGACCTAAAAATGTAAAGAATCTTTCCATAAAGACATTCCTGGTTGCATTGGAACTGCACACTACATCATTCCGTCTCTTATTGGTATTGTCAGCATTGTATGAGAGCATAGTATGCTGTTTTAATACGACTTGTAAAATGAAAAGCTGGCGGACAGTTAGTACGTTACAGGATTTATATAGCTGATCTGTGGGAAAGAAAAAGGGATGGAAGTTCGCGACCTTTAAAATAGCTCTTTGAGCTCTTTCAAGAGGAAGCAAGATAGTTTTTGAAGCGCCGCCCCATGATGTTATACAGTATTGAATAATAGATTGACATAGGGCCATATAAACTTGTGTTATTAGTTTTGAATCAGCAAAAGATCTGATTTTTTTAAAGACATATATAAGCTTGCGCACTCTTTTCACAAGACTTTCAATATGATGTCTAAAAGTGAGTGTGTCGTCAATTATTACCCCGAGGTATTTAATATTACGGGTGCTAAGGATGAGTGGACAGTCACACATGTGAATTGGAGTTTTATTACATTGATGAGCGTATATATGAAAGGTAGCAGTGATAGGTTGAGGCTTTCGCATAGAAATAAATGCTACGACGTAGCTCAGTCTATGCTACCACGTAGGTCAGTCTATCCTACGATGTAGCTCAGTCTATGCTACGACGTAGCTCAGTATATGTTACGATGTAGCTCAGTCTATGTTCGACGTAGCTCCAGTATAATTATGGACGCTTACCATAAAACTACCTATTACCACACTGCAAGGCTCCGATCCATCGTAGAAAACGTTATATTATAGGTACAGGGTGATTTTTTCAACTGGGCGCGGATGGCTATATCTGAAACTATCGAGGAATATCGAAAAATGTTGTTGTTGGTCCCACCTTAGGTGAAACAAACGGGACTGTGCGCGGGACTAACGAGTTGCCGTGACCTTAGAACGTAAAAGGCTATTGTAGGACACAGTGGAATTAGTCATTACAAGTCCACAGTCCGCTCTGTCCTGGGTGGTAGGACTCATTTGAAGATTTTACGACGCTAAAAACGCACAAGCTTTATAAACGCGAAAACGTTAATAAAACCAAACTTCTTATTTAAACAATTATATTTGAACTTAACACTAAAAACTATTCTTTTTCCATAATTTCCGGTAAATCTCTATCACTTTCTTGATCAAAGTAATCTTCTGGTATGACGTAGTTTTCGGGCGGTCGCATAGGACCGTACATCTTAACTTCTTTATCCGTCTCCCTCTGAACATCTCCCTTCTCTTCTGTTCTACTCTCTTCTGAACTGGACTCTTTCTTTGTCGTTACTGATTCTGAATCATCATCAGAATCGACTTCTTCTACGAATTCTGATTCTTCTTGTCTTACTTCTTTTCGTATTTTTGTTTTTTTCTCCGTGTCTTCTTTCAGTCTTATTCTAAAAAAAAAAAGTTGAAATAATTTAAGTTATCAAGGAATATCTAGGTCGAGACTCACGAATTACCGTGACCCTGGAACGTAAAGGGCTATCGAAGTACGAGTCTGACAGTTTCTCCCGCTTTGGCCTGGGTCAGCCTACATTTGATTTTTTTTTAAGTGGTAAAATCATAATAATAGTCCTCCCACCCCGGACAGGGCGGGAGGGATTGTCAGACTTGTACAACCCGGGCGCAATAACTTGACACCTGACTCGAAACTCGATCTCGCTCCCGCTACAGACATTTCGGGGTAGCGGAGGGGGATCGAGTTACGAGCCAGCAGGCGTAGCATGGCGCCGTAGAAAGGGGTTTTGTCGACGCAGGAATAGACAAAATGACAGAACGTAGAAATAATTTTAACGTTTTAAGCATGGTAATGTAAAAATTAAGGAAAATAAACGTTCTTTTGTTCAATAGTGTACGAATGGTGTCATTTTTGTGCAAAAAAACAGTCTATTTGTGTATTAATAACGATGAAATAACTTTGTCTTTTTTTGGTAGAATAGAGATAGAATCGCCACGCTACGTGTGCAGGTGTCAAGTTATTGCGCCCGGGTTGTACTGACTAAAATCCACGGTGTCCTTCAATAGCCCTTTATGTTCCGGGGTCACGGTAATGAGATAAGTCTCGCGACCCCGGCAGGCTTTGGCCCTCTAGCTCTTTAGATCTCTTTGAGGCACGTGTGGAACACAACGCGCCGTCGACCCGGGCATGGTCCATGGTCGGACAGCGAGTTGCCCTTTACTCGACGCCCGCATGCCTCCGCATGATTTTACCACGAAAAAAAAAACACTTTTTTATGATTTTACCACGCTAAAAAAACCTGTTTTTTATGAGTTTATCACGCTAAAAAAAAAGTGTCCTGTGTTGTGTCCTCACCTCTTCCCATAGACCACAGAGTTGGCTTGTTTGATGGGTAGTTTGTCATCTTTCTTGAGCAGCGGCGGCAGGTGAGCCGGCCGGGCCAGTTCCGCCAGCCGCTGGATCTTTGATAGCTCAGCTTTCAACTTCTGAATACCCATCTGTTGGATAACAATAGTAGATTAGTAGCCAAGGACTGTAAGGCATGTTTCCAGAACATTCGACCAACTTCTATAGTTGGTGCCAGTTAAGATGGCAATAGCGGTCATTGACCTTTACCTAATAAGTCCTCGTATAGTGACATAAGATAAGAATTTGCATTTTTTTGTGAAATGATAGTGTTAACTTGTGAGTCTTAAATATAAAAAAAATATAAAATCATAGGTATAGGTGAAATATTTTTACCATTAAGACATTTTATGAATACTAAAGTACCTACTTATATCCTTACAATTTATACTTATTAATTTATTCGGTATTTTATAAAAAATCTAATTCTGAGCATAATTATGTCATTATACGAGGACTTATTAGGTAGGGGTCAATGTCCGCTATTGCCATCTTAACTGGCACCAACTATACTGGGTCCGGCCAGTGTATAAACAGGGCGCCGATTGGCGACCTAAGGCAGTTTGGTTTTGACAACGATCGAGGCGACTCGAAGTGAACTCGAAGCGATCTCTAAGTGACTTACGTTGTGATTAAGTGTGTGTTTATGTGTTGAGTAGTGTTAAGCGTTTGTTTTAATTAGTGATTCGTGTGTCAATAAAATTTATTCAGTTTTAATTGGTGTTAATTAACTTAACTACCCAGCTCGTAACAGTATAATGATTGACATGATAAAAGAATCAATCGTTTTTTTTGGCATACTGCAATAGCTAGTCTCAAATATGTATTTGTGTGTTCCAAATATGTTATGTGTGTGTATTTATTTACTTAAAAAATTGTAATTTCAAAACATTGTGAAACGTTTTTGAAAAAGAGTAAGTATGGAGTTTCTTGCCCATTCTTCTCCATACAACCTACCTTTGCGAATGGGTGTAGAATCAATCCCTTCCCTTCCTATTTCCTTTAAATTTAATAATCGACGTTTAAAAGTGCCTCACTGATGGCCTATTTAAAATAAATGATTTGACTTTATAAGTGACAAAAGGAACCGCAGTTGGCATTTGTAACAATTATAATTTTTAGTCCGTATTAACTTTAATTAAAATGTTAATAATAAAAAAGAAGAAAAGTATACAATTAAGAAAAAATTTTTAGAACATGTTAAGTACTAAAAACAATTTGCAAAGTTGATCAAATATTTACTATTTGTGTGTGTGTGTCTGTAGGTGTGTGAGTGTGTGTGTGTGTTTCTGTGTGTGTAAGGTAGTGTGTCATGTTATGAGTGATTAATAGAATAGGTAAGATTTTTGATTTGTTGAGTGGGTTGTATAGCAACAGTTTCAAACACGATTAAAATCCTACCTTTGTTTTCGAGATCTCGGCTTTCTGCGCCATGCTGTGTCCCTGCTTGCTGAGGCTGCTCATGTACTGGTCCAGTTCATCCACATCCTCGCTGTTCTGCTGACTCTTGACCGCTGAAGATCGAAGCCTCTCCAGCGTTCGCTCTTCGGTAGAGATTTTGTTCTCAATTTCTGATATTTCTTTTAGCTGTAACAATCAAATATGAGAAGCTTAGTAATTGGGTATTTTATTTGGAAATTTAATCAGTCAGGGTGCTTGTACACGGCTCATTTAACCCGCGCAAGTGACTCAACATGCTCAAGCTACATGCGCCGTGTGTAAGCACCCCGCGTTTAGCTTGATCAAGTAGCTTGCGCATGTTACTCGCGCGGGTAACCCGCATCTTTACTTGCGCGGGTTACATGCGCCGTGTACAAGCACCCTCAGCTAGTATTACGTCAACCAAAATTAAATTAATAATCAGAAATAAAAATTACTAATTAGTTTTAAATTCACATCCACCAGCAAGGTGGACAGACGACCTTATAAAGGTCGCCGGAAGACGCTGGATGCAGGTCGCGTCCAACCGGTATTATGTGGAGATCTAAAGGGGAGGCCTATGTCCAGCAGTGGTTCAGACCTATGGCTGAGATGATGATGATGATGATGATGAGTCACGGTTAGATGTAGATAATGACTGGGCTAAATCATTGACAAGTAAAACCAAGTACCCACTATAATTTATATTTTAACAATATCAACATCATCATCATCAGCCGGAAGACATCCACTGCTGAACATAGGCCTCCCCATAACATAGGTCACCATGAGAGAACTTTTCTTCCCCATCGGTTGTCAGTTCTACGAGCGATGTGGCCTGCCCATTGCCACTTCAACTTGCAAATTTTATGAGCTATGTCGGTGACTCTGGTTCTTCGCCGAATGTCCATATTCCGGATTTTATCCCGCAAAGAAACTCCGAGCATAGCTCTTTCCATTGCTCGTTGAGTGACTCTTAGTCTCTCTAAAAGGCCAGCATCAGCATCAACATAACATACCCGAATTGGAAATTAGGAATTTCGAGAATTTTCCATTTTGAGAATGAGGCTTTTAAAGAATTTGTCATTTTGAGAATAGGCTAGTTGCCCAAAAAAATGTAATTAGTCCGTCTTTTAGATTATTCAAAAATAAGGGACACGTATTTTTTTATTTGTAAATTAGACCAAAAATGACAAAGATATAGCCTATTAGTTACGTGTGACGTCACGATGCGTGGCATTTTTCGCGCAGAGTGACGTCACAGGTAACTTAAATAGGCTATTATTTTTGTTCTTTTAGTTTAATCGAAAAAAGAAAAAATACGTGTCCAATATTTTTTTATGATCTAAAATACGGACTTTTTTTTTTTTTTAACGTGGTAAAATCATCAAATGAGTCCTCCCACCCCGGGCAGGGCGGGAGGGACTGTCAGACTTGTACTGACTAAAATCCACGGTGTCCTTCAATAGCCCTTTATGTACCGGGGTCACGGACACGAAAATACGGACTAAATAGAATGTAATTATTTTGACTCTGGAAACTACCCTATTAAGCTTTTCGAGAATTTTCCATTTTGAAAATCAAGCTTTTAAAGAATTTGCCACTTTGGGAATCAGTCTTTTTGCGCCTAAGTGATCTAACTCACCAAGTCGTCATATGTCCTAGGTTTATCGTGGTCCCTCTCGACAGCTCCCAACTTCTGCATGCGCATCTTCCGTTTCCGCTCGACGCTGCCAGTCCTGTCCAGGAACGTATCTTCATCAGAGTCGTAAAAGTCATCAGCAGACCAATCACGTTCTTTCCGTCGACGGGATTCTGAAATGGAAACGAAGTTTTACAAATATTCATCATCATCATCATCATATCAGCCGTAAGACGTCCTCTGAGCCTGTAGCCAAACCTCAAGCGACAATCGTTGACGTTCAGCAGTCGCTAATACATTTTCAACCTTATACCCCTTCGCTTAAAGTTGAAAATCTAGCAAATACTGCTGAGCGATAGCAAACGAAACAAACGAAAACGATCTGTAATCTTTGATAGATTGTCAACTTTATGCAATGGGGTATAAAGTTGAAAATGTATTAGCGACTGCTGAACGTTAGCGATTGTCGCTTTCCGTTTGGCTACAGACTCTGCTCTCTGCTCTGCCTCTTGATTTTGAAGAGATCGTGGCTAAATAATTACAATCGCACAGACCGATCTTCCGGGTTAAGCCGCGCTTGCCGAGGCTGGTCTGTGGATGGGTAACAATCTGTCACAGCGAGTTTCCACCGTGACTCGGAAAGCACGTAAAGCCGTTGGTCCCG
Source organism: Agrotis segetum (assembly GCA_036375495.1). Taxonomy (NCBI): domain Eukaryota; kingdom Metazoa; phylum Arthropoda; class Insecta; order Lepidoptera; family Noctuidae; genus Agrotis; species Agrotis segetum. The sequence continues at coordinate 199,680 of JAQSVV010000197.1, read as the reverse complement.
GCTGTCATTTATAGATCTTTGGCAGTCGTTACTGTTAGTCAGAAGCTTATAAGTCTGACAACCAGTCTTACCATGGGGTATCGTATTACCGTATTATAGGCCTGTCGGGTGCAGGCCTCCAACGCGCACGCCACCACGGCCTCCTTCAATGGCCAGCTCCCTCACTCACCATGCCTGGCCTGCCTCAGCAGCCCGGCCCGGTCCAGCACCCTGCAGGCCTCCAGCGCGCACGCCACCACGGCCTCCTTCAATGGCCAGCTCCCTCACTCACCATGCCTGGCCTGCCTCAGCAGCCCGGCCCGGTCCAGCACCCTGCAGGCCTCCAGCGCGCACGCCACCACGGCCTCCTTCAATGGCCAGCTCCCTCACTCACCATGCCTGGCCTGCCTCAGCAGCCCGGCCCGGTCCAGCACCCTGCAGGCCTCCAGCGCGCACGCCACCACGGCCTCCTTCAATGGCCAGCTCCCTCACTCACCATGCCTGGCCTGCCTCAGCAGCCCGGCCCGGTCCAGCACCCTGCAGGCCTCCAGCGCGCACGCCACCACGGCCTCCTTCAATGGCCAGCTCCCTCACTCACCATGCCTGGCCTGCCTCAGCAGCCCGGCCCGGTCCAGCACCCTGCAGGCCTCCAGCGCGCACGCCACCACGGCCTCCTTCAATGGCCAGCTCCCTCACTCACCATGCCTGGCCTGCCTCAGCAGCCCGGCCCGGTCCAGCACCCTGCAGGCCTCCAGCGCGCACGCCACCACGGCCTCCTTCTTCTTCCCTCTATGGATCACCTCCGCTACCACCGGGTTGCCGCGAGCGTCATCTATTGGTAACTCGACTCTAAGGATAAGGAAATAGGTAACGTTTTTTATTTTACTCTATTTAGTTTAAATATTCCACCCGAATTCTTGTCAAGAACATCATTCTCTTACATGTGCACTAGAATTTTGTAATCCTTCGCACCGGTAATTACATCGCTCATGTACACAATCTATATATATAAAAGCAAAAGGTCACTCACTCATAGGACACGAAAGCTCGGAAACTACCAGTGCTAAGGGTTCCAAATTTTGCACTGGGGTTCTTTTAAGGACGTAGGTACCCGCTAAGAACGGGTTTTGCGATATTACGCCCCTAAGGGGTTGTTTTTGGGGTTGACAGTTTGTATGAAACTTTTTTGCTACAAGTACTAGGAGTTTCAAACTTTGCATGCGGGTTCTTTTTAAGACGTAGGTGCTACTTTAGAAAAGGGTTTTTCGAAATTCGACCCCTAAGGGGTTGTTTTTGGTGTTGAAAGTTTGTTTGAAACTTCGTTATTACACGTGCTAGGAGTCTCAAATTTTGCATGGGGTTTGTTTTTAAGACGTACGCACTACCCTCAACGGGGTTTTTCGAAATTCGACCCCTAAAGGGTTGTTTTAGGTGTTGATAGATAGAGGTCTCAAATTTTGCATGGGGCTTCTTTTAAGGACGTAGGTGCTCATTATGACAGGATTTTGCGAAATTTCACCTCTAAGGAGTTATTTTGGGGTTGATAGGTTGTATGAAACTCTCGAAATTCTCGAAATTCAACCCCTGTGGGGTTGTTTTTGATGTTGGTAGATACAGGTTTAAAATTTTGCATAGGGATTCTTTTAGGACGTAGGTACTCACTAAGATGGGATTTTGAAAATTTCACCCCTAAGGGGTTGTTTTTGGGGTTGATAGGTTGCATGTAACTTCGTTACTACAAGTGCTAGAAGTCTCAAATTTTGTATGAGATTTATTTTTAGGACTTCGATGCTTACTATGACGGGGTGATTCAAAATTTGAACTCTAAGGGGTTGTTTTTGATGTTGTTAGATACAGGTTTCAAATGCATGGGGATTCTTAGAAGGACGTAGGTGGTCACAATGACGGGACTTAGTTAAATTTCACTTCTAAAGGGCTGTTTTTGAGGTTGATAGTTTGTATGAAACTTTATTACTACAAGTACTAGGAGTTTTTAATGTTTCACCGGAAGGTTCTTTTACGACGTAGGTGCTACTTAAGGCGGGATTGTGACGTGAAATTCCCCCCCTAAGGGGTACTTTTTAGCTTCAGAGTTTGTATGAAACTTCGTTACTACAAGTGCTACGAGTCTCAAATTATCCCAGGGGTATATCTTTAGGATGTAGGAGCTTATTAAGCTGGGATGTTGCGAAAACCGACTGTTAAAGGGATATTTGTGGTCGAATGAGAGAGAATAGAATTTTAGTTGATTTAGATTTTCTAAAAGTATTGCATATAGAGGGTGGCCGTAGAAGAAATTCACAGAAAGCAAAGCTCTAAATAAGCGCGGACGAAGTCGCGGGGGAATTGCTAGTAAGCTAATAAAATTAAATATCTCAAAAATTACTGAACCGATCTTGATGAAACTTGCAGTATTCCCTAAGTTAAATGATACCTAGTACAACAACAAAATAATTACTTATATCCATATGGGTACTAGACAACTGATAGACATACTTATACATTTCTAAATACATAGATAAATTACACCCAGACACAGAACAAATGATCGTGCTCATCACACACAATTTGTCCTGGGTGGGAATCGAATCCACGACCTCCGGCATAGCAGTCAGGGTCTCTAACCACCAGACAAACAGGCCTGGGCATGCGGGCAGCGAGTAAAGGGCAACTCGCTGTCCGACCATGGACCGTGCCTGGGCCGACGGCGCGTTGTGTCCCACGCGCGCCTCAAAGAGCTTCAGCATAATGACGGGCCCAAAGCCTGTCGGGGTCGCGGGATTATTTCTTTACCGTGACCCCGGAACATAAAGGGCTATTGAAGGACACCGTGGATTTTCGTCAGTAGAACCCTGACAGTCCCACCCGCCCTGCCCGGGGTGGGAGGACTCATTTGATGATTTTACCACGTTAAAAAAAAAAAACCGGCCAAGTGCGTGTCGGGCCACGCACAGTGTAGGGTTCCGTAGTTGCCCATCAAAATACTTATGCGAACTAACTAAACTAATTCGCTGAATTTAATTTTAAAAAGAAGAATTTTCAAAACCGGTCCAGGAGTCTTTGAGAAATCGGGGAAAATACATAAGGAAAAAGATTACAACGAATTTAGAACCTCCTCCTTTTTTTGAATTTAGTTAAAAATAGTTGACGATAAAACCTACCTATCCCCAAAAAACATACCTATAAAAGCTGTAAAAATAAAGTTGACAAACTTACATTTGCAGTTGTCTCCGATACATTTTGTTTAAGAAAATATGATTCCAAGTACATTTTATAAGTTGGTCGTCTATTACTCGTAAAGTTGTAAAGCCTACTTAGTCATGATAATTTTCTTTTAAACTTCGTTATATATACTACTATTGTGAATTTTTTCACACCCCCAAACATAACCGTTTAGCTGGTAGAAGGGGGGGACACTCGAATCGAGCAAAATTTAGCACTTTAGAGCTTAATATTTCACAAACGAATTTTTTTATCAAAAAGCTGTCAATGGAAACTATCATTATTTTTTAAAGAGCTATTTAATGATACCCCACACTTAGGGGAACGCGAGAAAAAAAAAATCCTCACTTTACGTGTAAGTACTGGAGGTACCCTAAAAAAAAATATTTTACGAGATTTTATTTTACCACTTTTTCGGCACAACAAATCCGTATATTTACACCAAATTACAGCTCTCTAGTACTGTGCGTCTTTGAGCTAAACTGCGGACAGACGGACGGACGGACGGACATGGCGAAACTATAAGGGTTCCTTGTTGACTACGGAACCCTAAAAATGGTGGGGCTGTGCGGCTTCACTGGTTTTCTATACATTTTAAACTCCACGCCATATCTCCTTCTTTAAGATATCTGTGGGCCTGTCAAATAACAGAGTATGTTACCTGCACATGAACTGCCCCACGCCCCTCTCGTCACAATGATACGTGAGCTCATGACCCTCGCGCTCGAAGTAGCCTCGCAGCGTCTTCTTAGGGTCTTCCAGGTACAACTCCTCGTTGGCAGTCGCCGCGTATGGGTTTTCCGCCAGATCTGGTTCTTCTTCGGCATCCTCGCCTGAGGAATATACGAAGAATGATGAGAATAAGGGTGCTTATATACGGCGCATATAACCCGCGCAAGTGTCTCAACATGCTCAAGCTACATGCGCCGTGTACACGCACCCCGCGGGTAGCTTGATCAAGTAGCTTGCGCATGTTACTCGCGCGGGTAAACTGCAAACCCGCACCTTTACTTGCGCGAGTTGCATGCGCCGTGTACAAACACCCCGCGGGTAACTTGATCAAGTAGCTTGCGCATGTTACTCAAGCGGGTAACCCGCTTCTTTACTTGCGCGGGATATATTGCGGAGTGTACAATCGACAAAGTTGAATCATGACCCATTTTGACAATAAATCGTTTGAATCCGTCAAATTGACAAAGATCAAAGTCGTTACCATGGTTATGTAGGTTTACGCGAATGTGGACCTAACTGTATTTGAATATCTGTATGAAAATGAGCTTATGGTGGGTCATAATTCAACTTTGTCGATTGTACAGGGACTTTACTCATGGCGCGATACGACGCGATTCGACCGATTCCAACTAAAAGTGAAAATCAACCTTGCTACTAAGAAATAATGATGCAATTCGATTGACTTGACGTCGTCGTGGCGATTGTGTTTTGTTTTTCTTTTACCCATAGATAACAACGTGTTTTATGTCATATGTCGTAGCAGTAAGGTTGATTTTCAATCGAAGTTGGAAACAGTCGAATTGCAATCGCGTCGCGCCGTGGGTACAGTCCCGTAGGAGGTGAATAGGGATGCAGGGGTGTATAGGGACAAAACTTTAACAGCGATTTTAATATTGTATTAATTTGATAGGTTACCAACAACTACTCAATTTAATTTATTGAATAATACTTCATTATTTCGAGACCTTGTTGGCAACATACCATTATTATATATCCCTAAAATCCACCGATCCCTAGATTCACCCCTGCATCCCTATTCACCCCGTTTTACGGTATTTCTAAACGCTTGAGATGTTTTACTAATTAGACTATAGTGGGGCGAGGTCAAATTTTTCACTCTATCATAATAAATGCGGGTAAAGCCTGCCGGGGTCGCGGAACTGTCTTAACAGGTAACCGTGACCCTGGAACGTAAAGTGCAATTGAAGAACACCGTGGATTTTAGTCAGTAAGCGTCTGACAGTTCCTCCCGCCCTGCCCGGGGTGGGAGGAGTCATACTTAGGATGATTTTACCAAAGAAACATGGTTAAAAAGTAAAAAAAATACATAATTAATATGAATTAACGCCTTTCTTACTGTGGAGCAACGTTTTACTTAAAAAAAAATAGCCTGCACATACTTGTACCGACTTGTGCGCACCGACAACCTACATACTTCATATTTGTATAAAAAAAGTAGGTATCATAAATAAAAATTAAAACTTTCATCAACTCACCCATCCCCCAATCAATGCCCTGCTCCTCCCGTCTCTTCTCTTCCTCCTTTCTATCCCTCTCCCTCTGTTCTATGGCTTCCTTTATCATTCTGTCCCTCTCTACCTTCATGTCTTGAGATCTCCTCTTGATTTCCGTCACTGACAGCTCTGATTCACCTTCGCAGTCGAAATCTGGACCCTGTGGACATGATTATAAGACACATTTTTGCAGGTGAAATGGTGTGGAATAGAAATAGGTGGCAATATCATGATCATCGGCCTATAATGTTCCCACTGCTGGGACACAGGCCTCCTCTCTGTGAGAGAGAGTGGGCCATAAACCACCACGCGGGCCCAGTGCGGGTTGGTGCATCCACACACACACATACATCATACACACAGTCGGTTTCCTCACGATGTTTTCCTTCACCGTTTTGAGAGTGGTGGTGATGAAATGAATTACTCTAAGGGCTGATTTTTCAATAGCCAGATAACCTCTAACTGAGGAATAAAAATGGCGGTTTGACAGTTTATCTATAGAAAATTATGTCAAACCGGTATTTTAATTCCTCAGTTAGAGGTTATCTGTCTGTTGAAAAATCAGCCCTTAGTAATGCGCCAGGTTGGGTTCGAACCTACGATCTACAACTAGTATTTCGAGGATGTGGAAGCGCGAGGGAGAAGGCAGTGTCAACCCCACATCCGCCGTGGGCGTCCGACGTCATCAGACTATCTTCGGTCACAGTAGGCGCGGGCATGGACCGTGCCCGGGTCGAAGGCGCGTTGTGGTCCACATAAGCACAGCATAATGACGGTTTCCCCCCCTTTAGAGGGCCAAAGCCTGCCGGGGCCGCAGGATACACATACACAGCGACTCCGGTACACAAAGAACTACCAAAGGACACCGTGGATTTTAGTCAGTACAATTCTGACAGTACCTCCCGCCCTGCTCTAGGTAGGAGGACTCATTTGATGATTTCACCTCAATGGAAAAAAAATATCGAGGATGTGTTTAAAAAACATGTTCACACCATGACAAAGAACATGAGATCGACTCACCAACATAATATAAGTCCTAGTACTATTCCCAAACTTAATCTGATGGCCGACCCTCACTCGGGTGTAGTGACTGGCTTTCAGGCGGTCCTTGTTGAGGAACGTGCCATGGGTGCTGCCCAGGTCGAAGAGATACCAGCCACATGGAGGTTCACCTTCCTCTGCAAACGCCTTGTACTGCAGCACACAGTGGTGTCTGTAATAGAAAAAAAAATTACTATGTTATAAGATAACACAATATTGCGCTCCAAAACAAATATAGCTGACGTGGCTCAAAGGCTGCCCAACTGAAGTGGGACTGGGCGTGACATGTCTGCCGCATGCCAGACGAACTGTGGGCCAAAATAACACAATACTGGTGCCCTGAGATAGTAAAGCGAGGCAGCGGCAGACCACCCAGGAGATGGCGGGACGAACTAGACAGATTCTGCCCGAATTGGAAGGAGGACGCACAGTGTCGTGAAGGATGGAAGGAGTGGAGGGAGGCCTTTGCCCAGGAGAGGAACAGAGCAGGCTAGGAAAAAATAATGATATAAGAGTATTTGGGCGAGTAATGAGTCGCTGTCCGACCATGGACCATGCCCGGGTCGACGGCACGTTGTGTTCCACGCGCGCCTCATAGAATGTCTGCATTACGACGGGACGAATTACCTGACCTCGGAACGTAAAGGACTATTAAAGGACACCGTGTATTTTAGTCAGTACAAGTCTGACAGTCCCTCCCGCCCTGCCATGGGTGTGAGGACTCGTTGGATGATTTTACCACAGTAAAAAAAAAAGGTTAGAAGAGTATCAGAGACCGCTTTCACACTAGAGTTTGATAAATGTACGCAGACGCGGTGCAGGCGTCGCATTGTTGTGCCGCCGTCGTTTCCGCTGGTGACAACTGAACGCTGTGCTAATGCGGCGCAGACATCTCACGGAATACGGAAACAATGGCGTGTGTGAATATGTAGATTTGAAATTGATGATAAATTGTGTCATAAAGTGAGGCCAAACGAGCGTAATTTTTGTTTTGGGGCAGTGCAGATCACTCATTTTGCGTCGCAAAAGACTTTTTCTATGCAAGCGAATGAAATGCTGCGACCCACGACTCACAAAATTACGCTTGTTTGGCCACAAACTTTTTGAATGTTTGTAAACACACCAACAATACAGGAGTAACTTCAAGTGAAGAAAAACATTAGGATTTATCTAATTACTAAAGCCTTACCGGGATATAGTTGGATGTGCCATAACAACATCGCAGTTGGCGAGTCTGCCAAACACATAGTAGGGTTTGTTCATCAGATCCACCTTATCTACGATCATTCCTGATTTTAGTACTTCAAGTGCATATTCTGGACCTGAAAATTAAAAAAAAAAAATTAAAAAGGAAATTCTAATTTAGAACACAAAATCATCATCATAATTTTTCTTGCTTCTTCTTATAACTCATTTTTACGGTTTGTGCAGTATGTTTTTTTCTATGATTCTTCTCTTAGTTTTGTATATTCATTCCGTTTAAATGTTATTGTTACAATGTTGAAATTTTTTTTAACATAGACCAAGTTTACACTTTAATTATAATGGATGTAGCAATTTCTATAGTTTTTTTCTACTACCTTAGGAAAGCGGTGTGAACTTATGTCCTTCCACCCATATAACAAGAAAAATAACTGTGAGAGGATATGTCTAAAAAGACCCACTGATGTAATGCTTGTAATTACTCACCATCAGGGCAAATTCCGGACCATTTTGGCTCTTTATAAGGTATAGGTGTCGAAAGTTCTTTTAAAAGTACCGCGGGTGGTAGAGAACTTTTTGATGTAGATTCTGAACTTTTTTCGACCGGTTTTTCCTCTCGTTTCTCTTCTGACGGTTTCTCTGGCTCACTCTTAACCTTTTTCGGCAATTTACCGATGCGCCCAAATAGCACAGGCTTTTTGAATTCAATTTTATCTTCTGGTTTTGGTTTTTGTTCTTGCTCGTCCATTTTATAGGTTATCTTTTGTATGATATTTTTAGATTTTTGTTAGGTATACGTATACTTCATTTAATTTGAAAACGTTCAGTATTATTATTTTATTACTTTAGCGTAACATTTCAATCTTATAATAAATAACAAAACAAAAGCTTTATTAAATAATAAAAACTGACAACAATACACTGAAGTAAAGATTTTTTAACTCCGAACAAACGTAAATGCGATTTTAAGCATAAATATCATTTCTCTTTTTTTAACAAACCACATATTTTTTAAGAAAGAAAGAGATAGAGAGAGAAAAAGTTTACAAAAAGGATGTTGGTTGCTATGGAAAGCTTGCTTTGACACCTGGTTTATAATGCGTTCATGGACTTTCAAAATCCGTGGTTAGGTTCCGTTGATCTACAAGCTAACAAAACAAGCTAACAAACAAAAACTCAAATACTTGAGATTATGGAAATAAAAATTGAATTTTGGAATAAACATTGCATTATATTGCATAGAAAGCACAAAATAAAAGCACTGACATTTCTATTTTTACTGTTGTATTGAATTACTGTTATTGTTATAATATAATATTGAAATCTGGAGAGAAAATATTGAAATCTTATTAATTAAATTGATTGATAATTTTATGTAATCAATCAACATCATTATAAAAATGATGTTTATTTTCGAACGCGATCTATTTTCGATTTCGTACATTCATTCAATAACATTCTCGAACGAATGATACCAACATGAATGGAACAACCAAATCAATCAATTTTATTCAAAAGAATGGGGAAGGCAAGTGTCAAAGTGAAAATGACAGTTTGGTCCCCAAAGAACTGTAAAATCAAAGGAATTTTCAGAAAAAAAACCATTTATTAATGTAAAATGACTAGATGTTGTGTAATAAGCTGTAAAAATGATGGAATACACTTTTCAAAATAATATCTACTTTTCTTTTGGAGGTTAAGTACCAGTATTGCATCGCTCGAAAATCGAAGAATTATCACCTGGAACGAGTTTTGTAATAGTTGTGGTGTTAAGAAATTAAATATGTTGTGATATTTCTCGAATCTAAATAGAAAAAAAGGTTAAAATTACTGACTTAAAACATTATGATATTTTATCAAAATAGAAAGTCAAAACCAGCATTATATTCTTGATAAAGGAGAGGACAGGTAAAACATACCTAAACTCAAAAATTGAAACCTCAACTACAAGTAATTGTGGATTTATTACGGTAAAATCAAATGTATAACCACTCAATTAAATCACTTTTTTCCTCTTGTAGATGCGCCGCGGCGTCTTAATTCTTCTTTTATTATATAGTACTTGCATGGACGAATAATTTTCCATATTTGTTTTGTATTTATACTTAATTTTTATAACAAATAATCTTGTTTGTTTTTTTGTACAAGGTAGACGTGGGGACCAACTATCGCAGCGCCATCTACGATTAGCTTTGAGTTGCCATCCCCATTTCGTGACGATTGCCAACCGATCGAATAACAATATTAAAAACGAACACTCGATTTCGTAGTGGATATTGCTGAAATTGTGTCGCGTGCGTGTTTATTTGTTCATTTTTTACACATCAGCTGTAAATATCACATGAGCAACTGTGTCGCGGTAACCATATTGTGTGTACGTACATACGCGCGGGTCTTCAGAACAAAGATTGTTACATTATTTACTTTTATCAAAGCCTTATCGTAATTCAGGCTGTTTAAGTGATTTCATAGTATTGCTGACGTCCGTTCGCGCGTAATTAACTCAGGTAAGTGTAATGTTATGTTATAAAAACGGTGAAAAATGTCGAAGTTGTCGATTTTTTTTTGTCATCACATTACAATAATTTCAGAGATAACAATTATCTTTTCGAACCGGTGAAAGTATAGTTCACCAATTCTATGTTGTATAATGGTTCTATTGTTTTGGTACATTTCATTTGATTATTTCATTCTGAAACGTGTTGTTGCTTTGCAGTCGATAACAGGAAAATTTTGATTCTAGGAATTGAGAAACTGGTTTCTAATTAGTAGATTTCGTTAACTTGCCGTCTGGGAACTAATTTTTTATGTCGCAATACTTTGGAAGTGTAACACATTCAGTTCTGCTTGTTTCTCAAGAACTTCTATGACATTTTGAAAAGTCAAGGTGGTAATGTCAAAGACAGTGCAAAACACTTTATTTCAAGACCATTTTGACTTCTATTACCTTTGACTCACTGAAATATTTACCAGTTTTGGCTGTGCTATCATATTTATCTTACCTATCTACTCAAAATTTAAATTTCAAATTCCTAACCATTCATCTCCATATATTTTTTTATTGGCAAATAACATAAGTGGAAGGAATGGGGGGAGGCTTTTGCTCAGGAGTGGGACAAAGTACGCTAGAAAAAAAAAATCATAGTCATGGCAATGCAAATATAGGTACTTAAAATAGTTTTTTTTTTTATTATATTATTATCATAAAGGTCTCAGCACACATATGGGATCGGAAAGGGATCGTAACCGTAACGCCTTTCGCCTCGCTGTCAACCAGGCGTCAACCTACCGTATGCACGTAACGAAAGCGTATCAGCAGCGCCTGTATGTCAACTCGGCTACGGCTAGGCGACACCGCGCTTACGGCTCGCCGCCCCCTGGTTGGCACCAGATCAGTTTGAATCCAAACGTTAACAAGTCGCGGGAGGGGAAAGGGGAAAGGGTGGACGAAGAGATGTGAGCTCGGGTACGGAGAGACGTAAGCGCGGGGACGGAGAAACGTAAGCGCGGGGACGATGAGCCGTAAGCGCGGGAATTCAAGTTCGGAGCCTGTTCCGAGGCGAGGCGATTACGTTATTATTCCGATTAGTGTGCGTTGCAGTAGGGAGTTTAATACAAACCATTCTGAACGGCTCGAGGCGATACGGTGACGATCCCTTTCCGATCCCATATGTGTGCTGAGACCCTAAGGCCTTTCCCCAGAAGTGGTACATAATTATAAGGACACTAAAAAAAAATGTAAATACATACATCTTGGCCAGAACGGATTGAAACGGAACTAAAATTTTTATTACTGACAGTGTTTTAAAATCTTTGATATTTGGTGTAAACAAAGACCGCAGGTTTGTAAGATTTATTATTGTGCCATAAAACTAACTTAATAAGTAGAAAATAATAAAATAAAATCATTCAAAGTGCTGGTAGCGCGAAGACAGTGGCAACTTCCAGTTTTCTACATTTTTATGTCAAGCTGTACTATAAAGTAGTCGCAGAATTTTGTATGGTTATATCCTCATACTAAAAAATGTATCCCTGCAGGTTTGCCTGAATATTTTCCTCATGCAGCTACTGAATGACAAATTCAGTTATAATTTCCTTATTATAATACCTACATATTACTAAATTAAGACTTCTGTCACTAAATATTTTATTGCATTTAAAATGCAATATTGCAATTTTAACCAGCAGGTACAAAAATGTTTGTTCAGCAATATTCTTAATGATTCACTTCGTGAATGTGTAATAGAAGAATAGCCAATGATGTTGCTGAAAATGCACAAAAAGAATTATAAAAACTAGGTGACCCGAAAAACTTCGTACTACCTCAAAAACATTATTTAAATCATATTTACTCTCCTTATAAACCTTCCCAGTTATTACAAAGTCATAAAACCAGGCTTGTTCCGGCAAGTGAAAGTGGCAGAGCTAAGTAGGTATACAAATCGTCTAGCGCCATCTCATTCACTCACTGGAACAAGCTTTATTTTAAGACGTAGTCTCCAATATTAATCTGATGAGGATGTCAGTACGCTGCTATTTCGTAAGTACCATTCTCTCTTACATGATCCCTGGACTTCCAAAAATAATTCAAATTAAAATAACCCAAGTTTGTCCCATCAGTTCTCGAGTTTCAGAGAGACTAACAAACAACAATGATTTTTATAAACATAGATATCGCTTAAAATGGCCATTTTAAACCGGCGGGTGAAAAATTGCAACATGAAAATAATGAAATAAAATATTTTGTGAAAGAGACCCAATTTTTTTAAGCATCATAGAAAATCTTTTACAATAATAATAATAAATCCTCATTTTTGATGCTAATCAATAAATTACGAGTCAATCGCACATGCTTGTATAAATACGAGTCTTTTCTATAGCTTTTAATTAAAATTATTAATCAATTAATAATTGTATATTTCTCTTGAGTTATCTGATTATGTTTTATATAACTTAACTATTGCTTTCGCGTTAGGAACTTGAAGAAACCTGTTTACATTGAAAAGAAAGTTTTATGTAAAAGTATTTGAGATAGACGTCTTCGGTAATTATGTGTTTATTATGGTTATGTCACTCTGTCTAAACACGATGCATCATATTACATAATATCATGTCTGTTCTCAAGAATGCATTCTAGACAGAATTATATTAGAACACAGCAGCTTTTGCTTGCATCTGTATCTTATGCCTGGGCTACACAAGGCTAGTTTTTCAAGCTAGGATAGCAAGCTAGCCCTATCTGAAAACCAGCGCTGTGACTTTTCTTAAAATGTTACAGCAAGATAGGGGCCTTTTGGCCTCATGCAGGACTCAACTTCTTTAATAATTAGTTTTATTATTATTTTTTCTATTGTTTTTCATATTATATTATTTCGTTCTGTTTAGTTTAATGTTGTTGTTCTGTCCTGTGTGAGTCTAATAAAAAACTTTTCTTAAAAAAAACCTTTTAATGCTAGTGTCAGTAAACTAGCAAGCTAGTACTTCTGGCTTCGTGTAAACAGAACTAGCTTAATTTCTATGCTAGTAAACTTTATTTCTAAGATTATGAATGAAGCTAGATTTGTCTACACGAATATAGAATACTAGCTTCTGCCCGCTTCTGCAGTTTATGTATTTAGGTACTAAGTTTCCACCATTGCGCCTAAACTATCAAGTATTTTTTTATCAATGATGTAAAAATCTTTTCGATATCCCCTGTAAAATGATCGTAGATACCCAGTAAACTAAAAATAGATAACTTGAAGCTGATGTTTATTCAATAAGATAATTTGAAATTCACATTCGTTATCATATCATTGGATTCCAAACACTTACATAATTTTACGATTAGCGCCGATTATTTAAATTGATTTAAAGTAATGCGCGAATTATGCAAACGCTTACATATTTTTGCTGGTACACTGCTCTGGCCTAGCCTTATCCCAACTATATTGGAGTCAGCTTCCAGTCGAACCAGATGCAGCTGAATATCAGTACTTTACTGACTATATTACCTCCTACAACCCAGTAACTGGGTAATACGACACCCCTTATTAAAACTGCACTAGTTGTGAGACTTTCGAGCTTCTGACTAACGGCAAAAAACCGTGTTTCCTCTACGAAGCCGATAACTGCATACGTCCACGTGGTTACCACATCGCAACGACAGCGACAACGCAACCACATCGTCATTTTGTCGGTACCATAACGCAACTGCAAAAAGCCGCTGCGACTCTTTTCACCCGTAACCACAGCTTGACCACATTTTGTCACTGCGACGTGGTGTGGTACGTGTGAATACACGCTATCGGGACCAAAGGGTTGACGTGCTTTCAGAGGCACGGAGGAAACTCGCTATGATTAACAGTCAGCCGTCTACTGACCAACCACCGCTGGCTCAACTTCTGAAGATCAACTCATGCAATCATCATCAGCCTGTATTCGTCCACTGCTGGACATTGGCCTCTCCCTCTCCTAATGTGCGCCATTGAGCCCTTCCTTGAGCTTTCCTCATCCAGTCTCTGCCGGCTGCCTTAAGCAGGTCGTCGTTTCTCGCCGGTGGAATAATGACCAACTCATGTGGCTGGTATTATTTAGCCACGAGCTTCCGTTGATAGAAGAAAATCAATCTTCTTTGCTTGTTGATGGACTTCCAGCCAGTATGTAGCCCCTTGGATCCTCAAACTACATTTCAGCGTGATCGTTTCTCGTTGGGATGAAAATACTTTTGTTTTTCGCTTGAAATCTAGTCCAAGATAAAATCAATGAGGTAAATAAGTCTGTTTATAAGATAGTGTTGAAACACGGTTAAATCGATACGTTTACCTTACGCTTTGGCAAAAATACCGATGGCCCATTTTCTGCCACCTTTTTCTTATCAACACTGCATGGCAGAAATTCTGACGTCCTCAACATAGCCGGTCTTCCTTTAAACCCCTTCTACACGATCAGACCCGACCGCCAACAGAGGCGACCTTGGTCGCGTCAACAGTACCCAACCGTCTCGAACGCTGTCGGCTGACGGTCGGATCCGACCGCGGACGCAGCCTGTCGGGACGGATGCGCTCCCGACCAAGGTCATCCAAAGGTCGATTAACTCCGCCTATATTTGGTCGCCCGACCAACGTCTACACGGTAGATTTTCACACCCACCGGACCAAGGTCACCTCCGTCGAACCTACCATTGCAAAGCCGAAGTCTCGCGACGTCGGCAGGCTTTGGCCTTCTAACCTTCAGATTGCTGACAGCTGCCTTGAGCCGGGTATAGTCCAAGATCGGACGGCAAAACACCGCATAGAGACGTCCGTTGCCGTGGGGGTCTTTTCAACAGCGGCTCGATGGGAGTAGGTTGTTCTCTCCCTCACGCGTCCCGCCTCCTCCTTCGCTAGCATAATTGCTTCTCTCTTTATCTCGTCTATCTTTCTGCACGGACCAGTACTACCCGTACCGAAAACCCATATCGGAAACCCCGCCCAGTACCAGCCGAAACGACCTTTATGTATCTTAAACCTGCTTCTGTTATAAAAGCAACAATAGTCTGTTTCACCGATCAGCTTGTTCTGTTCTGTCTCCTGCTTGACGTGAAGGGAAGCGGAAACATATTTTTCCAACTCCTCCACAATACTTTTCTGATTAATTTCGTTGCAGGATCCAAGACAGGTAAATTCATTCTCCGGGACTCGTCGAGCTTCATTGTCTCGGCGCTTTTCTGGTGGTTGCCACAGTTGATTCTGACTTTCAGGAGTAACCAGTGCAGGTTTGGGAATATTTTGGGTTTGTCCGAATAGAAAAATTCACCCATCTTTTCTTTGACCTTCCTCTTCCTTTCCATCCATCAGCAATAGATGTAACTCTATTTATCTTCTTCCCAGGGTCCCATAGGCTTAGAAAGACTTGGATTTCATGATTTCAGTGTAGTGGGCTTGTCCCATTAAGATGGTGAATCATCTTTTTTATGAAAAGATGATTCACCATCTTACCCTGAATCATTAATGTATCTTCGGCTTCCTGAACCACTGCATCGTCATCATTGCAGTTCGCAACTTTGACTGATAAGAATAGTTACTTGATAACGTTATCAATGAGCGTCACACTGCGTTTATTACGTGTGTTGACATTTTGATAGCGACGCATCTTGATTTTTCTAGTGTAATTAATTAGATTATATTTTAGGTACGTATCTTTGCTAGAGCAGTGGTGGCCCAAAGGTACCGATCCCGACTTACGAGTTGTAGGTCGTGGGTTAGCCTCGCCAGGAGCATTACTTTGTGTAATTTATTTCATCACCACTGCTCTCAAAACGGTGAAGGAAAATATCGTGAGGAAACCGGCATGTCCTAGAACCAAAAATTCGAAGACATGTGAAATTCACCAATCCGCACTGGGTCCGCGTGGTGGATTATGGCCCACTCTTTCTAACAGAGAGAAGGCCTGTGTCCCAGCAGATGACGATGATGACCAAAATATTTTAAAAAAAGATACTGATCGCGTCAAGACATCAAGACTAATTTTTTTTCTGGTTACGCTACGGGCGGGAGTGAGTATAGACGGCACTAGTGTGCGAGCGAGAGAACACGATAAGCGCCACCATTTAAGAATCCTTTCTTCAATGATTCGGGTTTATATTTGATAATCTGTTTTCACAAGTTATTAAATTATTATCTCCTCTATCTTTAAAGAAGGGATTACTAAAAGAAAGGTGTGGTCAGTAATAATATTCTGAACGAGATAAAATAATTGATGTCATCGTCAATAATATGATATCATAATACTTATAAATCTTACTCTTGCACGGTCATATGCGGACTTAAATGCCGTCCGTTTGTGACCAAATATGGTTTACTAAAATAAACCACACTTGTTTTTGACGTGAATCAGTCAGAAGCAAGTAAAAACTGTACTTGTTTGTGACGCATTGGCAATTGTTGAAGTGTCGTATCTTCCTGCCCTTATCCCATTTTACTTGGAGTAGGCCCAACACAGCAGTCTTCTTCCATTCTCCCTTATCAGACGTCAAAGTATCATTTACTCATTTTTCTTTCATATCATTCCTTACACAATCCATCCATCTTTTCTTTGGCCTTCCTCTCCATCCATCAACATTCATACTCATCACTCTCTTAGTCACATGAGTCTCATCCCTCCTCATCACATGTCCATACCAAGACAGACGATTCCCTTTCATTTTTTCTGTAACAGGCGCCACTTTCCAACTTCCCCTTGTAAACTCATTCCTTACTTTATCCATTCTTGTCACTCCACACATCCATCTCAACATCCTCATCTACGCTACATGCAATCGTTTTTCATCCATCTTTTTCACAGCCTAGCATTCCGATCCATACAATACGGGGTTATGGGACATCTCGCCCGCAAAAAATCTGGCCCACAGGCCACATGTCACCTTTTTAAAATGTGCATGGGTATATTCGCCCGGACCAATTTAGTAAAACGAGCCAACGACAGGTCTAATCACAGATTTGTATATTTTGCCCCTTTAACTTGATGGCATCCGTGGGTCGCAAGTTGTTCCGGTGACCTGTCGCCATTTCATCCATCTCGAGTTGATCCGGTGTGTTATGTCCCGATCTACATCATCGTCTCCTTGGACAAGCGACCCGAGGTACCGAAAGTCGGAAGAGACTGGTATGGGCGCTCCTGCAAGAGTTATGAGCACAAGACTGGAGAGACCGCCAAAATCGCAAAACAGATATTCTGTTTTTGTTCTGCGTAATTTCAAGCCAACGTTCTCCAGTCTTTGCCACCACACCTTCAATCTGCACGTACGTTTGTAATGAATAAGCTCAAAAACTACCGGACCGATTTCAAAAAATCATCCGCGACTTTAAAGGTTTTTTTAAAAAACAAAAACGCTGCTTTTTGCTGTCCTGAGTGACGAAGGCAGTAAGGGGGGTGCGGGAGCTGACGACGCCGTGACAAAAGCTATTAATTAGATATTTTAAACACACATTCTCCACATGGTCAAAGTAATTGAATTAGTAAGGCTTCTGACTGGATACCAGTTTGTTACGTAAAGTCGATCAAAGCCGAAACCTAAGCAAGGTCGAGCAAGAGGCTTCGATGGTGTCGTATTTACTTATGTAATGATCTTCACGTGGTTTTATAGTGAGGCCCTTTTAAATAGCGTGATTAAAATCATCAATGAATTAGCAGTAGTGGCCCAGTGGTATCAGCCCCGACTTTTTCGTCTGAAGAAAAGTGGAGGAGTAGGAAAAATTATGTTTCCTCTTCTCGCTTTCCAAGCCCCGCGACCCTGACAGACTTTGGTCGCGCACGTAAAATACGACGCTCCTTTGATCTGGGCGTGGTCCATGATCAGACATCGAGTTACCCAGGTCGCATTGCCACCCACATCAATCCACCATCTAATTAAACTGCAGCACACAACACAATCAGATATTATGTTAGCCTACAAGGCGCCATGATGCGTGGCGACGTCATTGCACAATAGTCTGATACAAATCCCTATTGTAACGCTTATAAAGACAGGAAGAGATAGATTCCTTGACGTCTGAATCTTAATTAGTGCGGAGAAGGCATTCGATAGTGTTCCGAAGAAGGTTGTAGTCAGCTCATTATATTATTTATTAAAGTCAAACGGCAGAATTAGCGCAGGCTGAGCTATTGGATTGCTGAGCTGCGTGTCTGGGATTTTCACTTTATGCAGTATAACCCTATTGGTCCTTGACTGCTGGCCTTTTAGAGAGACTAAGTGTCACTCAATAAGCAATAGAAAGAGCTATGCTCGGAGTTTCTTTGCAGGATAAAATCCGGAACATGGATATTCGGCGAAGAACCAGAGTCACCGACATAGCTCATAAAATTTGCAAGTTGAAGTGGCAATGGGCAGGCCACATCGCTCGTAGAACTGACAACCGATGGAGAAGAAAAGTTCTCGAGTGGCGACCACTGACCGGAAGACGCAGCGTAGGCAGGCCTCCCTCTAGGTGGACCGACGACATCGTGATGGTCGCGGGCAGCCGATGGATGCAAGTGGCGAATTGTCGTTCGGGGTGGCGGTCTAAGGGAGAGGCCTATGTTCAGCAGTGGACGTCCTCCGGCTGATGATGATGATGACTAAGTACCCTATTGTGATCATGGTATCATAGAAAAAGTTCACTCCCTTAAAACCGGAACTCCACCAAATCGGAGATGAAAGGAGATGTGTTTGAATAACCAATCAGAAATCCACATCTCTCCGCTTAGTTCGGTGGACATCTGATTGGTAATTCAAACATATCTCCGCTTTGATGGAATCCCGGCCTAAATACGAGCTTACGAGCCATCTTTCTAAACTCGGTTCTTAGATTACACTGGGGAACAAAAAAATATTATTTTTCTGCGGCAAGAATTTTGTTATTGGTTTTAATAAACACTTACATTGGACATATACGAAATGTATTTACTTTTTTTTTATTGACTCTGGTTCTTGAGATAAATGACATATAAGCAAGCAATAGAAAAAATATGAACCTACCCTCCCGAGTTGTATTAATTTGAGTATTTCCAACTAAATTTTGTTTTTTATTCATGTAGATAGTTGTAATAGTTTCGATTACAAATATTAAACCTTAAGGTTATCAGTTCGTGCTCTATTTTAACTATAAATTGTCTTGTTTTTCGTGCAAAATATAAGTTCGTCGCGAAAGTCTTGCGTTAGCAATCCTAACAGTTTTTGTTATAAATGTGGCAAATTTTGTCAACCAAAACAAAGAAGATAGATCACTGAGTTTGTGAAACAAACCTACCTCCGATGCTTTGGAGTAAACCCAACCCAAAAAAAAAAAATGGGTGCCCAATAACGTGTGTAAGTCATGTGTGGAATCTCTGTGACAATGGACCAAAGGAGAACGTAAAGGGTTTAAATTTGGAGTGCCGATGATATGGACCGAGCCAACCAATCATTTCAATCACTGTTACTATTGTGCTGTGCATGTGAGAGGCATGAATAGGTACAAAAAACGTACTTGGGTTTATCCTAATGTGGAATCGGCTAAGCCCCCAATATTACACAGTGAAGATTTGCCAGTTCCAGTGTTTTCAGGACCCTCGACTGTAAACTGTGATGAAGTTGACATTTTCAGTCAGAAGAACAGCAGTGATCAGCCATATGATGGCAGACTACTGTTGGACTTTAATTAGGGATTGTCCTGATCAAAAACACATTAGAAAAGCCTATAAAAAAAGGATTTTGTATTTTTTTTATTATTTTTTGTCTAAGCAGCATATATAATTTAGTTTTAAATCATTGATTATAGCCGCTCTTAAAGTATATATATTTAAATACGTCATTATATTCATTATTTTGACCTTTTTCGTCAAATATCTATTAGTCTTTATCTCATGAACTAGAGTCAATTTGACAAATCTGATATTTTTCTCGTATTCAGCATCCTGAACTTATACAAAATTGACTTCAATCTACCTTGCCGCAAAATGACTGTTCCCCAGTGTTATCATTCAATGAATGGGCCGATGAAGCCTTTGTTCTTTCAAGGATGCGTATAGAACGTTACGAATTTACGATGCCAGACGTCATGGTTCGTTGGCACTGTTGAGAGGCAACATTGTATCATCATAAGACACGTATTTAAGATGGCTTGTGTTTAAACGTCTACCAGAAAAATACCTACCTACATATTTTTAAAAACCCGTTTTTTTTTTTGGACAATACCACCACACTATTCCCAAACCACTGCAACTCCTGAAAGCCAGAATCAACAGTGGCAACCACCAGAAAAGCGCCGAGACAATGAAGCTCGACGTGTCCCGGAGAATGAATTTACCTGTCTTGGATCCTGCAACGAAATTAATCAGAATAGAATAGTGGAGGAGTAGGAAAAATATGTTTCCACACACACACAAAATTTGTCTGTCGCGTTCTTAAAAATACACCCGTCCAGAAACTAGTTAAAAACAGAAACAATAAGTAGGTATAATAATTACTGTAAGTGAACAGTAAGACTATTAAACATAATGGTTATCTTAAACGTTGAAATAAGAAATATTCGTGTCAATGAGCATTATAACGGACACATCTGACGGTAGTATGATCGTATTGAGCGACGCCTACAAACATACTGACACATTGACTGGTTGTTGTGGGTAAAGTTGATAAGAAAAAAACCGGTAAAGTGCGTGTCGTAATAGAGCACTGAGGGTTTCCTACAAGCAGTAGTAGTAGTAGCCGTTGATCCCGGCTGTTATTTGTACATCTTTAATAGTCGTTACTGTTAGTCAGAAGCTCTAGTCTGACAACCAGTCTTACCATGGAGCATCGTATTTCCCAGTTACTGGGCTGTGAAGGTCCGACAGGCAGTCGCTCCATGCAAAATACTGATATTCAGCTGCATCTGGTT
Organism: Agrotis segetum; assembly: GCA_036375495.1. Lineage (NCBI taxonomy): Eukaryota > Metazoa > Arthropoda > Insecta > Lepidoptera > Noctuidae > Agrotis > Agrotis segetum. The sequence goes on along the minus strand of JAQSVV010000197.1, from coordinate 178,631 downwards.
CGACTGGAATCCGACCCAATATAGTTGGGAAAAGGCTAGATGGACAATAACCTCGAGAAGCTTCCATGAAGTCGAAACTAACCAATTATCCCATAGTTTGTGACTCCGATCGTGCCGTAATTTAACTAATACACCTAACTAACGGTTTATAAATACCAATAGTACTGTACCTAGCTCCCTAAGTTACTCATACCGGTAATTAAGCATGTTAAATTATTATAAATGCGTAGACCACATTAGTATGCGGCTGTATGTACTTGTTCGTATTAAGTCGTTATCGTACTGATAGCGATGATGACGCTAGCGATTAAAATTTGGTTACCTTACTGATTTCTTTAATTGCAGCTGCTCGGCTCCTATTGCGATATAACTCTATGAATGGGCTATCCAACACAACATTTTTTTTTTCAATTCCAACCAGAAGTTCCTAAGATTAACGCATTCAACCATAATTAATTTTTTAGGACCTAGGTGTTACCTAAGACGCAATATTGCAGGTTGATAGAATTTTTGTTGAATATTGATTTCGTTTTTCCAACAGTATCCCATATATAGGGTGGTCGGGACTAGAAATTCACAAAGGCAAAGTTGGGAAAACACGCGGACGAAGTCGCGGGCGTAGTGCTAGTTCAACCATAAAAACTCTTCGGCTTAATAATATTAGTATAGATTTATTGAACTATTTAAACTGATATAGTTGCTAACACTATACTTGAGGGACTCATTAACATATAGGAGCATTGAAGACAGTGCCCTGCTGCGCGGGGCTCCTATTTCTGCATGCAGTGTTTAAAGGAACCGAACCTCGGTGTGCGCCTGACGTCAACCTTAGGTATTTTTCCATGTTAGGGTGCCTATAACTCCTTATATGTTCTGCTAGGCAAGAGGGCTACAGAGGGAAAACTTGGAGAACCTTGGAGCCAATTACTCATTATCAAATCGGAAAACGTATTGGTACCAGTTTTGAAGTGTAACGAGTAGGCCAACACTCCGTTGTTGTGTACCTTATGTCCAGCAGTGGACTAGATAAGCTATTTTAATCGTTGTTCGACTAGATCGTTTTCAGAACGCTAATATTTTCTTCACACGTCCCTTTTGAAATCACGGAAAAAACTTTGTTTCATGTGAAGCTAGTGAAGTTACAAAACTTAGCATGTATTGTCTCTTATGGGTTGCAGTCTCAAAAAAGGTCTATAAAATGGGTTGCAGTCTCAAATCTTTATTGTTATCTTCTACAAAACTGCAACCTCGCCATTCCACGTCCCACCTTAAAGCTGCACTAAGCTATAAAAACTTCGCTTAGCCTCCACTGTGGCGGAAACTTTATCTATTAAAAATTCACAACCACGATGCGGACGGTACCATGGCGCACCCATGTTTATGCGTCTGTTTGTTTGTCGCTTGCATGTTTAATGTTTTGTTCAAATACTAACTTTTACTCGCGACTTCTGTCGGTTTGTGTGTTCAGCAATAGTTTATTGGGTCTTGTGAATTTTTAATGTGCAATATTTGTGAACAATTTCGTTACCGTTAGTCAGAAGCAGTGGTGGCAGTGGAGCAGTGGTGGCCCAGTGGTATCGGTCCCGACTTACGAGTTTTAGGTCGTGGGTCCCAACCCCGCCAGGCGCATTACTTTGTGTAATTTATTTCATCAGCACTGCTCTCAAAACGGTGAAGGAAAACATCGTGAGGAAACCGGCATGTCCTAGAACCAAAAATTCGAAGACATGTCATCTACCAACACGCACCGGGCCCCTCGTGGTGGATTATGGTTGTGGCCCTTTCCCTCTCACAGACAGGAGGCCTGTCTTCCAGCAGTGGAAACATTATAGGCTGATGATGAGTCAGAAGCTTGAAAGATTGACAACCAGTCTTATCAAGGGGTATCGAGGCTACACTTATATTATAAAGTTTTTTTTTGCCATAATGTAAAATATTTCCTCATTTTGGTATGTATACACATCCGCTGAAATGGCGAAAAAAATTGTATCAATGTTTTTCGCAGATGCCCTAAATATATAATGTTCCCACTGCTGGGACACAGGCCTCCTCTCTTGTGAGAGGGAGTGGGCCATAATCCACCACGTGGGCCCAGTGCGGGTTGGCAGATGTCACATGTCTTCGAATTCTTGGTTCTAGGACATGCCGGTTTCTTCACGATGTTTTCCTTCACCGTTTTGAGAGCAGAGGTGATGAAATAAATTACACAAAGTAATGCCTGGCGGGGTTCGAACCCACGAACTACAACTCGTAAGTCGGGACCGATACCACAGGGCCACCACTGCTCATTTGATCGTTAATCACTCTCTATCATTATAAAAATAATTAAAAGAGAACTTCTTACTGCCATTTCTATCAAATATAGAAATGGCGGATTCTTAGCAAGTTGAAAGTTGACGCCATTTTGACTCAGTTTAATAGATGACCACCAACCTTTCACTTGATATTTTAATTTAACGCTTATCTACCAATTTCTTAGAATAAAACTTTCATTAAATTGCCCCACTTAAGAAAAGGCCCTTACTTTTGCATAGAATTGAAAAAAAAACTACGCAGATCTTCTAACGGCCCATTTTGGGATCGATTTTTTTTAACGTGTGGTAATCTTATCAAATGAGTACTCCCTTTCCGGGCAGGGCGGGAGGGACTGTCAGACTTGTACTGACTAAAATCCACGGTGTCCTTCAATAGCCCTTTATGTTCCGGGGTCAAGGTAAGGAAATAAACTCCGGCAGGCTTTGGCCCTCTGAGAGCCCCCGTCATTTTTTGCTGACGCTCTTTGAGGCATTTCGTGATCGGTAACATTATTATGTATAGATAGAAAAGTTTGAAACATGCCACGAGGCGTCGCCAGTGGCGAATTCGCGTACTTACAAAGTAACTAAATATCTCATTAGCGCCGCCCGTCCCTTCTTCGCACACCGCTTAGAGTCTAAGCGACTACGAGTTTTTTTTAGCGTGGTAAAATCATCAAATGAGTCCTCCTACCCCGGGCAGGGCGGGAGGGACTGTCAGACTTGTACTGACTAAAATCAACGGTGTCCTTCAATAGCCCTTTATGTTCTGGGGTCACGGTGATGGAATAAGTTCCGCGACCCCGGCAGGCTTTGGCCCTCTGAGAGGGGGCCCCGTCATAAGCGACTACGAGTGGGATTAGAATCCGCGTCTTTTTGATAAGTACTCCAGACGATTACCAATTAGACTACAGCAACTCACACTCTAAGGGTGCTCCCACATCTATCGACGCGGAATTGGCTTTTTCCGTCGCCCTTTCTCTTTCAGTCGCTTAGAACTGCCATTTGCTAGACCGAGACAAAGCGATACCGCGCGGCCGCCTTGAGGATTCAGCCGCGTGCTATCGCATTATGCTTTCTGTCTCGGTCTAGCAAATGGCAGTTCTAAGCGACAGAAAGAGAAAGGACGACGGAAAAATCCGATGCACCGTCGATAGATGTGGAAGCACCCTAAAGTGTTTTACGGTAATCTGCGAAGAAGAAGCGACCAGAAGACGTGGTTTCAAATCTCAGTAGCAGCTGAATCTGGGGGCACGGCAGTGCCCCCGCCAAGACGAACCAAGCGAAGCGCAAGGGCACTACCTTTTTTCGAAGTGTTTCGTCGTTGTTTTGAACCCGCAAATATTTGGTTTCCGATGTACCAGATAGTTCTTATTCTCCAGATATGATGTTTAATAATAGACTAATTAAACATACAAAGTCTCAATTTAATAGCTGTATTATTTTTTTATTATTATATTAGCCTGAACTGTCCCACTGCTGGGCAAAGGCCTCCCTCCATTCCTTCCACCGTTCGCGACTTTGCGCCACCTCTTTACAATGGGCATTGTTCATTTTTTTTAATATGCTGTAATTGAAAAACCATTTCGAGGAATAGCGTTACTGATCATTATGTACTAATTAAAAATGAAAAATATTCATATCTCATTGATATTTTTAATAAAATACGTTTGACCTTCCTTGCCCTTCAAATGTTTAAAACCTTCTTCAAACCTTTGGCTGTACACAGTTTTGTATCTTTGCCTCAGAAAACAGAAAATATAAAAAATATAAAACCGGCCAAGTGCGAGTCGGACTCGCCCATAAAGGGTTCCGTAGCAGCAAGTAAAGTTCTTGTAGTTGGTTGTAACTTTGCAAGGTAAATTGCAGTTTACGATTTATTAAAAAAAAAAACTAATAACTCGATCTCGTTCAAAACAATTTTCAATTGAAGTTTACATGGTAATGGTAATGCACATCAAATTTTTTTTTGTTTTATCATTCTCTTAGTTTAGAAGTTATAGAGGGGGGGGGACACATTTTACCACTTTGGAAGTGTCTCTCGAGCAAACTGTTCAGTTTAGAAAAAAATAATTATGTTTGTGACCTCAATCAGAATAATAGTACTACCTCAATATAATTTTTCAAGACCTATTCATAGATATCCCACACGAATGGGTAAGGCGAAAAAAAAATATTTTGAGTTTCAATTGTTACTTTCTACCCCCAAAATTCTTTTTAGTTTTATTTTTGTGTGAAAGTCCGCGGTTCACATAATACATCTACCTCCAAAGTTTCAACTTTTTGTCGAAATTATAAGAGCTATCTCTTATAATTTCGGCAAAAAGTGGCTGTGACATACGGACGAACAGACAGACAGACAGACATGTCGAATCTATAAGGGTTCCGTTTTCTGCCATTGGCTGCGGAACCCTAAAAAATAAGTGACAAGTATTTACCAGGGTTGTCAGGCATAAGTACCAATGTCTTGGTATACATACCAGTTTTCAGTGTCATGTACCATGTACCAAGAAACTCGAGTACTCGAGAAAAAAAAACCAAGATTGGACGTTGACCAATAATACAGAATAAACGACAAATTTTAGGGTGCAATCGAGTATTATTATTATAGCCTACAATCTTACAAAACAAAAATATTAAAAGTAAGTTTACATTTTTTTCCCTCTCTTTTATATATCTATATATTATGTATTATTAGACACCGATATTAAGATTGTCTTTCGATTTCGCAAAGGCCTCCCCTGTTGCTTGCCACTCCTTCCGATTATGGGTCATCCTCCTCCAAGTAGCACCAGCCATCTTTCGAAAGTCGTCTTCCCATCTTAGGCGTTGCCTTCCTTTCTTTCTTTTGTTATATCTTGGACACCATTTGGTTACGTCCTTAGCCTATTTATTATTAGTACTCCTCAACATAAATGACCTGCCCATCTCCATTTCAATTTCCTTATGCAATATGTGATTTCGTTGATTTTAGTTTGGTTTAGTAATGTCTCTAGTTTGATTTTGTCTTTTAACTTGTCGTTGAGCATGCTACGCTCCATGCTATGTTGACAGGGCTCTAGATTTCGCATAATTTGTTTAGTAATGCTCCAAGTTTGACATCCATACGTCAATATAGGTAAAATGAAGAAACCCGTGTATTTTTGACAACCTTGTGTGACCAATATCTCTTCCACGCTAACTGTACTCTGTTATCTATTTCTTTAGTTACAATCGAGTATTGCTTACTAAAAAATCTCTTTTTTTTGCCTTCTATTAATAGCAAAAGATAAAAAAAAAGATATTTCATTCGTATTTGATTTTCGACACATTTTACCGATGTACCAATATTTCATATTGGTACATCACAGTAGCCGTCTGACATCCCTGATGAGAAAATCAGGGATGTCAGAGGGCCACTGACAAGTGTCAATTTGTAAATGTCAAAGATGTAAACAAACAAGTTTTTATTGTAACTGCAAATTTCTTCATTATCTCGGTTAAATATTTTAAATCGGCATCGGCAATATAACATAAACTACAAGTAAAATAGAATATAGGAAGTGCTTTGTCCCAACTAGCAACAACAAGAACAAGAAGAACAACAACAAGAAGATTTGAGAGAAAAGTGGTGTTTGATGACGGTGTGGAATGTTGAAAGGTTTATACAATGTACTGTTGCGAAGATCACTTTGATGTTAGTATTTCAAAAGCCTTAGATTCCTTTGTATTTTCATCTAGGAGCTAATTTTGTTTTGTAAATAATAACCTAGCGGGATGTAAGTGACGTTTAGACAGTTGACGTTGTGTTGACAGTTTTTTAATTTTGCTCTAGTAAGGAAACGGCACAACTTTTAGGCCAATGGTGACGTCACCTACCTCAAAAATTAAAATATTAAAATAAAAAAAATAATTTAACGAAAAACAAAAAACCCGACTGCGTTAAAATACACTAAAAAGAAAGAAACAAGCCCAGTAGTTTAGAATTCACTCATTCACACTCACAGTCGGGGCCCCTTGGGAAGATTTGATTGGTATAATTTGAATGGGCCCCGACTGTGAGTGTGAATGAGTGGATTCTAAACTACTGGGCTTGTTTCTTTCTTTTTAGTGTATTTTAACGCAGTCGGGTTTTTTGTTTTTCGTTAAATTATTTTTTTTATTTCATACTTTTTAGTTTATAATATTAGTGTGAATTAGTCTCTCTAGAGACCTAACTCGGCTCAAAGCTACATAATTATGCTTGATAAAACCTTTAGCAAAAATGCGTGAACTTAAGTCAGCCACAGCTCGGTCCAAAGTAGTTCCTTGGTGCTTGTGTATTCTTAGATTATTTTTACCAAAAAAACTTTTTCAAAAAATATAACCGCCTTCAAAAACAACCACAAAAAAGTGTAAAATAATCTACAAAATAACTTTTCTTTCGGAAGTCGGTGCCTTTGTATTTTTTCTTTTCATTGTCTTTTTAGCCACCGACTTCCGAAAGAAAAGTTATTTTGTAGATTATTTTACACTTTTTTGTGGTTGTTTTTGAAGGCGGTTATATTTTATTTGAAAAAGTTTTTATTTTACTCTTTTTAGTTTAAATATTCAACCCAAATTCTTGTTAAGAACATTATTCTCTTACATGTGCACTAGAATTTTGTAATCCTTCGCACCAGTACTTACATCACTCATGTACACATTAAGCTAATAAAATTCCATATCTCAAAAATTACTGAACCGATTTTGATGAAACTTGCAGTATTCTCTTAGTTATATGATACCTAGTACAACAAAAAGAATTACTTAAATCGGACTTGTAGTTCCGGAGATATAAATCAATCTATGCCTACTCCTTACTATTAAGGAGTTGTACCTTCCATCATCAGGTCATCCACCTGAGATGATGATTATCAGATGCAGATACTTGAACAGCTTTAGAAAATATATGAAAATGGTACTATGTGCCTATAAAATTTGAAGGTTGCCCTCAATTTCCCTAGGATCCCATCATCAGATCCTGACCTGGTGATCATGGGACCAATTGGAAAGTATACCCTTTCAAACAAAAGAAAAAAATTCCAAATCGGTCCAGGCGTCTTCGAGAAATCGGGGAACATACATAAAAAAAAAAAAAAAAAGATTCCGACGAATTGAGAACCTCCTCCTTTTTTTGAAGTCGGTTAAAAATATTTGTTCGTCATGCTTATTCACTACGTTTCTTTTTTGGTTGGAAAACCGTTTATTTACGAGTACTAGAAACAAAAACTTAAATCAATACGTAAGAAATTGAGCGAAAATTATTGTTTTGTTAAAACTTTAAATCGTCATATATCCTAAACTATTATTTAAAATGAAAAACGATTAAGGAAACCTAAAGATGATTTTAAAATACCTATTCAACGATACCCCACATGACATAGTTCATCGACTTTTTTTTTTTTCATTTTGACAATATGGCGTCTGGTTGTCGCTGTGGTGAATATTGATTACTGTCATGTCTTTAGTGACACTCGCAAGGTTAAGACGAATCGATTGACGTAAGAATTATCAAAATCGGCCCACGCGTTTGGTCTCTAGAACGCCACATAGAAACAAACATACATACATACATACTTACATACATACATACATACATACATAGACTGATAAACACATTACCCTCCTTTGCGTCGCGCAGTCGGGTAAATAAAAAAAGTATTGAGCCAATCATTAAAATATTCAAATTAGTTTCTCAAAATGCTCTATATTTGCAGAAAATAAAATAAAATCGAATGTTTAAAAAATTAAGACAATCCCCATTCTCAAGGAAGACACCCAGCTCGTCCCGCCATCTCCTTCGCGGTCTACCGCGGCCTCGCGTAATAATATTAACAGCTGTAATACTTAAGATTTTATTGATATCTAAAAACACCGATTTCGTCACTGACACACTGATGATCATCAAAATGTTTGGCTAATTGCTGAATCCCTTTAAATGGGGGGGGATGTTTTTCTTTCCTCATAAGGGTCTCAGCACACATATGGGATCGGAAAGGGATCGTCACCGTATCGCCTCGAGCCGTTCAGAATGGTTTGTATTAAACTCCCTACTGCAACGCACACTAATCGGAATAATAACGTAATCGCCTCGCCTCGGAACAGGCTCCGAACTTGAATTCCCGCGCTTACGGCTCATCGTCCCCGCGCTTACGTTTCTCCGTCCCCGCGCTTACGTCTCTCCGTACCCGAGCTCACATCTCTTCGTCCACCCTTTCCCCTTTCCCCTCCCGCGACTTGACTAACCAGGTCAGCCAGGGGGCGACGAGCCGTAAGCGCGGTGTCGCCTAGCCGTAGCCGAGTTGACGTACAGGCGCTGCTGATACGCTTTCGTTACGTGCATACGGTAGGTTGACGCCTGGTTGACAGCGAGGCGAAAGGCGTTACGGTTACGATCCCTTTCCGATCCCATATGTGTGCTGAGACCTTTCGTTACGTGCATACGGTAGGCATGGACCTAAAAAAAAAGCCGGACGGAACTTCACTAAGAAACAAGTGAAGCACCAAAATGGCGACTGCTTTACTATGTGTGGGTTTCTAAAGGGTTGCCAGATGAAGGAAAAAAATACCCATTTTCAAACAATATTTTAATAAGATCTCCCCTCGAACTTAGTTTTAATCATGGACCAAAAAAGTTTTTGTGACGTATACCTATTGTTAAAATAAAGGTAAAATAATTAAAACAAGATTAAAATAATAGTAGATTGTATGACAAAGTAATATTTTTACGGCGAGGGCGCTATTTTGTATCCAGAGCGAAGTGAGGGATTCTACAGTAGAATCCTGAGCGTAGCGCATTTATAAAGAGGATTAAAAACTCATTACTGCCCGCTAAAAGTTCCCCATAGAACACACCAGTTTTGGGCGCACTTAAAGGCGAACCAAGTCGTCCTTTTCGAATAGGTGTAATGAAATAGTAGATTATTAACCAAGGGGATAAAGCAGTGTCTTCTGTCGCGGGTGACGATTTAAATCGCGAGCATAACGAAGGACTCGAGGCTTACTCCCGAGCGTAGCGAGGGTGTTAGAAACTTAACCCTTAAATGCATAATGTTTTGTATTTTATTCAAAAGTTATTCAAATAATAAAACATGATTCCAACATTGCTGAAAAAATAAAAAAAAAAATTTTTGCTTAAAATTCTCTTAAAAATGAGTAAATAAGCAAAAAAATTGAAAAATTACCCCCTTAAATATTTTCTATTTATTTTTATATTTAAAAAATATTTTTTCGGTTTATGATAGTGTATTTTATAACAATTCTGTTTCATATTTTGTAATTACAAAATGGCGTTTTTAACTATTTTTTATAAATTTTCTAAAAAAAGGTTGGGTTCCCAAAACCAAAGAGGTTTTAGCCAAAACATCACTGTCCATATTGAAAAATTTAAAAAAAAAAAAATTAAAAAACTGGAAAAAATAAATGAATGCTTATTGACAGTAAATACCCTAAATAATTAATAAATTTATAATATATTAACATATTTCATTTATTTTATTTTTAATGAAATAATATTGGGTATGTTGCAAAAATGATACACTATGCATTTAAGGGTTAAATCACGAGCGAAGCGAGGGATTTAACACGAGTCCTGAGTGGAGCGAGGGATTTAAGTTCACCCAAGACTAAGGCAGCTTTATCACCGAGGAAAATACTCTACTTTTCGTACCACTTGCGAAAAAATTAACATAATAATAATATGAGATAAGCATTATTTAACCATTTAAATTTAACAATAACTTATTTAAAAAAATAAATTAAAACAAACTAAACGTTTATGTATTTGAAGAAAACAAAACGCGGGTCTGAAAAGCAAAGGCGTCAAGATCATACGGCCTCGTTGGTTTTCGTAATTTTATTAAATCATAACTGCATAATAAAAATGCGTATTCCTTTTTCAAAAAGTTGTATATTGCTTTACATACAAACTCAATGGTGTAAAGACAGACTGATGTAGTTCACTATCGGTAAGTATTCGAAATTCAAATCACATTCTCTCCCTAGAGGATGAATGAAATTCAGTACAACTTTCTTTCCCTGTTTTTAACAGATTAATAATGACTATTGTTTTTTATACAATCATTTTTCCATGCATCATTTGCCGTGGGGAAACTTGTAAAAATACAGAAGAATACAATAACGATAAATAGTAACAAAATATAAATCTCCCAATTTTAAAATAATTTGAACCTTGAAATAGTTGCAACACTGATTGATTTCGAGATGTTTGTAAAATTTATTGACGTAAAATCGAGAAATAAGCTTCAAAATTACATGTTTAACTATGAAAAGTGATCCCCTGGCTTTTTAAATTGAACTACTATGGTTTAGACAACTTTTTGCAACACATGACGGCATACTTTGGTTTTTATTAGACAAATTAGCACTGTATGAAACCGCGAGTGTCGTTCGAAGCGTAATGGCCGACGGCTGACTTACTATGGTGTGAATGTGTGTGTGCTGGCGTGTATGGACAAGCGCACTGACTTACTATGGGTGCTTCAATTGTTTCTTAGTGAAGTTCCGTCCGACTTTTTTTTTAGGTCCATGACGGTAGGTTGACGCCTGGTTGACAGCGAGGCGAAAGGCGTCACGGTTACGATCCCTTTCCGATCCCATATGTGTGCTGAGACCTTAAACGTCCACGATAGATTAAAATATCGTAGAGCGAGTCTCATAGGGCAATCTATGACGTGTACACATCAACGTGATACTCTAGCTAGGGTAGTCTCGCTAATGTGTACACGTCGTAGATTGCCCTATGAGACTCGCTTATACGTTATTTTAATCTATCGTGGACGAGGCGCTTTATAATAACTCCTAGAGTAGAGAACCATTCCAGCTATTTCTTCCGAAGCATTACACCTTCCTTTTCGTAGGTACTTACAAACAGATGCAAGCAGTGAAGTGCCACTTCAGCAGAATAAACTTAAATAATTCCATTGCGGTGTTGTCTGCCGTGGATCGATCGTATGCCATTACAGCGTCTCCGCGGGCTGTGTCAGTGACCTGAGCTTAGCCCATGGCGTCGTGGAGAACACCCAAGAATTGTTCAGAAGGCTGACTTGGCAGAAAAGATACGGAAATGTTTTCTGCGCCTTATAGTTTGTACAGCTTGGCCAGAACGGATTGAAACGAAACTAATCTTTTTGTTTCTGACAACGTTTTAAAATCTTTGATATTTGATGTAAACAAGGACCGCGGGTTTGTTATATTTATTATTGTGCCATAAAGCTAACGAAAAAGTGAAAAAAAAAAAACATTCAAAGCGCTGGTAGCGAGAAGACAGTGGTGACTTCCGGTTTTCTAAAGTTTTTTGCCAAGCTGTAGACTACACCGCCCTAGAATTATTCTATTTGAGCTTGTTGCAGAAGATATGGGTCTTGCAGTTTTCAGGTCAAGAGTGAATAAAGGTTACACCGCCAGTGGGGACTTTGGTCCCCAAACTAATTCATTCCGAAATTTTTGCAAAAACAATTAGGTAATTAGATCCGATGCTTTATCGATTTTTAACAGTATTTTTAATGTTGAAATTCACGCATAGTTTGAGAACGGCAGGTGATATAATTAAATTTGACAGCTGTCATTATGTCAAAATTGACATTAACGTGGCGTTGTAAACCTCATGTTACTTCTAGGCAAGCGTGTTTCACCGTCGACCATATCGAACACATGTTTTTCTCTATCCCTAGCTCCAATTTTGAACGTTTCAGCTCCAATTTTGAATTTTCTTCAATTTGAAAATACCTGTCCTTAGTAATTTTTGCCACACCCCAAAGTCCAAAATCAAATCATTTATTCCAATTAGGCCATCAGAGAGGCACTTTTGAACGTCGAAATTTAAATTTAAAGGGAATAGGAAGGGAAGGGATTGATTCTACACCCCCTTTTTCTTTTAGTGTGGTATTGTTCTTCTTATCTTTGCCTGCCGGTTGACCCTCAATGAAAACCGACAATGGTTTTTTATGTAACCATTCCGCAACGATTTTTTACTATTTGCAATTTCTTTGAATTATATGAGATTATGTCCTAGTTACTATTATTTGTCTGGTGTTATTAGTTATTATGTTAGTTTTTGTTTAAAAAAAAAGTATCACGAAGGATTCACCCGAGTCGCGGAACTGTCTGTAAAATTAATTGTGACCCTGAAACGTAAAAGGCTGCTGTAAGAACAGGGTGGATTTCTAATCAGTAATAGACCGACAGTCCCTTTCGCTCCAAGAAGGATGGGAGGACTCGTTTGATGATTTTTGAAATAAGTACAGCTTGGCAAAAAACAGTAGAAATCCGGAAGTCGCCACTGTGCTCTCGCTACCAGCACTTTGAATGATTTTATTTTATTATTTTTCACTTTATTTTATTTATTTATTTTTCTCTTGATTTTATTTTTTTCGTTAGTTCTATGGCACAATAATAAATCTAACAAACCTACGTTCTTTGTTTACATCAAATATCAGAGATTTTAAACGTTGTCAACAAACAAAAATATTAGTTCCGTTTCAATCCGTTCGGGCCAAGCTGTAGTATCACCTAGTTTTTTATTCCCCCATAATCAACATTAGCGGCTTCTTCCAGTCAATGCTGAGTAAGGGAGATTGCTCATGTCGCTACTCGTGCGATTTTGCAGTTTCTACTAAGTAAAAATGAAAATAGTCCTTGCTACTACGATATAATGATGCAATTCGACTGACTTACGTCGTCGTAGCGAGCGTGTTTTGTTTTTCATGTGCCCGTAGATAGCCGTACGTTTTATGTCATATGTCGTAGTGGTAAGGATGATTTTCACTTGTAGTTGAAATCGATAGAATTGCGTAGCATCGTGTCATTCTCAAACTCTCTAAGATTCTTTCCCTATTTAACCCCAAGGGACGCGTTGTGTTGCGGGACATACATATACCGCGACTCCGGTACACAAAGGGCTACCTAAGGACACCGTGGATTTTAGTCAGAACAAGTCTGACAGTCCCTCCCGCCCTGCCCGGGGTGGGAATTTGGTGATGGACACATTTGGTGATTTTACCACGAAAAAAAAAAGCGGCGCTTGTGTAGGAAGGGCTCTCAAGGTTTTTATCATTGTCTAGCTAGGCATATAATATGTCATTCTGTCTGTAATGGCCAATAAATGAGCCCGATTGACAGCCATATAATACCATGGGACACCGTGCCAGGTACCAAAGTATTACTAAGAAAGTTTCGGTGGAATGGCCTAGTTAATGACATCCCAGTATTTGCGTTTTATGGCCAAAGTTCGTTGACATGGGCGTTACTGAAGGTGGGGTACATCCTATCCTATGCAGACGGCGACTAATGGGTTGCTCGCCGTCTGATCAGGGACTATGCCAGGTTCGTAGGCGCGTCGTGTTCCAAGCTGTTCGCATTCTGACGGGATCCTTAAAGTTTCAAAGTCTGCCGGGGTCGCGGGACTGTCTCATCAAATAACCGTGACCCTGGAACGTAAAGAACTTTATGTCATGTGCCTGAAATTACACCCAATACGGTAATTTTCGTTTATGAACTGGAAAAGAAAGTCTGAACATGACAAACCATTTCAAAACATGTCCAGCTATTTCTAATGCCATAATCATAATATCGTGAAAACAATTAAGTACTATACTTAAAAGCCTCAATTAGCGATCCGACGTAAACTTCTCTCAAATATCAACCTTCCTTACTTCTCAATTAAGTCCAAAATCCTTTGCTTCCTATCCTAATAGGATGACCAAAACCAATTTAGCTTTGCATTTCATGAGAGCGTATTTGTCAAAGGAAAAGCGACCTTAAAGCTACATGCGGATCGAGGAGTAATGAAGTGTGTGTATGAACTTTTCATTTGAATTTTCAGCTTTATTGCTATGAAGTTAAAACTGAAATTATTTTGTGCAAAATGTGGTACACGGGGTTCAAAAACTTCGTCATGTTGCATGGAATTTTGAGCTCTATTCCCATGTCAAAAAGTCTCTTTTAAATTCTGTCGTGTACCACAATAGGGTTGTCAAAACAAAGTTAATTTTGCTGACAATTTTCAACTTCATTTGGGATTTAAAACGTGGATTTAAGTTCGCTGACAGCATAATGAGTTTGTAGGGATGTGTAAGGACTTAATTATGGTTTGGCAGATGTCCAGGGTCGGTTAGTCACGTTTGTATGGCAACTGGATAGTATTGGAGTTTGTCATGCAATGTATTTACTGGCGTCCTTATTGATGCGTCAAAGCAATGATATTCTAATATACAGATAATATATCATACACTTACAAAACAACAGAAATAAAAACTTGAGAGGTGTCAAGGGACACCCGGATGGAACGAAGTTACTGTACATATACACTCAAAAAAAATAATCGTCGCGACTCCACTCCAGTCCAGTTCGGTCCGGTCCGGTCCAGTCCGGGGCGGTCCGGTCCGGTCCAGTCCGGTCCGGTCCGGTCCGGTCCGATCCTGTCCACTCCACTCCATTCCATGGTAATAAACACATTACCCTCCTTTTGCGTCGCGCAGTCGGAAAAAGTGTCGTGACAACTTTTAAGATTTTTTTCCGTCCAGCCCACTTTCATAACGCGCGGTAAGGAACTTCGTTCCAAAAACTGTTTCGCGCCGAGCGGCAGCACACATACACACTTTTAAAGGAAAATCGTTGAAAAACACTTTTAAAGGAAAACATCGTGAGGAAACCGGCATGTCCTAAAACCAAAAATTCGAAGACATGTGACATCTACCAACCCGCACTGGGCCCGCGTGGTGGATTGCGCATTCCTTCTCAAACAGAGGCCTGTGTCCCAGCAGTGGGAACATTATAGGCTGATGATGATGTAATTGTCTTTCGTGTTCCATTTATTTACTTGTTAAAGAATGTGGAAGTAGGCCTTTTGGGCAGAGCAGGCTAGGTTCAAATTCTAAGCTAATCTTTCTATGTATGTTGTCTCAAGACGCTACTGAATCCTTAGAGGAGCGTTTAGAAATATAAATGTAGAATCGATTATCTGTAATCGAATGTTTAGAATCGTTTATACACGGACAATTTGGTACAGTTGTATTGTTCGGGTCTTGCTCCAGTTACCCCGAGATTGGTCATCTAAAAATTCATATAATTGTAGCGGGTGTGGCTTCTTAGAAACGTCTATGAGACTTAGGGTGCTTGTACACGGCGCATGTAACCCGCGCGCTCAAGTTACATGCGTCTTGTACAAGCACCCCGCGGGTGGCTTGATCAAGTAGCTTCCGCAATTTACTCGCGCGGGTAAAACGCAAACCCGCACGTTTACTTGCGCGAGTTGCATGCGCCGTGTACAAGCACCCCGTGGGTAACTTGATCAAGTAGCTTGCGCATGTTACTCGCACGGGTAGCCCGCGCCTTTACTTGCGCGGGTTACATGCGCCGTGTACAAGCACCCTTAGCTCCTTCTTGCACAACGCGATGCAAGTCTCCGATACCTTACGACTTTGGTATTCATTGACGCGTGCCTGTGTACGAACCTCTATGGATTCGTATTGCGACTGTCGCCTGGATACCAAAGTAGCCATTACTCCTCATCACATGTCCATACAAAAGACGGCTTCTTTTAAATCTGTCTTTACTTATAACCACAGGTTACTTAATAGTTTCTACCACATTTAACCTGAAATTGAGCTGATATGCGAATGCGCAGATGACCTCAAGATTCGGTAACGCATACCTCTGAGCTCTGCCAAGCCCGTGAACTTGATACCTCTGTAATAAAAATGTGACTCCCGCTGCGGCAATGTCATTCGACTGCTTATTAGAGCGTGTTGAGGCTGACAGTTTCCGTTTCTTGATGTTCGCGTTGCTGACGCCTCGTTCGATGCTTTAAGAATTTTTTTTTTGTTTTAACTGTGTTTTTGGTAAGATTCACAGGTTATTGATGAAATTATACATGTATCGGAGTTTAAAAAAAAGGAATGACTTAGGGTGCTCCCACATCTATCGTCTACCCTAAAATGTGTAGTTATCTAATAAAAACCTATGTCGTTGCTTTTTATATTAAAAAAAAAACTGACTCTTGATTTATTTATTTTATCTTAATTTTTAACCGACTACAAAAAGAAGGAGGTTATTTATTCACAACAAGAGACCGATATTTTTTCAAGAGTATCGGTATCGTATCGGCGAAAAGGCGTATCGATGCATCCCCAGTTTCTATGTTCGTAAAACATCTTCGACACAGAATAAATCCTTAGTGTGGGACGAAGTTAAAAAAAAAAAGAAATATCATAACCTTGTAAAGGAATTAAAAGTAGAAAAACAAGTCTTACGCAGGCTTATGATGTCGTAGTACTCCGTAAGTTGAAGGCCAACAAATTCAAATGACCAGCGTTCAGTGGTGACAACATAATGTGCATTTACATTCGTTTGCATATTCGACGCTTGAAGTAAACATTGAGATGTTTCTAATACTCGTACCTTTGTTTGATTGTCTGTGGTTTGATTTTGTATGGCCTGTCGTGTTGCCAGTGCAGTCTCTTGTTTAGTAATATTTTGGCACCAAAATGCATGCATGGAATAGGGTAGTTTCCAGGGTCAAAATAATTACATTCTATTTAGTCCGTATTTTAGATTATAAAGAAATATTGGACACGTTTTTTTTCTTTTTTCGATTAAACGAAAAATAACAAAGATATAGCCCATTAAAGTTACGTGTGACGTCACCCCGCGCGAAAAAATGCCACGCGCCGTGACGTCACACGTAACTTTAATAGGCTAATCTTTGTCATCTAATTTACGAATAAAAAAATACGTGTCCCTTATTTTTGACTAATCTAAAAGACGGACTAATTACATTTTTTAGGGCAACTTGCCTATTACCATGTCCTATGCTGAAATGTTCCTGAATGCTTTTTATTATCTTGGTAAAATCATCAAATGAGTCCGGAACCCAGGTCGGAATGGGCCCTACCATTCCTTGCTACTGTGAGACTTGTACTGACTGAAATCCACGGTGATCCTTCTCGAATAGCTCTTTACGTTCCATGGTCATTATAACTGATGAGACAATTCTCCGATCCCGGCCTGAATGGTCCGTGGTTTTGCCGATCCACTCTCTTGCTAGTAATGTTTTGGTCAGAAAATGTTTGCACCAGAATGCATATATTATGATGGATCGTTTGAACGATGGAACTAAAGACAGTAAGTTAATCTAAACCGCATTCAAAGGTCGACAACTTGTCGGTATCAATATTTCACGACAAAGTCACTGATGTCTCTTGAACATGTTTTGATTGGCTGGATCAGAATTTCGCGTCGTTGAACTGAATATCACCTTTGAAGGACGATTTCATTCATAAGTTGGCGCCTTCAAAACGTAACTTTAATCATTTAGGCATCCATAACACCTGTACATACGCCATTATGTTTCTAATTTCATTCAGAAATACATTTCCCTCTATTTATAATTTCTAGTAATTTCATAAGGCCTCGCTAAGGTTTGAGCATGCTCAGCCATTTGCGGTACGCTAGCTAACGAGAGGAAGTCTCGAGAGGTTTTCAAGTATTCAAGCAAAATAGACGTAATAAGTCTTCTTGGCAATCTCCCAGATTGAGATGAAGAAAAACTGCCCGAAAAAACATATTTGTATCAAAACTGAATAAATTCATGAGACGGTGCCAAACAAAGCTTCGAATATGCGGCTATCTACATAAATATGAATAAAATCAAGACAGATACGTGAATTTGAGCATGTGTGCGAAGTTTGGTCACAAATCTTCCAATTTACTTATCCAGTAAGTACGAATCTATGGAGCCTATAATATCTGGCATAAGACTATGTTCCAATGCTAAGAGGCCTTCAACAGCAACTACCTCAACAATAATAAAATGTTCTGAATGATCGAATATGAGAGCTTCTCCAAACTTTTTTGTTTAACGTGGCAAAATCATCTAATGAGTCGGGTTAGACTTGTACTGACTAAAATCCACGGTGATTCTTCAAAAGCCTTTTACTTTCCAGCGTCATTGTTACCTGATTCGACAATTCCGCGACAGCTTCTTAAGCAACCTTTGGCCACCCAATACTGAGTGTAGGTTTCTTCCAAATCTTTCCACTTCTGGCGGTTTTTGTTTTTTGGCTATCCAGTTTCTTCTGGCCACTTTAACGAGATCATTTGCCCACCTAGTCGGTTGCCTCCCTAACATTCCTCTTTCCCGTCTGTGGTCTCCACTCCAACACTTTCCAGCCCCATCTTCCATCTAGTTTACAGTATTCTGATAGCTTAGCAGTAATCTTCTTCTTAATACTCGTAGTAACACTAATCTGAGTGGTCGTGGTTGCAAAGGTCCAGAGAGGGTAGTTCGGTGGGTCTTTGACTTCCCCGAGGAGTGCTCCTTCAGCGATGTTCTCTTCCATTTTTGCCGGTTGGAGACATTGTGAGTAGACTCAGTAGCTTTCTTTATTAAGTCAGACCGGCGAGTTGGTGGTCGACTGCTTAATGTCTTGGTTAGCCACTTAGCCTTTATTCACGTGTCCGAAGAACTTCAGTAACTAGTCAGACCAAACAAAACCTGTAACCAAACCTAACATTGAAAAGATTACGTAAAGAAAACTTAACAATTTACTACAAAGTAAGTTAAACTTTGTAACAACAATGGTTGACCTGCGGCCGTAAGTTAAAAGTTTAAATGTTCATTTGTTCAGGGTAATTGGCAAACGGTTAAACATGTTGGTAATAATGTAGAGGTTCAAGGTGAACTTATTTCATTACTCTTTAGTTACGAAGGTAACTATATTAACAAAGTAGTTTTTCTCATGGTATTTGCAAAATCAGTCTAAGTTGTTCGTCGATTAGAATCCGCGAATATGCAATGTGGCATGAATGAATCTGAAGCCAAAAGGTCGAACCTTCTTCTTTCTGATCAAAATTATGATGTTGGCATGGTGATCAATCAGAGAGTAGGTCTCAATAGAGACTAGGTTCCAATTGAGACTAGGTCTCAATAGACACTAATTATACTTTAGATGCACTCTCAGGCTTGCCGCCCCATCTGTGGCGATGAATCCCATGCATCATACGATGGTGGAGAAATTCGGCAAAAGCAGAGATAGATCGGATACCGGTCTAATCAGGGCTCCAGAGAAAGGAACCTCCTAACAATACGCGCCGTGTCCAGAATTACCTGAGAAATCAGCCGCTCGATCCAGCTGCCAAGCGAGAGCCTCCTCAGATGCTGTTTGAGGCTCTTGGCAATTACGCCTTTGGCGACATGACTATCGGCACGATAACTGCTGTATTCATGTCCCGAATGTCAACAACCTTGCCAGATCAAAATAAAATACTTGAGTTGCTCATCTTTCTCGGCTTTCACGAGGTTTGTTATTATCAAAAACGACATCCCTCATATTCAATATACTAAACAATTTGCTTACATGGACGTGCTTGACAAATAAATTTGAACAAAAACAATTAATCACAGTAGAAGCGTGCAGGAAAACAGCGAGGAAACCCGCATGTTAAATAATAAATACTTAATATGTACATTTATTGAAGGCAGTCGCATGTCTGGTCACGTTCGGCGTGACACTACGGGTACGGTTAGCCGATACAAAATCTGGACAGAAAATGCTTAACAAACAGCTCGCTCTGTCGCTCTCGTCTGAACTCAGCATGGTTTCAACCAAAGACATTAAACTACGAGTATATACGAGCAATAGACGGGACATCACGAAGAAAGTTGTGATCCAAAACTTTTTACCAATAGGTAAGAAGTCGCTCAGTCTAGTAGTCGCGTTGCTATGCAACTCTAGATAGTGCTACTGACGCACGGCTTCAACAATTTTGTATGACAATTTTCCCAATGCCCGCTCTTCTCTCTCCTTTTAAATCTCTTTGGTTTCAGCCGATAATTTAGTCAGCATAGGTGACTGTTCAGCATTTTCTGTCCAGATTTTGTATCGGCTAACCGTACCCATAGTGTCATGCCAAACGTGACTAGACATACGACTGCCTTCAATAAATGTGGCTGTTCCCTATGTGGCTGTACCTTCGCATACTTCAATATTCTTAATACTTAATAAGCCAGAAGAGTTTGGATTGAGATTGGGATCTCATGCGACTTCCGTTGTCCTGCAACCCTGTAGTTACTACCTAGTGCGAAACCGATTCTCCTGACCAGAGGCCTTACCACGAGTTGGTCGCAGGGCAGACATGGCCAGAAATTGCACAAAATAGAGAGGTTTGGAAGGAGAAATAGGGAGGGGGCTTTTGCCCAGCAGTGGGACACTGAATTGGCTGATAAAAAAATCTGAAGTCCCTCCCGTCCCGCCCTGGGTTTGAGGACACATATTTTGATGATTTTACCACGATAAAAAAGTAGATTAAATAATTTAAAACATTTTGAATTTGTCAAGAGCTCCCAGAAGTATCAAATACAAAGTCCTCAACGGTAATTGCAACCGATCTCTCGTTACTCGACGCGCGTCACTTGCTACAAATAATCGATTCATTGAAAACGTCGTATCGGTATTGACGTAATGTAAGATCCTCTTTGTCTTATATTATGAGACGGTTTCTAAATTGTTGGAATAATAATTTGACTCGTTTACCTGTAATGTTAATATTTCTTTCTGGATCGATTTTTCTCAATTTTTTTTCAGACACCAACTTTGTTTCTTCAATAGAAGGGTGGTTCTAACCAATGCCGAAAATAGGCAATAAGGCAACGGTGCCCAAGCATAAGTTGAAGAACCTGAAAGGACAGCGAAACGGCCAGATGAGGACTAAAATTGACAAGACCAGGGCGCAGTTCAGGAAACTCGCACCGGGCTGGTCCAAATGACGTCTTCAAAAAAACCAGTGTGAGAAAGAGGTGACGCTAGATGACTTGTAGAGCTCTGTCTCTTTTGTACACTGCAAAACTCCTGCTTTAAGACGTCATCGTAACAATCCTGGGCACCATAGAGGCTAGTTACAGCACTAGGTGTATAGCCTGCTCTACACTACTCGCGAAGTTGCCTTGACGAAGTACTCGTCGAAGTTAATCGAAGTCCCGAAGTATGTGACTACACTACTCGCGAAGTTGCCTGTGTCGCCATTGTGCCCTTTGACTCGGTCCCACAAACCGACAACAAATGTAAGTTGCCCGAAGCGAGCCGAAGTTGCACGAAGCGAAACGAAGTGCCCTTCTACACTATCGTATTCGGTCAACTTCGAACAACTTCTCGAGTAGTGGAGAGCAGACTTAGGCTGCCTTTCCACCAGAGATGCGCTATGCTACGTTGCTACGGATGCGTTTGATATCCACCAATCATATTCATTTGTTTTCATCACGCACACACACATAATGAGTATGATTGGTGGGTATCAAACGCATCCTTAGCAACGTAGCATAGCGCATCTCTGGTGGAAAAGCAGCCTTAAATCGGTTACGGCGTTCTATTCATCTAACATGAAAATAGTTCCGCCACCGGTTGACGGCTATGTTGTTATCTTGCGTCTATTTCACAAGCGGTTGCGTCCCTGCTCGGTATGCAAATATTGTCTATTTGCTGTTGGCGTAATGGTTGCTAAGATACGCGTCTTGTGCGAAAGTGTCGTCAATTGGTCTTGTTTTGTGGCTTGAGTTCTTTCGATTGTATTTTCGTCTCATTTCTCGTCGAGTGTTTTCTAAGTTATTGGACCAATTATATCTTATACTACACCTATTTGCTAATTAACGTTTCACGGTACATTGTTATCACTAACATCCTGTGTGTAATCCAAAATTATATATCTGTCCGTGTCCATAGAGTTTCTTGCTCATTGTTCTGTACTCTTTGGAAGCTACGCTACAGAAGCTCTAAAATGGCCACTCTAGCAACCTTGCTAAACCCCTATGTTACGAATTTTCTATGTTTCAAGCAATAGATTTAATAATTCATATAG
This sequence comes from Agrotis segetum, assembly GCA_036375495.1. Taxonomy (NCBI): domain Eukaryota; kingdom Metazoa; phylum Arthropoda; class Insecta; order Lepidoptera; family Noctuidae; genus Agrotis; species Agrotis segetum. The sequence continues at coordinate 156,468 of JAQSVV010000197.1, read as the reverse complement.
AATTTTAGCAACATTGATATTAGCAACGCTAAAGTGGCCCTTTCAGATCTAATGTTCTGAGATTTTTTTTTAGTTCCATTTTATGTACTATTTTTGACAGTCCAAAAGTGCCTGTGCTTGTCAAATTGGAATAAATAGTTTGATTTTATTCTACAATTCTAGCATCAGTCGCTACATCTTTTCTCTCGACTTCCATTCTCCCTCATCAATCATTGTCATGTTCATCACTAATTTAGTCAAATATAGATAACCGTTCTCTTTTGATTACATACCGAGATTCACGATACATTTTTAGAAAGCTATTTTCGACTTCTATCCTCTTCTTCCTGCTCTTATCCCATTTTACTTGTGGTCCAATCAGACGACACAGTATCATTTACTCCTTTTTCTTTCATATCATTCCTTAGACAATCCATCTATCTTTTCTTTGGCCTTCCTCTTCCTCTCCATCCATCAACATTCATACTCATTACTCTCTTCGTCACATGGGTGTCATCCCTCGTCATCACATGTCCATACCAAGAGAAACGATTCCCTTTCATTTTTTCCGTAACAGGCTATCCTGCTTCTCACTTTTACAGATTTGGTATTTTTAAGCCAACCAGTTAGCCGTGTGTTGAACGATATGGTTTTCTGTCTGTCATCTACTTTCCCCCTACCTCCCGATACCCTTTCGCACTGGTAATCAGACTAATGGATGAGCACCCATCCAAAGACCAACCTAGACAAGTACTGCTTACCTTTGATAATTGACTCATGCAGCCGATATTCTATAGCCACGATCTTATTTTTAGATTTTATTTTTAGATGTTTTTTTTCTGTTAAATATTAACTTGTTTATCGACTTTTGTACCAAGAGGATGATAATATAAAAATACCTGCATATCAATTAAGTATGGACCTACTCTGAGTAAAGGTCAAACGTGTGATGAGACAGGCGGTTGGTCTAAAAAAACAGATGGAAGGAAATATACGAAGAAAAATTAGGGATGTAGATGTAGGACGATACCACAGGGAAAATGCTTTCTGTCAGGTCAAATTGTACGTACTTATTTTATTTATGCACAACCCCAGGGCCTTCTCTCCTTATGGGACCTAAAATCTCATTAGCATCATTGTTTGTAAAAAGTAAAAACTATGGTCCTGTAGAAAAAAGATGTAAAATTTTGGAATCGCTACGCTCAGGTTCGCATCCGACATTTTAAAACGTTCGTAAAACGGGTCCCTATTACTAGGACTCCGCTGTTCGTCTGTATATCCGTCTATCACCAGGCTGTATAGTAATGAAACGTGATAGACAGTTGAAATATTCACAGATGATGTATTTCTTTTCCCGCTTTCACAACGAATTAATACGATAATAAGTAAAGAATAAAATAAAAATGTAAAGGGGGCTTTCTTACAAAAAACATGATTGTTTTGTCGTTTTAATAGATGCGGAACTTTTCGCTGACGCTACTGACTCGTACTCGGTCTGTTTTATAATTTATCCAGTTTCTTTAAATAAAACGCCACTACAGATCGATTCATTGATAAAAAAACTTTGATGTTTATTATCGCTACTACGCAAAAACGTAAATAGTTTTTATTATCTTTTCCTATGTTTGTGTGAAAATTCTCATCATGATAATTTTATCAACCTTGAATGATAATAAACATTTAAATGAGGTGTGGTTTGATCGGCTTGTCCGATTCGTGTTATTGTTGCCTCTAAGCCCCAACAAGGCAGAGAGTTCCACTGCTTCGCTGTTCGCTTTTTAAAAGACGTTTGGAAACGCATAATGCCTATAACGTATTTGAAATAAATGTTTTGTTTATTTAATATTTTATTCCAGCTTTCCATGACTAGTCTACTGTAGATCAATAGTGCCTATTTTAAAACACAAGGCGCATGGCCTTTTGAATTTTAAAATTAGACACGGCAAATGTGAGCTGAAGATTCCTATCATTGATTTATCTTTGAAGCATAGACTCTCAAGATCTAAATACGATTTAGATTATAAATACATATAACTGAGATATTAAGAACTTAGGTAGTATGTTAATTTATTACTAAGTTGCTCTGCTTGTCTTCTACCCTACATGTTTATTGAGTTGGAACCTGTCGTACATAATGTTGTTTTGTCAATTAACCCACGGTCTTCTCTCTCTTTCACAGATATGGCAGAGAGCGAGACATCACTACCCAAAATACAGAAAATATTCAACCGTCGACCTGCCAACTTCTCAATGCTGTGATTAAAAAAAAATAACTTAAAATTTCAATCAAAACGCGTAAAATATCAAAAAATAAGTGTTTGCTAGTGTTGTAAGTGTCGAAAATCGCATTCCGTTCATATTTTCATGCTCAAACTCGTGTAAAATAAAAGTGCTGTGCTCAAATCTTACAGTTCCTCAAAAATGGCTAGTGACTCTAAATACGTCCATTATTGCATACAGTGAATTGAATAAGTGCATTCTTAGTGTGAAAGTGAGTTTTAAATTAGTTTTTTAAACAAAAAGATGAAAAATAATAATTCGCGTGTGCCAAAAGTTTAAAACAACGCCATCTATTGTGCGATGGATTCAGTGGTTTTTGTGTTGAATTGCGTTCAGCGCCATCTGTTGTTGAGTAGCGGCAATGTTTAGTACCTGATATCGCCATGGAAGCCGGTTTCATACCGGTTGCGGTTGGTAGCGGCAATGGCGGCAATATGCCGCAGGCCGGCTCTGTGGTGGCGCCACCGGCGAATGTTATTCGCGCGCCGGGTTTGAAGCGCGGGAAAATGGAAGAAGCTATTTCGGATCGGGTAAGTGAATTATTTTTCAATCACTTAGTTTGTCCTCCTCCAAGTTTTATATTGCTAGGTATTTTCAATAGATTTGAACTTCTTTACCTACGGCTTCATACTACCTAATTTCCTTGAAATGTACAAAAATCTTTCGTCACAAAGTGATTTCCTCTGTAAAATCGTCCGCATTCCTGAACGAATCTAATGCATAGATATAGTAGACGTCGGTCGGCATATTTCGAGACGAACTGAGCGGTCCAGTGCACCACGGAATCTCATTTTTAATAGCGATACGAATTATGCATAACTTGAGAAGAATTTCTGCGGTTACAGATGTTGATTTTTAGCTGAATTTCTGGTGCAGAAAACGTTCTTGAAATGTACGTCTCTTAATGTGGAACTCTTCAATAAAAGACGGCAAATTTTCGCATTGTTTATGCAATAACACAACAATTCGCAGTTAAACATTTTCAAACGTCTTTTATGATGCGGACTGCGAAGGAGTGGAACTCTCTGCCTGCGTCTGTGTTTCCGATCACATACAACCCTAATCTCTTCAAAGTTGAACAGGCTTCTTCTGGGTCAGCTCGCTCCATCGTCGACCTAGTCTTAGTCATTCCTGACTAAGCTCAAGTGCAAACCATAAAAAAAAAACAATATGACGCCTCTACCCACTAACAAGTTCAAAAAATAAAACTTTTTGGAGAAAATGAAAGTAACAAAAAACGTAACAATAACCTTTTTTTTCGGAAGTCAACGGCAACAAAGTCAAGGAAATAGGGAAAAGCCACCGGCTTCCGAAAGAAAGGTACTTTTTTAATAGAAGTGTCTTTAATTTAACAAAAACATGATTTGCTTACACTTACAATATTCACTTTGATTCGTGTTTTCCAAGCTGATTTTATTCGTACACGCCTAGTATTTCTCAAGACTCGCCCTCAAGATGTAGGTAGGGCGTGCACTCGTGAAGAACAACACTTGAAACGTCTCAAAGCGATCTTGCCTCGTCTAAAGTCGCTTTCGCATCTTGCCTTTTTATTTCTTAGCCATTTCAAAACGTTTCTCTAAAAATAACTTTGTTATGGGCTTGTTTTTCGTGTTCTCTTGCACTTTTCTTGATGCCTTTTCAAAATGCCTTGCAAAAATAGATTAGAAAAGAATTTTCATGTTATTGGTTTGAAAATATATGGCTGTCTAGCCAGCCATATACGTTCGCTCATTAACCAATTAAACCCATTCACTCAGCCTCAAGTCATTCATTAAAAACGTCATTCACGACAGTCATTCACGTCAAAAAATTCTCCAACTACCGTCAATTGCCTGCTTTACAAATTAGGCAAAACTTTCAAATACCCTCTTGGAATGATCTGAATTATTGCCATACATGGTTCTGGGCCCTTTAGCCGAGACATTCTAAGGAAAATTAAACAGATTCTGAGAACTATGCTTATCTGTAATCCAATGCAGTTAAACGTTGTCTTTAATTATCGTCAGGAGTTTAAACACGCATTTATTGAAGTTCTAAAAGGAACGCATAATTGGTGATTTACTGGGAAACAGTGGTTCAGGCCATACATATTTTTATTTATTTAATAATTCATGTACAAATCAATGGTACAATCGACCATGCGGAATTATGACCCACCATAAGCTTATTTTCCCAGAGACATTCAAATAGAATTAGGTCCACATTCGCGTAAACATACATATCCATGGTAACAACTTTGATCTTTGTCAATTTGACAGATTCAAACGATTTATTGTCAAAATGGGTCATGATTCCACTTTGTCGACTGTACATAGGCGGACTTAATGCCACAACGCATTCTCTTCCAGTCAACCTTTACTCGCAGAGCAGATGGCCGATGGTGTCGAAAAGTACTATAGGGGAGACCACGGACTAGCAAGCGCAGCGTAGGACGTCCACCAGCAAGGTGGACAGACGACCTTATAAAGGTCGCCGGAAGACGCTGGATGCAGGTCGCTTCCAACCGGTATAATTATGTGGAAATGTAAAGGGGAGGCCTATGTTCAGCAGTGGACGTCCTATGGCTGAGATGTTGAGTGGTTTGAACTGAGTTTTTCAAAGCTTCGATTGAACATATTTGGTCAAAGATGTTTCAAAACTATGTAATGACCTATTCATCCGCATGCCCGTGCCCGTGTCTACGGTGGCCGGTACATATTTTTTTCTTCTTTTATACGTCGGGTCATACAATCAAATATTTCTTAATATTCAAAATATTGCGCGGGCATGCGGGCAGCGAGTAAAGGGCAACTCGCTGCCCGACCAAGGACCATGCCCGGGTCGACGGCGCGTTGTGTCCCACGCGCGCCTCAAAGAGCGTCAGCATAATGACGGGGCCCCCCTCTCAGAGGGCCAAAGCCTGCCGGGGTCGCGGGATTATTCCCTAACCGTAACCCCGGAACGTAACAGGCTATGAAGGACACCGTGGATTTTAGTCAGTAGAAGTCTGACAGTCCCTCCCGCCCTGCCCGGGGTTGGAGGACTCATTTGATGATTTTACCACGCTAAAAAAAAAAAAAAAAAAAAAAAAAATTCAAAATATTATAATATGTAATGAATATCTGACACGGTTTATCTTGCACGGCCAGATCAACATTCAGAATTATGTTGCACATGTACATACATAATTTGTTGAACTGATCGGATTACCCTTGATATCGCAGAGGTTATACGATATGACACAAATATTCATTTGCATTACAATTCTATCAATCATGTAGTCAATTATGTAATTGTTTTTTTTGGACAGGTCGCTCCATAGGGTATTTGACTGGAAAAGAAAATCTAGTCCATCAGATATGTAATATTTTTGCAAAAGCATTTGGAGTCTACCAACGAGCTATGGAGCGAAGTATCATCATCTGCCTAATCGGCTTCCAGTTAAACCAGATTTAGCTTATTAAATTTAGCGTATTTTACATGGAGCGACTGCCTGTCGGACCTCCACAACCCAGTAACTGGGTAATACGATACCCCTTGGTAAGACTGGTTGTCAGACTTTAGAGCTTCTGACTAACAGTAACGACTGTCAAAGATCTACAAATGACAGCCGGGACCAACGGCTTTACGTGCTTTCCGAGGCACGGAGGAAAGTCGTTATGATAGATGGTCACCCATCCACAGACCAACCTCGTCAAGCGCGGCTTAACCCGGAAGATCGGCCTGTGCGGGCTGTGATTATTTAGCCACGAGCTCCTCGTGGAGCGAAGTATACTGGGTGTCAAACTTACAGACCGCATTAGGAACTCCATACTTCGCTCCAAAACACAAATAGCCGATGTTGGCCTAACAGCTGCAAGGTTGAAGTGGAACTGGGCTGGTCATATCTGCCGTATGTCGGAGGAGCATTGGGCAAAAATAACCACTCAGTGGTTCCCAAATGGCGGTAAACGACAACGCGGCAGGCCCAGAAGGAGATGGCGGGATGAGCTGGACTAATTTTTATAGGATTGGCCTACAATCGCATTGGATCGCGAAAAGTGGAAGGAGGGAAGGGAGGCCTTTGCCCTGCAGTGGGACGACACGGGCTTATAATAATTTGATGATTTGCCGCACGGCGAAAATTTACCTGTGTGAATCCCACATCATCGATCGATTGGTTAATCCGGTTGCATAGTAGATTTGCCATCAAAAACCAAGAAACAAAACTTATTTCAAATGATGGTCGGACAAAAGGCCATTTATTATTCACATGGCTAAAGTTAGGAATGCGGTGCTATGGTGTTCCACGGCATGTATTCCTAGCGAGGTGTCTTCGAAACTCTCACCACGTAACTCTGAACATCCGTCAAGTAATTCTAATGACATATTAACGTGTGATCCGCTGTGAATGGGGTTGCCAGACTTGAGAATAATTTGTACGTTGTTCTTTTTTTAAAAAACGTTGCCCTGATCTTGGAATTTCTTCTGTATCGGTGTATTTACAAGCATTTAACAACATACCTGAGGGGGGGAGGGGGTATTACAACGTCTTAAACCAGGCTTATTCCGGCGAGTGAAAGTGACAGAGCTATACAAGTCGTCTAGCTCCATCTCGTTCACTCACTGGAACAAGCCTGGTTTTAAGAAGTTAATATAATCTATCTATCTTCTATATAAATAAAAATGAATTGTTGTTCGTTAGTCTGATTAAAACTCGAGAACGGCTGGGCCGATTTGGCTGATTTTGGTTTTGAATTATTTTGGAAAGTCCAGGGAAGGTTTAAAAGGTTTTTTATTTAATCGTTTCTCAGGCGGTACGGAGTTCGCCGGGTCAGCTAGTATATAATATATTCCACAACTATCACACAACGCCATCTAGTCCCAAGCTAAGCAGAGCTTGTGTTATGGGTACTAGACGACTGATAAACATACTTATATATTTCTTAATACATACATATTATAGATAAATTACACCCAGACGCAGAACAAATGATCGTGCTCATCACACAAACATTTGTCCTGGGTGGGAATCGAACCCACGACCTCCGGTATAGCAGTCAGAGCCACTAACCACTAGACCAACAGGCCAGTCAAAAGGTTGTGTGATAGTTGTGGAATATATTATAATAACCTTGCAATTACTTTCAGTTTCAACACTATGAACGTTGGCCTATTAAAATCATAACCACATTTGATTGAAAAATTGCACAAATTAGGTCGTCAAAACGATACTTTTTTACTCCATTATAGAAGTCAACCCCATTAATTTACATGTAACGACATTAATTCAATGACAATTAAAAAAGTACTCGTACGTTTTACATTATCTAATGCTGGCAACATTGCCTCACCACTCAAAGTACTAACGTCTAAGTAAGGCAGTGTCGGTTCACGCTCGGACGCGTCCGCACGCGTGTTATCCACACAATCGCTGAGTGTCAAAATTCCCAAATTAATCGAGTCCCTCATTAATTTTTCACCTCCCAACGTGCCAAGTGCAGTGTCAAACAGTGTTAAGTGCTAGTGATGTGACGCAAACTAGTGTTGTTCCTCTCTGTTATTTAGAAAGGAGTTCGTAATGCAAGTATGTGGAGAATGTTAGTTTGTAGTTAATATCTAGGTGTTAGTAAATGTAGTGTGTTGACAAATTTTTTAAGTGTTTAAGGCTTAAAAGACGTGATATTTTTCGTGAATCGAGTACTGGCATGCGTGGTAGTTAAATTGGTATAGTTTGTCAAACTTTTTAGATTGAAAGATCACGTTTCCAGTCTAAATATTTCACGCTAGCTCGCCTACTAGAGCATGCAAGTCTGTAAATTAGGATTGAGGGGTAGTCATCGTGGATTTTAGTCAGTACAAGTCTGACAGTCCTTCTCGTCTCGCCCTGGGAGGACTCATTCGATCATTTTACCACGATAAAAAAAAATGGATACCATATTCTAGAAATTGTGGTAATTATACAACGTGTAACGTTAATAGCGCAAAACCTCTCGTGGCCTCGTGGGGTAACTCAGCCCATGTTACTGAACAATGTTTGATCAAAAACTTTTGGACAAAAAAAAAAACATACAAAATGAGAAATTGATCAAGCCCATCAGTATGAAAAAGCTTTTTTTTATTTTTTTTTTGTCCAGAAGTTTTTGTTCACACATTGTTCAGTAACATGGGCTGAGTTACCCCACTAGAGGTTTTGCGCTATTAAGGGCGCTATAACATACTGATAGAACACAATTCCTGTCAATTTGACATCGTGATGCCCCCTGCATAAAAACAAAACACTAACGAAACAGCTATGCCTCGTATACCAGAAAGCAAACAATAATGAGCTTTTGCCACTTTTGTTTCGAATAAACAAAGTAAGATCCCGGTCTTCTAGACACTACTTATTTTCATAAACGAATGGATAATATGATAAATATATACCTATCAAAATAAAATAAGTGCCACTCAATAAATAACACTTTAAACCGCACATTGTGTCACGAATTGGATATGTTTGTAATTTACAAAGTGTGCATTATAGAGATTCAATTTCATTCTTAACAAGATAATTTACTCGTATTATACGAGTAAATTATCTTGTTATGACATCTTTCAGGTGTTGATTTTGTTTCTAGTGACTAATTGGAATTCATAACTTTTTAATTAGATTTTTGAAATTATTTAGAATTTACGATTTGGTGTTTAAAATTTTTCAAACTTTTTCTTTGACTTTTACATCAAACAGTCATTTATGCCATCTAGAGACATAATTATGGACGCAAAACCAGCCATTGGGGTGATTAAGGTGACATAGATAAGGAGATATAACCAGAAATGGTCGGTTTAATGCTCGAATATTTCCAACCAGTGGTTCAAAATATTTGAAACTAGTGTCAATTAAGAGACGGGTAATATCACCAAACGCCGTGATCCAGGAAGAAAGTGAGCAAGGCCAGAGAAGACGTTAAACCGCGCAAAGAGAACGATAATCTACTACGCAGATCATATAAAGTCCATTGCGACCAGCAACAAGCTCCCATAGAATTGACAAGACAATTTCGAATCGACACTATGAAGATTAAAAATATTCGAGAAGATTCTTGGTTCCCCTGCAGTTAACTGTGAGCGGACGGTGCAACTCGTTAAACATTTACAAAGGAGAATATTTATTGAACTGTTTTGACTGGGCTTCAGTGCTTCTTATACTGGGTTACAGCTGGGTTATTTTTTTAATAAGGACACATCTATTAGAGTGTAGAGAAGATCTAAACAACAGGGTTTCAAATCATTTAACTCTTGAAACAGAATGTTTCGGTGAGCTCTAAATTATAATCTCTATCTCGCAAAACTGAGCTTTTACTTCCTAACGAAGTTACGTAACTGCTCAAAATTGCGTAGAAAAGGTGGTTCAACTCCACATTATTCCATTCGCACAGCAAGTAGTACCTGAGTTCATCTTCGATCAATCGCGACTACCAGTGCATAGATTCGTTGCTCGAATTACGATGCTACAATTGGTCACTCAGGCTTTTTACCTAATTTCTATTGAAACGGTATAGAACATGTTCGTTATTTAATAGATAACATTTCACCTTTAGTAAAATAACACAGGGTTTAAGAGAAAAAAGAACATTATTTTTTCGATTTCATTATTTTATATGAAACTTGACACATTCCTGTAATTTCTCACTTTTCATTCAATTTCGTTTATTTTTACGATTTATTGGAATGCTAACTTATTTTTTTGTATGTTCTATTCTGAGTAGTATCTCATCATCATCATCATCATTAGCCGGAGGACGTCCACTGCTGAACATAGGCCTCCCCCGTATACCGCCACGCCGAACGACAATTCGCCACTTGCATCCATCGGCTGCCCTCGACCCTCAATATGTCGTCGGTCCACCTAGTGGGAGGCCTGCCTACGCTGCGTTTTCCGGTCCGTGGTCGCCACTCGAGAACTTTTCTTCCCCATCGGTTGTCAGTTCTACGAGCGCTGTGGCCTGCCCATTACCAGTTCAACTTGCAAATTTTATGAGCTATGTCGGTGACTCTGGTTCTTTGCCGAATATCCATGTTCCGGATTTTATCCCGCAAAGATACTCCGAGCATAGCTCTTTCCATTGCTCGTTGAGTGACTCTTAGTCTCTCTAAAAGGCCAGCAGTCAATGACCACGTTTCGGAGCCATATATCATCACTGGCAACATACACTGGTCAAACACCCTTGTCTTGAGACACTGTGGGATTCTCGATGAGAAAATATCACGTAGCTTCCCAAACGCTGCCCATCCGAGTTGGATTCTTCGGGCGACCTCTTTCTCGAAGTTGGACCTACCTAACTGAACAATCTGTCCAAGGTAAGTATAATGGTCTACAACTTCGAGAGTATCGCTCCCAACAACAACCGGTAAGGGTGCCACATGGACATTCGACATGACTTTCGTCCTGTCCATGTTCATTTTAAGGCCATCCCGTTGGGAAACGATACTGAGGTCGCTGAGCATAGCATTGAGGTGCTCCAACGATTCTGCCATGATGACTATATCATCGGCAAAATGAAGGTGAGTGATGTATTCACCATTGATGTTGATGCCGAATCCGTTCCCTTCCAAGAGCTTGAAAATGTCCTCCAACGCGTTCGTGAACAGTTTCGGAGAAATAACGTCTCCCTGTCTCACGCCTTTTATTGGATTGGTTTCGTGCTCTCTTCCTGCACGCGTAGCATGGCGTTATTTCATCGTTATTTCTACACAAATCGACTGTTTTTTTTGCACAAATGTGACACCATTTGAACACTATTGAAGAAAAGGACGTTTATTTTCTGTATTTTTCACATTACCATGCTTAAAACGATAAAAATATTTCTACGTTCTGTTATTTTGTCTATTCTTCCGTCGACAAAACCCCTTTCTACGGCGCCATGCTACGCCTGCTGAAATCGGATGGACATGGTGGCGTTTCTATACAAACACTTCGACACTTCGATATACCTATAGTCGTGACATCGTTGGAGGGACTGCAATACTGCCCAGGTTTCGATTGAATCGAAGGCTTTTTCATAGTCCACAAACGCTAAACACAATGGCCGATTATTGTCCTCTGTCTTCTGTATAATCTGGCAGAGCGTGTGTATGTGGTTTATAGTACTAAAACCTTTTCGGAAACCAGCTTGTTCGGGAGGCTGGAAGTCATCAAACCTGCGTTCGAGAAGGTTCGTAATGACTCTTGAGAACAGCTTGTATACATGGCTCAGAAGTGAGATTGGCCTGTAGTTCTTCAACAAGGTGTTGTCACCTTTTTTGAAGAAAAGAACAACCACTCCTGTGCTATGCTTCTGGCGTAGAACCTTTGAGTATGACGGAATTAAATAACTTCTGGAGGACTAGAGTAGTACCGGTTTTCCACCCGCTCTCAGAAGTTCTGTTGAGATTCCGTCCTCACCCGGCGACTTGTTATTCTTGAGCTGTTGAGCCATTCTAATCTCGTACAGGCTGGTGTCTGGGATATCCTCAGTGTAGTGTCACGTCAGTTTAGCTCTCGCGTCTCAAGATGTACCGACACTGGGTTGTCGTATTGATGTATATAACTGTCCGTAAAACCTCTCAAGCTCCCTTAGGTTCTCTGGTTTAGTCGAAATGATGCTGCCGTCGTTAATCAGCAATGTCATGTCAGCTTTGTCATTTGGCTCTGCCCAATAGACGAATTCTTTGCGAACACTTTTGAGCCCCGGTTCCGCTCGATTGCCTCTTTGATCCATGCCGCACTAAAGGAGCGCAGGTCACGTTGCATTCATTTAGAGATTCGTCTATTGAGTTTGCCATATTCCGACATATCAGCTGAAGATTGCAGCATCATCTCGGTCCGGTCCTGCATCAACCGGATTTTTCCGTTCGAGAGCTTTTGAGGCTTATTGCGGCGCGGGGTCTTAAAAAACTTGGACCCCACAGCTTGGACAGTTTCCACCAACCCATTATTAATCTCGTCCACAGTTTCGCATTCGGTTAGGCACTGGAAGCGATTGTGCAGTTCAAGTTGAAAGTCTTCGGGGTTCCTGAGTAGTATCTGTTTTTTGTGAATTTTATTCATGAATAAAATTCACAAAATAATATCAAGCAAAAGAGCCATGGCCGGTTGAGTGCTTGAGCTTCAATGCTGCTAAGACGTGAATTTTTCCGCAAAAAGGAGCCAATCCGACTCGGTTCTATCTTTCTGAGGTGTAACCGTAAAAATGACAGGCTATCTTGACATTTTTGGGGTGCCGTTGACATCGACCCACAATATTAGTCCTCTTATTGAGTTGGCTGCAAAAAAGTTAGGTACATGAAGTGGTACAGGTTTGCCAAATCCCAACTCGATGCACTTGAGTCAATTTAATAGCACCCGGCATTGATCGAGGCCACGATCTGCGGGGCAAGACGGAATAGGAAGTAGTCACCTCGAATCCTTATGCAAAGCAGTCATGCTAGCGAAGTAGGAGGTGGAACACGTGAGGGAGAACAGCCGCGTGACGTACGACGCCGAGAAGCGATTTCTATTTGAGAGTAGGAGCATGCCTTGGTCACTGGACTGTCTTATCAGGTAACGGTGGCCCTGGAACGTAAAGGGCTATTTAAGGATCACCATGGATATTAGTCAGTACTAGAGTCTGGTAATAAATCCCGTCCCGCTCGGGAGGACACATTTGATGATTTTACCAAAAAAAAAAAAATACAATGCAGCTGCCAAAACGGAATACCGCAATTGACTGGATGCCGAACCTGATACAAGACTTCAACTCTCTTCGATCAAACCTAATAAAAATACATTGATGAAAAAAAAACTTTTTGAAAAAAGTACCGACATCAAAAACGAATACAAAAAGTTTAAAACAAAACTTTTCTCTGGTAAACCGCTACCTCAAAACGATCAGATCAATTTTTCACGGATTTTCGGGGCGCACGTTAGAGAGCCAAATCCTGCCGGGCGTCGCGGAATTGTCTTATCGGGTATCCATAGCCTCGGATCGCAACGGGTTATTGAAGGACACCGTAGATTTTAGTCATTACAAGTTTGTATGTCCCTCCTGTCCTTCACTGGGTGGAAGGGCTGATCTGATGATTTTACCACGTAATAAAAAGCCATACCACCAGGGGCATGACCGGTGGTATGGTGGGTCCCGCAGCGAGCTATATTATCCAAACGAACTGGAATGTTTGGGAAGTTAGCAAGTCTGAAATTACATATAATTACCAATTCAGAAGAAAAGGTATCAGAATTATTTAAATTGTTTTTTTTTTGTATTATTTACATTATTTTTTTTTACAATTATATCCACATTCGAATATAGTCGGAAAATTCAATCAAATTAATTCAAAATATTAGCTTGTATCAAGAAAGGTAGGTTAAACTGTATTCTTGGCGACTGGGAAAATTACTGGCCACCACTCATGACCTGCGGAAAATTCGAGGTACTACATTTTTCACATGGAATTTGATGTCATGACAAAGACACTGGCGCCGCGTGTAAAGGTCATGAATGGTGGCGTGTATTTTAAATTTTAATAATTACGCAACTAATGTCAAAATGGTTGCGAGCGATACGTCCTCCCTCAGAAGGCGCCCCGCGCCGTCTAAATCAAAGAAGAAACCGTTCTTGGTTTTATATTGAATTTTGTCATTGCATATTATAATTGTTTAATACTATTATTTTACTTTTAAATGAGCTAATTATTTTTTAATGCAAGCTAACATAGTAACCTTAGTTATTCAATACTTTTTGATTGAATATTCAGTAAATCTTGATAGATAAAAAATATAATTTCGGACGAAAAAATGTCAAATTCTTCCTGTTTTGAAAAATTATTTTTGGTTTATTTCTGAATGAAAAATAAAAAAGTGATTAATGCAGTCCAATTATAATCTTTCAGATGTACCAAGGACATTTTCAAATATTATTTTACTACTATACCTTCTATGTAATTCGGTACCAAAGTATGACAAAAAGTAGAATTTTATGAAACATCCTTTACAGAGACAAGGTTTTTACATATGTATGTAAACAAATCTAAAAATGTGTTTAAAGCACTCCACGCAGAAAGAATCAAAATTTCTCGAGTATATGTACTTTTTTTATTTGTGGCAATGTCATACCCAGAATCAGGTTCCAAAAGTCGCACAAAATCAACGAACCGTGTGAAAGCCCTCTTAACGTTACACGTTGTATATTTTGATGGTAATACCTAAACTTACAGTAAATGAACACCAGAAAATCATAATTGCTATAATCAGTCACACTTGACATTCATTTAGTTGCACATTGTTGATGTTTTCCAGAAAGAAGCGTAAAATTGTGAAATACCCGCAATTAGTCGTCGCGCTTGCTAAAATTATCTTTACCACTTAAAAAATACGGAATATTTTAGTCTGGATTAAATATAGGTAATACATACGCATCCACGATACAGGAGAAATTCCTGGTATGGGACAAAATATCTAGCTTTAGCGTGACCGGGGTCGCGGGATTAACGAATTAACGTAACCCTGAAATGTAAGGGCTATTGAAGGACACCGTGGATTTTAGTCAATTCAAGTCTGACGGTCCCTCCTGCCCTGCCCTAGGTGAGATATTTGATGATATTACAACGAAAAAGAAAAAAGCTATACAGGCGTATCCATACTATTGCTCCCACACGTCACACAGATGACCAGAGTCGTAGTAATTAACTCTTTCTACGTTATTAAGATTAATTACCTACATGGAAGATAATTCGTTTATTGAACTAACACTGGCTGTGTCATATTTGGGTCAAATGATTTTATCACGTAACATACGAGCACTTTTTAAACTCAGTGCTGTTACTAGCGTAAAGTCCGGTTCCATTGCAAGCGGAGCGGACACATTAATGACCCAGCGGGTGAAAAGAGTAAAAATGAGCTCGCTCTGGGAACGCAAAAACTATTTGTTGGTGGAAATACAAGTATGCAGTTTGCGCCTGCGAGTTTAAAGGAGTCACTACCGGGCTTTATAAGCGCTCAGTGCGCGTTCCTTAACTGCGCCCTGGTGTGGCCAATAACGGTCCTGATTTGGACATTTCTGTACCCCTTCAGGGTCTACCTTCGTGCCTATTTTCGGTCTCGTTTGAAGGTCACTTTAAGGGTGATAGTCCAGAACGCACATAGGTACAGTCGACAAAGTTGAATTATGACCCACCATAAACTTATTTTCTTACAGAATTTCAAATACAATTAGGTCCACATTCGCGTAAATATACTTATCCATGGTAACGACTTTGATCTTTGTCAATTTGAAGGATTCAAACGATTTATCGTCAAAAGTGGTCATGATTCAACTTTGTCGATTGTACATCAAATTAGTCTATAATTCAAATTCAGAATATAAACTATAACCTTATCCATATTAGTATCGTCCAACAATGCTTTAAAAAACTATTTTCGTTCAATTTCAATATGTTTTACGATATATTTTTTATGATAGTGTAAAAGTGCGTGTTCAATCGATTCGTTTGTTGTGAAGTAACAGCTGATTGTGACAGAATCAGCTGTGCACGTACTTTACGCATCGGCGTTGTGGAGTTACAAAAAAAAAAAACTCTCACTGAGAGAGACAACAATCTTAGCCCTTTCGTTCACTAGGAAAGAAATAAAGAAAGAAAAGAGATTTATTGACATACAAAGGACGGAACAAAAAAATTACATGAGTAAAAACAAAAATTATCTAAAAAGAATCAACAAAAGGTAAAACCAAACGAAAAAAAGAAAAAAAAAAGGTTGCACTCCAGGAGTGCCGGTAGAAGTGAAAACTTTTTTGTTACTATGTTTTATTTTTAATTTGAATGACGTCTTACTCATTTTCGATCAGGGTCACGTGACCCTGACGCGAGTTTTGGTCACGTGACCCTGACGCGAGTTTTAAATTTTTTACCCATTACAGAAAAAGTGTACAACGCCGCTAAAGAAGTTTTCACTTCAAAAACAATCTGGTCCGGTCCTGTGCTATGACAAAAGGCCTCAAAACCTAAGCATGTGCTGCGACAATTGTCACAGCGCTGGTTTTCTGGTAGGCCCCCAAAGTGATGATTAGTGCTAGACGACGCAAGTCTCCGATACCTTACGACTTTGGTATCCGTTGATGCGTGCTTGTGTACGAACCTCTATGGATTTGTATTGCGATAGTCACCTGGATACGACCGTAGGCGGACGGCGAATAGGTGACTCGCCGTCCGGTCGTGGACCATGCCCTCGAGCGCGCATCGAGTTCCACGCCGCCTCAAAGAGCTGGCTGCTGGATTCGGGCTCTCTTATTAGGTTACCGTGACCGTAGAACCTAAAAGGCTATTGAAGGATCGCAAGATACAAGTCTAACAGTCTGGGTGGGAGGATTCATTTGATGATTTTACCATGATAAAACGTTTCACTTGGCCACTAATGGGCCATACATGCAGATATAATCACCATGACCCATAAACGGTCCTGAACGTCCTTTACCCTGACCTTCGCTCCACGCGTAGGATCCCCCCACATGGCACCAACTCCCCTCCCACAGACATCAATGAAATTTCTCGACGTGGGCAACAAGACCTCAGGCTTGAAGGTCACATAATTGACACACAACTGGATTTATTTCAAACTCTGACGTAATGTACAATCGACAAAGTGGAATCATGACCTGTGTGCTTAGTGCGAGTTTTTTAACGTTGACGTGATAGTAACGTTTAACCGCGTTTGGCGCTCTCATTGGTTGAGAGTTCTCACGACCTTGCAGCGGGCCAATAGGAGCGCCAAACGCGGTAAAACGTTTCTATCGCGCCAACGTAAAAAAACTCGCACTAAGCACACTGTTAGTCTGTTATTACGATAAAAATCGTTTGTATCCGTCAAATTGACTTAGATCAAAGTCGTTACCATGGATATATCCTAAAAAGAGTGTCCATGGAGTTTCTTGCCCGTTCTTCTCCATAGAGATCTACGCTTTGGAATGTGCTTCTACAGTACTTTCACAGTTATTACGTCTTGTGACTGGGACTGTAGCATCGTTACTATTTTTAAACTATTTGATTTTACTTTTGTCTTTTGAGAATTCAAAAGTGTCTGTAACTGGCCTACTTGAAATAAACGATTTGATTTTGATTTAATGCGTATGTGGACCTAATGGGGATGGGAACTGGGGAACTAATGGCGCAAGTATAGGCAGGATAGCTTGTTCCAAGCATAGTCATTGGTTCAAATCTTATAGGTACTTACTTCAAAATAGTACTAACTCATTGGTCGGATTAGGACTTAGCTATAGTGGCGCCATCTACAATTAGCTTTGACCTGCCTTCCCCATTGTATTTGAATGTTTGTAGGAAAATAAGTAGGTGGGGTCATAATTCAACTTTGTGGATTGTACTTACGACGAAGTTGTATTAATAGATTATTAAGTAACCGGTTTCGGTAATTGATATTTTTTTCTGTACCGTGGATTTATTTTAATTAATAATTGTTGTTGATTTTGCGGTGTTTTGGACTTGGTATTGGTAGTTTTGTGGTGGAACACGTGTTTGGGTTTAACACGTTTCCAATTTTTGTTTGTTACCTCGTAACTTGTGACTAGATGATACGATTTTAAAGATTTATTTTCGATGCAGTATATTTATGTTACAATCAAAACTCTTAACCAGTCAAAACTACTATTTAGCAAAATAAGTCAAAACTACTTTTGACCGTATGCTTTATTCTATAATACTTTTGACTAAATTAACTGTCAAAGAAACTACTTTTGCCCAATGGAGCTGGTCAAAAGTATTTTTAGTTGATAATTACTAGATAAATTTTTCAAAAAGCAGATCGAAACTTGAGAGGAGTTAGATTTATTTCTTAGAATCACAAAATTTATAAACTTAATGAGAATAATACTGATTCACAGTTCTTCAGAAATTCGTAATTTTATCTGGTTATGCGAGCATAATGTTTATTTTTCAAGATAAACTTAGACACGAGAAGGCAAGATAACTTTGTTTTTCTTGTATTTGTAGATGTTATAATTAACTTTAGTTTTAAAACTAGCTTCTGATCGTGACTTAGCTTGAGTTTTTGGGCCAGTATCATCAGTGTTGTTACTTTTTCCGACTTGCTAAACAAAAAGTTGTGGTAACTCGGGTAATAAAATGATAAAAATAAGTATAAATATCCCATTACTTACAAAAACTTGTGTTGCTTAGCTACCGATTATATATCACCTGTCCTTGTCATTTATATTTCAATGAATAGAGATGGCAAGTGACTTAAGAGCTATTTAAGATAAGTAACGTCTAATCAATGTTTTTATGTAAGACAATATGACCCATAATTTATAGCTCAACATCTTGCTAGCAGTTTCGCTCTCTACAACTCGGACACTATCCTAAAAATTGTGATAAAAACTATCCTATGTGTTAATGCAGCTTATAAACTATCTGTGTACAAAATCTCATCAAAATCCGTTCGGTAGTTTTTGTGTGAAAGAGTAAACAAACATCTATCCAAACAGATTTTCACGTTTATAATATTATCATCATCATCAGCCTATAATGTTTCCACTGCTATAGGATAGTATATAGTATTCACTCAAGTATAATATACTGCTCTACCCTCCAGATTTATTTTTGAATTGGATTGACATTCGTTCTAGAGACTACCCGCTACATATAAAAAAAAATTACCTCTCTAGTTATAGACAGAATAAAAAGTAAATACGACAAACAGACAGGCAATTAAATGTAAGACGAAGGTGGAATAAAAAACAAGCCAGATCTTACCTTATTTAAACGTCTACCGTATCATGCGCTTGTTTATACAATGTCTAAGGAAGTTATTCAAGATATTTATTAAACACTTGACTTGATATGACACTAGAAAAGGGAAAAGGCATTGATCTAATATAATCAACAGGTTAATTTGACATTTATTTAATAAAATCTACACACACACGGTCATTATAATTTTGGTAATTCGAACCGGATCATAGAGGAGTTGGTACATTTGAAGTCTAGACGAATGCACCAGTATTTTGCATGAAGCAACTAATACAATGGCCTTTTTTAGATTTTTAGAGTTTCTGACAAATAGTAACGACTGTCAAAGATCTACAAATGACAGCCGGGACCAACGGCTTTACGTGCTTTCCTAGGCACGTAAAGCCGCTATGACAGATGGTCACCCATCTACAGACCAACCTCGGCAAGCGCGGTTTAGCCCGGAAGATATGCCTGTGCGGCTGTAATTGAGAGCTACGGGCTCTTCCAAGAGATCCACAGATACATAATTATATTTTGTTTATATGACTTGCTAGGTCTTGCGAATCACGTTTTGTTCAAGACAACATTTAAAAAGCAAAAACTCGAGCTACATCGAAGCACAAACCTAAAAACGAAAGGTGACCCCCTCCTCTAACGATGGAACGTGACGTAGCACACTTTATTCCACTATACACACCAGGCCCCATAGCCAAACGGCAAGCGCCAATCGCTAACGTTCAGCAGTCGCTAAAATATTTTCAACTTTATATCCCATTGCATAAAGTTGAAAATCTATCAAAGATCGATTTTGTTTGTTTCGTTCGCTGTCGCTCAGCAGTCTCTACTAGATTTTCAACTTTATGTGATGGGGTATAAAATTGAAAATGTATTAGCCACTGCTAAACGTCAAGGATTGTCGCTTGCCGTTTGGCTACAGGCTCAGTTTAATTTACAAACCCCATCAAAACTACAATGGTTCGAATATTAATCATTGTCACCTTGAAGAGAACCATGATTATAGTACCTAGATACAGGTATATGGTGGTAAATAAATGCTACATACTAACTATAGTCGATTTGTTAATCGTTAATGTCATTCTTACATACCTACATAATATCATTGTTGTTCTTAAAGGAATTTGGACCTTGTATAATGCTTATATTTCTGAGCATTTACCGACTATTAAAATGAAATGAAACGATAGTTTTTTAGAAGTAGGAGATTATAAACACTTTTAGGCTTCCTGGTCTTTCCTCGCATACTTGCGTTGGCCCCCCAACGGGAGTTATACGGTCTGCGGACCTCGTCGAGGGAGAGTCAGTTCTTAGCACGCTAAGACTTGACACAATTCGAATAGAACGTAGGTATACAATCAGCCCATTGTCCTATACCTTTTCAAAATGATTGATTGCTTCTTCGAAGACTCGTTTAAGTATTATTTAATAGTCGTTGTTATATTATTTGCGGGCCGTGTCAAGGCGTTTTGTGCATGCGTTTGTAAAAGGTATTGAGGTGACGTTGGTTCTACTTTGGTTAGTGGCATTTAAGCGAACTATGATATTGTAGTTGCGCTTGATTGAGTTGCGCAATCGAATTTTGAACAGAGAATCATGTGCATTGTCATTAGGACGTACATGCACTTCGAAATTGAGGAGATCTCAAACTGAGGAGACTCCATTAGCAAACACTAGCGATGTCCATACATTTTCTTCGACCGGACGCTTGTGTGATATCTGACCGATATCGTCAATCGATGCAATTCGATATCGCGTCGAACCATGAGTAAAGTCCCTTAGTAAGACTGGTTGATTCATTGCTAAACTATAGTATCTGTTCTATCTACGTAATGCAAAACATACAAAGATGCAATTATCTATTTAAATGACTTACAACGTTAACATACAAAGACTTATCTATTTTCCTGCTTCTAATCTGGTTATTTACATAATACCTGATTAGGAACGACTTAGTAATGTTGAGATGGATGTGTGGAGTGACAAGAATGGATAAAGTAAGGAATGAGTTTATAAGGGGAAGTTTGAAAGTGACGCCTGTTACGGAAAAAATGAAACGGAACCGTCTTGGTTTGGACATGTGATGAGGAGGGATGACACCCATGTGACGAAGAGAGTGATGAGTATGAATGTTGAGGGATGGAGAGGAAGAGGAAGGCCAAAGAAAAGATGGATGAATTGTCTAAGGAATGATATGAAAGAAAAAGGAGTAAAAGATACTGTGACGTCTGATAGGGGAGAATGGAAGAAGAAAACGTGTTGCGTCGACCCCAAGTAGAATGGGATAAGGGCAGGAAGAAGAAGAAGAGGAACGAGTTAGTAACTAGGTGCTAGATCACATGCAGACAGTCTTCAAGGAGATCTGTGGGAGGTGGTTCATAATTGTCATCATCATCAACTGTAGGACGTCCACTACTGAACATAGGCCTCCCCTATAGATTTCCAATAGTACTGGTTTGGAAGAGCCTTGCATTTAGCGCCATCCAGCTGCCTTCATATGATCGTTTGTCCACTTTGCCAGTGGATGTTTTACGCTGTATTTTCCGGTGCGTGGTCTTCATTCGAAAATGGATAATGACATAGTATTCAGGTCGAGTTTCACTGTTGACTCTGAAGGATTACCTCGTTTTAGAGCAGTCTAAAAGCTGTCAGACTCATTTTTTTTCCCGGCCTGTACTCGGCCTCTAGAATATTGCAGATATACGCTATAATAGAAGGTTCTAGCAACAGACGAAAAGTACGCAGTTCCATAGTAGATCAAACTCGAAACTTTGATAGTTTTCAAGTATTTTCTCGTGTTATGGTTGACTTACGTCTTCTAGTTTTTGGTGAAATTATACCATCAGTAAAATCTAATAATCCCATAATTTATACTCCAGTTTTCAATCATTTACTGATGTCTTGTCAAACTTAAACCATCTGCTTTATTTAGTTTGGTATCATTCTTTCATTCACCGGATGTACTCCACATTTTAAAACCAAGACGAGAACATACAAATTAATCATTGCATACACATTACACATCCGAAAAAAATATAACTTGTCCGATGATGAAATATAAACAGAAGGCTTAGCGACAAACTGTGTTTGTCCTTTCCCGATTACCAGCGAAAGACGGTTATGTTTTCTGTGCTTGGATCATTTTTGATGAAGCTAGGATATTCGGGAGAAGATGGCACGACCCTTGAGATGATATCCTCCTGAATTGGCAAGAAGAAAAACACAGAAGAACACATTTGCATTTTACTATTGCCACGTGCAGGAATACCAACAACTTTCCATGCATTATCGTCAAACATTTTCAGTTCTTCCTCGACAGCTATTTGCCAAAGCTCTTCCTCGGGTCCATGCAGTGCTTCTTGTAATGCTAGTTCATCGCTTATTGTCCCTGTGATTCTTCTTGCCAATTCAAGAGGAAGTCATCGGACTCAATTTATGACAGTTTGATTTTCAGCTCGATCCGTTCTTTTCTGGACATGCAATTCTCGCAAGTTCATGGGTTTATCATCATTGTCCTGCCCTTATTCCTATTAATTTTTTTTTTCGCAGCATTTCTTCTTCCATAACGTTTACGCAGTCCATACATCGTGACGTCCAAACGGTGAAGGAAAACATCGTGAGGAAACCGGCATGTCCTAGAACCAAAAATTTGAAGACATGTGACATCTGCCAACCCGCACTGGGCTCGCGTGCTGGATTATGGCCCAGTCCCTCTCACAGAGAGGAGGCCTGTGTCCCGGCAGTGGGAACATTATTTATAGGTTGATGATGATGATACATCGTATCTTTGGCCGTCCTCCACTCTTATAGCCAACTCTTTGAACACTCATCTCGTATTTCGGGGAGCTGACTTACTATTTTCACAAAAGTGGAAGGAGTAGACGTTTTTGCCCAGAACTGGACTGAACAGGCAAACAAAATAATAAAAACAGATTTAATCTCTGTTTGAACAAGTCTACCTTCCGTCCCAATTATGATGTTGTTCGTACTCAAACTTAGATATGATCTAACTGTTCTGCTGATCCACTTATCTCAATTTGTATAGTGACGTCATCTTTTATGGTTGATAGCGTTGTCCAATGTTTCATTAGTGCGCTAAAGTGGTGACGTGTTCGCTCAGGTTAGTGTTCTAAGATAACAATTGAGATTTTAAGATCGTTTACATGACAGCAGGAGTCAAAGAAAATTATGACTATGATGCAAATGCAGGGAGTGAAGTTCAATGGGTCCTTTAGGTTCTCGAATGGAGATCACGTACCGGAAAGTGTAGTGTAGGACGTGAATCCACAACACGGACAGACAGTCTAATGAAGACCACAGGATCGCGCTGGATGCAAGCCAGGGAGGCCTGTGTTCAGTAGTGAACATCCTACGGCTGATATGTTGAAGGAGAGAAACGAAAGTGATTATCTATGGATTGTTTAATAGACAATATGAACGAGAAAGTAGTAAATGAAAATTTAACAAATTCACGGTTTATTACAGTTGACAATTGTAGGAAAAACATTTGGAGCCAAGACTAAGGATAAAGCCAAGATTTATGATTTTATTGGACCAAGTATGTACATCTAGGACTATTCAGATATTGGCCCATTTGGCAATATTGTAAAAGGACTGTGCAACAGTTTTGCTAGAAACAATAAGTAGAATTTCTCCTGCACCAACTCATATACAGAAACACTCAGACCCGAAACAACTAATTATAGATCGTAGATCATACAGATATTTGTTATTCTAACTATTCTATTATTTTCCGTTTCTCCATCCATCTTTTGTTTTCAAACACAATTATATTGTATAGCCAGATCTCACCAAGAAACGTTAAAAAAACAGCGATTCTAGTTACATACTAATTGAGTTAGCCACATTTGGCGCGTCCTTGAGACTGTATCGCCAGCGGAGCATGACTGAAGCGTCTGCTGTTATGTCTCACACCGGTTGTTACATCAGTTAACTGACTGCGCAGGCGACGGTAAAGCACCTGTCATGGTGTTTACTGTTCAACGTGATGATTTTTAACTTTCACGTGAAGTACGACGCTTGCGCCGATGCCGTGATAAACATTGTAGTCTAACCGGTCGTATTGGACATCTATAGGGAAGTTCTAATATTCATTAGTGGAGTCTTACAGCTGGTGGGATGATGATGTAGCAATGATGACTTCCAATTCGTCAGACGGCATTTTTTTCTTCTCTAGAAAGATTCATGTTTTGTTTTCTTCTAATTTTTTTCTCCACTCTAGCATTATGTATCCTGTGACCCTAGTAATATCTCCTGTAACGTTAGGAGTACGTTTACAAGCATTTAAAAACATACAGCTTGACCAGAACGGATTGAAACGGAACTAATCTTTTTGTTTCTGACAACGTTCTAAAATCTTTGATATTTGATGTGAACAAAGAACGCAGGTTTGTTAGATTTATTATTGTGCCATAAAACTATCGTAATAAGTGAAAACAAATAAAATAAAATCATTCAAAGTGTTGGTAGCGAGAGCACAGTGGCGACTTCTGGTTATCTACTGTTTTTTACCAAGCTGTACACAAACACCGAGACCCGTATTTGTAGATCATATCGTACGAGAATCGAAGCTTTAGAAACGCAGCGCATTAGTCAATTCAACCACCTTGCCGTCATATTTACATTTCGCTTCTAGATCTCATTGTGAAGGACCCGTTACGATTATGTAGCGTTTGTCTTTTTTGCCAAGATTAGCATGTTTAAGTATATGCATTAGCGTTTACCAACTTTTGCTGCTTTTTATGTTAACTACCCGTAATGTGTGCAACAAATTAGCTAAGAACTTGTTGAAAGTAAGTGTTGCCTTGTAACGTTGAATAAATGAGCTGTAGAATGGCTGTAGACATATATTTTTTGTAACTTAGGAATCCTCTTTAAGAAGTTGTTGGAGACACGCCACGGCGTCGTCACCTTCCGCCTGGCACAGTTCCTCAAAGGACACGGTTGTTTCGGGAGGTTCCTATATCAGTGTATCGGATCCAGCGGGAAGATACGCCCGGGATGTTGCGACTGTGTGGACCGCCCGAAGGATATTGGACACATCTATTACTTCAACTTTCTCCAGAAATTGTAACTGTAGACTATTTCGTTCCCCCGTTCTAAATAATTTATCCATCACATCATTCATCTTGATCTAGCCAGTCGAAAGAAGTTTTGGAATACTGGTGGCCTAACACAAGGTGACGCTAGACGACTTGTGTAGCTCCGTCTTTTTCCCACACTGGAACTTCTCTAGCTTTTAGCCTTAAGCCACCTGGACAAAGCGTCTCCTAGACGTTTCACTTTCTGAATCCAAATCTTGATCAGTTTCCTTTGACGGCGGCTGCTTCTGATTGTAAAATACTGATATTCAGCTGCATCCGTTTTGACTGGAAGTTGACAAAGATTTTGTAATAATTATGGCGATTTAAAAGGAGTGTCTGTGGAGTTTCTTGCCCGTTCTTCTCTATAGAGATCTACGCGTCGTAATGGGCATCTACGGTACTTTTACAGTTATTATATCTTGTGACTGGGGCTGAAGCACCATAATTTTGTAGTATTTAATTAAATGGCTTACTTAAAATAAATGCTTTTATTTGTGACTGGAAGCCGACCACTGCTTATATGGGAAAAGGCTGGTCTTATGATAATTTAGACGTTGTTTTATACCTTTCGTCCCCACAGAAGTACTTATAGGACACATTATACGTTCAACAGAAGCAAGCGAAACAACTCAAGATTGTCATTTACATAATATGTGTAAGCATGCAATGTATCGTGTCTATAATAAATGGGGTTTAGCGTAGCATCTCTAACGTGATGACTGCTTATTTATAGCATAGTACTTAGATAGGTGTTTTTTAACCTTCCTCGAATTTCCTTGAAAAGTGCACTTTGAGATCAACTTTTTTTGTTGTCATGAGTCACATAACGATGCCCGGGTCTTTGTAGAAAAGACCGGGAAGTGTGGGACTCGTACCTTGCAAAAACCACCCCGATGGTCACCATCAGCACATAGACAAGGTAACCGGGAACTCTTAAATGACCTACTTTAGAACTGCAATGTGCAACGCCTGTAAAGGCACACCCCTGGGATCCTTGAGATCACCACTGCCACTGTTGATTTTTAGGTCAAATTAACTGTGCAGCAAGTCACCAGTCGCTTGCATTGGCCTTTTTATACGGTCGATTTTCACTGCACGACTAAGCTCCTTCATACACCAGGCGACGCAACTACGTCTACGATACCTTACGACTTTGGTATCTATTGATGCTTGCCTGTGTACGGCCCTCTATGGATATGGATTTGTGTCGCGATAGTCGACTGTATACCAAAGTCGTAAGGTATCCGAGACTTGTGTTGCTTTGTGTACGAAGATGCTAAATCGTTTGAAATATCGACCTGTGTAAAGCCTCCATCACACTGCTAAATCTTCCAGTATTAGAAAAGATACGGAATTTTAGTAATACGCAATATTCACACTCATGTTTACTATTCTAAAACTTGACGTCTCTGGTAACTGCGTAGTATAAGTTCTACGGTCCTTGTCATAATAATTATTATGTTTTACGACTTCATTACCAATCAGATCTTGCGGACACCTGTTCGCAACGACCCACATACAAAGCAAAGATAAAAATTAACGCGTCAACAATACGCTTTATGAATATGCAATATCTAAGCAAAAAACGTATGCAAAACTGCTACGCGCAATGGTGGGCGTTGAAAAAACATAATTGTTACCTCGTAATGGTTGCATCATTTTGTATTATGCAGTTGGTAATTAGTCTTGACGAATGAAAGTATTTAAATAAGTCTGTGGTGATTTATTTTGTATGTTCACGCATGTTGCATTCATCGTTTCGTGATTTGAAGATCCGCTTGTAGTAGTTGAAAATTAAATTAGCTTTTAGAGAGACTAAGAGTCACTCAACCAGCAATGGAAAGAGCTATGCTCGGAGTTTCTTTTGCGGGATAAAATCCGGAACATGATATTCGGTGAAGAAACAGAGTCACTGACATAGCTCATGAAATTTGCAAGTTGAAGTGGCAATGGGCAGGCCACATCGCTCGTAGAACTGACAACCGATGGGGAAGAATAGTTCTCTCGAGTGGCGACCATGGACCGGAACACGCAGCGTAGGCAGGCCTCCCACTAGGTGGACCGACGTTGTTGCTCGGCGTGGCGGTCTAAGGGGGAGGCCTATGTTCAGCAGTGGACGTCTTCCGGCTGATGATGATGATTGTACCAGTATTCTAGCGTTAATAAAGCATTATTGAGCTTATAGTGACAGTTCGTACGATATCTATTAGTACCTTGTCCCGTCTTATTAGAAGGCAGTACCTACCTAAAGAGTTCTTTAAGACATTGTGACGCTACAGTGGCAAGTTGAGGTAGCATAAATATGCAAGGAACTTGGATTTGTCTTGGTTTTTAACCCCCGACGGAAAAAGAGGGGTGTTATAAGTTTGACGTGTCTGTCTGTCTGTCTGTCTGTCTGTGGCACCTTAGAGCCCGAACGGATGAAGCGATTTCAATTTAGTTTTTTTTGTATTAAAGGTGATTTACGTACGAGTGTTCTTAGACATGTTTGATGAAAATCGGTTGAGCCGTTTAAAAGTTGTGGGGGTAAAAGTGAGAAAGGGTAGCCGAGGGTTTGCAAATATACTCGAGTGGGGTCTTAAATCAAAGCAAACTGAAAGGGAATATTGATCACTTAATTAAGTGTGTACCTATAAAAAGTTTCAAATAAAAATTAAATTAAAAATTTAAAAAACCCCCGACACAAAAACCAAGATCCCTTTAAAAAGTACTAAATAATAAAAAAAACTCAATCCTAACTATGTTTTAATAATTATTAAAAAAAATACGTCACGTTGGGGGACCGAAAAAAAACCTAGATAATAAATAATTTGGACCGGTCCCCCAACGTGACGTATTTTTTTTAATAATTATTAATACATAGTTAGGATTGAGTTTTTTTTATTATTTAGTACTTTTTAAAGGGATCTTGGTTTTTGTGTCGGGGTTTTTTTAAATTTTTAATTTAATTTTTTTATCTTTAAACAGAAAGTTTGTTTATTGAGCAAAATAAAGAGAACTCCGAAATGTGTAGAGCAAACTTACTTAATTTTTTTTAACCTCTACTGTCCCCCTGCTCTTGCTCTTTCCACTTCTCGCGGCTTTCTGCGACCGTGGTCCAGTCCTTCAAGATGCGGTCCACCCAAGACATCTCGCCGTCTTCCCTTGGGCCTACCACGACGCGGCGACGTCGAGGTCTCCCTTCTGGCACCCAATCGGATGTATGTTTTGCCCAGCGTTAGTATGGCATTCGACATACGTGGCCAGCCCAGTCCCATTTCAGCTTGGCAGCTTTTTTTCCCACAATTCGGCACGGCAATTTGCGTCAATGAACGCAGTACTGTGTTTCTTATGCGGTCTGAAAGTTTGACTCCCAAAATACTGCGCCTTATTGTATGTTTTTATTTATATTTTGGCAGGATGCACATTATTTGTGTTTCCTCACTTAACTTTAATCAGGGGCCCGATTCTGACATTAATATGGGGTGACCATGGAAGCGTGTCCCGTCAATATTTAGCATATTTGTATGACAATATTACATCCAAATCTAATATAAAAAAATCAATGCCACTTTTCGTTGTAATTTTACCTATAACTCAGGAACGGGCTCACCTATCCAAACCAAATGCTTAGGCTTTGTTCGGACTATTTAGCAGATGTCTTATGTGAAGTTATCACAAAATCGGTCGAGCGGTTCTTCATTTATCACATGTTTTGTAACACGTAGCGAAGCACAGGGCGGGCCGCTATATTTAATGGTAGTTCCATGATATAGAGAGACATTGTCAACTTTGAGATTGGCCATATAATATCTGGGGTCGCGGGACCGTCTGATCAGGTAACCGTGACCCTGGAACGCAAATAGCTATTGAAGGATCACCGTGGTTTTTAGTCAGTTCGAGTCTAACAGTCCCTCCCGCCCTGCCCTGGGTGGGAGAACTCACTTGATGATATTACCACGAAAAAAAAGGCTAAGATATAATGTTATGTATGACCATTCGGAGGTAGTGAAACCGCAGGTCAAAGCTAGTCTTTAATATAACTTCTAGAACATAATCAAACCTACACAGAAGTTGCCAGGCAACCTTGGTATCAGCCACAATTGGATAATATAGTGACACGTGAAGTCATATCCTCGTTATTACATTCGTTTAGACATGTGCAATGATCTTTTGTCATTTGCGCCCACGCAGCGCTTTGGAGTTGAGCTGTGAGTGACTTTTATGATGTTAAGTGATTACCTACCTCGCGCCCGGCATTAGTCGAGACCATGCTGCGGGACGAGACGGAGTGGGAAGTGGTCGCCTTCTTCTGCGAAGCAGTCATGCTTGCTTAGGAGTGTCTCAAAGAGGCTCAGCACAATGTTGCCCCCCCCCCCCCACCCCTTCCTTCGAGGGCTAAACCCTGTAGATCTCGCGGGATTAACGAATTACCGTGACCCCGGTAACGTAAAAGACTATTGAATGTCCCTGGGATTTTAGTCGGTACAAACCCGACAGGCTTTCCCGTCCTGCTCTGGGTGGGGAGGACTCGTTTCATGATTTTACCCCATTCAAACAAAAAAAAAAGTTGATTAATACTTACATACAATCTTCTAAACGCAGGACACCGTGGATGTTAGTCAGTACAAATCTGACAGTCCCTCCCGCCCTGCCCGGGGCGGGAGACTCATTCGATGATTCTACCACATTTAAAAGAAAGTGAATCTTCTAAACGATGTTTACAGCTTCTGTGATCTTTGTATCTTGTATTAGAGGGGTCTACTTTCTAAGTCCGTTAAAGAAGAGACGATGGATGTGCACACTATTAACTTGCCACATTGTTCTCACATAATGTACTACCCGATCTCAGATCAAAGAAATAGGCAGATAGAACGCTCCGAACACGCGAGTGTGTCCACCAAAGCAAATACAGAATCAAATCGAATTACATTCCGTATTGTTTTCTTTGTTTTTGAGAACAACTTTTACAATGTTTAAAGACACGAGACGGCATATTTTTGCAAACAACAACAACGACGCGTAGGGTACTGTCGCGAGTTGATATTCGTTTTTGATTTTGTATTTGCTTTGGTGGACACATCGCGTGTTCGGAGCGCTCTATCTGCCTATTTCTTTGATCTGAGTACCTAATGATGAATGTAGGTAACAAATAGTTCAAAAAAAAAAAACTTATTTTCAATGCATTCATTTTGAAAATTCAACAACATTGTGTTTTTTAGGTTATTCAGAAGATGTTTTTTTACTCGCTGCTTGGAAACTTTTGGTCTTACTGTGATGTTATATAGCCATAAAAGTTTTTTTCAATTAGAACCAGTAATTCCTGAGATTAGCGCGCTCAACAAAACAAACTGCTGTACCTACAGCTTTTTAATTATAATGTACCTAGATTTCTTCAGAGTATGAAGAATATTACGTAAATCACAATTTGCGTAGCTTTTCCCGACTTTGCGGCTACTTTACTCTGATTACCAATATTCTTAATATTAATCCATTTACTCTACATAATATAAATTCTATTCAAAGTCAAGTAAAACGATCGTATCATATAAATCGCGATACAAAAGCGCACAAGAACTTCAACTTTCCATAGCTACGGCCATAGACACTCTCAATACGGCACTTTATGTCAGCCGCAATCCAATATGGCGTTATGATTTCCCGCGCGAATGTTTCCGCTCGTATCCGGTTCGGGACAAAGATGGCGGAGCTTCCGGTAAGCCCTCTAGCGGTGTTTCCCTTTATGGAAAGGTGTTTAACTGTTCTTTTTTGCGGAAGGTTTTTTTATGACAAAGTGTTTGTTATTACAAGCTTGTATTTAGCTTCACTTGTCCCGTTGTTCGTCTGTAGTCAAATGTTGCAAGTTTTTGACACGTTTCTTTGTTTCCGGCGGCAAACTTAGGAAATAGCATTTTTTTATGAAACTCCTATTTTTCTATAGGGTGACTGGTAATTAGTGAACGATACTTAAACACGTGATTGTGCTCATGATAACCAACAAATTTTACTATGGAAACAAACCTGAAAACTCGAAAAAACAATTAGCTGTTCAGTACATTTATGTTTGCTTAATGTACTGAACAGCTGATATTTTTTTCACGTTTTCGGCTTTGCTCTCATAATAAAAGTTGTTGGTTATCATGAGCATAATCACGTGTTTAAGTATCGTTCACTAATTACCAGTCACCCCATATACTTCAACTGAGTCATGAATAATCTATTCAAAATGATAAAATTTCAATGTTTCACTTTGTTTGGATTTTAAATTATTGAGTTGAACAGAAAATAGCATTATTTCAAAGATTCACATACAGTCATTGCCTTGAAGATTGATTTTTCATCTCAGCCTATTGCAGTCCACTGCTGGACATAGGCCTCTCCCAGGGAGCGCCACAGCGTACGATCTCCCGCTTTTTTCATCCAGCCACTGCCAGCCACCTTCTTCAGGTCATCGGTCCATCTTGCCGGGGGGCGTCCCACCCTACGCTTACGAGTACCTACACGCGGTCTCCATTCGAGAACCTTCCTACTCCACCTATCGTCGGTTCTGCCGCAGACATGACCAGCCCATTGCCACTTCAGCTTGCTACAGATTTGGACAATATCTGTAACTTTGGTCTTATGCCGTAAGACCTCATTCCGGATTTTATCCCTTAATGAGACCCCAAGCGTAGACCTTTCCATAGCACGCTGCGTGACATGAAGTCAGAAGATTGATTAGTTCTTGTTTAATTAGACATTTTGCTAAGTTTGCCGTATATGATTACTTCTCAGGTTTTGATATTTATTAACAACATTCGTATGGTGCAATAATACAAGGTGTTTTTTTTCCAATAACCATCTGTATTTAGTGATTTTTTAAAATCCAATTATGCAGTTTTAATTTTCGCCAAAATCGGCCTCGAGACTCCTTTCAATGTTATTCGATATTCCTCAAAGTTTCGGTAATCCATGCCCAGTTGTAAAATTCACCCTGTACCTATGGAAACACTCACACTAGGTATTTTCCTGTGTTGTTAAAATTTAAATTTACAATAAGTTTTATTTGCTTTTTACTAAATACTAAAACACAAGCAAAGCCACCGGCAAAGACTAGTTAACAAACAAACATAAATCTCTGTACGCCAAGTAATTCACAGCGCACATTACATCCAAAACCGGTTTCCACCGGATATATCCAGTAAATCATACGGAGAAAAGTCCGCAGTTCCGCGGGTATTACCGCGGAAATACTGCACACGAGTAATTGAGAAGAAAGTTAATTGTTTAATTGAGTGTAGCAATCAACGGTGAATGTTTTAATCATTGAGTTTTATTATTAGGAAGTGGAGAATATACAGGGGTAATTATACCCGTTGATTACCAGGTCCATTTTTCCGCAAGGCCCTTTGTGACGGCGGCTCTTCGGGCGGCGATTAAAGGGCAACTCGCTGTCCGACCATGGACTGTTGTGTTCCACGCGCGCCTCAAAGAGCGTCAGCATAATGACGGCCTACCTCTAGAGGGCCAAAGCCTGCCGGGGTCGCGGGACTTATCTCATTACTGTGACCCCAGAACATAAAGGGCTATTGAAGGACACCGTGGATTTTAGTCAGTACGAGTCTGACAGTCCCTCCCGCCCTGCCCGGGCCCGGGGTCCGGACTCATTTGATGATTTTACCACGCTAAAAAAAAAGGGCCTTTGTGAACAACGCAACGCAAGTCTCCGATACGATACCTTACGACTTTGGTAGTTTGGTATCAATGGGGATGGCAACTAGGAAACTAATGGCGCTAGTATAGCTTGTTTCAAGCATCGTCATTGGTTTAAATCAGTTCAAATCTTAAAGGTACTTTAAAATAGTACTACGTCATTGGTCGGATTAGGACTAGTCTATGGTTGCGCCATCTACAATTAGCTTTGACTTGCCTTCCCCATTGACGCGTGCCTGTGTACAAATTTCTATGAATTTGTATTGCGATAGTCGCCTGGATTACCAAAATCGTAAGGTATCGGACTTGATTCGCGTTGTGTACGAAGGGCTAAATAG
Organism: Agrotis segetum; assembly: GCA_036375495.1. NCBI lineage: Eukaryota > Metazoa > Arthropoda > Insecta > Lepidoptera > Noctuidae > Agrotis > Agrotis segetum. Next base: position 123,383 of record JAQSVV010000197.1, on the reverse strand, counting down.
ATCGAAGAAATATCGAACATCTGTGTAAATGTCAGTGAAAAGGAATGTTTAGAGATCTGGAATAAAATTAGCATAGTTTATACGTAAATGGCTATTTAAGGAGACGGTGGATTTTAGTCAGTACAAGTCTGACAGTCCGTCCTGCGCTGCCCTGGGTAGGAGAACTCCTTCGATGATTTTACCACGTAAAAAAAAACACACGTAAATTATATTATTATTTAATAGGCAGACTGTCGTTATCAATTTCCCCTAATAGCTTTCAATTAAAATCAAATAAACATGTTTCAAAATCACCTGCAATTGACAACTGGACACATTTGATAAGATAACTAATTAATAAACCATTAAACTGCTAGGTATGTGGAGCTTTGTTATATTATATCTGCTCCAAAAGTGGATGATCATGGATGGGACGAGGCCCAAGGAATATTTACGGATAGAAACTACAGTGCATGTCGGGAATAGGTTTTTTAGAAGAAAAATCTTTGCCCCCGCACAAGGAATATCACCTGTGGCGTGTGTAAGTTTACAAACATGGAAACTCACATATACAAACGCCGAAACCCGGAGCAACTACTTGTCGGTCATATAATTATTTGTTCCTTGCGGGAATCTTACCAACGACACGCTGCTGACCAGTCGGTCTCCACCCAGAGCTGGACGGGAGGGACTGTCAGACTCGTACTAACTAAAACCATGGTATCCTTTTAGCTCTTTGTATTCCAGGGTCACGGTGATTACGTGATGAGACAGTCCCACGATCCCGGCAGGCGTATATCTTGCTTATGTGTGTGAAATTTCCTGCCCATCCTGCTTCTTCCAGGATTTTACGAGGCTAACGATAGAGCTATACAGGTGCTTACGATTATGTCTTGGTCGGGTCAAAAGTCCATTGACACGCAAAAAAAAATTTAAATTGGTTTAATTATGTCGAAAAATAGGAACAGTTTTAGTATGTAATGGCGTACGGTGTACACCATAAATTACGTCACATTTCTCGGTCGTCTGAGGTAACATACAACTGAATATGAAACTTACACGGTCTGATGCTAAAAAAGTTAATAACTTGACTTCAGGTGTTACTAACTGCGCACTTATTACTCTCATTAGCTCGTTGCGGAGGAAATTAGTTCCAATGTATTGTGCGGACCATGTAAAAGGTACAATTTGGTTCCTTGCCATTTCTTTCTTGCGTAATTAAACGCTTTTGCAATTAGTTTCTTTAAGAGATAAGCTATAGATAAGGTAGAAGGACAAACAAAGACCTTTGATGATGTTCTTTAGAAAGGTGTGGGCGTTCCATGGAGTCTTGGCGTCAAAAGTGAAGTGTTTCTAGGCAAGCGTGCATCACTGTCGACCACAACATCTCTTACCACTAGGTGAGATAGTGATTTTAGTCAGTACAGTTTGACCGTCCCTCCTGCCCTTTTCTGGGTGGGAGGGCTCATTTGATGATGTTAACACACTATAAAAAATATTTCTGAAAGTAAATTATTTTAATTAATTTCAGAAAAAAACAGTAAAGATGGAGCAGGTAGCGTCCTTTAGTGCATTTGCAAGGAGAGGACGCACCTTCGACCCAGACATAGTCCATGAACGGACGGAGAGCACCCATTAATCGGCATCCGTGACTTTGGCATTACCAAAGCAACGGCGGCGGCGACTCTTTACGATCGAGTGGGCTGTCAGCTTTTACGCATCGAATTATCTATCTTCATTGCTATCTCTCCAAAACAGTACTAAAGCACTTTCCCTTATGCAAGCACTTATCTGACCAATTTGACCATATAAAGACCATTTCGAAAGTTCAGGTCACAGACTTGTCTAGTGTCGCTTGCGGGCACGACATATTTGGACGAGGTCTCATTGAAAAACTCTTTGATAGCTTCGCTCATCTTGGTTCTTGACGAAGTTAAGTGGTTTGTGGAACAATTTGCCTCTGGCACCTCTGATCTGGAATAGAGTCAAAAGCGAAACCCTATCAAATAAAAAAAATGATAGTACATACATAGATTTTTTTTTAAATGTTTTACTTCTATTGTGCGCACAGATAAGGAGTGGAATTCTCTGCCAACAGGGTCTGTGTTTCCTGATAGTCAAGAGTGAATAGGTTACTTCTAGGTAAGCATGCTTCATCGCCGACCACATTTTCGCTTATCATCAGGCCAAATAGTGACAAGTTTGTCGCTATATGTAAATTAAAACAGCCAAAATTTCCAAAATATTCGGGATACGTAAGAAAGAGGGTAGACCGTAGCTCAGAAATGAAATAGGCTAACAAAAAAGACTGATCGTCGTTAAGTAATCTTACGAACTTCCCAAGTATTTCGCCAAGCCACAGTCGCGCTCAGCTCACTCCTCGCTCATCTCATCACAACGTCTGACCAGCTGAAATCAGTCGTGACTTCGTGACTGGCCCACACCGCCACACGTGGTGACTGGCCGCACCGCTACATGATTTAATAACTTATTACTGTACCATTATTACTATAATAAACTGAAAGTAAGGTTGCGTAACTAATTTATTACGGTCGTGTTGCTATTGAAGACAATTGGTATATCTGACAATCAGTCTTACCGAGGGGTATCGTATTACCCAGTGCCAACTGGGTTGTGTGGAAGTCAGATAGGCATCTGGTTAGACTGGTAACCGACCACAGCATAGGTGAAAACAAAAAAGAAATGAACAAGGCTTATAGTAGTCGCATACGATCATCAGACATCTCACGTCGGGTTTGTCTTTCACTTTGACTTCGATTTCGACTTCTACTTTATTCCGTATTGTCAATGTCCTTCTCAAGTCCTTTGCAAGCCTTGCTCACGCATTCAAAGACAGCTGTTACCATCATCTGAAGGCTAACTGTAGCACCCAATGCTCGCGCTCTTTGGTCAATTTAATTTTAGGTTGCCTTTTTAATTTTGCCAATCCTGTTCAACTTTTTTTACACATTTCCCGAAATTACTCCCAGAAGGTAGTAAAGATGTTATACATCAAAAAATAAACGGCTGGACCTGGAATAAGTACCAGTAGATGTTGGAGTTCCGTTCGGAAATCGGCCCCCAGATACATAACAGTCAATATCTCAGCCAAACGGCAAAAAGTGCCTAAGGAAGAGTTTTTGCCCGCATCCCAGGGTGCACCGGCCCGAACAACTGGTTGGAAAAACTGTCTTAGCATCTCAAACGGCTGGACCTGGAATAATTATCAGTAGTTGTTGGAGTTTCGTCCGGGAATTGGCCTCCATATAGGAAGAACTCTCGTAACAGTCAATATCTCAGCCAATCGTGTCAATAATTTTCCATATTGGTGACTTGTTAAGCCAGATACCTCAACAGATCTCTCACTCAACAAAGTACAATAGATTCACGATGCAAACATGAATGAATGCTGTTGCAACAATAGTGGTGTCTCGTAACACGATACACATATGCGTAACATGACCTTTTTTGTCGCCGACGACGACGAGAAAGCGCCCGTAATCGCACGGAAGAAAGTCACATGCATGCTGATGCTGGTCTGACATTTAACAAGGTAATTTTGGAATCATGTTTGTTACTTTACTTGTTTTTGATATTCTGAAATTGTGAAGCTGTATGTTCTGTTTTTAGGGACCAGCATCAGTTAGATTTCCGAAATTACCCCTGGTTTTCTTGAAATGACGAATTTCTAGTTTTTTGGGAGAATATCTGCCAAAACCAGCATTATGATCGCTTAAATTAAATTCTCGGTTGTTGTTCGTCTTTGATATAATACTTTGTTGTTGTTGAACAGCTGTATGCTGATTTGCAGTTCTTGTTGTTAATTCTGAGGTTCATTAATATCTTCTAAAGTCTAGAAGATATCGTTTTTTTAAATCATTTAAAGATCGTCTAGAATCTAGACGACCGAAGCTGAAATATCTTTAATACTATACTTATCTTTGTCTCGAATCATCAAACAACATTTAATATTAATACTCTTTAAGTTAACAATTAGCGCTATATCACTTCAAAAAGACGAATATACTATGCATTTTTTTATTGCCATTTCTAAGCTCAAGGCAAGAAGAAGCTGTGCTTAGCAGGACAAGCTTGTGGTATGGCTTCCAGGCAGGGGAATGCAATTTCATGCATCACATTCAGAACTTTATACTTCCGAGACAGCTAAAACCTCTCTTTAACCAAGTTCTGAAACCTGAACAAGAACTTATCAAAACACTCTGAGCACTCGAAAGTCTTTACAAAACTGGCAAACACCTCTTAGGACTCGGCATTGTTTCAAACCTCGGTCGGCCCGAGACCCGAGAGCCGTAAAGTTGAGCCACAGAATAACTTCATACTTCGACGACACAGTAGCTCATTGTGCTGTAACTAATGTGTTTTTTGACATTGACGTGTGTACGGAGCTTGTAGCTAAATAATTACATCCGCACAGGCCGATCATCCTGGTTAAGCCGCGCTTGCCGAGGTTGGTCTGTGGATGGTTGACCATCTGTCAGCAAGTTTCCTCCGAGCCTCGGAAAGCACGTAAAACTGTTGATCCCGGCTGTCATTTGTAGATCTTTGACAGTCGTTACTGTAGTCAGAAGCTCTAAAGTCTGACAACCAGTCTTACCATGGGGTATCGTATTGCCCAGTTACTAGGGTAGGTCCGATAGGTAGTCGTTCCATGTAAAATACTAATATTCAGCTGCATCTGGTTGGACTGGAAGCTGACCACAATATATGGTTGGGAAAAGGCTAGGCAGATGATGACGTGTGTATGTTGTTTCTCATGATGATATTGAATGTAATTGAGGTTGCATATCAAATAGTCAGACCAACATCTTTTAACCATGATGAGGAATCCCGTGATTACAGATTTTTTGTAAAGTTTTTCTTTTAATCTATTGCAACTCCGCTCCAAATAGCGGAATGTAATATGTAGCGGTATGTAATGTATAGCAGAAACCGAAAAGACTATAGAAAGACACCGTGGATTTAAGTCAGTACAAGTCTGACAGTCCCTACCGTCCTGCCCTGGGTCAGAGGAGTAATCTAATATCTTTAAACGAGCAATTCTTGTATATTTATATATAATCAGGATCTCGGAAACGGCTCCAAGGATTTTCATGAAAGTTACAGATGAGGGGTTTTTCGGCTTAAGGAATCGATTTATCATGGTTCCCAGGTTCGAAAAAAGCTCGGTTCCCAAGATATAGACATTTTAAAAACCGAGCGAAGCTCGGTCACCCAGATAGATATTTTGATGAAAAAACATAACTTGCTTTACCATACTGAGCCTTGTTACTCTGTGGCTTTATAGCAGAGCTTTCATACGGTTAATGCACGTCCGACTCGAGGTCAATGGGTTCGGGTTTGTGTGTGGCACTGTTAATGGGTGACAAGTGGATGACGTAGTGTGTGAGCGTTTACTTAAAAGGGAGTGATTTGAATTTAAAGGAGTTGGGAATGTACTGCTTTTTGGGTTCATTTATTTAGTATCTTACAGCTATGTGATCACGTCTTACTCGATAATTTCACACGGGAACTTAAAACATACTGTGATAAAAACGTATCCTGTGTTTTAATCTATGTTTAACCCACTTGTTACTGAATGTACTTTTTGTGTCAGATTGAAATGAAATTCAAATATGTTTATCCTTACATGATAAAACATAAAGTAAAAATACAAAAAAAAAAAATCGGCTATTGGAAAATCAGGAAAATGGTGTTCTTTTAAAAGGACGCTAGTAATATATGCTACTTACTTATGTAATACTTATGTGTGGGTGTATGTTCATAAAAGAAAACAACGAAGTACCTCTATTGACGTTTATTTATGCATAAAACAAAGTAAAAAAAAACCCTTATTAAAAATGATTATCTTGTGTGATAAGATTCAAAACAATCCTTTGGATGCAAAGTAACTTTACAAGTTTTACAAAAAAAATTCGCTTTTTTATGGCAGCTAACACACCTCAGTTGCTTATCTTGATATTCTACCAAATGCTTGTTGTCATCAAAACGTGAACTTTGGCGAAAACTTTGTGAAGTGCGGCCTGGTTTCCGGTTTTCATTTTTACGATACGTTTCGAGAAGTGCAGTTGCAATGCTCCTCCGGAATTGTAAATGATCAAGCTCTCCTCCATCACTATGATACAGTTGCCAAGCATTTTGAACTGCCATATCCAGACAGTGACAAATCAATGGAAAATACAATTTTTTCCCTCTTGGTCCCTCAAAATATTGGTCTTTATCGACGTGCGATAAAGACCAATATTTTGGTCTGACCTGTCTACCCCTCCCATATTTTCATTGTAACTTTTTATAATAGCTGGTTGGTCCACTTGTATGTATTTCTTTTGTTGCTGTGAAAAGCGTCTTATTTTACCTAATGGCAAAACTTTTTCAGCATTTGACGCCACTGTTACAACACTGTTATCGTTCCATTTACACACAATAATTTGTTCAGCTCTCGTGGATTTGTACTTCAAGGAACCACGATCCGTTTTCTTGAATTCTTTGTTTGTTGGTAGTGGACATTTCGAGACTCGATTTTCTCTTATAGTTCCGGTGGCTCGCAATCCCCGTTCACGTAGCTCATCAAGTAACGGAATTGATGTAAAAAAATTATCAAAAAATAAATGAAAAGGCGCTTGTGCATCTATTGTTCGAAGAACATCTGCGAATTGTAAAATTACACTGGCTCCTAACCCCATCTTTTTATAACGGTTTAGGTTTTCTTCTGATTGCCCTTGGTAAGGATCGAACCATAATATATATCCAAGTCGTGTTGCTCCTACCCAAAATTTGTATCCCCATCTAATAGGTTTTCCTCTTATAAATTGCTTACAGGGATGCCCACCATAATAAGGAATCATAGCCTCATCGATGCTATAGTTTTCTTCAAATGGTGCATGCTTCAGAAAATTTTCATTCAATGCATCGAAAATTTGCCTCAATTTGGCGTATTTGTCATTACCTTGTAAGTTTGTATTATCACAACAATGTAAATGTGACATTATAAAAGTAAACCTATCTCGTGACATCGCATTGTAAACTAAGGGCATTCCACAATCTGCTGCATTTTCCCAATACATATATCTTCGGGGTACTACAACATAACCACTGAATAAAAGAATTCCTATGAAACACTTCATTTCATCAGATATTACGTTCCCAATTTTATTTCTTTGGTTTATATACTTATTTGTATATTTTGTAAGCAAATCTATAATGCTAACGTCAAACAGTTGTTCAAAATAATATAGTGGACTTTGTCTTCTTGCCACTTGATGCATATTCTTCCACGGACCAAACATAGGGCGTATATCTCGTGTGGTCCAGTTATAGTTTTTAGTTTTTGGTATGACCACACTTTTTGAAGTTGAAGGTAAAGACGAGTTGTCACTAACACGTCTTCTTTTGGCAACTTCAGCTAACGTCATTTCATCATCACTGGCGGTATCATCTGATGACGAATGATCATAACTAATGTGTGCTAATGTCCTTAGTTGACTGCCAGGTAAATTTTGAATCTGTACTTGATTTTCGTCCCCGGAATCTTCGTCAGTGACATCAGCGTTGCAGTTTTCGGGTGGTAAAAATGTAATACTGTCAGGGATAACTGCTTCATCATCAACTTCCAACTCTTCGATGATTTCATGGAGTTGAGATTCCCATCCTTTTCCAAATATTTTTCTAATAAACAAAAAAATAGAATTTATAAGAAGTAGCAGTCGATATTACTATTGGGCTTTATAAAGAACACCTTATAAAATCACCAATTATAGTGAGAAACATTATGAAATAGTTATTTTTTTTAGTATTATAACGTAAAAGACGGGTTGAGCTTTGATTATTCACTGCCAAATAGTTTGGAATTATAATAATAATAAAATAACTCACCTCATGTCACTCATGATAATTTTTACGTAAAATAACTGCTAATACACTTATTTATAATACAGCGTTAGTTCACTCACAATACTTATATTGTACTGCCACACATCTCAGCTTTGAAATGTCATCAACAAAAATTGTTTATATTAACAACATAAATCACACGAATTTTGTTTACGTGCGGACCTTTTAAAAGGACGCTAGTAACAAGTGGGCTATCCATCAATTTAAATTATCTATTCATTATAAAGCCAAACAGACTAATTTTAAATCTTAAAGCAAAAACGCAGGTTAAATCTCCTAAAACTATGGTTTACAAAAACGTTACTACAAAACGTGGTTTTACGATAAACTGTGGTCAAGTCGTAGCTGTCAAAGGTGTATGTCAAAGTTTCTCATAACAACTGTTTCATTGTGTTGTTGTTTTTGTGTCACTTGCGCTCAAAACGGATTAAAACATGCTAGATTTAATTGTCATTACATACTCGTATGGTGGATTTCATTGTTTAGACAATAGTAATGGCAAATATGCATCAATTCAACAAAAGAAAAAAACGTACTTATCTATTATTTTTTTAATTCTTACTGACGGACTAATTAGCTTTAAAAGGGGTTTGAACATTTTTGTATGGGGAGTGTACCAAGTTTTTTAATTTTTTGCCAGTCACGATGAGCTGTCAAACATGTATAAGTAGCTATTGGTACATGTTTGACAGCCCAGAACTTGAAAACGTGACGTTTTACGAGGTTTTGCCTCTTATATTTTGTGTTTGTATTGATATGATCTATCGATTTATGAATGTTTTAGACTTGACTGCCAAAAAATTAAAATGGCGGATTGCACCTGGTACAAAAGGCACAAAGCCCTTTATTTATGCTGTCAACATGCCTATTGCACAACCACCAGTATGTCAACCAACCCGAATCAGTCAAAACCAATCGAATATTTACCTTCCACTATTGCGATAAGGTTGAAAATCTATTAAAGTTTGACAGATTGTGGTCTATACACAGTAGTACTCGACATGAAACAGATATTTATCTGTAACACTAGATCTACTGCGAATTCCGATTCCACCCTTCCACCTGCTCCATCTAGTTCTGAACTGCTTTCACTTGAGAGAAAACTGTTATGATTGTTGTACACTGAACTGTAGATGCTGAGCTAATGATACGCTATTTATTGTAATGTCAGACGAAAGAAATACGCGATGAAATTAACTGTGAAGAAGGTGTGATGGCACTATATTGTGGCAAATAAACAATAAAATAAATATTACCTATACTAATATAAAAATGATAACCCTCCTTTTGGCTTTGCCGTATTCGGGTAATAAAGCAGAAGCGTTTGTTTGGTTGAACGCGCTAATCTCAGGAACTTTTTAGAATCGAGAAATTCTTTTTGTGTTGGATGTCGCGCTACTACCAGTGAGCAGCGGGTAAAACCGCGGGGAAACGCTAATAAAAAAATAATTTGCACGAAGTTTTTTTCTCCTATTACTTCTTCTTTAGAGAGTTGTTATTTTTGTCACTTCTCAGTTACTACATCACAAATCTTCTGTTTTTGGTGTATATTAACTTTAGTTCAAAAATATCTCCGCAACGCGTTCAGTGTGCGCGATACCTTTCTCGCGTAATTGGTGATAGCTTTCTACTCAACGGGATAGCTGTAGACGGAGCTAGCTACCTATGCTTTATGAGTGCCTAGTACATGTCTGGCTGTCGTGGGGTTGGCAGGCCTGTAGGCAAAACAAAAAACGTTTGATTTTCTTGACGCTGGTATTTCAAATTATCGAAAATTGCATATAGGGTTCGAGAGAAATCAAAAGTCCTTGAACACTTTATGGACATTTTTATTCAGTTAATCCACTATGTCTATGGCAACTGTTTCACTCTTTCTATTGTTCCCTCTTTCACACACTTGAAACATCCTTTTTTACGCTGTTTAATCAAGCAATGAGTCCTCCCCGGCTCCCGCTTTGAGTTAAGCAAAAGGGACTGACAGGCTCGTACTGAATAAACTTCACTGTGTTTCTGCAACAGCTCTTTACGTGCCGGGGTCGCGGTTTCCTGATAAGAGTTCGTTTGAAATACCTACAACATAAAAATTCAGTTCATCAGTGATCATGGTCATTCATAGCGCTTGCAACAGTGCCACGATATCGGTAAATTAAAACAAATAATTAAAATTATTAAAAATCCTGTTTTAAATTATAGATTTAGTGACCATGTCAGTTTAAAAAACTTAAAATACAAAGAACTATTAAAATTAAATTAATCTTAAAATGCTTGCAAAACGTATAAAAAAACGCGCACTTAATATAAAAACAGTATTTTTTTTACATTGTTATGAAATCCGCGATAATAAACGTTGGCCTTGTTACGTACGCTCAAGCATGTTGCAGTTACTGCAAAAACCGACCTTATTGCTACGAAATAAACACTAACCCGGTCGTGCGGATGACTTGGAACCTATATGGTTCATAAATGGATAGGTATAATTGAGACCGGTTTGGTCCATCGTCGAGGCTTCCGTAGTCAAGTTTGAGATTCTGTTCAGTTGTCATTGTGAGATCAAAAGGAGATTAGTGGAAAGGTCAGGGCGTATAGACAAACGGTAAGCGAAAAACGTAAACACTCAGTCTTTAATAGATTTTCAACTTTATACTTTAACCCTTAAAGTTGAAAATCTATTAAAAATAACAAAACGTTTTAGTTCGTTCTTTACGCTACCGCTCAGCAGGCTTTGTCATCTCTATAAGCTAGGGCAGCGGTTCTCAAACTTTTCCGGTAGTGGAAAACTTTTGAATAGCAACATTTTTGATGGAACCCCAAAATAAAACAAAAAGTTACGTGCATTCTTCAATAACAGGGAATTACATTACAATAAAAGTGTAGATTACTACAATAAATGAAAAAAAAACTAATGAAATGTGTGAATTTTTTTCTTATTTTTCATTAATCGGTTTATATTTGGTTTTATCGAAGAGAGTTGAATTTTTATATCAGATTCGGCATCCAGTCTATTGCGATATTTTGTTAAATTCTCGCGGAGCCCCCACAAAGGCTTAACGCAGCCCCAGGACTCCGTGGTATAATAATTATTGCGGGACTTATAAGATCTGCCAATTCTTGCCAAATAGATATTTTGATGAATAATCTTTTGCACCTAGGTCAACTCTGTGGACGTAGACGACTTTTATTTTGTCAACACATTACAACATTTTTACTTGACAACTAAATATCTCCTACAGTGAATCATTGCCTCAGTAGCAGAAAATTTATGTGAAATCATAAGTGACAAATAGCTACAAAACAAAATAAATGCTCAAAAAAGCAGTATTTCTAAGAAATAGCATGTGATTTTAGTGCAGTGAAAAAATAGTGTACAGTGATTCAAATCAGTGAAGCTAATTCTGGATGCCTTAATGTTGCTACGATGTGAAGATGGCTTTCATTGGGCCGAGGAACAGTGCTCCGGTCATCAGGGATAGCTTACACACACCAGCCTACGAGGTGAGTCAAAAAGGCGAGGGTACAATTACAAACAATAGGGGTACAATTACAATTAACAGCCCAGGGGTACAGTTGCAAACACAGATGTACTATTACGGACATCTTACTTACAATTTATTATTTATTTATTATTAATATCTGGTTGACCGAGCTTCGCTCGGTTTTTAAAATGTCTATATCTTGGGAACCGAGCTTTTCTCGAACTTGAGACCTTGATAAATCGATTCCTTGAGCCGAAAAACCCCTAATCTGTAACTTTCATGAAAATCCTTGGAGCCGTTTCCGAGATCCTGATTATATATAAATAAATATACAAGAATTGCTCGTTTAAATATATTAGATATATTTATTTATTATCTTAATTACAATGGACAGGTGCGCAATCACAAACAACAGGGGACAGGGGTACAATTTGCAAAGACAGATGTACAGACGCCAGCACATCAAGCTACCACAATCTGTCAGATTTCTTTAATAGAATTTCAACCTTAACACAAGAGTAGAAGGTTAATGTTTGAGTGGTAAAATCTGACAGATTCGGGTAGGTTGACGTGCTGGCGTCTGTACAATTACAAAGAACAGGGGTACAATTACAAACAAAATGGCTACAATTACAATTAACAGGTGTAAAATCACAAGCAATAGGTTTACAATTGCAAAGACAGATGTACAATTACAAAGAACAGGGGTCCATTCACAAACAACAGGGGTACAATGACAAACGATAGGGGGAAAAAAACAAACAACACGGATACATTTACAAACAACAAATCGTCATAATGAGACTCATTATCGCACAGGTTTACCAAGTTGCTGAATCACTATAGAATTACAATTTAAATCATAAATCTTGCGAAAACACAAGCAATTCATAACATATAAAAAATAGACGAAGCTCAAATAAAAATACTGGAAATTGCTTTATTATTGTAATTAATGTAATACTCATTACATACGTAATGTACAAGGTAACGAGTTTTTTTGTTCCTTAGTAATATAAGAAAAACATCAATCTTAATTCTTGTCATAACTTTATGAAGTGCTCATGGTGCCTCATAAAAACCAATTTAAAGATAAAAACTTGAGAGGTGTCAAGGGACACCCGAATGGAACGAAGTTACTGTATACACTCAACAAAAATAATCGTCGCGACTCCACTTCACTCCGCTCCGCTCCACTCCACTCCGCTCCGCTCCACTCTTTGAGCTCTAGCACCCTTTCGCAACGCGCGATAAGGAACTTCGTTCCAAAAAGTGTCGTGACAACTTTTCGTAAGAATTTTTTCCGTCTAGCCCCCTTTCACAACGCACGATAAGGAACTTCGTTCCAAAAAAATGTATATAAATAAATAACCTGTTTTCTATACAAAAAACTTAGCTTTTTTCTCGCTGTAAAATCATCAAATCAATCCTCCCTGCCAAGATGAAAGGACTTGCAAACAGTCTCTTATGTAAGATTCAAACCAACCGGCCGGACTCGGCGGCATTTTACAATGCGATAAAGAACATTGAAATCTATCAACAAAAAATACAGTTCATATTTGCATGCAACTTACGGGACACGTCGCTACGTGTATGTCGACGGAGATAATTTTGCAAGCAAATAATAATATGAGCTGTATTTACTGTTGATAGATTTTAATGATCTTTACCGCATTGTAAAATGCCGCCGGGTCCGGCCGGTTAGTGTGAATCGTACCTTACTGATTTAAAATACAACCTGTTCCTTTGAATTCTACGGTCACAGTTACCTTTAGGGCGCTCCCTCACCGCGAGCATTCACCTGTAATGTAACGTTACAGATTCGAACATTCGAAGACAATAGAGCATCAATTTGCGCACTATTATGTTAGGGTGCTTGTACACGGCGCATGTAACCCGCGCAAGTAAAGGTGCGGGTTAAAAATATGGGCTAAAACTTGTTCAAATCATCAAAACACCATCTTAACACATGGATAGCTTTACAAATAAATGAAATAACTTTGTACGAGTGCAGTTACTTAATAATTACTTCATAGTTCATACACAATGACTTGCCTGACGCTGTCGTTCGTGATTCGAATATCTTATTAATTTAGACAGGCTTATTCATGATTTAATAACTAGGTATATTCTTTTCACGGCATTGGTTAGTACAGGTTGTTGCCGATAGAAGGCGCTGGTGGGTCAAAGAAGGTATTTGGAAGAAATAATTTATTAAAAGCATCAACATGACAAGTAAAGTCCAATTGTATATTGACTAATAAGTTATCATCATCATATCAGCCATAGGACGTCCACTGATGAACATAGGCTTCCTCCATAGATGTCCAATACGACCGGTAGTGGTAACCGTGACTCTGGAATGTAAAGGGCTATTGAAGGACCACCTACCGTGGATCTTAGTCAGTACAAGTCTAACAGTACCTCCCGACTCGCTCTGGGTGGGTGGATTCATTTGATGATACTACCATGATAAAAATAAAAACCCCTACTCTCATTCTGACATTTGTTTTCAATCAACTTTGATTAACGGTGTAAAAACGAATCGTATCATTTAAAAATAACATCCAAAACATTTTTCTCGTCTACACATTCCAAAACACCATTGAATTATCATAGGAATGGGAGGAATTGAGCCATAAATCGTCTATAATACCCATAACACGGCTGTCTGCCAGACACGATATTACGCCATAGCAGAGACGCCCAAATATGAAAACCGGTCCATAGAAACTGAAAGTGATGACAAAATTGGATGGTTGCAATGACCAGTCAAAAGTGTTCTATACAAATTGAATTTTGGTTCAAACGGAGTATCGTATTGGAACTACGGGGCTATTGCGTATCCCGGTGACTATAGGTGATCATCAAATAGCTGTCAAAAGGTAAATTTCCTATTGGCTTTTGCGTTAGCATTGGAACTGATAAATGTAAATGTTCCGCGTTTTGATAGCTCATAAAACGTATTTCAGTTTATTGGTGGGTCAAATACCCTATCCCGAAATCCTGAAAGAGTCCAGTGATGAAATGCTATCATAAGAGAACTTTGTAGTTATGTTTGCTACCGTTTCAAGCTCGCTCACAAACTTACAAACGAATATTATAAAGAAACGGAAAGCTGTATCAAACGAAAGTAAAAGACCTTCAACCCACGCGGAGTTATTCACGCTTTTGCCCTTTCGCTGGTCAGCATTTACGGTGCTCTAAATAACGGTTTTTGATCACCATATTATTCATATACAACGTATAACGTTAAATGCGCAAAACCTCTCGTGGGGTAACTCAGCCCATGTCACTGAACAATGTTTGTTCTAAGACTTACGGAAATTACCAAAATAAAATTTATTTTTTCATACTGATGGGCCCGATCAATTTCTCATTTTGTATGAAAAACCAAATATTTTTTTGGCGAATTTCCAAAAGTCTTAGAACAAACATTGTTCCGTAACATGGGCTGAGGTACCCCACGAGAGGTTTTGCGCATTTAACGGTACACGTTGTATACCAGCGTCTTTCGTCTACAGTCTCATTATGTCCTGAATTGTCTTATTTTTTTGGTTATTGGTGAAGCATATCTTCCATGCATCTCTGTTTACTTTGTCACAGTCAGCCTTAACATTTTTCATACAATCATTCCATAGTTAACAGTATTAACAGATGTATGAGAAGCTACATATTTGCCACTGAAACGCACTTTGAAAAAAATATACTCAAACGTACCTGTACTCTGTCTGTATCTTTTTTTGGGTTATCTAGCAGCATTAAATTATTTCTGTCACCCTGGGTGGAGCGGAAGATCATCAGTCTCTTACCGATTTAAAGTCCACCCTGTTCGAGGACAGGAAGGACACAGTATCCTGCTTAGACATCCTGCGACTCCGAAGTGGAATCATATTTTTTCTTACTCCTCCACTATTACTGATTAATTTCGTTGCAGGATCCAAGACAGGTAAATTCATTCTCTTGGACACGTCGAGCTTCATTGTCTCGGCGCTTTTCTGGTGGTTGCCACTGTTGATTCTGGCTTTCAGGAGTTGCAGTGGTTTGTGAATAGTGTGTCGGGTTTGCTATCCTGTGACTCCGGCCGAAGATGAGGTATCTTCGATTGGAAAATTAGGATAGGACACGATCTACAAAGGTACTTAAAGTTATAGAGGAAAATCGTTAGCAACTGCAACTTAACTCCAAAAATTCCACGGGCTTTGCATACCATCCATAGTTCAGTATAGATCGCCTACACTCCGCAACCGCATGTGGTTACACAATACTTATGTCATCGATATGACCGCTGCCCACATACAAAGTTATATATACTACCAATGATATTATAAGTAAAAAAGGTGTAGATACGTTATAAGCGCCCACAACCGCACACGCTCATATCGGGCTGATTCACACAACTTGACCTCAGTGCGACGTTGCCAGCGGCACTTCACGTACCACAGACTGAATCAAAAGTAAAAGTGACTTAAAACTACCGAAAATGCCGTCGTGTGTGATGAGATATTGTACAAATTAAACATGCAAGACTTCTAAAAGTCAAGGAATCACATAACATTCGTAAATATACTATTTATCTTTAATATTTTCACAAATAAAACATAAACGTTTCTATAATATGGCGTCGTAAAAGAAAGAGTGCGAGCACGGGTGTGAGCGAGAGGAGACGCTGACGTGCGGGGGGATTGATGACGCGAGGCGCTGTTTGTTTATCTAGCTGTCACTTTTTTTCCTATAGGTTTTATCAAGCTATCCTTTTTACTTGTCGTGAAATGTAATGTGTGTAAATAAAAAGTGTGTATGTGTGCTCGGCACACTTTTTGCCGCTGCTTTTGTTCGTGATAACATATCTATGACTTTATAATATCATTGTATACTACTTCATGTATTGTACGAAGAATCTGTTTACTTAACCAATTATTTGAGATTCATTACGCAAATACGCACACTGATTTGAAAGTAAATAATCACATTATGTAATTGAACGGGTCGATGTAATGGCACCGCATTTTCTTGAGATGTCCTAATTTCCATTCTAAATGTTTTGTCCTTCGGTTCTGTTCGTTGACTAGTTATTAGATTTTGTTTGTTATTTTGGTTTGATCTGTATAAGTTACCCCCATACCTGAGCTGGTGGCTATATTTACTTACAACAGGTTATATCCCAGCATTGCAGCCGATGGATGCAAGTGGCGAATTGTCGTTCGGCGTGGCGGTCTAAGGGGGAGGCCTATGTTCAGCAGTGGACGTCCTCCGGCTGATGATGATGATGATGAGGTTACATCTGAAACGTCTTCTAACAGATCCAGTTGAAAATTAACGTCAGGTATCTGTGGCCTGGATTTTTTGCTGAACTGAGCCTAATTGCACAGCTGTGAGACACACGGTTCCTATTGTTTTCTTCCTTATTTCTATTTTTGTGTTATTTTTTGTGGAAACATCGTATGCCTTGTGACTTTAGTTTGTGTCAAATAAACATAATTTTCGTTCTTTCATTCTTTACTGCGGTTCTATAACAACCACTTTAAGCAATGCCCTCTAATGATTCACTGGATGCATTTCCGGCATTTCCATTTTAACGTCATTGGATATTCATCGACTAAGTGAATCATTTGGAATATTGCTCAGTGGCCGTTTTGGAACCTCTGGTCTTATACAACGTGGAACGTTAATAGCGAAGAACCTCTCGTGGGGAAAAAATTGCTTTTTCATACAAAATGAAAAATTGATCGGGCCCATCAGTAGCAGGCGCGAGCCGTTCATAGAGGCATGTAGGCACTGCCTACCTTGTCATAACAACGCACAAATAAAACAAATATATTTATTGGAACTATGTAATAAGATAAAACAAAAGATTAAAAAGTTAAAACTCCTAATAAAAAGTTCATAGCAACTTTCACAGCCGCCGAGAACATAGTCCCGACTAGGGTTACCATATGACAGGCTTTTGCCGCATTTGACAGGCATTTTAAGGTCTAGACAGGCGTGCGGCCGGCATTGGTCTGAGACAGGCATTTTTAAATTTCGCGCCCGCGGACCAATAACACAGGAAAATTACAAACATGTTTTTTGTGAAGATTTTTACGTTTATTTATTAGAAAAGAAAGAAGTATTAAAAAATAATGTCCTCTGACAAATATCAGTAATAAAAAGGTCCTTCTTCATTATTATCTGTTGGCTTTTACTTATTACCTACAGCGTTTTGCATTAGACAGGCATTTTTCTGAAAATTCAGGCATTTTAGGTACCTTATACAGGCATCCTTCTATTTACATATGGTAACCCTAGTCCCGACTCCATCTCCAGTCGTAGTAAGAAAGCCTGCATTCGTAGTAAGTCCATTGATAAATCACGCACTGTTTTGGTGCGCGGCCGTGTATATGAACTGCATACATGTAAGATTATGTCGTCGTGTGCGTAGAAAATGGCCGCGGTTTAGGCCAGGCCTAAGCCCGGTGCTATTGGCTGGCTGAAAGTATGAATGAATGCCAGTGTGGCAATTTTGTTGAAAATTCCCTTTCTTTTATTTTAATGGTAAAAAAATCAGGATGATATTGTCATTTTTGCACCTATCAAAAAAGTTTAAGTAACTTAAAATGTAAATGCAAACTGCATGTTTTTTTACTTTATTGTTTATTCAAGTATTTTTTTTCTATTTGAATTATTTGAAATTTTGCGTTTATGTTTGGGGAATTAAGAAAATGTGTTTTGGCAACCCCAAAACCGGACTGTCAGTAACCTGGCAGATTATTACTATTTACGATGTCTTCGATGTATTGTTTGTTTTTAATACAAGTCGTACGAAAACATCGCAAAATGTTTGAGAAACTAACGTAGCGTGAATATACATAATAAGTTAGTAGCTTGTTTTTGCAAGAGTGTTATAAGTTTACTTTCAAAATGAGTGAGGTTAAGTGTTTTGTTTATGTGTTCTTAAACCGGTGGTCATGTCTTTGTTCGAAGATAAAATCAGTAAATATTCGTTTAATGATGAGATTGAAGCTAGAATAACCTGGAAATATGATAATTCATCATATAAAAACAAACGGATCGTGTGAAATAGGCCAAAATCGTCGAATCTTTGTTGAATAAACAATGGACATTGTGATAAATAAGCCTAAATGACAAGTTTGGTGAGTTCTTGCATTTACATTTTTGTTTTCTGTCTTATATTACACTTAAACGCACAGTACCTATTTGTCTTATATTTTATTGTAGGTATATTTTAGCGTTCTCGAAAACTCAACTTTTTGAATTTGAATTCGTTTGAATTTGCTGTGGATGTTTGCGGGGGTGAAAAATCGATCTAGCTTATTCCCATAACAGACTGGGAAAACGCGTTTTATCAAATTTTCAAAATACATAAAGATTTACAAACACAATACGAACGTCTAATTTCGTCGCCGAAACTCCGACCTGCGTGGCCATGTTATTTCAAGCGCTGATAGCTGCCATACTGATGACCGAAAGAAGGATCATCAATAAAAAAAATTGTCGGTTATTTTTAAGGGATTCCTATTTTTTTTGTTTTTTTTTTTATAATCATTTTTATATTGCATTGTTTTTTTCGTTAGTGTGTGTTGCCTACGTTGTGGTGTAATCCACGGCACGCCGCTGATCAGTAGGTATGTTTTTTTTTTTTGCGAATTTCCAAAAGTCTTAGAACAAAGATTGTTTAGTAACATGGGCTGATTTACCCCAGGAGAGGTTTTGCGCAATTAACCTTACACGTTGTTTATCGTTTGAGTGAATAAAGAAAACTGTATTAATAACTTATAACAAGTGCTTAAAACATTCAAGATGTAGTCTTCCTGTGAAGTTCTTTGTCGACATGACAAGACGTTATGCCTGTCGCCGACGATAGAATTGTTCTTAAAAATAGCTTAGAATTTAGTATTCAAGTAGTGGTCTTAACAAATCACTATGCAACATAAACGCTCGACGCAAATCACGCGCATAACATTGCCATATCAGGTTTACAAAGTTCTGTAACTATCTTTGAGGACATCAAGGATTCTTAATGTATATGTTTCATTCATCTTAGTATTTACAACGTATTTATTATCAAACCTTACTTTTTCATGGATTACTGTTTATGAATGTTCATGCGTACGTTCACATTCTCCTGGTATTAAACTGGTCAAGTGGTGACCCCATTGACTATTGACTTCTACAATACCTGATACACTACTGAACATGTCAACATGTGCGATCTGTATGTCGCCTTTATCAAGAAAACCCTTCATGCTTTTCCGTAGTGCTTCGACCTCATTGTCAACGATTCCTGCCTTTTTGCCATTCTATTTGGGGTCGTTACAATACGTTTTCTTCTTCCATTCTCCCCAATCAGACTTCACGTCATTGCATTACTCCTTTTTCTTTCATATCATTCCTAACTCTATTCATACATGCAAATTTTTTCTACTCCTCCACTATTCTTTTCTGATTAATTTCGTTGCAGGATCCAAGACAGGTAAATTCATTCTCCGGGACAAGTCGAGCTTCATTGTCTCGGCGGTTTTCTGGTGGTTGTCACTGTTGATTCTGGCTTTCAGGAGTTGCAGTGGTTTGGGCATAGTGTGGTGGGTTTGTCCCAATAAAAAAAACCTATCCATCCCTTTTTATCCATCAACATGCTTATCATCCTTCACCATCATATCTCTATTTCAAAACAAGACTTCTTTCCTGGTGCTTCGACCTAAGCCTGAATAATAACCTCCCTCATACCTTTGATCAAGAACTGGTCTATACAAGTGACTCGACGTAAGCCGCCGACGCGAATACCATTCGCCATATTTGTAAAACGTTTGTCATAGTCGCCGGAGGTTTGTTTACCGTGCTAAAACAAGCGGTTTATAAGTAATGCATTACTAATGCTTGAAGATAATGTGTGAGCCCACTGATAAATTCCGGCTTCCTAGTTCAGAATTTATTATGGGAATTGTTTGAAGGATCTTGATAAAGTTTTTGAATAGAGAAAGACCAATGAAACGATTAATGGATTGTGCACTAGAATGGTTACTGCTGAGATGACGTCAGTGTCGCGGAACTGTCTCATTAGGTAACTGTAAACCTGGAAAACAAAGGGCTTTTTGACGGATCACCATGGATTTAAGTCAGAACAAGTCTGATAGACTCATACTTGTTAAAATTCACTATGTTTCTTCAATTGTCCTTTACGTTAGCTATTTATTGACGCCTTTTACTGCACCTGCCATGCAAATGTGCCTGAAACCTAGACAGCCAAATCTCCTAACCTAACCCCTTCTCACCTGCCAGTATCGACTGCGTTTAATTACGAATTCCAAGAGCGCTCGGAATGTGCGGCAAGTGTCGAAATGCCTCTCGGATTGTCGGAGTCGCGGTACAGTTTCGCCACGCCAACACGTTTAGCGCTCAGCGATCCTCGCCCACCGGACTAGATGAAGTTTTGAGAATGTCGTCTTCTTGTCTCTGTAATAGAGGTCTACCGATGCTTTGGGTATTTCTAGCTATATGCTTATGCCAAAAGGTAAAGATTTTTCTACGATTTCTGGGAAATTGTATTCTTGCGTTTTATTCCGAATTGACATGTCTGGTGTGGCTGTTTTACTTGCACTACTCTTTATTTAATAGCTTCAGTTGCTTCTTATTTCTATTTGTCAAAGTTAAGATCAAGATCCAAGTTAATTATACAACGTGTAACGCCAAAAGTGCAAAACCTCTCGTGGGGTAACTCGGCCCATGTCACTGAACAATTTTTGGTTCTAAGACTTTTGGATATTCGCAAAAAACAATTTGGCTTTTCATGCAAAATGAGAAATTGATCGGGCACATCTGAATGAAAAACAATTTTTTTTTTGCGAATTGCGAATAATAGGATTCTAGAAATGTTATTTAGGCTTATGTTTCCAAAGTTCAAATGAACAAAAATAAAAAAGAAAAAACAATCAAACTAGGTTTTTCTTAAAATGCCCATAATTTTCAAACCGCATGGTTAGATTTTTTTTCAGACTTTTCTCGTAATGGTTTAATTAATCCTGTCACATCGTTTATTGGCTTGACGTTGAGTTCTGGGACACCCTGTTTATCATTTTAAGAATTCACTTCCTTCCGTTCCGTTGCCGTAACTATGGTAACATCTTTCACACATTCTATCTCATAAATATTCTGTATCAGAGCATGATGTAACGAGTGTTTTACGGTCGCAAACATGGCTTTTAAGAGCATTCATCATCAGCCTATTAATGTTCCCACTGCTGGGACACAGGCCTCCTCTCTGTGAGAGGGGGTGGGCCATAATCCACCACGCGGGCCCAGTGCGGATTGGTGGATGTCACATGTCTTCGAATTTTTGGTTCTAGGACATGCCGGTTTCCTCACGATGTTTTCCTTCACCGTTTAGAGAGCAGTGGTGATGAAATAAATTACACAAAGTAATGCGCCTGCCGGGATTCGAACCTACGACCTACAACTCGTAAGTCGGGGCCGATACCACTGGGCCACCTGCTTAAGAGCATTAATTATTAAAAAAATACAGCGCTTGATTAGCAATCACATCGACTAATGGCGAAGAAAATTGTTCATTAGCAATAGAAAGTAATTTGTAGCTGTTTTGCGGAGTTCAGCCTTGATTCTGATATTATAGACTTTATTTTGAAGGTGAAAGAGTTGGAATTTTCATGGGATTCCGTTGTTAATAGGTATAAGAGCAATGTACTTCCGAAGGATACGATTTATTGGTTCTAAATCCTGAACTCAGCGAGGGTATAAACCCGGGTACCGGATATTTTGATCTAACTGTAGATTCTTTCAGAGATTAGCGATTTTTGTCGGGGTTGCCGGACTGTTTAAACAAGTGAATGTGACCCTGGAACGTAAAGGACTATTGAAGGAACACTAGTTTTTAGTCAGTACGAGTCTTGACAGTCCCTTCCGCTCCACCCAGTGTGTTAGCTGGGAGGACTAATTTGATGAAACGACGCCGATGGAAAAAAGAGTCGGTTGTCTGTAAAGTCGGTTTACTGACGATAGTTGAACGTGACAACGTTCAACAATTGACACGCCGTTGCTATGGAACGCCACAGAGCGAGGTAACGCCGCATGACGTCATCTTTTTTCGTGCGTGCAGCCGGCCATAGAATTATAATACATACGAGTATCACGTCAAAAACATTTATGATTTAGAGGAAAGTTTTCGTTGAGTTTCGAATAATTGACACCTATAATTACAAGACAGTGCTGAGACAATCAGGTATCAAAATACCTGATTGTCTCGCCTTTTGATGGCATAAAATTACTGCTTCGTGCAACCAATTAAATTATTGCCCCAGGTCATTTCACTTTAAGACCGATCATTGACAGCTGTGGACGTTTGTCGACTGAATGAAAGTGATGAAGAATGTAAAGTTTGTAAAGATTTTTTTGTGGAATTAAATCTGCGACCTTCGGATTCAATAAACCGGGCGTTTTACCAACTAATTCACAGCAAACATGTTCTGCCAAATCGAATCCTTCCTTATGGTGGAAAGAAGAGTCGGGGGACTGGCTCTTCAGGAAACTGTGACCCTTGAACGTAAAGGGCTGAAAGATTACCGTGGATTTTAATCAGTACAAGTCTGACAGTCCCTTTCGTCCCGCCCTGGGTAGTAGGACTCATTGGATGATGTTAGCAGTATAAAAAGTTGTGGAAAGAAAAATTCGGCTGCCAGCAGAATTTGACTCTGCCTTCTGATTCAGTACACCAGACGCTCTTGTTCATCAAGCTTTTGCATTAATGCTCACAAACGTCGAACTTAATGCCTTTTTTTCGCAAAGATATTTTGAGGAAAGAAAAATTGTGATGTGAGCGGAGTTTAAACCTGCGTCTTCTGGATATGTAAGTTCGTATTTCGTCAGAATCAGAACGGTGTTTTAGTCACTTTTATCACATCACATACCTATATCTATGTATACTATGTATTCTTTTATACCTGTACTTTTTACTTATTTATGTCTGCTACACATATTTATTTCTTATTTAATTATGTTTTATTACACACTATAAAGCTGATTTACATCTGTAACGTCTCACAAGGCTCAGTTGAAAACCAGCGTCAGGCACCTTGTGGCCTGGGTTTATTCTGAACTGAGCCTATTTGGCACAGCCGTGATGTACATGGTACTTTTTGTGTTTTTTTAATTTTTATTTCGTTTGTATTCTTATGTAAAACTGTGTGCCAAATGCGTGCCAAATAAACTTATTTTCTTTCTTTCTTCTCCAGATGGGCAGACGCCTTACCAATTAGCTTTTTTTTGGGTTTGTAAACCATCGAATGAGTCCTCCCGGAGTGGAGCTAAAGAGACTGTCAGACTCGTAATGACTAAAATCCACGGTGTTCCTTTAATTGCTCTTAAAAGTAATAAGGTTACGTTGATGCCATTTACACCTCCTCCTTCGGTATAAAGATGTGCTGAAGAGTCACATGAAGCGATGTGATCTAGAGACATCATAATGTGGATCGGTCACTGTGGTAGCCTCCTCCACGGTATGCCTCCTGCACGGTGTGCTTTGAGTTTGAAAGGCGACGTATGGAAGAGCTCGATGCTAAACCAGATGAGCTTAAGGCCCGACCACTCGATGCCATCTAATATAATCACATCGTAGTGATACTGACTTGCAGTGAATGTGGACGCACTTTCATTGCAAAAATTGGCTATATCACCAGCAATATTCTCAACAATCAGATCCAAGTCGCTGTTCCCGAAATCGGTCGGGATCTTATAACCACACGGTGACATTACAGTGAAATGAAGATTGATAATCAGCGACACCTTCCTACCCGAACTAAACCAGCAACTTTATGGACGTGAACACCATTCTTGGACAAGTATTCTAAATAAAGACAGCTCACTATCGCCTGCGGGCACCACAAATAACCCAGTTGTTTCAATTAGCGGGCAGCGTGGGATGAGCGGCTGACATTCGCCGTATATCTTAGTAGATTGTGGTGATATGCAGTGGCATTGTATGGTAAGGACTGTGGCGTAATTTTGGAGCATACAACCCGGCCGCAATAACTGGCTAACAATAACACCTGGCTTTAATCTCGATCCCGCTCCCACTACCCCGAAATGTCTGTTGTGGGAGCGGGATCGACCAGCCAGGTGCCAATTATTGAGCCCGGGTTGTAGCTGTGGCTGCATTTGGCAGTTCATCATCTGCCTAGCCTTTTTCCCAACTATCTTGTGGTCGGTTTCCAGTCAAATCAGATGCAGCTGAATATCAGTATTTTACATGGAGCGATTGCCTATCGGACCTCTACGATCCAGAAACTGGGCAATACGATTTACCCCATGGTAAGACTGGTTGTCAGACTTATGAGCTTCTGACTAACAGTAACGACTAACCCGACCTCATCAGATTGATGACGGGTTTATGAGGCGCGCATGGAACACTTCACGGATCATGATCGGAGAGCATGTTACCCATTACTCCCCATCTGCATACTTGCGCCTACGGTGGCTGGAAATCGCTTCGCGACCTGTACTGTGGGCGTCTCCCACGGTGACTGGATCTTTGAGGTGGAGGCTGTCCTCTTCGTCCGGGAAAGGCGTAACACCGCCTTAAGGATCGCTTAGTCGTAACCGCAAGTCATGTTTGTGCACTCTTTAAAGTTTGTAAAGGTATATTGCAGCGTGACGACCTAAAGGCTAGACCACCTGCAAATACTTACAATGTCATCAATGGTGTTCTTACATGTCCACTTTGTGCTCGGAGTTTTACGGCAAAAGTTGGATATGCGAGTCACTGGAGAGCACATGAAAGGGCATATCAAAAATCTCAACCACTTTAAAAGCCATCGACTGCAGTCGCTGTGGCCGAAATCGGCTAGTTGGCATCATCATCATCATATTGCAGCTCGATTTCTACAAACAAAAAAAACCTAGAACTTCGCTGCCGGCGTTATAAGCGGAATCAAAATCAATTAATCTGTCTCACAGAATTGGTAGGAATCATTTATTAGTTCGAAGTGTTTCTAAGAAGAAATGTTTCAAACTAATGCTTTGCCCAATGATAATATAGATCGACCAGTGAAAGCGAGACCCCGCCATATTAATTTTTATCGAAATGGAAAGTTCTTTCATAGTAATTACTAAGTCAATAGTAAATGAGTTGTTTTTTGCTTGGAAATTAATTTTAGATTATTGTTTGCTTCTTTTGTCATTACTTTTATGTTGACGACTGTCGTATTCTGAAATCACACTACCTTTATGACGTTTGTCACTAGTTCGTTTTCTTTGTCGATGATTTTAGTGTTTCGTGCGACAGAGATAGGGATATACGAATTCAAAACTAGCCAAAGATCTCATAAGGCGGTCCCTCACCCATCAGTATGAAAAATCAAATCAAAAAGGATTTGATTTTTCATACTGATGGGCCCGATCAATTTCTCATTTTGTATGAAAAACCAAGTATTTTTTTGGCAAATTTCCAAAAGTCTTAGAACAAACATTGTTCAGAAACATAGGCTGAGTTACCCCACGAGACGTTTATGCAACGCTATCGTCATCTTTATGCCAATTTCTATTTATTTAATTAATTAAATTCTCACTAACAGAATCTAACAACAAACCTACACAATAAAACTGGTATTTTCTTTAGAAATCTACAACAATACACATTCCATTGGCCATACCTTTATAATACGCAGGGCTTTAAATAAATAAAATAATCATGTGGCACATGAAGAAAAAGTTTAAACAACCGCGTGTATTTACGTATCAATGAAAAAAAAAAAGCAAATCGGGAATTCCTCGTACGAATTCCGCGGGCTGTCAAGGTCATCTGACACTTGATCCAAGATGGCCGACCGGGCGTCCTTGTTGCGCGGGCGCAAGGATGCGCATCACATAACGAGAACCGTAGCCACCTTCAAGCCTTGTGAGTCAAGGTTAACAAGGTTTATAACGTAAATACGATAAAAACAAACGGATTATCCGCCATGCTGGCAAGTAACTTGAATTGTAGTAACAATAAAGGTTATTTTTAGAAACAAAGCGGTTTTGCTATTGAATAGTAAAAACTACAATAATAGAAATTGAACACAAATTTTGATTTTCAAAGGGACTCTCAGTATCATGTGTGTGTCATGTGACTAAGACGTGATGGGATGAATGATGGGGATGAATGAAGAGGAAGAGGAAAGCCAAAAAAAGATGGATGGATTGTCTAAAGAAGTGTTTTTCAATCTTTTTGATATCACGACCCCTTTACAGGTTCAAAAATTTGGCGACCCCCTTGTACCCTAGACAGGCAAGGAAATATTTTAAATTAAAAGGCTACGTTAAAGATTTTTCAATGTATTTTGGATGAAAGAATATCGACAGCTGACAAGGGAAGCTCTCAAATTATTAGTACCAATCGCCACTTCATATTACTGTTTATTGAGATTCTTTGCAATGGTGGACATCAAAACAAACCACAAACCACTATTTGAAAACTCTGGTCTACGGAATGATATGAAATAAAAAGGAGTAAATGATACTGACGTGTGATAGGGGCAAAAGGCAGTGGAAAACGTGTTGCGACGACCACAAGTATAATGGGATGAGGGCAGGAAGATGATGATGAGATATTGATAACGGATGACACTCATGTGACCAAGAGAGTGATGAGTATAAATGTTGATGGATGGAGAGGAAGAGGAAGGCCAAAGAAAAGATGGATGGGTTGTCTAAGGAATGATATGAAAGAAGAAGGAGTAAATGATACTGTGACGTCTGATAGGGGAGAATGGAAGAAGAAAACGTGTTGCGCCGACCACAAGTAAACTGGTATAAGGGCAGGAAGATGATGATGAGATATTGATAAGGGATGACACTCATATGACTAACAGAGTGATGAACTTGAAAATTAATGAATGAAAAGGCATAGGAAGGTCAAAGAAAAGATGGATGGATTTTCTAAGGAATGATATGGAAGAAAAAGGAGTAAATGATACTGTGACGTCTGATAGGAGAGATTACAAGATTCTCATTTTGATGTACACAATCTGGGTGCCCTCTATCTGGCAGAAACTTGTTGCTCCGAAACTTATTTGGCAGAACTCACTTGGCAGAAACTTTTTTAAACGAACATTGTTATGGTATAAAAAATATTTAGTATAATTGTTTTTGGCCTAATGTTTTTATGTCCGAATTTAAATTGGGATACTTTTAAGATGGCAGAATTGTATTGGGCATAATTACCTTTGTCAGAGTTATAATTTTGCAGATTTTCATTAAGCATAACGTTTATTTAGAGCGCCGATTATTTGGAATAATTTGACTTAGTATACTTCGAAGATCACAGAATTTCAGAATAGAAATAATTTAATAGTCATAATAAAAAATAAAAAAAATTGTTTTATAAAATCAATATGGTGTGCTACAAAAGTTAGTGACAGAAAAGAATCGCTGCAAAACCGACTTCACGTAGTCTTGTCTGCCCTACCCCTAGAGTGTAATTTATAATCGCGAAGGCGCGGAGGGGCGAGGCGGCCCGCGAGCTGAGGAGCAGGTGGTTTTAACGCACACCGCCGCGGCTGAGGCTGGCCGGCTTGCCGGCCAGCAAGCCGAAGCTGCGGTGGTGGGCGTAAAATCATCTGCGACGATTAGCTCGCGTGGGACCGCCGGAGACCCGCAGCGCCGGAACCGTGACAGAAGCCATGCCTGCTGTGAATTTTCTGCGATATGATGGTTATACTTTTGATTATTATGGATATAAAATATATGCCAAAAGATGATTCTGGTTGTGAACTTTCTACGATATGATGGTTATACTTATTGATTATTATGGAAATTAAATTTATGCCTAAAGATGATTCTGACTTACAAAATTATGGGTTTCGGTGTTATGGTAAATGAGTGTATGCCAAACGATTTTCTGCGAAAAGAGGTTTATGCTATCCGTTGCTATGCAAAATAAAATTATGACGTAAAAAGTTCTGCTATAAAGGGTGGACCCACACAATCTTTGGTTGACTGCCACGCGAAGGATCCTTTTACACCTTGTATAGCTAGTACTGTATAATGTTAAACTGATTAGATTAATCAATTATGCATTGACTGAACTGGTCGTTGGCAAGCAGATGATTCACGATGCTATTTTAACTCCAAACTAAACTTAGAACCGCAGGACGATCTCCGGCCATGCATGCTTGCTGTCCGACCCGAGAGCTGTCACAGCACAATGACGGATCCCTCTTAGAGGGCTAAAGCCTGCTGGGGTCGCGGGAACAACGTGGCTTCGGAACGTAAAGGACTATTAAAGGAAATCGTGGATTAAAGTCAGTATGAGTCCGACAGTTCCTGCCCTGCCCTGGGTGAGAAGACTCATTTGACGATTTTGCTACGTAAAAAAAATGTCTTGACGAATTGTTCAATTCTACACAAATGTTCCATTTAAACCAGGCTTCACTTTACCTTACTGCAATATATTTTGTCTGATATTGGTGATAATACACCAAATGATCAGCAGATTCACTTTTAAAATCAATTTTTAAAAGCGGGATTACATGTAATTGAAATATTTTAATCAATTTGGATCACCTACGAGTTATTATAAGCTCTTAAATCTGTCATTTATTTACATGATTGAATTGGGAGATTGATTCATGTTTTCGAATATTGGGGATTAAATATGGATTCATCTGCATATCGTTGCATTTAAAAAGTTATTTTACGATCGACGATACTTGAATCTGTTATGAATACCTTTTTTGGGCTATACAAATTGCCGACTGGATTTTTGGAGCCCAGCACAAAATATTTTTGATTTATGTCTACTTTAAATGTTCAAACTGAATTCGTCCATCCAAATATCTGTGTTCCCGAACGCATACGCCCCTAATCTCTTCAAAGTTAGAGTGAATAGGCATATCCTGGGTAAGCTCGCTCTATCGTAAAGTTTCATCTCTGTCACATTCGAGCTAGACTACCCATCTTTAATTTAAAACTTTGACAGTGACACCAAATCCAAAATGGCTACCGCCTACCTCCATTTCTTTGTCTTTCTATCGGACATCTTGTTAAACAAAGCTTTATCTAAGACAGCCAAGGTTTTCGAGATATTTGCACAACTAGTACAACCTTGCTGCCTTGTATAGTCAAATATTGTCTAATCTAGCTCGTGCCTACGGTTTTGTCTGCATAAACAGAATAGTTTTAATCCCACCATACATGTTGAAGTTCTCTTTCGTAAAATTAAGATTTATAGCTCTTTGATATTGAATGCAACGGATTATGGAACTACGGGCATCGCAATAGAGGCAGGCCTATGAGAAAGATTGAAAAGACCTCTCCTTAGAGGGCTAAAGCCTGCTGGGGTCGCGGGACTTTCTTATCTGGTAACCGTGACCCTGGAAAGTAAAGTGCTATTGTAGGAACACCGTGGAAATATTCAGTAAGAGATTCCCTTCCGTCCCGTCCTGAGTTCGCAGGATTCATTTGATAATTTTACCACGATAACAAAAAAAGATTGGAAACATATTGATGGAGCCATTTGCCCAGCTCTGGGCCAGAATAATAAAACAATAGAAATAATGTTCCTTCCTTGTGTAGTGTTTATTCATTCACTTGGTATAGATCTCAGGTTTTGAGTATGTTCTTGATGCCATAATTGTCACAGCGTCCCTAAAGATTTACCTTAAAACTGACGGTGGCCCTTTAGGACCAAATGCATGCATTGCGGGAGGGTTGTATACGTCCAGGTTCCGGGGGCTTCCGAAGGGGGCTTTATTTGCAGTCCGGGTTTTAAAATTTAAAGTCTTGGGCCACCCGCGACACACGCACACTTTACCGTCCCATCCCTCCTGACGCAGTTGCCACGAAGCGCACCTAGACAGATGTCCGGGTTCTGGACTCTAAAATCCGGGGTTTTCACTCGTCTTATCTTAGTTTCCACATTTTAGAGATGGAACCCCTAATTGTGGGACTGTCTAACCAGGATACTTTGGCCCTTCAACGCAAAGGACAACCGAAAGATCAGGGGCCTTACCACGAGCTCTTAATGCGATCCAGTTTAGGCTGTGTGAAAGAGACAGAGCTATACAAGCCGTCTAGCGCCATCTCTTTCATACAGCCTAAACTGCATCGTGTTAAGAGCTCGTGGTAAGTCCTCAGGGGTCCTTAACGTTTTGGAGTTTCTTAAGAAAATAAATACATCTAGAACTATGTTGACGACTTGACAATTTACATCAAAATTTAAAATATTGAACCTACAAACAGAAGTAAGGTATTCTCATGTATACGAAGATTGTTTACCTAAAGATTAAAACTTTTAAGGTTTATAGTACATAATGTAAACAGTTTCGTAACCACTCTGTTTGGCGATACGGCATTGAGCATTAGATAAAGTGCTGTTTGACTAGAACCGTTTAGGTGTTCGTGGGATGTTGCTTTTGCTATTAAAATTGTGATCTTAGCATTCTAAATTGTTGGAATTTTGGTGTATTGAAACGGAATTCCCAAAAAAAAACTGCATTGCCAATCAATCGTTTGTTTGAAATAGTTTCGGACTCAATCATCTTCCTGAGGCCAAGACGAGGCCTTAAGATGAAGAGGGTGATCCAAATTATCATCGATCGGAAGACGTCCACTACTAACCATAGGCCTTCCCCTTAGACCACCACGGCGAACGACAATTCGCCACTTGCATTCATCAGATGTCTGCGACTCTCACGATGTCGTCGGTCCACCTAGTGGGAGACCTACACTGCGTCTTCCGGTTCATGGTCGCCACTCGAGAAATTTTCGTTCCCATCGGTTATTTTAAGTTTTATGACCAATGTGGGCTGCCACTTCAACTTGCACATTTTAAGAGCCATGTCAGTAACTTTGGTAAATTCTCTGGTGAAAATCCTTGTTTCGCGTTTACGGAGCGAGTTCACCCAAAAGAAAGTGGAACCATCGCGCATCGACAGAACATTGTAAAAACTATTTGACGCCGGATTCCCATAGGATGGTAGTCGCCAGCCAGGCTGCCCTGGTAAGGTCTATACCATCGCCAGTGCTAGTTTGCTAGTAGTCCCTCAATCCCTGTTTGTATACCTGTCTTGTACATATTGTTTCTTATAACGCTATATTCTTTGTTCACAGATAAAATTGGAGAGCGTCCTCGGGCTGACTGTTGGAAGTAACGCGGCACTCGACTGCGATCCTAACACTGAGCTTGTTGCTTATCCGGCAGGGTGAGTACTGATACTCCATACTACTTTACTTACCCGAGGATCACGAAATCGACGTTCCAAGCGAATATAAAAGCGGTTCCCCGAATGCGGGTCCTGTGGCACGCGTTCCAGAAAATTCTCGCACCGCGGCATGCGGGCTCTATCGACTTATGAAATTGCGCCATTATGCTGCAAGGTCGAGCTTCAAAATCAGATGTGGAATACTCCACGCCACAAAGTAGCGCTGCAAAGTTCGTTTACTTTCGTATCCGATGCACATTTGTTTTTGACACTCGAAACTGACCCTTGCAACAGAAGGTGACTTCGCTTGGCCCTTCATTGAGCTACTTAAGAGGAAACAGCAAGGGCTGGAGAATTGAAAAATAGGTATTTGTAAAATCTATTGCTGTCGCGCAGTGCCCACAACAGAGTTGCAGAGCGCGATAGAGACAACAGCAGCTTGGACCGAAAATACCTTAAAAATGGCACAAAATCAACGATTCGTAGTCCCCTGATTACTCCTCCAAAACTTAACCGATTTCACTACTTTTACCTTTAAAAAATAAAGAAAGGCATTGGCCGTGTTCCTATGTTTTCCTTTTTTATATAATCTCGTCAAATTTGTTTACTGATTATTTGAACACAGCGGAAAATCTGGCCATTTTTTTAGGATTTTGAATGTTCATATCTCTTTTCATAATTAATTTATGGGAAAAAGGAAAACATAGAGACATGCCAATAGTGGTCATCAGTGGCGTAGGGCAGAAAATTTTGAAGGGGAACCCGGACCAAAACTTGAATTCTAGTAACTATAGCTTTGGGCTAATTTTAGCATTTTTAGTTTAAACATTCAACAACAATTTGGGGCACTAGAATTGTAATATCCGTAGCACCGGTTATAACATCGCCCACGTACTTACATAATAAGCTAAAAATGTTCATAAAATAAAAACTACTGTAACAAACCAAATTAATTTTTATAGGAACAAATGGCAGGTATCGAGGCATCGAATAATATAACCCATATAGGTGCAAAGTTCCCATCACCATAAATGAATTAAGTCCAAATACAAGATAGCTGCTATAAACCGTTCAGGAGTTCTCTGAACTATCTTCGTTTTCGTCATCAGACCCCTAATGACAATTGCAACCCGTCTAGGTGAAAAGTTCTCATCAATACAAATTAATGAAGCTTAAACACAAGGTAGCTGCTGTGAATCGTTGAGGAGTTCTCTCAATGTCTTTCGGCTCCATCATCAAGATATTATACTCCAGACCTTTATTTGAAATACTTAATGAAAAAAACTTACAAACACACTAGTCGCTCGTAAGATTTTTGAAAGTTCCACTCGACTTCTCTAGTCTTCTATCATCAAACCCTGATTTTCTTAACATGGGACCACCTTTAAAATATCTACTTTCTAACAAAAAAAGAATGATCAAAATCGGTTCTTAAACGACAAAGTTATCCCGCGAACAAAAAACAAAAACATTGTAATATTTAATTTTCTGGATACTTCGTCCGTAATCCGTATCCAATGGATACGGTACGGACGAATTGAGTATTTGAGTAACCTATTAGGTTACTCAAAATATACTACTACGTCAAAAGACAAGGTGGACAAGGAGGTTAGGTTAAACCTAACCTCCTTGTCCACCTTTTCTGTAGTCGGTTATCCAATTATTACAATTACAATCATAAATATTGAACATTGAACATCATTGGTATTCCTAACTCTAAAAAATTCTATGTTCACAAAACCTTATACTAATCGCCTACAGATCTTAACACCGCGCACAGTGTTTCGTCTAGTACAAGCTAGCGGGACAAAACTCATGACGTCATTTCCAGGAATTCGTGATAAGAACTTGTAGCCAACCCTTCCCAGGTAAGGAATTCAAAAAAAATATTTGTTTGTTACTTCAACAAGTAATTTTGTGGAGGGGTTAATGTTCATTATAAAGGAAGTGCAATTTTCATTTGTAAATAAGTTGCATTTTTAGCACACTTGTGACACCATCTCAAATATTTGATATGAAAGTGAAACGATTTTCTTGTTATGGATTGTACTATTGAGGGTATGTACTTACTATTTTGACTTGATTTGAAAAAAATACATGTACTTTTTTGCCCAAATTAGAGTTTATAAGTATGTTGAAATAATCCCACATATTTTTTCTTAACTTCAAACTTTAAAGGGTTGCAACTTTTTGTATCCCAATGTATCCGGCTAGATTTTTCTGTATGTTATAATTGAAACATTCAGGCGTAGGTTGCTTTAGTTCTTGGCACCCGAAACCGCCCGCAGATAAAGTAATTTACTTTCTTTCAGAACGAGCCATAGCTATGATAAATGTATGTATGTACATCGATTACTCCGAGGTTTCTAGTCCGATTAGTGATTCTTTTTTTGTTCGATGCAGTATACCTGCCATTTGGTCTCGTAAAAATTTCATCCAATTTGGTTCTGTACTTTTTATTTTGTGAGCATTTTTATTAATTTCGGCTACTTGGATATCTTTACTTTTTGCGTGTTTGTTACGCGATTACTCCGTCAATTGTAGACCGATTTTCAAAATTCTTTTTTTGTTGTACTAGGGATCGTTCACGTTCGTGATATTAGTAAACAAAAGTAAGAAATGTGGTGACCATCTTGCATGCACACCTTTGGACTTAAGAAACACTTAGAGAACACAGAACGACGTAAGACACCTTATTTATACGTAAACAATTAAAATAAGTAAAAAAATAATTTTGTCTCGCTAGCTTGTACTAGACGAAACACTGTGCCGCGATTCAAAAATGTGACGAAATTGCACAACGCCATCTAGTTGAAAACTTGTAACTAACGTACACTGTTTTGCAGTGAACATTACCAAACATTATCATTGAACTGAACGAACCATGTTTTTACTGCGCTAACTACGCAAAACTTATCAATTTCATAAATAATACAAAATCAAAAACAAATGGACAGTTAATAATACATTTTAAAATGCGTAATGGGCCTCTGCAAGATGGCTTCGGCTCCTGGCACGCCTTTCAAAAGTCCGGGATCCCATGATCCCGAGATGTTACAAAGCATTTCAAATAATAATAATAATAAATATTCCACAACTATCACACAACGCCATCTAGTCCCAAGCTAAGCAGAGCTTGTGTTATGGGTACTAGACAACTGATAAACATACTTATATATTTCTAAATACATACATATTATAGATAAATTACACCCAGACACAGAACAAATGATCATGCTCATCACACAAACATTTGTCCTGGGTGGGAATCGAACCCACGACCTCCGGCATAGCAGTCAGGGTCACTAACCACTAGACCAACAGGCCAGTCGAAAACAATGGTATTCAAAACTATAAAAATATAAGCGGGCCAAAACTAATGTGAATCCAAATAAAACTATCTAAACAAATTACGAAGTCCAGTATCATTCCATCTCGTTCTGGCGTAAGCATTTCATATCTCTGTCCTTATCACAAGCCGGAGACATTCGGCTTACCAGCGTCCTTAATTCAGCGGTGTTATGTAGCGCCAAGCTCACGATCGCTACTAGAGGAACTACGATCGGGATTCCTGATTTGCCGTGCGGCTTACAAACCTTTCTGTTTTGCGGGAGTTGAAATTGTTTATTATTTCTTTGATTGTTAGTTTTAGTTTTAGAATGTTTTTCTTTGATTGTTATTTTTACAAGTAATGTAGCTTCGTAATTTTATTTTTTTTAATGATAAATGGAAATCATTGATATTTATATTGCTATATTTCGAAAGTAAAGCCGATAGGAATCGGCATGTTAGGTAGCTTCGCTGCTGGTGGTCATAGATTTTTTGTAAAAAAAATATTGCTCTACTGGCATTATCCAGGGAGAAAACAGGGGACTACGTTTGTATGGAAAAACGGCCGTGCTGTTTCCTCATAACCATAAAAAAAAATAAGAAATTGTAGCCTCCCGGTATCGGGTACCGGGTCGTATCTACCGGGTTGGGACTTCAGATGAATGAATCGCCTAACAATGCGGGCCGTGTCAAAAAGAACTGCATTCTGAATCAGGCCTTTGATCCAACTGCTGAACCTCCTTAAGCTGGGTACTCACTTAGCCGCGTAGCACG
This sequence comes from Agrotis segetum, assembly GCA_036375495.1. Classification (NCBI taxonomy): domain Eukaryota; kingdom Metazoa; phylum Arthropoda; class Insecta; order Lepidoptera; family Noctuidae; genus Agrotis; species Agrotis segetum. The sequence continues at coordinate 87,730 of JAQSVV010000197.1, read as the reverse complement.
TAACGTATCAGATACGGTATCAAGTGAGTACGTAGGCACGAGCCCGCTGCGAACCGCTCGCTGTAAGTTCACAGTGATACCGCCTCTCGGCGAGTCATACAACACAAAGGCGGCTCGCAGTGTGCTCGGACGAGCCGTACCCACTTGCAGGTTGATACCGTATCTGATACGTTACGTGCTACGCTGCTAAGTGAGTACCCAGCTATAGATGTTGATTGAGGCTCTTGGCAATTAAGCAGTTGATTGACACCACACGTCACATTGAATAATTTGACGCTTCTTGCGATGGCATTCAGCTTCTCGCGTTTCGAATTTTATTATTGATTGAAAATAGGTATCCAAAATTGTGTTTCTAACTTGTGAGTATATAATCTCCTCTGACATTTACCTTCATACCGTCTCATTTTCACGCTAAACTGCATTCAATTTTCCGGTCACCTCGCGCCCTCTGGCAGTTGCTAGCGGAATTATAGCTACGGCTAAATCTGGTGGTTTAATGGTCATTCTGAGTTGGTAATAGCCTATTTTGAGGAACGACGGATTAGCAGGAGAGTTTCTGAACGATGTGTTAATGTGTGATTACCAAGCTTGCTTTATGAACGATGTGTTAAATCTCAATTGCCAAGCTTGCTTAAGTTTTTTGCTACCTTCATTGTACTTACAGTTGAGGAGTGGAATTCTCGGCTGGTATCTTTGGTTCCTGATGGTAACAATCTTAGGGTTTTTCGGTCAAAAATGCTTCACCATCGGCCATATCATCTCTTGCCATCGGACGAGATTGTGATCAAACGCGAAACTATCACTTAATAATAATAAAACACAATAGAATTTTTCGCGGTCAGTTTGTGAATGTCTCGTTGAAACCCGGTATAAAGAAATTAGATCAAAAATAATCAAACACGTATTTTCGGGTCTTTCAAAAATCGCCCCCTAAATTGGTGAAAAGGGGTGATTAAGTTTTAAGAGAAGTATTTTACTACGTGTAGTGCGGTAGTGTTTTACAAATTTCTGCACCACTCCAGACACTGGCAACATGCATTTTTAAATAGTCCAAGAACCCATTTGCATACTTCATAAAACAGATTGCGGTCCTCATATTTTGCAAACGAAATTCCTTCTGCGACCTGCACTATTAATGATTCGGTTGTATCTTTCTACTATATCTTTGGGCCTCCATCTTTCAATTTGTTATTGCAGTGATATTAAATTGATGCGCCATTTTCCTAGAGAGCCTCAGATGTTTGTACATGAGCTAGGCAGAAGCAATTTCCTTAAAATACTTCACTGCGTCACTCCGTATCGGAAATAGCTATAAATTGGCCAAGCCGGAGTGCAGTCGTGGTATGAGGGTTCTGTATAGAAATATTATTACTTTACTGATGAGCTTTTGATATTACGACACTTGTATTTTTAATTAAGTATTCTAGTTTGCTTTTTGACGTGATAACGTCTTATAAATACTGACATTCAGCTGCATCTGGTTCAACTGGAAGCCGACCACAATAAAGTTGGGAAAAGGCAGGCAGATGATGATGAACGTCTTATAATTCGATGGCCGGCTGCACGCACGAAAAAACATGATGTCATGCGGCGTTACCTAGCTATGGAGCGTTCCATAGCAACGGCGTGTCAATTGTTTGTTTATAGCAACGTAAGTGCAGTATTTTCTTATGACTTTTTTTTTTCTTAGTCTTAGATCAAAAATAGTTCTGTAACATGGGCTGAGTTACCCCACGAGATGTTTTGTGCTTTTAGCGTTACACGTTGTAGGTCTCTTGCCAGCACAACCTAGCTGATATCAATAGGGTCTAAAATGGGTCATTTTTTACGTGATAAAAATCATCCAATGATTCCTCCCACCTAGGGCGAGACGGGACTGACTCTCAGACTTGTACAAACAAAAATCCACGGTGTCCTTCAATAGCCCTCAGCACGGCCCTGAGCCCTTTACGTTCCAGGGTCACGGTTACCTGTTTAAACAGTCCCGCGACCCCGAGTTAAAGGGGTTGAACCAATTTTCATCAAACAACTGCAACTCTAGACTCCGAGCTAAATTAAACAAGGCTAATGCAATTTGTTTTCCATAAATAATGTAGTAGCCAGACGGCAGGCATCCCCGGGGCGCGCTGCTAGCTAATAAGGCTGTGGTCCGACCGCCGACGATAAACGAGAAACGAGTAAAACTAGAAACTATAAAAGAGGTGGCGATCAGCGGAAAGCGAGCGTAGTTTCGATAGTTTTGTCGCCAGGCTATGAGCGAGTGTGCAGGTGCGACGAGCGATTACTCGCTCCACTCGCCCGCGGTCTCTCAGTTCTGTGCAAACCAGAACACAAAGACAACACAACAAACAGAAATGATCAAGCGAGACGAGCGAGCATCGCTGAACGAGTTTTTTTTGAAAGCTCGTCGCTCAGCGGCAAAACTAGGAAAGCGAGTGGTCGCTGGCAGTGTTTATTATAATTATTAATAGTTGCTCTCTGACTGTTCAAAGAGCAACTATTAAAATATGCATCTCTTTCGTTTACACGAAATGTACATTCATTGTGCGTTTCTTGAGAGAGAAAATAGCCGATAGTTACTCGTTTTCTCGCCGCCGGCCGGTGGGACCACTGCCTAAAAAGCCTGGTTTCTATTGCGATAGGATGAAATTAGATAACTTTTAAAGTGCTCGAGTGCGATGGCAAGCTCGTGGCTAAATAATTGCAGTCGCACAGGCCGATCTTTCGCGTTCAGCCGCGCTTGCCGAGGTTGGTTTGTGGATGGGTGACCATTTGCCATAGCGAGTTCCCTCCGTGCTACGTAAAGCCATTGGTCCCGTCTGTCATTTGTAGATAGTCGTTACTGTTAGTCAGAAGCTCTAAAGTCTGACAATCAGTCTTACCATGGGATATCGTACTCGTATTACCCGGTTACTGAATTGTGGAGGTCCGATAGGTAGTCGCTCCATGTAAAATAAACACATGGCTTGAAATCCACATCTCATCTCCACTCCTCCATTGGTGAATCGCGGCGCAGCTCTGCTCCGCTCCGCCTCAGTGGAACCGCAGCCTTATGGGTCCGCTCCGCTCGCGGTGCGAAACCAGGCCTAAAAGGTGATTGCACACCGTATCGATTTAACTAAGGGTGCGGCCACACAGGCGCGCCCCACACGGCAACGGTTTACCCTTGAGAATTATTACGTATTACTGCGGTTTCTATTAATGATGGATTTAGGGGTTTGCTTTTTATTTATTTCTTATTACTTTCGATTTATAGGCATGAAGATTTTTATTGCTCTTTCATTTGAAGGTAAAAATAATAAAAATCTTTTTTTTTAATCTTTGAATACTGTCAAAGATAAAACGTTCATTCAACAATTTTTTCATACAAGAAACGCTGTAAATACTGGAAAGACCCTGTAAAGTCAAGAAGTGAAAACTCTTTAAAAGGGTTTATTCATCATCATCATCCACAGCTCGTCTTCACCCACTGCTGGGTCTCTCTCTGACTCTCTGTTTGTGCCAAGCTCCACGATCTTGCGCCAGCCTCAAAAGCCTATTAGACTACTACCTAATTTTAAAGTCAATTCTCTCATAAGACATAAGTATGTACTTACTAAAAGTTAGCTTTTGGACTAATTATTATTTTTCAGTTAAAATAACTTATTATTTTAACTTGAAAATGACCGTGACCATGTAACAAAACGATGATACAAAACGTCCGCGCATGACAACTATTAATTACATTGCGTGTGAATCTTTTTGCGTGTCTGTTACTGCTTATTTACGCATACTCGATTAGACATAACTATACTACGATCATTACTAGACACGCCTTCAAAAATAGCTTCATCTGATATGGCTACTGTTCCTCATCAAAAAATACCAGAATTATTTAAATACTAGCTGTTCCCAGCGGCTTCTTCCGCTACAACTCGAAAATTATATAAATAAAATCGGGATAAAAATTATCCTATGTGTTAATCCAGGTTATAAACTATCTGTGTACCGAATTTTAGGGAAATCCGTTCAGTGGTTCTTGCGTGAAAGTTTAACAAACATACATAAATACACATAGGTACATACATCCTCACAAACTTTCGCATTTATAATATTAGGACTGTGAATCTATGCTAGCCTAGTACTTATGCTGGTTAATCTTGAACAAGACAATGTCATGTAATCTACTCAGAGATATTTAAATAAATACCACTTTCGTACTTATAATGTATTAGCCTAGTATAATTTTTTACGTTGCCAAAAAACATCAAATGAGTCCTGCCACCAGGGCAGAGCGGGAGGGACTGTCAGACTCGTACTGACTAAAATCCACGGTGTCCTTCAATAGCCCTTTATGTTCAGGGGTCAGGCTAATTGGAAAAGTCCCGCAACCAACAGTGAATTTTAAATTAAGCCGTGGCTCCACTGAATTTTCTTCAGCTACATTGAATTTTCATCCATTTCCCAAAGTAATTAAAAAACCTAGTCGAATAAGAACTTACAAAGATAAAAAAAAACTTTTGCCCTATAAATCCGCAAAACGAAAAATGGGTAAAGTTTGAGACTTTAAAAGAAAGATTTTCAATTAGAGCGCTCGAGAAACTTTGTCAGCTTATAAACTGGTACATTTTAATGGATTTTGTTTGTTTTATTACTTTTATATAAAACTCGCTAGTGGTCCAAGTGGGCATTTCTTTTAAAAATCTTTAAATGAGTCTACCAACCCAAGTCAGGGTGGTAGGGACTGTCAGACTTGTACTGACTAAACTCCACGGTGATCCTTCAATAGCCCTTTACGTTCCAGGGTCACGATTACCTAATAAGACAGCCCCGCGAAACTGGCAGGCTTGTATTAACTTAGGTGGACACACTCGCGTGTTCTGAGCGTTCTATCTGCCTATTTCTTTGATCTGAGGCGATAGTCGTCTGGATACGAAAGTCCTAAATTATCGGAGACTTGTGTCGCATTGTGTACGAAGTTCCTAAGAACCTTCCAGTCGGTGCAACGACCTCGGTCAACTGTACCACTTCCGTTTCCCGCTTCGCTTCCCGATTCGAATGTCGAAGAAACGGTGATTGAGTGTCGCGGAGTTTGAAACACGGTGCCTTATTGTGTTGGCTAAGGTTATGCTTCATTTAAACTTACACAGCATTATTACTAAAAGTAGGTAAATACGTGTAAACCTTGGTTTAGAACTGAACTATCAGGTCTAAGCTTATTTGCAGAGCTATGCATGGTTTAAATTTCTTCGTATTACAAAAACTTATAAAAATCCTTGGTGGAGATAAGCCCGGTTTCCACCGCGAGCGGAACGGACACATTAATGACCCAGCGGGTGAAAAGAGGTAAAATGAGCTCGCTCTGGGAACGCTAAAACTATTTGTTGGTGGAAATACAAGTATGCAGTTTGCGCCTGCGAGTTTAAAGGAGTCATTAATGTGGCCGTTCCGCTCGCGGTGGAAACCGGGCTTTACGGTCATTTAACTCACTGTGTAATAATTGTGTAATAATTAAATCTACCATGTTTTACTCGTAATCCCGCGCCATGTCCTTACCGGATGTACCCTACCTACTTAGCATGTAACACCTAAGTAAAAATGACGAACTAGCTACATAGTACCTAAGACGTGTCGCACACTATCCATCGCGGCCGTGAGAAAGGCCGCGCACACGCATTCGTTAATCATACCAATAAGAACCCACTGTTGTACTTATGTCATAGTGATGAGCTGAGAGAGTTTTTTTTAACGTTACCCCTGGAATGTCTTACTGTGTCGTGGGTACGTTTACGAACATAGAAACTCACATACACAAACACCCAGACCCAAAACATCTACTTGCAGATCATGCGAATATTTGTTCCATACGGGGTCGAAGGGGTGCTATGACAGGAAACCTGCACGTGCGCCCGTGGACTGGAGTTCCCTCTCGGATTACGTCCGGGGGGAAGACCAGTTTTTCGGGCCGGTGCACCCTGGGATGCGGGCAAAAATTCTCTTTGCCCGTATGCGAATCGCCTGTCGTGTGGACACTCCAACGCGTGTCCCTCTGATTAGCAGAGGGCACAGCGGCGGAGCGGGCTTGCGGACGGTGAGTGATGGTATAGCTCGCCGTCCGACCAAGGTCCAAGCCCGGGTCGGTGGCACGTCGTGTTTCGCGCCAAATGCCTGCTGGGGTCGCGGGTTTTTTCTTAACCCAGGATACCGTGGCCCCGGAACGTAAAGGGCATAGGAAGGAACACGGGTGGATTTTAGTCAGTAAGAGTCTGACAGTCCCTTCCGCCCCACCCTGGGCGGGAGGACTCATTTGATGATTTTAGCACCTAAAAAAAAAATGCGGGGGTCGAACCCGCGGCACTCAGCGCACCAGTCGATAGCTCAGCCACTGTGCCACCTGTGCCGTCGAAGGGAGAAATTTGCTTTCGAAGGGAGATGGATAGACGTCATCATCTTCCTGCCCTATCACATTCTACTTATGGTCGTCGCAACACGTTTTCTTATTCCATTCTCCCCTATCAGACGTCACAGTATTGTCATTTGTCCGGCTGGCATGTCGGTCTAGTGGTTAGTGAACCTGACTGCTATGCCAGGGGTCGTGGGTTCGATTCCCAGGACAAATGTTTGTGTGATGTATCTAATAATTTATCTATGAATCTCTGAATAATTTATCTATACTTAATATGTATTTATTTAGAAATATATAAGTATGTTTATCAGTTGTCTAGTACCCATAACACAAGCTCTGCTTAGCTTGGGACTAGATGGCGTTTTGTGATAGTTGTGGAATGTTAAAAAAAAATACTTCCTTTTTAGGGTTCCGTAGCCAAATGGCAAAAAACGGAACCCTTATAGATTCGTCATGTTATTTATATCAGGGATGTTTTGAGATCTGTATCGGCCTAAGTAGATCGTGGGTACAGAACTAGGCAGGTGCATTACATTGTGTTATTTATTTCATCACCACTGCTCTCAAAACAGTGAAAGAAAACATTATGAGGTGACGACATGTCCTAGAACCAAATAATCGTAGATATCTGCCAATCCGCACTGAACCAGACGGTGAGTAATGGGCGACTTGCTGTCCATTCATGGACCATGCCCGGGTCGACGGCGCTTTGTGTTCCACGCGCGCCTCAAAGAGCTGTCAGCAATACGACGGTGTCGCCTTTGAGGACAAAGCCTGCTGGGGTCGCGGGACTGTCTTGTTATGTAGCCGCGACCCTGGAACGTAAACAGCTATTGAAGAATCACCGTGGATTTTCGTCAGTACGAGTCTAACAGCCCCTTCTATCCCGCCCTCGGTAGGAGGGGACCCATTCAGGGTCTGGTGTTAGTATAAGTGAGTTTCTATGTTTGTAGTAAACGCACCCACGATACAGGAGTTTCTAGTGTGGTGCAAAGTTTTTTTTTATTTTTTCTATATTAAATTCATTAATCTGTTCACCTTCCAATAACTTTTTCGTTCATTAATTTGTTAGGTACTGGACAGGTATTCGACACGCCACCTCTTCGTGTGAAGTAGTGTTATATAGTATTGTTTATGTATTGTATTATTATAACATTAGTTAAGATTCATAATGTATTGTATTATAGTATTTTTTATGGGCCTTGAAGCCTGAAGTAAATAAAAAGAAATAAAAAATTAGTCATTGCTGGCATTAGGTAACATCGTGATATGGATCCGGGATTGGGGTGCAATTAAGGTGTGGCTCATAGGGTAAGCCACCCCATGCAAATTAAGAAATAAAAAAGGCCAAGTGTGTTGGAAGCACGCACGGAGGGTTCTGTACTGTAACATATAGTCCATTTATCGAGGAAGGCTATGAAAACGGAAAAAAGTCATGTTTTTGTATCAGAATTCAAAATCTACCATTTTATTCCTACTTTTTGAATTCTGTTTTTTTTTGTATTTTGTTATATCTGCAACAGAAATACATCATCTGTGAATATTTTAGTTTTCTAAATATAACGGTTTTTGAGGTCACGAGCGTATGCGTACACTAAGCAGTATTCAAAAGCGATTTTCTACTACCATATTGATTAAACTTTTGCCTTTTCATTAGACTTCTGGTTTGGAAGTCATACTGTTACGAAATAGGTCTTATTTCAAAGTGGAAACCAGTATTTCACGAGTAATTTGCGTTTGAATTTTGTTAAGTGTATACATGTTATTGCTCGTGACTGTACAGCCTGGTGACAGACCTTTATTATTATCTATGTGACAGACAGATGGCGCAGTCTTAGTAATAAGGGTTTGTTTTTCCCGTTTTACATTTTTGGCATAGAACCAGAATTTCAACTGTCTATCATGGCTCATAGGATACAAAGTGACAACAAGGGTTGCTAAGTTTTAAAACCAAAACCCCAGACAGACCAGTCAATTAAGCCGGACATTTGGGTGAAAAAACCGAACCCCTATAAGTTTTTAGTCCTAGAATAACACCACCATTTTTTTTTCATAAAGCTAAGGTCGGACAGGGCGGACACGGTCTTATTTGGTCGGACACGCAAATAAAAAACCTGACTGTGTCAGACTTTATCCGGACGCCTGGCAACGTCGGCTCTAGCAGCCGACAGATGGACAGACATACAAACAGACGGATAGCCGAGTAATAGGATTTTTACCTTTTGACTACGGAACCCTAAAACCAACTATAAACCTGACGGTTCCCCTATCCCCTAAATAGAAGTTTCCTGTTAATTGATGAACTCTGTCATTCCCCATAGGATACTTTGGGGTGAATATACCGTAAGCTGTCTCATGTAAATCATGGGCCACTCCTGTTTTTCACTTTGTAGGATAGCTAAGTACTTGTTCACGTTGACTCGCGGGCGCGGTGGCGGGCGCGGTCACGAAATATCAAACATATGGCGTAATATCCAAGTGTTCACGTACGAAACGCACGAGCGGTGTAAGTAGCGGGCAAGCTAGCGACTGGCGCGCGCGCGCCGCTCGCGTCAATATCAAACGCGTGAGATGTTTGTGTGTGTTCACGTCGAACTAGCGGCGGAGCGCGCGATTCACTCGCGACGTCAGGTAAGTTCAACCAGTTTGAACTTGTCGCTAGAATCTCACCCGCGCAAACGCCTGGCGGCCAATGTGAACACGAACCCGCCACGTCTTCGCGACCGCACCCGCCACCGCGCCCGCGCGTTCCAACGTGAACAAGTACTAATATTGTACAAGTAAAATAATGGGAAAGTTTGTTTGTCTATTCGTGTCGTTGAAGGATGAGCAGCGGACGTGGGTTCGAGCCAGACTGAGCCCGGTTCAATTCCCTGCTGCTGCTCGGGCAAACAGTATTATTGTTTTTTTCTACAAATAATGTATCCTAACGCCCAGAATTTGGAAGTTGGTGGTATAATAACTCCATGCCAGATCTCTCGTCGGATTGCCGTCCATCGGACTTTGAGAGTAAAGGAACAGAGTGCACCTGTGCCTGCGCACAGTCGCACACACTTGTGCAGTGCACTATATGTCCTGCGCCGATGGCTAGTCTCTGATGAGATTGGCTGCCGTGGCCGATATCGGTCAGGAGGACTACTACTACTATTTCACCATGCCATCATCATCATCATCCGGAAGATATCCAAAGACTCCCCTTAGACCGCCATTGTTTTGCCTGTGACTCTTCCTATAATTTAGTTAGGTATACACGCATACATTTATCCTTCTGTCGCATCTCAAATCTGATCCACAACTTCGCAATAGATAAGTTGTTACCAGAGCTTCGATTCGTTTTGACCACAACCATAAGATCGGTATATCTGTGCCTGTTTTTGCCATGCATTAGCTTTTGCCCACCAGACGCGTCACACCGATTTTTCGGGCAAATCCGAAAGTGAATAGCTCTATTATGTTTCGTATTGCAATCGCTACAGCTTGTCACTATAGCAGCTCTCCGCTCTTCCGCTGACGCGGCTCCTGTTAACTGAATAACAAACATTAACCCACGCGGTGTGGGATAGGTCTTATTGAGAGCGTTTAGCGGTTATTACAAGTCTGCTCGATTCTCGTGCTATTCTTTAGTTCGTGGTTCTATTCTTTAGTTTAGCGTTGAAACCGCAATATGTTCCCAATAGATTTTCACCTTTATTGTTAGGTTAGGTTAGGTAAGTTGAAAATCCACTAAAGACAGGCTGCAGTTTCAGAATTCAGTAGGGGAAATATGAAGAACGTCTACCTATGCGTTATGAGATCTGTAAAATATCATATTTCAGGCATATAAATGAATCTAATCTACATTCATAATTATGATCATAATATTCGCACACCTATTTATTCACAGCGGTAAACATAAGCGAACGTCACCGCTGCCAGTGGCACCTCGCCCTAACTAATACGATTCCGCCCGCGTCGTCTGTCCGTCTGATTATGGCACATCGATGAATGGAATATTTTCTTGTGGTAATCCTATGCTAATGCAGGGATATTGTGTGTCGTTTCACGTTTTAGATGACTTACAAGTAGTAACAGTTTTTACCGACTTTAAAATAAAGAGGATTGCACAATTTGATTCCCATTTCCATCATTGGACTACAAGATGTACGGCAATGCGCCATCGGTACATGGTTATCATCCCACCCTTTTTTTTGTGTGGTAAAATCATCAAATGAGTCGTCCCACCCAGGGCAGGGCGGAGGGGACTGTCAGAGTTGTACTGACTAAAATCTACGGTGTCCTTAATAGCCCTTTATGTTCCCTTTATGTCCCGCGACCCCGGCAGGATTTGGCTCTCTGGAGGGCCCGTCATTATGCTGACGCTCTTTGAGGCGCGCGTGGAACACAACGCACCGTACGACCCGCGCATGGTCCATGGTTTGACAGAGAGTGGCCCTTTACTCGCCCTCCGCCTGTGCGGGATTTCTCATTTAATAATTTTACAACCCATAAAAAGATATGGCATTGGTATTTTAAGGCAAGATATTGACCCCTTACGCGGGGGCTCCAACTACGGTCCCTGTCTACACCCCTAATAGTAGATTACGCAACAAGGGAGTAAAGCATTGCCTTACGTCAGGGGCGTATTGAATCCCGAAGCGACACTGAGGATTCTGGGGGTGAAGTGAACCTCCGGAGCGCAGCGAGGACGTTCAGGTGGTAATTCCCGAGTGAAACGAGGGAATTCAGATAAGAATCCTTAGTATAGCGAGGGATACAAGTTAGCCCAAGACAAGGCAGCTTTACTCCCGAAGAGCGTACTCTGCTTTTCACACCTACTGCGAGGAAATAAATTCGATTTTTGAGATGTGGTACGACAACCTTCGAACGTGAAGTTGGCACCACTGCAAGCGATCAGCTGTTAGTACTGTTTTATTTGAGGTTCTAAATACAAATCACATTATTCCCACGGTAATAATGAAATTCAGTACAATATTATTGCCCGGCTCGACCGGGGGGCAACAATGACCTGCTTTATTTCTTGTTTGCGCATGACATTTACGAGCAAGTGGTGTGAAAATTAACAGTTTCTCCCATAATTTCCAGATGCACGGTGGTCCTGTACAACGTGCGCAAGAACAGGCAGTCGCACGTGTTGAACGCGTGTCGCAAGAGCGTGACGTGCGTCGCGTTCTCGCCGGACGGCAGGTACCTGGCGACTGGGGAGTGCGGCCATGCTCCCGCTGTCAGGGTCTGGGATCTACAGGTTGGTTGAGGAGAAGAGTGGTTAAATATTACTGGCAGAAAAAAATGTTTTAAGGGCAGAAAGCTTTGGCAAAATGGCAACCGAATCGCAAAAGGACAAGTTCTCAAAAAAACCTGGCCCTTTAGTCAAACGGCAAGTGAAAATCGCTAACGTTCAGCAGTCGCTAATACATTTTCAACTTTATAACCCACTGGCAAACCCGGCGAACTCCGTTTCGCCATCAGATGGTGTTATTAACCTCACGGAGCCCGAGACCTTTCCAACGAATGCAAAACCGTGGAAATCGGTTCGTGCGTTCTGGAGTTACAGCGTCAGGAAGGAAAACCCGACTTAGGGTGCTCCCACATCTATCGACGCGGAATCGGATTTTTCCGTCGCCCTTTCTCTTTCTGTCGCTTAGAACTGCCATTTGCTAGGGCGACGGAAAAAGCCGATTCCGCTTCGTTAGATGTGGGAGCACCCTTATTTTTATAAAGTAGAATATTGCATAAAGTTGAAAATCTATCAAAGACTACGAATCGTTTTCGTTTGTTTCGTTCGCTATCGTTCAGCAGTCAAAATAGATTTTCAACTTTATGCAATGGGGTATAAAGTTGAAAATGTATTAGCGACTGCTGAAGTAGGAACAAAAAAAAAAAACAGAAAAAGTCATTCCTACAGCTTTATGAACTTAGAGCGTTGTATTGATTTTGTTGATCATAATTCTGTAACTTTAAACGTCTTACAGCCGCGAATAATATTTTAATCAACATACAACCTAGCACTGGCCTGGAAATTGCAAAAAAACGTAAGAAATATTGAATTTCGCGGGTTGGAGTATTCACCTGAAATCATGTCAATGTACCACTAGCGCCACCTAGTAGCGAGTAGCAACAAACTTCTACATGAGATAAGTAACGCCATCTGTTGGTGAATGGAATTAACTTATGACTGTTTACCTTCACACATGTTTTGTTAACAGTTGAAGTATTTTTTTTAAATAATATTTTATATTTTCAGGATCCTTCAGCGTCGGGAGCTGTACAAATCGGAGAGTTTATAGGACACACGCATGGCGTTAGTTGTGTGGTAAGTGCTGTTTAAATTTAAAAAAATAGTTTTTTTTTTTCATTGTATTACTTACCAAAGCACCATTCGTATAGTATGATATCGTATTACCCAGTTACTGGGTTGTGGAGGTCCGATAGGCAGTCGCTCTATGTAGATTACTGATATTGAGCTGCATCTGGTTCGACTGGAAACCGAAGGGCAGGCAGATGATGATGTATTATTGGAATCAAATATAGCAGCTCACAATTTAGGACCCATTAATAATATTAGTAATTTTTACCCGTGGTGCTAGGCAACTGGGCTTCTCCCAGTTGTAATGTCCCTTTGTGCCTGTTGGCCTTGTTTTGTTCTGTCTCCTGCTTGCATGGAGGGAACTGGAAACATATTTTTCCTACTCCTCTACTATTCTTTTCTGATTAATTTCGTTGCAGGATCCAAGACAGGTAAATTCATTCTCCGGGACACGTCGAGCTTCATTGTCTCGGCGCTTTTCTGGTGGTTGCCACTGTTGATTTTGGCTTCAGAAGTTGCAGTGGTTTGGGAATAGTGTGGTGGGTTTGTCCCAAATAAAAGATGATGATGTGTTTTTGTTGCCCCAATATTCGACATCGATCGTTTTTTTTTTCATCAAGTTATAATATTCTTGTATTTGTTTCCAGGCATTCTCAACGTCATCTAAGTACCTGGTGTCGATAGGCTCGCAGCATGATATGATAGTCAACGTGTGGGACTGGCGCGCCAACCTCAAGCTGGCCAGTAATAAGGTAACTTACTATTTTTTATTAAAAATCTTCCTAACAACTATCATTAAGATTTTCTTAGGAAAGAAAAATTCAATCCGCGGGCAGGATTCGAACCTGTGGCCTTCGGATTCAGTACATCCGACGCTCATTTCCAACCGAGCCACCACACACAATTGAAACAAAAACATGAAATTCGCTACGCATGCGTTAATGCGTTTAGTATTTAAAAATATTAACTATCATTAAGATCCCATACTACCTCAAATGGCTTTTTTTTTTTTAGGTGGTAAAATCATCAACGCCCTGGGTGGGGCGGAAGGGACTGTCAGACTCTTACTGACTAAAATCCACCCGTGTTCCTTCCTATGCCCTTTACGTTCCTGGGTTAAGAAAAAACCCGCGACCCCAGCAGGCATTTGGCGCGAAACACGACGCGCCACCGACCCGGGCTTGGTCTTTGGTCGGACGGCGAGCTACCCATCACTCACCGTCCGCAAGCCCGCTCCGCCGCTGTGCCCTCTGCTGATCAGAGGGACACGCGTTGGAGCGTCCACACGACAGGCTATTCGCATACGGGCAAAGAGACCACTTGGGCACACAGTGCCTAAGGAAGAGTTTTTGCCCGCATCCCAGGGTGCACCGGCCCGATGCACTGGTCTTCCCCCCGGACGTATCCGAGAGGGAACTCCAGTCCACGGGCGCACGTGGAGGTTTCCTCTCATAGCACCCCAACCTCAAATGGCTTAGCAGAATCCTGTGATACGTCTAAAATACTGCAGCATTAATTTTGAAATAAATATGTGTATGGTAAAGTTGAGGATTAATGTTAGGTCTTATGTTTGGCGAAAACATGATTCCATAAAATTTTCTCTATAGAAAAAAAATCCCAAAGTAACCTCTAAATTGAACAATAAAACGCTGGCAATCATAAAATACTTAAAATTAGGTTTTGAGACTTTTTATACTAACTGAACTAACTATAAAGCAGGTCTTATGTTATTTATTTTTTTGAATTTCCTTTTTTTTTCGCCGTAAAATAAATAGATTTGCGTGTAGACAGCTAAAAGAAAGAGCAAGCAATAGTGCGTGGTACATGCAAGCAGTGTTTCTTTCAGGTACTACTCCGGGGGGGCTTTGCCCCCCCGGAGTAGCCTTACCGCCCCCCCGGGGCACTTGGAACTGAATAGCATTACGTATGTTCATGACGAATTTCCCGACAATTTGGCAAATCATTTAAACCTATAAAGCGAGCTGCTTTCCATGGACCACGGGAAGCATACAGTATAACATAATAATATCGACAGTCAGAACAGAACACACGTGGTGTGTAGCAAGGCGAGTCGGCAGGCTTGTTCGAGAGAAAGCGGAGTCCGCATTATTTTAAGAGGTGCAGTCTGTTTAGAAAAAAATAGGGATACTCTTTGTTTAACGGAATGCTAGCCTCATCTAACTTTTCATCGGTGCTAGCTCTGAAATCTGAAAAAGAAAAAAAAGATATGCTTGCTACTACAAAACCCTTCACGGGCGAGTCCAACTCGCACTTGGGAAACGTGCACGCGCGGGGCTGGGGAAATTTTACATCAAGTCCATGCTAGAAAGCGGAATTTACAAGGAGACAGGTGAAAATCCAATCGCTAAAATCTTAGAAGCAGACGTAGGGTACTGCGAGTTAAAAAAGCTTTGTGAAATCCTTCTTGTCATTCCCGTAACCACAGCCTCCGTCGAAAGATCGTTTAGTACGATGAATAGGATACTGAATAAGGCAAGAAACAGAATGCTACTTAAAACTTTAATGCATTGTATGATGATTAGCATCGAGGGACCAGAGACTCCAAAAGAAGAATTTTTGGAAAAAGTTGTTGATTTGTATGCAAGAAAAAAGCCACGAAGAATAAGATTTTTGTAAAGAATAATATGTTACTTTGACAATTTTGGTTCAGCTTAGTTGATCTTTTAGTTATTGTGTAGCTTGGTAGTATTTTTCATTCATTAAAATATTAATAATAACTGGAATTAATTTTAAATATTACTTTGTTTTAATTATTTAGTCCGCCCCCCCAGGTGTCTTAATTGCCCCCCTGGAGAATTTTGCCTGAAAGAAACACTGCATGCAAGTGAGAGCGAGCAAGATTATATTGAAGTACTATGGAGCCTTAAATGTAAAAGAAATTACGAAAAGGACAAATTTCCTATTGTTCTTATTTATGTAACTAGTGTTTGCCCGCGGCTTCGCTTGCGTTATTTTAGAATTTGAGAAACAATACGGATCGTGTGGCGCCATCTGGAATATGAACGTAATTGTTTTCTCGGCAACAGCTCTCTTCTGTTATTCGGGATGTAAGATACCTTATATCCGTGTCTATACTCCTGACAACGTATATGCTAAATTTTGGGACGATCGATTTAGTAGGTAGTAATGCGTGAAAAGGTAAAAAACAAACATACTTGCATTTTTAGGGTTCCGTAGTCAACAAGGAACCCTTATAGTTTCGCCATGTCCGTCCGTCCGTCCGTCCGTCCGTCCGTCCGTCCGTCCGTCTGTCCGCAGTTTAGCTCAGAGACGCACAGTACTAGAGAGCTGTAATTTGGTGTAAATATACGGATTTGTTGTGCCGAAAAAGTGGTAAAATAAAATCTCGTAAAATATTTTTTTTTAGGGTACCTCTAGTACTTACACGTAAAGTGAGGATTTTTTTTTTCTCGCGTACCATTTAGTGTGGGGTATCATTAAATAGGCCTTTAAAAAATAATGTGAGTTTCCATTAACAATTTTTTGATAAAATAATTCGTTTGTGAAATATTAAGCTTTAAAGTGCTAAATTTTGCTCGATTCGAGTGTCCCCCCCCTCTACCAGCTAAACGGTTATGTTTGGGGGTGTGAAAAAATTCACAATAGTAGTATATATAACGAAGTTTAAAAGAAAATTATCATGACTAAGTAGGCTTTACAACTTTATGAGTAATAGTCGACCAACTTATAAAATGTACTTGATATCATATTTTCTTAAACAAAATGTATCGGAGACAACTGCAAATGTAAGTTTGTGAACTTTATTTTTACAGCTTTTATATGTATGTTTTTTGGGGATAGGTAGGTTTTTATCGTCAACTATTTTTAACTAAATTCAAAAAAAGGAGGAGGTTCTAAATTCGTTGTAATCTTTTTTCTTATGTATTTTCCCCGATTTCTCAAAGACTCCTGGACCGATTTTGAAAATTCTTCTTTTTAAAATTAAATTCAGCGAATCAGTTTAGTTAGTTCGCATAAGTATTTTGATGGGCAACTACGGAACCCTACAGTGTGCGTGGCCCGACACGCACTTGGCCGGTTTTTAGGGTTCCGTAGTCAACAAGGAACCCTTATAGTTTCGCCATGTCCGTCCGTCCGTCCGTCCGTCCGTCCGTCTGTCCGCAGTTTAGCTCAGAGACGCACAGTACTAGAGAGCTGTAATTTGGTGTGAATATACGGATTTGTTGTGCCGAAAAAGTGGTCAAATAAAATCTCGTAAAATATTTTTTTTTAGGGTACCTCCTGTACTTACACGTGAAGTGAGGATTTTTTTTTTCTCGCGTACCCCTTTGTGTGGGGTATCATTAAATAGGCCTTTAAAAAATAATGATAGTTTCCATTAACAATTTTTTGATAAAAAAATTCGTTTGTGAAATATTAAGCTTTAAAGTGCTAAATTTTGCTCGATTCGAGTGTCCCCCCCCTCTACCAGCTAAACGGTTATGTTTGCGGGTGTGAAAAAATTCACAATAGTAGCATATATAACGAAATTTAAAAGAAAATTATCATGACTAAGTAGGCTTTACAACTTTACGAGTAATAGTCGACCAACTTATAAAATGTACTTGATTAAATTTTTTCTTAAACAAAATGTATCGGAGAAACAATAAATCAACTGCAAATGTAAGTTTGTCAACTTTATTTTTACAGCTTTAATAGGTATGTTTTTACGGTATGTTTTTTTGGGGATAGGTAGGTTTTTATCGTCAACTATTTAACTAACTTCAAAAAAAGGAGGAGGTTCTAAATTCGTCGTAATCTTTTTTCTTAAGTATTTTCCCTGATTTCTCAAAGACTCCTGGACCGATTTTGAAAATTCTTCTTTTTAAAATTACATTCAGCGAATCAGTTTAGTTAGTACGCATAAGTATTTTGATGGGCAACTATAACGGAACCCTACACTGTGCGTGGCCCGACACGCACTTGGCCGGTTTTTTTATTATTAGTTTAGATCAATAATGTTATATCTAGGTACATAGTTTGCATAGGAAACGTCCTTATTTGAGCGACATTAATTTCAAAGAACCGTGTTTATTTTAAACATTAGACTATCATTTTTGGGTTGATTTACAGTATCGCTGCAAATTGAACGTACGATAGCATTGCTCTTCTCCCTTGCATTCCGCGTGATACCTAAAAAATAACTTATTATCTGACTCGATGAGTACAACTTGTCGTCGTTTAAAACAGAATCTATGCACTGGTTTGAACACCAATTCAAAACATAAATAAACACATTTTTTTCTAATCTTTAAAATTCCACACCTCGAAACAATTACAATTAAAAAAAATATCCAACTTACTACCTACAATTTAAATCAGTGTATATTTATATCCTAGAAAACTCTTGAAAAAAAAAAATAGTAATAATTTAAAATCGCGAATAATATTGAAATAAAAGTATACACATTTTTTTTAATTATTTGAAACTCTCAGGACAAATATAAGAAAACTCAAAAAGTGAAAAAAAGAAACAGCGAGATTTGATCCAGAGACCCCTTGCACGAAAGTCTAGCAGGATACCAACCAGACTGACTAGTACGCTGACAGTGTTTTCAAATAGCGGTTCTTATACAAATGTCAACAATGACTGAAAATCAACATATTATAAAATTGCTAATCCCCCAAAGGGAATAGCGTAATTATACATATCCTATTAATAGAAGAGCAGTTTAAGGAATATTTGGGGAAAAATTGACTAAATAATATCCAGTGGTTTAGCTTCCAACTAAAAACAAACAGATAAAAACAACAAAATTTAAAATTGCTTATCTCCCAGGAAAAATAGCGTAATGATACATAGCCTATCAACAGAAGCATATTATTAGGAATATTTGAGGAAAATTTGATCGGCAACTTTACAGTAGTTTAAGAGATAGATCAAATCAAAAAAACATAAAAAATTTCGAAAGAAAAAAAAAGTTGATTTGGCATCAGAATCGATCCCTTATCTCGAAAAAAATACAAAAAGAAAAAAATATTCAATGTACAGGAATGACAACTCTACGATTTTATTATATGTAATGTAAAGAAATGTAAAGATGTAAAGATAAAGATGACCTCGTATCCTTCTGTTCCAGGTGTCGTCTCGCGTGAAGGCAGTCAGCTTCTCGGAGAACGGCAACTACTTCGTCACCGTCGGCTTCCGGCATGTCAAGTTCTGGTATCTCGAGTACTCGAGAAATGCTAAGGTGAATCTACACTAATATTATAAATAGACTAGCTCTGCCCGCGACTTCGTTCGCGTGGATGTCGGAACTCAACAATGTATTTTTTTTAAAGCAACGAATTATTTTCTATAAATAAAAGTAGCGTAAGTAACTCCTTATTACATAGAAAGAAAGAAAGAAAAGGTTTTTATTAGACTCACACAGGACAGAAGAACAACATAAAACTAAACAAACGAAAAACAATAGAAAAAATATTAAAACTAAATATGAAAAAACTTGGATCCTGCATGAGGCCAAAAGGATATTTCAGCATGTGCTGTGACATTTTAAGAAAAGTCACAGTGCTGGTTTTCAGATAGGGCCCATCAGAGTGATGTCACGGCAGTTATAATAAATAAATAAATATAATTATGTAAAATATAAAAATAAATCATCATCAGCTACCTGCCTATAGAAGTCCTGTCAAAATCGGCCCAGCCATTTCAGAGATTAGCCATTACAAACAAACAGAAAGACAGACAGACTAAATAAAAAAAAATATATATATATTTTCGTGTATGTACCGTATATACATTGAGTCAGAAGCTGTATAAGTCTGACAACCAGTCTTACCATGGGGTAACGTATTACCCAGTTACTGTGTTGTGGAGGTCCGCAGCATATTCAGCTGCATCTGGTGCGACTGGAAGCTGACCACAATATAGTTGGGAAAAGGCAGGCAGATGATGATGTATGTAAGAGACCTACATTTGAGTAATATATTATTGGAACGAAGTTCCTGATCGCGCGTTGTGAAAGGGGGCTAGACGGAAAAAATTCTTACGAAAAGTTGTCACGACACTTTTTTGCCTCGCCCCGCACCTCGCGCCTGCACCCCGCGCCCCGTACCCCTCACTCAACCCCCGTTCCTCGTGACTCTTGTCGTATTGCGGCGTGCACATGTTTCTCTGTCTCTCTCTCTCTAATAGAAAGCAAGCCAAATATTTTTGTTTCGTCTTTCTATTTCGCATTGAACAGTGTGGTGTTGCACCGATTATTTTTGTTAACTTCGTTCCATCCGGGTGTCCCTTGACACCTCTCAAGTTTATTTTATTTTATGAATACCTTAACCAAAACCTTTGGACCACAGGCGTTATATTTTATAATGTTTATATTATCTATTTCCAGTTCAAAGAGCCAGTCCCACTGATGGGCCGCTCCGCGATCCTGGGCGAGCAGAAGGACAATGAGTTCTGTGACGTGGTGTGTGGTCGAGGGGACGCGGCGGACAGTACGTACGCCATCACGAGGGGAGGACTGCTGTGTGAGTTCAACAGTCGACGACTGCTGGACAAGTGGGTGGAGCTCAGGGTAAGTAACTGATCACGGTTATATAGTTGCTAGGGTGGGAAGCGGTCGCCTCCTGCGAAGCAGTCATGTTAGTGAAGGAGGAGGCAGGCCGTGAGAGAGAATGGACAGCGTCCTCCCTCCGCCTCAGCCGCAGTGGTAGACGTTTGTGTAACAGACCGAGTGGGAAGCGGTCGCCTCCTTTTGCGAAGCAGTCATGCTCGTGAAGGAGGAGGCAGGCCGTGAGAGAGAATGGACAGCGTTTTCCCTCCGCCTCAGCCGCAGTGGTAGACGCCCACGGCGTCGGACGTCGCAAGACTATCTTCGGCCACCGTAGGCGCGGACATGAGCCTACGTCGGAATACAACGCGCCGTCGACCCAGGCATGGTCCATGATCAGATAGCGAGTCACCCATTACTCGCCGTCCACATGTCCGCGGCTTCCGTCGCCGGAAATCCCCCACTGCGGCTGGGTCGTGAGGTGGACGTTGTTCTCTTCCTTACTTGTCCGCCTCCTCCTTTGCTAACATGACTGCTTCGCAGAAGGAGGCGACCGCTTCCCACTCCGTCTCGTACCTTGCGATGGCCCCGACCAGTGCCGTGCGCGAGAGGTCTCCGCCTATCGCCGTCGTGAGGACGGCAGTGCTCTGCCCAAGCGGGGCAGCCGGAAATGCCGATAAAAGTCCATAAATATTCCTGTAAACGTCCATCATTGCGATTTAACGGCATTTCCCGTTATGTGGCCCTAGCATAAAACATACTCTGATTTATTAATATTTCCTTTCTCGTTCCACAGACCACATCAGCGAACTGCATGGCCATAGGTTCGAACTACATCTTCGTGGGCTGCGCGGAGGGCATAGTGCGGTGCTTCGCGCCCGACTCGCTGCGGTACATCACTACTTTGCCCAGGACGCACTATCTGGGAGTGGATGTCGCGCTCGGGACTAATATTAGGTGAGTAGACTTCGCGGGACTGTCTCTCCAGGTATCAGAGATCCTGGAAGGTAAAGGGCTATTGAAGGACACCGTGGATTAAAATCGGTACAAGTCTGACATTGCTTCCACAAAAACGTCAAATCCGCTGAATTTTGGAAAACAAAAATCACACGCTGGATATATCTGGAATACCATTCGACTGCACATACTACATAAATAAGGATCAAGTTCTAGGAAGTAAGAAAAGCTTAAGAAATATTTCTATTTGGTTAGAATGAAGTTTTGCAAAAATCAACAAGTGTTAGAATGTCCAAAAGTCATAATATTAAACATGACTTGAAATCTCTCTACATATTGTGAAAAATACGACGCCTTTTTTAGAATGTGCCGTCAATTTTATTACCCGACTTCAGCAAAGCCAAAAGGAGGGTTATGATTTTGACCGGTGAATGATTTTGTATACTGATATGGGCCAATCCAAGACGATCAATTTCTCATTTTGTAAGAAGAATCAATTATTTTTTTTGCGAATTTCCATATGTTTGGAACTGTTCAGTGACATATTCTGAGTTACCCCACGAGAGGAGGAACATTGTTGGTTGTGTAAATTTCCAAATGCCCGTATTGTTACTTGACTACGTATATATTATTATATACTTTTTATATTTTTCTTTTTTTATAAATGTTTTTTTTTTTTTTCTTTTTATTATTATTAGCTTTGGTAGGAAGATCCTTCTTCTTATCGTGCCAACGATGTTCTCTCTTACATAAGTATACCAAACTGTAATAAAAACATTGTAATAGCAAATATTTTAAAAGAGTAACCATGAAGTTTCCTGCCGGTTCTTCTCCATGGAAACGACCAACCTGAACCGTGCCAATTTTTCGACGTTTTATTTCAATTTCAATTTCAATTTATTTATTAATTTTGTGAACATAGGGTCAAAGTTTTACAGATGTTTACAGTTATAACGTTGTTCCATGCTATGTCCCGCCAGAAGGCATACAAAATTCCAAGATAGTATGAGTAAATTACACATAAATTATAATATTTTTAGTCTAAGTAACCAATTGAGATAAGGTAAGTCACAATTTTAAGATTTCAATGTCATGCCAAATGCTACTATAATAATAAATAGAATATGTCAAGATTGATGTCAACAAACAATTTAAGACGTCACATAAACAAAAATAATGTCACAGTTTCGTTTAAAAGGGAAATAACAAATTAAATAATAAAGGTAAATATCAATTAATAATAGCATACAGACCGATTCAAACCTTTATAAATATTATTTAAAGGACATGGCCAATTTCTGTATGGACGTTTGCATAGTTATTAAATTCAATGTACACCAATGATTTTTGGTGTTTTATATTCGTGAATATTAGTACATTAAATTGCAGTAAATAAAACACTTAAAGAACTTGTCATTACAACAGACTAAACCAAAACAGTTTCACTAAACCTTTAGTCAGATTGCTGGCAATAAGTGCATAGAATAGGATTTGCTATACTAAAAGGCGCTTTAATGAATTATTTATTAAAATCTGACAATAATAACCAAGAACCTATAATAGAATTTCATGTTTTTCTTTAAATTGTATTTTTAGGGGTTGCCTTAAAAACATTATTTTAAGAATTATTGACCGAAAACGGTTTATTGGACAATTAACAAGGAAAAAACAAATTAAACAAAATAGTAGGTATAATTAATTATTTATTTATTACAGAGAATAAAACCAGTCTAAAACCAATTCCTGTACCTTGTCCGAAGCTAATTTCAGCATTTTTCGTGATGGGTCATGCACTGCTTGTCTATTTGCTCGCATCCAATACACATAAGAAACATAGTTGTTTCTTGAGGGCTGAAAATAAACCCCAGTTAGAATAAACACATATAAAAGCTTGTTTTCAAGTTTTATGTTTTTGTACAATGAGAAGTATTATGCCTACTTTAAAGAAGTACATGTAAAACATAACGATTAATATGATAATCACACAAACATACTATGAAAAATCATTTTTATAGATAAATATGTACTTAACTATATATTTAAATGAATTAAAATCAAAATGCTTACCACATTAATGGTATTTTGTGAAATTAGGACAGCGTCTTATTTTTCTCACTCAGTCTCATGTTCACGAGTTTTAGTATTCAATAATAAGAAGCATGGTTGACAAATGAATATTATATCTACAGGTAACTGAAAAAAAAATGCACTAATTAAAATCGCATACCATGAAAAAACATAATAAAAACAGATTAAGTATTTTATTATTCCAACTTCATACCTGGGTTTGAGCATTGGGTAACCAACGCGAAAGTTTTGTTTGATGGTGTGCAGAAAGCGAGGATATGAGATGCCTCTGCAGCCTTTGTATGGCTATTCCGCAGTTGATGCACCTCATAATAATCCACAAAACAAATCCAAAACGCAAAGCAAATCAGAGTCCAGTATCATTAGCAAGGTAATCGTTTAGTAGAAGGTATCAGTCCGTAGGGGGTCAAAAATATCAGAATATAGTCGCAAAATACAAACACAATAGACGTTGAATCTGCAATCAAAGAGCGTCTGCACTGATATTAAAATTAAATTGACATTTGACGTTAACAAAACCACACTATCAAACCAGTAAACTCGTTCCGTTTTAAAGCTTTTTTGGGTGAATTGGATAAAATGCAATTATTATGATACGTATTTTATAAAACATAACAAATACCTATGAATATAGTTTCTACAAATGAATACATTATGAATGAAACGTTCCTAATATAACGCACACGGAAGTCCGCGGACATTATCGATGAAATAAAAAACCAAGCCACCGACTTCCGAAAGAAAAGTTATTTTATACTTTTCTGTGTTTCGTTTTGAAGTCGGTTCCTTTTTTTTTAAAGTTTTTTATTTTACCCTTTTTAGTTTAGATATTCAATTCACACTTATCGGCGTCTTTAAAAATCTACGATCCTAGTAAGCAAAAAACAAACGGGGCACTTCACGAGATATCCATAATAATAATAATTACAAAATACTTTTCTGAAAACCGCATCAAAATCTGTTCAGCCAAACGCGAGATAATCGCGGACAAACATGCAATGGTCACTGAAAATCTACAATCGAAGTAAGCCACGCGGGCAACGTCATGGGATATCCATTAGTATTATATATATATTAAAACCTTTTCAAGAATGTAGTGAACACTTTCCTGAAAACCGCATCAAAATCGGTTCCGACAAACGCGAGATAATCGTAGATAAACATGCAATGTTCGCTGAAAATCTACAATCCAAGTAAGCAAAAACGGATCCAGGCGGGCAAAATCACGGGATATCCCTTAGTGTTATATATTAAAACTGTTTTCAAAATGTAATAAACACTTTCCTGAAAACCACATCAAAATCGGTTCAGCCAAACACGAGATAATTGCTGACAAACGTGCAATGGACACTGAAAATCTACTATCCAAAGTAAGCAAAAACGGATCCACGCCGTCGACGTCACGGGATATACATGTGTGTTATATACTAAAACCTTTCTAAGAATGTAATGAACACTTTCCTGAAAACATCATCAAAATCGGTTCAGCCAAACGCGAGATGATCGCGGACGAACATGCAATGGTCGGTAAAAATCTACAATCCAAGTAAGCAAAAACGGATCCAGGCGGGCAAAATCACGGGATATCCATTAGTGTTATATATTAAAACTTTTCTCAAAATGTAATAAACACTTTCCTGAAAACCACATCAAAATCGGTTCAGCCAAACACGAGATAATTGCTGACAAACGTGCAATGGACACTGAAAATCTACTATCCAAAGTAAGCAAAAACGGATCCACGCCGTCGACGTCACGGGATATACATGTGTGTTATATACTAAAACCTTTCTAAGAATGTAATGAACACTTTCCTGAAAACATCATCAAAATCGGTTCAGCCAAAACGCGAGATAATCGCGGACGAACATGCAATGGTCGGTAAAAATCTACAATCCAAGTGAGCAAAAACGGATCTACGCGGGCAACGTCACGGGATATCCATTAGTGTTATATATTAAAACTTTCTCCAAAATGTAGTGAACACTGTCCTGAAAACCGCATCAAAATCGGTTTAGCCAAACGCGAGATAATCGCGGACAAACATACATACAGGTTGAACTGAGAACCTACTTTTCTTTTGAAGTTGGTTAAAAACTGACAAGTTCAGGGAGGCTAAAATTTACGCAATAATTTATTTTCATATTTTTATTTTTTAATGGCATTTATTAGGTACGTGTACATGGAATTTTGATGGAATGCAATTTTTGTCCATGTCCTTTATCATTAAGATATTCAGTAACGGAATAATATGCCTTGTCACTTAATAACTTAAAAAGCTTACGTTTAAACTCATTTATATTGTTACTTGATACAATTTCATCAGGTAGTACATTATAATTTATAAGTGCCCACTGAGGCCCATGTAAAATAAAACATTTTGATTTGATTTGATGAGAGGTTTTGCGCTATTAACGTTACACGTTGTATAATTAATATAATTATCTATTATTATAGTTGGTTAATCTAAATGTCCCCCTCCCCAGCCACATGTTCACCCAGCCACCCAACGCTCGCTACCCGGACGCGGTGGCGCTCACGTACGACGAGCGGAACCACAAGCTCACGTGTGTCTACAACGACCACAGTCTGTACGTGTGGGACGTAAGGGATATCAAGAGGGTAAGACAACATTTATTTTATTCATTTTATTTATTTTATTCAATAGGTACAGATACAGACAACAGATCAAGAAAATACAAAATAATGCCCTTAATCATATAACTTAAGTGAACCTGAATTCCAGTTACAACTGTACAAAACATTCAAAAATAACAAAGCCTCGTTTTTTAAGGTAAAAATTAAATTACAGTACGTGTTATAAAGTTTTAAACACATTACTTTCAAATAATAATGAACAAAATAATTACGATTATGACTTGAACGATCTATCATCATCGGCTTCATAATCAGTAGTGATTGCGTCGATGTAACCCGCAAAATTCAAATTTTCTTACGTTTTTTTCAATTTGCAGGCCAGTGACATGTTGAAACTTTATAAATATATGATTCGCGGCAATAACAAGTATAAATTTTAAATATAAAAATTATCAAAACATTCGTTCCATCAGCTCTCACATAGAAAAGCTGCATGTAAGTTAGATTTCGAAGATTTTAACAATAAATACTAAGTGAGTAGTAGAGATAACAAGGACTTATTATTTATTACTATAAATGTTGTAAAGTCAACTAGTGATTCTTGCTGTCACGGTTGCAACCAGAAGTTCTCGTATACATTTCTCTGCGTGTGACACATTGTCGCAAAAGTCTCAAAATATGCCATTTTGCGAATGTGGGATACTGGTGAACTCTTTTAGAACCTGTTATTTTCTTAAAAACTTTCTAAGTGGAGGTGCTTCAAGTGTCCTCGTGGTATTTTTTTTTCTCATTTAAAGAAGCCCCTCAGAGCCTCAGAGCGTGGCTCAGTTGACTGGGTTAGAGTATTATGAGTATTTTTGATCTTGTCGACATCTCCCTAGCAGCATTTGACTGGCCTGTTGGTCTAGTGGTTAGTGACCCTGACTGCTATGCCGGAGATCGTGGGTTCGATTCCCACCCAGGACAAATGTTTGTGTGATGAGCACGATCATTTCTTCTGTGTCTGGGTGTAATTTATCTATTAATATGTATGTATTTAGAAATGTTATGTATGTTTATCAGTTGTCTAGTACCCATAACACAAGCTCTGCTTAGCTTGGGACTAGATGGCGTTGTGTGATAGTTGTGGAATATTATTATTATAATTTCACATTGTCCCACAGGTGGGCAAGTCCCACTCGGCGCTGTACCACTCTGCGTGCATCTGGGGAGTGGACATGAACAGCGTGGACCGTCCTCTCCCTCCGGGGACCTTCCTCACGTGCTCCAGCGACGACACCGTGCGACTGTGGCAGCTCACTCCCACGCCTACCAACATATACAGTAATGTGAGTATTTTTAATACTAAAGTCACCGATATAACCCACCAGATTAGCAAGCTGAAGTGGCAATGGGCAGGATATATTGCTCGCAGAAGATCAAAATCAAAAGTCATCTATTCAACGATATTTTTAAAGAAACGAAAAAATTCAGATTGCGAGCAGGGTTCGAACCTGCGTTGTCTGCGTGTTGGGTTGCGATAGCCTAGTTGGTTAAGGCATCTGGAGTACCTATCCAGAAGACGCAGGTTCGAACCCTGCTCGCAATCTGAATTTTTTCGTTTCTTTAAAAATATCTTTGCGAAGACGCGACGCAGGCGTTATTGCGTATAAAAATATAACTTCATCTATTCAAATTAGGCTGATTTATCAGCACTTTTTGAAGGTCACATTTTACATAAGACAGTCCCCCAAATCGCCCCCACTTCGACACTTCCTAGTGTTTTGGCTGGGAAAAAGAAGTGGCGGAACAAACTCCCCAACAACACATCTGTCTGTACGGTTAGAAGAACCAATATTTATACAATTTAATAGAACATTCACATTATACATCAATCCGAGATTACACCTCAATCGTGACTAGAAGGCACATAAAGATGGCCGATGGGGTCGAAAAGTACTAGAGTGGAGACTGACTAGCAAGCGCAGCGTAGGACGTCCACCAGCAAGGTGGACAGACGACCTTATAAAGGTCGCCGGAAGACAATGGATGCAGGTCGCTTCCAACTGGGATATGTGGAGATCTAAAGGGGAGGCCTATGTTCAGCAGTGGACGTCCTACGGCTGAGCTGATCATACCATAAAAGTAAGTAGGTCTTAACATGCCTGATGAACGGGTTGAAAGTTAATTCTTACAGCCTTAGGTCTTAGCCATACAATCATGTAACAGAGTGGACATCCTACCTCCTACCTCCACATGAGTGTATATACCTTGACTTTTTAGTTGTCTTACAAAAGTGGTCCACTCAAAACTCGCCTAGAGGTATTTTAGCTCGGATACATTTGTATCTGACCTAAAATACCGCTAGGCGAGTTTTTTTATCGTAATAATTATTTTTATTTTTAATAAATAGGTACATTAGAAATATGAAACACCCAGTTAAAATGTTTACGTATCAAGCTCTAGACTATACCTACCCAGCGTTATAGTCGGACAGATCATTCCATTCCAATTTTCTATGTGACAAGGGTGTTTCTAACTAGGCCTTGCGTCATAATAACTAATTAAAATTTTATTTTTAAAATTTTCAAATCTCTTATTTACCTATTTTTTTATTACAAACGTGTTCTAGTCATTGGATACATGAACTGGGCTGCTTTTGTAAGACCGATGTATACAGTAACTTCGTTCCATCCGGGTGTCCTTTGACACCTCTCAAGTTTTTTCACTTCATTTCAATATGCAGTAAAATACCCTTTTGCAGAGAAGTTCCCCTCAGAAAATTTAACTTTTCATTAATTTTCAGGAGCTGAACAAAGTATTCTACATCGACCCGGATCTGAAGTTCCTGAAGGATGTCGACTTAACGACTGATAAGGATAAGTCAAAGTCCTACGATGATAAGACTGGAGTAAGGTATGTTATTTATGGTCAAACGATATTTTTTTTGATACCTACACTAGCGAGCAAAAGTAGACGGAGTGGGAAGCGGTCGCCTCCTTCAGCGAAGCAGTAATGCTTGCGAAGGAGGAGGCGGGCCGCGTAAGGGAGAGAACCCGTCCTCCCTCCGCCCTAGCTGCTGTGGTGGACACGGCGACAGACGTCGCAAGATGATCTCCGACCACCGTAGGCGCGGGCATGCGGGCAGCGAGTAAAGGGCAACTCGCTGTCCGACCATGGACCCTGCCCAGGTCGACGGTGCGTTGTATTCCACGCGCGCTTCAAAGAGCGTCAGCATAATGACGGGGTTCACTCTAGAGGGCTAAAGCCTGCCGGGGTCGCGGGACTTATCCCATTACCGTGACCCCGGAGCATAAAGGGCTATTGAAGGACACCGTGGATTTTAGTCAGTACGAGTCTAACAGTTTGGGACGACTTATTTGATGATTTCATCACGCTAAAATCCAAATCCACGGTGTCCTTCCATAGCCATTTACGTTCCGGGGTCAGGGCAATGAGATAAGTCCCGCGACCCCGGCAGGCTTTGGCCCTATAGAGTGGGCACCGTCATTATGCTGACGCTCTTTGAGGCGGGCTTAGATTCCTTTCTTCAATGAACCGAGTCATACCTTTTCACGATCGAAATCGGGCCTCAATATTGAATCATCCACATGTCCAGATGCGTCCGCGTGTCCCTGGACGGCCAGCACATCGCATCCGGTGACCGCTCAGGCAACGTGTGGGTGCACGCGGCCGCGGGCGGGGCGCTGCTGCACACGCTGGAGGCGCACGACGCGGAGGTGCTGTGTCTGGAGTACGCGGAGAGGCCGCGGCTGCTGGCCTCGGCCTCCAGGGACCGGCTCATACATGTCTTCCAGGTGGACCGGGTCAGTACTACTGTATAATATAATATTCCACAACTATCACACAACGTGTGGGTGCACGCGGCCGCGGGCGGCGCGCTGCTGCACACGCTGGAGGCGCACGACGCGGAGGTGCTGTGTCTGGAGTACGCGGACAGGCCGCGCCTGCTGGCCTCGGCATCCAGGGACCGGCTCATACATGTGTTCCAGGTGGACCGGGTCAGTACTACTGTATAATATAATATTCCACAACTATCACACAACGTGTGGGTGCACGCGGCCGCGGGCGGCGCGCTGCTGCACACGCTGGAGGCGCACGACGCGGAGGTGCTGTGTCTGGAGTACGCGGACAGGCCGCGCCTGCTGGCCTCGGCATCCAGGGACCGGCTCATACATGTGTTCCAGGTGGACCGGGTCAGTACTACTGTATAATATAATATTCCACAACTATCACACAACGTGTGGGTGCACGCGGCCGCGGGCGGCGCGCTGCTGCACACGCTGGAGGCGCACGACGCGGAGGTGCTGTGTCTGGAGTACGCGGACAGGCCGCGCCTGCTGGCCTCGGCATCCAGGGACCGGCTCATACATGTGTTCCAGGTGGACCGGGTCAGTACTACTGTATAATATAATATTCCACAACTATCACACAACGTGTGGGTGCACGCGGCCGCGGGCGGCGCGCTGCTGCACACGCTGGAGGCGCACGACGCGGAGGTGCTGTGTCTGGAGTACGCGGACAGGCCGCGCCTGCTGGCCTCGGCATCCAGGGACCGGCTCATACATGTGTTCCAGGTGGACCGGGTCAGTACTACTGTATAATATAATATTCCACAACTATCACACAACGTGTGGGTGCACGCGGCCGCGGGCGGCGCGCTGCTGCACACGCTGGAGGCGCACGACGCGGAGGTGCTGTGTCTGGAGTACGCGGACAGGCCGCGCCTGCTGGCCTCGGCATCCAGGGACCGGCTCATACATGTGTTCCAGGTGGACCGGGTCAGTACTACTGTATAATATAATATTCCACAACTATCACACAACGTGTGGGTGCACGCGGCCGCGGGCGGCGCGCTGCTGCACACGCTGGAGGCGCACGACGCGGAGGTGCTGTGTCTGGAGTACGCGGACAGGCCGCGCCTGCTGGCCTCGGCATCCAGGGACCGGCTCATACATGTGTTCCAGGTGGACCGGGTCAGTACTACTGTATAATATAATATTCCACAACTATCACACAACGTGTGGGTGCACGCGGCCGCGGGCGGCGCGCTGCTGCACACGCTGGAGGCGCACGACGCGGAGGTGCTGTGTCTGGAGTACGCGGACAGGCCGCGCCTGCTGGCCTCGGCATCCAGGGACCGGCTCATACATGTGTTCCAGGTGGACCGGGTCAGTACTACTGTATAATATAATATTCCACAACTATCACACAACGTGTGGGTGCACGCGGCCGCGGGCGGCGCGCTGCTGCACACGCTGGAGGCGCACGACGCGGAGGTGCTGTGTCTGGAGTACGCGGACAGGCCGCGCCTGCTGGCCTCGGCATCCAGGGACCGGCTCATACATGTGTTCCAGGTGGACCGGGTCAGTACTACTGTATAATATAATATTCCACAACTATCACACAACGTGTGGGTGCACGCGGCCGCGGGCGGCGCGCTGCTGCACACGCTGGAGGCGCACGACGCGGAGGTGCTGTGTCTGGAGTACGCGGACAGGCCGCGCCTGCTGGCCTCGGCATCCAGGGACCGGCTCATACATGTGTTCCAGGTGGACCGGGTCAGTACTACTGTATAATATAATATTCCACAACTATCACACAACGTGTGGGTGCACGCGGCCGCGGGCGGCGCGCTGCTGCACACGCTGGAGGCGCACGACGCGGAGGTGCTGTGTCTGGAGTACGCGGACAGGCCGCGCCTGCTGGCCTCGGCATCCAGGGACCGGCTCATACATGTGTTCCAGGTGGACCGGGTCAGTACTACTGTATAATATAATATTCCACAACTATCACACAACGTGTGGGTGCACGCGGCCGCGGGCGGCGCGCTGCTGCACACGCTGGAGGCGCACGACGCGGAGGTGCTGTGTCTGGAGTACGCGGACAGGCCGCGCCTGCTGGCCTCGGCATCCAGGGACCGGCTCATACATGTGTTCCAGGTGGACCGGGTCAGTACTACTGTATAATATAATATTCCACAACTATCACACAACGTGTGGGTGCACGCGGCCGCGGGCGGCGCGCTGCTGCACACGCTGGAGGCGCACGACGCGGAGGTGCTGTGTCTGGAGTACGCGGACAGGCCGCGCCTGCTGGCCTCGGCATCCAGGGACCGGCTCATACATGTGTTCCAGGTGGACCGGGTCAGTACTACTGTATAATATAATATTCCACAACTATCACACAACGTGTGGGTGCACGCGGCCGCGGGCGGCGCGCTGCTGCACACGCTGGAGGCGCACGACGCGGAGGTGCTGTGTCTGGAGTACGCGGACAGGCCGCGCCTGCTGGCCTCGGCATCCAGGGACCGGCTCATACATGTGTTCCAGGTGGACCGGGTCAGTACTACTGTATATTGAAATATTCCTGACAAAATTTTGACCACGATAACAAAAAAAGAAAAGAAAGAAATAACATTTATTGGACAGAAACGCAGGGTATAGCACAATAATGAAAGACAAATTAAAATGAACAAGTGATAAAAAATAAAATAAAAATAACCTAAAACTATTTGGTACAAATATTTGTTTGCCCCGCGGCTGCTCCAAACAAGCCCAATTCAGCAAATGTCAGGCAACAAGTGCCTGACGCTGGTTTTCAACTGGACCTGGTTGAGAGTGTGTTCGTCGATAACGTTTGATCCTCTGATAGCGAATAAGACTTTCTTTTCTAATATCAAAATCAAATCGTTTATAGGGCAATAGCTTAATTTTAAAGGAACTAAATGATCCGACACACGCGCCACCATCAGCGAGACCTTTGAGTGAGCATGATATACTCTCAACCGCCAGAGTCATTCAATTCAAATAATTTTCTTTTGCACAGTTCTAAGGTAATCTTTTAAAGGTAAGGTTATCTCTCTAAAAGCTAGTCTCTTTGAACGTTCACAATATTTACAAGCCGTTTACAAAATTTAAATAAAACTGGACCAAGATGAAAACCCTGTAGAACTCCATAGCAAGCATGGAGTTTTTATGAGACAAATCCATTGATAACAACAAACTGTGACTATTTTATTAAAAAAAACATGTAAAACACTTCAATGGCGATTCGTGGAAACAGTAGTATTCGTATATCGCTGTTATAAGGGATGGTATACCAAGTCGAATGCAGCACTGAAGCCAATATAAATGGTATAGATTTTGGCACTAGCTCAGACCCAAATGAATCACATCAAAATCAAGTATACTAGCTGTTGCCAGCGGCTTCACCCGCTACAACTCGAGAATGATCCCACGGAAACATAAAATCGCGATAAAAACTATCCTATGTGTTAATCCAGGTTATAAACTATCTATGTACCAAATTTTAGCCAGATCCGTTCAGTAATTTTTGCGTGAAAGAGTAACAAACATACCTACTTACATACACATACATACATCCTCACAAACTTTCGCATTTATAATACTAGTAGGATTGATTTTGTCCCGTGATAGCAAGCGCGCTGCTGAGGTCCTGGGTTCGATTCCATGGCGAGAAAAAAAGCGTTTTTTTTTTCTTAAAATACAATCTTAACATTCCTGTCCACCTTTCCAGGGTTATCAAATAATGCAGACGTTGGATGAGCACTCGTCTTCCATCACAGCCGTCAGGTTCCTGAGCTCGGGCGCTGGACTGCAGATGGTCTCGTGTGGAGCCGATAAGACCATACTCTTTAGACAGCTGAGACATGTAAGTGGAACGTCAGGCTTATGTATTATGATGATCATAGGTCAGAATTAGGTTTATTTCGGTACTTGCATCGAAATGTTGATATTAATGTAGATCTTCCAGGGATGTCTAACAGACAATATCGTGTGGAAAACAGTATTACAAATAAATAATAATAATAAAAACATCAAAGATATATTAGATGAATAAATTGTGTGAAGTTAAAAACTTTTATATGTTATAAATCACATAATTTTTCTGCTCTTTGTAAGTAATTCCGAGATTTCGGACATATCCACTTTATTCTTTCGCTGTTTATGTACATGAATAACTCTATCTTATTCCGACCAATGATTATTATGATAGGAGTAAGGAAAGTTGTGTGATACTCCATAGTAATTTTTTACGCTATTATATAGTGGGTGCGTCTTTAGCTATTCATAATATTACCGTGTTTCAAAGATTATTTTTAATCAATGTCATTGGTACCTAAAAAATATTCATAATCATCTTTTGTATTAGGAAAG
Organism: Agrotis segetum; assembly: GCA_036375495.1. Classification (NCBI taxonomy): domain Eukaryota; kingdom Metazoa; phylum Arthropoda; class Insecta; order Lepidoptera; family Noctuidae; genus Agrotis; species Agrotis segetum. Next base: position 53,701 of record JAQSVV010000197.1, on the reverse strand, counting down.
GACTGCTTCTATGCGTTTGAATTATTTTCGTAATCAAAATTTAGAAAAGGAAGCTCATGGTGCATTTTTTATGTATTTTTAGGAATAAATTTGTCTAAAAAAGCAGTGCGTTAGCAATACACCGCGCAGAGCCACTGCGGGTGCGCGGCGTTGAGTAGATTAGAAGAAACGAGCCCGAAATAATCACGACTGTACAAGTTCTGGCGCTAAAGGCGCGTTTCCATTATGCAAGTGACTTGCATACAAGTTGCAAGTTGCATGCAAATTGTATAGTGGAAACAACAACTTGTATGCAAGCTGCAAGTAGAACAAAATCGTGTTTCCAATTGCTTCCATGTCTGACGTCATACTTGTATGCAAGCACTTGCATAATGGAAACGCGCCTTAAAATCCTGCCGAATACTTTTGCCTAATATTCGGCTATTCGTTCATTGGGGTCGTTGAATATTCGGTATACTGCCGAATATACTATTCGTTGCAAGCCTATTTAATATTCAAGTATCAAGATTGTTAGTTAATCCAGTGCACAGTGGACAAAAGGTATTGTTATTTAAATATAAATGAACAAACAACATAAAATTGACTGGTACCTACTGCTCACGTTTTATTAGGTACCTTTTTTTATCGTGGTAAAATCATCAAATGAGTCCTCCCACCCAGGGCAGGACGGGAGGGGACTGTCAGACTTGTACTGACTAAAATCCACGGTGTCCTTCATAAGCCCTTTGTGCAGTGGTTTGATTTTGTGGTCTGTATGTCCTCAGAGTCAGGATGGTGGCTACCAGTTCCAACGTGGCCAGGTGGTGTCCGGTCGGACAACGTTGTACGACATGGAGGTGGACGCGGGAGGACGACACATACTCACTGCCTGCCAGGTCAGTCTATATTCAACCATGTATCAATAGCTATACGAACTAAATTACAACCTAATGGGGAAGGCAAGTCAAAGCTAATTGTAGATGGCGCCACCATAGCTTAGTCCTAATCCGACCAATAACGTGGTACTATTTTGAAGTATCTTGAAGATTTGAACTGATTTGAACTAATGACGATGCTTGGAACAAGCTATACTAGCGCCATTAGTTCCCCAGTTGCCATCCCCATTGTGTCTAGCATCTTTTTTATCGTGGTAAAATCATCGAATGGGTCTTTTCTCGCTGGGCGAGCCAGGTGGAACCATTACAGCTTTCACACGGCTGTCCAGTTTTTTTGCAGGATCCCGTTTTCTGCAGGATCCCGTTTGATTGCATCCGCATGCAGGATCCTGCATGCGGTTTGCTTGTGTGAACACTAGCATCTAATCTCTTGTGCGATCAAACGGTATCCTGCAAAAAACTGGACTGCCGTGTGAAAGGGCTGTTAGACTCATACTGACTAAAATCCACGTTGTCCTTCATTAGCCCTTTACGTTCCAGGGTCATGGATATCTGATGAGATAGTCTCACGACCCCATGATCACCGTTCAGTAGAGGTTGGGTTCCGACCCCATACGTAGTTTGTACCAGACACATTATATAATTAACTATTGTGGTTTATATTCATATTTTTGCGTTCCAGGACCGCAACGTGCGCGTGTACAGCGCCGCTCACGGTAGACACACGAAGACGTTCCGAGGGACTACGGCCGAGGACGGGACGCTTATCAAGGTAAATTTTACGACATTATGTAGCGCTACAATTGTTAGTGGAAAGTGGGCAAATACATGGTTCGTAAATCAACGAAATAGGGCACAATAGGATCCGAGAAATATGGCAAAAACAGTCAAGAAATTATTGCAAAACAGGAAAACACGACAAAACAGGCTGAGAAATAAGGCAAAAGAAGTCAAGAAATTATTGCAAAACAGTCAGAGAAATACGGCAAAACAGGGTCAGGGAAAAATAGCAAATAACTTTTTTTTTTTTTTTTAAAGGTGATATAATCATCAAATGACTCCTCCCGCCCTGGGTGGGGCGGAAGGGACTGTCAGACTTACTGACTAAAATCCACCCGTGTTCCTTCCTATGCCCTTTATGTTCCGGGGCCACGGTAACCTGGGTTAAGAAAAAACCCGCGACCCAGCAGGCATTTGGTTAGGAAATATAGCAAAACAGGGTCAAGTAAATATAGAAAACAGGGTCCGGGAAAAATGACAGACAGTGTCAAGTAAATACAGAAAACAGGTTCAGGGAAATATGACAGACAGGGTCAAGTTTATATTGCAAAACAGGATCAGGAATTTCTAATTGTTTATGTTATTTAACACTTTTATTGATTATGTTATTTGACACTTTTATTTATTTATTTTTTCTTTGCCTACCCTCGTCCGTGTGTCACTGCGTGGTGCCAACTGAAAACCAGCGCTGGGTGTCTTTCGCCCAGCATATGATGAGTTGGTAACCCTTTTGGTGTGGACATGCTCAGCAAAATTCTTACGGTTTTTTGAATTTTTATTATTTATTTGTCTGTGTGTGTCCATTTTATCGAATAAGTGGTAAAAAAAAGAAAAGCAAAAAAAAAAGCAGACTAAAGGGATTATAGCAATAAAGGAACCCAAAATGATGATGATTTTGTTTACAAACCTGATTGTTTGTCTACAGGTAGCGCTGGACAACAGCGGCATATACCTGGCGACGTCGAGCACGGACAAGATCCTCAGCGTGTACGACTATTACAGCGGAGAGTGCATGGCCACCATGTATGGACACTCGGAGATCGTCACCGGACTCAAGTGAGTGCACACTATGTACTACATCCTACTACTATTATAAAGGCGAAAGTTTGGATGTATGGATGTTTGTTACTCTTTCACGCAAAAACCACTGAACGGATTTGGCTAAAATTTGGTACACAGATAGTTTATAACCTGGATTAACACATAGGATAGCTTTTATCCCGATTTTATGTTCCCGTGGGATAATTTTCGAGTTGTAGCGGGTGAAGCCGCTGGGAACAGCTAGTTACATACATATAAACAGCGTTACAAAAACAAGGGAACGAGAAATTCAGCGTTGTGAGTAGTGGTTGCGATGGCCTAGTGGTTAAGGCGTCTGGAGTACTTATCCAGAAGACGCAGGATCGAACCCTGCCCGCAACAAAAATTTTTCGTTTCTTTAAAAATATCTTTATGTACTACATGTTGTTGAATGAAAAAATTATCCACGGGAACATAAAATCGGGATAAAAACTATCCTATGTGTTAATCCAGGTTATAAACTATCTGTGTACCAAATTTTAGCCAAATCCGTTCAGTGGTTTTTGCGTGAAAGAGTAACAAACATACCTACATACATCCTCACAAAGTTTCGCATTTATAATACTAGCTGTTGCCAGCGGCTTCACCCGCTACAACTCGAAAATTATCCCACGGGAACATAAAATCGGGATAAAAGCTATCCTATGTGTTAATCCAGGTTATAAACTATCTGTGTACCAAATTTTAGCCAAATCCGTTCAGTGGTTTTTGCGTGAAAGAGTAACAAACGTATGTACCTACATTACACACATACATCCTCACAAACTTTCGAATTTATAGTATTAGTGGGATTCGCTGGGTGCGAAGTACTAAGTGGTGTATCAGAATTGAGAAAGTAAAAGTGGCAAAAAGTAGAAATAATGTAAGCTCTTTCTCAGAGTACATTCAGGGGAGGTATTACAACGTCTTAAAACCAGGCTTGTTCCAGTGAGTGAACGAGATTGCGCTAGACGACTTGTATAGCTCTGTCACTTTCACTCGCCGAACTGCCAACTCTACCATCTGTCAATTTCGAATCAATATACAGAAATAATTTTTCAACTTGGCGTGGATGGTTATATCCGAAACTATGAGGAATATCGAAAAACGTTGAAAGGAGTCTCGAGACCGATTTTGACGAAAACTAAAACTGCATCATTAGATTTTAGAAAAACCAATTAGCCTGGCCAGGAATAGAACCTGCTGTTTTGTGAAAAAAATCACACCCTGTATTATTACACTATTCGATTGTGTTGCTAATAAGGAAAAAATTTGGAAGAAGTCTCTCAAAACGGTGAAGGAAAACATCGTGAGAAAACCGGCATGACCTAGAACCAAAAATTCGAAGACACGTGACATCTACCAACCCGCACTGGGCCCGCGTGGTGGATTGTCACTTCCTCTCAGAGAGAGGAGGCCTATGTCTCAGCAGTGGGAACATAGGATGATGATTGAGGAGCTCGTGGCTAAATAATTATACCCTCACAGGCCGATCTTCCGGTTTAAACCACGCTTGCTGAGGTTGGTCTGTGGATGGGTGACTATCTGTCATAGCGAGTTTCCTCCGTGCCTCGGAAAGCACGTAAAGACGTTGGTCCCGGCTGTCATTTGTAGATCTTTTTACTATTAGTCAGAAGCTGTAAAGTCTGACAACCAGTCTTACCATGAGGTATCGTATTACCAAGTTACTGTGTTGTGGAGGTCTGATAGTCAGTCGCTCCATGTAAAATACTGATATTCAGCTGCATCTGGTTCGACTGGAAGCCGACCACAATATAGTTGGGAAAAGGCTGGCAGATGATGATGATGATGATTGAATACGTATAATGTTTGCTTCCCAGGTTCACCCCAGACTGCCAGCACCTGATTTCAGCGTCCGGCGACGGCTGTATCTTCGTGTGGCGCGTGCCTCACGATATGGTAGTCACCATGAGGGCCAGGCTAGCACAACAAGCTATAAGAATGGGGAAGTAAGTACTACACTCAACGACGATATAATACTAGACTCCTAATAACAGGCGACCGATGTCTGTCAACACATTAGGCAAAAAAGTCTTATATTCGTCTCATTTCGACCAATCCTGTGAGCCGTAAACATACGTTGAGACAGAACAGACCTTAATTGAGTTAGCCAATCACAACACAGTACCCCGTCCCCCTCGCTTACGTAGTACCTCAGCAACTTGGCAGATTAGTTTGTGTTCTTTAGATCGTGCATACGGAGTCTAGTATTATATCGTCGTTGACTACAGTTGAGCTCCTTGAATTATGAGTCGAGTACACTATAACCGACAAATGCTTGCACTGACTGGACAGGTCCACTCAAATCTGTGTGGTTCTTACCTCAAAAGACCATCTCAGACACCGCATTATCCTCGTATGGTCATACGCAATACAATATCTAGACTTTAAAAGAGACTGTGACCTCTGAGTTTGTTTCGGCTGTTTCTTCAGGTACGAAACACCGGCCTCATCTAGTTTGTAAAAAAACGACGTGTAAAAGTGTTGAGAAAAACCAACTTGCAATTTTTTTTATTTATTCAAGTTTGTTATTTTAAACACATTTTAATTACACTGAAAACTAAGTATTAGTCGTACAGTCCCTCCTGCCCTGATCTGGGAGGACTCATTTGATTAAAAAGTTAGCGTTACCCTTCTTTAATATTAGATTTAAACTGACCTGTTGGTCTAGTGGTTAGTGACCCTGACACTCCCACCCAGGACAAATGTTTGTGTAATGAGCACTATCATTTGTTCTGTGTCTGAGTGTAATTTATCTATAATATTTATGTATTTAGAAATATACAAGTATGTTTATCAGTTGTCTAGTACCCATAACACAAGCTCTGCTTAGCTTGGGACTAGATGGCGTTGTGTGATAGTTGTGGAATATAATTCGAGAAATGTGTTAAACAAATGTGAACCTTATTCCTTCCCAGGAAAGTGTCTACAGCCAGTAACGGAATGTCTGGTCTGGACAGTGAGAGTGACTCTCACTTCGGGTCCCCTCCGCGCGAGCTGCCTTACGAGGAGAACAAGTTCGGCACTCCCGTCGTGCCTGACTACACGTGAGTAACTAGACTCTTCATCATGCGGAAATCGGTCGTATCCGGCTCGAAGGACTTTGTTTCTTGCTTTTATAAACGATCTCTGCAACTTACATATCCCAAATGCAAAAATTGTGTCTTTCGCTGATGACACTGCAATTACTTTCTATGCGGACTCGTGGCTGGAACTTCAGAACTTAGCACAGGACGGCTTCAATTCAGCATATGACTGGCTTCTTTCTCATACACTGACGTTAAATATATCCAAAACAAAGCTTATTACCTTTTCACTAACATCTAAATCTCAACCCAAAATTCCAATTTCCATTAAAGCCCACTCATGCCAAATACATTCTCAGATCTCTCTACCATGTCAGTGTCCTCTTATTACTCCGGTTGATAATATAAGGTACCTAGGCATAACTCTGGACAAGTTCTTGAACTACAAAACGCATATTAACCTCCTTACAGGCAGGGTTAGGAAACTCATTTATGTTTTTAAAAATCTGCGTCACGTCGCCAATTTAACTGTAATACGTAGTGTCTATCATGCGTTGTGCCAATCTATTGTTGGTTATTGTATTACATGCTGGGGTGGTACAGCCAAAACCACATTAAAACCGCTAGAAATAGCGCATAGGGCAATACTGAAGGTAGCTACATTTAAACCTATTATTTACCCAACAACAAAGCTATACAAAAATTGGAATGTATTAAATGTAAGACAGCTTTTCATATTGCAGTCTGTTCTCCTACAACACAAACAAACCCCATTCACAACCATCTCGAAACGACGTAAGGATAGTGTTTGTACAATCCCTCCGCCGGCATTCCGTTTCACCAAAAGATTCTTTTGCTATCTTGGCCCATACCTATACAACCAACTTAATGCAACCTTACCCATATATGGTCTAACTTATTTAAAATGCAAAAGTACCGTACGCTCGTTCCTTCTCTCTAAAACCTATGATGAGACTGAGGCACTGTTGAAGATTCTATCATAAATTCTCATTGACATTAATTAATTTATTGAAATAATGATTTCACTGGCCTATTTAATTTAATTTCAATGTAATTTTGCTTTAATTATGATTTGATTTAATTTAATTCAAATTTGATTTAATTTTGATTTAATTTGATTCTTGTTTTTTTGTATACCATCGTTTCATATCTATTATTCTAAATTATCCACACAGACATGACTCAAATATCTAATTTTAATTATAATTCCATGTTGTTTTTTGTTTACTTAGCTCTAAGAATATTTATTTTATAATAATGTTAAATCAAACAACCACATTGTATGGAACCAACACATAGCATAAATATAATTTAAGTTCACTATGTAGGGAGGCAAACTGTTTCTCCTTAATACAGGTTGCTCAGCAATCTAGCAAGGAGAACAGCACCTCACCCAATAAATCTGTAATTCTATGAATCTTTTCAACATCATATCAACAATGTTAATTACAAATACTAGTTTATGCAATAAAGATTATTATTATTATTTATTATAATGTCCGACCTGTTTTGCCTTTCAAATCTTTAAAATGAATGGTCCTAGTCAAACATTTTGTGAAAAACGTTTGTTGAGTGTGTTTTCCATGCGGGAGACATAATATTAGCTGATTGGTGGGTCGGATCCGGTTCGAAGGACGAATGTTCCACTTGCTGTGCCGTTCAAATGTTTAAAATGAATTTTCCTCAAGAAACTTTTTTGTATAATGTTTGTAGTGTGTGCTTCCTATGGGGAAGACGCATCATATTAGCTGATTGGTGGATCGGATCCGGCTCGAAGTACGAATGTTCAACTTGCTGTGCCGTTCAAATCTTTAAAATATATTGTCTTCAAGAAACATTTTTTGTATAATGTTTGTTGAGTGTGTTCCATGCGGAAGACGCATCATATTAGGTGATTAGTGAGTCGGATCCGGCTCGAAGGACGAATGTTTAAGTTGCTGTGCCGTTCAAATCTTTATAATGTATTGTCCTAATCAAATATTTTGTGAAAAACGTTTGTTGAGTGTGTTTTCCATGCGGAAGACACATCATATAAGCTAGTTGGTTGGTCGGATCCGGCTCGAAGGACGAATGTTCAATTTGGTGTTCCGTTCAAATCTTTATAATGTATAGTCCTCAAGAAACATGTTTTGAAAAACGTTTGTTGATCGTGTTTTCCATGTGGAAGACGCATCATATTAGCTGATTGGTTTGTCGGATCCGGCTCGAAGGACGAATGTTAACTTTGTTGTGCCGTTCACATCTTTAAAACGAATTTCCCTAATCAAACATTTTGTGCAAAACGTTTGTTGAGTGTGCTTCCCATGTGGAAGACGCATCATATTAGCTGATAGGTGGGCCGGATCCGGTTCGGAGGACGAATGTTTAAGTTACTGTGCCATTCAAATCTTAAAAAAGGTATGGTCCTCAAGAAACATTTCTTGAATAACATTCGTTGAGTGTGCTTCCCATGTAGAAGACGCATCATATTAGCTGATTGGTGGGTCGGATCCGGCTCGAAGGACGAATGTTTAAGTTGCTGTGCCATTCAAATCTTAAAAATGTATTGTCCTTAAGAAACATTTTTTGAATAACGTTTGTTGAGTGTGTTTTCCATGCGGAAGACGCATCATTGTAGGTGATTGGTGAGTTGGATCGGGCTCAAAGGACGAATGTTTAAGTTGCTGTGCCATTCAAATCTTAAAAATGTATTGTCCTCAAGAAACATTTTTTGAATAACGTTTGTCGAGTGTGTTTTCCATGCGGAAGACACATGAAATTAGCTGATTGGTTTGTCGGATCCGGTTCGAAGGACGAATGTTTAACTTGGTGTTCCGTTCAAATCTTTAAAATTAATTGTCCTAATCAAACACTTTGTGAAAAACGTTTGTTGATTGTGTTTTCCATGCCGAAAAAGCAAAATTTTAGCTGATTGGTGGGCCGGATCCGGCTCGAAGGACGAATGTTTAAGTTGCTGTGCCATTCAAATCATTAAAATGAATTTGTCTTCGATAAAAGTATTGTAAATAAAGTTTGTTGAGTGTTTCGCATGTGGAAGACACATCATATTAGATGATTGGTGGGTCGGATCGGGCTCGAAGGACAAATGTCCGATTTTCATTGGAGTAGCTAATTGCATGATCCATGGTCGGACAGCGAGTCGCCCTTTACTCACCGCCCGCATTGTCTAACTGCTAGGCAAAGGCCTAACAATAATCGGCTAATAAAGTCTTCCTGTTTTTATAGGTTTTAGTCATTCAGTTTTGAGTACATGTAACTTCAAAATCTTTCTCTATTTAGGGGTTTTGTAGCTATACAGTCTTTCCCCAATATTCTCTATTACTTATTTTCCAAATGTCTGTCTGTATGTAACAGTCTCCGTATCGGCCGCCTGCCCACGTGGGCCAAGAAGAGTTTGGGAGACGACGCAGGCGCAGGAGAGTCCCCCGCCCCGGAGCCACCCGCGAGAGGAAAGTGGGCCACCAGGATCAACCCTGGGACCGGTGAGTACACCAATTGTTCATCATCATCAGCCGCCTATAATGTTCCCACTGCTGGGACATGCCTCCTCTATGTGAGAGGAAGTGGGCCATATACCACCACGCGGGCCCAGTGCGGATTGGTAGTACGTCACATGTTTTCGAATTTTTGGTTCTAGGACATGTTTCCTCACGATGTTTTCCTTCACCGTTTTGAGAGCAATGGTGATGAAATAAATTACACGAAGTAATGCGTCACGACTCGAACGAATTCCAACTACAAATGAAAATCGACCTTACCACTATGACATAAGACATAAAACAAGTTGTTATCTATGGGTAGATGAAAAATAAAACACGATGGCCATGACAACGTCAAATCAATCGAATTGCATCTTTATTTCTTAGTTTCAATGTTGATTTTCAGTTGTACTTGGAATTCGTTCGAATCGCTTTACATTGCGTGGCATGGCGCCATGTGTAAGTCCCAAAGTCTCTCATAATGTTATACAGTGTGTCCGGGCACGAGTTAGCAATATTTGAAGAGGATATTCTAGGCTCATTTTTATCGACAAAAATGCTTTAAAAAAAATCTTACTTCAATACATCGCGAATGGCAGCCATTTTAATTTTTTGAACTGTTGAACTGGGGTGTGTACAATAAAATGCAAATATCTTTGAATCCAAGAGACCTACATTCATGCAATGACTTTATTGCAAAGGTGAATGTTGAGGCTTATCAAAAACTTACGAAAGTTTTCTAAATAATATGTAAAAATAACCAAAAAACATGGGCAAACACGAAATTGTACACAAAAATCACTGAATAATTTCACATTTTTAACTCTAGCTCGATCAGTACCCCTGAATTTTGCTAGAGTTTTTGCATTACATTAAAAGTGTTTGAGTCAGGCTATAAAATGATATCAAAATTATCACTCTACGTTAAGTATCTTAGGAGTTATTCTCATTTGAATATCACACTGTATAACTAAAATATTCGTTCCCTACAGAAAAACGTGGCGATTCAGACGGTTCGAAAGACAGTTCCCTAGACAGCGGCACTGACACACGATATATAGAGAAACGGAAAGACCAGACCACCGTCAAACAGGTTAGTGCCTTATTTGTAAGGGAATAGAGTGTGTTTTACTCTAACAGTAAAGCCACGCCGAGTTTTAGAAAAAGTACTACTTTGTAGAGCATTGTCTCTTTCTAAATCTCGTTGTGTTTATGATTAAGGTCTATGTATGTAACGAATTTTGACTTTACTCAAGCACAGTAGTGTTCGTACTTTTAAGCTTCGTACTTTGATCTTCGTACTTTTTAACTTTGTTCTTTTTAACTTCGTGCTTTTGAACTTCGTACTTTTGAACTTCGTACTTTTTAACTTCGTACTTTTAACTTCGTTCTTTTGAACTTCGTACTGTTTAACTTAAAATGTAAAAGATACCTTTTCTCCATATAAATTATGTTCAAATTCGTCTGTTGAGCTCTAAGACATTTTTTGTAGGTCATGGATATTTTTTTCAACTACGAAAATTAGATTTGTTTTTGAATGAAAATTGACTATACATAGCTTGATTTAAGTCTAAGTTTCTCCATAGATCTAAGTCATAATAACGAAATTATACTTATCACGCCTTACCACAAAAAAATTAAACACTTGTTGAACGCTTGTCTTAAAAAAGTCTAAAACGATCCTTATATCAAGGAGAAATGTCGTTTTGACGTTGTCAATTTTTAGACAAGTGTTCAACAGGTATTTAATTTTTTTTGTGGTGACTGATCGTGTCTTTTTTGGTAAACAAATTACTGTAACAAGTGTGGGGAACGCCCAAATACTCCGAAATATTTTATTCTCGATTTCAAAATTCCGAATATCCGCTTTGGCTGGCCTAACGCGAGTATATCATTAATTTAAAAATAATATTAATAATGTTGGATTTTTTAAATTGATTTGAAACTGGATATATGAATTTGACAATATTTATTTTATTTGTTTACCAAATCTGATATGACAGAAATTATTATTAATAATGTAGATTAAATATGTGTTGGTTGGTGACTGTGGGGAAATGTACTGTTGGAATTTAGATGTTTTTTTCTTGGTAAATCTATTGTTGTCTTACCGTGTTCCAGTTACGAGCAATAACATGTATACACTTAACAGAATTCAAACGCAATTTACTCGTGAAATACTGGTTTCCACTTTGAAATAAGACCTATTTGGAAATAGTCATCATCGTTTGCCTATACTTAATGTTCCCACTGCTGGGACACAGGCCTTCTCTCTGTTAGAAGGAGTGGGCCATAATCCACCACGCGGGCCCAGTGCGGGTTGGTAGATGTCACATGTCTTCGAATTTTTGGGTCTAGAACATGTCGGTTTTCCTTCACCGTTTTGAGAGCAGTGGTGATGAAATAAATTACCCAAAGTAATGCGCCTGGCGGGGTTCGAACCCACCACCTACAACTCGTAATTTGCGACCGATACCACTGGGCCACCACTGCTCAAAATAGTATGGCTTCCAAAACAGAAGTCTAATGAAAAGGCAAAAGTTTAATAATAATATGGTAACAGAACATCGGTTTTGAATACTTAGTGTATACATACTATTGCTCGTGACTGTACGTCATACGGCATTCCATTTATAAAGTCACTATGAACAAACCACTTGTAAATCATCAAACAAATATTTGTTTCGTCGATTCTGTGACACTCAACGCATCAGTCAATTGGTCAGCCACTGCGCCAACAGTGCTAACTAAAAATAAAGGAAATTTTGTTTAAAAAATATTTTTTGTCGGTTTCAGAAGTTATGAAAAACATGAGTATTACTTTTGTATGTCTTTTCTTGTCCCAGTTACTGGGTTGTGGAGGTCCGATAGTCAGTCGCTCCATGTAAAATACTGATATTCAGCTGCATTTGGTTCGACTGGAAGCCGACCACAATATAGTTGAGAAAAGGCTAGCAAATGATGATCTTATAAGATACAGTGATCATTTCCCCATAGTTACCGTTTTATGTATACATGCTGAATGTTTTATGGCTATTTTAAAGAAATCTCTTTAAAACTGTACTTTACAAAAATTTATTAAGCCGAACTTGATTTTGAAATCTCAATTTTCAATCGATAAAAAGAGAAATAAAAAAACCGGCCAAGTGCGTGTCAGGCCACGCACAGTGTAGGGTTCCGTAGTTGCCCATCAAAATACTTATGCGAACTAAATAAACTGATTCGCTGAATTTAATTTTAAAAAGAAGAATTTTCAAAATCGGTCCAGGAGTTTTTGAAAAATCGGGGAAAATACATAAAAAAAAGATTACGATGAATTTAGAACCTCCTCCTTTTTTGAAGTTAGTTAAAAATAGTTGACGATAAAAACCTACCTATCCCCAAAAAACATACCGTAAAAACATACCTATCAAAGCTGTAAAAATAAAGTTGACAAACTTACATTTGTAGTTGAAGAGCATGTTCTCCGATACATTTTGTTTAATAAAATATGTTATTCAAGTACATTTTATAAGTTGGTCGACTATTCCTCGTAAAGTTTTAAAGCCTACTTAGTCATGATAATTTTCTTTTAATCTTCGTTATTTTACTACTATTGTGAATTTTTTCACACCCCCAAAAGTAACCGTTTAGCTGGTTTCTACCAGCTAAACGGTAGAGACCCCCCCCAGTGTCCCTCTGGGGGGGACACCCGAGTCGAACAAAATGTAGCACTTTAAAGTTTAATATTTCACAAACCAATTTTTTTTATCAAAAAATTGTTAATGGAAACTCACATTATTTTTTAAAGGCCTATTTAATGATACCCCACATTAAGGGGTACGCGAGAAAAAAAAAATCCTCACTTTACGTGTAAGTACAGGAGGTAACCTAAAAAAAATATTTTTCGAGATTTTATTTCACCACTTTTTCGGCACAACAGTCTTTCGGCTCTCTAGTACTGTGCGTCTCTGAGCTAAACTGCGGACAGACGGACGGACATGGCGAAACTATAAGGGTTCCTTGTTGACTACGGAACCCTAAAAATACACTTGAGTCGAACATCACTCAAGATTTAAGGGTAGTTTCAACCAATCGAATTGCTTTAATCTATTTAGATAAGTAATGCTTGAGTATTGAACGAAGTTCTGTAATACTGGACTTAGTTATCTGAGGCACGATAAGAGGAACTGTCTAGAAAATATAGGTGGAAAGGGGTTAACGATGACGAATAAGGATGCCTTCATGAAGAAGCAGATCGGTATGTTCGGTGGTAAAATTATCAAATGAGTCCTTTCGCCCTGGGTGGGGCGGAAGGGACTGTCAGACTCTTACTGACTAAAATCCACCCGTGTTCCTTCCTATACCCTTTACGTTCTGTGGCCACGGTATCCTGGGTTAAGAAAAAACCCGCGACCCCAGCAGGCATTTGGCGCGAAACACGACGCGCCACCGACCCGGGCTTGGTCCTTGGTCGGACGGCGAGCTACCCATCACTCACCGTCCGCAAGCCCGCTCCGCCGCTGTGCCCTCTGCTAATCAGAGGGATACGCGTTGGAGCATCCACACGACAGGCTATTCGCATACGGGCAAAGAGACCACTTAGGCACACAGTGCCTAAGGAAACTGGTTGATGCTGGTAAAATTTGTTTATAGTAACCGGCAAATCAGCAAAGTCTTAACCTGTGTGCATAATATGTACGAATATATAAGATAACGTGTTTGAACCGACAACTTGCTTTTGAAAAGTACCTTAATAGAGTAGTACCAGGTAAAACGGGGTCAATAGAGATGCAGGGAGTAAGTAATATAAGTGAAAAAAGTCACATTACTATGGTTTTTTACCTACGAGTACTCAATTTATTTGGTGATATTTTCAGGGAACAAACCATAAAAATGTTTTCAGTTTCGTTTCTACCTAAAAACCCTTTTATTTCTTGGGTAAATGAACCTCTATACAATCCCACATAGTAAATAAAAAATGGAATTTGTCAGATTATCCGGTTTTTTATAAACAAAGTTTATCTGCAAAGACCTGTAGCAATCCTTACGCAACTGTCTGTACCGACAACCGTGTTCTTTTCTCCCCAAAGACGGAAGAATCCTGATGAAATTCAGTTTCTGTTCAATTTCGACTATGTTCAGCGTTTCTGAAGCTATCCCCCCCACAAATAAAAGTACACCCTCACAAATAAAAGTACACCCTCAGTAGTCTTTATTTGATTTTCGACTTTAAACTCTAAAGCATAAAGTTGAAAATCTATCAAAGACAGAAGGGAGGCAGGTCGTAATACTATATAGCCATAAGATATTCGCATGTAGTGTATATTAACATGTTGTTTGTTTCTCACTCACACGGTAGTGGTGTGGTGTTGGTATATTGTGATCACGTGTTCTATTGTATAGTCAGCAGCAAGAGTTACAGAATTATTGAATGTAAATACACTATCGAATGGGTCAATCTTTAAAGCCTCCTCTTCACAATCGGCCATGATGGCCGTGTTTGCCGAACAATAATATTAATTAAAATAATTAATATTATTGTTTTTTTTTGTCAGTGGATGGTTGCACTAGTAATAAAAGTATGGGCGTCATTATCCTCAACGGATGCCTCAACGTTAAGCCTCCTCTTCACAATCGGCCATGATGGCCGTGTTTGCCGAACAGAAGGAGACGGCGCTATACTAAGAATCGAGATAGAATTATTTGCATCTTGCTTTCTAGTATAGCGCCGTCTCCTTCTGTTCGGCAAACACGGCCATCATGGCCGATTGTGAAGAGGAGGCTTAACGTTGAGGCATCCGTTGAGGATAATGACGCCCGATTCTTTTACTGCTAGTGCAACCATCCACTGAAAAAAAAAAACAAAAATATAAAATATTTTAATTACATTTAATTTAAATGAAATTGAAATTTTTTTTTTGTCAGTTATTACATTTTACTTAAATGAAATTAATAAATTTATATCTTTGTTAGTGGATGGTTGCACTAGTACTAAAAGTATCATGCGTCATTATCCTAATGGATGCCTCAACATTGAAGATTGACCCGAATAGTGTAATGATGTGTGTAATTAAAAAAAACAGCTGGTTCGATTCCTGGCCAGGATTATTGAATTTCTAAATTCCAATTATACAGTTATAATTTTCATCAAAATCGGCCTCGAGACTCCTTTCAACGTTTTTCGATATTCCTCATAGTTTCGGATATAGCCGTACACGCCCAGTTAAAAAAATCACTTTGTATAGAAATTAATCAATCATTATTAGATCGACTTGCTGCCGACTGTATTTTTATGTTAATTTTCTTGAAGTATGGTGGAATTTGTGATTACTGTGGCTTTTTTATGTTATTATCTACTATAATATAAAAATAAGTCGGGTTTTCCTTCCTGACGTTATAACTCCAGAACGCACGAACCGATTTCCACGGTTTTGCATTCGTTGGAAAGGTCCCGGGCTCCGTGAGGTTTATAGCAAAGACTGGTGGTGAAACGGAGTTCGCCGGGTTTGCTAGTATATTATAAAAAGAGCCTGTGTTTTTTTTTTGTTAATTCAAATTTTATCATACTTCAGCACACGTTATCCTATTTATTATTTTATTTATAATATTTTTTCCTATTACATAACATCGTTCTTTTATTTTTTACATTTTGTGAATGGTTTAATTTATTTTTGTTTATTTTTTCCCTGATCTCACTCTAATAAATCTAGTTTTGTGTGATTTTTTTTTTGCATTTTTACTTACAAATCCGAACAGTACAAAGTGGGATAAAAATAAATAAAAAATAAAAGCCATTCACTATGGTTGTGGTAACTTTGAAATAGAGGCCGAAATCGCTGAACTTATCCCAGCTGCCTCGCGTTGAAGCATTATTCAGGAATTTTGACGCAACTATGAGAAAGACATACGATATTCTTACGATATCGCCAAGGGTGGAAAAGGTTTTTTTCATTTTTTTATATTTATTTTTGTATGTTTTTGTTTTCGTATTGTTCTTGCTATTTTTATACGTTCATTTTTCATATCACAGAGCATTGTGTAAAATTTTTTTTTTGTTTTGTGTAATGCTGTTCATTGAAAATTTGAAATCATTATTGCTTGTGTTATGTTTGTTCTATTATTTAGTAGATTTTTTTGTGACAGTTAATGTTTCATTTACGCATACCTAGCTTCGTATTTAAATATTAGAAAGTCACTTATTTCAATTAAAATATTAGTTTTTACCGGGAGATAAATAGGTATTTTCTTTAAAATTACGTATTGTTTCATGCTTGGATATTTTATTTGACAATGTACATGATCACTGCTTTTATATTTTGCAATGTATTATGTTAAGCATTGAATAGGCAGCTTTAAACTTATTGGGATAATATTTGAGCAAAAAAAATTAGGCATAAATGTCTCGAAAAGCTGTTTTCTATAATCAACTTTTCTATCTATAATAAATATTTTGCTGCTCTTATATTGTGGTACAAAGAATAATTCAGAATGAAAACACATTATCTTAATTAATCATATATTTTTTACAAAAATTCAGAAAAACACCCCGTTTCGGTGAATTTATCGCCATTGAAGTCAATTCACCCCGTTTTTACCCGACTGTGACAGAAGTGGGGGTTATGTTTTTTTCTATATTTAATGGCGTAGTAATTTCATATTATTCAGAAAAGTCTTCCCAATAAGTTTATCGCTGTCTATCTTGCATGGTGTTCGCATGTATACCTGCTTCAAGATTCGTGTGCTTTTGTATGTCCGCTAACTATTTGTTATTAATTTTAATATTTTTTAAATAATGATTCCGTCAAGAACTCACCATTCGGGGGCTATATTTATAGGAAACGCCTTTAATTGCGATAATAGACTGTTTAACAGTCTTACTACAAAAAAGTTAAAAATGTGTTGAACACTTCTACAAAAAAAGTGTAACTGCAAAACGACCCTTTTATCAACGTCAAATGCCGTTTCGAAGTTGAAAGTTTTTATACAAGTGTTCAACAGCTGTTTAACTATTTGTGGCACAACGGTAAATGTTCGTATAAACGACCACCATCGATTTATTTAGTGGTTTTCTGGCAGTGAGGCCACAACATAAGTTTTATTTCATGTGTTGATTTTAATTACGAATTTGTTTTTGACGGAATCCTATTTTATCTACACGCAGTTTTTTTTTTAGATATTGTTTGCATGACTGTGTTACAATGAAGAATAATTATCTACAGGCTATACTATATTATAAAAAAATGCAAAGTTTGTAGGTCTGTTTTTAAGGAATAAATTCGGGAACTACTGAACTGATTTTGAAAACTCTTACATCAGTAAAAAGCTTCTTTATTTCTGAATGCTATAAGTTATTTATTTCATTTTCAAATTGCACTTTTGCGAAGCCATGGAAGATGGCTAGTATCAATATAAGTAGAAAGATACTGATATTAGATGTTCCGTGCGGGAATCGAAACCACAACACCCAGCGTGGCAGTTAATCGCCCAGCCACTGCGCCAACTGTTTTCTCATTTATTCTTATGAAAGTAATTACGAAGAGTATATAAGTTATGTTATTCTTCCGTGAGGACATACGACGATATAATACTAGACTCCGCATGCACGATCTAAGGAACAAAAACTATTCTGTCAACTCGTTGAGGTACTACGTAAGCGAGGGGGACGGGGTACTGCGTTGTGATTGGCTAACTCAAGGTCTGTTCTGTCTCAACGTATGTTTACGGCTCACAGGATTGGTCGAAATGAGACGAATATAAGACTTCTTTGCCTAATGTGTTGACAGACATCGGTCGCCTGTTATTACGAGTCTAGTATTATATCGTCGTTGGTGAGGTAACATGTCCTAGAACCAGAAATTCAAAAGTGTCATCTACCAACCCGAACTGGGGGGATATTACAACGTCTTAAAACCAGGCTCGTTCCGGCGAGTGAAAGTGACAGAGCTATACAAGTCGTCTAGCGCCATCTCGTGCACTCACTGGATCAAGCCTGGTTTTAAGACATCGTAATACCCCCCCTGGGCCCGCTTGGTATATTATAGCCCACGCCTCACAGCGAGGAGGCCTGTGTCCCAGCAGTGGGAACATTTATAGACTGATGTTAATTATTCTTCATTGTAACACAATTTTTTATGTTCAGCACAAATATTTATGTTATTTTATGTTTGTCGCCGCTAGGTAACGATTAATTTGTCGAAAAGTCGCGCGACTGAGACGCGGACGCGACACCACACCGACGATTCGTCGCTCGGCAGTTTTAAATACGAGGTGCGATTTTATTTTTTGTTTTATTTATTTTTTTATTTATATTTTTTGTTTATATTCTAATTTTAAGGCCTGAATTCCTTTTACGCTGATGGTAATCGCACTAACCTAACATTGTGTTGAATGTTGAAAGGATAGGAAATAAAATATTAGATCAAACCAAACAGGGTGATAGTTGAGGCCATCTTGATTCCCAACTTGATCGCCTTAAAAGTTATGACTTGTATGAGTGTTTTTTCAATAAGGATTATCTTGAAAAAACACTCATAGATTATTTATAGATTATTTATTGTAAAATAGTTACTAATCCGATCTAGCTGGGTCGTAAAGGGCTATTGAAGGACACCGTGGATTTTAGTCAGTGTAAGTCTGACAGAAGGGGTGGGAGGACTCAATTGATGATTTGACCACGATAAAAAAAAGAAAACAAGGCTATTAAGCGGGGGCTATGGCCTCAACTATTACCCTGTTTCGTCTGATTCACAATTTTTTGCCCACCACACTGCGACGTTGATTTCAGTGACGCGTACATTGCTTTGTATTTTTCACTGACGAACGTTTACGTGACCAGCAATATCAGAGTAAAATGAATTTAGAACTTTAAATGTGTATAATTTATTTTAAGCCTCGCTTGCACCACATAACAGTAAATATATTTAGTTATCTAACAAGTTTCTCGCCTTCTAACTCTGTGAATTACAAACTATTTTTTTTTTCTTTTTATTGAGAAAAGCAAATGGATTCATAACGTATACTAATATAATCGATATTCATTGACGTGTTCAAATTAAATTAGTTGACGAAACTTCACAAACGTTATGATTTTCTCATTTCCTTTAAGTGGCATTTGCACGGGTGGATTTTTTGATAGCCACAATGATATTCCAATATAAAGATATGTTATACACTTACAAAACAACAGAAAAATATGTTCCGCGCCGAGCGGCAGCACACATACACACTTTTTTATTCACACAAACAGCGCCACGCGTCATCAATACCCCGCACGTCGACATCATAGACTTGCAAATAGTCCCACGTAGGACATTTTTTGGTATTCACGTTTTGCGCGCTCATAACATATCTGTTTACTAAAATATCATTGGTAGCTATGTGACTAGTCACCAGTCTTATTGCAAAAATAAGTAGCAAAAAACTAGTCAAGTTGTTATTAAGACCGTCGATTTTGGTCGCACGGTTAGTCCCTAGAGTAAACTAAAAAATTAACCCGTGTAAGTGTAAATTAATAGACTAGTTAAATTTCAAAGATGTCCATGAACTTTTAATTCGTTTTGAACATTTGTTCAAAAAATCACCATATTTAACTTCTAAATATCGATTTTACAGAACTTTGTGAAGTTTCTAAACCGATTTAATTTGATCTCTCATAGACCTGTTATGTTATTCTCTAAAGACTCAGAACTACAATTTGTATTTAGTGTATTTTCAACTTTATTTTCTTGACCATAAAGTTGTAAATTTATCAAAAGACAATTTTTTGTCCTTTTCTTTACTTGATTATCATCTAAAGAAATGCTTTGGAATATGAAGTTGAAAAATCGAAAACAATATGCTCGTCGTGAAGTCTTCAAGAGAATAGCATAGCCTAAGCAAGAGATAATCTGCTAGTTTTGGCTTCTAAGGCCCACTTGCACCAACCCGAGGTTAAATTGACAATATTGTATGACAAACTGTCAATTTAACCTTGTTAGCAACTAACTCTGAGTTAAAAGATAACTCGGGTTCGTGCAAGCGGGCCTTAGAGAGTTGATCTCTGTCACACACATACTAAGTGACGTTTGTAGCTGAGACAGAGAAACGAAACCAAAACTAGCCGGCTATTTTCATTAAAAGGTCCAAAGTGCAATGTTTATCGATAGTAGCCATATGTTTGTTGCTTGGTACAGGATCAGGAGTCGACAGAGCACGACGGCGATGTGGAGGACATCTCGGACGGCGAGCGAACGTCATCATCAGAGCGTGGAAACCGTACTACCTACTACCCTGGCAACAACGATGATGATACGCCCGGGTAAGTGCCTCTGAAGACATAAGTAATTGCTTTCCAGAATTAGCTTCTTATTAGCATCATCATCAGCCGAAAGACGTCCACTGCTGAACATAGGCCTCCCCCTTAGACCGCCACGCCAGACGGCGATTCGCCACTTGTATCCATCGGCTGCCCGCGACCCTCTCTCTGTCTGTGGTCCACCTAGTGGGAGGCCTATGCTGCGTCTTCCGGTCCGTGGTCGCCATGAGAGAACTTTTCTTCTCAATAGGTTGTCAGTTCTACGAGCGATGTGGCCTGCCCATTGCCACTTCAACTTGCAAATTTTATGAGCTATGTCGGTGACTCTGGTTCTTCGCCGAATATCCATGTTCTGGATTTTATCCCGCGAAGAAACTCCAAGCATAGTTCTTTCCATTGCTCGTTGAGTGATTCTTAGTCTCTTTAAAAGGCCAGCAGTCGAAGTCAAATTCTTATTAGCAACACTATCGAATGGTGTAATAATACAGGGTGTGATTTTTTTCCGAAATCTGCGGGTTAGATTCCTGGCCAGAAAAAAAAAATTTCAGAAATCGTTGGCTCTAATGTCGACATTGAAGGGATCAAGCAAGAAATTCAACTTAAATAATGGCTAATTCACTGTGTTTTGGCGTGAATACGTTGCACAAGGCAATGTGAAATCTGTGCACGCAAACTATCGATTGCCTCTAGAGCACCGTGGCACAACTCTGTGCCACCAAACCCTGACCGGTTTTAAGACTTATTTTTCCAAATATACAGTTTAAAATCGGTTGGGATTTGGTGGCATAAAATTGTGCCATTGGGGCGCTTTGGGGTCCTAGAGGTTTTACTTTTTAACCGTGACCAACAAAGGTATAACAAAAAAATATGACTTAACAGAGAATTCATGGTGAACGCGATGGACGCTGAGGAGCTCCGCGAGTCCATGCGGCGCTCCAAGCGCTGGACGGGAGACGTCCGCCTGGAGCTGCCGCCGCCGCACGCCAAGCTGGCCGGCACGCCCGTGGACTCGGATGATGACGAGGTGAGGACGCAGGTACTGATGGATGCTGCCCGGTCTTAGCACTTTCTTCATCATCTGCCTAAACTGTTCCCAACTTTGTTGTTGTCGGCTTCCTATCGAACTGGATGTAGCTGTCCCCTGGCTGGAGGCCTTAGGGTGGTAGCCCCATGTCTACGGTACCGCGCTACGGCGTCGTGTTCGTACCCGCTCAGCAAGTGAATCCAAAAATAAAAAAATAATAAATAATAATCGTTGCCAGGATTATCCATCAGCAACTTCCTTTGAAGTACAATGGAAGTGGAATTGGAAGTGCCCTACTATAGGTATGCGCCCGACCCAAACCTGTGGATACGGCAGTCATTGTGCCAATAGTCGTATCTGCCAATGGCTTAATTGCCAAGAGCCTCAACCAACACCTCTGAAGGCTCTCGCTGAATCAAGCGCTTGGCTAGAAGGCAGTACCCCTGGACACGGCGCGTATTGTTAGGAGGTTCCTCTCTCAACCTACCTGTTGGCAGGACTTTATCTACAAATGACAGCCGGAACCAACGGCCTTACGTGCTTTCTGAGGCACGGAGGAAACTCGCTATGACAGATGGTCACCCATCCACAGGTCAACCTCGGCAAGCGCGGCTTGACCCGGAAGATCGGCCTGTGCGGCTGTAATTATTAAGCCACGAGCTCCTCTACATTCATATACCCTATTATAACATATTATTCCTGTGTCAGGTATCAACTCCGTCCGGCGACAATACGGAGCGGAATCCTCTATCGGGGTCGTGCGAGTCTCTGGACACGGCGGGGCGGAGGGAAAAGTACCTCAAGTCGGCCTTCGACAGCCTCAGCGGAGCTGACATGGACGCTACGCTCACTCAAGGTAAGAAGTTCACATCTTATAATGTACCAGTGGTAAATATTTCCCAATATAACTTGATTTTCGCCCGGAGGACACGGTGGAGCATACGGTGCAGGCCCTATAGCCAAATGGCAAGCGACATTCGCTAACGTTCAGCAGTCGCTAATACATTTTCATCTTTATACTCCATTGCATAAAGTTGAAAATCTATCAAAGATTTAAGATCGTTTTCGTTTGTTTCGTTCGCCATCGCTCAGCAGTTTTTACTATATTTTCAACTTTACGTGATGGGGTATAAAGTTGAAAATGTATTAGCGACTTCTGAATGTTAACGATTGTTGCTTGCTGTTTGGTTACAGGCTCAGATCTTATAAGGTACTAGTGGTAAATATTTGCCATGATAACGTGATTTTCGCCCGGAGGACGCGGTGGAGCATACGGTGCAAGATTTCCCCGCTTGGGTAGGGCATAGCTGCGTCCTTACGGAGGCGATAGACGAAGACCTCACGTGCCCGGCATTGATTGAGGCCATGTTGCGGGGCGAGACGGAATGGGAAGCGGTCGCCTTCTGCGAAGCAGTCATGGTAGCGAAGGGGGAGGTGCGACGCGTGAGAGAGAGAACAGCGTCTACCTCACGATCCAACCGCTTTAGTAGACGCCCACGGCGACGTATGTCGCAAGATGATCTCCGGCCACCGACTCGCTGTCGGATTATGGACCATGCCCGTGTCGCCGGCGCGTTGTAATCGTTTTTGTGTTTCTAGAAAAACTAAATGGAAGATTGTATTCCATGAAATTGAACAGACGTCAAAACTGACTGTAGACGCCGGAACTTCTCGTTAAAGTTAGGTGTTTGCAGCCACCTCATCATGATCATCATCAGCCTATTAATGTGCCTGTGTCCCAGCAGTGGGAACGGCTGGGACACAGGCGTCCTCTGTGTGAGGCCCTAGGTTCTAGGATATGACGGTTTCCTCACGATGTTTTCCTTCACTGTTTTGAGAGCAGTGGTGATGAAATAAATTACACAAAGTAATGCGCCTGGCTGAGTTTGAACCCACGACCTACAACTCGTAAGTCGGGGCCGATACCACTGGGCCACCACTGCTCTTATCCCACTGGGCCACTACTACTCTCTGCAGCCACTTATAATTACTTAACTACATCTTTCCCCCCCAGGCAACACCTCACTGTCCTCCCAGCACCTGTCCCGCGGCTCGAGCGGCGCCGGCGCAGTCCCCCCCGCCCCCCGGCCGCAGCCCGCGCCGCGCTCGGCCGGCAAGGCGCTGGACCCGGAGGCCGCGAGGAGGAGGGAGGAACTCAACAGGAGGATACTGGAGACTCGACGACAGCTTGAAACTGTGAGTTATTGACATAAAGAAAGAAAGAAATAACATTTATTTGTACAGACACAGGGCAAACACAATAGGGTAGTTCCAGGGTCAAAATAATTACATTCTATTTAATCCGTATTTTAGATTATAAAAAAATATTGGACACGTATTTTTTCTTTTTTCGATTAAACAAAAAATAACAAAGATAATAGCCTATTTAAGTTACCTGTGACGTCACTCTGCGCGAAAAATGCCACGCATCGTGACGTCACACGTAACTTTAATAGGCTATATCTTTGTCATTTTTGGTCTGATTTACAAATGAAAAAATACGTATCCCTTATTTTTGAATTATCTAAAAGACGGACTAATTACATTTTTTTGGACTACTAGCCTATAATATGCACACAATAAAAAGGAAAATGATCAAGTGATTTAAAAAATAACCTAAAAGTATTAGACATAGCGTAAGCATTATCAGCCTATAATTTTTGCGGGCATGCGGACGGTGAGTAATGGGTGACTCGCCGTCCGATCATGAACCTCCCTTAGAGGCCCAAAGATTGCCTGTGTCGCAAGACTGATTGTTGGTTTGAGCTTAAAATAATTATGTAAATGAGCTCTGAGATAAAGATACTTAAAGAAAAAATTAATGCATGTCTCCCGATTGTCCCATTTCAGCAAAATATCGGACAACTACGACACGACGCTAGTTTTTAATCCCTTACGCACACCTATTCTATAGCACAGAGACACTTACACACATCAGCTCGCAACTTATCTCACCAAACATTCACACACTCACACACAAAATACTAACCTTTTTCACAACACTGACATTCACCCTAAACAGATTTTTACAGAACATACCTATTAGTTATTGTAGCGGTGGAGCGACACCGTTTCATAAATTGCTTGTTGTATCAAATAGTTTAAAGAATTCTATGTGACCGATCACTGTCTCTCAAAATACAGGTCATTACCTAGTTTGAGAGGCAGGGTTTCAGAATTGTAATGCAGATCTTACAGTTAACTTTAATGAGTGTATAATTACCTATCCTTTGATTGTATCTGTACTCTTTGTGTTGAATAAAGATTATTATTATTTAATAAGACTCTCCTCCTAGACTTCTAATAAAACTATTGTTTTTTTCCAGGTGGCTTTCCGTTCCAATCTAAAATCAAGCCAGTCCACTACGGATCTATCATACATTCCCGAGAAGGACAGCTCACGTCGCAGCCGGCCCGTGTCCATGGCCGTCCCATCCAATTCGCGGCCTTACGGTAAGACGCTTCACCTCCACACACTGCTATTAAAGCGCTCCCTTCGCGAAGCATTCACGTGTAATGTAATATACAACATTATTTTTTGCTTATGCGAAACCTGATACACCTGTCCAATATTTTTGTGTAAAGAATCTATGTACAAAATTTTAAAACCGTATCATTAAAAATCACAAAGTTATAAGCTTGTATATTACCTGGTTGTCCGTTCAAAAATGTTCTCATTTCGCGGTACACCCGCGTAAACTGCGTCTGCTGTGTTATACACTCGTGATAATAGTTTGGCAATAGGTACCTAACCGTACGGTGATTGTATTGTAATTAACTGGTAATAAAATGCAATAGGCTAGTTGCCCAAAAATGTAATTAGTCCGTCTTTTAGATAATTCAAAAATAAGGGACACGTATTTTTTTATTTGTAAATTAGACCAAAAATGACAAAGATACAGCCTATTAAAGTTACGTGTGACGTCACGATACGTGGCATTTTTCGCGCAGAGTGACGTCACAGGTAACTTAAATAGGCTCTCATCTCATCTTTGTTATTTTTTGTTTAATCGAAGAAAGAAAAAATACGTGTCCAATATTTTTTTATAATCTAATATACGGACTAAATAGAATGTAATTATTTTGACCCTGGAAACTACCCTATTAACCGTATAGTTCGGTACCGCCCCCGAAAGGGGCGCGACAAGTAAACCTACGCTGGCTCAATAGTGGGTCCAAAAGGGGCAGACGTTGTAGTCATACGACATCCTCATTATAAATTAAAAAAATATAATATTCGCTGCGTAAAATCCTATGAGTGCGCATTAATTAAGAATGTTAAATAAAAATCTGATTTATTCACGAAATTAAAACTTCTACAATTAGCGCCTATTTTCATAATTTACCGTAACAAAATCCAAAAGTGTAAATACGATCTTCGCCATTTTGATGGCAGTGCTGGGTGGGGCTAAAAATCATAAAAAACATGGTTTTCGGACATCCAACGGATCATTATAGAAGGAATGAATAACTCGTCATTTAATATTGTAACGAATTCATACGTATTTCAACATAAATTAGCAGTGGTAATGAAAAATTTGATATCTGAACTGGAACTTTCGCGCCACTTTTGTTTGTTTACATTTTTATTTTGCACTTGGATCACACACGCGAGCTTTAACTCCATAATAATAAATTTAAATATCATGCCAAATATTATAAATAACGTAAAAAAGACCAGATCTTGGCGTAATTCTCTAATACGGGGCCAATAACACGTATTTTTCATTACCACTACTCAATTTGTATTCGTAATCGACAACCATGTTATTTTTTTTAATCGTAATGATGTGTGAAAGCGAGTATTCTAATCGATTCCATAATTTATTTTTTTGTCAACTCGAGTGAAAAAAATAAGGAAATTAGGAAATCGATTAATAAAAATTAAAATAAATTTGTTTTATGCTTAGAATACAATTATTATCTATTATAATATAGTTTAAAGCTTTTATAATAATATTACGTACATTGTCATTCCCAAAAAACAATAATAGACAAAGGAACAATGTTAGATAATAAGGGCGACTTTCACCAAAAGTTAAACATGCTTAAAATTTTATTTAGTGTCAAAATTCAATAGAAAATGACACTAAATTGACACTAAATAAAATTTTAAACATGTTTAACTTTTGGTGAAAGTCGCCCTAAATGTTTGAATGCGCGGCAATTATTTAATTCAAAAATTTTGAATTAGGAATGCACTCGCTGTGGTACTCGATAATCAAAATAATAAGTAATAACTTTTAATTTATTAGCTAATTTTTACTGTACATTTTATTCTGTACAATCATATAATTTTTAATGTTGAATGAATATAGAATGCCTTGGATTTTGATAGGCTTATTATAAATGAGTTTGTTTTACCAAATAAAAGTTTTTTTTTATCGTGGTAAAATCATCAAATGAGTCCTTCCACGCCGGGCAGGGCGGGAGGGACTGTCAGACGTGTACTGACTAAAATCCACGGTGTCCTTCAATAGCCCTTTATGTTCCGGGGTCATGAAATAACTCCCGCGACACACTCACAGAACTTAGAGGGCCAAAGCCTACCGAGGCTTTGGCCCTCTAAGTTCTCATTATGCTGACGCTCTTTGAGGCGCACGTGGAACACGACGCGCTGTCGACCCGGGCATGGTCCATGGTCGGACAGCGAGTTGCCCTTTATTCGCTGTCCGCATGCCCGTGCTTACGGTGGCCGGAGATCGTCTGCCGACTTCCGACGCTGCGGGCGCCTACTACTATGTTTGGGGCGGAGGGAGGACGCTGTCCTCTCCCTCTCGCGGCTCCAAACAAAAGATAGCCAAATTAATTATTTTATTGTACAAAGAAGATGGACCAAAATTGCCCCACGTCCTATAACAAAGAGACATACGTCAAAAAAAAGGTAAAAAATTAAAAAAAAATATGGCCTAATTGTTAAGTTCATTTTTTTACACCTTCATATGGAAAAATTGCTTTAAAAATATTCCAGGCGCTGATAAGAAAAATTCGTTTGTATGCGTATTTATAGACCGATTTAAAAAATTCTTTTTTTGTTTGAAAGGGTTCCCCCATGGTAGTCCCACGGCCGTAAAGTCAGGTCTTCGGTCTCCAGGACCCCGGATAAATAAAAGAAAAATCTTAAAAATAAGCTCATTTTTGTAATATGGATTATTAGTTATTCACTCTCTTGTTGTTTCTTTTGACAGCACGTTTAGCGGGGTGGCTAAGCGGTTGGACTGCTGCGCTGCGTGTCGCGGGTTCGATTCCCGCACGGAGCAAAGATTTGTACGATCTACAAGTATTTGTTTCGGGTCTGAGCGTTTGTGTATGTAACTCACATACACAAACCCCTAGGTATTTGTGTGTGAGTTTCTATGTTTGTAAACGCACCCATGATACAGGAGGAATTCCTGGTGTGAGGCAATGTTAAAAAAAACTGTAACTGTGACGCATTATGATGAGACAGAATCAAAGGTATCGCGAGGGAGTGGTCTCCAGAGGTTATCTATCTATCTAATATCTTTAAACGAGCAATTCTTGTATATTTATTTATATATAATCAGGATCTCGGAAACGGCTCCAAGGATTTTCATGACAGTTACAGATTAGGGGTTTTTCGGCTCAAGGAATCGATTTATCAAGGTCCCAGGTTCGAGAAAAGCCCGGTTCCCGTTCCGAAAAAGCAGTGGTGGCCTAGTGGTATCGGCCCCGACTTACGAGTTGTAGGTCGTGGGTTCGAAACCAGGCAGGCGCATTACTTTGTGTTATTTATTTCATCACCACTGCTCTCAATACGGTGAAGTAAAACATCGTGAGAAAACCGGCATATCCTAGAAACAAAAATTCGAAAACATGTGACGTCCACCAATCCACACTGGGCCCGCGTGGTGGATTATTGCCCACTCCCTCTCACAGAGAGGAGGCCTGTGTCCCAGCAGTGGGAACAGAACATTAATAGGCTGGTGATGATGAAATAGCACTTCGCCCGCGACTTCGTCTGCTCGTGTTTCTAACTTCGAACTCAGTGAATTTAAACGCCCGGTCACCCTCCATATAGGATACTTTTGGAAAATCTAAAAATGCTCCAGTAGTTTCGGAACATAGGCTCACATGAATAGTCAATACACACAAACAATCAAATCTTGTCTCTTTAAAATATTAATGTGGACAAACAGATTTTCAAATGTTCACCCCGCTAGGGGTTGATTTCTTAAATATAGGATACGGATCCTTTATTCGTTTAAGAGATTATTTAATTTTAGGCCTACTTTTGAGTTTATCGAAGCACCAATGTTGGGGGTGATTTTCGAAAAACCCAAAAACTCGTGATTATTTATTTTTTATCTAATTTCTTTATACTGAGTTTCAAATTAATCGGGTCGCACGTTATGATTTTTCTATACAAACTTTAACATCGTCTAGATTACAAATGGAGGGTATTTAAAAAAAACCTTACAATAACTAAAAATGCCCATATTTACAAATACTCATATTCGTACAAAGCTTCAAGTTTATAAACCCAAGGAATAAGATTTTACAAAGTTTTTCACCCCCTTACATGTAATCCATACAAAATCCTTTCTTGCTGACCTACGTAATAAATTGCAACTACCGTCCTTAATTCAGGTTACACGTTTAGATCCTTCTCTTTAAACTTGAATACCCCTTTTCACTAACTTTGGGAATGATTTTCGAAAAATCCAAAAACACGTGTATAATTATTTCTGATGTAGTACCTATACACATACAAATATAAATACTGACTTTCAAATTCATCAACTCGCGTGTTATGATTTTCCCATGCAAACGTTATCCGTCTTAGATCTCATTTGTAAAGTATCTGGTTGACCGAGCTTCGCTCGGTTTTTAAAATGTCTATATCTTGGGAACCGGGCTTTTCTCGAACCTGGGACCTTGATAAATCGATTCCTTGACCCGAAAAACCCCTAATCTGTAACTTTCATGAAAATCCTTGGAGCAGTTTCAGAGATCCTGATTATTTATATAAATAAATGTAAAAGAATTGCTCGTTTAAAGATATTAGATAGATAACCTCTGGAGACCACTCCCTCGCGATACCTTTGATTCTGTCTCATCATAATGCGTCACAGTTACAGTTTTTTTTAACATTGCCTCACACCAGGAATTCCTCCTGTATCATGGGTGCGTTTACAAACATAGAAACTCACACACAAATACCTAGGGGTTTGTGTATGTGAGTTACATACACAAACGCTCAGACCCGAAACAAATACTTGTAGATCGTACAAATCTTTGCTCCGTGCGGGAATCGAACCCGCGACACGCAGCGCAGCAGTCCAACCGCTCAGCCACCCCGCTAAACGTGCTGTCAAAAGAAACAACAAGAGAGTGAATAACTAATAATCTATAGTACAAAAATGAGCTTATTTTTAAGATTTTTCTTTTATTTATCCGGGGTCCTGGAGACCGAAGACCTGACTTTACGGCCGTGGGACTACCATGGGGGAACCCTTTCAAACAAAAAAAGAATTTTTTAAATCGGTCTATAAATACGCATACAAACGAATTTTTCTTATCAGCGCCTGGACTATTTTTAAAGCAATTTTTCCATATGAAGGTGTAAAAAAATGAAGTTGGGGAGTATCTCATATTTTTTTATACATTTTTATCTTTCTTTTGAGGTATTTCACTTTGATAAAGGACGTGGGGTAATTTTCTATGGATTGTGATCCTTCTTCTTTGTTTCGTGAGATTGGTTTGGTCATGTAAGTATTACACGTCAGAAATCGAGCTTTTGAAATAAAAAAAGAAAATGCTAGGTATTATATTTTTGAAGTGAAAACTTCTTTAGCGGCGTTGTACACTTTTTCTGTAATGGGTAAAAAATTTAAAACTCGCGTCAGGGTCACGTGACCAAAACTCGCGTCAGGGTCACGTGACCCTGATCGAAAATGAGTAAGACGTCATTCAAATTAAAAATAAAACATAGTAACAAAAAAGTTTTCACTTCTACCGGCACTCCTGGAGTGCAACCTTTTTTTACACTATTCGATGTCGCTGAGGATCAAATTCGGTGAAGTAATGATAACTTAGTAAAATATGAAAAACTAATATACAAACAATAATTTAGTCATTGTACAGCAGAATAAAATCAAAATTCGCGCAAACTCACTTATAGTTCGAATTTCAAAAAAATCGTTAATGTACTCGTATATTACACCACGAAGTGATAATAAAAATTTGAAATAAGAACACTATGTTGTGAACATGTAGCGAAACATTATTTAATGGAAAAAAAAATATTTTAACTCAAGTTTGTCGCATGTTTCTACTTTACAGAATATTGATAGTTTGATTGCTGAATTTCTATTTCAAAAATTTAATTTTTATGATGTTATTTAATTTTTATCAAATCGGCCTCGAGACTTCCTTAAGGATTTTCCGCTATTCCTCATAGTTTAAAATTTAGCCAAACACGCCCCGTTGGAAATTGTAATTGTTTGTTACTGCAAGGAATCATTTAGAAGTACATTACTCCCATCTCTCAGCATTAGATCCGAACCCGGTGTTTGTCTTTTCACGTTTTTTAGATCCGTTTTAAAAAGATAAATTGAAATTAATTAACGAAAACACAAAATGGGTATAAGTAAAACCATATGATTGAATTTAAGTTTAGAAGACACATAGGTATGTTTAGCCTCCAATGAAACACCGATAAATAAATTATTGCGTAAACGAAATAATACTTGAAAATTTGAAATATTATAAAATGATTCAGATTTAGTTTCATAGACTTATTGCATGGACTGAGCTTTCTATAGTCAAAAAGCAGATAAATCAGTCCATGCTCTATGTCTTGTTTTACTTTTTTTTTCATGTTCGATTATGTTGCGAGTATCGATTAGGCTGAATGAAGGTTTTTAATCGTTTTGTGAATATTGGGTTTACGGTCAGCACTAAAAAGAGTCATGTTGCAACATAGTTTTTGCAAATTTTTATCCAGACTTTGATCGTTATTATTTATGAAATTATGTATGAACACTGGCAAATCTAGTAATGTATATAGTAAGTTATTTTATTTATTTCACTGTTTAACCATTATTATCATGTGATAAGCTTCTTTATGTACATATTTTTCAGCACATCTAAATTACCTAGTTTTTGGAACGATGTAGCATTTTGTATGTTACACACATTTTACAACAGAATGAGGCAGTTTTATTGACCTCAACATGTTCTTAGAGATATTGTTCACAAACTTATCGCATGAAATAGCTGTAGTAACATATTTTTGATCAAAAATTGGATGCTGAAAGTTGACAAAAAATATTGTGTAATAGCTCAAATTTCGAATCACCCGGTCGACTCAGCTGATGTGTCATGTGTCAAAATATTGTCGTGCAGAGTGGTTAAAATTATTTGAAAAAAACAAATAACTTGGTGTAAAAATTATTGGAATCGAATCAGTTACTGATTCTGAACAAACTATATTCAGGTTTCGCATATACTAAAAATAATGTTGTAGATTCGACTTTGATCATTACATTACAATACTACCTCCCTGACTGACGAGCATTCGCGTACATTTAGTATAGATTTGATACAAGGTGCGCATTGTGATGCTCGATTGTCTTCACTCACTGATGAAATGTACGAATCTGTAACGTTACATTACAGGTGAATGCTCGCGGTGAGGGAGCGCCTTTATCATTTTTAACAAACAATTACAATTATGAAAAATATATGTTTTGATAGTCTTAACTTTCAAACTCAGTTTCTTTAAAAATCAGTCAAAAGGTTTATTTTCCAAAAGTAACTACTTTTTGACTGTATTGTCCATGTGTGATCTCACTAATGTGTGACGTCATTAAATATTTACTTATAAACGCTTTATTTGTCTATATTTCAAATAACCACTCCATCTTGTTATGTTCTGTAAAAATTTTGACGATCTAAAAAAGTGTCCATGGAGTTTCTTGCACTTTCTTCTCCATAGAGATCTACTTCTTGGAATGGACATCTACGGTACTTTCACAGTTTTTATGTCTTGTGACTGGGACTGTAGCAACAAAACTATTTTTTTTGTGTTTTGATAATTCAAAAGTGCCTGAAACTGGCCTACTTGAAACAAATACTTTGATTTTGATTTTACGTCCTTGGCAAGCGTTGTTTACCATCATCAACAAAATTAAGCGTTTATAAGTACAACTCGACCAAGTTAAATTTGCACCTTACAGTACCCGTTAGTCAGTTATGTACAAACTTATGGTTAACTCCAACCCCTGGGAAGGTTTAATAAATAGAGATTTATCACGAGTATTCACTCTTTTACTTTACAGCGTCTTTCCAGTATTTACAGCGTTTCTTGTATGAAAAAATGGAACAGCGCCTCTGGCGTGCGAAGAAGAAACTAATTTTTTCCTTGAAAATTGTCAATTTGAAATTGTTAGTTGTCAAAGTTCCAGTTTACTTTACGTCTCAAATACTGAAAACTCGTGCTAAGGGTACAGGAGTATGCCCCGTGCGCTCATCTACGTGTTGTTTCAGAAACCGATGTTCTACCATAATGTCTTAAATGTAGTGTAATTCCAGTGTGGGAAAGGGAGAGCTATACGAGTCGTCTAGCGCCATCTCGCTTCCACACTCGAATTACTCTTTAAGACGTTATGGTAGGCTAACTGTATCCACTACAGTGTTGCTCGGTTAAAAGTCATAGCGAATCCATTTTTATAGTACCCAAGCGATATCGATGCGTGGTGCAAACTTAGCCTGGTCGAGTTCTAACAATATCATCGCTAAATACTAACAAACACGAAAATTGTTCCCTTAACGCTGACCAGGAATATTGCCATGTCCGGAAGAGAACCTGGACAGTCTCAACTCGAACTACTTTGATAGTTTGAACCCCTACCTCGATTATAGGAACAAAAACCCTTACGCGATCCCCGCGAATTTGAACCATAAGATCATACCGGATTACTTAGACAATGTCGTTCCGTACGTCCCGCCTCACGCGAACATACCTCCCTCCCAGAATGATCGGCGCAATATGCACTTTACCCCCTTCGACACAAAACCTATGGTGTTCAAAGAACAGTTGCCTCCAAAGCCGCTAGCTTTCACCATAGAAATGACCAAACCGGTCCAGTCTAAAGTCTTCAATCGACTATTCCCTGAAAAAGAGCCACGAGAACCGAAACCACGTAATTTCACGTTAAATCTAACAAAAAGTGAAGATAAACACGTGCCACCCAAGTCTGTAAAACCAGCGCGGAGTATCTTTAAGAATTACAAGTCTTGTCCCGTGTCACCAGTTTCTGAGGAGTGTAAGTGGGCTGATAAGGTCAATCAGAAACCCCAAAAACCTGATACAAACTCTTTAGACCCCAAAAAGAGGAATTCTCTAAGTTTCTTCGTAGGCTTTGATGGCAGAAACCTTAGAGATAGCGGTAAAAGTATAGTAGATACTATAAAATCCGATACTGAAAAGATGATAGCAGAAATCACTAAGAAATATGGTGATTTGGATGAATATGATGTTGCAAGAGGTCACGATGATCTAGATTTGAAACCTACAAAAGAAAAAGACGATGGAAATTTCTCTTCGGATTCTTTAGAGGATTGCAGTCTAAGTCAAGATGCTAGTTGTAAAAACAAGTTATTTTCTAAGAAAGTCTGTAAGAAGCATACTAAAAATTTACCAAGACGAGCTGTGTCAAACTATGAGATCTACGGCAGTGAGAAGCCTGTAGTCCCGGCTAAACCTGCCTACATAGCCAATCAGAAGAGTTCCACTTTGCCCAGAAATATGCCGTCGAATCTCGATGATATTGATGAGGATTCCATGAAATATAATTCCAATATGTACAGATGCCAGAGTGTGTTGACCAAGCGGTGCGTCACACGTTCTAACGAATCAGTTTTAAGTGATAATTCAAACTGTTCAAGTATTTCAAATGAGATATTCCTCAAGTATGGCAACGAAGTGGCTTTCCAACAAGCAAAGTTTGACAGCAGTAGATACAATTTAAACGA
Organism: Agrotis segetum; assembly: GCA_036375495.1. Taxonomy (NCBI): domain Eukaryota; kingdom Metazoa; phylum Arthropoda; class Insecta; order Lepidoptera; family Noctuidae; genus Agrotis; species Agrotis segetum. The sequence goes on along the minus strand of JAQSVV010000197.1, from coordinate 19,142 downwards.
TTCACAGAACTGTTCGTACGAGAACATACATGACACGGAGTATTTAGAGAATCATAGACATAGCAGCGCAAGTTTCTTTTTAAATCAGAAGAAGTACATGAAGAATAGTTGCAGCCAGGAATCTGTCCTATCCGACGATTTCTTGGACAATGAAAACCAACTTTGCAGAACTAACTGTAATTCTTTAGAAAGTGTTCTCTCGGATGACTCTGAATGTACTAAAAGCGCGCCTTTAGAGATGCTGTTCGAAGGCGCTAAGCCTAAGAAACAAAACAAGAACCAAAGTATACCGCGAAATAGCAAAAGCTGTTACGAATTTGATAATACATCTAAAAGCTACGGTTCCAGTCCGAACAATGCGTATTTCGGTTACATGTATAACAATTATTTGGGAGATGCCTCCAGTCCTAATTACAAAGAAAGAGAAAATAAACCTAAAACGATCACTGCGACTCCTAAACCAACTGTGAATAAAGTTTACGGCTTTGATGTTCCCGTGGACGGACATAAAACTGTCACAAGATCCAAAAGCCTGTATGACTCGTCAAGCAAACAGCCTCCTCCCGCTAAGAATATTGCGTATTATTTCGACGGAAATAATATTCAGCAGTATAATAAAGATAAGAAACTTAGCGATGAAATACCGAGGCTGAATAAGACTGATTATATGGTGAACGCTAGCAAGTCTTTACAACCTAAATTCGCTGATAAATACAAAAGTGAAATGGAAGGTTGTGAAAAGAATGCAATGGTCAAATCTAAGAGTTGTAGCTTTGAAGTTGTATTAGAACCGGCTTCGAAACCGAATCCCTTGAAAAATCTTATGGAGAAGCGAAACTCGCATGTTCAGAAGAATTTAGAGAAATTTGAAGAGCAGATAAGAAAGAATACACAGACAAAAGTCAATAAAAACCAGTTAAATAAAGAAAAATCTAATGGAAAGTATAATAATGCTACAAAAAGTCTAGAAAGAGGTTCTGGTCAGAAGAATAACAACACCAAAATAACCATGGAATTCGTACCACACAAGCCTCCGAAACCAATCAAAAGAACATCTTCCGTTAAAATGAACAACAGATTGAAAGCGGGCATAGAAAAATCGGGTTTGACTTCATCAATATCGTCACAGTACAAAGCGAAACTAGATGGTTTACACAACAAAAACTATATAGCCAATAAGAAGCCAGAAGATGCAAATTCAAACGTAGAGCCAGATAATAGTGAGAAACATTTCGATGTGTTCGTCAAAGAAAAAGATGTTAATGAAAACAAATCTGAAATACAGATGGATAGCTTGGAAGTTTATGCGATGCAGCGCATGGAGCGGCTCAAACAAGTCAGTATGGATTCCTTAGACGTCGATGCAAATGATTTCGCTAAAGATTCCTTAGATTACTACGCTGAACAAGATAATAAATTATACGCAAAAACAGCCAAAGATCAACTCAATCTCAGACTTGCTCGAAATGATATATCCCGACCGTCTCACAGCAGACAAAGTGATACCAAAGAAAACATATCGCCAGAAGTAAGTGATGAAATAAAGAAATACAAAAACATTGAAAGAAAAATAGAGATCATCAACAAATTAGTAGAAATGGAAGAGAAGAGAATTCTACAGGAGAAGATATTAAAAGAATGGAGAATGAGACCTTTGAAAGCGAACATAAATGATGGAAAAGGAGTAGTAAAATTATTATCTAGAAAATTCGAGAAGTTAGCAACAAAGCAATCATCGACTGTTCACAACTTTGCGTCCCTCACTTTAGAAGAGGCTGACACAGATACAGAAACAACTTCAGATAATAAAGAAATTAAAAGAAACTTAAGTCTACCGGACATTTTGGATTCCGATCAAATTGGGGGTCTAGTCACCGTGGGAAGAGACATTACGAACGAGGCTGGGAACACAGGCCCAGTCGAAGACGTAAAACTGAATAACGCTGTACAACCGGAAGTAGGAAACCCACCAAAAAGTCTAAAACAAAGAGTTTATAACGAAATGGTTATACCAAAAACTGATGTCCACTTAGACAGCGAGAATTATGAATCATCAACGACAAGCTCTAGTTGCACGAATTCTCCCAAAAGACTACATTTTTACGGTTTTAGTAGACCTAAAACTCCGTTTAGAAAGATTATTAGAGGTCCAACACCAAGATTGTGTATGGAAAACCGTATTTTTCCGCATAAAATAAGGCCGGTTCTTTACGGTTCGCCTAGGGGTTCTTGTTTAGCGAGGAAGGTTCCTATACAAAATCCGGTTTTGCCTTCGAAATTTTCGCCGTTGCAAGGTTTGGGACTGCATGTGACAAGTTATTTGATGTCGTTATGGTCCCTTTTATTTGCGTTTTTAATCGTGGAGGTAGCTGTTGTACGGTTTTTATATATTGGCCCTAGATATTTTTTTGGCAAGAGATCTAACTTTCCAATTTACATTACATTACAATTAGGTAAGATTCACACCAACCGGCCGGATCCGGCGGCATTTTACAATGCGGCAAAGAACATTGAAATCTATCAACAGTAAATACAGTTCATATTTGCATGCAACTTACGGGACACGTCGCTACGTGTCGCGGAATGCCGACGGAGATAACTTTGCAAGCAAATATGAACTGTATTTACTGTTGATAGATTTCAATGTTCTTTACCGCATTGTAAAATGCCGCCGGATCCGGCCGGTTGGTGTGAATCTTATCTTACACTAGCCAGCAAATGTATGGAATCACTTACTTGGTATTGATCCAGGATAGCTCCTTAAATAATACCGTGATTTGAATGAATTGGGTATAAATTTGAAGTTAACAGTTGAAACTTTAAAATGGTACCATTTTTATTATTCTTAACTAGTTATTATCTACTCAGGATCGTGCGGAATCCGAGTTAGTGATTCCATACATTTTCAGAGTGTATTTTAATTTTGAAATATAATTATCGATGGGCTGATATCAAAACCCTCAAAGTTACTCTCCACAAAATAACGTGATATTTTGTGAATTCGCCCAAAATTAAAATTCTAGGCAAAAATTAATTATGCAAATATATATTTTTATATCGCACGGCAGATTCACGACATGTCACTTTCCATCGCTTTTTATTATTGTATTGTTTTTCAGGTTTTTTTTTTCAGCATGATTTTTAGAATATTATATGCGGAGATTTATTCATGCATGCCTGTTTTGTCTTTTTTAAGTGTTTTGTGCTTTGTTATAGCAAACTGAATAGTATTATTATTATTTGAATACTAGTTGTAGGTCAAAATAACTAAATATGTACTGTTTTTAGATGCTGTACTGTGCATGTTAAACGCATAAACCATAAAGCTGGAAATTAAAATCTGTCTTGGTCTATTAAAATCTATCTATTTTGATTGTAAGATACTCTGTAGCTCAGATCAAAGAAATAGGCAGATAGAGCGCTCAGAACACGCGATTTGGTCCACCAAAGTTAATACAAAATCAAAATCGAATACAAAGTCACGACAGTACCAAGCTACGCGTCGTACCAAGCTGCGTGTCGTTGTTGTTTTTTGCCAAAATATGCCGTTTCGTGTTTTTAACCATCGTAAAAGTTGTTCTCAAAAACAAAGAAATATTATGAAATGTAATTCGATTTGATTTTGTAATAACTTTGGTGGAGACACTCGCGTGTTCTGAGCGTTCTATCTGCCTATTTCTTTGATCTGAGCTCTGTAGTGTGTGATTTTTTTTATCCAAGTTTTAAAGAAGTGTAGACACAACAGTCAGTCGTTAGAAAACGGATCAGGATTTCAAATAGATAGAATATAAGTTTAGGTGCCTCTCAATTGAAATCATAACTATAATCTTATGGCTAAATTGCGATGCAATATCCAACTTATAATGCAGACGCTTTATAGACGATAAAAATCTTACAAAATTGAACAATTATATCCATTCTGTAAATTGATTTTTACAGATTTTAACGTCATTTTTTTTTCGTTAAACCTATGTAAAATCAGTATTTTCTCATTCTACCACTTGAGAAAAATATCGGTTGTCTGTAAAGTCGGTTTACTGACGATAGTTGAACGTGACATCGTCATAAGAAAATGCTGCACTTACGTTGCTATAAACAAACAATTGACACGCCGTTGCTATGGAACGCTACAGAGCGAGGTAAAGCCGCATGACGTCATCTTTTTTCTTGCGAGCAAATACACCGAAAGAAACTCACTCTCTAAGGCCGAGACTCCACCAAAGGTGTGCGTGTGCATAGAATTGCGTTGTTGGAGTCGTGCCGGAGTGGAGCTGTGTCAATAACGCAATTCTATTGGTTGTTCAAAACACGTCTCGACTCGCACAGCTTTGGTGGAGTCTCGGCCTAAGGCCCATTTTGGTCAAGTTTAATTACTGAAAAACTATTCAGCTGGCTATAACCGCATGTTACTTATAAGCAGTCGTGTCGCCAGCGAACCGGTCCCACCTATCGGTGTCGGACCGCGAGGAGGAAGGGTCGGGCATGCGGCGCGCCATCTCACTGTCGGACCTCGCCGCTAAACCCATGCCCGCGCCGAGGACACCGCAAGGTGCGTCTGGTGGTGGTTCTGTGTGATGCTAGGAAGTTTCACTGGGTTTTATTGGGTTTCACTGAGTTTTGGTTGACTTTCACTGGGTTTTGTTAGAATTAACTGGGTTTGGTTGTTAGAGTTAACTGGGTTTGGACGGGTTTAACTAGGTTTTGCTAGAATTAACTGGGTTTTGTTGGAATTAACTAGGTTTTGTTGGAGATAACTGGGTTTTGTTGGAATTTACTGAGTTTGGATTTAACTAGGGTTTAACTAGGTGTGGTTTTAACTGGATCTTATTGGAAGTTCATTAGGTTATGTAAGAATTAACTGTGGTTCGAATTAACTTGCTTTTCCTAGGTTTTGTTAACTGGAGCTTATTGCAATTAACTGGGTTATGTTAAGCTTAACTATATCGGTTCCAGAAAGTTGATGCTGTTATTAGAGATTATACATTTAAAATATGTTTGGTAAAAGTATTAGTTAAACATCCTAATTACCTTTTTCGAATTTAGATAACATTTTTCTAGGAAAGAGATATTTCCAACTATCTTTTAGTGTTGGGCTATTTAACATATTTTTTGGGAATTATTTGTAGATTATACTGAAATTGGTGGTGGATGCTATATGTTGTAGAATTTGCGCTCAAACTAATAACTAGTATTTATATACAACATGTAACATAATTAACGCACATCCTGAAATTAGTTTGTTCAGAATCATTTACTAAATCGATTTCTATAATTTTTAATATAGGTAATTTTTTATCAAAAATAATTAAAACTACGGAAATTATAGTCACATTACCCCTGTACAGTCAAAAAAAAGTAAGATATACCGTAAATAAAGGCAACAAGGCTTAAAAGTGCAATTTTATTTGTATTAATACAAATTCCGCCATTCAATACAAAATAAAGAAAATAAACCTTACTGCAAAATAACTAATTTAGTTAATAACAATACATTTACATGTTAAATTAAAAATTCAATATATGTATTATGATTATAAAATAATATTCTAATTGGGGTGTCTGAGGGTGTGCGTTATTTACGTTATATGTTATATATTCTTAATGACTATTGTATTAACAATTTTATTGATCTAGTTCTTATGTGATTACTTTTGACTTTGCACTCTATAGGATCTGTTTTATATTTGTATGCTCAGATGTTAATCGTCTTTCCTCGTGTTTGTTTCTATTTTGGTTGAATCTATTGGTGGGTAAAGTTCGTTTTCCTTTTAAAAGTGGGATTTCGTCGTTGTCAAACTTCAAATATTATATGGCTTGTACATGCACTTTTATTATATTTTATCTTAAAGCATGTTTTTTGGTAATCAGTAGTATTCAAATAATGTAGTTTAACTTTAATTCATTACGAATTTTTAGCGCTTCTGCGTTTATATTAAGAGCTAGTATATACTGGGCGTACGTTTGTCGCGTACACCGCCGCGCATAGCGCGCGCGCTATAAAGAAGTCAGTATCAAAGTGCTCGTTTCCCATTTTAGAAGAGTGCTCTCTACAAAAGCGCGCGTTGAAATGAACAACAAAATGGCCGCTCATGTACCTCAAAGCGCGCAGCTGACGCCCGAGAAACGCGCGTTCTTTGACCAGCAGCGCACCGCTTTCATACTTGTACACTTCAATATAATTCGGGGTTCTCAAAACGCGCGTTGCCAAAGCGCGCTTTTCAAAACGCCCAATGTGTACCCGCTCTAATTATTGCCTTTTACACAGAGTTGGCTAATTTGTAGAATGAAAATATTTAGTTTTGTAAATAAGTGTTATATTCTACTAACAATTTAATTCTTTATTTCTTAGTATATAAGACCAATTTCTACAAAGTTTCTTATAGTATGTAACATGTAAGGACTTTTATTTCTGCCAAAATGTGCCAAAAACCACGTAATCTAGTTATTCAAGACTTTAATTATTATTATTATTTTCAACTGATTTTGGCAAACTGAAACCGGTATGTCCTAGAACCAAATATTCGAAGACATGTGACATCTACCAACCCTCATTGAGCTCGCGTGGTGGATTATGGCCAACTCCCCCTCACAGAGAGGAGGTCTGTGTCCCAACAGTAGGAACATAATAGGCTGATGATGATGATAAAGTGTTTTTTTACGGGTTTTGGTACTTCTTGGCATAAAATAGTTCCTTGTCTAACCTCTTCGCGTACCACAGGACCGACTTCTAAACCGGCGACACCACAGAACGGCTCGAACAGCAAGTCTCCTAACAACTTCGTACGACCAGCGCCGAGGTACAACACCAAGTCTAATATGACTAGGAGTTCTAGCGTCGGTGTGCTCAATCAGGTAAGTTTTTAACGGAATATTATCATAATTAGGTGCTCTGTATAGACGATACAGAGAGAGCACGCTCGCGAGGCATTTGCCGCGCGAGGCTGCTTGCTGTGTGGACGCGCCTATTATTTTTAGCCTTAGATCTGCTGTGGGGCAACGTTGAAAAAAAAAGATGTAACAACAAAGATTTTCTTAGGAAAGGAAAAATTCGATCCGCGGTCAGGATTCGAACCTACGGCCTTCGAATTCAGTACATCCTGCCCGCGGATCGAATTTCTCCTTTCCTAAGAAAATCTTTGAAATTCGCTACGCATGCGTTAATGCGTTTAATATGTAACAACATAGGTTTTGTAATAATTTTGATCACTTAAAAAGAGTGTCCATGGAGTTTCTTGTCCTTTCTTCTCCATAGACTATAGAGATCTACGATTTGGAATAGGCATCTTTTCGGTACTTTCACAGTTATTATGTCTTGTGACTGTAACATCATAACTAATTATACACCGTGACTTTTTAGTCGTCTTACAAAAGTGGTCCACTTAATGTATCCGACCTAAAATACTTCTAGGTGAGTTTATTTTTTTTTTAATCGTCAAGAATAATTTTAATTTTAAATAAATAGGTACACTAAAAATATTAAACACCCTGTTAAAACGTTTACGTATCAAGCTGTAGAGTATACCGACCCAGCGCAATAATCGGGTAGATTATTCCATCTCCATTTTATATGAGACAAGGGTGTTTCTAACTACGCCTTGCGTCATAATAACGAATTAAATTTTTATTATTGAATTTTTCAAATCTCTTAAATACCTATTTTTTTATTACAAACGTGTTCTAGTTATTGGATACATGAACTGGGCTGCTTTTGTAAGACGACTAAAAAGTCACGGTGTATAGTTTTATTTTTGTCTTTTCGTAATTCAAAAGTGCCTGTTACTGGCCTACTTGAAATAAATAATTTGAACTTGAATCAAGATCCATATTTAGCCCAAAAAAAAAAACTGTGGCATATATTCTTAGCATGTCGATGATAAGATCTGTCTTATCTTACATACTGAGAAATTTTGCCACATTTTTTTTATTTTTGTCTCTGGACAACACCAAAAAGATTATTATTATTATAAGGCCGTGTCGTCCCACTGCAGGGCAAAGGCCTCCCTTCCCTCCTTCCACTTTTCGCGATCCAATGCGATTGTAGGCCAATCACTTAAAAATGAGTCCAGCTCATCCCGCCATCTCCTTCTGGGCCTGGGCTGCGTTTAAATCCTTTATCCAGTTTAAATTTATACTGACTAAATGTCAAACATCCCGTTTAAGTACACCGAGAGGTGAAAAATGATACCAATTAAAATTTAATCTGCCCCGTTTACGGTCGTCCGCTGGTCTATGTTTTTGCTGAAAGGAATAAATTTTTGCGATCTTTTTCCCACGCAAAATTTTAGCCTGCTGTCAGATTGACATTAAGTTTTGTTGTTTTGCTCGATTCTTGTCGTAAAAACGAATATTATTTTTATTTTATAGAATGAATATTATTTTTGGATTATGGATTTATAATAAACCAGAAAATTGATTATTTGTTCAATAAACTAAGCTGTCAATTGAATTTGACAGCTATCATTGACAAAAAGATATGACTCCGTTCAGCGAACCCTCGTTAGTTTAATTTTTTTCCGGCGAAACATCGCTGGAAGATTTAAACGCACCCCTGCGTTGTCGTTTACCGCCAAAAAGATTAACCTTGGTAAATATTCTCCTACAGAGTGACTCAGAATCGGACCCGGCGCCGTCCCGGCCGCAGCCCGGACGGCCGCAAGGTCTCATGCGGCCCACCATCTCGTCCATGAACAAGGCGGCTGCCAACACGGCGCGGCGGCGAGGCCTCGCCAACGCATACAGCGCAGGTAAGATTGCCAGGTGGCTTCCTAAACCAGAGTTGTTCAAGTGAGTGAAAGAGACAAGGCTATAAAATACGTCTAGTGCCATCTCTTTCACTCACCGGAACTATTCTGGCGTTAAGGCGTCATAATACGGGCCTAGGTCTTAAAACCCAAGCGCTAGACAAACCGCACATTTGGTTGAAAAGACCAGACCCCTATATTTTTTAGTCCTAGTTTAACACTACTACCTAATGTTTTAAGACTAAGTAATACTTGAGTATTGAGTGACGTTCTGTAATACGGGCCTGAGATACAAAAATTTCATTTGATGTACTTTGTGTGATACAGAATTCGCTGCAATGTTCTCTGTGATATACATACAATTTCGTGCAGTGTGCTCTGTGAGACACACATAACTAACGTTGACAAGTCACCCTCTAACTGGTTCAGTAGTTTTAACTTTGTAGTTAGCTCACATAATACTAAATTCACAACAAACTTATTCAATTTTGACCCCTTTATACCGCGGGACTTTTTCACTTTATTTTTATAAAAACGTTCCCCCATACTAGGAATTTCTCCTGTATCGTGGGTTTGCAAACATAGAAACTCATACAACATTATTTTTAGTATATGCGAAACCTGAATATAGTTTGTTCAGAATCAGTAACTGCTTCGATTCCAGTAATTTTTTCAACATGTCATATTTTTTTCAAAAAGGTTTTAAATTTTATTACCAACTAGCAAACCCCGGCGAACTCCGTTTCTCCACCAGATGGCTTCGTTTTTTTCTTTGCTATAAACCTCCCGGAGCCCGAGACCTTTCCAACGAACGCAAAACCCTGGACATCGGTTCGTGCGTTCTGGAGTTATAGCGTCAGGAAGGAAAAGCCGACTTATTTTTATATAGTAGATTAATTACAATACAATCACCGTACGTACGGTTAGGTACCTATTGCCAAACCATTATCACGAGTGTATAACACAGTAGACGTGGTTTACGTGTCTCCTGTGTTATATTGATTGCTTTTTTTTTATGATACAGTTTTAAAATGTTGTACAGTCACGAGCAATAGTATGTATACACTATGCAGAATTCAAAAGCGATTTTCTGCTACCATATTGATTTAACTTTTGCCTTTTCATTAGACTTCTATTTTGGAAGCCATACTATTACGAAATAGGTCTTATTTCAAAGTGGAAACCAGTATTTCACGAGTAAGTTGCATTTGAATTTTGTTTAGTGTATACATGTTATTGTTCGTGACTGTACATAGATTCTTTACACAAAAATATTGGACAGGTGTCTCGGGTTTCGCATAAACAAAAAATAATGTTGTATACACAAACACCCAGACCCGCAAATATGCAAATAAAATCGATCAACAGCAGTATATTTCCCCGCACATTCACGCTATTAACACGCACGGTACTAAACAGCGAATCTGGCGCCGGGTGCACACGAGGAGTCTAGCTCGGAGGCCGACGAGCGACCCAACGGAGACGGGCCGGCACCGCGGCCCCGGGCCTCGTCCGTCGACCACACGCAGAGGAGGATCGGTGAGTTTTAAGTCCTAGGTGAAAATAAGGCGGTGAGTTTTCGACATTGGTCTAGGCGAAAAGGAGTGGGAAGCGGTCGCCTCGTTCTGCGAAGCACTCATGCTCGCGAAGGAGGAATCGGGACGCGTGAGGGAGGGGACAGTGTCAACCTTATGACGCAGCCGCCTCGCGAGACCCCCACAACAACAAGTCGCGAGCCATGCCGGGGGTTACAGCGCGCTGTGTTGCAAGCGCGCCTCAAAATTGTCAGCACAATGACTGACGTAGTACTATTTTGAAGTACCTTTAAGATTTGAACTGATTTGAACCAATGACGATGCTTGGAACGAGCTATACTAGCGCCATTCGTCACCTAGTTGCAATCGCTAATAGTAGGCAACTTGTCGTCAGGTCGTAGTGGTAGTGAGCGGGACCTGTCAGCGAAGGCGCGCGAGGTGACGGCTAGGCTCACGTCCAACACGAGGCAGAGACCCAAGCAGGACGCGCCCGCTGACGCTAACTGTGAGTATCAGACATTAATAATTTTTTTTTTTTTCAAATTAGGCTGATTTATTAGCACTTTTTGAAGGTCAAATTTTACATAAGACAGTCCCCCAAAGCGCCCCCCCTTCGACACTTCCTAGTGTTTTGGCTGAGAAGAAGAAGTGGCGGAACAAACTCCCCAGCAACACATCTGTCTGTACGGTTAGAAGAACCAAGATTTATACAATTTAATAGAACATTTACATTATACATCAATCCGAGATTACACCTCAATAGTGACTAGAAGGCACGTAAAGATAAACTAGGTCCATCCATCATAGTAAAAAACAATTAGAAATTAAATTACATATAACAAAACCAAAGATCAGCAAGCCGACCAGACACCACAAACAGCAACAATATTAATATTCCACAATTTAACAATAATAATATTCCGCAACTATCACACAACGCCATCTAGTACCAAGCTAATCAGCAGCAGATTTTTACGTGTTAGACCGGATTCCGCCCGGATTTTACGTCAAGCCGGATATTTGTCATACTTGCATGTCATCCCGTCCGCTCAAGCGACGAGTGCCTCACGCGCACTGAGCCCGGAAGTCCGCTATTGAAGCTATAACATACAGCTCGACATAAAAATGTAGAAAACCGGAAGTCGCCACTGTCTTCGCGCTACCAGCACTTTGAATGATTTTATTTTAATTTTTATCACTTATTACGTTAGTTTTATGGCACGATAATAAATCTAACAAACCTGCGGTCTTTGTTTACATCAAATATCAAAAATTTTTAAACGCTGTCAGAAATAAAAATTTTAGTTTCGTTCCTACATTTTTATGTCAAGCTGTAACGTACCTAATGGAATAAAGGCAGAATAATGTTTATCATGATTGAGAACTTATGTCATTATGATTGTTTCAGTGTCGTCGTCTCAGCTGTGCTCTGCGCTGACAGAGCAGCTGACCAAGACGGCCAGCAAGGTGGTGCAGCTGTACGCCAGCCTGCAGCGGGAACCCAACGCCGCCGCAGACATCAGCGGTGAGTTATAACTTGATTTAACACTAGCGGCATCTATACAGAGCGTAAGGCACATCGACATCCCGAAGTCCGATCATGGATCCCGGATCGATGACGCCGTTTTGTTCTACGGCCGCTTCAAAGAGCTTTCAGCAATATGATGGGATAATCTTTAGATTGCCAAAGTCTGCCGGGATCGCGGGGCTGTCGTCTCATCAGTGATCCTGGAGCGTAAAGGGCTATTGAAAGATCACCGTGGATTTAAGTCAGTACAAGTCTGATAGTCCCTCCCGTTCCCGCCTTGGCTGGTGAGAGTACTCGATAATTTAGCCACGTAAAAAAAATAACAAAAAGATTTCGATTTTTCAAGGTGATCTCTAACCATTTTTTTTGTGTGTTCGTGCTGTTAAGACCGTAAGTTTTGTGTTTCTAATGTAGGCCAACTTTTACATTCCCACCAGGTCTAGAAGCAGCCATCTTAGAAACGCAGAAGGTGCTGCGCGGCGCAGTGTCGCGTGCGCAGAACGGTGAGCAGCCTCCCAGCAGCCTGTCCTCCACGGACGGCGAGTACCGCCTGGCTGTGGACAGCACCAGGCACAAGCTGGAGCACCTCGTCAACAAAGGTGATAATAGGATAATTTAATTTTTTTTAAATCTGTTAGATATATTATTATTATCAAAAAAAAAGGTTGCACTCCAGGAGTGCCGGTAGAAGTGAAAACTTTTTTGTTACTATGTTTTATTTTTAATTTGAATGACGTCTTACTCATTTTCGATCAGGGTCACGTGACCCTGACGCGAGTTTTGGTCACGTGACCCTGACGCGAGTTTTAAATTTTTTACCCATTACAGAAAAAGTGTACAACGCCGCTAAAGAAGTTTTCACTTCAAAAATATTTTACGTTCATCTGTGATTTGACCCATGTAATGCATTGATGCAATTCGACTGACTTAGGTCGTCGTGGCGATCGAGTTTTTTCGCCTACCCGTAGATAACCGCACGTTTTTATAAATATAAATAAATAAAGTCATTTAATTCAGATGTCCAAAGATCCATATTAAGTATTTTTTTACACAGTCACTTTTTACATTAAATTATAAGAATTAAATACATTAAGATTACATTCAAAAATGTAAAGGCACTAGATATTAAATAAACGTAGAAATATATTTATTATATATTTTATGTCATATGTCATAGAGTTAAGGATGGTTTTAATTTTTAGTTGAAATCATTCGAATTCGTTACAACGTGTCATATCGTTGCACACAAAAAAACCATATTTAGCCTCCCTCTTCAAACTTTACCAATAAAACGTATATTTTCAATTCGCAGAAGCAACGAACGCCTCAAACCCAGCGATGTCCCTCATAGAACAGTATTCAGATATCCTTCTAAACATGATGCAGACGAAAATGGTCAGTCAGTTCTCCCAGCCGCACAGCCTGCCGCCCGGAACGAAAGACCCTCCTGCCGACAGCTAGCGGACAGCGTAGCCCAGCGCTGGGACTGGAACTTGAGTGTCTAGTGAAGTGTGGGACTCTATGTGTGAAACTAGCGAATTTTACGTGGACCTGTGCATGCGCATCCGGTTAGAAATTGTGGAAATTTTAAGTGAAATGTTAGGGTTTCGGCTTGCTTTGCTTGCGGGACTGTGTCGTGAAATAACCGTGGCCCTGGAACGTAAAGGTAATTGAAGGATAAACGTGGATTTTAGTCAGTACAAGTCTGACAGTCCCACCCTGGGTGGGAGGACTCATTTGATGATTTTAATACAATGAAAAAGAAAGGTTTCTGGCTTGTTTAAGTCTATTACGGCTGGTTTTTAAAAGTAAGTCTTGTTTACCGTCGATTTTGGACAAGATAATGGCATTTTGGTGAAAATTTTCAGCAGTTGACATCCTACAACTGATATAATGAAGAGGTAGTTTACCAAATTGGACCTTATTGTAGTTGAATTAAAGTTGCTATCACATAAAAACATCACAGTCAAATAAGTTCTCGTTACAATAAGTTGTTAAAGGAAAAATAACTGTTATCAACAATTTTCCAACGTTTAATGTTAGAACTGGTCTTTGAAGAGTTTTGAGGGATTAAACGTAGAAAGAATAATTCGCAAAATGGAAACCGGGTCGCAAAAGGACAAGTTCTCATAAAGGCAAATTCTTGAAAAGCCATTTTCTCAAAAAACCAGATTCTTTTAAAAAATCTCAAATTGCAAATGATTGAAGTGGAAAATTTTCTAGTTTATATTTTTTTTTATTTCTTCTCTAATTTTGAAAGTATCATTTTTGGAAATATGACTTTGCCATTTCGAGATTTAGGCTTTTTAGAAAATTTGCCATTTTGGGAAATTGTCCTTTTACGACTTGGTTGAAAATTTGAGAATTAGTCTTTTGCGCCTTAACCGTTTTGAGTAGTAACTTTAATATTTCGCAGGATTTTGTCCTATGTTACGAGTACCTACAAAATAAGTAAATTTTTTAACCAAAATCTACTAGAAATAAAATTTTGTCGTTGAAAATGGACAAGATTGAGAAAATTCTGTCCGAAGAAAATGTCGAGTCGATTAAAATACGGCTTCGATATGTCGATAGCCTAAACGAGTGAAAAAAAAACAGTATATCGTTAAAAAAGTGATATTTAAGTAACTTTAGTATTCTTAAGTAGGTTCCGTATAACCTTAGTTACATTGAAGGAAAATTAAAATAAAAAATAAGGTACAGAATATTACTGAAAAACACATCGAGTTTTGATGTGAGACCATCTGTCATAGCGAGTTTCCTCCGTGCCTCGGAAAGCACGTAAAGCCGTTGGTCCCGGCTGTCATTTGTAGATCTTTGACAGTCGTTACTGTTAGTCAGTAGCTCTAAAGTCTGACAACCAGTCTTACCATGGAGTATCGTATTACCCAGTTACTGTGTTGTGGAGGTCCGATAGTCAGTCGCTCCATATAAAATACTGATATTCAGCTGCATCTAGTTCGACTGGAAGCTGACCACAATATAGTGGGGAAAAGGCAGGCAGATGATGATGTCCCTGTCACTCATAACTTTATCTCTTTCTAAAAGCCGATGTGATTCTCGAAAGTTAACTGTACCTCGTATTCGCGATTGGTTTAATAATAAGTAACATGTAAATAACGTTTTTAAAATTAGATAATATAGGGAAATTCGTCAATTTGAGTCCATTTTAATGTCGTTTTGATCAAACGACTGTGCTGCCATCTTTACTTTTTAAATGAGCGCCATCTGTGTGTTTTGGACTGCACTGCAGGCGCATGAGATAAAATATAAAAAAAAGATTCTTGCTATAAAAATTCAAAATGTTTTGTGCCTACTTTTTAACTTATATTTCATTTTAAAACTGTTTTTTCCAACGACGATATAATACTAGACTCCGCATGCACGATCTAAGGAACAAAAACTATTCTGTCAACTCGCTGAGGTACTACGTAAGCGAGGGGGACGGGGTACTGCGTTGTGATTGGCTAACTCAAGGTCTGTGCTGTCTCAACGTATGTTTACGGATCACAGGATTGGTCGAAATGAGACGAATATAAGACTTTTTTGCCTATGTGTTGACAGACATCGGTCGCCTGTTATTACGAGTCTAGTATTATATCGTCGTTGGTTTTTTCTATCATTTTTCTTCTACATTTCGTCATCAATGCAAGTTTATCTATATAATTTGCCATCCTTTTCGTCTTATACTCACTTTTACTATCTAATTAATTACTGAATTCAATTATTCTGATGCTGGTAATTAACTCGTTTACCTATCAAAACATGTGTAAGAAACGAATTGCCACAGATATATCCATAACTAAACATTTTTTATATACGTTTTGCACACTCCACATAATATCAATCAAATTTTGACAGAACTTTTTTTCATGAAAAAAGTATCTGGTTAAAATCTGTAAAAAAAATTGCGACTAGTCGTAATGTTGCTATCCTATTTAATTGAAGTTTTATGTACAATTTTACTGTTTTTAATTAGACTGATTTTATTTCATTTTTTTTTGTTTCGTCTCCTCTTACTCGTAAAATATTTACTAAAAAGATCAATATTACAACTCTTGCATTTAATTGATTCATTCCACAATTGATTTTTATAGGTTACTTTAAAGCAAGCGCGCTTGCTTTACGGTCGACCACATCATCACTAAAGGGCTTCACACACAGCAGCTATAATGTAAAGATGTACATTATAGCACGATACATCTCATTACATCTTTCCATAGAAATCGTCAGGACACACGACAACTATAATGTACATTTTTACATCTTCGAATCTCTATGGAAAGATGTAATGAGATGTATCGTGCTATAATGTACATCTTTACATTATAGCTGCTGTGTGCGAAGCCCTTTACCAACAGGCGAGAAAGTGGTAAAATTTAAAATGTAGTGTTATATCGATTTGCGCATTTATTATTATGTATTTATTATCTTTTGGTATAACCGTCTCGACGTATAATCGTCTTAAAACAATTTAAAAAAATTGCCAGATTATGTCAAATAAAAAAAAAAACGTTAGGTTTATAAATTATGTCAAAAACATTAAAAATGTTCTATCGAAATTTTTCCGTCGCGTATTATTTATTAAATAAAAAAACATTGTATACAAGCTGTAAATTAATTTGCTAAATACAATCTCAGAACCTATTGATAATTGAGACAGTTTTGTATAAGTAAGTGTGTATATTATGATTGGCTGTCCATTTTGTTATAAAAAAATGTTAAAAGACCACAAAGAATTTTAAACTTCTTTTAAATTAGGGAAATAATGAAAACTTTTTGTGAAAAGAAAAATTTGACTGCTAGCAGTAGTCGATTCTGATTCTGAAACATAACTCCGACAAACGTTTCTCCGCTTAACGATTCGCCGACACAACGATTCATTCCTGGACGGTTCGACGACAGAACCTTTCCTCGACGAACGTTTCGCCGACAGAACGATTAAGTCATGAGTATTGTGTTTCATGAAGTATTGTATAAATTAAGTCAATTGGACGAAGCCCCGCTGCGCAGGGCTTCTATTTCTGTGTTCAACTAACCGAACCTCGGGGTGCCCCTGATGTCGGATTTAGTTACTAGTATTATAATGTCAAACCATGTCTTTGTCGACGAATCGTTCAGCGGAGAAACGTTCGTCGGAGTTATGTTTCAGAGTCAAATCTGCGTCTTTCTGAACGATTTACCTAAGCTAGCGTAATACTGAGCCTGTAGCCAAACGGCAAGTGACAATCGTTAACGTTCAGCAGTCGCTAATACATTTTCAACTTCATACCCCATCACATAAAGTTGTAAATCTAGTAAAGACTGCTGAGCGATACCGAACGAAACAAACGAAATCGTTCTCTAATCTTTGATAGATTTTCAACTTTATGCAATGGGGTATAAAGTTGAAAATATTTTAGCGACTGCTGAACGCTAGCGATTGTCGCTTGCCGTTTGGCTATAGGGCCTGCTCAGCGAAGTCGAATTTTTCATTCCATTGTCTTTCAGTGACATTTGTTTAAAAAGCTAGCTTGCTCCATGACGCCAATAATTCCATTTGCAATTTCTACAAACTAAAAATGAAAATGGCTCTTGCTACTACGATATAATGATGCATTTCGACTGACTTACGTCGTCGTGGCGAGCGTGTTTTGTTTTTCATCTACTTGTAGATAACCGCACGTTTTATGTCATATGTCGTAGTGGTAAGGTTGAATGAGTTTGATTATTGTAAAATGAATGATATTAATAAACAATTAAATTATGACTGAAATATAATCATTCCTTGAAGATATTATGTAAAGAATTCTTAACACGCAATGCAAAGCCATAATACGAACATTATTCGTCAAAATATTATAATAATATTAAAACAGAAAATGAAAATTAATATGTTAAAAATGTTTTTTTGGTATTAAAATATTTGCATATATTATGTTAGATAACACGTTATTTTTTTCGCAAATAATCGAAAATGAACATATTAAATCTTTGATGATCGTTATGTCTTTATAGATGCTCCCTCAATAGGGATGGCAACTGGGGAACTAATGGTGCTAGTATAGCTTGTTCCAAGCATCGTCATTGGTTCAAATCTTAAAGGTACTTCAAAATAGTACTACGTATTTGTTGGATTAGGACTATATGCTGGCGCCATCTACAATATCTTTGCGTTGCCAACCCCATTGGAACATTTCACGTGAAATGTAACATTACAGATTCAATTTTGAACGTTTCATTACAATACTACCTCCCTCATTGATGAGCATTCGCGTGTAATGTAACATATTCGAGAAATATTTAATTACAGGTGAAACGTATTGATGTTACAAGGTATTAAAATTTGCGCATTATAATGCTCGATTTTTCTCCTTCACTGATGTAATGTTCTAATCTGTAACGTTACATTACAATGAGGGAACTCCTTAACGGTATAATTTAAGTTTTTTTGTAATGAAAATGTCACAAATTGCGTTTAAACTTACGGCCAATGTCATGTTTTACCTCGTTTTTGTAATTAATACCTTTTTTTTTAATAATTCATGAATAAGTAACTTGGCTTTGGTATGCTTAAAACTTGTATTAAATGTAAAAAAAAAAAATGTATGTAGGGATTTGTTAGCGACTATTAATATGCGCGTCCAAAGAAAATGTATGAAATATTTCTTAAGACTTTTCTAAATAACTGGTACTGTAGTCAAATGCCGTACTTTTAACTAAAAAAAAAAAATATTTTGTGAAAATAAAAAATCAAGGACACCATAGGACGTTCCTGCCGGGGTCGCGGGGCTTTCTAAACATGTAACCGTCACCTTGAAACGTAAAGGGCAATTAAAGGAATTTATAATTTAAAAACCAAGTTTTGTCCTGCCCCCGACTTCACCTGCCAATAAATTGGTTTAAATATTTAAAACAGCTCTTCAAAGCATTTGACGCAGAATTAGTATTAAGTAATTTAATAGAAAAGTCGCTTTAGAAATCCATTTTTTTTTGTAAATAAATAATAATTTTGACTCAATTTCGTTCTAGCTCATGTAAAGCGGTTATTAAGAAATATTTAGTAAATAACTACTATTTAATGTTCAATTTATTGCCATCAGTGGAAAAGACTAATTTTAAAACTATTATAAAAATAATTTCTAAGTTAAAAATAATTGTTCTTGTATTTTTTAAGTAACTGGACTTTGTATTTTTTTTCTTTTGTATAGCAACAAAGCACACTAATTTTTAATGTAGGCGAAATAAAATTATATTGAATTTATTTTTTGGTTATTTTCTTTTTAGTTCCTTTCATTTCGGTATTCATTTATTGAGTTATTTTTTACACTCACTTTAACTGTTTTTAACTTGTCTTCC